>CM057450.1:1513893026-1515273026 GCA_016271365.2 Neoceratodus forsteri | reverse complement strand
ATGGATTGGTAGAGAGGTGCAATGATGGGTGGAGTAGGGACTGTTCAGGACAAAGCGACAAAAAACAAGTGGAAGAGGGGTCCAGTCTGGCTAAGGTGGACTTAGGACCAGCACAGTAGACAACGTGTCCGTGAGTCGAAGGCGGAGGATCATTTTCTGCACAATGACCCTCTGGGCAGGGACTGTAATACTGGCACGGTTCGGTACAGTGCCAAGCCTGGGGTGCAGCTTCTTCAGTATAGAGTCAATATCTATAAAAGTTTAGGGTTCTGATGTAGCCAGACACAGAGATACCTGAAGGAGGTGCAGGCCTGGGGCGTCCGTCTAGGGTGTGGAAAGTGATAGGTGAAGGAAGCCTCGAGAGTTTCTGCCTTGTCCCAAAGGTCACTGTTACAGTTTTCTTGGCATTGAGGACAGGTGATTATTAGCAAAGCCAGAGCTGTACCTTAGTAAAGTCCTTTTGCAAACTGGTCATTACCTCTGCTGGCTCGAGGAGCCAGATGTATACAGCACAGTATCATCCACATACGTGTGAATGGAGATGAGTGTACAGGTAGATGGTAGGTCATTTAGAAAGATGGAAAACAGGAGGGACCAAGGACAGAGCCTTGTGGCACCCAGAGGTAACGGGAGGGGGCAGATGTGGCAGAGCTGACTCTTGACAGATTGGGACCTGCCTACAAGGTACGAATGGAACCAACTGAAGTCCAGCTAGACAGCCCAGCGCTGGCGAGTTTGGACAAGAGGAGTAGGTGGGAGAAGGTGTCAAATGCCTTGGCCAGGTCGATAAAAATGGCGGCTGTGTAGTGGCCAGCATCCATACCAGTGAGGATGGAGTCGGTAAGCCTGAGAAGGATGTGGTGGTGGGTGGGATTTCCTAAAGCTGGACTGGAAGGGGTAAAGAAGGAGGAAGAGTCAAGAAAGGGAGACAGACAAGAGAGGACTAGATGCTCTTGGAGTTTAGCCAGGATGGGCAGAAGGGAAATGGGTCGATAATTGCTTGGGTTGGAGGTATCCCCACCCTTGTGGAGGGATAATGGTGGCATGTTCCATTCAGAGGGACTTCAGCAAGGGAGAAGGATAGGTTGAATAGGGCAGCCAGGGTTTGACTATGGCGGGGCTGAGAGGTGGAGCATTTTGGAGTCCAACCGGTTGGGCATTTACCCCTTATTGGGATTAAGGCGATCAATGCATTATATACCTCATCCTGGGTGACGTGCTGAAAAGAGAACGAGTGGGCTGTGGGCATGGCTGGGTTGGGTGAGGTAGAGCTGGGTAGCTGCACAGGGTTAGGTGGTGACAGGGGAGTAGCATGACAATTTGTGAAGTGAGAGTTGAACTGTGAGGCCATCGCTGGTGGGTCAGTGATGGGGACCCCTCCACCTGTGGGGGGCTGCGAAGGTGGGCTCAGAAGCAATTTTACCACCTTCCAAATTGGCAGGCTGATGTAGGGTGGAGTTGAAGGAGACTTTGAAATAGTTAGCTTTTGCTAGGCGGATTTCCCTAGTGCATGTATTGTGTAATGCATGATAAATCTGAAGGTCAACTGGAGATCGCAAGTCTTAAAGGATTTCCAGGCTTTATCCCTGCTCCTGAGGAGAGCCAGGATATGAGTTGAGATCCATGGGAGGTGTGTGCCTCTGTCTCGGGTTCTCCTGAGTGGGGCATAGCTGTCCCTAACAGCAGAGAACTTGGACTTAAAAACTCCAGCGCCGCATCGATAGATGTGGATTGGCTGATGAATGACCAATCAGAGTTGGCCAAGTTCTCCAGTAAAGAGGGAGATCCAAGGTCTTATAGGATCTAGTCATAAGGATTGGGGGAGGTTTAGGCCTGTGGATTTTCTTACCAAATGGATGCCATGGTGGTCACTTAAGGCGTCTGGTAGGATGCCTGAAGCTAGAATCCTGTGAGGGTGTGAGGTGAGGGCCCAGTCCAAGAGTGTGTGATTCAATGTTTTGTGGTTTAACCGAGTGGGTTCGGAGATTTGCTGAACTAGGTTTGGGTAGTCACCTTGTCACGATGCTTGGAATTAGCTGACAAGCTAGCACAGTCTTGGCACCGCACGTCTGTTGACAAGACTGTTCCACTGCTGTACCACCCTTTTCATAAAATAAATCACACATCCCTCTTAATCCTTCCCCTGTGAGTTTCCACTCATGAACTTGGGTTCTTGACTCTGAACTCCTTGTTTATTCCCTGCAGAAACTTGAAGGTTTCTATTATATACCTCTCTCTTGCCTGGTGAGAACTGGATTTAGGTTCCAAGCTTGTATAGGTTTCATTATAGGAGGATACATGTCAAAAGGCCCTTAAAGAGCGTCATAAACTCTGAATGTGCACATAACGTTCCTGTTGGCTTTAGACCTGAATGCAGAAACAGCAGACAAACACACCTTTAATGATACTGACCTTAAGCCAAAGACTTTAAATGTAACAGATACTTTAAAATTAACATAAATGTACTCTCAAGGCAAGGTAATCTTTTTATAGCTCCCTATCCCTAAGGCTCAGGGTGCAGTACATCCAAAACAAAATATAGCATCTGGTTACATTAACGACAATAATAAAATCAACAGTTTATACATCTTAAATACTTAGAACCATAAAACCAGGTTCTCCAGACATGATAACTTACTAGTTCTGTTAGCACCAAAGGCTTGAGTAAAAGGTGAAACTTCAGCCTCATCTTGAAAGCCTCACTGAGTGTGAACTCCTAACATGATACAGCAGAAGTTCTGCATAATAGGGTCCCCTACTGAACAATCTGTCTCCTGATTGTTCTAGACAAGCGTGGCCAGTAATAACCACTTGGTGGCGTGAAGGGGCAACTGGGAGCATAGAAATTTAATAGATCTTTAAGGTAGCCAGGGCCCAGTTCATGTAGGGCTTTGGAAGTTAATGCAATCTTGAAAGTGGTGTGCCACCTAATAAGAAACCAGTGCCGACGCGCAGCAGCGGTAAATATGGTTCATGCATGAAGCCTCTGTTACCAGTCTGGCTATAGTATTCTGTACCATCTGAAGGTGATGCACCAATTTTCCAAACAGCCCTAAATATAGAGCGCTAACAGTAATCGACTAGAGAGGTCATAAAGGCATGTTCATTATGCACCAGTATTGCATGGACATCTGGTGTGCAGAGTTGCCAAAGTTTGCTTCACCAAAAAATTTGCAAATTTCAGCAAATTCACTTCGATTGCAATTTGCATATTTACTAATCCAACAAGTTGTCCAAATTTGCATAGCAAAACTAAGAAAATTGCTAATTTGTGGGTGAATTAAGCAGTTTGCATAGTTTACACACAGATTTAGTGCAGTTCATGTGAAAAATATGCAAATTGCAGTCTTTAAATTATACAGAATCCCTCCCAACCACGGTGGCATAATTTGACACCTCCATACACTATGGTATATATACCCTCCCATTCCCCTGCTAGTAGCTTTCCTCCTGCCCTGGCAAATTAACGTAAAGTTGTCCAAGTCCGTCCAGAGCAAGTTGTGTAACTTATATGTACCCTTCCCCCACCTGCACACAACAAACTCCCCACCTCCCCATTCAACCAAACCCTATTTTACAAGAACTGCCCCCGACTAGCACTCGGACAAAATCTTTTACTCTGACCTGTAATAAAGAATGAGTGGTGATATCTGTTGTTCTAGTCTTTTACTCTTTATCTAGTGCATGAATGAATGGAGAGGGTTGATGTCTTGCTTAGTAAAACATGATTGGCCGAAAGTCAATCAATCAGATTTACTAACAGCAAAAGGAATACCATTCATTCATGTGCCCAGTGCTCCAGATAACCTTGGTACTCAAAGTATTGCACTCACCATTTTGACATTAGGTGAGTAAAATATAATTTTGATGAGTAAAGCACTTGGAAAAATAGCTCTTTTGAAGTATTTTATGGAGCATTTCCAAGGGTTGGGATGAGTATTGTTACTCAGCATACATTTTCTTGAAGAGTATTTCTTAAAACAAGGTGAGTAAAATAGGCCAGTACTTGCCTTATCTGGAGCACTGCATGCTAAGCTTCATTACGAGCTAGACAATGAACAGAGCAGGCGCTCTGTGCTGGTTAACAGATTTTCCTCTTTGCAGGTCACAATGAAAAAATTTTTCTGAGTGTTACTTGCGAGGGTTGTTTGAGGTCTTCTTGTAAGATAGGGTCTTGTCGGGTGGGGGTAGGGTTACCACCAAGAAACCCAGTGGGACATTTCTTACTGAAACTGGATTTTTCACTAGGACAGTATGTCATCTCGACCAATGCAAGAGACATGTTTTCTCTAAATAATCAGAATTAAGAGTAAGTGTTGTAGTTTTTTAGTTGTTTCTTGTGTTTTTATTATTTTAAGGTATTTTAGTTAAGGTATTATAGTTTTTGCAACATTTAGTGGAAAATCAAAACTATTTTTCTACTATAATGTCAGGACATTTAGTATTTTTCATGTTTTTTGCAGGACACAGCTGCCCAAATCAGGACCGCCTCTTGAAAATAGGGACAGGTGGTAACCCTAGGTGGGGAGAATGTGTTATGGTGCATGGATGGAGGAAGGTTATATAACTTACTCTGATCAGGCGTGATACTTTCATAAATTCACCAGGGAAGAGAGGGAGGGACAAGGGTGATAGCAGGGGGATGAGAGGGTGGTAATGAGATTTAAGTGTTGGAGGTGGGAGGGGTGGAATTTCACCACAGTTGTGTGTGTGTGTATATGTATGGGGGGTGGAATCTTATGCAATTTCAAATTTAAAGAAATTCACCAGAGAATGTGGCGCTGTGGAGCCCTAGCAGCAACATTTTACAGCTCTGACAATATCACGGAGAAATCTACCCCAATCCTCTATTTGACACCTTCAAAAGTCTTTCCAACTTCACCATCGTGCAGAGAGACCCTCAATTTACTAAGATGGGTAACCCTAAAAAGATAAAACGCCTGGGGGCAGGAAAAGCAAAGGTATGGGAGGACCAAGGAGGTCTGAAGACGCCATGCCAACTGATGAAAGGTTGGATTCAGGGAAACTATCAGCACCTTGGGTTTCAAACTATAAACTTTAATTACCTCTGTTTCTACCCTTAACCAGAAAGTAGACGACTTCAACAGTCTTGTTCTAATTTTAGAAAAGGCAGTGGATGGCATTAAAGATGAGGTTAAAGAGGTTTGAAAGCAGGCGAGGCCTCATCTGGTGTGACCACACTCCTCATTAAGAAACCCAGCATCTCAAGGCACGCTAGAAGCGCTTGAAAATCAAGCTCGTGGTGCTAATGTTCGGATAGTAGGTCTTCCAGAGGGCTCAGAGGGGACCACCCAGTCTTAAATATCAAGGACTGGCTCACAGAAAAACTGTCTCCGGATACCCTGGAAAATGCCTGGGAGATGCAAAAGTGTATAGAATAACTCCCCATGGTGCGTGCAAAATGCAGAGAAACCTTGTACCTTGATGTTGGTGACCTCGGGTGTCACTGCCACGTTACAGAATACTCGATGCGCCGTGGGAACCGCACCACTATACTATGGGGAATGCAAGTCCATCTCTTCCCGACATCAGTTCGTGACACAGCAAAGGAGGAAGAAATTTGATGAGGTGCTACATGAACTCTCCAGGAGATAGGAATACCCCACACCATCATCTTCCCTGCTAGGCTTCGGATCGTGACATCAGAACAAAGTCTGCCTTTTCTCAGATCCCATTGAGGCCAGCAAGTGGGCAGATCGAGAGTAGCTGAATCACGGCAGGAGAACAGCTGGGTGCGGATGTGGAGACGACGAGGCAACAACATGAAGACCTTGCATTTGGACTGTGGACTTTTCATTATTGGTAACACTAACTGTATCTTCTCCCATTGGGTCTTGATTCACTTTCAGTGTATCCTGCTGCATTTAGATTACAAAGGACTGGAATTTCAGTCCTTATTTCATTAAGGTTGCTGTTTTCACCTTTGTAATTAAACAGGCCTTGCTGTTTTAATTTACCTGGGGGTTCCTACTCGGTACTTTAGACCTAAAATATTAAGATCCAGTTGAGGCAGAGTATTTTCCCTCTGAATGTTTGAGAGGTTTAGCTGCAGACTGAGTTAAATGATGTGCCTTCTTTTTCATTTAGGTTTGAACATGGTACCAATAGCCCTTGAATGTTAGGGGCAATGCTTATTTGGACTGAACTTGCTGGACAATTAACCTACATTAGTTCCAGCCACGTGCTCATGGGCCAGTTCTGCACAGCTTTCTTAACTGGAATTATTTAATCTTGTGTAACCTCTGCAAATGGCGGTTCCCAAAAGACTTCCAGGAGCTTGCTTGAATGCTCCAAGCCTGAATGGTGTTTGGCGTTTAAGCCATTTATCAGTGAGTGTTTTAGAACCTCTGGTACTGTCTCTTTAAGAGCTGTCTGCTTGCAGACATAATTAGTTTGTATGGGGACTGTGTGTTTCTTTGATTGAGTACCACTCGAGCTGCTGCCAATTCCTCCATTTTGCAGTCACTAGGAGTGCAAGGGAACCTATCTGAAAGATTTAACTGTTTGCCAGAAACCATTTAGAGTAATAATGAAATTACAGTTTGTCTAACCTGCTTTCTTTGCAGTCAGAACTGTGTCTGCCTAGTTCCCCATTCTGGTTTTGAACTGCTGAACTGGACCAATCAGTGTGGGGTAAGCTAGCTCTAAAATGGTGCCTTGAGACGAATCAGAACTTGGACTCATAATCTGAGCCAGCCACAAGAGGATTGTATGGGCAGTGACTCTGGGAGATGTAGTTTAGACTTAGGCGCCTTTTTGGACCAGCAGGAGCAGTCTCTAGTGAGTGACAGCCAATCCAGTCAAGAACTGGGAGGAACTCAAAGGAAGTGCCGGTTTTGTCTGTTGGAGTTTCAGTTGAGCTCTGGCAGTGAAGAAGGAAGGAGCCCTGTGCTTTTCAGTGTGCAGTTTTAGTCGGAAAGCGTGTATAAGGCCCAGAGTTCCGGTCTGCAGCTTGTGTAACTGCTTGTTAGGACTGAATCCGTCCTGTGAAGAGAATCAAAGGATATCTGAAGAGTAGAAACCAGGCTCACCCTGTAGAAGACTGGAGAAATTGCTGGATACACTCGGTCTGTCAGGGAACTGAATCTGCTGTGTGTTCTCCGGGTATTGTGCAGTAATTGCGATCGGGATAGAGAAGCAGCCTGCCTGGTATAGTACTTTCTGTTTTACCATATAAATGTGTGAAGAGGCTTGTGTACCTCAAGTGAATCCTGCTGCCATTAAAGGACTTTTGCCTGTTACTGTTCACCATATAAATGTGTGGGAGGCTTGGTTAGCTCAAGTGAATCCTGCTGCCATTAAAGGACTTTTGCCTGTTGCAGTTTGCCATATAAATGTGTGAGGAGTCTCGTGGAGCTCAAGAATAGCCCTGCTGACATTGAAGGACCCTATCTTGTTTGGAAGTCGTGAGTACTAATTCAGGTCGCTCCCTGTTGAATGCCACATTAAATCCAAATGGAATCACTGTACTGCTGACTGTTTAAACTAATTTTCTTTTCTCTGTGGGAAAGGGCCCTACCAGCTGCCACGGTTTGGACTAGCCACTAGGGCTTGGGTACCCAGGACAGTAACTGGTAAGGATAGGCCTGTGCACAGAGCCATAAGTGAGATGAGTAAGTGATAAGCTAATTAACCTGATTTCCCCTGTCCTTGTTATATCCCCTAAATAAATCAGAGCTGCTTGTTTCAGCAAAGTTATACTGCCTAAGGTATTTGTCTATGTTAAAGTATTGTACTGTGATTGTTGCACTGTATCTTATTTTACAGGAGGTCCCAGTGCCTGAACCAGCCCTGGGGGTAAGTGTATACTGTGAAGGTAATTCTGATTTCTAGGGACATGGATATGTTGTTTCATCCACACTCATTGGCAGGTATCCTTGCGCTTTAAATCTTGCCGGAAGGTCTTCAAGCTTGCTCCTCCCACCCACCCGGTGGTATAACCTCGGCTCCGCCCCATGCGCCAGATCTTCCTTACCGCTGGAAGCTCAGGTTCTCCTTAAGCCTCGCGTTGTGACTGGTTCCTATTCTCCGTTTGCGGATTTATAAATAAATTTTGCAGAAAAGACTTCAGTCTTCTATCCCTCGCGGCTGCGATGGACAAATCGACTCCCGGTTTCGGAGATGCCCATGCGGTGCAAGATGTCTCAGACGGATCCACACTCCGTGTGTCTACTGCTTAGGCCTTGAGCACGACCGCGAGCTTGCGACCTGTGCTCATCTTTCTCGGCCTCATCCCTCGAGGCCGTGCTGCCCGATTGCAGCTGGGCCGTCCAGCGTTTCCCTCGGTGAAGTCAAAGGAGTGCCGGTTGGCGGTGTCCATGGCGGGGCTCGGCGGATCAGCTCAGCGGATGGTAGCCCTCGAGAGGAAGGCGGCGCTGAGCGTATCTTCCTCGGCCGCGGCGTATCCCGCTCTCTCTGGGTTCTTCCTACGGCTTCTTTTAAGGAGCTTTGTCTGTCCCTCTCCACTAAAGGAGAAGGGCCTGTGTCTACTGGACCTTATTCTGGGTCCAAAAGAGGGACAGGGTAATCCCTCCGTCGCGCTCTTGGGGGCGGAAAGGTCCCTCTCCGGGCCGTCGACCGTCAGCTTCGGTCGACCGCTTCGGCAGCCACTGGCCTCCACGGTGTCCCCGTCAGGTCAGTTGACCGAGACTCCCACCGATGAAGTCGAGATTTTCTCGACCCATTAGACGGAGCTGTCGCCTTTAGCAGCCGAGTTCCCCTCTCAGTTCCCCGGGAGAGTTGAGGATCCCGTGGGCTCGCCTATGCCTCGGTTCCGGAGCCTCGGATGGACCATCGAGCTGAAAGGAGTGCGGTTCCGGCGACACCTCCCCGCACTGACCTCCGGAAATTCCGGGACTCTCGGTCTCGGTCACCGGACCTCTTGGCGGTCCAGCGATCCCACCGTCACCGGCGGTCTCGGCACAGCGGTAAGCGGCGTCGCCGCTCGTCCTCGTCCTCCTCCTCCGGATGAGGGAGGCTTCGGCGTAAGTCGTCGGCCAGTGCGAGGACCTTATGTTGTAACAACTCCTACTGGCCGGGAATAAGCCGACCCGTCGCCTTCCCGGCCATTAAGTGGCGCTGCCACGGGCGGCCGACACAACCCCTCGACTTATTGAGGAGCCTATACAGGCGGTTGTTGACGAAAACCAGCTGCTCCACGATTCCGGTGGAACCTCCGCCTCCACAGCCACCAATTGGGGCTCCGACCAAGGATTCTCGGTCGGCTGAGGTCTACCCATCGGCTGTCAGTTACCCTCACTCCCGACGACCTCGGCAGGTGAAGGGTGGCTCAGGCCAGAGGCAGCTCTTGATTCTTCGAGTCAGAATGATTCTCCTTTTTCTCCAAGCGACTGGACTTGGAGTCTTCAGGAGGAGTCAGTCAATGGGCGATAGCCGTCGTCCTTCCTGGGACTGCTTCGGCTCATCTCGGAGTCTACCGGGATGGAGCTCGAACCCGTTTTCAAGCGGGCCAGGTATCCCCCTCACGGAGATTCTGGACCGAGGGATTCTCCGGCCGGAGGCCTTTCCAGTGGCGAGGCCATAGTGGGTCCGGCACTGGAGCTTTGGCAGCCCTGCTTCCTGCCCTGCGCCTTGACCAGGATGGCCAGGAAGTATCACGGTCCCTACCGGTTCCTTGTCCGGTTTTGAACACCCTCTGCTGAGGGTTGGTTACCGACAAGCGTTTTCCGGAGCCACATAGCGCCAGGGATGTGGACAAACCTCCTGACAAGGGTCCAAGAATTGGACTATGTCGGGCGAAAAGTCTGCGTCCTCTCTCGGCCTTCGTCAGGCCAGTTCGGCCGATCCTCATGGCACATTTTCTCATGCCCTGTTGGGCTTCCTGGATGAGGTCATCCCTCATCTTCCCGCCCGATCTGCAGACTACGGTTAAGCGAGTGCGGGACCAGGGCAGGGCAGTGGCCAAACAGCAGCTCAGACTGCTTTGGATATGGGGACTCATGTGCCAGATCGGTGGCGGCCGCAGTGGCTATCACGTCGGCGGGCTTAGCTGAGGATATCCACCTTTGCCGGATACCAGCACAAGTTGGCGGATGTTCCCTTTTGGGGACTGACCTCTTGACCCTGGGGTGGAAGGTCACCTGCAGAGGATCGAGAAGTCCAATGCCACCTTGGACTCGGTCTCTTCCGCTCAGAGGACAAAGGCCGCCAAACCACAGCCTAAGCCCTTTACGTCCTTCTGTGCCCCGGCAGCGACCGCCCAGCAACGTCAGGGCCAGCAGGCTCGGCCTTGGCATCCCAAACCCAAGCCGCCGGCTTCCTCTAACAGGAGGCAGGGAGGAAAGGGCCCAGGAGGTCCTCGGCGGTCCCTCCTCCAAGCCTGCCCAGTGGCGGGCTGAGGTGTCGCCCCCATCCCGTCACCTTACCTCAGGTCCCCGTGGAGGCGGCTCGCCACTTCCGTTCCGCCTGGTCCGCTGTTACCACGGACAGGTGGGTCTTGGAGAGTGGTGGGAAGAGGCCTGCCTCTGGAATTGACAGGCACCACCCTTCAGGCCGTGCGCCCCTCGGGGAGCTTCGGGATCCCCAGCCTCACTGGCGGCTCGTCGAGCCGACGCGCTCTCCTCCTCCAGAAGGAGGTGGTAAGAAGGTGGTGGACCCTCCTTCAGACCCAGGGTTTGTGTCCAGGTACTTCCTGGTTCCGAAGCAGACGGGGGCTGGCGCCCATTCTCGACCTACGACCTAAACAAGTTCCTAAGGTCTCGAACCTTCAGGATGGTCACTCTGGCTCAGATAATACCATCCTTGGAGCAGGGTGTGGTTCTGCTCTCTGGACTTGCAGGGCACGCGTTTTTCCGTCCCTATCCGTCCGTCTCACCAGAGATTCCTTCGCTTCAGGCGGAAGGATCCCTCTTGAGTTCCAAGCCATGCCCTTGACTTGTCTCCAGCTCCCAGGGTCTTCACCAAATGCATGGCAGTGGTGACAGCATTCCTCTCGCGCCCGAGGGTCGGGTGTACCCTTACCTGGGCGACTGGCTGATAGCAGCTCCCTCCAGGAAGGAGGCGGAGTGGTCAGAGATCTGGCCCTCCAGGTCTGCTCTCAACTGGGCCTCCTTATCAACGAGGCCAAGTCGAACTCGAGCGAGCAGGTGATTCTATTCATCGGGCGCAGCTCGACTCTCTTGAGCCAGGCGCGGCTCCCGGCGGACAGGGCGAGGTTCTTTCCTCCTTTGCCCGATCATTTCTGGTTGGGCAGTGCGCCCTCCCGGGACTTCCTCGCCTCCTGGGTCTCATGGCGGCCTGCACCAGCGTGGTCCGTTGGGCCCGCTGGAACATGTCGTCCCCTTCAGTGGGGACTGGCCAGCCAGTGGTCTGGCCGCTGCGATCCCTTGGACCAGCTTGTGTCGGTGACACAGGGGATGTGGAATGCTCTCCAGTGGTGGACCGTTCAGATCATTTGCAGGAGGGCATCCCGTTTGTCCGCCCGAGCCGGCGGTCTCTCTATCGACTGATGCCTCTCTGATGGGTTGGGTGCCCATCTGGGGAACACCGGGCTCATGGCCTCTGGTCCCATGAGTCCGATGCCACATCAACCTGCTGGAGCTCAGGCGGTCCGCCTAGCTCTCACCGCCTTTGCTCCGTTCCTCCGGGTCAAGTGGTCCGAGTCCAGGCGGACAATACCACGACCATGTACTATCTAAACCGCCAGGGTGGGGCCAGCTCCATGCTTCTATGCAAGGAAGCTCTCCGCATTTGGTCACTCGTGCGCAGCCTGAGGCGGATCTCTAGCCATTCCGTGGCAGGAGCCTCCCAACACCCTGGCCGATGCCCTGAGCCGGATAGGGGCTGCATCCCACGAGTGGTCTCTCCTGCGGAGGTAGTACAGTATCTGTTCTCCTTTGGGGCACACCTCAGGTGGACCTGTTTGCCTCCATGGAGAGCGAAGCTGAGTCTGTTCCATGCCCGCCCCCTCAGCAGGGCTCGCTGCAGGGGATGCCTTCTCGAGGCAATGGACCCCGGGCCTCTTTACGCCTTTCCCCATTTCCCTTGATCACAAGGTGCTTCTCCAAGGCGAGGAGGGACAAGGCGCAGGTGATTCTGATAGCCCCAGACTGGCCTCGCCAGTTCTGGTACCCAGATCTCCTCAGTCTCAGCTCCAGGACTCCGTGACAGCTTCAGCTCGCCGGACCTGCTCTCAGTCAATCAGGAGGTGTTCCATCCGGACCTTCAATCCCTGCACCCTGGCCGGCCTGGTTCCTGTGGCTAGAGTTCCAGGCCTTGGGTCTTTCACGAGGTCCTCAATGTAGTTGAGGCGTCCCGTAAGAGTCGACCAGAAAATGCTATGCCTTCAAATGGAAAAGGTTTTCCATTTGGTGTCAGAACAAGGGCTTGGACCCTTCCTCCTGTTCCTTGGCAAGCATCTTGGACTATTTATGGTCCCTTTCTAGTCAAGGGGCTTAGGTGGCGACCCTAAAGGGTGCACCTGGCAGCCATCTCTGCTTGCAGGCGCGGGCCGGGAAGCAGTCGGTCGCGCAAGGAGGGAAGGTGGTCTGGGCGCTTTTCAAAGGCCTTGATCACATTTCTCCTCCAGTCGAGAACCCCCACCTCCGTGGGATCTACTGCTGAGTACTGGCAAAGCTCATGGGCAAGCCATTCGAACCTATGCACAGTGTGCTCTCTCTCACCTGTCGTGGAAGACCGCCTTCTTGGTGGCTATCACGTCAGCCAGAAGGATGGGAGAGCTCCAGGCGCTTTCCATCGAGTCTCCTTACCTGGTCTTCCACAGGGACAAGGTTGTCCTGCCCCCACCCGAAATTCCTTCCGAAGGTGGTGTGAGTTTCACCTTAACCAGGTGTTGACTCTGCCGGTGTTCTACCCCAATCACACCTCGGAGGTCGAATATAGGCTCCATACTCTGGACCCTAGAAGGGCCGCTTATTATAAGGAGCGCACGGCTGAAATTCGGGAGAGGTTCGCCAGCTGTTTGTCACCTACGCTGAAGCCGCATCTGGCAGACCTGCAGCCAAGCGGACGATAAGCAGGTGGGTAACCTCCTGCATAGATCTCTGCTATAAGTTGGCGGGCATGGAGCCTCCCAGAGGATAAGAGCTCATTCTACCGCCATACTGCTGCTAGCAGTGGCTGCTTCCAGGGGCGTCCCTATCCAGGAAATCTGCAGGGCTGCTACCTGGAAGTCAGCAAACACCTTCATTACCCACTACCACATCGACCTTGAGTCACGCCGGGATGCTGGTTTTGGGGCCTCGGTTCTCAGTCTCTCTTTCCCAAGTAAGTATTGGAGGTGTCGTCTTGCCTCCCTCCTCCCGGAGAACTGCTAGAGTCTGCCAATGAGTGTGGATGAACAACATATCCATGTCCCTAGAGATACAGGTTACTCACCTGTAACAGGAGTTCTAGGAATGGTATATTGTTCATCCTGATCCAAACTCGGCCCGGCGCACAACCTGAGCTTCCAGCGGGCCAGATCTTGGCGTCATGGGGCGGAGCAGAGTTATACCACCCGGTGGGTGGGAGGAGCAAGCTTGAAGACCTTCCGGCAAGATTTAAGCGGCAAGGATACCTGCCAATGAGTGTGGATGAACACATATACCATTCCTAGAACTCCTGTTACAGGTGAGTAACCTGTATATATTGTGGGCCACTAGTGGGAAGAAAGGGGTTGCAGTGTCCCAGAGGGCTGTGACCAAGTAAGTTTAACTATTGCAACCCTGACCTCTGGGTGGAGGCACCCGCATTGGATCCAGGCCCCTCAACCTGTTAGTGGCAAATCAGGCAGGGGTAGTAGCCCCTGGGATAGCGCCATCTAGGGTTACACTTGTATATTATAACTTAAGGATATACCCCTTATGCTGTCCACAGTGTAGTTGATGCATAGAATTCCTTTGATTAAGGAGAAAGATTTTCTTTTTCTAACAGGCAATGTACTATATTTGCTGGACTGTCTACTACATGGTGTTATTTGTCATGCACAAGATAAATTGAAAAATAAAGTGTATATATAAAAAAAAATCAACGAGAAGTTGGTATTTCACCAGGAAATTCACAAACTTTGTGAATTGAGAATTTCCAAAATTTATGCCAACTGCTTGGTGAATTAAGACTTCATTTCATCTCTGACTGGGATGTGGAAGTAAGCATCCTTCAGATTCAGGGAGCATAGCCAGTCTGCCAGTCTCCTTGCTACAGGGATGGAAGTACTGTTCAGCAGTAGTAGTAGAATTCATTTCTCAAGCACTTATTCCCTGGAACTCAGAGCACCTTACGGCAAAAACAGTAAACATAAATAAGCATGTAATGTTTACAAGGTGGCCGTTCTGATTTTTCTTTGTCTGTTCAGACATCTGAGGTTGAGGATTAGTTGTCACACTCCAAATTGTTTTATTTTTAATTAGAAGTAACTTGAAAACCCTTTCCCATTTCTGTTGCTGGTACTTTCTCCACAGTAGGGAGAGACTGCAACTTTTGAAGTTCCAATTTTAACTGTTGTGTCTCTTCTGGTAAAAATGGTTTGCATGTTTAGAATTTAGAATTGTTTTGGCATGGTAACAGAAGACAGATTAGTGCTTCTCTCACAATCTCCAGAACCCATTTGGTTCCACGGTGGTTAAGCTGGAGTTTTGCCTCCTGTTCCCTTTACCTCTTTGTGAACTTCTGGGTATACTACAGAGCTTTAAAAAAAACACTCCTCTACAAAAATATGTATTGTTTTCATTCCTGTCAGCTTTGCTCATATAACTCTTGTTTGATCTCCAAAAGAGAAGTGTCCTCAAATGTGGATGTCTTCAGCTTTCTTTTGAAGTACAGAATCTTTAGCCAAGTATGCCTTCTGGCAGATACTGCAATGTCAGAGTCCTGGTTGCTGTAGCATATGTGTCAGCACCTTATGCAATATGTGCTATCCAAGGCTGACCTTATATGGTGTAAGATCTGTGCCCTTTATTTTATTTATTCATTTGATTCTGGAAATAACCTTTGAGTCAGAGACTCCTTTGCAAAGGCTCCACGTCAGGTTGGACATATGACATGTAACAAAGAAATACAGCATTGTACAAGTATCCAACAATAAGAACTTACATGGTCACAAAGGAGTAGGTAGCAGTCAGAGACATTGTCAAAAGCGGTGTAAATTAGCTGGTTAAATACAGAAGTAATACTTTGCAGTATAATACAGGGTAAGTGTCCTGATATCAATGACAGTTTCGCAGCAGGGATGTTAACAGAAAAGCAGAATAGGAAGAATAATCCTCTAATGCTGTGTGTGTGTTGGGGGCTAGCTAGTACATTTTTCATTTACACAAGGTGTATTAGAGATAGTGATCTTAGTGGTTTCCTCCTTTGTAGTTTGGAATAACTGCCACATTTGTTTAATTTCATCCATATAGGGAATTTGACCATCGCCGGCAGGCTAGACAGTAGGGTCACATGCTTTTTCTTTTTCATGTTCCAAATCTTTCTCCTTTATCGTCTTTCTCAGACTAGAATGAAAGATTGACTCCTCAGTATGATGAGCAGAGACCTAGAAAACTTGAGGAATGATCTTCAGTATGGCAATTGGGTTTTAATGCGATCAAAAGTGCAAATGAATGCACTTAAGGCACAGAAACCCAGAGGCAGAGTGCAAAATTGGTGGAATGTTATTGATAACCACAAAGCAGGAGAGAGATCTGGAGGTAATAATCTCTGATGACCTAAAGGTGGCCAGGCAATGTGACAGAGCAGTTGGGAGGGCTAGTGTGATGCTGGAGTGCATAGGAGAGGTATCACCAGTAGAAGGAGGGAGGTGGTGCTGCCTGTTTATAAATCACTGGCAAGACCACACCTAGAGTACTGTGGCCAGTTCTAGAGCCCACCTCTCCAGATGGATATAAACAGAGTGGAGGCAGTCCAGAGGAGAGCAACTAAAATAGTGCGGGTCTGCATCAAAAGCCCTATGAGGACTTCCGGTTTGGAAATTGCACCGTGAGACACAACAGACTTCAGCTCTCACCCCATATTCGCCTTTGCAGTAGAATCCCCTTTACAGCATCAGTTTTAAGCATTTACAAACTGTAACAAACTTGAAAGGGGACGGAGAAAAGATTTCAACTTAAAGAAATAGATCGGTTACTGAGGCGTAGTAACGTGGAGAAATGGCTCACTTGGACTGCAACCGTTTCCAACAGCTGAGAGACTTACATGATGAAGGCGAAAATGAAATACAAAGCCCGATTCTAACTAGTCTCTCTCTCTCTCCTACAATCGGAATCAGAAAGGGGTAGGAGAGATAAAGAAAAAAAAACAGATACCCGATCTTCCTAACTCTGAAACTATCCTAGCAGCAATAACCGAGTTTCGGTCAGAGATGAGAGAGGCCCTTCGAGATATGCAAACAGAATTGATAAAACTGCAATCTAGAACTGCCTAGATAGAAACTCAGACTACAACTAACTCTAATAAAATATCGATCATGGAGAAAGCAGTATATGCATTAGCAGGCGAACAATTACACACATCGATTAGGCTAGAGGATATGGAGAACAGAGGCAGACAGAAAAACATACGTGTGTTCGGATTGCCAGAGGAGAGAAGGGCAGCGATCAGTTGCCTTTACCGATATGCTGCTGCGACAAACTTTAGACTTGGGCCGGATTACCAGCTGGATATAGAGAGGCGCATAGAGCATTAGACCCCGCCCTTCTAGGCCAGACACTCACCCTAGAGTGTTTGTGATGCGATTGTTAGCTTCTACCAAAAGACCAGCTTTAATTAAGGCCTGAAAACAGAAGCGTTCAATGGAAGAACAGCCGAATTCTGTTAAATACTACGACTATGCGGCTACACAGTGTATGAGAAGAGTGCACATCACTATTCCCATCCCTCAGAGCAAAGAACTTAAAATTTCATACCCCATATCCTGCAAGAATGGTGGTTCAGTTCCTGGAGGTCCAAAACTTACCAGTCAGCATCGGAGGCCAGATCGGATCTTTTACAGAGAGGAATCCTAGATGAGAAAGAAATCCCTAAGATGGTGATGAGAGATCAGAACACCTTGACTAGGCCAGGGATTCGAGGAGCCTCAGAATGGAAACTGGGACCAGAGACTACAGGCAATTTTAGACAAAATACAGCACCTTAGGAATCCTACTGTGCAGCCTTAAATGGATATAACTATGCAGGTTCATTGAGGGATGGGAGGCACCCATAGAGAGAGATCCGAGGCTTAGACCTGAAGTTTCGAGGGTTGAAGGAAAGGAATTTATTTGCTAAAGCTGGAGCCACGTTATACCTTCACTCTTCACTGGGAGAGGACGATGATCTCCTTGCAGATACCTTTCTCCCCTCTCCATTCCCTGGGCTGAAGGGTAGAATTGTTTTCTCTCCCCCACCAACCAAATATAATTGACTCAAAGTAACAAGGTAGAGGGGCTACCTGGCTACATTCTCCCCCAGTAGTGATTAAAAGAAAGCCTGAACGCTTTGAGAATGGGAGCTATAAGGTGGTGGGGTGGTTAGAGGAGCTGCTGGTATTTGGGATGTTTGGTGGTGTGTGGGGTTGAGGGAGGGCATCTCCTATAGAGGAACCCTGCACAATAAGACAGCAGGACATGGAGATTGCCTCTCTCCCCGCCTCCTTGTCTCGGAAGGCGGCGGCCAAGTTCTGGATCTGTTGGGATGTATGGGATTGAGGAGGGCATCTCCTCTTGTAGAACCCTGCACAATCGATGTCCCTCTATACTGGCGAAATAGATAGCAGGATATGGAGATTGCCTTTCTGTCCCTGGCCTCCTTTGTTTTCGGATGGCGGCCCCCCTTTTTTCTTTCTCTTCTCTTGAGCATTTTGCTCCTTGACCAGCATGAATGATTTCCTACTTAATTCAAAGATGGAAGTATATGCCTTAAATTTGAGCTTTAAGCTCCGGACTTTACTCTATCACTGGAGGACAAGATAGACTTTGAAGGAAAGTGCATGGATGTGATTGTTCTTTGTTGGTGGTGGGGGATGAAGCCATCGAAGGTTACTGTTTGGAGATGGGAGGGAACTGAGAGGACGTTTGATTGGGGTGGAAAATCTAATGTTAATAGTTTGAAAGGGGGAAGGAGGGTGGGTTTAGAGAATGGTCCTTCCTTTCTTGGAGGAGATCGTGGCGGGAACTTCGCCTATTCTACATGCCATCAAACCAGTAATCATTTATTATTTTTACTGAAGGAATAATTCTGTGATATATCTATTAAAATCTGGATTTAGATAGGCTGAATAATACTTTACATAATGGGGAGCAGGTGAAATGGGTATTAAATATAGGATAAAGGGGTCACGGATAATTTAGTTAGATTTGAAAAAGGTGACTTGGGGTGAGAATGTTTATTCTTTTTGCTAAACATTCTATTCTTATCTATTGAGATTTTATGCTTATCATCCAACCACTACAGGAACAGATACGGTAATTCCGTGTCTGTTCTGGAGCTCCAGGCTCCCCTCAGACAGGGCTATACTCTCTTTAGAGAAGTGTTGCCCTGTCTCCTCAGACCACAGGTTTTTGTGGGTCTGGGACAAAGTGGGAAATGTGTTTTTGTTTTTTTCCCACACAAATGGAAGACCAAATGTATATAGTTCCCTTGGTAAGAGGACAAATGTTTTTCAACAGTTGTTTAGATTAATGGGTTATTTGTTTTGACTATGTTAAAACTGAAGAGAGAAGGTGACACAAACTTAGATTTGATAGTACTGTCCTCAAAAAGGTTGGGCATGTGGTTTCTGGAGGGATGTTAGATAAAGAAATTTCCTTTATCTCTGGAGATGCTGAGCTTGGCCATCGGGGCCACCAGAGAATGGAGGAAAGAATAATTTAAATATAATCAAATACACACAATTTTTCTGGAAGCTGGACAATGCCCTACCTTCACAACAGTGACAATCCCCTGGATACAAATGACTAACACCCCAGTGAATATTCTGTCATTAAACATGAATGGACTGCATTCCCCTGTTAAAAGATATAAAAGTATGTAATATCTCTAATCAGAAAGCAGATTTATTTTTCCTACAGGAGTCTCACCTTTCCCTGTCAGAACACTCTAAGTTACATTGGGCGGCAGATATCAGGTGTTTGCCTCCTCTAATCCAAAAACATAAGAGGGGAACGGCTATTTTGATACGGCCTCTACCCCATTTGAGGTTCTTGTCCTTTTCGGATCCACAGGGTAGATTTGTGATTCTAACAGAAGAATTTATTCACAGACTGTAACTTTAGTTAATGCTTATTTACCACCACAGACTCCACTTCCGTTGTTGATCATTCCTTCATAAGGTGATGGAAAGATATATACAGGAATTTTGATCATGGGAGGAGATTTTAATCTGGCATTCGATCCCTATATCGATTCATCCAATCCTAATTCCAATAGATTACCCAATACAGGAAAGTATTCAGAAACATTTTTAGCATATTTAGGGTTCGAAGGCGTTTGGAGGAAGACTTTCCCATCAGTCCCAGGATATACCTTTTTTGCACGACATAAAACATATTCTAGGCTAGATTACTTTTTGTTACGGGGAACACCTTACATTAGTTCAGGATATGATAACTGAACCAAGAATATTATCTGACCACAATCCCTGATTCTAAAATTGGCTTAGGGAAACAGCTAAAATTTAAAACCTGGAGATTTAATACATCTCTTTTAAAGATCAGGAGTTCCTTGATGCCATGAGGAAATGTATTCCCCAGGCTATCCAGGAAAATCTGACCCCGGATGTCTCTTGTACTATTCAGTGGGATACACTGAAGGCCATCCTGAGGGAGATTCTGGAATACACCTCCTGGAAATCAAAAAAACAAAATGCCAGGTTAAAATTCTTAGAAGATCTCCTGTCCTCCTATCAGTTTTTATATAGAGAAGGAGATGTTAATCTCCAGAGACAGATAAGGGCTTAAAACAGGAGATACAAAACATTATGGATTATAAAACCTTCCAACAACTGGCATATCTACGACAGTACAGCTATGAAGGGGCAAAGGGCAAGAAACCTGGCAAGGAAACTGAGAGCCAATGAAAGAGCTTCTACTATCCTGAAAATAAAATCCCAATCTACTGGCACTACTACTTATAAAGAGAACCAAATTAAACAGGCTTTTAAACAATTGTATGAATCTTTATATACAGCCCTGAATACAAACATAGAGTCCAGGAGTTTTAGACCATGTTCCTTTACCTAAACATCAGAAATCCAGATTTCTCAACTACAAAGACCGATTAGACTGGAGGAGATACTTTCAGGTAAAAGAATTAAATCTCATAAAAGTCCAGGCCTGGATGGATTTAGTCCAGAATGGTACAAAACGCTTATCCCCAATTATTACCTAACTTTCTTCCAGCCTGTAAGACAGTTTTTGAGGAGACTCCTCCTCCTTCTTGAACTACGCATTTTAACTCCTTTACTTAAACCAGAAAGGGACCCCACCCTCCCAAATCTTATCGACCAATCTCTATCCTAAATGTGGATTATAAATTATTTATGGCCATTTGGGCCAAAAGACTAGAACCCGTCCTACTGGATTTAATACACAAAGATCAGGCAGGCTTTGTGAAGTCAAGAAGTACTTCAGACAATCTCCATAGATTATTTCTTATTATGGAACATCTTCAGGCCTGAAAGATTCCTTCTATTATAATGAGCCTTGATGCAGACAAAGCATTCAATAAGGTGGGATGGGATTTCTTATGGGCTACCCTGTCCAAATTTGCATTTCCAGATTCTTTTTAACATGCCTTAAGAATATATACTCCTCCTGGAGTCCTGTATTGAATTAATGGTTCATTATCCCAACCAATACCTATACAAAGGGAACGAGACAGGGATGTCCTTGTCCCCTTACTATTCGCTTCTTTATGTTGAACCTCTAGCAGGGTTAATTCGGAGAAACATAGGTGTGAAGGGGGTCCCTATGGGTCAGAGGGAATACAAGGTGGCTCTATTTGCTGATGATATTTTGGTTTCAGCCCTCTCTCCAGAGACTTCCCTCTCGGCACTGTGGGATTCCTGACACTTTTCTCTGAAATTTCGGATTTGTTTTAAATATAACCAAAACAGATTTGCTGGCTCTAAACTTTTCCCCAACCCAATCATTAAAGAACAAGTACCCTTAAAATGGCACAAAACACAAATTAAGTACTTAGGTATAGTAATCCCAAAAATTTAGAAAATGGAGTTACTAAATTATGAACCATGGTCAATACAAATTCAGTCAAAGTTAACAACTTGGTCTACTTTGCCCTTGAGCTTTTTTCAGAGGATAGAGTCCATTAGAATGATCATCCTACCAAAACTGTTATATCTGTTCCAAAATATTCCAACTTTCCCTGCTACTTTTTACTTCAAATCGTGGGATAGAATCATTTCTAATTTTATATAGCACGGCCAGAAGCCTCGAGTAAGGATGTCCTTGCTTCAGCTTCCATTGACGGAGGAGGTGCAAACCTTCCCAATTTAAAGCTATATGCCTTGGCATCTGTTTGTAGGATCCTAATATTGTGGCTTTCCCTGCCTTTTGAGGCTCCTTGAAGGATTTGAGTTTGCCATTAATTATTTATATAACATTTTGAAAATAACCATGGCTTCAATAAATAAGGCCCCACAGCTGAGGATTTTACACCCTTTACAACTCAAGTTTTAACACAGTGGTACCATCTAAAGAAATATAAATGCTTTAAAGAATTCTTTTCCTATTTACCCTGATCTCAGAGGATGGTTCTTTTATCCCAGCAACATTTGACCATACCTTTATTAGGTGGAGGAGGGTAGGACTTCAGATCTTTAGACAATTTATAACGGATAAGGCATAGTCCAGTTTGAAACATTACAGAGTGACTATGGTTTACCTGAAGGGACATCTATAGATATACCCAGGTTAAAAACTATCTTCTAAGACAAAGAGATGTAACGTCTCAATTGCCCAATCCAGTTCCAATTTTTGAAACTCCTAGAAGATGCCATAGCTGGTTATCTGTGGAAACATCTCATGAGCCACATTTACCAGATCCTACATGAGGATTGGGTGACTCATCACTTTCCATCATGAGAAGTTGGGGTAGAATTTAGAGATGGAAATCTCTGAACAGGATTAACTGAGCTTCTCCTATGGCCTGTAAGATAACTCATTCATGTATTTGGAGGGAATTTGCCTGGAAATGCAGAGTGCGTTTTCAGATCCCCAGCCATTCTAATTAAATGTCTCCCTCCTCCTATGGCAGATGCTGGAGGTCTTGTAGATGCAGGTAGCTGGCCTTGCCCATATGTTTTGGACATGTCCCTTATTAATGCCATATTGCTGTAATCTCCAACAGGCAGTGTGGAATGTTTGGGAGAAGAGGTTGAATTAACTGCAGAAATGGTTCTCCTGGCGCTATTTCCCACATACCCCATCCCGGCATAAAACTTTGCTACCCATTTACATAACGGCTGCCAAAAGGCCATAACAAGATGCTGGATGTCAGAGATGGTTCCAACCATAGGAGATTGGAACAGGATAGTATCTAGCATCTGTCATCTGGAGACTCTTACAGCTAAACTACACAACAAAGTCTCACAGGCTAAGCTATTATGGAGATCATGGGTATTTTACATTTCCAGCAGAGACCCTGATTTTGTACCCTGAGGATGGGAAGCAAATGAGGTAAAGGGTGGTAAGAGAGATGAAACCCCGAACTAAGATTTGGAGTTCTTTCCCCATGGGCATTAAGGGTAATTACAAGGGGACTATCAGAACGTATGTTTTATCAAGATGTGGACAGAAGATGTAGAAAAGACAAACAAACAAAGTAATTCTCTATAATGCATTGTAGTCACAACCTCTCTTCTTTAATTAAAAAAAAAAGCCCTATGAGGAGAGACTGAAGGAACTTAATGTGTACACTCTAGAAGAGAAGGAGTAGTGGTGCTCGGATACTGCCTCTGTGGATCTGACTGATCCGTCGAATAACGGCACTATCTGAGCGGGATCTGACCTTGGATCTGGCGAATTGGAGTCGGATTCCACATTATCCGACGTCTGATAACACGGGATCAAGCCTGGATCTGAGAGGGTGGATCCGCAGTAGGATAGCGCAGCTGTCCAACCAGATCCACTGTCCTGCCAAACGGCAGGTATTTGGTGGTATCCTAATTGCTAGGATACTATCCGAGCAACACTAGAAGGGAGAGGGGATATGATAGAAACCTTTATATATCTCACAGGGGTAGATAAGGTACAGGAAGGAAGTATTTTCATAAAAAACAAAGATGCACGAACAAAGGGACATGCTGTGAAGCTGGGGTACATTCAGGACAGATATGAGAAAGTACTTCTTCACAGAAAGGGTAGTGGATTCATGGAACAGACTACCATTCGAGGTGGTGGGGTAAAAACACTGATGGGTTCAAGAATGCATAGGTGTGAGCATAAGGGTATCTTAGTGGAAAGGAAAGGAAAGGGGTGAGGGAAGAAAAGCCAGAGATCAAGTAAGATCTATGGTGATACTATAGGCAGGAAAAATGGGCAGACTGGGTGAGCCAAGTGGTCCTTATCTGCTGACAAATTATGTTTCTGTGTTCTTAGAGTCTTTCTTGGGATTTGTGCTCCTTACTAGGCTTCCTTGAAGACTTTGCATTAGACTTGTATTTAGGGATGCTGTTTCTGAAGACATTTTTTATCAATTTTTCAAAGAGGGTATTGGCCATTTTATAGGGGAGCATTCTTTGGACGAAACACCTTGCACAGATCAGAGTTACTGAATCATGACTTGGTTCAGTCAGTGGTAACATTCTGAATGCTTATCTGCCTTAGGCAAACAGTGCTACCTTGTGGTCCTTATTTAACACTGGCTTGTCCAGTTGTCAGTCTTTTTTTTTTTTTTTTTTTTACTGTTTTTATTCAGGCTCAGCCATGAGACCCAAATAGGCACTGCATTTTAAATCGCCATTAGTCACTGAGAGATTATAGTAATTTCCAGCTTAAGCTGTGAGTAATGTCGACTCACAATAATTGTTAGCTGAAATATGTAATATACAGTATAGTGTTGAAAAATAGAATCACTAAAGGTACCACAGTTTAAATCGGAATCAGTCCCTCAGACCTGATCGTAACGTAGACCACACTGTGAGTCAACTATATGCTTACAGTGTTCTATCAAGTAACTTGGATCTAAAATTTAGGGCTAGTAGCACTAAAAAGTGGTATAAGCACTATAATCATTTTAAAATAATTGGTACCAGAGACTGGAACCGTTTAGGCTGTTACTAACTCCACCATAGTCATTGTGAGTGGTGTGCAAAATGCAGTTTAGCCACGGTTCCCAAAACAGTTCGGAATGGTAAAAGGCAAAAAAGTGATGGAACCAGTAGCAATGTGTATTTAAATAAATTATAACTTTATACTTGTATAAACTATAGTGAATAAATGTTGAATAGATGGGAGCAAAAATCTGGGGTGACTTGGAAACTAAAGATCTGGAAAAGGAATGCTGGGAGGCTTGAGACCAGCACAGTGCACAGAGCAACCTTTAGAAAACATTCTAAATTCTAGGGCAGCAGGAGAGGATGCACAAGTCTGACAGGGCTGTTGTGATTCATCTACTTAGAATAAAGCTTTTAAAAGTGCTTTTAGTTACAAACTGCTGCTTCATGTATCTCAATCTGTCCTGCTTAAGTACCACAGGACTCCTTTGCTCAGTGTTGCAAATCCTTCTTGAGCTGCTTGGAACTGTCCTGCTCTACTCTTTCATTAGAATACGGTGAATTCCCAGATGACTTGTCAGTCACACTGCCTAGCAGTCAGTCGCTTGCTGAGTCATTGCTACTTCCTGAGAAATCAGTTACGGAAAACTTACTTCAAACGTGCTGCTGCTCAGCGTACAGATCCTCAGTGCCCTGGCAGGAGTGATGTCCCGGAGTTTTGTGGAGTCGCGGAAGACCTTTTTCAAGGAGAGGAACTTTCAAGGAGAGGAACAGCAACGAATTTAGGTAGGAGGAGACAGGGAGGTACTGGAACTCAAGAGCTTGAGTAATGCTCACTGCAGCAGTGACTTTGCTAACAAAGAGATTTTTGACTTCACTGCTGTAGCATAATCCTTAGAATACCTGAAAACACTGTTAAACTTTTCCCGTGGTAAAATACATTTTCTTTTGTCTGGATATAGTTTACATGAGTTCAAAAGATGTTTTGAGTAGTCAGATAAGTTATTGTTCTGGGGACTGTAGTGTAGGGCTAATAGCTGATAAGCAGCTCACTGCTTAATGTTGCTTTGGATTCAACATTTTGGCACAGATGAAAACTATTACCATTAAGTTATGTGGCTAGCAATTAAACCTGAAGTGTAAAATTTAATCATGTTCTGTTCTTAATGTAAATCAAAAACTTGGTTACTTGTTTGACTCAGTCAAGTGAACAGAACACTATCAACTGTGTGTGTTTCAATTAGCTTGGTTAGTTTAGTATTGGCAAAATCCTAGCAATCACTGATCAGTTTAAGACTTGTTTGCTGCCTGTGTGTGAACAAACTCAGTAGCAACTATACGGCATAAACACGTTGTTTTTACTTTGAGCAATAAAGACTAGACAGTCCTGCTTACAGGAAGTTTTGAGTCATGTTTATCAGAGCAGGCTGGACATGTTAGCTTCCAGGAAGTGATAGGCAACTCTTGTCACAAACTTGTAGCACTGAACACTGGCGATGGTGTTTAAAATCTTGGGGTGGTGGCTTATTTTATGTTTTTATTTGTTTGTTTATGCAGTATACGAAAAAGAGTATGTATTTGTTCTTGAAAACTACACTGTCTGGCTAGCATATTATCATTTATCAGACCATTGCGGATAATAAACATGGATGTTATTGTGCAAATGTTTGGGACCACACATGTCTCTTCATCAGGGGTGTCGTGAGATCTTTTAGTCCTGAAATGGCCTTTAGCATTCCAGTTTCCATTAAACATAAAAAGTACTTCTGTTAGGTTAGCTCAGGAAAGTTGCTTTGAAGTGGAGTTACGATTTGAAAAATGATGGCACAGCTTTGTTTACATGGCAGCCTTGTGCTTTGGCGCCCACACACAAATGGTGACTTGGCTGTTTTGTTTCTGTAACTTTTTTTTTAATATAATCATTTTATTGAAATTTGATGCTCAAATATACATTTACACATAAATAACACAAAATTGACTCCTGGCTGGGGTAAACCTCTTGTAAGGCACAACTCTGCAGCAGTTCATTCCATATTGAACCCGAGTGTTTTATACAGGATGTTCATAACAAACAAAAACAACAAATAACCTAATCTAATATACATTGTCTGTCTACGCTAAGAGTCATGCTATTTGATCCACCAAAGAACACATCTAATTTATAGTTTACTTAATAAAAAAAAAACCCGTCCCTATTGACAGTCCTTTAATACCTCACTAAAAGAGAAAAAACTACATAAAACTAAAAGTAGTTGCTAAACGCTTAAACCTTCCCAAAACCATCATGTAGGTCTAATGCCATATGAACTTGTTTGTCTCTGGATGTGGATGTAACCATCCGAGGAGTACAACGTAGTTCATACATTAAAAACACAATTATGAAGCCTTATAGAGTTCTTATAAGGTGTGTGTATACTAAATGTCCCTCCCTAGCAGTCCCTCCCTGAGTGCACTGTTTAACTGCCCTAGGACATGTACCTGGTCACAGTCTCTGTGCCAGAACCTCGGGAGGAGTATCTGGTATGTATGGTGGTAGTCCTTAGCGAGTCGGATGTCCCATGAGGCCTGTGAGTTCAACCTATGTATCTGTCTCCTGCCCCATAATATATCTTAAGAAAAGATGCAGTTCTAGTAACCCCGAGTCCCACTCAGATTGTGGGAGGGATCAGGTTGTCTCCATCTCATCAGTAGTTGCCTCTTGGCTTCCATGGACATGGAAAAATTAGAGTCCTTAGACAGGCCAGAGGGCCCGCTAGAAGGACATGTCCCCATAATGCATACAACAGGGGACAGTCACCCCATGATCCTTGTTGCCTTATTTATTTATTTTAGATCTAGGAGAAATACCTTTGAGCAGGAGCTCATTTACAACATTTCCACGTCAGTAATAAGACATGACATACATAGCATAAACACTGTGAAAGATTAACAAATTGCGGTACATAAAGTAGACATTGAATGAGGTACAAAACAGTGGATATCAGGGAGAACATAGTCACAGGAAGCAGGCAATACAAAGCTAAGAATACAAATAATTAAGGCTTCATACAACTAGTAGGCAAGAGAGGAAGTTGTGGACTTAGGGTAGGGGAGAATAGATAGCAATAAATTAAGGCAGTAACCAGAAGGAAGGGAATCAATGCTGAGAAGTTGTTGATACAGAGGGAGGCGGGGGGAACGAGGTGCAGCTCTGGCAAGTCTTGTCATAGAACAGGTAAAATTGGGTGTGGGCCAGGGAGAGGGTATAGGATAGTGGAAGGGGCCGGCAGAGAGGGGAGTAACCTATGGAGAGGAGTAACACCCCAGGAATAAAGGGGACAAGTGCTGGGAGTCTTAGGTGAGTGCCGTGAGAGTACCAGGGTCAGAAAAGCTGACAGTGGAGAGAAATTAGGGACTGCAATTGCACACGCCATGCTGAGAAATCGCCTACCAGGTTCCCCACTGTAAAACCTCCTTGGGGCAAAGAACTTTCAGATATCGACCACCAATTGGTTGAACTCCCTGCCCATACCAGTCCTCCTGGCTCCTACCCTAGGACTGTTCAAATCCCTTCTCCGTAGCGATATCTTGCATGACTCCACCTGTGATTGCACCTGACCTACCCACAACCTCTAACTGCCATGACAATGGACCCATTTTCGTCCTGCTTCTAGAGTGCCTGTCCCTGGTTTCGGTCTTACCCAAGCCTCAGACTAGCTGACACTCACTGACTGCGCTGCTTGTACATTCCAGTCATAAATACTTCTACAACAACTACTGTACTGTATGATTTTCCCTGTAGTTACTGTATTTATTGTATTTTGCCACTGTACTGCATTGTCTTTGTTGAAATTATCCTGTAACACATCCACCTGTTGTAATTTACTATGTATCTTTTGTAAGGTGTGATATTTCCCACACTGCTATTTATACTGTGATGTCTGTACACTGTATGTTCTGTATTGTTTTCTATGACGTGGAGCTTTTGTAAAGGAGTCTCTGACTCAAAGGTATTAATTCGATTTTATTCAATAAATAAATAAAATTATTGTTATAGGTCTTCAGGTGGGCCCTAAGTTAGACTTAAATTGGCCAAGCTTAGTACAGGACTATAGCTCGGAGCTTAGGAGTTCAGCCATTTGGGGCCTATACCCAAATGATCACTGGCCTTGTGAGGTCTGATGGAAGGCACTTTAGAGACAGCGACTGGCTCTTCTTGTGTTCCTGGTGTTGTCGTTAGGGTGGAGGAGCCAAGTATCCCTGGGGTAGTGAGGCTCAGAGTGGTCTTCTTGGTATGTAGGCAGACTTGGTATTTGATCCTGTTTTCCAAGTTGAGCCATCCAGTCCAGGAGTAGAGCTCACAGGAGTATATTAGGCAGTGGGCTCCTTGGTTGCTCTACAGGCTTTATTGAGAGCTGTTTTCACTCTTTGAAGAGCTGTTTCAGTAGCTGACCCATATACAACAGTACGGAGTTTGATACGGCGACAGGCAGAGTTTGTGCTTGTACAGTAGTCCGATCCTGGAGTTGACAGCCATGGCTACCTGATCGATGTGTTGCGTGAAGGTGAGTGAGCAGTCAGGGGTGACCCGAGGTATTTGAAAGACTGAACCATTTCCAGAACTTCACCTTGAAGGTTGTGAATTTTCAGCCTGATAGGATCTGTGTCTGTTTTGAGGAGAGGCAAAGAGCATTGTCTAAGTCTTCTTGTAGTTTAGGAGAAGATTGTGTCTTTGGAACCATGTCTCCACAGCCGAGAAGCTGGACTGCATCTGTTATTCAAGGACGGCAGGGTGGGCAAGAATTGAGAACAGCACAGCATCATCTGCATATAAGGACGTGGCTAGGACAGGATTTTGGAAGATTGTTTAGAAATAAGCTGAACAGTAGGGGCCCAGGATTGAGCCTTGGGAATACCAGTAGTGACATTTGCAGGATCAGAGATGGTATCAAGGATCAAACAGGAGTTCAAGAGTCCTGCAAGAATTGAGAACAGCACAGCATCATCTGCATATAAGGACGTGGCTAGGACAGGACTTTGGAAGATTATTTAGAAATAAGCTGAACAGTAGGGTGCCCAGGATTGAGCCTTGGGAATACCAGTAGTGACATTTGCAGGATCAGAGATGGTATCAAGAATCAAACAGGAGTTCAGCATGTTTGTAGTTCATTTGCATCACCAGGTAAGGGAAAAGTCCGCCCCTGTACGACGCACAGGGGAAATGCCAGACCTCGCCCAACAACTTACACACCAAAACCGCCAATGGAAAATCATGTACATGAATGCTCGTGAGTCTGGAAAACAGGATCCCAGACCTGCAGGCAATAATGACAGAGGCTAAACTGGACATAGTAGCCATTAGCAAGACATGGTTAGCCAGTAACCACAATTGGGAGACTTCAGTACCTGGCTATGTACTGTTCAGAAGAGACCGAGGTGCAAAAAGGAGGGATTGCGGGTCTTTATGTCAACGAAATATCAACGCTACAGAAATTCAGAATACACATAAGGAGCTAGAAGAACTGTAGGTCACCTGCAAACAGGAAATGGGACAGCCATACGAACTGGGGTTGTCTACAGGCCTCGAGACCAGGGGAGGACATAGACACATTACTGTTAGAAGAGATGCAAACATGACAGCTAAAGGAGAGGTTCTGATAACGGAGACTTCAACATGCCGGATACAGATTGGTCAATACCAGCAGGAACATCCACCAGAACTAGACACATAATGGATTCCCTGCAGGGGAGGGCCTCAAACAACTGGTACAACCCACGACAAGAGACAGGGCTCTCCTAGATCTAGTACTGACTAACAGGAAAAGATCACAGATCTCCAGGTAGAAGGTCACCTGGGGCCTAGTGACCATCACATGGTATGGTCCAGTTTGGCCACTAGAATTAAATCATCCCATTCCAAGGCAAAATTATGGGACTTCAGAGGAGCTGACTTTGATAAGATGGCCAACAGAGTTAAGCTAGCCTGGCAAGAAGAAATACAGATTAGGGGTACAGGCAAAGTGGGCAAGTATTAGAGATGCAACACCTGAAGCAACATCCCATTGTGTTAGAGAGAAAAGGAAGTGCAAAAGAAGAAGGAAACCACTTTGGTTCTCGAAAACAGCAGAAAAGGTCAGAGCCAAAAGGCTGGCCTTCAGGAAATATAAGGGGATGCAGCGGATGAAGATAGGGAGGCATACCAAACTTCCCTAAGGGAAGCAGGGAAAGCAGTAAGGCAGGCAAAGGCCCAAACCGAGGTAACACTAGCACTAACAGTAAAAGAAGGTGACAAGACTTTCTATAGATAGTGAAAGGAGAAAGTCCAGAGGGGTATTGCTAAGATCAAAGGATAAGTGGGCGGTGAGGAGGAGGACCATGTAAAGCATCTATCCTAAATAGATACTTCTGCTCAGTATTTACTGAGGAGAAGGTAGGCAGGGCCCCAACTTAGCACCATGGACACGGGGAAGATGATGTGCACTAGTCCCTTCACAAAAGAAAGGGTCCTACAAGAGCTTGATAAGCCTAGGGTGGACAAGGCAATGGGACCTGATGGATCACATCCCAGGGTACTAAAGGAGCTAAGGGTGGAACTAGCAGAGCCATTAGCAGAACTGTTTAGTGAGTCTCTGAGCACAGGAGAGGTCCCAGAAGACTGGAGAAGGGCTCATGTGATTCTGCTCCACAAGAGTGGTAGCAGGGAGGAGGCAGGAACTGCAGACCAGTCAGTCTTACCTCAGTAGTGGACAAGATTATGGAGACACTCCTTAAGGAAAGGATAGTGCAACACCTGGAACCATAGGAGCACAGGATCCAAGACAGCATGGGTTTACAATAGGAAGGTTCTGTCAAACTAATCTCATAGATTTCTTTGACTGGTAACCAGAGTGGTGGACCGAGGGGAGCAGTTGATGTCACCTACCTTGACTTCAGCAAAGCTTTCGATACTGTTCCACACAGAAGATTGATTAATAAGCTGGTAGGCTCGTGGGTCAGAAGTTGGTAAACTGGGTGGCAAACTGGTTGATGGGAAGAAAACAGAGAGTGGTGGTAAACGGTATGCAGTCAGAAGAGATGCAAGTCACAAGTGGGATACCTCAGGGATCAGTCCAGGGCCAGTCCTCTTCAGTATCTTCATCAGTGACATTGCAGATGGACTGGAGGGTAAGATTTGTCTGTTTGCAGATGACACCAAGATCTGCAACAGAGTAGATGATCCCCATGGGGTGGGCAGAATGAGAAGAGGTCTGGATAAACTGGCAAAATGGTCAGAACAGTGGCAACTAGGATTTAACGCAAAGAAGTGCAAGATCATGCACATAGGAAAGAGAAACTCAAGCCACCTATAGGTTGGGAGGGAGTTGCTGGCAGTCACAAGGGAAGAAAGAGACTTGGGCATCATCATCATCATCATCACAGATGACCTGAAATCATCCAAGCAGACCACTAAAGCAGTAGGTAAGGCTGGGGGATGTTGGGGTATTAGTAGGGTATCCATGTCGTAAGAGGGAGGTAATAATCCCTCTTTACAAGACATTGGTTAGGCCCCATCTAGAGTACTGCATGCAGTACTGAGGCCTCACCTTCACAAGAACATTAACCAAACTGAGGCAGTCCAGAGAAGAGCAAGCCAAATGGTGCAGGACTGCATCAGAAAACATATGAGGACAGATTAACAGAGCTCAATATGTATACCCTAGAGCAAAGGAGGGAGAGAGTGATATGATTGAAACATTCAAACACCTTAAGGGCATTAACAAGGTGAAAGAGTCTAATATATTTCAATATAAGAAAATAGCAGGACAACAGGACACAACATGAGATTAGAGGGAGGCCGATTAAGGGGTAATGTGAGGAAGTTCTTTTTCACAAAAAGGGTAGTGGATGCATGGAATGGCCTACCTCAGGAAGTGGGGATATGAATACAGTGCAGGGCTTCAAACAGGCATGGGATAGGCCTAAGGGAGCAATACAGATGAGTATGAATAGATAGGCCATTGACAGAGCAAAGGGCGATGGCACATTCATAAGGTAGAAAAAGAAATAAGGGCAGACTGGATGGGCCTTGCGGTACTTATCTGCAATCAACTTATGTTTTACATGCTGTGTACGTATCTGTGAGGTAACTACAGAACCACTCCACAGATTCAGGTGATAGGCCGGTAGAGGACAGTTGATGCAGGAGAAGCTTGTGATCGACCGTGTCAAAGGCCTTTGTTAGGTCTATATAGTAGCCCCAACCATGTGGCCATGGTCAAGGAGTTGTGAATGAAGGTGGTGAACTCAACCAGGGCAGTAGTAGTGCTGTGCTATGCTGTTTCCGGAATCCATGCTGTTCCTGACATTGTAGCTGGTATTTATTAAGGTAGCCTGAGCTATAACAGCTCACCAGAACTGCATGATATTAAGGCAGGTCCACAAGATGTGGCTGATAGCGCCAGGGTTCTGGTGGCATCTCCAACACTCATTCCTGATGGGTTTTCCCATTGTGTTGAGCCTGTCTTGGATACGATGCCATATCCCGAGGATTTTCTTCTGAATTAATTGGAATTTTGGGTCAGGGAGCACCGGTAGGCTTTCCTCTAATATTTCCTCCAGTCGTCTGGAAGGATTTGCATCTTCAGTCTCCCTCCTGCTGCTTCCTATGGGATTGCTAACAGGGAGTTGGGTTTGCTGCAGTTGTTTGTTTATAGTCCCTCCCTTGCAGTTTTTATGATATGCCCATTTGGCCAGTATCTGGACCGCTACTGGTGGTGTGTACTGGTATTTCGGATCTAGCTGTATCCTAAGTGTATGTCGGACTTGAAGATATCTCCAGTGATCCTAGAGAGTCAGCTGGAATTCACTCTGTAGCTGGGGAAAAGATTTTAGTATTCCCATCAGTGGGGATATTAAAGAGGAACTTTCATGATGGTCCAGAAAGTTACAGCTTATAGTCATTATATGCAGTACTACACCTGAAAAGGTGTGTGCTTGTTATTTTGGTCAAGGTTTACTTTGGATTTGTTTGTGAGCCCTGCTGCACTTGCCTTTGCTGTTCAGCTGCTGGGCTGTTCGCTCCTGATGACATCACTGTAGGGTAGAGGAGTGATTCACAATGTGCAGTTCCATGCAGTTGCAACAGTGTTGCAAGGGAAACCTACCAGTATTCAGTGTACATACTGTTTCTATTCCCCAAGTCACCCTGTTAGCAATGTAATATGCCAACATCCAAATGCCTTGTCAGTATGTTTTCAAACAACATGAAGTCTTGCTGTATTCTGACGATGCAGTGATGTCCAACCTTTGAACTGCCCCAGAGATGAAAGAGTTAACTTTCCATGCCAGGCATGGAATGCTGAGCTCGAGCTCGGTTGAGACTCTGTCTGTTGCTGTTTGAACTCAAACGTCAGATTCTTTATCCGCCTCACTGAACAGTCGCTCCAGAGATTTCTCCTTTGCTTGGTTCAATTTAGTTGGTTAAAGTGTTGTTTTCCTCGTTTTCAACCAATTTAATCCGTTAACCTGTCGGTTTAGTCTCTGTCTGTGGTATCGTGAGTACTAGATAGGTTTATTTTCTTGTTCTTCTGTGGAACTTGTAAACATGGGATTGGTTCGGTTTGAATCGATCAGGTTTGTTTAAAAAGTTTATTCTACTTTTAGAGTGTGGTAACGGTCCTTATCGGTTCTAAAACAGATTTCATTACGGTTTTTTCCACAACCCGTAACACGGTCAGGAACCGATAAGGGTGTCTTGCCTGGCAGATTGCCAAAAAAAGGGTAAGTTTTGTTAGGACTGGCATGTCTGAGAAACCCAAAAGAAAACGGGCCCATTGGGTTTCAACATTGTAGTGTGTGTGGGGGAAGCCTTTGCTAAGGCTGACCCCCACACCACCTATGTTTATTGTCTGGGGTTTGACCACCTCGATTCAGACTGCCAGATTTGCAAGAATTTTCCTGCAGCTACCCTGGAAAAGAGGGTTGGTAGACTCAGGAAAGGGAGGCCAAGAAGTCAGCTGGCCGGATGGCCAGCTGGTTCAGTTCAACCGAACCAGAAGGTGCCCTCTGACCAGGGCAAACTTCTTGGGCAAGGAGAACCGACTCTGAGGAGTCGGTTCCAGTTAAAGAAAGAAGGATAAATCAGCTGGTGCGGATCCACAGCTTCTTTCTCCGACCGCTGATGAAATAGCTAAAGCGATAAGGATTGTTCAATCGCTAACCTCGGGTCCACCGAACCGGCACCATTGGATAGGGCTCGGTTCAGTCAGTTCTCCGGTTCCAGATTATAATTTAGAAGATTTTTATGAACCGGAGGAGGAGGAACGAGAGTATGAGGATAGTGATGGTGATTACGAAAGTCTGATGTGCCCATTGACCGGACATCTCCCCAGACAGACCTTCAGGGGTTTCTCCTCCTAGGCTTTCTGAGTCCCCTTCCCATTTTATGTCCTACAAAAAGTGGCTGAAACTCTTCAGCTTCCTATGGAAGAAGCTGTAGATGATCAGGAGGAGCCTGACTATGTTGAGATGATGGATATCCCAGAGTCCAGGAGGCTGTCTATTCCCTTCACAAGTCCTTTGGGAAACAGACAATAAAATTTTAAAGACTCCTAATTCTATACCTCCTGTGGACAAGAGGTATACTCTCTCAGGCTCAGATACGGAGTTCTTTACCCAGCAATGCAGCCATGTTGGGGTAGTGCAGGCTGCTGCTTGTGATAAGGCAAATATACCCTTGGCTTCACACCCCCAGATAAGGACTCCAGGAGGATTGATGCCATGGCAAAGAAACAGTACATGGCAGCATCCTTGGGACTCAGGCAGGTTAATTATATGGCCTATACAGCTAGATATCAGAAATCTAGATAGGACACTGTAATGGCTCTGGCTAAACAGGTCCCTGGCCAGCTTGCCAAGGAGCTGGAGCAGGTGGCTGTGGATGGTATTGAGGCATCCAAGGTGCAATTCCATGCTGCAGTGGACTCCAATGATGTTTCATCTAGAGTCATGGCTACATCTGTGGCCCTTCAGAGGATGGCTTGGCTCAGATGTACTAGCCTGTCTCAGGATACCCAGACTAAGGCCATGGATTTTCCTGTTAGGTAATTCTCTGTTTGGGGAGCAAACAGAGAACTACATGAAGAAATGGATGAATACAGGACCACCTATAGGAGTGCTCAGGCCAAGGAAAGGCAAGCCACTCCCCAGAGGCAGCATTCCAGGGGCAGGGACAGGCCTTTTCATAGGCCTTTCTACCAAGCCCAGGCCTCCTCTTCTGCTTATGCTCATAGGGGTTCTTCAGAGGGAGAGGCAGATGGAGTACAAGCAGGCCTGCTTCCACCCCTCAGCCTAAAGCCCCTGCCAAACAGGCACCCTGATGGGTTTGCCAGGGCCGATTCTCCACCACCTGTAGGGGAGGCTGGCTTACTTTGTCCAGGACTGGATGTCTTTAACATCAGACAAATGGGTCCTGGAAGTAGTAAGCCAGGGACTGGTTCTCAGCTTCAAGTAATTTCCCAAGATGAGAACCAGATCCTTTCCACCTGCAAGTCCTTCAGAGGCACTTCCCTAGAGGCAGAGGTCTCTTCCCTCTTGGCTCTGAGAGCCATAGAGAGGTTCCACCTCACACAAGGGAAAAGGATTGTACCCAGGTACTTGCTAACCCCCAAAAGACTGGAGAATGGCGCCCATCCTGGATCTCAGATATTTAAACAAGCACCTTTTAAAGCCAAAGTTCAAAATGGTGACTCTGGGAATAATTCTACCCTCTCTAAGGCCAGGGGACTGGCTAGTTCCCTGGACCTCAAGGTTGCCTATTTCCATATTCTCATCAAAGCTCTCACCGAAAGTACCTCAGGTTAGAACTGCCCTCAGGCCATTACCAATTCAGAGCAATGCCCTTGACTTCTTCTGCTCCAAGGGTGTTCACAAAATGCCTGGCAGTAGTGGTTGCTTTCCTAAGGAGAAAAAGATCTCCATCTTTCCATACCTGGACGACTGGCTCATAGTAGGCCAGTTTCCAGACCAAGTCAAGTCACACCTACAGATAACTCAGCAACTGCTCACTTCTCTAGGTTTCCTTCTGAATCTTTCAAAGTCGGTTCTAGAGCCTGTGCAGCTCCTCACCTTCATAGGGGCAGAGCTGGATACAGCAAAGGCAAGAGCCTTCCTTCCCTGGACAGGCAAGGATCCCTTATCTCACTGGCCTCTTCATTCACCCTCCAGGTGTCTTGACCAGCAAAGCATTTTCTGCAGCTCCTGGGACACATGGCTGCCTCTACAGCAGTGGTTCAGGAGCAAGATTTCAGATGAGGGACATTCAGTTCCACTTGAGAGCCTTCTGGTCTCAGAAAAGGATCCTCTGACCAAACTAATCCCAGTGACTCGAACCCTGATCCAGGCGTTGCAGTGTGGCAGGATCAGGACAATCTAAGACAGGGAGTTCCCTTTGTCACTCAGTCTCATTCTCTAATCCTTACTACAGATGTCTCCCTCTTGGGGTGGGGAGCCCACTTGGGGGACCTGGCCACCAAAGGGTTGTGGTCTCCTCAGGAATCTCTGTTTCTAGCACTTCAAGCTTTTTCCAAGTCTGTTCAGAACAATGTAGTTCAGAACAGGACAGACAACACCACCACAATGTGGTATGTCAACAGCAAGGGGCACTCGGTCTACGGCCTTGTGCACAGAGGAAATGAATTTGTGGTCTCTGGCCTATTCACTGAACGCCTCTCTTACAGCAGTGCACCTCCCAGGAAAGGACAATGTACTGGCAGATGCTCTCAGCAGAATATCTCAGGGCCATCACAGATGGTCCCTGGGTCCCTGATTTTGAAGGTGATCTTCTCCAGATGGGGCACCCCACAGCTGGATCTTTTTCAGCCCAGAAAATAACCAACTTCCTCTCTTTTGCTGCAGGCCCCAGTGTTGGTCTCAGTCCCCTGGATGCCCTAGCTCTCAATTGGGAAGGTAAGTTCTTCTATGCTTTTCCCCTTCCTCTCCTGTTCAAGGTGCTAGTCAAAATCAGGTCTCAACCCTGCAAGGTGATTCTGATTGCTCCAGACTGGGCCAGACAGCCTGGTACCCTCTCTTGTTGTCCTTAGCAGTCCACCTTCCCCTGTCTCTTCCCAGGAATTACAAGCTGTTAACATGTGCTCAGGGACAGTTTGTATCCGAATCTCAAATCTCAAGGCCTGGCTCTTGAAGAATTAGAGTTTGCTGATTTGCATCTCTCTCAAGCTGTTCTGGGTATCTTACAGGCTTCTGAAAGCCTTCCACCAGAAACACTTATAATTCCAAGTGGAAAAGATTTACTGTATGGTGCTCTGGGAACCATATTTTTCCAGAGTCTGCTGGCCTGCCCACAGTCCTCGACTATATGGTTCATCTCAATAGCTTAGGACTCAGACCAGCTACACTAAGAGTGCATCTGGCAGCTGTCTCTGCCTTCCTCTCAGCAGGCAAGCATTCTTCCCTTTCAGCTCATCCTGTATTTTGTAAATTTTCAAGGGATTGCTGCATACCAATCCTCCTTCAGGGACCCTGCCCCTGCTTGGGACCTTAATGTTTGCATTGCTCAGCTTATGCAACCCCTTTTGAGCCTTTGTCCTCAGCAGAGCTTAAGTACTTGACTTGGAAAACTGTTTTCTTTCTTTTTTTTTCTTTTTAAACTTTGTTTATTGTTTTGAGATACAAACATACAGTTTGAATTCCTATCACCAATATAACAGTACTTTAATCATATCCATTGAGGACGCCACCCTCTTAATACACTCATAATATTGGCATTAGTGATAAAGATACATCTTTGGGAGGTATTCAACTTGTTTTACCAAATTAAGAAAAGCAAACACTACTGTGAAAATAGCCCATGAGCTACATGGTACCAATGTCAGTATTTATCTAATCCAATATTCACGTGAGACACCCCAGCTAGTGAGGCTACAAAGAAAAGCAAGGCACCATGCATTATCATAATTTTACACATTAAGTGTCAATCAAGGAGTGAGAAAGAGCAATGTACTACACAGATTAGAGTAGTTATCAAGGTCAGTCTGGTTAATCAAGCTACAAAATACAATAGTTCTACCAAAATGGGAATTATTCCTTTTAGAGCACTACTAATAATAAGACCCACTATTCACAGAGCCACAGTACCTTTTAAACTTTCGTGAAGCCCTCAAATAACTATTTAACTGTTTAGCATCACGAATTAGGGACTTAGGAGACTCTATAAAATGTTTCTGTCGGTAACATTAGAAGCATAAGTCCAAAGTCCAACTTTATGATGGGCGTTAGTCAGGAGCTAGTAGGATCCACGATTTGGTAAGCTTTGCAAGGTCCTACCTATTCAGCACTGCCCGCCCTTAACAGAACCACGACACAGTTCCAAACCTGATCAGGATTCTTCTTCATCCGAAGATTGTTCTGACAAAGTGGTTGTACGCTTTGGACACCGCGTACTTCTGGCTCCACTTCAGAGCATCAGTCGGGTCAGAGAAAAGGTAAATCTTACCCCATGCACTATTCGGAGATTTGCTGGAAATACCATACCATGTGGAATGGATGCCTCACGCAGGATAGCTCGGACTCCATCAATTTCTTCCGCTTGTGTCGGGTTGCGTAGCTTATGTCAGGGTAAAGGCGATGTGTTGTCCATCCAGTAGAAGAGATCCTTTCACGAGCTAACGCCAGTAGTGTATCTTGAGTGCCTGCTCCATCCACATTAACACAATAGCACGCTGCACTGGGTGTTCTCAGGCCGACCACGCTGTGTCACTCTGTAGGCTCTGAAATAGTTGGACTTTCTGCACAGCTTCTTCTCCCAACTGGAGCTCGAACCATTCCCTCAAGAAAAGGAGCATATGGTCCCCTCAGCACCTTCAGGCATTCCCACGATCCTCAGGTTAGAGATCGAACTTGATTTTCAAGTGTCTCTAGTCGGTTCTTTAGATGGGTATTTTCTTTTACAATGTTGGAGGTAGCCCCATTGCTGCATCAGCTCGCTTAGATGAATCTACTGCCATTGTCTGAACGTGCTTTCACGATAGTCTCCAGAGTCGCCACTCTTGTAGTTAACCCATCAAATTTGTCTGACAGTATAGTAACAGATTGAATGAGACGAAAGTTTCAGCCCTATTGTTTGTAAAGTCTCGCCTCCAGATTCCTCCGGCTGTTCCTCATTCTGGGCCTGTGTTGACCTCATGGCTGGAGTCCAGAAGTCTGTTTAGACTTTGCTCCCGATCCCTGCTGCTGGTCTCTGCGAGGTTCCCATTCTGGTATTTCAAAGTTCAACTGTAATAAACTTTGACTTTTGCCTGATCTATCTCAGTTTTCAGTGCTTTATATCTTATTCTGCCTTTCAGAATACAGAGCTCTATCTCCAAGCAGCCATTATGCTCGGGCTCCATAGCGCCCCAAAAAAAAAACTGTTTTTCAGGCCATCACTTCTGACTGACGATAAGTGAGTTACAGGCCCTGTCAGTGGAGCCTGATTTTATCTCTTCCATAGAGATAAGGTGATTCCTCGGACTAATAGGAAGTTTTTGCCTAAGGTGGTTTCAGATTTCCACCTTAACCAGTCTATGTCTCTTCCTGTTTTCTTCTATTGACCATTCCTCCTCTGGGGAGAGGAGGCTGCACAGTTTGGATGTGAAAAGGGCCCTTAGCTACTACATAGAGTGCACCAAGGGTCACAGGTTTGACTCCTCCAACTGTTCCTCACTTATGGTGAGGTTGGTAAGGAAAACCTGCCACTAAGAGATCTGTTGCCAGGTGGATTGTCTCTTGCATTCAATTTTTTATGAAAATTAGGTAGGATCCCACCCTCAGGCCTGAGGGCTCACTCTACCAGAGGTACAGCTGCTTCCTGGCTGCAGCCAGGGATATTCCTATCTTAGAGATTTGTCAAGCAGCCACCTGGAAAACAGTGCATACTTTTACCAAGCATTACTCTCTGGATATCCAGGCTAGGAGTGATGCCTGTTTGACCAGCAGTGCTTCAGAGCCTATTTCAAGTAGGTTCTGTCCTTCCTCCATGGAGGTACTGCTTGGTAGTCTGCATATGTCAGAATACAGCAATACTATGTTGTTTGAAGAAAAAATTACTCACCTTAGTAATGTTGTTTCTTCTAATGGAGTCTTGCTGTATTCTGACCTCCCTGCCTCCCTCTCAGAACCTAGGTTTTTGGGATGTGGGTGGGCAGCAGCAGTGTTGGCACTGGGAGGTGCCCCCACCCCTTCTTTTCTCACCCTTTAATTTGGGTGGGTGGGTGTTGTGTTTTGTTTTATTTTTGGTTTCCTGACTTGAGTCTTTGCTTTGGGACCAACAAATCTTTTATTATATTTAGTAGCCAGTTGGCTAGTGTAAGTTTACAGTTTCACACAGGACACCCAGTGAGTATAGCTCATAAAGACCTGACGGTTTGAGTTCAAACAGCAACAGACAGAGTCTTAACCGAGTCGAGCTCAGCTGTTCCATGCCTGGCATGGAAAGTTAACTCTTTCATCTCGGGCAGTTCAAAGGTTGGACATCACTGCATATGTCAGAATACAGCAAGACTCCATTAGAAGAAACAACATTACTAAGGTGAGTAATTTTTCCTTTTGTGTGTGAAATTGACTCTGCCTTATATTGATGTCAGCAGTACAACCCTGGGCCCACAGCAACACCAGGCTTGCTATAGAAGCTCTGGTACACCCTGCAGTTTTTAGCAGCTCAGAGTGCAAAACTAACTAAAGTGGACAGTAATGAAATACAATTCCAGAATCAATGTAAGAAGGGTCATTTATGCATGAAAGTCAAAAGGACTGGGAAGTTCCTCTTTAAATGCTTCAGCATGATTATTCCTTTATTTCTCCAGCTAGTCCAGTTCAAGCTGCGTTCCACTTATTTTAAGTCGGTGATTATTCTGTAAGTGTTCATGTATCCCCACTGTTAAAATCTTCTGTCCTGTTAGGTTCTGGAGTGCTTTAAATGCTACTGTTTATATTGGAGTGTGTAACATGGTGTGTCATAGGTTTTAGCAAGGACCGGGGAATATCTGCCATTGACTCAATGCCAGCTACTGAATGCTCCGCTGTTAGCCAACAATGACTTGTTTCTGACACCCCTTTAGCCATCTTATAGCTGAGGCTGCTCCCAGGGCGAATGGTAGGCCCAGGGCCATGGGGCATTCCAACCACCCACCGGGATGGAGCTCTTCACCACTTTCTGACTAAATCTAGGATTTTGTTGTTTCCAGAGGCAGCTGGAGAAAGGGTGTCAGTTTTAGGCCACCATTTACTATGAATTATTATAGGCAGATTGGAGATGCAGCAATGTAGTTTGGTAGAGCCATCATTTTGATGGCAGCGATTTTTTCTGGCAGTGATGGATTTAATTTACGCTTCCGGTTCATGTCACTCGTAAGATCCCTAAGTAGTTGTGGCAGATTTGCCTCCAGTCAGTCACCTGGATTCAGTCTGATGAGCATCCCCAAATACCCAATGGGGGCCTATGTGAGGACATGACCTCCCACCTTCACTGTTTTGTGCAGGTATGCCTCAACTGCCATAATCTCCGTTTTTGCCAGTTCACTTGAAGGCCTGATAAGGGACTAAAGATGGCTGAGTTCCATAATTTCCTCCAGGGAGCGGTCCACATTGGAGATTGTCAATAACAAGTCGTCCTGCGTATAGCAGTGCCTTTCAAGTAACTTTTCCACCCTGATCCTGTGAGCGTCTGGGTTCTGATGGCTACGGGCGAGGGTTCCGATGGCCATGAGGAATAGCAACAGTGACAAAGGGCAGCCTTGTCGGGTTCCTCAGTGGAGGGGAAGCTATTCAAGAATTCTGTTAGTGAGGACCCTCACTACAGGGGCTGAGTAGAGCGTTCTTGCCCATCCTACAAAGTTAGGGCCAACTCAATGCCAGCATCATGTGGAACAGATACCCCAACTCCACCGATCCAAATGCTTTTCTGTGTCGATAGGTATGGAGTGCTGCTGGCATGTGACTACCCTTTGCAGAGTGGAGGATATTAACCAGCATCCTCATGTTCTCTGGCCCCCAGGACCTTTCACAAAACCTGTTTGTGAGGGGTGGATGATGTGTGAGTAGCCCTTCTAGCTTATTAAGCAGCATCTTGGCAAAACCTTGGCATCCACATTCAGGGGCGGTATCAGTCTGTAATTGGCACAGAGGGATTCATGGGTAGGATAGTGGCCTCATTCAGGGTTAGAGGTAGAGCCCCTTTTCCATCACCTCCATGTACATCTTGGAGCATGATAGAAATCCATGGTCACCTGTCTGGGCCTGGGGCTTTCCTTTCGCTAATGAATGAGTGGTCCTGATAATCTCTATGGTGAAAGGAGTATCTTACTAACATATGAAATTTGCCAGCAGATAAAAGCCTAGAGGTCTCATCAAGTCTGCTCGAATGTGCAGCTAGCACCCTTATTCTTCAGCTGCCCCTCCTTCCACCCTCTTCCCCTTCATTGACCCTCCCCTTGTCCTGTCTCATCCCCTTTTAAAGCAGTCCACTGTTCTACTGGATACCACTTCTGCAGGTACCGATTCCACCCAGCCACCACCCTCTCTGTAAAAAGTGTCTCCTCATCTCCCTCCTGAACCTTCCTCCTCCAGTCTCATATCATGGCCCCTGGTGTCCCTCCTCCCTTACTTTGAACAGCCCTCTGTACCTGTCTTGTTTATTCCTTTCATGTACTTAAAGGTTTCAATCATGTCCCCGTCCCTCTTCTCCTCCAGTGAGTACATGTTCAACTCCTCAGCCTCCTCTCGTGATGATAAGCCCCCAGCCCCTTGATCATCTTTGTCACCCTGCGCTGCACCCCTCCAGTAACTTTAATGTCCCTCTTCAGATACAGGTGCCAGTACTGCACGAGTACTCCAGGTGTGGTCTAACCAATGACCCATACAGTGGCAGAATCACCTCCTCCTTCCTCGAGGATATACTCCTTGCAATACAACCCAGCATTTTGTTGGTCTTTGCAGCTGCCTTCCTACATTGTGCCGAGTTGTTCATTGACCCTGTAATGAGCACCCCAGATCCTTCTCCTCCTCTGTCTGGGCTAGCTGCACTCCCCAGCTGGCAACTCCTCCTGGGTTCTTCATCCCAAAATGCAGCACCTTGCACTTTTGGCATTAAACCTCAGTTGCCAGATGTCTGACCAGGTTTCAAGCTCTGCCATTCCCTAGGTCATCCACCACTGCTCCTACCTTGGTATCATCAGCAAACAGACTGATCTTGCTCTTGATATCCAATAATGTGTCTGCAATGAATATCCCACACAACACTGGTCCCAACACCGAGCCCTGTGGAACATCGCTCGTCACTACCCTTGAGTGTGAGAGCTCCCCACCACCACCACCTCTGTTGCCTTCCCTGAAGCCAGTTCCTCACCCATCTCACCAGCTTTGCACCTGTGTTTACCAACTTACTCCAGCCTTCCATGCAGCACTGCTGGTCAAGTCCTTACGGAAGTCCAGATACAGGACATCCACTGCATGGCCCCTGTCCATTTGCCTAGTTACCCAGTCATAGAACTCCACCAGGTTGGTTTGGCAGGATCTGCCCTGTATGAAGCCATGCTGTCTGGTGTCCTGTAGTCTTTGGCCTCTAGGTGGGCCACCAGCCTCCTTCAGGATAGTCTCCATTAGCTTACCCACGATGGATGTGAGGCTCACTGGTCTGTAGTTTCCGGTTCATCCTTGGGGCCACTCTTGTGGAGGGGCACCACATGAACCATCCTCCAGTCCTGAATTACACACGAATGTAGTGAGGCATTAAATAGGTCTGCCAAGGTCCGCAAGGACCTCTGCCAGCTCCTTCAGTACCCTGGGTGGATGCCATCTGGGCCTGGCGCCTTATCCACCCTCAGTGCCTTCAAACCTTCCTGAATTCTGCCCTCCATGGTTTCCCCATCTGTCACCCCTCCCCCTGTTCTGCCATTTCTCCCCCTTGGGTGTCACCTCCCTTCTCTTTAGTAAATACTGAGCAGAGTACTCATTTAGTGCTTCTGCCTTATCGCACCCTGCTTCCACCCAACCGCCCCTTCCTAATCCTTACTATGTGGTCCTTACAGCTCCTTTTCTCCTGATGTACCTAAAGAAGTCCTTCTGCCCTTCTTAATGCCTTGTGCCAGCCTGAGTTCCGTAGATGCCTTGGCTTCCCTACTGCCCTTGTCACCTCCTTCGATTCGTCAAGTACTCCTCCTGTCCTCCCCTCCCTGTTTTCTTGTACTTCCTAAAGGCAGCTCTTTTCCTCCTTACCTTTTCCATGACCTCCTTGCTCAACCAGCTCGGTTTCTTAGCCCTAGCCTTCTTGCTCTGAGCCTTGCAGCAGGTTTTGTTGCCTCCACTATCCCCAGCTTTATGAGTTCCCACCGCTGGTTAGTGTCCATACTAGATTGAATTCTGGCCAGGTACCCTTTACCACTTCCCCATCCTCCCAAAGTCGGCCCTTCTGAAGTCCAGCACTCTTGTGCTAGATTCCACTCTTCCTGCCCATATCCAATGTGAGCCATACTGAGTGGTGGTCACTCCTGACAGCAGTTTCTCCACTGTAAGTTCTCTCACAAGGTCCCCATTTGCCAGCACAAGGTCAAGGGTGTTCCCTAACCTGGTTGGTTCACTGACCATTTGCAGTAGGAAGCTGTCCTGGAAGGCATCCAGCAGTACCTCTTCCTTCTGTTCCTGGTTGTTGGGTACTCAGTCCACTCCTGGCATGTTGAAGTCCCCACAATCACCACACTACCCTTCTTGAGGTCCTCCTGATCTGTCCTGCTAGTTCCCTGTCTAACTCCTCCGTCTGAGATGGCGGCCTGTACACCACTCCCATTCTAAGAATCCTATTCTTGGAATCCTGGATTTCATCCAAATTGACTCCATTACCCTCCTCCCCTTCCTCCCTTACACACTTCAGTCCTTCCTTCACAGATAGTGCCACACCCTCCTTTCCCTATCACCCTGTCCCTACTAGAAACCTGTACCCTGGTACAGACTGGTCCCAGTCATTGTATTGGATGGCCCATGTTTCTGTGATGGCTGCAATGTCCACCGCCCTCTGCCGTGAGCACCTGTAACTCTGCAGTTTTCCTCCCAAGGCTCCTAGCATTAAGGGTAACCACCTTCCACCCTTCCCCCTCCCATCCTGCCCTCCTTTACTAGAATCACCAATAGTACTTGCCATTTGTCCTTTGTCACTGTTATGGGGTAAGCTCATATGGTTTCCCAGCCTGTGGTCTCTGCATGTCTCTTGCCCAATTGCCACCCCCACTCCTAGTTTAAATTCCTACTTCTATGTACTCCTCCATCTTCTGTTTCAACACTTTTTTCCTCCTCACTCAAGTGTAGTCTGTCCTTGGCATAGAGACTACTGTCCTCCCAGGTCCCCCCCAACAGCCCATACCGCTTAGCACAACACCAGGTTCTTAGCCATCCGTTAAATTCTCTATTCTCAGCTTTCTTGTTGTGCTTGCCTTGGGCACTGAAAGTATCTCCAAAAAGTTACTGATCTTCCTGCCCTCACATATATGTCCTAGTTCCTCAAACCTCCTCTGGACTATAACTACTGTTTTGTCAGCCAGGTCGTTCGTCCCAAGATGTATAATTTAAATGAGGCTTGTCCCTACCCCTTCTAGCATATTTCAGAACAGATTGTCCCACCCCTCCGTTGTCATTCCTGGCATGGCCTCCACCCAAATGCGACTATGCCTCTCCCCTTGCTACCCCTGACTCCTCTTAGTATTGAGTCCCCAGCACTAAGATTCCATCACTCTTACTCCCTGCTTGCTTCCATTCATTTCCTCTCATTTCTGTCTCCTCTTCTTCCTCCTGCACATTATTTCCCCTTTTGCCCTGTTGCAATTCTCCCAGCAGAACTTCCCCTGCTCGGTTTGGTCCAGGCATTTATCAATAACTCCTCTAATTTCATCATTTCCTCCTCCACCTTTGCAGACCCTTCATAAATGCCTGCCTCTCTTCATAGTAACCTGTTCTCCTCCTTTCCACTCCATGACTTTTGCCACTTCTTCGCCTCCTCACAAGTCCTTATCTCCTCCTTCCATTTGTCTTTTGTCCCTGACCTGGTTTCCTGGCAATAGTTCTTCCTGGCCTGGGCCCCTTGTCTCTGCTTCCCTTCTTCTGACCATCTCTCACCACTATTGGCTTAAATCGCTGTCCCTCATCTCCCATTCTTCCTCCCTCCAGTATTGGGCTAAACCCACCCCCAGTCTGCCTTGCCTGTCTTAGTTCCTCCTGCAGACCCTCAGTCTCCTTTCTGAGTTTCTCTGTGGTTATACACTAAATATCCTCCCGCATTCCAGGCAATTTTAGAAAGACTGGTGCACCGCAGTTGTTGCAGCCTACCACCCCCCATTGCTGGCTGTGCCCACCAGCGACCCCCCCACCCTTCCAGATGCAGTATACCAAACACTCCCCCAAGTCTCCCATCCCCTTCTGTCAGTGCAAAATATTCTTTTCCTAATTCCTTACCCCTTTGTTGTACACGTTAGATAGATTGAGCAACTGCTTTTATATTCCTAACCTTCCTATCCAAACTCAAAAGAGACTCTAAGTAGCTGTTGCACAACCTTCTTCAAACTCCTACTCCTCCTTTCCACAATGCAATAGCAATGCAAAGAAGTAACAATGAAAGTTCCTAGATTTGCAGTTACTTCTCTTCTACTGAGATAGCAGTCACCTCTTCACTCGATGCTGTTCCTTTCCTGGATGTCTGCTTCTGCTATGACAGGTGCATATCCTTTGCCCGTTTGAGGGAGTGGATGTCAGAACCCTGGTATAAAGGAAATCACGGACCAGGGGCGGTGGGGTGAGGGGTTGGGGGTGGGACCAGCCCAAGTCTTCCAGTAACAATTAGGTAGCTGAGGCCCCTGGTTAGACCATTAGCACCCTTCCCCACTATGCACTAACCTTTGCAGCTAGTGAAGCCAGCAAAATGAATCACAGTTCTACTCAAAGCCCCAGAATAGGTTTGCTACCAAAAGAAACAGGTCTCTAATTCAAACAGCTTCACCAACAACACATCAAAATAGGCTTGAAATTAGAAGATATAGGTCTCTGATTCAAAGAAACGGCTCCAGTTAAATCACACCAAATATGTTTTAAATCAGAAGAAATAGGCTCTACAAATGCAGCTTGCTACAATGTGAAACATCAAACAACTGAGCCTACTTATAGCCACTAAAACAGTTTTCAAAATTCCAACAGCCCCAAAACAATACCCTGCTAACCACTTAGAAGTAGTAAGAAAGAAAAGAAATAACCTTCTACCAAGTAAAATCCACAAGAAAGAATGAAAACAAGAAGCTACTGTACTGTAACAAATCTGATCTTTTCCTTCTAGTTCCTTCTGAGAAGCCAAATCTTGCTTGTACACTTCCTCATCTAGGAGGCATTCAAGAGGCAGGCCCCTAGTGAGGTTTGCAGCTGACCCTGGTCCAGTGGTGCCCTTGTTTTGTTGATGTTAGAATTCTCTAAATGCCACATTAATCTGTATGGGGTCAGAGATTCAGATCCCATCTCCTTTATTGATTTGTGCTATGTGGCTTTCACTCCTCTGTTGTGTAAGCTTAAACAGTTTGGAGGCTTTTTCTCCACTCTCCTAGTAGCTTTGTTTTGTGAAATACAGAACCCTTTTTTGCCTGCTGATGCAGTATTACATGAATTTGATATTGTAACTGTGTGATTTCCCTCTCAGCCTCCTAAAGCTGGACCAGGCTGTTGTAAACTGTCATATTCACCTCATTTAGTTGCCCTTGGTGCTGTGCAAGCTTCTCTTTATGAGCTTTATTCTGATGGGTAAAGCAACTAAGTATTTGCCCCTAATGAAGGCCTGGAAGGCTTCCCATAATAACTGCTCCGTTATCCCTGGCTGGCTGTTGAGGTCAAAGTAGGCCTATATCTCTGCCTTTAACCACTCCTTGAACTCTGTCGACTTAAGTAGAGCTTAAATCTCAATTGTAGTATCTTGCCCACTGTGTTGGAAAGTACTGGTAGTATGGAGACCAGGCATGGTCTGAGACCATGATCAGGTGGATTGAGGCATCCAGAATTTCATGTACATTTCCGAACTGGTGAGGACATAATCTGTTCTGCTCTGTGACCCATGTCTGGCTGATCTGAGTGTAAAGTCCTCTCCGTGGGATAGGTGACCTCCATATATCCACCAGTGCTAAGTCTGTGCACATCCGCAGCAGTGTGCCTCTGGCTTTGCTATGTGATGCCTCCCTGCCTCACTTGCTTTTCTATCCAGTACTGGGTCCCTAGCAAGGTTGAAATCTTCCTTCAAACACCATGAAGTCTTGCTATATTATAACATTAGCAGTCAGCCACTGCAGCTGAACTGCCCGGAGAGAAGGAGTTAACTCCAGAGGATCTGAGTTCTACAGCGAGGCGCTGTGCCCAAAGCTTTATCTGGCAGTTTCAAATGAAACTGTCAGATTCTTCTCAGCTTCACTGAACAGTCGCTCCAGAGATCAGCTCCTTCAGCTCGGTTCATTCTCGGTTCAAGCGAGTATTTTCAGTTCATTTGAACCGCAAAAGTCATTATTTTTACCGCATTTCGGTTTTAAAGCTCTATCTGGTAACCGTAAGTACTAAATTTTAAGTCTGTGGAAAATTAATTATCGGTTCAGTTTTGAACCGATCGGTTTGTTATTCTATATTTTAAAAGTGTACAGTGGGTTTTAGAGTGCGGTTCCGGTTCTTATCGGTTCTAAAAACAGAATTATAACGTTTTTTTAATACCGTGACACGGTTAGGAACCCATATGGGTGTCTTGCCTGGCACTGCCATCAAAAGGCCAAGTTTTGGTTAGGCTGGCATTATGTCTGAGAAACCCAAAAGAAAAACGCACCACTGGCTTCAACACTGTGATGTCTGTGGGGAGGCTTTTGCCAAGGCTGACCCACACACCACTTGTGTTTATTGTCTGGGGCTGACCACCTCCTGTCAGACTGCCAGGTGTAAAATTTCCCTGCAGCCACCCTGGAAAAGAGATTGGGCGGCTCAGGGAGCGAGAGGCCAAAAAGTCCGCTGACCGGATGGCCAGCCGGTCCAGTACCCACTGGACCAGAGGGAGTGCCTCTGACCAGGCGAGATTTCCTCGGGCAAAAGGAAGGCTGGTTCAGAGAAACCAGTCCCAGTAAAAAGACAAGGAAATCAGTAGGTTTGGGGTCCAAAATTGTGTCTCCAACTGCTACAGAGATAGCTAAAGCCATTCAGATTGTCCAGTCACTGTCTCAGGGATCTGTAGAACCACCAACAGTTGGTAAAAGGTTGGTTCGCTCAGTCCCAGTGGTTCAGGATTTTGAAGTTGAGGATTTTATGAACCACAGGAGGGGGGAGGAATTTGATCAATATATGTGTGGCTGGGGGTCTGGACGTGCCCATTGAACGGACATTTCTCCAGACAGACCTTTAGAATCTCTCCTATTCTGTCTGAGTCCCTTCTTTCTTTATTTTTACAAAAGATTGCAGAAACCCTCCAGCTTCCTTTAGAGGAGGCTGTGGATGAGCAAGAGGAGCCTGATTATGTGGAAATGATGGATATTCCAGAGTCTAGGAGGTTGTCTATTCCTTTGCATAAGTCATTTAGGAAGCAAACAACAAAGATTTTAAAATCCTCATTCTGTCCCTCTTGTAGATAAAAAATGGACAGAAGGTATACTTTGTCAGGCTCGGATACAGACTTCCTTACTGAACAGTGTAGTCATGTAGGTGTGGTACAAGCTGCAGCCTGTGACAAGGCTATATTCCTCTGGCCTCACATCCTCCTGATAAGGATTTCAGGAAGATTGATGCCATGGCGAAGAACAGTATATGGCAGCTTCTTTGGGACTCAGGCAGGCAAATTATATGGCTTATGTGGCTAGATATCAGAAATCTAGGTGGGACACAGACAGAGTTAGCCAAGCAGGCCCTGGCCAGCTGGCTAGTGAGTTGGAACAGGTGGCTGCTGATGGCATTGAAGCCTCTAAAGTTCAATTTCATACTGCTGTTGATGTTAATGATGTTTCCTCTAGGGTCATGGCCACTTCTGTAGCTTTCTCAGTAGGTTGGCATGGCTCAGATGCACTAATCTGTCCCAAGATACCCAGTCAAAGGCTATGGATTTTCCTGTAGTGGAAATTCTCTGTTTGGGAGCAAACAGAAACTATATGAAAAGATGGATGAATACAGAACTACCTACAAAAGTGCCAGGCTAAGGAGAAGCATGCCATGCCACAAAGGCATGCTCCCAGAGGTAGGGCAGGCCTTTTACCACTTTCAAGCCTCCTCTGCTGTCTCGCAGAGGGGTTTCTTCAGGAGGCAGGGTAGACGAGGCACAGTAGACCGTCCCCTCCCTCAGCCTAAGGCTGTTGCTAAGCAGGCACCCTGATGGGGTGCCCAGGGCCATTCTCCTGTACCAGTAGCAGGTTGGTCTATTTCAGCCGAACTGGCTGTCCCTAACCACGGACAGATGGGTTCTGGAGGTAATAGGCCAGGGTCTGGTTCTCAGCTTCAAACACTTTCCAAAGATGAGAGCCAGACATGTTCCACCTGCAAATCCTTCAGAAGCCCTTGCTTTGGAAGCAGAGGTTTCTTCTCTCTGGACTGCAAAGCAGTGAAAGGGTTCCTCCTTGCCATCAGGCAAGGGCTTTATTCAAGATACTTTCTTACCCCAAAGACAGGAGAATGGAGGCCCATTCTAGATTTAAGGTACCTGAACAAGCATCTTTTGAAACCAAAGTTCAAAATGTTGACTCTGGCAATGATATTGTTTTCCTAAGGCCAGGGACTGCTAGCTTCCTGGACCTCAAGGATGCCTATTTTCATGTTCTGATCAGGCCTTCTCACCGAAAGTACCTCAGGTTCGAACTGCCCTCAGGCCACTACCAGTTCAGGGCAATGCCCTTCGGCCTGACCTCTGCGCCAAGGGTATTCACAAAATGTCTTGCTGTAGTAGTGGCTCACTTAAGAAGGCAAGGGGTTGCTGTGTTTCTACCTGGACGACTGGCTCATTGTGGGTCAGTCTCCAGGTCAGGTGAAACCCATTTGCAAGTCACCCAGCAGCTTCTCACTTCCTGGGATTCCTGCTAACTTACCAAAGTCAGTTCTGGAATCGGTTCAGGTCCTAACTTTCATAGGCGCAGAATTGAACACAAGGTTAGCCAGGGCTTTTCTTCCCTCGGAAGGTGGACAGACTCATCGCCTGGCATCCTCCTTTACCCTGCTGGTCTCTCGACCAGCAAGGCATTTTCTGCAACTCCTGGGCACATGGCTGCTTCCCACAGCTGTCGTGCAGGAGCAAGATTCCAGATGAGGGACATTCAGTTCCATTTGAGGGCCTATTGGTCTCAAAGGAAGGACCCCTTACCAAGCTGGTTCCAGTTACTCAAACTCTGATCCTAGCCCTCCACTGGTGGCAGGTCCAGAGCAATTTAAGACAGGGGTTCCTTCATTCCCATTTCTCACTCCCTCACCCTCACCACGGATGCCTCCCTGTTAGGGTGGGGGCTCACCTGGGCGATCTTGCCACCCAGGGGTGTGGTCTCCTCAGGAATCTCTGCTCCACATCAGTCTGTTGGAACTCAGAGCTGTCTTTTAGCTCTTCGGTGTTTTCAGATTCTGTCCAGAACAAAGTGGTTCAAGTCAGGACAGACAATACCACCACAATGTGGTACATCAACAAGCAAGGGGCACTCGGTCTTCAGCCTTGTGCACTGAAGCAATGAAGTTGTGGTCTCTGGCCTACTCCCTGAACACCTCCCTGATAGCAGTTCACCTCCCAGGGAAGGACAATGTCCTGGTGGCGCCTCAGCAGAATTTCTCAGGCCATCACGATGGGCTCTGAATCCACAAGTGCTGGGGTCCGTTTTGCCAGATGGGGCACTCCTCAGATAGATCTTTTCGCAGCCCCAGACAACCATCAACTTCTCTCTTTTCTGTTGCAGGCCTCCAGTACTGGGCTCAGTCCTCTGGACGCTTTCTGTTGGACTGGAAAGGGAAGTTCCTGTATGCCTTTCCTCCTTTCCTCTTCTTTTCAGGGTACTAGTAAAAATCAGATCTCAACCTTGCAGAGTGATTCTGATTGCCCCAGATTGGGCCAGACAGCCCTGGTACCCTCTGCTTCTGTCCTTGGCAGTCCACCCTGCCCTGAGCCTACCCAGAGTCCACGACTTACTGGCCTGTGCACAGGGGAGAGTGTGGTATCGGACTCAAATCCCTCCACCTCAAGGCTTGGCTCTTGAGGAGCTAGAATTTGCTGACTTACACCTTTCTCAAGGTGTCATGGATATTTTAAAGGCTTCTAGGAAGCCTTCCACTAGGACCACTTATAATTCTAAGTGGAAGAGGTTTTCTATCTGGTGCTCTGAGAGGCAGATTATCCCAGAATCTGCTGATCTTCCCATTCTTCTGGAATATTTGGTCCATCTGAATTCCCTAGGCCTTAGACCAGCTACCCTGAAGGTTCATCTGGCAGCTGTCTCTGCTTTTGTGTCAGCAGGAAGCCTGCCTCCTTTCTTCTCACCCTGTGTTCTCCAAGTTTTTAAAGGGTTACTTCATACTAACCCTCCTTTTAGGAACCAGCTCCCGCCTGGGACCTGAATATTTGCATTGCTCAGTTAATGCAACCCCTTGAGCCTCTGTCTTCAGCAGAGCTCAAGTATTTAACTTGGAAAACCGCTTTCCTAGTAGCTATCACCTCTGCCAGACGATAAGTGAGTTACAGACCCTGTCAGTGGAAGAAGATTTTATCTCTTTCCACAGAGATAAGGTAGTCCTTAGGACTAATAGAAAGTTTTGCCTAAGGTGGTTTCTGATTTCCACCTGAATCAATCTATCTCTCTCCCAGTATTTTTCACTGAGCATTCTTCCTCAGGTGAGAGGAGACTGCACAGCTTGGATGTCAAAAGAGCCTTAGCTACTATTTAGAGCGCACTCAGAGGTCATAGGTTCGAATCCCTCCAACTGTTTCTTACCTATGGCGAGGTTGGCAAAGGAAAACCTGCCACTAAGAGAACAGTTGCAAGGTGGATTGTTTTGTATCCAATTCTGTTATCAGAAACTAGGTAGAGTACCCCTCAGGATTGAGGGCCCACTCCACCAGGGTACAGCTGCGCTCTAGCGGCTGCTAGGGACATTCCCATTCTGGAGATTTGTCAAGTTGCTACCTGGAAGACAGTTCACACCTTTACTAACATTATTCCCTGGATGTCCAGTCCAGGAGAGATGCTCGGTTTGGCACAGCTGTGCTTCAGAGCCTATTTTCTAAGTAGGTTCTGACCCTCCTCCATGGAGGTACTGCTGTGTATCTGCTAATGTTATAATATAGCAAGACTTCATGGTGTTTGAAGAAAAATTACTCACCTTAGTAATTGCTTTTCTTCTCATGGAGTCTTGATATATATAACCACCTCCCTCCTGCCCTCTCAGAACCTCTACTTGGGTAGGGTGGTGAATTGGTGCAAGCACTGTGTCATGCCATTGTAGTTATCCTTTACCCTCTTTCCTTTGGGTTAGGGATCTGGTTGCTTTCATTTAGGTTATTTATATTGCCCCTTCCTGGACTTGAGTCTTGGGGGAAGGGGGTTCATAATGTGCTTGTTACAGGTAAACGAACCATAATACCATCAATTTTGTTATTATGGTTCTGGGTGTTTCTTTGTTGTTTATATTGTTGTTACTACTACTAGTAGGTAGCCATGGGCTAGTGTAGTTTTTCCACACAGACTTTCTGTTCTTTGATGTTAGCTTGTAAGATCTGACAGTTTCATTTGAAACTGCCAGATAGACTTTATGGGCACGCCTCATGCTGTAGAACTCCAGATCCTCTGAGTTAACTCCTTCCTCTCCGGGGCAGTTCAGCTGCAGTGGCTGACTGCTAATGTTATAATATAGCAAGACTCCATGAGAAGAAAAGCAATTACTAAGGTGAGTAATTTTTCTTACTGTCACCATGCTCTGGGGAGACCCCATGTCTACCAGTCTTTGCACTGTCCCGAGAAGAACTCTGCCTCATCCATATTTGGTGCATATATACTGGCCAGTAGCATCTCCTTTTCCTGTACTTTGCCCTTTACTATCACCTATCTACCATCTGCTGCTTCTGACATCAGGATTTTAAATGGTGACCCTTCTAGATTAACATCGCACTCTTTTCTTTGTAGGAAGCAGCAAGATATTTCAGCTCACACCACTCCCCACCGCAGTTTTGCAACTTCTACTTGAAGTAGGTGTGTTTCCTGTAAGAATGCCAAATCACACTTCATGCTCTTAAGTGTGGCTAAAATTGTTTTCCCTTTATAGGGTGGTTCACTCCTTGGACATTCCATAACACATTTCAACTCCACCATCCCACTTTCCTAGTGTGTTGCTGATGAGCCTGTAAATGTAAACTAAAACTCTTACCTGGCCCATGAAACTTGGAGTCCCTGTTGCCTTCCAGAGATGCCCCTGCCCGTAGAGTAGAGCATGTGAGTTATTACAGAAGATGGATGCAGAGGAGAAAAGGAGAAATCTGTGAACAGGAAGGTAACAGATATAACTTGATACACCAGTATCTCTTGCTGCCTAGGGCATGTCCAGACCTGTATCCATATGTGAGTCGTCCATAAAGACCCTTATGTATTTACCAACTGCTAATTAAACCCTGTATGTATTATGGTCAAAGTGCCATTCAACCTCCTGGTAGAGTCCAAGGAGGATTTCTGAAGGGTGACCCATCTATCACCTGCTTCTTGCTCCCTCCTATCTGGTGGGTTAGAATCCCACCACCTTCTCTCTCTCTCTGTAGTGAACCTCACACTTAACTCCTATAGGTTTCCCACAGCCCATATGTGGTGAAGGAAAGCCACTCTAATCCCATATGTAGGAGTCTGCCACTTGCCTCTCTGTGCCCTCCCCAACCTTGTTTATGGTGCAGGGTTAGTATCTCTCTCTTTATGAATACACCCTGAGGAAGTAAACGTTATGTGTACTTTGGTGTTCAGATATGTGCGTGTATGTGGCAGACCAGTATTGCATGCTTCCCTGCCTTATTTTCCATGTGGAGGATCAGATCAACTGCTTCTGTCCAGTGAGTGGTTTATATTTCGGGGTGGGACCAACAAGCTTCAGTAGTATTTTCTGCAACCCCCAGAGCGCTTCGAGGACTCCCATCTGCTATACCACACTGCACTCGTACTCAAGGACCAGACAGGCTTCCCTATCTCTTCATAAGTCGGAGTGAATAGTGTGTTTCTTTAGAGATAAACTTCTATGAGATGCCAGATTCACTCTAAGATCCTCCAAGGGCGTGAGGGAAGCATATTTCCAATGCATGTGACCTTTAGGTTATGCTATTTAATGCTCTACACATCCACAGTGTAGTCATTCCTGCCAGTTGGGCCTCCTGTGCCCTGTTCATCCCTCTAGGGCATGTCTGCCACTCTGCAGGTATTTTGAGGTTAGGGATAGCTGTGCTGTGCACTTTAGTTTTGGTGCTTGTCCCGCCACCCGCCTGACACCAGCCATTCTCAGCCTGCCCTTCAAAGAGTGTCACCACTGCTCATATTCATAATTAGGGAGTAGGGCAAGGCATTAATTATTATGCTAAATGAGCCCTGATAAGGAAGAGCCATGGCCCCCTTTCCTCCCTTTATAGGCCCCCTCCCATAGCCCATCCCCTGTCCTGGAAGTTTCATTTTGCTCTTCTTATTGAACTACGTGTTCCTCTAGGATCCCTTTTACAACCGGGTAGGGTGACGGGACACAGCTGTCCATGTAATCTTATTAGGTATTTGACAGGCCTCTAAGCCTGTCAGTGTTCTGTGTGTAGGTGGGTGAAACCTGATGACTGCTCATCTGTCTAAGCTACTTCCCTTCTTGTTATGGTATATGTACAACTGGCTCTTCAGTAGACAGTGCCACCTGTACATAGGAGAACCCAGACAGCAACATCCCCGCCCCGGGCTTTCCCACATCAACTGTCTGCTGCAGTCTACCAGTTCAAATGTTCATGAGGAGCCTCCATGAGTGTTGCTTCTTTCCTGACGAATGCTCAATTCCCAGTGCACTGCTCTGTCCCTATTACAACTGACAAGCTGTCTGTAGACTGCTTGTACTGCAGGAAAGGTTTCAGTGGGGATGGAAAGGAAAGAAAACAAATGTGGCCATCTTTAGTGCCCGAGGTGAACATCATCTCAGCTGTGTAGACACCTCACTGTAGCACATGTTCCCCTCCCCTGATCCAACTGTGCTCTCCGTTCAGTTTGCACCGTATTGCTGGCAACTGAGTGCATGCTGACAGCTGATGTAGACACAAGCCAGCTGCTCATATCCCCCAGCCATTGCACAGTGGGTCCCGATGCAGACCTCCACCCTCCATACAGCCACCTCTTAACAAGCACTTGACACACTTGTTGCGAAGGTTCAGTGGCATCAGCCAAAAATTAGTATCGCCAGCTGTCACCGGATCAGTAGTGTGGAGGTGAGAGGACAAGAGGGAGGCTTGCCATCGCTCAAAAGAAATTACTCAGAAACTGTACATAACATGAAAAGAGCTCTAGTTCTAAGTCAAAATTATGCTGGATTCTTGTGCCAGAATCAGCGGGTGGATGTTTTGTCCATAGGTGGCGGGTGATCGTAGTAGTCTTAGTCCACCTGTGGCTACCTTTGTCTTTGATGATTTCCCACCAACTTGATCTGAAGGAGAAGTCATCTGCCGGTGGCGGTCACCACTGATGTGTCCATTTCAGTTATGTCATCACCTCAGGCTGGAGGGTGGGACTCCGTAATAGTTCTTGGCAGTTCTCTTGGCACCTTGCTTGGAGGCTCTGGTTCTAAGGAGGAGGGTTAGACCCCAGGATAGAGTGCCTGGAACCTCTGCTACACGATTACCTTTGATGCAAGCAGTTCTCCTGGCAGGGAGTTCTGTTCTCTGCCTCTTGCCTGTGGTCGTTTTCGGTTTAACCAACTGCCAAGCCTCCTTATGGTCCAGTCATTATGGGTGCTGCCATTGTGGTGTTGCTGACCTGCCCTGTCACCCTCCTGGTTTGATTTGCAGACTGGGCCCCTGCAGTTTATTAGGGCTCCTTTCTTGCATTTTGTGACAGCAGACTGCAAGAGATGCTTGTGGGATATTAAAGGAGTACCACTTGCCATTATGATGTGTCTGTAGGGTGGCTGGATACCTTTGGGAATAGGGCACATTTGAGGAAGCCATTTCTTTCTTGATGGTGAGGTCCTATATGCTTTCTGTCTGTCTGCCAAATCTTTAGAGAAGTCCTTGAAATATGGAAATTTTATGGCCATTCTACCTCAGATCCTCCTTCCCTGGCTAACTATAGAATTTGTTCCTGCACTGAGTAACAAAGGAAGTATGCCAGGATTGGTCTAGGTGGGCCCTCTCTGTCGGGCAAAGGCCAAAGGACTGGTGGACTCTCTCACTCTCCGAGAGACTGGTGGACTCTCTCACTCTCTGGAGGGCCATCCCAGTAATTGTCCTGCAATAGGGGAAGAACTGCCTGCATAAAGGAACACATGTCTACAACACAGATGTTTCTACACCTCGGTTCTTAGGTCATTGGCATTTTGACGAGTTATTGAACCTGCTGTTCCAGCCGCTGTATGCGATCTTCCTGGTGCGATGTTTTAGTGTCCAACTGGCTGGCACTCAGCTTCTCATCTGCCACACGGATTTTGAGGGCTTCTGTTCTATCCCCAAGTCCTTCACATTTTTCCTAAGATGAGGTATGTCTTGAATGAATGTTGTAAGCATTGCTTTTATCTCTGCCAGGCCGTGCTGTGAGAGGAAGCTGTTTGTTGATTCCTACCACAGCCGCCATTACTGTAATTGATGAGAGGGCTGTCTGAGGTAACAGCACGCTCGAGATTAGGCAGTGTTAGTCCTGATGAACCACAAAATACTTTCACCAATTAGATGCTCTCACCATGGACTACATGTGGGGTTTGTCAGAGTGCTGACAATGGGTTAGAAGTGGCAGATTTCAGTGGATTAATACAGTGGGCTGAGGAGCTCAGTTTCTAACTGTTCATCTTGGTCACGGTTCACATGTGCCCCGAAACTTCTTTTTTTTTTTTAACTCGCTTTATTACATACTTTGATACAGCAGCATGTTAGACTCAAAAGAAAAGACATATGGTTGCTTACATTATAACGCCATACAGAAAATAATGATTAAATCAATAAAAACTGACATCCACAAGTCAACTATCAAATAATTGGTTCAATTTTGTTACAAAGAAACTCTCTTGTATTAAAGCTGCTTCGAGTTAATGTTGTGAATCTGTTCTGTTCATGGCTAAAAGGAAATTCAAAGCATTTAACCAAAATGTCATAATCAAAAGAAGAGGGCCCACACAAAAAAAGGCCCTACAATTGATCGCATGTCAACCCCTCTAGTCTGTTTCACCTGCCATCCACCAGTAGATGGAGATAGCAGGCTATATTTGAGTCCCACATACAGCTTCAGTATTGCCCCAAATTCTCCTGTAGTGCTCAGAGGAGACCAAGTCCCCTATCCGACTACCTGAGCCTCCCTGGGCTGTACTAGAGCCTGTCAACCCGCCTCCCAAGTAGTCACTCTATGATCTGAGAGGGGGTACTCTGCCCTCCTTCCCCAACAACCACGCCTCCCAGCCCCTCCATCTTTCTTCATGTTTTTCAAATTGAGACGGAGCCTGACTGTCAAGGCTTCTATTACAAACACCTCTAACTCTCTGCACCCATTCTCCCAGAGTGGGGCCCTGTTGAGCCGTCTCACTGTAATGCACTTTTGGACCACCACAGTTAGAATCAGTAAAACTTTGCGGGTCTCACCTCTCTGATGGGTTGTTGTAGGACTACCAGGACACAGTCTTCGGGTCAGGGAATGGGAATGCCTGTTATAGCATTAAGTGTTCATGCAAATCTCCTCCCAAAATTTGCTAACACAGGACAGCCTCAAAAGATATGCAGTGACTTCCTTCTGAATACACTCTCCAGCCGGCTGCTGATTTTGTAGTGTTATAGTGTTGTGTGATGGTTGGAGTGTGAAGTAGTGAATTAAGACTTTCCAAAACAATTCCTGCCACTGGAGCAGATGTAACCTTCTAGCCCCACTTCAACCTATGTGTCCAGTCTATATCACTGATGGAGATGTTTGCCTCTGCCTCCCAGGTTTGCTTCATGAGTGAGCAGGAGTCTCCGGCCACTCCAATAAGTAACATATACACCCTGGAGATATGCCATCTTGGGCTCACATTGTCACTGCCCCATATGAATAGTCTTCCCACCTCCGATATGGTCTGGTGAGGTGTATTATATGACCTGCGAGAGTTAATGAAGTGTCTCACCTGCAAGTACCTTAAAAATTCTGCATTTGACCACCTAAATGTTTCTTTGGCTCTCTGAAAAGTGATACATGTTATTTCTATAAATTGTGTAAGATAGTTCTAGTGTGGATATGTTCAATCCACACTGTCTGGCAGGTTTCTTGCTGCTTTAAATCTTGCCAGAAGGTCTTCAGGCTGGCTCCTCCCATCCACCCGGTGGTAAAACCCTCTGCCCACCCTATGATGCCAGATCTTCCTTACCACTTGGAAGCTCAGGTTCCTCCTTAGCGCCTGCATTTTAGGCCTGGATCCACACTCTCTGGATTTCCTGTAACTAATTTTAAATTTACAAGACTGAGGTCTTCGCCTTCCCTCGTGGCTGCGTGGACAAATCGACTCCTGGCTTCCATCGGCGCCTGCGGGCAGAAGATGTCCCGGACCGATCTGCACTCCACGCGTGCCTACTGCCTGCGGATTGGCCACGATTCGCAGGCCTGCGATTTGTGCACGCTCTTTTTCGCCTCGGTCTTGGAGGAGCTGCCAGACTACTTCTCAGGCACCCAAAAATGGTACCCACTGGTCAAGTTCTAAGGAGGCCTACGTGCGGTGTCCGTGGCGGCGGTCTCGGAGCAGTTGATCGCCGAGGAGGAGGCGCCCAGGCCGCTGCTTCTTCCTCCTCGGCAGAGGCATTTATCCCGCCTCCTTGGGCTCCTCCTACACTGCTTCTTTTCAGGAGCTTTTGTCAGTCCCTCCACTAAGGGAGAAGGGCCATCTGGACATACCAGTCAGTCCAGGAAGAAGGATTCTAAAGGTAAGTCCCACCGTCGACGCTTGTGGGAGCGGAGAGATCCCTTCACTGGACCATTGACTCTTGACTTGGTCGAGTTGCGTGCTGCTGCTCGCTGTCGATACCTGCCAGGTCAGCCGGCCGAGACATCTGCCAACGCGGGTCGAGATTTTTTCGACCTGTCGGACGGTTTGTCGACTGGAGAAGCAGACAACCCTTCTTCACCGGTTCCTCTGGTGGTTACCGAGGACTTGCCTGTGCAGGTCCCGGTTAAGGTCCCCTGCATCGAGGGAGGGGCGGGTTTCTGTTCCTCTCTGACCCACTCTTGCAATCCCTGAAGGTCTCGGTCCTCTTCGAGGTCCAGCCAGTCCCGCCGATGTCAGCGGTCTCAGTCTCGCACCATGGAAAGCGCACGCCGCTGTCCTCTTCGGAGGATAGGCTCCAGCCCAAGTTATGCTGGCTACCAGGACTTGATGTGGCAGCAACTTTCATTGACCAGTAACAAGCCGATTCGCCATCTTCTCCAGCCAGTAAGTGTCTGTCACCGAGCAGCCGAACAACCCTCGTGATAGTAGAGGAGCCGACCCGCGCCGTTGTTTGGCCGAAACCGCTGCTCCACCCATTGTGGTGGAACCTCCGCCTCCACAACTGAAGACTGGGGCCCTGACCAAGGATTCTCTGTCAGGTCAGGGCTTGCCCATAGGTTTGTCGGTCACCCTCACTCCTGATCGACCTCAGCAGGTGGAGGGTGGCTCAGGTGCTCGGCAGCTGTTCGCAGACTCCCTTGAGTCTGGACGCATGACTCCTCCTTGTTCTCTAGGCTGCTTGACCTGGAGTCTGCAGGGGCCAGTCGATGGATGAGAGCCCATCCTTGTTTTTGGGTATGCTTTGACTCATCTCAGAGTCTACTGGGATGCAGCTTGAACCGTTCAAAAGCAGGCCAAGTATCCCTGCGGAGATACTGGACAGGGATTCCCCTACGGAGGCCTTTCCGGTGGGCGGCCATTGTTGGCCCAGCCTGGAGTTGTGGCGGGCCAGCATCTTGTCCTGAGCCTTCGGCCAGGATGGCTTCCAAGTCACGTGGTCCCCACAGGTTCACTCTCCAGCTTCTGAGCACCCTCTGTGGAGGGGTTAGTGACCGATAGCATTTTCGCGTTCTGGGAACGTTCAGGACGTGGACAAACCACCCGATAAGGAATCAAAAATTGGATTACTCAGGGCAGAAGGTTTACGAGGCTTCCTCCCTAGGCCTTCATCGGGCTAGCTCAGCCATTCTCATGGCACATTTCTCACACGCCTATGGGCTCCCCAGATGAGGTGATTCCTCATCTCCTGGCTGACCTTCAGACGACGGTCAAGCAGGTGCGGATCAGGAAGGGCAGTGGCTAAACAACAGCTCCAAACTTCATTGGACATTGGTGACTCTTGTGCCCGATCAGTAGTGGCCGGAGTGGCCATGTGCCACAGAGCTTGCTGCGGATCTCCACCTTCACGGCGGACACCCAGCACAAGCTGGCAGACGCTCCTTCCTGGGCACCGACTTGTTTGGGCCCAGAGTGGAAGGCCATCTCCAGAGGATTGAAAAGTCCAGTGCCACCTTGGACTCGGTCACGCCTGCCCAGAAGGACAAAGGTCAGCAGCAGCAAGCCTCTTCGCCTCTTCCACTCCCAAGTGCATGTCCAGCCCAGCAACACCAGCATCAGGGCCAGCAGGCTCACACTTGGCGCCTTAGGCCAAGTCTGCCTCTTCCTCTAGTAGGAAGCCTGGAGGCAAAGGTCCAGGAGGTCCATCAGCGGCCTTCCTCCAAGCCTGCCCAGTGATGGGTTGAGGGGTGTCGCCCCAACCTCATCATCCTCCCCAGGTTTCCTCCATGGGGGATGGCTCCACCACTCTTTTCCGCCTGGTCCGCTATCACCACGGACTGCTGGGTGCTAGAAGTGGTCGGCAGGGTCTGCGTCTGGAATTCGAGCAGTTCCCTCCTATCGCAGTCGCCCCCACAGAGGGCTACGGGTTCCATAGCTTCTCTGTCGGCTCGGAGCCGACGTTGCCTTGCTCCTCCAGAAGGAGGTGATCAGCGAGGTGGTGGACCCCTCCAGACCCAGGGTTTGTGTCCAGGTACTTCCTGGTCCCAAACGGACGGGGCTGGCGCCCCATTCTAGACCTGCATGACCTGAACAAGTTCCTAAGGCTGCGCACCTTCCAATGGTGACTCTGGCTCAGATCATTCCATCCTTGGAACCAGGCACGTGGTTCTGTTCTCTGGACCTTCTGGACGATTCTTTCACATCCCAATCTGTCCGTCTCATCAGCGATTCCTCCGCTTCAGAGCAGAGGGATCTCTTTACGAGTTCTGGGCCATGCCCTTCGGCCTCTCTCCAACTCCCAGGGTCTTCACCAAATGCATGGCAGTGGTGACAGCATTCCTGGGCGCTGAGGGGTCCGGGTGTACCCTTACCTGGACGACTGGCTGATTACAGCCCTCCCCCAGATTGGAGGTGGAGGTCCAGGGAGCTGGCCCTCCAGGTCTGCTCTCAGATTGGCCTCTCATCAACGAGGCCAATCGGAACCGTGCCATCGCAGGTGATTCAATTAATCGGGCAGAGCTCGACTCTCTTCGAGCCATAGCCCAACTCCCGCAGACAGGGCCGAGGTCCTTTCCTCCTTTGCCCAGTCATTTCTGGTTGGGCACTGCGCCTGCCTGGGACTTTATGCGCTCCTGGGCCTCATGGCTGCCTGCACCAACATGGTCCATTGGGCCTCTGGCATATGGCCTACTGCAATGGGGCTAGTTAGCCAGAGGTCACAGCACTCCGGTCCTCTGACCAACCGGTGACAGTGACCCAGGAGATGTGGGACTCTGCAGTGGTGGCTCGTCCCAGCTCATCTGCAGGAGGGTATCCCATCTGCCTGCCCCGAGCTGACAGTCACTCTAACGACCGATGCCTGTCTGGGTTGGGTGCCCATCTGGGGAGCTCAGAGCCCAATGCCTTGATCCCTCAGCAGTCTTGATGCCACATCAACCTGCTGGAGCTTCGAGCAGTGTAACTAGCCCTCACCATCTTCGCCTCCGCTTGTACGGGGTCATGTGGTTCAGGTCCAGACTGACAACACCACCTAATTACGTACTATCTCAACCGACAGGGCGGGACGCACTTGCCTCTGTGCAAGGAGGCTCGCATTTGGTCTCTCGTGATCAGCCTGGAGGCAGATCTCCTAGCCATCCATGTGGCAGGAGCCTCCCAACAGTCTGGCCGATGCCCTCAGCCGGATAGGCGCTGCATCTCACGAGTGGTCTCTCCAACCGGAGGTAGTACAAGACCCGTTCTCCCATTGGGGCTACCCTCAGGTGGACCTGTTCACCTCCAAGGAGAATGCGGTTGAGACTCTTTTCACGCCCTCCCCTCAGCAGGGCTCGCTGCGGGATGCCTTCTTGAGGCCGTGGGACCTCCGGGCTCTTCTGCGCCTTCCTCCATTTCCTTGATCCACAAGGTGCTTCTCGAGGCAAGAGGGACAAGGTGCAGGTGATTCTGTAGCCCCAGACTGATCCTCGGCTTCAGCTGCAGGCTCTGAGGCGGCTTCCAGCCTGCCGGACCTGCCGTCAGTCAACAAGGAAGGTTCTCCATCCGGACCTTCAATCCTTGCGCCTGATGGCCTGGTTCCTGAGCGGCTAGAGTTCCAGGCCTTGGCCTTTCCACGAAGTCCTCAGCATCGCTCAGGTGTCCCATAAAGAGTCAACCAGAAATTGCTATGCCTTCAAATGGAAGAGATTCTCCATTTGGTGTCAGGACAAGGGGTTGGACCCTTCTTCCTGTTCCTTGGCTAGCATTCTGGACTACCTGGTCCTTTTCTCAGCTAGGGCTTGATCGGCGACCCTTAAGGTGCACCTGGCAGTCATCTCTACCTACCGAGCGCGAGCAAGCAGTCAGTGGTGCAGGAGAAGGTGGCGGCGGCTTTTCAAAGGCCTAGACCCTATATCCTCCAGTGCTAGAACCTCCACCTCTGTGGGATCTACTGCTGGTTGGCTAAGCTCATGGGCAAGCCATTCAATCGGACACAGGTGTGACATCTCTCACCTGTCGTGGAAGACCTTCTTGGTGGCTGTCACGTCAGCCAGAAGGATGAGAGAGCTCAGTCACTTTCCATTGAGTCTCCTTATCTGGTCTTCCACAGGGACAAGGTTGTCCTTCGCCCCACCTGAAATTCCTCTCAAGGTGATGTCGGTTTCACCTTAACCAGGTGTTGACTCTGCTGGTGTTCTACCCCACACACCTCGGAGGCTGAATATAGGCTCCATACTTTGGACCCTAGAAGAGTGCTCGCTATTATAAGGAGCGAACGCTGAAGTTCGGGGAGAGGTTCGCCAGCTGTTTGCTACCTACGCTGAAACCGCACCTGGCAGATCTGCAGCCAAGTGGACTAAAAGGCAGGTGGGTCACCTCCTGCATAGATCTCTGCTATAGGTTGACAGGCATGGAGCCTCCCAAAGGGATAAGAGCTCATTCTACTTGCCATACCGCTGCTCGATGGCTGCTTTCTAGGGACGCCCTATGCAGGAAATCTGCAGGCTGCCACCTGAAGTCAGTACACACTTTCATTTCCCATTACCACATTGACCTAGAGTCACGCTGGGATGCTGGTTTTGGGACCTCGGTTCTCCAGTCTTATTCCCTAAGTAGAGGGCCCTTTGCCTCCCTCCTCCCAGAGAACTGCTGGGAGTCTGCCAGACAGTGTGGATTGAACAACATATCCGCGTCCTAGAAATACAGGTTACTCACCTGGCAACAGGAGTTCTAGGAGTGGTATATGTTGTTCATCCTACGACCCACCCAACCTTCCTGGCTTCACGGCGCAACCTGGCTTCCAGCGGCTATATTGGCGCCAATGGGCGGAGCCGAGGATTTTACCACCTGGGTGGGTGGGAGGAGCCAGCTTGAAGACCTTCCGCAAGATTTAAAGCAGCAAGGAAGCTGCCAGACAATATGGATGAACAACATATACCACTGCTAGAACTCCTGTTACAGGTGAGTAACCTGTATTTATCCACTGCATCTCCCATCTGGCATATCCCAGATCTAAAATGGGAGGAAAAGCACGTCAGTCATATCGTATCAAGGACAGGGGCCCACTCCTGAAGGGTGGCTGTCAGTTTCCTAAATTTGGCGGGACATGCAAACCATTTTAACCCATCTACTTTCAGTATTCAGTAGTCCTTTCGCTTTATTATGGGGTAACTGCTGTTAGAGCCAAGGTAAATGGCAGTCTATCCCCCGCAGTAGTATTTTCGATGTGGTACCATTGGGAGGACTCTCTGCTTGACCCATGTAAAGACTGCTAACATCTGAGCTGCCAGGTAGTATAGAGAGAAGTTCAGAAGGGCAAGTCCTCTCGAAGGTGCAAACGCCTGGCAACTCTTGGTCGCTTATGGTTCCAGACTAACTGGTGCACACCTTTAAGTTTATTCCAATAAAAAGTGGAATTCATATAGGTAGACATTGAAATAAGAAGAGGAGACATGGCAAAATTTTTATTTTCACCACATCTAGTCTTCCCACCAGTGAAAGGGGCAACAAACTCCACCGAGCCAGATCTTGTTTTAGAGCCTTCCACAACTTCCCGTAATTTAAAATAAAAGTTTCATAAATCAGTAGATATTTGAATACCTAGATACTGTATTTGATTTTTAGGGCCCACTGGAAAGGGAAAGACTGTTTAAACTGCAGTACAATTCCCAATGACCACAATAGCTTCAGATTTAGCAAAGTTGATCTTGTACCCCAAAATAGAGCCAAAGGACTGCAATGTCCATATGAAAGGAGGCAGAGAGGTCTCCAGGAGGATATAAAGAAAAAATGGAGTCATCAGTGTATAACCACAATTTCTGTTTCACTCGCCATGATACCTTTAGTTCCATATCTCGTCTTACCTTGGTCACCAAGGGCACCAAGCTCAGAGCTAACAGGAGGGGAGATAAGGGCAGCAGTGCCAAGTCCCATGGGACAAGGGACAGAATCCAAAACTAATGCCATTTACTCTCACCAACACTCTGGGGTTTTGATTGAGCTGAGAAACAACTTGCATGAGTTTGGGGCCAAATTGCATCTTTTCCATGTATAATTTAAAAACTGCCAATTAACCCTGTCAAATACTTTTTAGCATCCATGGAAATAGCTAACTGAAATGCCCTCCGAGATTTCTAGGATGAGATTATGCTCAAAAGGCATCTAATATTGTCAGGAGATATCTGCTGGAAATAAACTGCCTGGTCTTCATGCACTAGTAGGGGTATTACTGCTTGAACTGTCCGTGCTAATAAGCCTGTGAATAATTTTAAATCAACATTTGCCTGGTTAAATAAAGTGATTGATTGATTGAACATTTAACAGGAAGCTGACCCACACTCCAAGGATCTTTCCTGCCTTATGCGGTACTGTAGTTTGAGCTAACTGCCATGAATCTGATGTCTCTCCCCTTCCATAACCTCCTGGCAAACTGGCAACAGAACGGGGATTAGCAGGTCAGCAAATGCTTTGTAAAATTCTGGTGGAAAGCCATCTAACTCTGGGGATTTACCATTTTTAAATGAGCTAACTGACCACACAGTTCCTCTAGGGCTACCCCTTGTCTAGCTGCTCAGGGTTTGCTGAGAAAGGATTTGAGTTCAGCACCCTCGAAAAACTGTGCAACCCTGTCGAAAAGTCTTGAATCATTTCTTGTGTATACAGGGACTCATAATATCCCATGAAAACCTGTTACACTCCCTGGGTGACTAACTGTGGCCCTCCCTTCGCTGGATCCCTAAGCTGTAGTACCATTCTACTGTTTTGTTGTGTACGCAGCGTGGCTGCCAGAAACTTCCTGTTTTGTTGCCATTCTCAAAATAATTTTTCGACCCTCCTATAACAGCCTTCTAGCTCAGCAGTCAGCAGACCTCCAGAGCTGCCTTCCGCCTCTAAATCTTTCTTAACCGTGGGGTTGAGGGTAATTTTAGGTTGAAATTCAAGGTCTGTAATAGCCAATTCTAGTTTCCTCCTCTTCTGCTCTCTCTGCTTTTCAAGGTCTGGGACAAATCAATAATCACTCCTTGAGGACCGTCTTTAACATGTTTCACCGGATAGCATAGGAAGTGGCACCAACCGAGTAGTCTACCAAATAGTCTTTAATGGCAGAATCAAGAAAGGCCTTAAAATCAGGAAGGTTCAGGAGGCCCACGTTAAAACACCAATGGGAATTCTGCCCAGAAGGAGCAAACTCCAAGGTTAACTTCACTGGGGCATGGTCGGAAGCGTGCGTGGAAATATCTGACGAGAAAGGCTGTGTGTATCACGCCTCAGACATAAACAGCATATCTAACCGGATGTAACAATTATGCCTATCAGAGAAGTGCATAATCCCTTTGCTGGCCATTTAGCCACCGCCATGCATCCAACAAACTCAAAGTCTGGCTTGCTTTGGGTCATGGATCCACACTGAATAAAGTTTAATTCAGGTAGCCCCTCCCCGCTTGTCAAGGGTAGAGGATAGAATGGTATGAAAGTCCTCCAAGGATGCAAAGGTGGTTGGTGGTAGTGACAACATCAAGAAATATTTTCTTTAAAAAAAAAATGAGGCTTCTTTGTCGTTGAGTATAAATACTGGGTACAGTGCAGGAATATCTCTGTAAAGGTCTGATAATTTCACATATCTGCCCTCGGATCTGACTCTACAGACTCCATTTGCAAGGGGCAGGCTTTATGCACCAAAATAGCTGTACCCTCCAGTGTGTGGGTGTGCTTGTAAGAAGAGACATTCACCAAGCCCACCCATCTGTGACATAATTTTTGTGTTCACTTTCCATCAAGTGAGTCTCTTGCAGAAGAGCTATATGGGTACCCAACTTGCCTAGCTCCTGTAGAAGCCGAGCCCATTTCATAGGACTGTTAAGTCCCGAACATTATAGGTGATTATGTTTAAACTATCTATCTACAGTACATTAATTTTGCCATTTCTTATCCAGATATTCCCATTGCAGTCCAGATTAAGGTTCCAGTCTGTCCCTGTCAGATATGATTTAGGCTTGCAACTGAGAGGACGCGTGACCAAACCCAACATCCAGTTAATGGTAACATATACAATGAAGTAAAAGACCAACTTTTAACAACTAGTATGAAACTCAGATAAACCACTTTACTAACACATCCATATTAGGACCCTTCAATGATTGACACATGACTCCCACCACACCCACGGTGCCTAGTGCTGGTGGGAAGTGCAAGATTAGATCGGCACAGTGCTGGGCTATGTGCAGCATATGTGGTGTCACTCATACCATACGGTTTGTCTTTTTCCCGTCCTGCACCCTCTCCATGATAGAGCTTAACGAAAGTTGCTGTACACAAGACAGCCCAGGCCGTCTGGCAGTCAAAGTGCCCAGCCGATTTACTCCTGACCCATCCCGGCCAGAAGCCAACCCGCTTAAAAGTGCTCCACACTCTGCACCTATATTGGAGCTCCTCTAATTGGTTGCAATGGTGCCTGAACCCCAAAACATTACTATTAACCATCAAGCTGGCCCCGTTACACAATTTTTTTTTAATTGTCTGTTTAACCTCTACCTCTGGCTGCTATTCTGCTTTCTTCAGGATGTTGTGCGTGCCGTTGCCTCTAGATAATCTGGTCCACATTCCTCTGCAGCCAGTCCAGAACCCCCAGTGGGGCCCACTGAGTGCCCAGGTCCTGGGTTTCTGAGCAGCCTGGGATCCATACGTGTTCTGCACAAAATGGAGGGGGGTCTAGTGTTTTCGCAATCGAATAAGCTTTTCTCGCTTGTAAGACCTTCATAGCCTCAATAAGGCATTTGATACTGTCCATCACTCACTACTTCCTCCAACAGCTTACCGCTACTGGCCTCCTCTGACACAACACTTTGGTTCAAAAATGATCTTGAAGACCGCTCTCAATGGGTGAAAATAGCCAACATCGTATCTGACTGACAGCCCGTCTGCTCTGGGCGTGCTAGGGCTCAATCCTGGGACACTCCTATTCAGCATCTTCCTTAATAACCTTCCTCTTTCTGCCATCATAGGATCCTCCACAATGCAGGCGATGTGGTCATCTACTCCTGCAGCCACGACCCCAAGCAACTGGAACTTCACCTTCAGAGTGGGTTTGCGGAAGTGAAGGACTGGTTCTCTAAACATAAACTGATCCTCAACTACAAGAAAAACAAAGTAATGATGTTCAGCAGCACCGAAACTAGCATAAAATCCCTACACTTACCATCAGAAACTGTCTTGGAGTTCCTCTGAACAAATACCACATTTCAAATACCTGGGGTCACCTTAGACATTTGTCTCATCCTATGCTAAATATGTAGATAATGTAGCCAGGGCTGTCAATGTCAAGATTGGTCTCCTACATAGACATGAACACTGCCTTACTCCAGAAGCCCTCCGACTTGCTATATACAGTTCCATCATATCCATTGTAGACTAAGGTCTTGTAATCTGTGGAGCAGCCTCCATGTCTTCATTAGCAGGATATCCATTGCTCTGAACAAGGCATGCAGACTACTCACGGTTCTACAAGTTTCACCCACACTTGTGATCTTTACGCTGAGACTGGTTGGCTACAGCCTCTGGAAGGATCCAGTACCAAACCTGTCTTTTGGCCAAAAAGCACATCTCTGCCTCCTGCCACGGGCACTGCAAACCTGTTAAGCCCCATTGCTGTTCACAGCATAAGCGGCCTTGACCAGCCATCATCTTCATGTTCCTAGATACCAGACAGCCCTGGGCAGCACTCATTTGCCTACAGAGCACCTCACAGGTTTAATACCTTCATAGTGCTATAACTACCCTACCTAAATTGGGACCATTCAACTGAAGTTACGCCAACAGTTCTTGTGACTGCTTCATCTGAGACTCCCATCTACTAGCATTCAATCTTCTCCTTAAAATTGGGTAACTCTGTACTTCGCTGTTACCTCAGTAATTTTGATGCTACCCTCCTTTTAGTGCTGACAAGGCCTGGGTACCCCACCCCGTCCACCTCACCCCGTCTCCTCCCTACCCTCCCACACCAGCTTGAACAAGACCTATGGCTGCCACCTTCTACCCCCTTCCCACCTCTCCTGCCCCTACCCCCCACACCAGCTTGACCAGGCCTATGGCTGCCACCTCCTACCCTTCCCACCTCTCCCTGCTCCTACCCCCACACCAGCTTGACAAGGCCTATGGCTGCCACTTCCCACCTTTCACCTCCCATCCACCTCACCCCTGCCCCTACCTCTCCCACACCAGCTTGACAAGGCCTATGACTGCCACCTCCTATCCCCTGCCCACCTCACCCCCACACCAGCTTGACAAGTCCTATGGCTGCCAATTTCACCTTTCTTTCTCCCATCTTTATCCTTCCCCTCTCATCTATGCTTTCTCCAATTAGAACGATAAAACTGCATATATATATAATTGCTCACTTTATTTTACTATTTTGAAACATTATACTTTTACCCCTTTGTATGTTTTGTCTCTCCCACTGACGTGGAACCTTTGTAATGAGCTGTCTGTGCTCAGAGGTATTGTAATCTGAGAATGAATAAATAAATAAGCCCCTCCTTCCTAATGCCATCATGTTCATCCACCCACCAGCACCAGCCTTTGGGGAGGGGTTGACGTTGTGTGGTGAACCAAGATGTCAAGGCCCCATCTATCCTCAGGAGGAGCTGCAAAGTAAGCTGATTTGACCCACCTTCCCAGAATTTGAAAACACCACCTTGCAGCGTGCCCAAGGCTCCACTGGTCAGGCGTGAGAGTCTGGTCACACTGTGAGCCCAGGTCTCCCAAAGGTACCACCAGGCTGCTTGCTTGAAAATAGTTTCTAGAAACACTGGAAAATTATGTTTAATTGGGATTCAAATTCTGGTTTGATTAAACATGGCCTTTCCTGGTGGCTTTTTCTTTGTAGCTGGTTCTAATTTTACAAATTGTGATATACTCTGGACTTGTAACATATTACTGTAGTCTAAAACAAAACCATGGCTACTCAATCAATACATGTTCTCCAAAACAAAAAATGTTTGAATTTTTTTTCTTTTTTGTTTCCCACTCAACTATTACATTTTCACAGTATTATTCAGTACATGCTCCTTCACACCTTACTATATCACACTTCACACTGCTACTGGTATCTGTCAATTTATGTCAAACTAATTTAATATGTTCACTTTAGTACTCTGTATTTTGAATTTAACTCTGAGGTAAACTGTCCTGCACTACTTTGTATGTATTATTGCACTACCAAATAATGTACTTGGTGTCTCAGATGAAACTGTGCTTCTTTCTGTATTATAACTCCTATTGCCTCTCTCCTCCGGTTGCACCTGGAAACGAGCCTTGGCTCAGTGTGCTTTCCTGACCACCAGTTTTGAATTAATAAATAAAGCCTGAGCCAGAACTGCAGTAAACAAGAAGAGAATATGGACCATGGGAAAGGATGAAACTGTACTGCAGGAGAATGTTAAATGTATTTCCTGGGCTGTCGCCAACTAATTTTGGCTTTAGCCAGGGTGCTAGTTCTCTTTCTCTGTGCTCGCACTGTAGTGCAGTAGTGGGGGGCTGCACTGTTTAGGCCTCCTTTAGATGACACATTGACAGAGGTCCCTTTTCTATCTCTGGTCACTTTCTAGGTGGAATTTAAAGATGCCGTAGCACAGCTGGCTCCATTAGCTAGCAGTAGGGTTACTGCTCAACAGCTAGCCACCTGGATTTAGGAACAGGCCTGGGTTGTTGGGGCTAGCTGTGGGATGGGGAGGAGGATTGCGTATCCCATAGGCACTCTTCTTCTCCTGCTCCTCCTGCAGAGGGGGTTTGTGTTTCCTCTGCTCTGTTGCCACCTGGATGACCTCAGATGGTGGTGCAGTGGGTTCCAGTGCATGCAATTGGGCACGTGGATTCAGATGCATCGCGAGCATCCTTATAGGGGTGTAGAAACCTGGAAATAGGAGTCTTTGGCAGGGAGGATGAAGCTACGCCTGCTCACCCCATGGCCAGCGTGGGTCCTGCTCCCCCACCAATGGAACACCTTTGCACTTTTGGCTCACTGTTGCTGCTGGCTGGATTGGGTGGCAACACCTGCTGTGGTGCTGTAATAGCAAGGCCCCATTTCCACAGTAGATATTAGATGGAGTGATCCCAGGGGTGGCAGTGATCTTGAACTAGTACAGATGGTAGAGCAGTTGGATGGGGCTCCATTGCTGGGATTTGAGGGCACCTTGGTGTTAGTGGAAGGAGTTCCTAGTGGAGATCACAAAGAAAGGAGCATGGCTGTTACCAAAGAAGAGTAGGTGTTTCTCATGACAACATTAATAACAGGGTACATGTAACCTGTACCTCAGCAGACACATCAAAGTAAGGTATTAACAGCCCAGTGTGCCTTTCTTGGTGCAAAGTTACAAATAAAGAGATACCCCATTGGCTAACAGGTTGCACTTTGTACTCCTATACCAGCGACCTGTGTTCAGGAACAAGTCCAAGATGCTGCGAATGGGCAGACAAGAATCAAGGAGTGTTGCAGGCACAGCGCATCTTTGATCCGATGGGTCTGGGCTGCTCTTCTGCGACCCCTGAGGTTCACATCCTGCTGAGGGAAGTTGCATGCTTATGAGGCTTCCAGTGGCCATGGTGCATGTCATGGGGTGGTGGGTAGCCAACATTACAAGGAAGATAATTCGACCACATGCCAGCACACCTGAGTCTTATCCCATGCTGTCCTCACCTGCCCTGGTTCTGATTGTATCACCAGAGGAGGTCAGTCCCCAAAAAAAAAAAAAAGTGCCACAAATGGAAGAACAATCGCCAGAGGACAAGAAGTTGGTGACGTAGCCTGGTCAGGGAGAAAAAACATTAGTTTTGAAAACAAAATACAAATAAATTCTATTACTGTTTAGGCTTATGATACTTAAATAATACACAATCAATAGTGTGCGATATCATGGGATATCGTCCTGTCTCTGGTGCATTATGAGCCCATAGACCAGGTGACTAAAGCCACCTGTGAAGGGATGCTATCTCATGATATCACATATGTTGAAGTGTATTACTGCAGCAGTTATGAAATGGATTTGTTTTGATTTTGTTGACTAATGTTATGACTTAGTTTCAGGCTGGGATTATGTACTGAGATACCATCCCGGCTGAATATGGTCTGTGCCGTCAGATGTGAGAATTTTGAAACCATCTATTTCATAATTTCATTATTAGGTTAGACCCAGTGTAATGATTTGTATGCTAGTTCTGTATGTATGCATGACAATGTCCGTACCCACAGTGCATGCTGAATCATAGCTTAATAACACACTCTGAGGTGTGGGTTACGTGCTGATAAGACCACGTCCAGGGGTGTACTAAGGCACGAAGCGCCATGCGCCCAATGCCTTATGCCCCTGGCGCGTTTTATCAGCAACGAACCCACACCTCAGAGTGTGTTATTGTGCTTATAAAATGGGCACCCAAGTAATTATTTAACAAAAAAAAATGTGTTTAAAAATTGGAAAAATATGAAAAAGTGAGGTTTAACACTGAATTAATAAAAATAGTCCCCTATTGGTAATTGCTGATGGTCAGTACTGGTTCTCAAACCCCCAGGCACACACAAATAGTGTTCCAAGTTTCCGTGTACTTTTTGTCACACTGTGTTCTACAGTGAGACAGAATGATTTTAATTAACTTTGTGTTTGGAGAGTGGCTTTTCTTTCACAGTCAGTGTCCTGTGAGCTAGCGTGTGGTTTCATTTAGAGCAAGTGTGGTGTTTGTGTGGGGTGTTTATTCTCTTTTTCTTTTATTTTAAAACGGATGTGTTTTTATTTTAAGTAAGATTGTCAGCGTTTATTACTGACTGCAGATCAGTGGCTGTTGTAGAAGTAGTAGTTGCTCAGTATCCAGACCTCAGCTTGTGTGAGGTGTCTATAGCGGCACTATACTGCTCCGATTTTTGCTTCCTGGTTTTGTAAAAGAAAGAGGCACTAAAACAAAGAAAAATAATACTAGTAAAATAAAAATAAGGTGTCTGCTATGGATGTTGAGGGTGGACGGCAGGATGGAGAGTGCGGTTATGGTGCAGCTGAGGTGGTGTTTACTGTTACCAGTAGGTCGAATCAAAACGCTGGGAGGGATTGAGAGATAGATTTTCAGTGGCCAGGACAACGGGAATGAAAAAAAACAGAACAATGACAATGTTTGTACACTTTTTTGTGGTAGAGGAAATGGGGGGTTCTGTTGTTTCTGTTGGGATGCTGGCAGGGCTCTCTCGATCCGTGTTTGGTGTCTCAGTAATGAAGGAGACCCTGGGAGGATGGCAGATGGATCAGTGGAGGCATTTTGAAGCTCATGCTTTCTGTTAGGTAAAAATAAAGCAGAGATTACAGTTTAAATGGGAAGATATTTTAGTGTTTTATACGGGATGGAGTTTGTGCTCGTGGTAGGGTTTTACAGATGTGTGTTAGCACTGCCAGGCAGGAAGTGGGATGTCCTCACTATGAGCTGTGCCAGCCTGTGTATTTGGGTTGGCACAGCTCACTGATCTGTATTTGTAATTGGGCTCGTGAGGGGAGGAGTAGTGCAGTTGACTACAATATCTTCTGATAACGCATGGCTTAGAAGATGTTGTAGCCAATCAGGTTACAGGATTTCTTGAGCCCATTTTATGATGCTTTTTATCACACTGCAGAACGCTTATTTTCTTTAAAACAACATATGTATATGAGTAATGAGTATTACTACAGTATATTTTCCCTGTACTGAAAATAAAACTGGCTTTATGAAAGAAAGAAAGTTAGTTAGTTGGTGAGCTATGCAGTATTGGTGGGCAAGACAGAACTGGGATTAACTCAAACAGAATTATGGTGGACCCATCCTTACCACATGGGCCAGTCTCCAAAGGATTAAATATTTTAAACTACAGTACATCATTTGATTTTACACTGTGTGAAATACAGAGGAACTGGATTCTGATATTAATAGACACTACCTTATTGCGTGATAATTCATGGTTCTAGGGACGTGGATATGTTGTTTAATCCACACTTATTGGCAGGTTCCTTGCGCTTTAAATGTTGCGGAAGGTCTTCAAGCTGGCTTTTTCCACCCACCAGGGTGGTAAAACCCTAAGCTCCGCCCATGACTCCAGATCTTCCTTAACGCTTGGAAGCTCAGGTTCCCTCCTTAGCACTCTGCGTTTAGGCCTGGATCCACACTCTTCGGTTAACCTGAAACTAATTCTGAAATTTACAAGACTCCGGTCTTTGTCTTCTCTCGTGGCTCGCGATGGACAAATTGACTCCAGCTTTCGTCTGTGCCCCTGTGGGTCGAAGATGTCCCGGACTGATCTGCACTCCACGTCGTCTACTGCCTGGGGCAGCCCCACGTTCCACAGGCTGCGGTTGTGCAGCTCCCTTCTCGGCTTTGGTCTTGGAGGACCGTGCTGCTCGGCTACTTCTTGGCGCCTGGAGAAATGGTACCGCCGTCAAGTCTATGAGGCTCAGGCGGTGTCCGCGCGGGATCTGCGGAACAGTTGGAGCAAATGATCGCCTCGAGGAGGAGGGCGTCTAGGCCGCTTCTTCTTCCTCCTCTGTCGCGGCATTTATCCCGCTGTCCTTGGCTCTTCTTATACAGCTTCTTTAAGAAGCTTTGTCAGTCCCTCTCCACCAAGGGAGAAGAACCATCGGAACATTCCAGTCGGTCCAAGAAGAAGGACTCAAAGGTAAGTCCCACCATCGACGTCATGGGAGCGGGATAGATCCCCTTCACGGACTTTCGACTTTGAGTCGAGGTTGTGGCTAAGGCCGCTGGCTTCACGGTGTCCCAGTCAGGTCAACCGCTGAAACACCGGGCTCGACAGTTTGCCCGAGATTTTTCTTGGACCTGGCCGGATGGTTTGTCTGACTGGAGATGTTGACAACCCTACTTCACCGTTCTCGGTGGAAACCGAGACTTGTCTGTGCCGGAGTCCCGGTTAAGGTCCCTGTGCCGAGGGAGGAGCGGATTTCCCGTCCGCCTCAAACCCCGTCGGAATCTCTCAAGGTCTCGGTCTCGGTCCTCTTCCAGGTCCAGCCGATCCCACCAACGCCAGCGGTCTCGGCACTGGAAAGTGGCATCGCCGCCATCCTTCTTTGGAGGATAGACTCCGCCAAGTTGCGCCGGGCGCTGACGAGGACTTGATGTGGCAGCAGCTGTTACTGTCCGTAACAAACAGACTCCATTGCCTTTTCCGGCCGTAGTGACTGTCACCGTTGTTCGGCGAAACCGGCTGCTTCACCCATTGTGGTGGAACCTCCGCCTCCACAACCGAAGCGGGGGCCCCGACCAAGATTCTCGGTCGGTCAGGGCTTGCCCCATAGGGTTGTCGGTCACCCTCACTCCTGATCGACCTCAACACGTGGAGGGTGGCACAGGTGCTCGCTAGCTGTTCGCAGACTCCTCGGAGTCTGACAGCGAGACCTCCTTGTTCTCCAGGCCGCTTGACCTGGAGTCTGCAGGGGTCAGTTGGTGGGACGAGAGCCCATCCTCGTTTTTGGGAATGCTTTGACTCATCTCAGAGTCTACTGGTATGAAGCTCAGACCCGTTCAAAATGGGCCAAGTATCCCCCTCACGGAGATACTGGACCGAGATTCCGATGGCCTTTCCTGTGGCGAAGCCATTGTAGGCCGACCCTGGAGTTGTGGCAGCGGCCAGCATCTTGTCCTGCACCTTCGACCAGGATGGCTCAAAGTATGCGGTCCCTACTGGTTCACTGTCCGTTTCTCAGAGCACCCTCTGCGAAGGGGTTAGTGACCGATATGCGTTTCTGGCGTTCCGGGGCACGGGATGTGGACAAACCGCCCGATAAGGAATCCAAAAGTTGGACTACTCAGGACAGAAGGTATATATGCTTCCTTCTTAGGCCTTCGCATAGGCTAGCTTGGCCATTCTGATGGCAGACTTTTCACATGCCCTTTGGGCTCCTGGATGAGTGATTCCTCATCTCCTGGCTGACCTTCAGACGACGGTCAAGCAGGTGCAGGATCAGGGAAGGGCAGTAGCAAAACAGCAGCTCCAGACTTCATTGGACATTGCTGATTCGTGTGCCGTCAGTAGCAGCTGCAGTGGCCATCGCCACAGAGCTTGGCTGCAGATCTCCACCTTCACGGTAGATACCCAGCACAAGCTGACAGGCGTCCCTTCCTGGATACCGACTTATTCGGGCCCAGGGTGGAGGGTCATCTCCAACAGATCGCTCACGTCTGCCCAGAAGGACAAAGGCCGCCAGCAACAGCGTCGGCCCTTCGTCCCTTCAGCCCCTGCGCACGCTCCAGCGCAGCAACACCAGCATCAGGGCCAGCAGGCTTACGCTGCACCCCAAAGCTAAGCCTGCTGCTTCCTCCAGCAGGAAGCCTGGAGGAAAAGGCCCAGGTCTTCGGCCGGCCCTTCCTCCAGGCCTGCCCAGTGACGGGTTGAGGGGTGTCGCCCCAACCTCGTCCTCCTCCCAGGTTCCCCTGTGAGAGGACAGTTCCTACCACTTCCTTTCCGCCTGGTCCGCTATCACATCGACCGCTGTGTGTTGAGTGGTAGGCGGGCCTGCCTCTGAATTCAAGCAGTCCCCCATTGAGCCGGCCGCCATGGGGGTTACAGGTTCCAGAGCTCTCTGTCGGCCTGCCGAGACGACATTGCCTTGCTCCTCCAGAAGGAGGTTATCAGCGAGGTGGCAGAACCCTCCAGACCCAGGGTTTGTGTCCAGGTATTTCCTGGTCCCAAAACGCTGGCACCCCATTCTCGATCTACACCATTTGAACAAGTTCCTAAGGTCTCGCACCTTCAGGATGGTCACTCTGGCTCAGATCATTCCATCCTTGGAGCCAGGCGGTGGTTCTGTTCTCTGGACCTTCAGGACGGTTTTTCATGTCCCAATCCGTCCATCTCATCAGCGGTTCCTCCGCTTCAGAGCAGAGGGATCCCTTTACGAGTCTCTGGTCATGCCCTTCGGCCTCTCCAGATCCCAGGGTCTTCACCAAATGCATGGCAGTGGTGACAGCATTCCTGCATCACCGAGGGGTCCGGGTGTACTCTTACCTGGACGACTGGCTGATTGCAGCCCCTCCAGGTTGGAGGTGGAGCGGTCCAGGATCTGGCCTCCAGGTCTGCTCTCAGATTGGCCTCCTCATCAACGAGGCCAAGTCGGAACTCGTGCCATTGCAGGTAATTCAGTTCATCGGGCAGAGCTCAACTCTCTTGAGCCAGAGCCCGGCTCCCAGTGGACAGGGCCGAGGTCCTCTCCTCCTTTGCCCAGTCATTTTGGTTGGGCAATTGCCTGACAGGACTTCCTGCGCTTCTGGGCTCCTTGCGGCTTGCACCAGTGTGGTCCGTTGGGCCCGCTGGCATATGCATCCCTGCAATGGGGCTGGCCCGCCAATGGTCACAGCGCCTGGTCCTGTGGACCTGCAAGTGACGGTGACCCAGGAGATGTGGAATGGCCTACAATGGTGGCTCGCTCCAGCTCATCTGCAGGAGAGTATTCCGCTTGTCCGCCCGAGCCAACAGCCACTCTGATGACCGACGCCTCTTGATGGGTTGGGGTGCCCATCTGGGGGAGCTCAGAGCCCACGGTCTCTGGTCCCCTCAGGATCTCGATGCCACATCAACCTGCTGGAGCTTTGAGCAGTCCGACTAGCCCTCACCGCCTTCGCCTCCGCTTGTACGGGGTCAAGTGGTCCAGGTCCAGACAGACAATACCACAACCATGTAACTTGAACCAACAGGGCAGGACGCGCCCTTGACCCTGTGCAAGGAAGCTGTCTGCACTTGGTCTCTCGTGATCAGCCTGGAGGCGGATCTCCTAGGCTCATCCATGTGGCAGGAGCCCAACAGTCTGGCCAATGCCTCAGCCCGGATAGGCGCTGCATCTCATGAGTGGCCCTCCTGCCGGAGTAGTACTAGATCTGTTCTCCCATTGGGGCACCCCTCAGGTAGACCTGTTCGCCTCCAGGGAGAATGCGGCTGAGGCTGTTTCATGCCCCCAGCAGGGCTCGCTGCAGGGGATGCCTTCTTGAGGCCGTGGACCCGGGCTCTTTTGTGCCTTCCTCCATTTGCCTTGCTCCACAAGGTGCTTCTCAAGGCGAAGAGGACAAGGCGCAGGTGATTCTGGTAGCCCAGACTGGCCCCTCCAGTACTGGTACCCAGATCTCCTCATCCTCAACTCCAGGCTCCCGAGGCGGCTTCAAGCCCACCTGCACCTCCTCTCAGTCGACAAGGGAAAGTTCTCCACCCAGATCTTCAATCCCTGCACCTGACGGCCTGGTTCCTGAGCGGCTAGAGTTCCAGGCCTTGGGTCTTTCGAAGGGTCCTCAAGTTAGTTGAGGCGTCCCTGTATGAGTCGACCAGAAAATGCTATGCCTTCAAATGGAAGAGATTCTCCATTTGGTGTCAGGACAAAGGGTTGGACCCTTCTTCCTGTTCCTTGGCTAGCATTCTGACTGCCTGTGGTCCCTTTCTCAGCTAGGGCTTCGGTCAGCGACCCTTAAGGTGCACCTGGCAACCATCTCTGTTTACGGACGCGGCCTGCAAGCAGTCGGTGGCGCTAGGAGAAAGTGGTTGGGCGCTTTTCAAAGGCCTTGATCACATATCCCCTCCGGTGCGAGAACCTCCACCTCTGTGGGATCTACTGCTGGTATTGGCTAAGCTCATGGGCAAGCCATTCAAACTGATGCTCAGGTGTGACATCGTTCACCTGTCATGGAAGACCGCCTTCTTGGTGGCTGTTCGTCAGCCAGAAGGATGGGAGAGCTCAGGCACTTTCCATCGAGTCTTCTTACCTGGTCTTCCAAAGGACAAGGTTGTCCTTCGCCCCCACCGAAATTCCTTCCGAAGGTGGTGTCGGAGTTTCACCTTAACCAGGTGTTGACTCTGCTGGTGTTCTACACAAGTCACACCTGGGAGGCCGAATATAGGCTTCATACTTTGGACCCTAGAAGAGCGCTCTTATTATAAGGAGCAAACGGCTAGAGTTCGGGGACAGGTTCGCCAGCTCTTTGTCACCTGTGCTGAAGCTGCACCTGGCAGACCTGCAGCCAAGTGGGACGATAGGCAGGTGGGTCATCTCCTGAATAGATCTCGCTATAGGTTGGCGGGCATGGAGCCTCCCAAAGGGATAAAGCTCATTCTACCCGCCATATCGCTGTTTCGTGACTGCTTCTAGGACGGAAATCTGCAGGGCTGCTACCTGGAAGTCAGCACACACCTTCATTTCCCATTACCACATTGACCTAGAGTCACGCCGGGATGCTGGTTTGGGACCTTGGTTCTCCAGTCCTTATTCCTAAGTAGGGGGTCGTGCCTTGCCTCCCCTCCTCCCAGAGAACTGCTAAAGTCTGCCAATAAGTGTGGATTGAACAACATATCCACGTCCTAGAAAGCCAGGTTACTCACCTGTAACAGGAGTTCTAGGAGTGGGCATATGTTGTTCATCCACAACCACCGACCTCGACGGCGGGCCTGGCTTCCAGGCTAGATCTCTGGCATCTGTGGGCGCAGCAGGGGTTTTACCACCGGTGGGTGAGAGGAGCCAGCTTGAAGACCTTCTGGCAACATTTAAAGCGGCAAGGAACCTGCCAATAAGTGTGGATGAACAACATATACCACTCCTAGAACTGCTGTTACAGGTGAGCAACCTGTATTTTTGCTGCAGTATCCTATCTGATATGTAATAGACTGGATACTTATTTTTTTTTTTAGGTGCACCCCAATATGTTGCAATATAGGGTGCTAAGTATCAAATCCTTTTACGTTACCTCCTTATGACTTAGTATGCCTTGGAACCAAGGAGTTACATAGTATATTATACAATGTATATATATTAAAATAAAGTTAAAAACAGCATTCTGACAGAAATATCTTGTAATTAAACTCATTTTTGTCTTTTTAGAGTAATTCAATCTATATGTAGCTTACTAATTGACACAGGGCCATCCATGCCCTTGACTTAACTAAAAGATGGGTCTCGGATCTTTTATAGCTTTGGCAAACTCTTGGCATTATTTAGTTAAAACTCTTAAATGTTGCTGTGTTTCTGACTTTTTTTATAACTCGGGTTTCTTCACTTTTTTCCAACTCTGTTTTTACCATTGATTGCATTTGTTTTAATATTTTGGAAAAGATTTGTTAAGGGAAGATATATGTAATCAGAGTCCTTGACCTAGCAGCCCTCTAGCCAAGAGATAATCACACTGAAGCTAAACGGTTTAAGCAGTTACACACGAAATATATAGCCCACTTGATATGTGAACTCCATTTTAAGCAGCATTAGTTTAAAGTGCAAATTATTTAAAATTGTTACAGCTGATATTGCAGATCAAGAAAATAGAAATCTAAATAACATGTTTGCTTTTTTTTCCTTTCAGATATATGTTGGGTAAAGGACAAAACGAAGTTTGCTGAGCATGAAGATGGGCTGGAAGGCAAAGTGGTATTCCAGGGATGGTCCATCTAAGGTATCCTACGCCTTACAACGCCAGACTATTTTCAATATCTCCCTCATGAAACTTTATAACCACCGGCCTTTAACTGAGCCTAGCTTGCAAAAGACAGTGTTGATTAACAACATGTTAAGGCGCATCCAAGAGGAACTCAAACAGGAAGGCAGCTTGAGGCCCATGTTTATTGCCACTTCACAGCCCAGTGATCCTCTTGCTGACAGCTACAGAGAGGCTCAGCCTGCTTTCAGCCATCTCACCCGCAACCTGTACACCCCCTGTTTTAGTAAGCACTACACCACTGGAGTCTTGCTCACCCCAGCCTCTTTACTAGAGGATGACACTTTTGCACTTCCAGACTGTCCAACATGATGGTCCTACCAAACCACCACCACCACCACCCACCGCCACCCATCAATGACAGTTTCACCTCTGCCTTGGATTTAATTGAGGAACTTTGTCCAACACCTACCTCAGCAGAGGCAGTAGTATCAACAGACTCTAAAGATAACTCCAGTGAAGTTAACATTCAAAAGCCTGAAGGTGCCCAGGAGAGCAAGATAACTGAATCAAAATTAATGGACTCCTTACCTGGAAACTTTGAGATTACAGCATCCACAGGTTTTCTTACAGACATAACCTTGGATGATATTCTCCTTGCAGACATCGACACTTCAATGTATGATTTCGAACCTTGCACATCTTCTACTGGGGCTACCTCAAAAATAGCTCCTGTAACAGCAGATGACCTCCTGAAGACTTTATCTCCATACAACAATCAACCAGTAACCCCAAATCAGCCTTTTAAAATGGACCTCACAGAATTGGACCATATAATGGAAGTGCTTGTTGGGTCTTGATCTGAGGAAAAATTCTCAGAACTTTTTGTACTGTTTTATATACCCAACGTTTTCAGAACCCTACAGATTCACAACACTGTGCATGCATCTTTGCTTGCCTTTTAAGAAATGAGGATCACACTAGTTTTTACGGCCAAGCAGAGTTGGAGTGCCTTCATACATCTATGACCACTTTTGACTTTTATGGCCCTGCCACTTAGGTGGAGGTACCATAGATTTGTTATTTCATTTGAAATGGGTCTAAAAGAAAGATGTGACTACCTAGTATAGAAAAGAATAGATAATTGTAGATGATATAATTATGTTCTGGTGCAAAGACTGAACTATAAATGCTAAGCACAAGAATTATGTTGAAGCTACAAATGCATGTGCATATTTGTCTGTTTTTCAGTAAGTTTTATTGCAAAAGGTAAAATGTTTATCATTTAGATCATCTCGGTAGCTTTCTTTTGCATTTTAGTCTTTATAGGTTGATTTAGCAATTCTGCCCTTTAGGAGCATTGCCTACTCCAATTAAGTGTTGCATTTACATGGCTGATTAAAACTGCTGCCCAAATTTATTTTATATTTTGTACAAATCTGCAGTCAATGGTATTGTTTTCTAAAAAAAAATGCTGTTTATACACACAAAATAGATATTTTAATAGGACTTGCTTACACAGATCCTGCTTTCTTCAGATGTACAAGGGACACTTGTACTTTTATACAAAGAGATGTAAATATATTTTATATGTATGGTGCAAGGAGAATATTGGATCAGAAAGCCTGCAATAGATTTCCCGGATGCAAGTACAGTATAGATGCTTTAAGAAAGGTACGAAGGAATTTTGCCAGAGTTAAACAAGTATTTAATTGCTGACCTAAACAGGAGAGCACTAGTTCTTTGATTTCTGTGATGGGACAGCCTTGTCTAGTAAACAGCTGCATACTGCAAATGGCTGACAAGAAAGTAGTTGAGAGGCTTCTAAATATTATGAAGAATAGCTCTTAATCTGCATAACTATTCCAGAACTGAAATAGGTATACCAGATGAACTCTTTGCAAACATTTAATAATATAATTTTAAGTATATGTTTTGTCCCAGTAATTTTTAAACCTTTATAGAATTTATTATTTTGCTGTTTTAACCTTTAAAAACAGCTCACATTATTTGAAATGAACCGCTGCCCAAAAATGTCCACATTGAGAAGTAATGGCAAATTACTGTGTCTTTAAAAGTGGCATATCTAATGCCAAGTTATTTGACATGGCAAGTATTATATACCTTGGGGCAGATATTCAGAAGCTTTTGTGCCCAGCTTAAATCCATAGCGCTTAGATTTGCACAAGGCTGCAATATTAAAGTGCCCTATTAGCACCAGTGCTGTGTGGTAGCACCAACGCTAATAGATAATCGTATGCAGGGGCAGGGATAGGGGAGGCGCCCAGGAATGCCAGCAGCGTGGCAGATTCAAAAGTATAGCGCCACACTACAGGCATTAGCGACCTGTAGTGCAGCGCTAAATACTGCCAAAAAGCTGGCGTGTGGTGGTGCCTCCCATGATTCTCTCACCTCGCTGTATGTAAATATATCAGACTTCTCCCTGGTAGTCTAGTGGTCCCCCAGCATGAATCCCAACCCCGCTTCCTGTAATACATTAGTCCTTTCCTTGGTAGTCTAGTGGTTCCCCACCCCAGCCGAATCCCGACCCTGTTTCCTGTAATAAATTAGTCCTTTCCTGGTAGTGTAGTGGTCCTCCCACCCCCAGTATGAATCCCGACCCCATTCGAATAAATGGAATACCTTTTCCTGATAGTCCAGTGGTCCCCCACTCCCCAGCATGAATCCCACCCTGTACAGAATAAAAGAAAGTATTTTCAAACAACATGAAGTCTTGCTGTATTCTGACTATTGCAGTTAGCCCCAGCCTTTAAACTGCCCGGAGAACTAAGGTTAACTTTCTATGCAGAGCATAGAATGCTGAGCTTCGAGCTCGGTTGAGATCTCTGTCTGCAGCTCTTTGAAATCAACGTCAGATTCTTTACTCCGCCTCACTGAACAGCCGCTCTGGAATTTCTCCTTCAGCTTCGGTTCAAAAGTTGGTAAAGTCTCGTTAAGTTGTCGGTTTTAAACCAAATTTATTTCTGCATAGTTGGTTCAGTCTCTGTCTGCGGTACCGTGAGTACTAGATAAGTTTTGTTTTGTTTTTCTGTGGAAATTGTAGTGAATTCTTGTGTTTTACTTTAGTGTGTGTTACAGTCCTTATCGGTTCTAAAAATGTGTTTTAAACGCTTTTTTACAATACCCTTGACACGGTTAGGAACCGATAAGGAGTCTTGCTGGCGATGTGCCAAAAAGGTAAATTTGGTTAGGTTGGCCATATCTGAAACCCAAGGAAAAAACGGCCCACTGGGTTTCAACACTACAGTGAGCGTGGGGAGGTCTTTGCTAAGGCCGATCCCCACACCACCTGTGTTTATTGTCTGGGGTTTGAACACCTCGTTACAGACTGCCAAATGTGTAAACATTTTCCTAAATCTACCCTTGAAAAGAGATTAGGTAGACTGAGGGAAAAGGAGGCCGAAGTCCGCTGACCTAGATGGCCAGCCCGTTCGGGTTCCAACTGAACCAGAAGGAGTGCCCTCTGACCAGGGTGATACTTCTTTGGGCAAGAGGAGAGGAGAGACGATCCTGAGGGGTCGGTTCCTACAAAAAGGAAACACAAAGAAAATCGACGTTCATGTTCCAACCGCCGAGGAAATAGCCAGAGCGATTCGGATTGGGAATCGTCAGCCGGTTCTGACCAATCCGCACCTTTGCAGGTCTGGTTCGGTCGGTTCCCCAGTTCAAGATTATACCCCTGAAGATTTTGTGAACCGAGTTTGAGGAGGAGGGAGTACGAGGATGATGGTGACGATGGTGAAAGTCTGGATGTGCCTGTGGAACCGGACATCTCGCCAGATAGACCTTCTGGTGTTTCCTCCTAGGCTTTCTGAGTCCTCCCACTTTCTGTTTTACAGAAAGGTGGCTGAAACCCTCCAGCTTCCTATGGAGGAGGCCATGGAGGATCAAGAGGAGCCTGATTATGTAGAAATGATGGACATCCCAGAGTCCAGGAGACTGTCTGTTCCTCTCCACAAATCCTTTGGGAAGCAGACACTAAAAATGTTAGTCTCCAACACTGTACCTCCTGTTGACAGAAGGATGGATAAGAGGTTCACACTATCAGGCTCAGATACAGAGTTTTTGTACCAGCAATGCAGTCATGTTGGGTAGTGCAGGCTGCTGCCTGTGACAAGGCAAATATTCCCTGGCTCACACACCCCAGACAAAGACTCCAGAAAGATTGATGCCATGGCAAAAAAGCAGTACATGGCATCTTCCTTGGGACTCAGGCAGGCGAACTATATGGCCTATACAGCCAGGTACCAGAAGTCCAGGTGGGACACTGTACTGGCACTGGCTAAACAGGCCTCCCCAGCTAGCCAAGGAGCTGGAGGAGGTGGCTGCTGATGGGATTGAAGCATCAAAAGTACAGTTTCATGCTGCTGTGGACTCAGTGATGTGTCATCAGGAGTCATGGCTACATCTGTGGCTCTTCGGAGAATGGCTTGACTTAGATGTACTAGCCTCTCACAGGACACCCAGGCTAAGGCCATGGATTTTGTTGTAGTGGGTAATTCTCTGTTTGGGGAGCAGACAGAGAATTACATGAAGAAAATGGATGAGTATAGGACCACTTACAGGAGTTCTCAAGACAAAGAGAGGCAGGCAGCTCCTCAAAGGCAGCAGTCTAGGGGCAGGCCTTTTCATAGGCCTTTTACCAAGCACAGGCCTCTTCTTCCATTTCACAGAGGGGTTCTTCAGAGGGAGAGGCAGAAGAGGGATAAGCAGGGCTGCATCCACTCCTCAGCCTAAGGCCCTGCCAAGCAGACACCTGATGGGTCTGCCTGGGTCGACTGTCCTATTCCAGTAGGGGGCAGGCTGGCTTACATTGTCCAGGACTGGATGTCCATTACCTCAGACAAGTGGGTCCTGGAGTAGTAAGCCAGGGACTGGTTCTCAGCTTCAAAACATTTCCAAGATGAGAGCCAGATCTTTTCCACCTGCAGGTCTCTCTCAGAAACCCTTGCCCTAGAGGTAGAGGTTTCATCTCTTCTGGCCTTAAGAGCCATAGAGAGGGTTCCCACCCTACACTGGGGCAAAGGTATGTACTCCAGGTACTTCCTTACCCCAAAAAGACGGGAGTGGCGACCCATCCTAGACCCAAGATACCTGAACAAACATCTTTTAAAGCCAAAGTTCAAGATGGTAACTCTGAGAATATTCTCCTCTCTAAGGCCAGGGGACTGGCTAGCCTCCCTGGACCTCAAAGATGCCTGTTTTCACATTCCCACCAGGTGCTCCCACAGAAAGTACCTCAGGTTGAGTTGCCTCAGGCCACTATCCATTCAAAGCAATGCCCTTTGGCCTAACATCAGCCCCAAGGGTTTCACAAAGTGCCTGGCAGTAGTCGCCGCCTTCTAAGGAGGCAAAATATTTCATTTTTCCATATCTGGACGACTTGGCTCATAGTGGGCCAGTCTCCAGACCAAGTCAAGTCAGACCTGCAAGTGACCCAGCAAGTGCTCACTTCTAGGATTTCTTCTCAACCTTCCCAAGTCAGTTCTCGAGCAAGTGCAACCTCCTTACCTTTATAGGGGCGGAGCTGGATACTGTCAAAGCAAGAGCCTTTCTTCCCTGGAAAGGACAAGAGTTCTTTAGAACTGGCTTCTTCCTTCAGCCTTCAGGTGTCTCGACCATCAAGGCATTTCCTTCAGCTCTTGGGCCACATGGCAGCTTCTACTGCAGTGGTCCAAGGGCAGGATTCCAGATGAGGGACATTCATTTCCATCTGAGGGCCTTTTGGTCCCAGAGGAAGGATCCCTTACCAAACTGATTCCAGTGACTTGGACCCTGATCCAAGCCCTTCAGTGGTGGCAGGATCAGGACAATTTAAGGCAAGGGGTCCGCTTTGTCACCAGTCTCACTCAGTGGTTCTTACCATGGATGCTTCTCTTCTGGGCTGGGGAACCCATCTGGGGGCCCTCATTGCCCAGGGACTGTGGTCCCCTCAGGAATCCCTTCTCTATACTTCAGTCTCCTAGAACTCAGGGCAGTTTTTCTGGCTCTGCAAGCTTTCTCTCAGTCAGTGCAGAACAAGGTGGTTCAGGTCAGAGCAGACAACACCACCGCCATGTGGTACATCAGCAAGCAGGAGGCACTGGTTCATGGCCTTGTGCACAGAAGCCATGAAGTTGTGGTCCCTGATTTATTCCCTGCAAACCTCTCTGATAGCAGTCCACCCTCCAGGGAAGGACAATGTGCTAGCAGATGCACTGAGCAGGATCTCACAGGCCACCACTAATGGTCCCTGGACCCTCTGGTGTTGAAGGTGATTTTCAAGGGGCACTCCAGAGATAGATCTTTGCAGCCCCAGACAATCACCAACTTCCTCTTTTGTTGCAGACCCCAGTCTTGGGCTCAGTCCTCTGGATGCTCTGATTCTGAACTGGAAGGAAATTTCTGTATGCTTCCTCCTTTCTCTCTACTGTTCAAAGTTTTAGTCAAGATAAGGTCACAACCTTGCAAAGTGATTCTGATTGCTCCAGACTGGGCCAGACAGCTTGGTACCCCTGTTGCTGTCCCTAGTAGTCCATCTCCTCTGTCTCTTCTCAGGAATTACAGCCTGTTAACCTCCTCTCAGGGAGGATTTGGTACCCCAGTCTTCAGTCCTCAATCTTAAGGCATGGCTCTTGAAGAGTTAGAGTATGCAGATTTGCATCTGTCTCAGGGGTTCTGGATATCTCAAAGCCTCTCAAAGCCCGCCACTAGAAAGACCTATAACTCCAAATGGAATAGATTCAGCATTTGGTGTTCCAAGAAATATATTCCCAGACACTGCTGAATTGCCTACAGTTCTGGATTATATGGTCCATTTGAATGGCTTAGGCCTCAGACCAGCTACTGTCAAGGTGCACTTGTCAGCTGTTTCTGCTTTTCTTTCAGTGGGAAGTCTTCCTCACTATCCTCTCATCCTGTGTTCTGTAAATTTTTTAAGGATTGCTTCATACCAATCCTCCCTTTAGAGATCCGGCCCCTGCCTGGGACTTAAATGTTTGCATTGCTCAACTTATGCAACCTCCCTTTGAACCTATGTCTTCAGCAGAGCTTAAGTACTTGACTTGGAAAACTGTGTTTTTAGTAGCCATTACCTCTGCCAGATGTATCAGTGAATTGCAGGCCCTGTCAGTGGAACCTGATTTTATCTCCTTTCATAGGGATAAAGTGGTCCTTGGAACCAATAGAAGGTTCTTGCCCAAAGTGGTTTCAGATTTCCATTTGAATCAGTGTCTCTTCCTGTCTTCTTCACTGATCATTCTTCTTCAGGAGAGAGGAGGCTACACAGTTTAGATGTTAAAGGGCCCTTAGCTACTACATAGTGTGTACCAAGGGTCACAGGTTTGATTCCCCAGTTGTTCCTCACTTATGGAGAAGTGAGAAGGGCAAACCTGCCACCAAGGGAACTATTGCCAGGTGTCTTGTGTCTTGTATACAATTCTGTTATGAGAAACTAGGAAAGATTCCACCTCAGGCCTGAGGGCTCACTCCACCAGAGGTACAGCTGCTTCCCTGGCTGCTGCCGGGACATTCTCTCTTAGAAATTTGTCAAGCAGCCACCTGGAAAACAGTCCATACCTTTACCAAGCATTACTCTCTGGATATCCAGGCTAGAGTGATGCTCGGTTTGGCACAGCAGTACATCACAGCCTATTCCTCAAAGTAGGTTCTGTCCTCCTCCAAGGAGGTACTGCTTGGTAGTTTGCAGTAGTCAGAATACAGCAAGACTTAATGTTGCTTGAAGGAAAATTACTGCTTAGTAATTATGTTTCTTCTAATGGAGTCTTGCTGTACTCTGACCTCCTTCCTGCCTCCCTCTCAGAACCTGTGTTTGGGAAGGGGTGGGCAGGTGCAGTGTTGCACCTCAGGGTGCTTCTTTACACCCTCCTGTTTTTGTTTGGGTCTTTGTTTTATTATTATTCTGATTTGGATTGGTTTTTGGTTTTGGGTTTCCTGACTTGAGTCTTCCTTGGGAATTCAAAACTCTTGTTGCCAGTTGGCTAGTAAAAATTTTACAATTCCACATAGGATAGTTAGCGAGTTTTTGCTCGTAAGAATCTGACGGTTGATTTCAAAGAGCTGCAGATGGAGATCTCAACCGAGCTCGAGCTCAGCATTCTGTGCTCTGCATAGAAAGTTAACCCTTAGTTCTCTGGGGCAGTTTAAAGGCTGGGGTAACTGCAATAGTCGGAATACAGCAAGACTTCATTAGAAGAAACATAATTACTAAGGTGAGTATTTTTTTCCTGGTAGTCTAGTGGTCCCCCACCCGGCAGTGACTTCTCAAGACATTGAGGTCGGCATCCCACTAATAGAACCAGTAATCGAGCTCAGCCCTCCTCTCACCACCATGGCCTGCCGCTTAGGCTTGAGGCGAATGAGTGCTACTGTAATGAATGGGCTCATTCATTACAGTAGCGCCTATCTGTGACTAAGTCCGGCCGGCCGTGGTGATGAGAGGAGTGCTGCTGGTCGCCGGCTCTATTCGCGGGATGCTATTTTGATGTGTGTCATGCTGGGGGGACCACTAAACTACCAGGGAAAAACTTTCTTTATTCTGTACAGGGGTTGGGATTCATCCTGGGGGTGGCGGAACCACTGAACTACCAGGAAAAGTATTTCATTTATTTCAACGGGGTCAGGATTCGGCTGGGGTTGGGGGGACCACTGGATTACAATGGAAAAGGTATTTTATTTATTCTGTCACGGGGTCAGGATTCCTGCTGGGGGTGGGGACCACTGGACTACCAGGGAAAAGGTATTTTATTTATTCTGTACGGGGTGGATTCATGCTGGGGAGTGGGGGACCACTGGACTACCAGGAAATGGGTGTAATAGGCACATATGCATGGGTGCGTTGTATGCACTCATACCTCTCGACTGTCCCCGATTGTCAGGGACGCCCTCATGCTGCCTTCATATTTCCTTTGTCCCTTATAAAAGTTGTTGTTTTGTGACAGAACAGTGGGAATAAACTGTCACAACAGCTGTCGAACATTAAAGTTACAGACCTGTTGTTCTTCTGAGAATGCATCTTCTCACAAAGCCCTTATTCTATCAGCATTCTGAGTGAATAGTACCACTCTTTAGGATGTGTCCCTGATTTTGGGTCTTTGTCCCCGATTTGTTTAAGCCTTATCCCTGATTCAGGAGGTAAGGGGTTGAGAGGTATGTATGCACCGACTGTGTCTGCCAGCATACAGTTCCTGCTGCTTCTATCCTGTACTTCCATTCCGACCAACAGGGTATGCTGTGGGCATGCCTTTCCTGCAGCATCCAGCCTGTACTTCCATTCCGACCTGAAGGGGAGCTTTGTGCTCCATGCAGTAGAACCGGGCAAACTGCATGGTAATGTATTCTAAGCACCAGTTAATGAGATGCAAATGTACCTGTTTGCCCACAGCTCTCAAGTAGGCTCATTTACACGGGAGCTTTGAATATAGCTGACATGCCCCGGGCTAACCAGTTTGACGCGGGCTAATGTGTTAGCACTGTGCAATCAGGTTAGCCCCGGCAAACCTCACTTCAGCATAGCACAGTTCTGCAGTTTGTGGCTTACATTGTTGTTTGCAGTAGATGTGAGACATCTCTGTGCAATCACACACAATGCTCTCCACCTGCAACACTAGCTTTCTCCAGGGTCTAATGAGCTGCAGTAGCAGTGTGCACTTCCCTGTTGCTGTATTCAGTGCTGTCTTATTCCCAGGCTATTTTGCCCTGCCCTCCTGGTCCTGTTTGCCTGGCTTTTGCTTGCTATATTCAGCTGGTTTTGCTCGAGCTATTCCTTTCAATATAGCTTGCTTTTTGCTCTGGGCTAAGTTTGCCCACCTGACAGTGCTAATTTAGCCCCGAGGCAAAGTTTTGAATATCTGGCCCCTTGTTTCCATTTGTCCTTTCTTAAGCATTTTTTCACTGTGTTAAAATTCACTGACAAAAGAAATGTATCCGTCAGTATTACTGTAGTGAAGCTCCTCTTGTCACAGAACCTGCAGTGGCTAGACTTTTGATAGCCTCTCATTGCTAGTGAAACTGGAGCCACTTACATCAGTTGGCATTTTCAGTCTGGCCAGTTTCTTTGTAGCTGCACACGTGCTTTGCCCTCTGCAAACCTTTACAGTTCGATATAAACAGAGAATTATATGATGTCTGTTCCCACACCATTAAAAATCCTTCAAAAGGCTTACTTTATTGCACCAAAAGCATTCGCTATTCATGGTGTTGTACAATTCAGAAATCTTTGTAATGTACCATACCTGTTGCCAAATTACTGTGGCAGTAAAGCTTTTTAACGTACTTTAGCAGTTGAGTGCAGGTTACAGCCTATATTGTTGAAATTCATATGGCTTTGTTAGAATAACTTTTATATTAATTTATTTTTTTTTTTTAAATTATGTTTTTGTCATTCAGCAATATTCAGTATATTCTGCTCTTCATGTCATGGAAAAGGTTGGGTCGGTCTGTCTGTTTTGGGCAGTTTAATAAAATGGCACTTTAAAAAATGCTACAGTTCAAAAAGTAAAAAAAAAATCCAGAATGAAGGACCTGATCATAGCTTGTGCAAATCAATTGTACATTTTCTTTAAAATGCAATATTTAATTAATTATTAGTGGGTCCTATAGTTTCTTTAGAAGTAATTTTGAAAAATAAGATTGCAGTGATAATGGATGCAGTTATAGTAAACAGAATCTAAGTTTTATTTTGTTAAGCCATACCAATGGGGACCTTTGCATTGTTTCTTCTTCATGAAATACAGACAGGATGGCATTAGTTGATGGCAGAATAAGGGACCATTTTTGATAAGGTGGAAAGAAAGACAAACAGATGCTTTAATCTGTGAAAAATGATGATTTAATGATGCATTAGTGTTCATTCCGTCACTGGAAATAGTTTTGCCCAATAAATACATTTTCTGTGGTCGGAACAAATACATTGTAGACACTTGCATTTACTTGAAGTGATATAGAGAATCTCTTGTAAACTACACATACAGTATTCGAACAATAAATGTTAATATACTGTATTACTAAACAATAATTGTTTAAAAAACATGCATTTGTTGTTACACTGCCTTCTTTATTTAGCTGACCATTTCAGCTACTATGGTCTCAGTTTTCTGATATGTACTGTGAAGGGGTTCAGTTTCTTTGAGCCTTCACTTAAGTGTATTCAATGGGGAAGGCAGTTTGCAAGTGTTGCGTAAGTTATTAGATTGTACACATTTTCAAATTGCAGGCTTTACCTTATGACAGTATGTAGAATGTTATCATTGTTATTATTACATTGAAACAAATGGAATTAATGGCAGAAATATATTGAAGCATACATCCATGTATTTTTAGTTAGGTAATAGGAAGTATAATATATTTTCAGAGCTTTAAATATGGATACATTCAACATCTTACAGTGTTGAAAATATATTGCAGTATCTGACCGTGATCATAAACTCTTACCAGCTTGTTGAAAGCCTGTGTATCTTTTACGTGATACTGATGAAAGAACACCTGTCAGTAGTAGTTGTGCTTTGATGGTTTTCTTAAATTGACGCCTTTAATTAACTCATTTCTCCTCGTGGCCATTTTGGGTCGGGCTCAGTGGATGGTTCCGACACCATGTGGCTGCTATGGGACCAAGGATAAAAAAAAAAAAAAAAAAAAATCATCAACATTAAATGAAAAGTATAAAATATAAACTAGGCAAATATTCCCTTGACTATCTGTGCTTTGAAGCAGCTTAACATAAATAGTACTAGTTCAGAAAACAAATGTCACTCGAATACAGGGTGCGCAGTGCAACAACTGAAATGAGCAAACAGCAACCACGCACTACGCCACTAGGAAGAAGTAATGCTAAGTTAGAGCAAATACAAAGCTCCAAGTGCTGGTGCAGAACCTTTGGTTCCTGTGAGGTATCACCAGTGCCTGTGTATCAGTATGTATTAATAAAATAGGTATCATTTCGGTCCTAACTTAGCCTTTAATTTTTCTGGTGAGTGTATGTGTGTAAGGCGCCTGTTGTTTACTCACGTAATACTGTATTACTGAAGGATGCATACCCAGTGAATGGATATAAATCATTCATTTTATCAGTCAACTCTTATCTAGTTGGTAAACTTAAATCTGAATTGTAATCCCTTTAGTAACTAGTGATTGGACTGGGAAGTTTGCCAACAGGAGGCCACCTTGATAGGGCCAGTAGAACATAACACATAACTGTACTGGAATGATTATTACTAACATGGAGTGCTTTAGCAGTATTGAAGTGTCGATGTGCAATGAAGTGACCTGAAGAGAGCAGAAAAATATCTTTGGTTTTGAAGTGATTTTTATTTTTGTTTTCATAGTTATTTATTTTTAGTTTTCCTTGTGTAAATATATTTATTTTATTATGAAGCTAACATCATCTGGATTGTAATGTGTAGAGAATGTATGGTAGAATGTACTCTTGCAGGAATGTAAATCTGTCTGGAAGGGGATAGGAGCCATGCTCACTGAACAGTGAAAGTGGCTCTTTTCTCTTTTTCCTTCCTCTCCTTTGTGAGATGCACAGTTCACATTGGTTTCTTACTTGCTTTTCCAGTGTAGGTCTGTTCATTTATGAAGTAGCCCCTCTGTTTATTTACTCACCTCCTCATCTTCGTGATAGTTTTATTTTGTTGTGAATGGCCCATATCTTTTAGACACCCTAAGCTTTTGAAACAATATTCACTACTAACACCACGGGAAAAGGCTGCAGTGTAGCATGTAATTGATAGTGCAGCATTTTGTTTTGTTTATTCTGTGCCTCTGAAACAAGCTGGAATCTACACTTGTTTCAGTGTTTTCACTTATCAAGCCATATGTACTATAAAGTATTCCTTTCTGGCACAGTACAAAACAAATATATTTTCCCTTTGGCATATCGTACAGTGAGCTAAGAATTAAAAGGCTTGTTTTCTGTTGACTGGCAACACTTTCTATATGGATTGTTGCCTTGCACTATGAATCCCATGTGTGAATCAAGTCTTTGCTATGTGCACACACTCTCTCTCAAATCCCTGTGGCATTTGGGTGATTACATTAGAGACAGGACCTAGGGTCACCCCCAAGCTCCATGCTGGTCTTTTAGGTGCTAACTTGCTGAGTTTGTATGTAGCATTTTCCATACTGACCTGTAAGCAAAGCCATGTGATAAAGGTCACCTGTCCCTCCCCGTGCTTCCAGACTGCCCCATAAACCCTTAGTTGCACCTCAATTGGCCTGTTCCTGGTAAACAAATAACTGCATTTTGGAAAACTGAACTGTAAGGGCCTGACAGTATTAGGCAAAGTAAAGTGTTACGGATGTAATGCTATTGCAAGTGCAGTTTAAATAAAGTGGGTCCAGTACCATGCAAAGATATGGTGATGCTGAAAGCGAGTTGACATTGTGAACTGTGTACACAGATATCAGAGGGGTCTTGTTTCTGTCAGAAATAGCGAAAGGCTGTATTTTTTCACAGACCTTGGAGCTGTGCCTTTTCTATGCAATATTACAGACATATACGTTTGAAACCAGATTACTGTATTCACATGTAGGTATGGACTGTAATTAAAAATAATTGGACAAATGTACATGGAATTGAGCAGTCTTACTTTTGTAGTTTTATATTATACAATAAACTGCTAAAATGTATATTTGACTGGGTTGTTTTTATGTTCCTCTGCCCTCTGTATCTTTCACCAGGTATGAATTTAGTTTTCAGATTCGGCAAGTGCTGCCTTTTTTGTTCCAGTTACTTTTAATTACCATCTAATTACAAAACCAACGACTGAGCAGCATTAGGGATGCCTTCTGTATCATTCCTGCCAATTTATTTGCCAACATTTTTCAGTGACAGAAAAAAAAGATATTACTCAGATTCTCTAGTGATAAGGGTTATTCTTCAAATGACTGGAATCCTTATTTTCTTGGAATGATCTCTGCTTTCCCCAACTGCATTGTTTTGACTGTTATTTTCTTTTATTTAGAAACCCTGTTCTTTTATCAAGGGAAAGGAGGTATGCCTGATTAAATTGCCATGTAATCAGATCTGATAATTCACCAACTGTTGAGGTGCATCCCTCCTGTGGTATTTAATACACTCTAGTACTGGCATACGTAAGTACAGCATATAGAACATGGGCTGGAAAATAGAACCAAGCTGGTCCGGACGTTCTTATACCAACCTCAGCTAGCCAGGCCAAATAATCAGGAGGTATAAAAGAATCATGAAAATGCCTTTTATGAGAGGGATTGATTTTGATCCACTGTCCTACTGTAGAATTAGGATGGTGTTATAATATAGTGTTGCCCTACTGCTTTCCTAACTTAGACAGTTGCAGCCTGTGCAGCAACAGTCCTCATTAGATAAAGCTCTGCTGCCTTTACTTTTAGATTTTGCTCTTTATGCTGATGTTACCTAACCATATAGAGGTTAAAACATTCTTCCTACATTGTCTTGCTAAAGAAAAATAAGTTCAGGTAGGCACCACTAAATGTGGTTACACCCTGTTTTCGGTTTTGCCATCTATGCTACCATGATGCAGCAGGCACCCATGGGACAGAAGATTATTTTGGCGAGGAGGGTGGGGAAGCAGATGTTCCTGTTCAGTGTATCTTCCCAAACAGACACACTGAACAATAATCTCTGGTGGGCCAGCCAACGATCTGTGCTGGGCTGTAATATATGGTGCTTTTTTTTTGGTTTTTAGGTAAATTAAAAATTCCATACCTATTGATTTTACTAATGATTTGCTGCAGGAGTGGCATGGTATAATAATTCATGGTTTTCGATATGCTTCTACTTTGAAAATCCTCAGTGGATCAGGGAGGTGACGGGCTCCAGGGACCATGCCCTCATCCCTACACCGGACCATCTCTCCTCTGGTCCCCCAGATTCTCCACCAGGACCAAACCACTAATCTGCAGACAGGCTGCCAAGTAGGTGAGGCGGGCCTTCCCCAGGAGGTGATCCGGGGCTGGGAGGTCCTGTGGAGAATACCGGAGTAAAGAGAGGTCTCAGGCAGAGAGTAGCAGTGGTCGAGAGGGCACCCATGAGAGATGCCCTGACCCTGTCCATGAGCAAAAATAGACCATACAAAAAAAAAAATGCTTCTACTTTTGTGTATTTGGTCAACTTGTATTGAAAGACCAGGACAACTAATGAGTAGTGGTTATTGGGTCTTCCCCATCATTATCCTGTCTTCATCTCAACAACTGTAACTATCTGGTATTCACCATCGTGCCAGTGGACAGAGGCACAGCGTTTCTAACTAACAGGTAGGAGGAGCCCTCCCTTGGATATACTGTGCTGTTCCAACCTAATCTTCACTTGTTTCCCATCCAGGAGCGAGTGAGGCATACCGGTCGCTGTCAGTCAGGGCAAAGTTTCTAGTTTGGTTTTGGGGCTTGGTTTTTAGTGTAGCTAGTGTAGTTGCTATTTTTCTCATAAATGTGACAACAGCAGTGGGATTTTCAACTGCTAGTGTGGGGAAAGGACAGGGTCACTAGAGCGCGAAGGCAGTTTTACAAGACCGAGAGCTGGGAGGGTCATGTCAGAACAAACCTATAGATTTCTTCAACTGGGTGACTAGAGAAATAGATAAAAGATAGGGCAGGGGCATGACCTACTTAGACTTTAGGCCTTCAACACTGTGCCACATAAGAGGCTTATATAAACAAACTGGGCAGTTCGTGGTGGGTCCCAAGGCAATAAACTGGGTATGGAATTGGTTGATGGGTAGATGACAGTGGGCGGTGGTAAACAGCAATCACTCGGGAGAAAGTGATCAGCAGGGTACTTCAGGGTTCAGTACTAGAACTAGTCCTCTTTAATGTCTCTATAAGTGGCATTGCAGAAGAGCTTGAAGGAAGATATGCCACTTTGCAGATGACACCACAAAATCTGTAATGGGGTTGACACTCTAGAGGGTTGGAGAGAATGTGAGACCTGAGAGAACTCAAAGGCATGGTCAAGGGTATAGCAGCTGGGTTTAAATGCAAAAAAAGTGCAAATCATGTACCTAGCAGGGCATAGAAACCCAGAGGTGGGTATAAAATGGGAAGGAGGTATTGACAGTCACTAAACAGGAAAGGAACATTGGATAATCATATTGGGTGACCTCAAGGTGGTGAGGAATGTAACAAGGCAGTAGAGTAGGGCTAGTGGGATATTGGGGTACATAGGCGTATGACCAGCAGGAGGAGGAGGTGCTGTCACCACTGTATAGATGGTTGGTGACCCCCTCTCCCTGGAGTACTGTGTCCAGTTCTGAGACCACATCTCAGGAAGGATATAGACAGGGTAGAGGCCCTACAGAGGAGGGCATCTAAAATGTTTTAATTCAATATTTTTCAAGCATACATTGTAGGATACAGCAATAGGCTCATCCAAAAGCTGCATATAATTCAAATAAAACAAACAAGACAAAACAAAAACAATGTACCACCCCCAAACCTCCACTTCCACCCCCACAGTCTGCACATCAGAATGAAAGAAGTAGAGGTATATGAAGGAAGAAGTGGGGCAAATAAGCGGTTTATGGTTTCAGAGAGAAACAAAGTCAGGAGAGGTTCCCAAGTGCCCTGAAAAGTATGGAGTCTGTGCTGCATACCAGCTATATGCTTTTCTAGCTGGATTGCAATCAGAGCTTCACGATACCACTCTAGAACCGAGGGTAGGGTGTCCTCCTTCCAATGTCTTAGTATTACTAATTTTGCCGTGGAAAGCCACAAGGGCAAGTTGAGCTTTCTAATTCTGGGTGTACCACAGGGATACAGAGCTAGCCAACACTCTGGGTAAATAGGGATTCTAGGACGTGGATATGTTGTTTGATCCACACTGCTGGCAGGGACCTTGCCACTTTAAGATGGGTGGAAGGTCTTCAAGCTGGCTCCCTCCCACCCACCCGGGTAGAAACCCTCGGCTCCACCCCATGACGCCAGATCTTCCTTACTGCTTGGAAACTCAGGTTCCCTCCTTAGCTTCCCATGCTTTGTAGGCCCTGGATCTTAAATCTTTGGATTTTTTCCCAAAATTCACTTAGACTCAGTTGAGTTGGTCTTCCCTCTTTCCTAGCGGCTGTGACGGATGACAAGACCCGTTCGGGTCTCCCGGTGCCCTTGTGGGCAGAAGATGTATCGCACTGTCCCTCACGCCTACGCAAGCATTGTCTCAGACATGACCACGATCCGCAGGCTTGTGATCTCTGTCTGTTCTTCTATCCTTCAGTGCTCGAGGACCGTGCTGCTCGACTTCAGCTGGGGCGGCGGAGAAATGGTACCTGCGGTGAAATCCGAAGGAGGCCTGTTGGGTGATGTCCGTGGGCGGACTCGGCGAGCAACTGAACAGCTGGAACAGCTCACAGCCATCGAGGAGGACCTTCTCGGCTCTCGCCTTTATCCCGCTCCAGTTGGGCTGTTCCTACACGGCTTCCTTTGGGAGCTCTGCCAGTCCCTCTCGACTAAAGGAGAGTGTCCTTCTGGGTCTCATACCTCTCGATCCAAGAAGAAGGATCCTAGGAAAGCGCAGTGGTCTAAGGCTCTGAGCGGCAAATCTGGTGACATCCAGCAGACCAGACCTGGGTTTGAATCCCACAGCTTCCACTTGCATACTGTGTGACCCTGAGCAAGTCCCTTAACCTCTTTTGTGCTCCCCAGGTGCGCTCCTGTAAAAAAGCTTTCAGCTTAATGTGCTATACCTGGTTAAACAACTAAAAAAAAAAAAAAAAAAAGAAAGGTAAGTCCCAGCGTCGGCGTCTCATGGGAATGGGAGAGATCTCGCTCCCGGATCGCCGCCTCTGCTTCAGTCGAGGATGCGCCCAGGCTGCTGGTTTCATGGAGTCCCCGCCACACCAGCCAGCTGAGACTCCTGTCGATGAGGCCGAGATTTTCTCGAGCTCACTGACAGGTTGTCGAATCGAGGAGGCTTGACAACTCTCTGTCTCTGACACTGGTGCTCCTGTGCCCTCTGAGGACTTGCCTCAGCCTGCTGAGCCGACGTCCCCGGTCAAGGACCCTGAACCAGAGGGCAGCGGGTTTCCCCTGCTCCTTCGCCCGCCGCGGTCTCAGTCTGGTCCTCTTCCACTTCATAAGTCCGCCAACGTCGGTGGTCCTGGTCCCAACACGCAGAAAGCGCCACCGCCGCTCCTCCTGATCCTCCTCGTCGAGGAGAGGCTCCGATGCAAGTTGCGTTGGCGTTATGAGGACCTCATGTGGCAGCAACTTCTTTTGGTCGGCAGTAAGCGGTGCGGCTTCCACATCGGCAATTAAGTGGCTGTTGCCTGAATGGCGAAGCCGTCTCCTGCCTCCGGTTCCTTGGTCGAGATCCATTTTCTGCACTGACTGCTCGGCCAAAACTGGCTGCTCGCCCATTGTGGTGGAACCACCACCTCCACAGCCAAAGATCGGGTGCTGACCAAAGATTCTCGGTCAGCTCAAGGTTTGCCCCATCGGTTGTCGGTCACCTCACCCCGATCGCCCTCGGCGTGTGGAGAGTGGCTCAGGCGGTCAACAGCTGTATGTGGACTCTTCGGAGTCTGAGGACTCCTCGTGCTGCATTTCCATATAGTTGACCTGGAATCCTCAGGGGTCTGTCTGTGAACGAGTGCCCCACCTCTTTCCTGGGTACTCTTCAACTCATCTTGGAGTCCACCAGGATGCTACTCGAACCCGATGCAAAAACAGGCCAGATATCCGCTATGGAGATTCTGGACAAAGGGATTCCCAGGAGGCTTCCCTGTGGCCGAGGCCATTGTAGGTCTGGCTCTAGAGCTGTGGCAGTGGCTGGCCTCCTGTCCTGCGCCTTCTGCCAGAATGGCCCATAAGTATGCCGTACCACCTGGCTCCCTCCCCAGCTTCGGAACACCCCTCGGCCGAGAGGTTGGTGACCGATAGCGTTTTCGGGTGCTCAGGCAACACTAGGGACGTGGGCAAGCCCTCAGATAAGGAGTCCAAAAGCTGGACTATTCTGGGAGGAAAGTGTCACGCTGCTGCTCCTTTGGGCCTTCGCTAGGCTAGCTCTCGGCCATTCTGATGGCACATTTCTCTCATGCCCTGTTGGGCTTCCTGGATGAGGTGCTCCCTCATCTCGGCTGACCTTCAGACCATGGCCAGGCAGGTTTGGGACCAGGGAAGGCGGTGGCTAAACAACAACTCCAGATGGCTCTGGACATCGGAGACTCTTGTGCCTGGTCAGTTGCGGCAGCAGTGGCCATGCGCTGTAGGGTTTGGTTGCAGATCTCGATCTCCTTTACGGTGGAAACCCAACACAAGATAGCAGATGTCCCTTTCTAGGCACCGACCTGTTTGGGCCCGGGTGGAGGGTCACCTCCAGCGCATTGAGAACTCTGCCACCTTGGACTTAGTTACATCTGCTCAGAGAGACAAAGGTCACCAACAGCAGCATAAGCCCTTTCATCCCTCCGCTCCTGTGGCAAGATCCGCCCAGCAGCAGGATCAGCAGGCTCATGCTTGGTGCCCTAAAGCCAAGTCCAGCACTTCCTCAGTCAGGACACCTGAGGGAAGGGCCCCGCGGCTCCTCGGCTGGTCCGTCCCTCCAAGCCTGCCCAGCGACGGGTTGCAGGGTGCCACCCCCAACCCCATCTCGTCTCCCTTGGGTACCCCATGGGGGCCGCTCAGTCACTTCCTTCTGCCTGGTCCACTATCACCATGGACCACTGGGTGCTGGAGGTGGTTGGCAGGGCCTGCCTCTGGAATTCGAGCAGGTCCCTCCTTTTTGAGCCCGTGCCCGTGGACCACCAGATCTGTAGCCTCCTGTCGGCTCTCCGAGATGACATAGTTCTGCTCCTCCGCAGAGGGTAGTCAGCAAGGTGGCGGATCCTCCTCCTTGCCCAGGGTTTGTGTCCAGGTACTTCCTGGTTCCAAAGAGATGGGGACTGGCACCCCATTCTCGATCTGCATGACCTGAACACGTTTCTAAGGCTGGCACCTTCCGGATGGTGACTCTGGCTCAGATCATACCATCCCTGGAATAGGGCATGTAATTTTGCTCCCTGGACTTCAGGGCGCATTCTTTCACATCACTTTCGAGCAGAGGGAACCCTCTATGAGTTCTGGGCCATGCCCTTCGCGCCTTCATCAGCTTCCAGGGTCTTCATCAAATGCATGGCAGTGGTGGCAGCATTTCATGGGCGCAAGGGGTCTGGGTCTACCCTTACCTGGACGATTGGCTGATAGCAGCCCCTCCAGGTTGGAGGCGGAGCGGTCCAGAGATCTGGCCCCTGGGTTTGCTCTTAGCTGGGCCTTCTCATCAACGAGGCTAAGTTGGAACTTGTGCCTTCGCAGGTGATTGAGTTCATCAGGGTGGAGCTCAATTCTCTCTGAGCTAGAGCCCAGCTCATGGCGGACAAGGTCAAGGTCCTTTCCTTCTTTGCCCAGTCATTTCAGGTTGGGCATTTGAGCCCTGCCGGGACTCCTCGCCATCTGGGTCTCATGGCAGCCTGGCGCGTGGTCCGTTGGGCCCGCTGGCATATCACGCCCCTGCAGTGGAGTCTGGCCTGCCAGTGGTCTCAGCATTCTGGTCACCTAGACCAGCCAGTCTCCATGACCCAGGAGATGTGGGATGGCCTGCAGTGGTGGCTTGTCCCAGCTCATCTGCAGGAGGAATCCATTTGTCCACCCGAGCTGGCGTCATCTTGACGACTGATGCCTCTCTGATGGGTTGGGGTGCCCATCTGGGGAGCAGAGAGCCCACGGGCTCTGGTCCCCTCAGGAGTCCCGATGCCACATCAACCTGTTGGAGCTCTGAGTGGTCTGGCTAGCCTGACCACCTTCACTCCGCTCTTTGGGGGTCAAGTGGTCCAGGTCCAGACGGACAACACCACAACCATGTACTTTCTCAGCTGACAGGGTGAGATGCACTCTTTGCCTCTGTGCAAGGAGGCTCTTCACATTTGGTCCCTCATGCTGAATCTGGAGGCGGGTCTCTAGCCATTCATGTGGCAGGAGCCTCGAACAGTCTGGCCGATGCCCTCAGCCAGATAGGCGATGCATCTCATGAGTGGTCTCTCCTGCTGGAGGTAGTACAGGATCTGTTCTCCCACTGGGGCACACCTCGGGTGGACCTGTTTGCCTCAGGGAGAATGCCAATGACGCTGTACCATGCCCGCCTCCCCTCAGCAGGGCTCGCTGCAGGATGCCTTCTTGATGCCTTGGACCTTAGGGCCTCTTTACGCCTTCCTCCATTTCCCTGATCCACAAGGTGCTCCTCAAGGCAAGGAGGACTAGGCAGGTGATCCTGGTAGCCCCAGACTGGCCCCGCCAGTTCTGGTATCCAGATCTCCTCAGCCTCAGCTCCATGCTTCGGGGCTTCCAGTCCGCCCGGACCTGCTTTCCGTCAACAAGGAAGGTACTCCATCCGAACCTTAAATCCCTGCTCCTGATGGCCTGGTTCCTGAGCGGCTAGGAATTCCAGGCCTTGGGTCTTTCCGACGAGGTCCTCAACATCATTGAGGCATCCCATAAGAGTCGACCAGAAAATGTTATGCCTTTAAATGGAAGAGATTCTCCATTTGGTGTCAGGGCAAGGGTTGGACCCCTCGTCCTGCCCGTTGCCTAGCATTTTGGACTACCTGTGGTCCTTTCTCAGCAAGGGCTTTGGTCAATGACCCTTAAGTGCACCTGGCAGCCATCTCTGCTTACCGGGTGCGGGCGGCCAGCAGTCGGTGGCACAGGAGAAGGTAGTCTGGTGCTTTTTCAAGGGCCTAGATCACATATCCTCCGGTGAGTGAACCTCCACCTCCATGGGATCTACTGATGGTATTGGCTAAGCTCATGGGCAAGCCATTTGAACCGATGAACAGGTGTGACATCTCACCTGTCGTGGAAGACTGCCTTCTTAGTGGCTATCATGTCAGCCAGAAGGACTGGGGAGCTCCAGGTGCTTTCCATCGAATCCCCTACCTAGTCTTCCACAGGGACAAGGTTGTCCTGTGCCCCCACCCAAAATTTCTTCTGAAGGTGGTACTGAAGTTTCACCTGAATCAGGTGCTGACTCTGCCGGTGTTCTCCGCAATCACACCCGGAGGCCAAGTACAGGCTCCATACTTGGATCTAAGAAAAGCGCCGCCTACTATAAAGAGCATACAGTGGAAGTTCGGGAGAGGTTCGCCAGCTGTTTGTCACCTGCGCTGAAGCAAGACCTGGCAGACCTGCAGCCAAGCGGACAATTGACAGGTGGATCACTTCCTGCATTGATCTCTGCATAGGTTGGTGGACAAGGAGCCTCCCATAGGGTTAAGAGCTCATTCCACCTGCCATACCTGCTGTTCAGTGGCTGCTTATAGGGACATCCCAAATCCAGGAAATCTGCAGGGCTGCTACCTGGAAGTCAGCACACCTTCATTTCCCATTACCACAGCGACCTCGAGTCACGCTGGGATGCTGGTTTGGGGCCTCAGTTCTCCAGTCCCTGTTCCCTAAGTAGGGTGTGTGCACCTTGCCTCCCTCCTCCCGGAGAATTGCTAGGAGTCTGCCAGACAGTGTGGATTGAACAATATATCCATGTCCTTAGAAATACAGGTTACTCACCTGTAACAGAAGTTCTAGGAGTGGTATATGTTGTTCATCCACATCGGACCCACCTGACCTCCCGGCTTTGGCGCACAACAGCTTCCAGTGGGCTAGATCTGGCGTCATGGGGCAGAGCCGAGGGTTTTACCACCTGGGTGGGTGGGAGGAGCCAGCTTGAAGACCTTCCGCCCATCTTAAAGCGGCAAGGTACCTGCCAGACAGTGTGGATGAACAACATATACCACTCCTAGAACTCCTGTTACAGGTGAGTAACCTGTATTTCCAGACCTAAAAGAGGGTCCAAAATATGCTTTATAGAATTCCAGAAGACTTGAGACTGGGACAATTCCAAAGGAGATGGAATAATGAGGAGGGCATCTAAAATGGTGCAGGGGCTGCATCAGAAGCCCTGTTAGGAGAGAGTGATAGATCTCATTATGACACACTGGAAGTGGGGATGATAGAGACCTATAACTATCTCATGGAGGCAAATGAGGTACAGGAAGGGAGTATTTTTCAGAGGAGAAGGTGCGAAGACAACAGAGCATGCAAAGAAGCTGGAAGAGGGGATTTAGGAGGGATGTGAGGAAGTCGTGGTGGGGCGAAAACAAGTATGCATTGGATAGACACAAAGGAATCTTGGTAGGAAAGCAGGGGGGCAAGGTAGGCGGAGATCAGGTAGGGTCTACGGTGATAGTATAGACGAGGAAATGGGCAGCCTGGGTGGGCCAAGCGGTCATATCTGCCAAAGAATTCTATGTTTCTAGGGACATGGATATGTTGTTCATCCACACTTATTGGCAAGTTCCTTGCCGCTTTAAATCTTGCGGAAGGTCTTCAAGCTGGCTCCTCCCACCCACCGGGTGGTAAAACTCGACTCCGCCCATGGCAAATCTTCCTTACCGCTTGAAGCTCAAGGTTTCCCCCCCTTAGCGCTCTGCGTATAGACTAGTTCCTAATTCTTGAGATTCAAATCAAAAGTTTTTGCTAAAAGACTTGGTCTTCTTTACTCGCTGCTGCGATGGACAATCGACTCGGTTTCGGGAGGTGCCCTTGCGGGCAGAAGATGTCTAGGGCGGATCCGCACTCCCGTGCATCTACTGCTTGGGCCTTGAGCACGACCCATGAGCCTGCGACTTGTGCTGCGTCCTTTTCCGCCTACATCCTTGAAGATCGTACTGCCCGATTACAACTAGGGCGCCCGAGAAAAGAATTCCACCGGTTAAATCTAAAGAGGCCCGGTTGACGTGTCCGCGGCGGGGCTCGGGCGGATCAGCTCGAGCAGATGATCGCTTTTCGAAGAGGAGGCGGCGCGGGCCACTTCACCTCGGCTGCGGCATTTGTCCGCTCTCTCTCGGTGCCTCATACTCGGCTTCTTTCAAGGAGCTTTGTCTGACCCTCTCGACGAAAGGTGAGGGTTCAATCCTTCTGGACCCTTTCAGGTCCAAAAGAGCAAAAGTAAGTCTCTCCGTCGGACGCTCTTGGGAAGCGGAAAGATCCCCTCCCCTTCTTGTCGACAGTCGACTTGATCGACCCTCAGCTCGGCCACTGACTTCACGGTGTCCCCGGCCAGGCCAGTTGACCGAGACTCCACGACTGCCTAGATTTTTCTCGATCCGTTAGGACGGGTTGTCGGCTGGAGAAGCTGAGAATCCTCTCCCGGTTCCCCGGTGGGGAGTTGAGGATCCCGTCAGCTTCGTCTGTGCCTCCGGTTCCGGAGCCTTGGTGGATCGTCCGAGCGAGGAGTGCGATTTCGACACTTCTCCTCGCCTTCCTCGGCCTAGTCGAGACTTTCGGTCTCGGTCTCGGACATCCTCGCGGTCCAGCCGATCCCTCTGTCATAGGCGGTCCTCGGCACTGCGCAGCCAGCGGCGCCGCTCTTCCTCCTCCTCGGACGAGGGGAGGCTTCAGCAAGTTGTGTCTGAGGTATGAGAACTCATGGCAACAGCTCCTTTGACTCGAATAAGCCGACCCAGTCGCCTTCCCTGGCCATTAAGTGGTTGTCACCGAGCGGCCAAAACAACCCCTCGTTGTAGCCGAGGAGCCTGTTCCCAGGCCGGTTGTTCAGCCAATTCCAGCTGCCCCACCGATTCTGGTGGAACTCCGCCTCCACAGCCATTAGTTGGGGCTCCGACCAAGAATTCTCGGTCGGCTTTGGTTTTGCCCCATAGGCTGTCTGTCACCCTCACTCCCGATAAACCTCGGCAGGTGGAGGTGGCTCAGGCCCAGGCAGCTCTTTGAGGACTCTTCCGAGTCCGAGGATGATTCCTGCCTTTTCTCCAAGCGATTCGACTTGGAGTCCTGGAGGACAGTCAGTGGACGATAGCCCTTCGTCCTTCTTAGGGTTGCTTGGCTCATCTCGAGTCCACGGGATGAAGCTCGAACCCTTTTCTAACGGGGCCAGGTATCCCTCACGGAGATTCTGGACCGAGGGATCTCCCACGGAGGCCTTTCCAGTGGCGAGGCCATAGTGGGGTCCGGCCTTGGAGCTTTGGCAGCGCTTCCTGTCTGCCCTCGCCTTTGGCCAGGATGGCCAGGAAAGTATCCGGTCCCCTACCGTTCCCTGTCCGATTTTGAACACCCCTCGGCGGAGGGGTTGGTTACCGACAGCTTTCGCATGTGCCGGAACGCCAGGATGTAGACAAACCTCCTGACAAGGAATCCAAGAAATTGGATTATGCCGGGCGAAAAGTCTATGCTATGCTTTCTCTCGTCTCGCCAGGCCAGTTCAGCCGTCCTCATGGCACATTTTTCACATGCCCTGTTGGGCTCCTGGATGAGGTCGTCCCTCATCTTCCCGCGGATCTGCAGACTACGGGTCAGGCAGGTGCGGACCAGGGCAGGGCAGTGGCCAAACAGCAGCTCCAGATTGCTTTGGACTTTGGGGACTCGTGCTAGGTCGGGTGGCGGCCGCAGTGGCCATGCGTTGTCGGGCTTGCTTAGGATATCCACTTTTACCTCGGATACCCAGCACAAGCTGGTGGATGTTCCCTTTTGGGACTGACCTCTTGGCCCTGGGGTGGAAGGTCACCTGCAGAGGATCGAGAAGTCCAATGCTACCTTGACTCGGTCTCTTCCGCCTCAAAGGACAGAGAGCCGCAAGCCACAGCCTAAGCCCTTCGTCTTCAGCAGCCTCATGCGCCAGGCCCAGCAACGCCAGGGCCAGCAGGCTTGAGCTTGGCATCCCAAACCCTGTCGCCGACTTCCTCCAACAGGAAGCAGGAGGAAAGGCCCAGGAGGTCCCTCGGCCGTCCCTCCTCCAAGTCTGCCCAGTGACGGGCTGTGGGTGTCGCCCCATCCCCGCCACCTTGCCCCTGGTTCCCCTGGGGACGGCCCGACACTTCCTTTCCGCCTGGTCCACTATTACCACGGACAGGTGGGTTCTGGAGGTGGTGGAAGGCCTTCCTCTAGAATTCGAGCAGGCCCCGCCTTCAGAGCCATCGCACTGGGGCCCTGGGTCCGAAAGCTCACTGTCGGCTCGTCGAGCCGACATCGCCTCCTCCTCCAAAAGGAGGTGATCAGAGAGGTAGAGGACCCCTTCAGACCCGGGTTCGGGTCCAGGTACTTCCTGGTTCGAACGGACAGGGGCTGGCGCCCATTCTCAACCTACACGACCTGAACAAGTTCCTAAGGTCTCGAACCTTCAGGATGGTCACTCTGGCGCAGATAATACCATCTCTGGAACACGGCGTAGGTTCTGCTCTCTGGACCTGCAGGACGCGTTCTTTCACGTCCCTATCCGTCCGTCACATCGGAGATTCCTTCTTCGAGCGGAGGGATCCTCTTCGAGTTCCGAGCCATGCCCTTCGGCCTGTCTCCAGCTCCCAGGGTCTTCACCAAATGCATTGCAGTGGTGACAGCTTCCCTGGGCGCCGAGGGGTCCGGTGTACTTTACCTGGACGATTGGCTGATAGCAGCCCCGTCCAGACAGGAGGTGGAGTGGTCCAGAGATCTGGCCCTCCAGGTTTGCTCTCAAGTCGGCCTTCTCATCAACGAGGCCAAGTCGGAACTCGAGCCAAGCAGGTGATTCTGTTTATCGGGGCAGAGCTCGACTCTCTTCGAGCCAGAGCATGGCTCCCGTGGACAGGGCCGAGGTTCTTACCTCCTTTGCCCGATCATTTCTGGTTGGGCAATCGTGCCCTGCCGGGACTTCCTGCGCCTCCTGGGTCTCATGGCAGCCTGTACCAGCGTGGTCCGTTGGGCACGCTGGCACATGCGCCCCTTCAGTGGGGACTGGCCAGCCAGTGGTCACAACGCTGCGATCCATTGGACCAGCTAGTTATGGTGACCCAGGAGATGTGGAACGCCTCCGGGTGGACCATTCCATCTCATCTGCAGGAGGGCATCCCGTTTGTCCGCCCGAGCCGACGGCCTCTATCGACCAATGCCTCTCTGATGGGTTGGGGTGCCCATCTGGGAACACCAGTGCACGGCCTCTGGTCCCCGTGGAGTCCCGATGCCACATCAACCTGCTGGAGCTCGAGCGGTCCGCCTAGCTCTCACCGCCTTTGCTCCGTTTCTCCGGGTCAAGTGGTCCCAGTCCAGACGGACAATACTACGACCATGTACTACCTGAACCGCCATGGCGGGGCGGCTCCGTGCTTCTATGCAAGGAAGCTCTCCGCATTTGGTCACTTTGCGCAGCCTGGGCAGATCTCCTAGCCATTCATGTGGCAGGAGCTCCAACACCCTGGCCCATGCCCTGAGCCGGATAGGGGCTGCATCTCACAGTGGTCTCTCCTGCTGGAGGTAGTACAGATCTGTTCTCCCACTGGGGCATACCTCAGGTGGACCTGTTTGCCTCCAGGGAGAATGCGAAGCTGAGGCTGTTTCATGCCCGCCCCTCAGCAGGGCTCACTGCAGGGGATGCCTTCTCGTGGCCCTGGACCCCGGGCCTCTTTTACCTTTCCCCATTTCCCTTGGTTCACAAGGTGCTTTCAAGGCAAGGAGGGACAAGGCAGGTGATTCTGATAGCCCCAGACTGGCCCCGCCAGTTCTGGTACCAGATCTCCTCAGCCTCAGCTCCAGGCTCCCGAGGCAGCTTCCAGCTCGCGCCCGACCTGCTCTCAGTCAATCAGGGAAGGTGTTCCATCCGGACCTTCAATCCCTGCACCTGATGGCCTGGTTCCTGAGCGGCTAGAGTTCCAGGCCTTGGGTCTTCCCGACGAGGTCCTCAATGTTGTTGAGGCGTCCCGTAAGGAGTCGACCAGAAAATGCTACACCTTCAAATGGAAGAGATTTTCCATTTGGTGTCAGGGCAAGAGGCTTGGACCCTTCCTCCTGTTCTTTGGCAAGCATTTTGGACTATTTATGGTCCCTTTCTAGTCAAGGGCTTAGGTCAATGACCCTAAAGGTGCACCTGGCAGCCATCTCTGCTTACGCGGGTGGGCGGGGGCAGTCGGTGGCTACAGGAGAAGGTGGTCTGGCGCTTTTCAAAGGCCTTGATCACATTTCCCCTCCGGTGCAAGAACCTCCACCTCCGTGGGATTTACTGCTGGTACTGGCAAAGCTCATGGGCAAGCCATTCAACCAATGCACAGGTGTGATCTCTCACCTGTCGTGGAAGACCGCCTTCTTGGTGGCTATCACGTCAGCCAGAAGGATGGGAGAACTCCAGCGCTCTGCATTGAGTCTCCTTACCTGGTCTTCCACAGGGACAAGGCTGTCCCTCGCCCCCACCCGAAATTCCTTCCGAAGGTGGTGTGGAGTTTCACCTTAACCAGGTGTTGACTCTGCGGTGTTCTACCCCAGTTACACCTCGGAGGCGAATACAGGCTCCATACTTTGGACCCTAGAGGCTCGCTTCTTATAAGGAGGCGCACGGTGAAATTGGGAGAGGTTCACCAGCTGTTTGTCACCTACGCTGAAGCCGCATCTGGCAGACCTGCAGCCAAGCGGGATATAGCAGGTGGGTCACCTCCGCATAGATCTCTGCTATAAGCTGGCGGGCATGGAGCCTCCCAGAGGGATAAGAGCTCATTCTACCCGTCATACTGCTGCATCGGTGGCTGCTTCCAGGGACGTCCCTATCCAGGAAATCTGCAGGGCTGCTACCTGGAAGTCAGCACACACCTTTATTACCCATTACCACATCGACCTTGAGTCACGCCAGGATGCTGGTTTTGGGGCCTCGGTTCTCCAGTCTTTATTCCCTAAGTAGGGGTGTGCGCCTTGCCTCCCTCCTCCCAGAGAACTGCTAGGAGTCTGCCAATAAGTGTGGATGAACAACATATCCATGTCCTAGAAATACAGGTTACTCACCTGTAACAGGAGTTCTAGGAATGGTATGTGTTCTTCCACCCGACCCACCCGACCTCAGCGACGCGTACAACCTGAGCTTCCAGCGGGCCAGATCTGGCGTCATGGGGGGAGCCGAGAGTTTTACCACCCGGTGGGTGGGAGTAGCCAGCTTGAAGACCTTCCGCAAGATTTAAAGCGGCAAGGAACCTGCCAATAAGTGTGGATGAACAACATATACCATTCCTAGAACTCCTGTTACAGTTGAGTAACCTGTATTTCTACGGCAGCACCAGCTTAGTAATGTGAGGCCCTTTGGTCGCCTTGAGGACTGCTACATCTTTCTACTAGACCAGTCCACCACTGCTGACCAACTCTCTTGTTGGCCCCTTAAGCATATGCTACAACTGCACTGGGTAATAAGAGTCCCATCAAGCTTATTGAACCTGCCAAGAGGATGTTGGCAGTGGAAGATGAGGTGGCAAAGCAGTGAGATCACAAACGCCTAATCTGAGGAGCCAGTGAAACCGTTTCCCATCGGGTCTTTTTGGAGTTGCAAAGTAGACTCCAGAAATGATTTGGGAATAAGCACACTTAGCCAGAGCTTGTTTTCCAGGTGCGACTAAAGGAATGGGATACAGCCGGAATGAAACAGCGATAACAAAATGACAGCAGTGGTGCATGTGCATGAGCAATAAATGCAAGGTACAATTAATAAATTCTAGAAAGAGAAAAAATTTAGAAAGTATACAAAATACTGCAGTTATGGGGTTAGTAAAGATAAGAGCTAAAGGAGCGTGCTACCAAAGATATTTGTAACAGAATCATGGTGACATTAAATTCAAGTTAAGAGTACATTGAGTTTTCAACTGTGCAGTAGGGTGAGAAGCAAATGACTGAACAGTGAGGTGGTGGATAGGGCATGGCTTGTTGTAATGTGGAGAGAAGAGGAAATGGCTAGTTGCAGGTGCATACTTTGAGAAGTGTTCCAGTAAGTGTGTTTTTGTTTGTTTGTTTTTTGTATTTTTGTTGTTCATGTTTTCCCCATCCTGACTGACTTTTTCTCCTCTCCGACCCCCATCACCTGGTATCCCCTTGACTTCTGACTCCAGATTCCTCACAGCTTAGAGGAGGCAAAAGCCGAGCTCCACCCACCAGACAGGATCCAGGTGGAGCCGTGCCAGGTTGCCGGTGAGAGGCCTGTGAGGTTGAAAAATTCTGGCAGCCAGGGTGCTTTTTCTATTTTTCTCCTTCCCCGTGAAGGTGATGAGTTGACATGCGGTGAAATCAATGTCAGTACTGTGCAGACTTTCAGAGGCACCGGATGTCTGTTGTGTCTCTGCCCCTTGCTTGCAGTCTCTGTGGTCTGTTACCCCAGCTGCCACTAGGGGCCAGGCTAGCGCTGGGTACTGCTCCCACTCTGGAGGAGGAGGAGAGCAGTTTATCAGATGTTTGATCCTCCTCCTTCCTGACTCTCCGACTCAGGCTCGGGATTGAACCCGGTCCCCAGCATCGCTGGTGGTAGGTGTACCGCTGCACCAATGGGCTGGCAGTAAGAGTAGTTTGAGAGAGCACAAGGAGGATGAGAGATGGATGGGGACAGGGAAGTTGTTCCACAGCGGTGGAAGGCAGATAGAGAAAGCAGACTCACATACTACAATTTTTTCTGTGAGGGCATAAAAGAATAAGCAGGGGATGATCCAAGGGAACTGGAGGAAGGGATTGGGTTAAGAGGAGAGGTAAATGGGAACAGTGGCATGCCAGTATTTGGCTAGAAAGGAGGAACAGTATGAGGGACACTAGAACTCTAGAGAGGAAAGAGAGATTAGTGTAGAGAGAGCAATGACAGGTGAGTGATGGGGCACTTAAGAGTAAGTGGCAGAAAGAGTGAAAAAGGGAATCCAGCCCGGCTAGTGTAGACTTTGTGGCAGCACTATAGACAACATCTGCATAGTCAAACACGTCTTGAGTGAAGCAGTCACATGATTGTGCTACACAGGCTAGCAGCAGGAGCGAGAGCTTCCACAGGCAAGACTTCAAAACTCTTAAAACTGACTCCTCTGAGGGAGAAAAACACAATCAGTAGTATGCTAAAACCTTGTTGAACAGAATGGTAGAAAACAGCAGAGAAATAAGTTATGATGGTAGATATCAGAGCACGTACTCTGCACACCGCTCCTTGTCAGATCTCAAGCCATTAAACAGGGAAAGCCCACTTCATCTCAGGACCTGTCACCACCTGTGGCGACAAGCTTATCCTCGACAAATATATGGAGAATTCCTCATAAAGGAAGCCCTAAAAGACTTGGGGGAGACTTTAAACGGACTCTGTCGACCTTTTTGCATCATACTATTTCTAGTTGAAAACCTACATTTTATGATTGCTTACCTACCTTAAAATTCATTGATATTGCCGGTTGCTTAATCTGCATCCTTTCTTAGTAGAACTGAAATACTTGCTAAAGGTGTAATTATACTCAACCTTGTTTTGTTTCAAATCCTTGATCTACCTTTATTGCATACATACCCTTGACAGGACAATCCTAGAAGACACCTCCTCATTCAGATACCTTGAGGTTTAGTTGGACCAACATCTCAACTTCTCTGGCCACATTGATGCCATCCTGAAAAACTGTGCCCCAAGCTCAGTGCCTTATTCAGGAACCGTAGTTGCATCCCTCCTACGCGCGTGCGTGAACTAGTCCAGAAGATGATCCTCTCCATTTTTGACTACTGTGATGTAGTGTATGGTGCCACTCCCAAATCCTCCCTAACCAGATTGGATACTCTCTTTAACTCCTTCTGTCATTTTGCCCTTGATGGTCCATCATGCACATCACTGTGACCTCTACCATGCCCTGTCCATTCCCCTGCTTGTCAACAGGTGCCTCACCATTATGCCAAACTCGCTTCTAAATTTTGGTTAGGAGAACTTCCTCCTACCTCTCATGTTCACTCTCCCTCCCCACTCCTCAGATCATCTGACACTCACACTTTGTTGGTCCACCGCATACCACTCTCATTGGTCAGTCAGGCTTCACCCATCGCTTCCCGCAAATCTGAACCCCACCCAAATAAGGCCCCTCCTCCTCCTCCCTTGCCTCTGCCTTACACAACTTTCTCTCATCTAACTGCTCCTGCTTTAACCCTCCTTACTGTCCTCCTATACCTCTGTTCCTCCATGACTCACATCCCTATTAAACCTTCCTGCCCCGCAGCCTGCTTCTCAGCATGCTCTCCGCTTCCGCCTCACTCCTACCCCAACCTTCTTCCATTACTAATGTGCTCCTGCTTAGTTTTGACCTCTGGCAGGGTTCTCGGCATCCTGGAGGGTCTAGCACTGGGCAAGACTCCTCCTTCCCCTCCCCCTCCTCCTCTTGCCTTTCTACCCAACTTGTCCTTGCCTAAATCTGCCCTCTGTTGGAATTCTTAGCACCCTGGCGGTGTCTACTCTCAGGTAAGTTTCTTCCCTCCCCTCTTTTCCTTTCCTCTTCTATCCCCTATTTCCCTCTTACCAACTGTCCTCGCTAATTCTATCCCTGGCAGGGTTCTGTGCATCCTGGAGGGACCCAGCACTGGGCAATTACTCTTCTTTCCTCCCCTCCCCTCTATCCTTTCTACCAACTAGTCCTCACCTTATTCTGTGCTCTGGCAGGGTTCTCAGCATCCTTGAGTGGCCTAGTTTTAGGCAAGCTTCTTCTTTCCCTCCTCTTCCCTCCTTTCCAGTCATACTTTTTCTCTCTTTCCAACATGTCCTCACTTAGTTCTGCCCCCTGGCAGGTTCTCAGCATCCTGAAGCGGTCCAGCACTGGGAAATGACTCTTTCTTCCTCCCTTTTCCCTCCATCCTTTCTACCTAACTCGTCTTTGCCTGACTCTGCTCTCTGGCAGTGTTCTCAGCATCTTGATGAGGTCTAGTCTTAGGCAACTTTCTCACCCATTCTCCTCCTTCCCTTTACCATCCCCTCTACTATCTCTACCCAGATTGTCTTGCCTACTCCTGCTCCTTATTCTAAGTCCTCACCTCATTCCGCCACTGGCAACATCTCCGCACTCTGAAGGGGTCCAGTTCCAGGCGTGACTTGTCCTTCCCTACCATATCCCTTACCCCACCTCCTCCTGGCCCCTCTACCCCCCACACTTAAACAAAGGAATTAGTTCACTTGAGCTAATAACTTACCGTTTTGTTCTGTCTGAGGTGCTCCCAGATTGCACTAGCCCTGTGTTAATTTGCCCTCAGCAACTGATTTTTTAATTCACTTTGCTCCAGTAATGTTCCCCCATCGTTATCCTCTCCTTCCCTAGCTGGTTTCCCCTGTCTACCCTTCTACCCTCCTTGATGTCCCCTCACTGCACTTCATTCATTCAATAATTGCTAAATGATTCTGCTCTTAACTATGATACATTCCTGAAGGAGTTAGTTGGCTCCAAGGCTACATTACATTTCTGTACTATGTTCCTCAGATATGCCACTTGTAATTAAATGCATATTCCACAGGTATGATATTTTTAACTGTATGTCACAAATGCGATTTGTATGGTTATTTATGATATTTTTAACTGTATGTCTTGTTACAAATGTAATTGAATGTTTAATTTCTCGGATATGTTAAATGGTAAACTGTCTGTCTAATTCTTCATCCAATTGTACCCCCCATATCACACTGGGAGACGAGCAACTTGTTGTTCAGTGTGCCCTCCTGATGAAACATTTCAATACATAAATAAATAAATCCTGAACATGAGAAACACCCCAAACACAGCAGGCACTCGTGATGCAATAGCCTCCTATTCTCCCATTGCATCTTGAGTGGCTAAACTGTGTTTGGAGTGTTCAAATCAGGAAAGATGCAGCAGAATTGATCAGAGAACATAAACAAACCCATTTTGGTGTGGTAACACTAGTATAATGTATGGAGAGGCTTATTATTAACTGAAATCAACCAGATTACAGCCTTGCTATGCCGCTATGATGTCAGGTTGTGATTAACTCTTCTTAGTACGTCATAGTGATGGCATAACAACATTGATGCCCTTGCACATGCGCGTCCCTCAGTGTTACCCTGCAGCTCAATGAAGCCATGATCGTCTGCGGACCTACTGGATCATTTGACCAAATTGTGTTTAAATTTTAAAGAAGAGCTCCGTTTGTTCTATACACTGTAAAACATAATGCCTGGGATGTGTTTGTTAACCTGCTTGAAATCCCCTCTGCGCGGTTGCCAGGATAACAGTAAACCTCTTGAACTGTGCTCTTGAGGTTTACTACGCTGTCCTGGCAACCGCTTGAGTTGATTACAGCATGGTTAACAACCACATCCCAGGCATTATCCTCTGTATGTTGGGCAGTCTGTTTTTCAGTTTAAAAAGGAAAAGTCATCAGAATCAAAGTACCAGCTGCATCAGAACATTCTAGAGAATGAGAACAATCATAACATGTGTATTTTAAAGAAGGGACAATTTGAGGCCTAAAGTAGGTTGACCATGTCCCTTTAAAACCAGCGCTGAAGCCCTTACAAGGCGGGTCAAGGATGTTGAGACCTATGTCAGATCAATAGAGTACAGACAAGTGCGGAGGGAAAGAACAGGTAACACGTAGAGAAAAGTAACCAAGCTTGAGGATCGGATAGAGAGACCAGAGGCCGGAGCTGCCGGAACAACCTGGTCATCACTGGCCTGCAAAAGGTGGAAGGATGAGATACTGTGACATTTATCCAATGTTCACGTGAGAAAGTGGCAGCATCTCACCAAATGGTCTGAGCTATGTAATTGAACATGCCCATTGTGCACTCCAACCACCACCAAAGGAAGGGAAAAGCCAGAGACTGATAATTTTAAATTCTTGAATTTTTTGGATAAGATCCATATTCAATCCTGGGTGAGGTTCTCCAAACAGTTTAATGGGAGGATTAAAGTTTCACTTGTGAGTGACTTCAGTCCTCAAACTAGCAGAAATAAACTGCCTACAAGGCCATTAAGAACACTATGCAGCCAGAGGGAGGCAGTATTGCGCAGTGGTTTAAGGCTCTGAGCTGCAAATCTGGTGACATCCAGCAGACCAGACCTGGGTTTGAATCCCACAGCTTCACTTACATACTGTGTGACCCTGAGTAAGTCACTTAACTTCCCTGTGCTCCCAGGTCGCTCCTGTAAAAAGCTTTCAGCTTAGTGTGCTACTGCTGGTTAAACTAAAAAAAAAAGAATTAAGTTTAGGATAAGCTACCCCAGCCTGACTGCCAATGTGGGAGGCAAAGAGCGCCAATGTCAATTGGCAGAAGCGGCTAGGAGGAAATGGCTCATTTACTCCCAAGTCTTTTTCAAGACCCTCCATTACTGAGAAATGCAACTCTGGAAATGCTGAATAACCCTCACTAAAGAAGTGCTAGTAATTCAAAGGAGGAATTCCACTAGGTGGGAAGTTAAAGCAGTTAATCAAATATTCATCTACATTTCTCTTCCCCCCCCCGTATACAGGCATAGTATAGCAGGATAGTAGCAGAACAGATTTGTTGCTCTCTGTGGGTAAACTTTGGTGCTATTTAAACAGGAGGACTTTAAATAGTGGTTTCTGTTGGTTAATACAACATCTAAAACTGGCAAGAAGAATAGCATCCAGAAGGACCGACAAGCCAAGATGGTGATTAGATGGAAACCCTACTTCTCAGCACCTCCAGATCTTTGCTGGACACAGAATCGAGCAACTGCTCTGGGTGGCTCCACTGAGCAGTAGAGCTGTGGGAGAGAGGAGGGATCTACACTACTGGAAGCTCCTACACCAGATACCTTGCTCGAAAGTGGATCTGCTATATGTAAACAGTGCATCATGATGCGACAACAAGAAACAACTTCTGCATCTCAGAGATGTAGAGTGTCTCCCTCAATGGCCTTGGCACTCATTATTCATAGCTGGCTACAGCACACTGGCCAGTTGGTCCACTCAAGCGAGCAGATACAGTGCACCCACTCCACTCACCTGAAAGGGTTTTTGGATGTACCTTGTGGATGTTTTAGTGAGTGGCACTGTAGAACACCTGATACATCATAGTTCATGGGAGGGGTAATGCAGATTAACATTGTAAGTAAGACTATTGTTTGCCGATTTAGGTAATTGATCTGTACCAATGCCTTGTGCCAAACTATTAATTACAAAAGGTTTCAGGAGTGCACATTGCTGCGTTCTCTTTGCTGCCATGAATGATGAGGAGGGTGTGGAGATTGTAATGCTGCAGTTAGTTGTATGAAACAAGGTTACCCATCCCCAATAGTCCTCCTCTTCCCATCCAGGCATGGGTCCCCATGGCTCTATCCTGGGCCCAGTACTCTTCTCCATCTTTCTCAGTGACCTCCCCTCTGCCTGTGCCAACTCGCATATACACATGTGTACAGACATAGTCATCTACATTTCTGGCCCCTGTGCCACAGGACTGGAGGCCTGCCACAACAAGACTTCCACAATGTTTCGATAGTTTCAGTCTAACCAGCTTGGGTCAGTACTAAAAATGGTATCTATGACCTTTGGCACCAGCCCGAAAACTTGCGAGGCTCACATCAGTGCCCATTTTTTCCACGGACTTCAATGGCTTCCACTTGATGTTGTTCCCTCTTCGAGTACCTTGGCGGTGGTTGGACAGCAAGCTTGATTTCTTTGTCCACATCAACACCATCCATGCCCAACTTCATCCTAAACTTGGTGCCTTGTATGGAAATAAAGATAGTCTCTCCCTACAGGTCCACCAAGGGCTTGTCACCAAAATGGTGTTCCCTGTCTTCAACTACATGGGGTGGTGTATGGGTCCACCCTTCAGCTTCCTGGACAGACTGGATATCCTCTGTAACTCTGTCACTTTGCAGCCAACTCATCCTCTCAAACTCGTCACTGCTCACTTTACCCATCACTATCCATTCTTCCCTTCCAGACCCTATCACCAGACACCCTGTTCCTCCATTATATCTAAATATTGGATTGGATCACTTCCTCCTATCTCTCATCACTTCTCTCCATTGTTCTCTTTGCCTCATGATCCCCCACTCCAGGGACCATCACTTTTGCCTTGCCACGTCCCCTACCTCAGCTGGCCAATCAGCCTTCACCTATAGTCTCCCTCACTTTGGAACCAACTTCTTCCTTCCATTTCACTGCCTCCCTGCCTCCCTCCAATACCAACAAAGACTTTTCCCTACCCCCTTGCTCCTGCTTCTCCGTCCCTTAAGAGGCCCTTTACACCTGGTGTAATGCCTATCTGCCAGTTTTGTATGTGTATCATTATGCACTTCTATGGTCCTTGTTGGCTATGACTTGCATAGCACTGTATTTGTCAAAGCTTTGCATTGTTTTTATCTTTTGCTCTCCTCCCTAGGTCACACCGAAACAAGCCTACACTCAGTGGGCTAGATTCACAAAGGCCCAAAACCCTGCAGCTGTGGGAAAAACTGCGGCGCCAAGTGGAGTTGCCACTTGTGGAGCCGCAGTTTTTCTCACAGCTCGATACTATAAAGATGGAGCCAGTTTGCTGACCAGCTCCACGATTCTACGGCAGCTTGCGAGTTTTTTCTCCTAGGCTGTGGAAAATGTTACTCCCAGTGGGACCAAGCCGTAACATCTCCTGCAACTGCAGTGGACTGAAAATACAAATCTCCACAGCTGTGGATATTTTGGTCCGCAACTGGGTTGCGGAGTGGGACAGTCCCGGCGTTTTGTGACTCTACCCAGGCGTGCCTTTCCTGGTCACTAATTTTCAAATAAATAACTACGGAAAATCCTCAAAGCTCAATGACTTACGGTTGCACTTGAGACTGATGTATTATTAGCACTGACAGGACAACAAAAAACTCTGGGAAGGGGATGGAGAGGGGAAGGGACAAGATGTGAGCTGGGAGCAGGTTCACTACTGCATGTATTCTAATGACGAGGTGCAATTATTGGCAGTGTAGCTACCCTTGATTTTTATTTATTTTTGTATTTTACGCTTATTGATTTTGCAAATAAAACAACACAATTACACATAGGAGGATAGCATCAGACAGTGTAATACATATCTGCTGTCTCTTATAAAGTACTAATGAAGGACACCCTCTAGAGATGCATCATAGGGGAATTAACAAAATGTACATCATCATTTAAATGAGTTATAGTATTGCATGCAGCCAGGAAGGCCCAAGGAGAAACATATCAAGGATGGGTTTTATACCAGATACCCTTTTATCATTTTGACTATAATAGTCTATTCAAATCCCCAATGCTGAAACAAATAATGAAAGCTAAAGAAATCTTAGATACCCAAACTCCCAGGAGGAAAGTCCATAAAATCATTGCGGTCACATAGAGAAATAATTATGGCTCTTATGTAAATTAGCCCATAACTAAGCTTATTGTTGGAATAGCTTATAAAACTGTAAGAGAGAGGAGCACTGTAGTTTTTCCTATAGGAAAACAATAACTTCAAACCTGCAGTCTAATTTAGCGACAGGAGTATTTTCCAGAAGGCATACGAGCAAAACATATTAACAACAAGGCTGCATAAAGTCCCAAATGTCCAAAGAGTGGAACTGTAGGGTTTAAATATGCCGTGTCCACACAGTCATTATACTAAAGAAATTAGTCAAGTCCCACAACAGCTAGAGGAACATGCTTCTTCAGTCCCCACAGAACCGCAATGTATATTACCAAACCTGCGCAGCTTTAATCCGCATCCGGAAGTCAACCTCTTCATCCTCAGCATTCTCCGACTCCAGCCAGCAAATCAGTCTCTCAGTTTCCCGCACCTCATTAAACAGGTACTGTTTCCCTTCCTGATGATGGCGGAGCTTAGCCGGCAGCAACAATTAATGGGGATTTTCTTTAGCCTCAGCCATCCCTAAGCCCATCAAAGGCTTTGCACCATTGCTGGGTGCTGTAAGAAAGGTCCGGGAACATCTGCAAAGTGTCCTCGCCATATTTTAAGAATCTGCAGTGTCTAGCAACTGCCAAGGCATGATCCCTATGCCCGATACCAGTACAAATAATTAGGAAAATTTGTGTAGCCGTGTAATCAACTGCTGCATGGCGGAAGTGATGTGATGCACTCTTTCCAGACACAAAGGGGATCGGACTCGTCAAGGCCCAAGATGACCGGAAACAGCGTTGTAGTAAAGCCAGAGGATCGTCACCTTCAACCCCTCCGACAGGCCAAGAATGTTGAAATTCTTTTCCTCGCTTGGTTTTCAATTGTCTCCAGGTGCTGTCGGAGAAGCGAATTCTCTGTTATAAGTTTCATGGTAGCATTGACGGTTTTGAGTACAGATGTCTCAGAGCGCTGTGTGGTTGCTTCACATTGACCCATGCGAGATTCTATTGCAGACACCCGTGGTGTAAGGGTGTCCGAACTTCTTGTCGAGGTTCCTGAACAGACTTAACCAACTGATACAGGGTAAATAGTACGTTAGTTAGTGAGGCCTCCTCCACTGGTTTGGAAGCTGAGTCCGATGCTGCACCACACTGCACAGGCCTGTCCTCTCGATTCTGCCTCCTCGAGTAAAGAAATCACCTGCTGCAGCCACTACTCCTTTATTTTTGCCCATTTTAGCGCTTCTCAGAGTAGGTCTATGTTCATAGCTCTCCAATTCTTGCCGCAAAGAGATTTAGAGGTGAAAAACTTAGTTTATTTATTACAATTTTCTCTCAGGAGCTCAGTCTAAGTGCTGCTTCCTGCTAGGCTGCTCAGCAGTGCCCCCTTACCCTTGATTTTAATTATATAATGGTTCCAAAGTTTCAGGAATCATACTTTATTCAATAGGAGTTAATAGATATAGAAGTTAATAATGGCTACTGTTTGAAGTTAATACTTGCCATTATAAAGGAAAATGCTGGACGCTTCTCTGCATGTCTCACGGGAGCAGACCTACAAGGCAGCAGAGGAGGAGTTTCAGTTGGAGGCCCCTCAGTGAAAGTGGTGTTCATTCCACATCTTTAAAGTTCACACCCTCTGACGCTGGCAAGTGCCACCCAGGAAAGGCAAGTAGAAGTTGTGATTACTACTATGGTTAATCACTCAAAAGGTTTGGTACTACATGTTAATGTTGAGATCCATGCTGTAGTGTGTTATTCAGTATAAATGGGGTGGAGGGTGAGTATGACAGTAAAATTAATAATGGAGCAAAGCAGTACAGTATATGGATAATAGTTTCCAAGACAGAAGGGTACTTACCAATTTTATTAAATTAATAAGATGGGTGCACCAATAAAATTTAAGTCATGGAATATAAAGGGAGCAGACTGCAAATAAGAGGTACCAAGTCCTGCGTCATCTCAAACAGTTGCAGTCTCAAATATGTTTTCTGCAAGAAACACATAGCCTGTCTAAAAAAATCAACCTGTTTGCCACTAATGGCTAGGATAGGTGTTTTGGATGGGACAGGCTCTAATATAAAGGGGTGGCTGTACTGATTGCAAAGAATATCAGGTTCCAAGTAGAAAGGAGGTACAGCACCCTGAGGGCACATTTATCTCCCTACAAGGAATGCTTTATAACAGGGTAGTGATTGGCGATGTGTATGGGCCAAATAATTATTTTCTGCAGTTCTTAGTGCACTTTCTTAACATCCTCAGTCAGTTCATGGGGATACTTTTTTTTGGGGGTGTGACTAGAATCTCTTCGGAAAACGGACATGGACAGTTCCAGTAACCATAAGAAAGGTCTAAATCCGACCCAGAGGAGTATAGGACCTACAAAAATCTAGGGTTAATTAACATAGAATTTGATGTCTTAAGGCTAGGGAGTACACATTTCGTCAGCAGTACATCACTCGGAAGCTAGGTGGACTACTTCCTTGTCAACAGAGAATGGCTGCAAGGTGTAAATGGATGTGAGATTAAGACTAAGTTATATCTGACCATGCCCCACTAACACTAGCGCATCAGGGGCCACATATTAAAAACTTTGCCCAGTGGGCAAAGTGGTTATTGCCCTGTAAGTCCAGGATTTCTTGGCCAGTGCAGTATTGTGGTGCCGCTAAAAGGGATAACATGCACGAAAAAAATAATTATCCGGTAGGCAAATGGAGGGGTGGGGACAGGAATCTCAGCGCAGTGCAATATTCAGCATGTTAGCACTGTGCAGTTACTGCTGAAAAGAAGCTTGACCTACTCTGGGCAGCCCTAGTGGCTGGCAGAGGCACTGCATCCAACAACCACATTGCGACTGGGGAGTACACCTACTCCCTGATACCTAGTGGTCCCCCCACTCTCCATTCCCTGTCGCTGGTGCCTAGCAGTTACTCTGTCCTCCGATTGCCTTCCTGGTAATAGTGAAACTGTCCCTGGTGTCTAGTGGTCCCCTCCAGTTGTCGGCCCCGTTAGAATAAATGATGTCCCTGGTGTTCAGTGGTCCCTCCCGCCTCTGATAGCAGGCCCCAATAATTTCTTTTGTGTCTAGCGGTCCCCTCTGCCCTTCAATCACTGTCCCTGCTAATAGTAAATAATTTCTCTGATACCCAGTGGTCCCCGGTCACTAGTCTTGTATTTATTAAATACTTCCTGGTGTCCAGTCATCCCCCTCCCTCTGATCACTGGCCCCAGTAATGGTAAATAATTTCCCTTGTGTCCAGTGGACCTCTGCCCTCCAGTCACTGGTTCGGTAATAGTAATTTCCTGGTGTGCAATGGTCCCCCTGCCCTCTAATCAAAGGCCCCATATTCTATCACATATACCCTGGCGTCTAGTGGCACCTCCCACACCGAAGCACTGACTAACCCCCACCTTAAGCAGCACAGGAGCCCATACGGTGACCAGCACAGTCCATCTCTCACCACCTCATCTGGCCATATATGCGATGATAGGGGCATGTCCCCCCTGTATTATAGAAAGGGAGCATGCTTACTGTCTACAGTAGACAGTAAGCGCAGTCCTTTACAGACAGGGATGCATGCTCCCTGTCACTGCATATAGCACTGAGCTTCCCAGCGCTGGCACTTAAAAGATGGGTTGGTCAGTGCCTGCTGGAGCAAGGAGGTGCCACTAGACACCAGGGAATATGTGCTAGAATGAGGGACCAGTGATCAGAGGTGGGGAGACCACTGGACACCAGAGAAGTATTCAATATAGGGTCAGCGATCGGAGGGCGGGGGCTCACTGGACACCAGGAAGTATTCACTTTCACTAGGGCCAGCAACTGCAGGGTGGGACCACTGGGCACCAGGGAGTATTTGACTGTTACGGGAATGGCTATCGGAGGGGTGTGGTTTGCCACCAGACACCAGGAATATGTTCACTTTATGGGACCTGGCAATCAGGGTGAAGGCAGGGCCAGTCACAAGGCACAAACCTGCCACCGCTTCCTATGCAAATGTGTAGATGTGCCCATATGGGCAAGCAAATGGCCCTTAGTGTCTTGCATGCCCAATGGGCTCATTTGCATGTTGCCATTTAAATATCACGCGCAAGCTACCAGTGCTATTAGGTCTGGGAGTGCTGTTCCTTGCACTTGCAGGATCCATGTCAGGGCAGTGCTACTGCATAGCACTGCACTGACATCCCCTAATATTCAGTTGGATAGCACCGTGTGCTATCTGACTGAATATCGCATCCTCAAGGTCAGCAACGGGCAAGCATAGCACAAACCTTGCCCTCCGCTTGCTCATATTTAAACATGTGGCCCCAGTTCACATCAGCAACTGAGCAGGATAGATTCTGGCAGCTGAACAATCAGTTACTAAAGGGCAAAAACACAGTAGAGCATCATAGAAACATAGAATCTGTGGGCAGATAAGGACCACTTGGCCCATCCAGTCTGCCCAGTTTTCCTACCTACAGTATCACCGTAGACCCTACTTGATCTCTAGCTCGCTTTCCTCCTCCATTTCTTTTCACTAAGATCCCCTTGTGCAAATCCCATGCATTTTTAACCCCATCACTGTTTTCACCCCTCACCTCATCTGATAAGCTATTCCACAAATCCACTACCCTTTCTGTGAAAGTAGCTTCTCATATCTCTCCTGAATCTACCCTGCTCCAGCTTCATAATATGTCCCCTTGTTCTTGTGTATCTTTTTTCTTCCGAGAAATACTTCCTTTTTGTACCTTATTCACTCCCATGAGGAATTTAAAATCCAACTTCTAGGAAGGCTGTTGCAGCAGGCCACATTGGTAGGACTAACCATCAGGTGCCAGGACCACACAGAAACTTCTAGCTAGCAGTCTACCATGGGGACCACCCACTGCTGATGTCACTCTGCTGATGTCAGCCTAGCCTGTAAGGTGGGAGATCCCCACACTTACTTCCGTTCTTTTCTGGCCATCGACCACGCATGTCAGACCTTAGAGAATGCCGCAGCCACAGTCGCATCGCCATTACCTGTGCTTGCCACACTTTTTTATTTTTGTTCTTTTCTAAGTTTGAAACATTGAATTTTGGTGTTTCCCTACAAGTTTGTCCTCTCCACCAGCCTGGTCTTACAACCACTCCTCAAAGTGTGCCTGCAGCAAACATATCCCTAGAAAGGATGGCCACTCTGTGTGTCTCATCTGCCTAGACTCCAGCACGACACCGAAGTCTGCTAATTTTGCTGAAAATTCAACCAGGCCATTCGAGACATTGTCTAAAAACTCTGAGAGCCACCTTTGAAGCAGAAGTTGGGCACGATGGAGAAGAAGCTGCAGGCAAGGAGCTCTTCAGTCTTCCTGGTGTAGTCCTCCGGCCTCTTCATCTTCTCGAAAAGAGAAATCTGGGAAACACAAGCACCGGGACAAACACTGGGACCAGTCAGCTTCCTGCTCGCAGTTGCCCTACAAACCATCAAACATGGCGAGATGGTCTTACTGCGGGGTTGGCCATTCCAGCCCCATCAGCCCTCTCTTCCTCCGGGCTCCTGGTGGCTCCACCACCCATCCTTGTTGCTATTTCAGGGAGTGGCTCTTCAGGGCAAGGGACTTTGTCTCTTTTTTCTCAGCCTCTGACACTCAGGCCCATATCGTCCACGGGCTCTCAGCCAGGTGGCTTGGCCAGCATTGGTTCCTCGAGCATCAGTTCCATTACCGCACCCCGGCCATGGCACTGCCTTCGTCAGTTCCCTCTCCTGGGACTGACGCCAGTCCTTCCAGGCAATGCCTGCAGCAGGCTACCACCATCTCCTCCTCTCTGGCATTGCCTCTGCCTTTGCCTCAGGGGTCACCTTCGCCTCAGGCACCTGCTTCTCTGGCTAGGCGGATCCTTCCTCTGGATGCTCGAGGCTGATGCCTGCTGGGCCACCACCAGTGCTGCCACAGACACAGCCTATGGGTCCAACCCCATTGTCGCCCCTGCTGCACCCACGCTGCAGACAATGCCTGTTGAGCCAATGCCAGATCCTCAGACAGCACGGATGGCCCTATGCCTGCAAATCCTTCACCGGCTCCTCCTTTGTTGTACCCTCTTATCCTTTTCCACGGTGTACAATGTACCACCCCGTTGGATTATAACACCCTCTTCTCAGCGTGGTGATCCTTTGTCCAGAGAGACCCCGCCCTCCCTTCCATCCTTCCCAGGACCTCCAGACCCAGAACCCGGATCGGGCTGGGGCGACCCTGACATCAGGATTCTCAGGGCTCGACCTGACATGGTCCGGCTCTTGTAGGGATGGCGCCAGTCTTGGCGTCAGTCCCAGATAGTGAGTCTACTGAGGATGAATCCAAATCTTCGGGTTCCTCCTCGCCTGAGAGTCCTCGGATGGGGTGACCTCCCAGGTGGTACCAAGTCCCCTGCTGATCCAACCTTCATGGATGTCATGCCCAGAGTGAGTTCATTATGGACTGGGAGACTGAGGAACAGGACCTGGGAAGACGCCGCTGGCCACTTCTTTCCGGCAGCAGGATGCCCTCTCCGTGGTGGTGCCCCTTTGATTGACTCCTATGAGGGACATCACTAGGGCAGCATGGAATCACCAGCTACCACCCTCCTCTCTTCCTAAGAAGGCAGACCATCTTTACCATGCCATGGCTCCAAAATCCTTTTTAGGGGCCACCTAAGGCAGATTCCATGGTGATTAATGTGGCACATGACCATACTAATGAGCCCAAACACCTTAGTACCCTTCCCCGGACCAGGAGTCCAGGAAACTGGATCATCTAGGCAAATGTGTGTTCGCTTTCTACCCTGGCTATCCGGGCCCTGAATTATCTGGCCCACATGGTCCAATATCAAAATGTTCTTTGGGACCAAGTCAGGAACCTGGTGCAAACTTTGCCAGAGGACCCCACCAAGACACAGCTTGCCCAACTCATGAAATTGGGCTTGGACATTGGCAGTCATATCCTCTGGGCTGCTTATGATGCTGTGGATGCCACTGGGTGTGGGGCAGCTGCAGTGGTCTGTCTCCAGCGCCATTCATGGCTCCGGTTATCTGGCTTTGCCTTGGATGTACAGGCCAGCATTTTGGATGCCCCTTCGGAGGGATGTCCAGGATATTATTTCCACTCTGCAGGAGTCAGGGCAGGCCCTCAAGTCCATCCATTTGCTCTATCACACTCAGCCTAGAGCAGGCCAACGTCAGTCCTTTCACAGGTCCTTCCATAAGCAGTCTCGGAACCAGTCTGCTAAGGGTCAGCACAAGCATAAGGCCACAGCAGCCCCTGCTGCTGCCACCACCAGAGCCCCTGCCTGTGCCCGCCCACCTCCTGACTCCTTAGCCAACCCGAGCCCCCTCTGGCTGAGGATCCAAGGAGGCAGTTGGGGTTGGTTCTTCCTCCATCTAGAAGGGTGGAGGGGTGGCTACGGACAACTGGGTACTTCAGATCATAGAGCACAGTCACACTCTGGAGCTTCTAGAGTGGCCTCCAGAAAATCCCTAGGTAAACTCCACTTATCCTCCCACCCACCTGTCTCTGGTTTGGGAGGAAATTCAAGCTCTTTTTCAAAAAAGAGCCATAGAGCCTGTCCCTCCAGCTCAATGGGGAAGGGGTTTGACTCCCACTACTTCCTTATCCCCAAAAAGATCAGGGATCTTCAGCCCCTCCTGGACCTGAGCCATCTGAATCTGTACATAGAGTACAAGCATTTCTGAATGGTTACTCTCCAAGGGCTGTTATCCATTTTGCACCAGAGGGACTGGCTCTGCTCTCTGGACATGCAGGATGCATACCTGCACATCCAGATCTTTCCTGCCCATCATCACTTCCACTTTCAGGGAGCCCATTTTTATTCTGGGCCCTCCTTTTGACCTTTCTTTGGCCCCTCGGGTATTTACAAATGCCTGGCAGTAGTGGAGGCTGCATTGAGGAGGCAGGGCTTCTGTGTTCCCCTATCTGAACAATTGGCTGCTAACAGCCCTCCAGGGATTGCCTGGTTCAGACTCTGGAATACACATTCTGCCTTTTTCAGGCTTTGGGAGTCACTGTCAGTCTACTGAAATCCTGCCTCTCCCATTGCCAGCACCTTCAATACATTGGGACAATCCTGAACACCAGCCAGGGCAAGGCCTTTTGCTCGAGGACAGGGGCGGAGCAACTGATGGAGCAGGCCGGTCTGGTTTCCTCAGAGTGACAGATCCCTGCCAGGTGTTTCTGCACCTTCTGGGCCACATGGCAATGGGATTTGCCATGGTTCCCCTGGTCCGTCTACATGTGGGTTCCTCAGTGGACCTTGATGATCCAGTGGGACCAATGCATGACAACCTGGACCAGTTGGTCCAGGTTGGAGAGTTCTGTGGTGGTGGCTGGATCTGGCCAGCCTCCTTTGGGTGTGTCTCCTTTCAGCTCTTAACCTTGTCAGATTCTCACAACAGACACATCTGGCCTGGGCTGGGGTACTCATCTGGCCGACCACCAGACCCAGGGTACCTGGACGGTCATAAAGCAGGGTCTCCATATCCAACATCCTGGAAATGCAGGTGGTCTTTTATACTCTGCAGGCCTTTCAGATTCATCTCCTCCCTGGTCCAGTGCTGGTGCAGATGGACAACGTGTGTGGTGTGTTACATCAATAAGTGGTGGGGGGACCTCTTATCCCCCATGTAGGAGTGATAGAATCTGGTATTGGGCCATCAAGCACGGTCTGGATCTCTTGGCGTTACATGTTCCAGGCATTCAAATAGTCTTGGCCGACAGTCTCGGCCACCCAGGTCTTGGGCTCATGAGTGGGAGCTTCTAAACTCAGTGGCTGAAGGTCTCTTCACCAGGTGGGGCCATCCAGAGTTGAACCTCTTTGTTCCCACTCAATGATAATGACACTCTTTCTGCTTGTTCGATCCGAGCCTTGAGTTTTCTGGTGAGGTGCATTGTCCCTCTCTTGGAAAAGGAGGTTCCTGTATGCCTTTCTTCCTGTCCTGCCCCACAAAGGGTTCTGCTCAAGCTCCAGTTGGAAGGGGCGAGATGATTCTCATAGTTCCCTTCTGGCCCGTCAGATTTGCTCCCCTGCTGCAACATCTGGCGGTGGAGTCTCTGGTGTCCTTTCCTCTGTGCACTGGCTTGCACTCCCAGGACCCGGGCACTCTGGTCCATCTGGACCTGAAGTCCCTGCATCTCCATGCATGGCTCCTGCAGACCTAGCTATTGCCCACTTTGGGGCGTCCTGTAGGGTTGCAGACATCCTGGTGGCTGCTAGAAAACCCTCCACCAGAGCCGTTTACACTATGAAATGGAGCGTTTCACCCTTTGGGCTGCTGCTGCCTTTTGGATCCTTTCATCTGCCGGTGAATCACGTGTTGGGTATCTTCTTCCTTTCAGATTCTGACTTGACTACTCCTCACTTAAGGTGCACCTTCCACCATGTCTGTGTACCATGCATCGATTGAAGGCAAAGCTGTTGGCAACAACAAGCCCCTTCAGGAGTGGTCATGGGGCCATTCCACCAGAGGTAGGGCCACCAATGGCTTGCTTCAGAAATGTCTGCTGCGAATAGCTGTGCAGCTGTTGCCTGGAGTTCTGTCCACACCTTCACCAAGCATTACAGTCTGGACATCACCTCTAAATGCAGGTCCAATTTCAGCCTAGCAGTTCTTCAGGGCCTTCTCCTGAGCTCTTAGCTGCTGATCTGTCCTTTTCCTGGGTGGTGTTCTCCTGGTGTTACCCAGTACTGCTTGGGACTCTGTCTCCTACCAATGTGGCCTGCTGCAAGAGCTTTTCCTTGAGGTAAGATAGTACAGTTACATAAGAACTTACTGTAACAGTAGATCTTCGAGAGAAGCTCTTGCAGCAGTCCCTGTTTCCCTCCTTCCTTCCCTACTGCTATTTTCTCAGCACGCCTGCCTTTCTTTTGGCTCTCGGGAAACCTCCTTGGTTCTCCATTTGCTGCTTGTATAGGGTCTCCGTGGGAGAACTGAGGTAGGTGGGGACCGCCCACCTTTATAGGCTAGGCTGGCGTCAGCTGATTGACATTGGTGATAGGCGGTTCCTGTGGTAGACTGCTAGCTAGAAGTTTTTGTGTGGTCCCAGTGCCTGACAGCTTAGTCCTGCCATTGTGGCCTGCTGCAAGAGCATCTCTCAATGATCTACTGTTACGGTAAGTTCTTGCGTAACTACTGTTTCTATCATATCCTCCTCTCCTTCTGTCTTATAGGTTGTACATATTACTTCCTTCAGTCTATCCTCATTGTGCTTGTGATGCAGACCCTGCACCATTTTAGTTACTCTCCTCTGGACTGCCTCCACTCTGTCTGTATCCTTCCAGAGATATGGTCTCAGAACTGTACATGGTATTCTAAGTGAGGTCTTACCAGTGAGCTATACAGAGGCAACACCACCTCTATTCTTCTGCTTGTGATACCTCTCCCTATGTGCCCCAGCATCCCACTAACCTCCCAAGAGTCCCAACTGCTGTGTCACATTGCCTGGCCACCTTTAGGTTATCAGAGATTATTCACTAGTTCTGTCTCCTGCTTGGTGGTCATCAGTAACACTCCATCCATTTTGTACTCTGCCTCTGGGTTTCTGTGTCCCAAGTGCATTATTTTGCTCTTTTTTGCATTAAAACCTAGCTGCCATACTTGTGAGCATGCCTCAAATTTTCTCAGGTCTCTGCTCATCATTTCACCCCCCCACCGAGTATCCACCCTATAGCAGATTTTGGTGTCATCCACAAATAGGAAGATCTTCCCTCCAGATCCTCTACAATGTCATGCATAAAACATTATGAGGACTGGTCCCAGCACCGATCCCTGAGGCATCCTGCTGGTCACCCTCCCTTCTTGGAGGTGAACTTTCTTACAAGCACTCTCTGCCGCCTATCCCCCACCAATTTTCTTACCCAGTTAACCAATTTTTGACCCATTCCTAGGCTACTCAGCTTGCTTAATTGTCTTCTGTGTGGAACTGAGTCAAGTGCCTTACTGAAATCTAGGTAGGCCACATCCACCGCTCCACCCTGATCTAATTCCTTGTTCACCCAATCAAAGAAATCTATCAGATTCATTAGACATTATGCCCCACCTGTGAATCCATGCTGTCTCAGGTCTTGCAAGTCTTTTAATTCAAGATATTCCACTATCCTATCCTTTTATGCTGATTCCATTAACTTTCCCACCACCAATGTGAGTCTGACTGGTCTGTAATTGCCAGCATCCCTCCTGAGTGCCACTTTTATGAAGTGGGACTACATCGCACTCCTCCAGTCTTCTGGAACCACATCTGTTTTGAGTGAGCTGCTGAGTAGTACTATCAGAGGTGCAGCCAGTACCTCTCTGAGCTCCTTCAATACCCTAGGATGTACCCCATCTGGTCCCATTGCTTTGTCCACTTTCAGATTAGCGAGTCCCTTTAGGACTCTCTCTTTTGACTTGAGTCCACCTCTCTTCCTTCAGAGATCCTGTTACTGTTTGTGGCCCTTTCAAACAACATGAAGTCTTGCTATATTATGACAATAGCAGTTAGCCACAGCACTTGAACTGCCCCGGAGAGGAAAGAGTTAACTCCATACAGGATGGAGTTCTGAGCGCGGCGCTGTTTTAGAAGCTCTATCTGGCTAGTTTCAAATAGAAACTGTCAGATTCTTTACTCCGCCTCACTGAACAGTCGCTCCGGAGATCTCTCCTTCAGCTCGGTTCATTTCTGGTTAAAATCAGTATTTCTCGGTTAAAATTAACCGGAAAGTGTTTTATTTTCCGCATTTCGCTTCAAAGCTCTATCTGGTAAACCGTAAGTACAGGTCTTTAGTCTGTGTGGAAATTGTTATTTATCGGTTCGGTTCTGAACCGATCGGTTTACTTTTAAAATACTTTTAAAGCATTGTATGTGAATTTAGAGTGCGGTTCCTGTTCTTATCGGTTCTAAAAAACCGACTTTTAATTTTGGTTTTTTCAAATACCCGTGACACGTTAGGAACCGATAAGGATGTCTTGCCTGGCACTGCCATTAAAAGGGCAGGTTTTTGGTTAGGCTGGCATTATGTCTGAGAAACCCAAAAGAAAAACCGGCCCACTGGTTTCAACATTGTGATGTTTGTGGGAAGCTCTTTGCCAAGGCTGACCCACACACCACATGTGTTTATTGTCTGGGGTTTGACCACCTCAGTCAGACTGCCAGATTTGTAAGAATTTCCTGCAGCCACCCTGGAAAAAGATTGGGCAGGCCTCAGGGAACAAGAGGCCAAAAGTCCGCTGACCCGGATGGCCAGCCCGTCCAGTACCAACTGGACCAGAGGGAGTCCCTCTGACCAGGGCGAGACTTCCTCGGCAAAGAAAAGCTGGTTCTGTGGAACCAGCCCCAGTAAAAATCTAGGAAATCAGTAGGTCTAGAGTCCAAAATTGCTCTCCAACTGCTGCAGAGATAGCAAAAGCCATACAAATTGTCCAGTCATTGTCTTAGGGACCGTCCCAACCACCATCAGTTGGCAAAGGTTGGTTCGTCCGGTCCCAGTGGTTCAAGAGTATGATGTTGAGGAATTTTATGAACCACAGGAGGGGAGGAGGATTATGAATAGTATGTATGTGGCTGGGAGGGTCTGGATGGCCCATTGAACGGACATCTCTCCAGACAGACCATTAGAATCTCCCCTATGCTGTCTGAGTCCCCATCTCATTTTATTTTTATAAGAAAGTTGTTGAAACCCTCCAGCTTCCCTTAGGAGAGGCTGTGGATGAGCAAGAGGAGCCTGATTATGTTGAAATGATGGATATTCCAGAGTCTAGGAGATTGTCTATTCCTTTGCATAAGTCATTTAGGAAGCAAACAATGAAAATTTAAAAATCCAAATTCTGTTTCTCCTGTTGATAAAAGATGGACAGGAGGTATACTCTATCAGGCCCTGATACAGACTTCCTTTCTGAGCAGTGTAGTCATGTAGGAGTGGTACAGGCTGCAGCCTGTGACAGGCTAACATTCCCCTGGCTTCACATCCTCCTGATAAAGATTCTAGGAAGATTGATGCCATGGAAAAAGCAGTATTTTGGCAGCCTCTTTGGGACTCAGGCAGGCAAATTATATGGCTTATGTGGCTAGATATCAGAAATCTAGATGGGATACAGTTATGCAGTTAGCCAAGCAGGCCCATGGCCAGCTGGCTAGTGAATTGAACAGGTGGCTGCTGATGGCATTGAAGCCTCTAAAGTTCAATTTCATGCTGCTGTTGATGTTAATGATGTTTCCTCTAGGGTCATGGCCACTTCTGTAGCTTTCCGTAGGTTGGCATGGCTCAGGTGCACTAATCTGTCACAGGACACTCAGTCTAAGGCTATGGATTTTTCCTGTGGTAGGAAATTCTCTGTTTGGGGAGCAGACAGAGAACTATATGAAAAGATGGATGAATACAGAACTACCTACAAAGTGCCCAGGCCAAGGAGCGTGCAAGCCACTCCCAGAGGCACACACCAGAGGTAGGGGCAGGCCTTTCCACAGGCCTTTTATCAATCCCAAGCCTCCTCTGCTTTTGCTCAGAGGGCTTTTTCAGAGCAGAGGCAGGCGGGCGCAGGTAAGCCGTCCCCACCCCTCAGCCTAAGGCATCTGCCAAGCAGGCACCCTGATGGGGTGCCCAGGGCCGATCTCCTGTACCAGTAGGGGGCAGGTTGGCTTACTTCAGTCGGAACTGGGTGTCCCTAACTGGACAAATGGGTCTTGGAAGTAGTAAGCCAGGGTCTGGTTCTCAGCTTCAAACAGTTTCCAAAGATGAGGGCCAGACACTTTCCACCTGCAAGCCCCTAGAGACCCTTGCTCTGGAAGCAGAGGTCTCTGCCCTGTTAAATTGCAAAGCAGTGGAAAGGTTCCTCCTTTACACCAGGGCAGGGGTCTGTACTCAGATACTTTCTTACTCAAAAAGACAGGAGAATGGCGGCCCATCCTAGACTTAAGATATCTGAACAAACACCTTTGAAACCAAAGTTCAAAATGTTAACTCTGGCAATGATATTGCCTCACTGAGGCCAGGGGACTGGCTAGCCTCCCTGGACCTCAAGGATGCTTATTTCATGTCCTAATCAGGCCTTCTCACGAAAGTACCTCAGGTTCGAACTGCCCTCAGGCCACTACCAGTTCAGGGCAATGCCCTTCGGTCTTACCTCTGCTCCAAGGGTATTCACGAAATGTCTAGCCATGGCAGTGGCTCATGTAAGAAGGCAGGGGTTGCTGTTTTCCTCACCTGGACGACTGACTCATTGTAGGACAGTCTCCAGAACAGGTGAAATCCACTTGCAAGTCACCCAGCAGCTTCTCACCTCCCTGGGATTCCTGCTAAATCTACCAAAGTCAGTTCTAGAACCAGTTCAGGTACTTACTTTCATACGTTCGAATTGGACACAAAGCTGGCCAGGGCCTTCCTCCCTTGGAAAGGGTAGAGAGTTGATTGCCCCTGGCCTCCTCTTTCACCCTGCAGGTCTCTCGACAGCCAAGACACTTTTGCAGCTCCTGGGCACATGGCGGCCTCCACAGCTGTAGTGCAAGGAGCAAGATTTCAAATGAGAGACATTCAGTTTCATTTGAGGGCCTTTTGGTCCCAAAGGAGGACCCCTTACCAAACTGGTTCCAGTGACCCGAACCCTGATCCTAGCTCTTCAGTGGTGGCAAGATCAGAGCAATTTAAGACTGGGGTCCCTTCATTCCTATCTCCCACTCCCTCACCCTCACTACGGATGCCTCCTCCTGGGGTGGGAGCACACCTGGGCTGCCTTTCCACACAGGGAGTGTGGTCCCCCAGGAATCTCTGCTCCACATCAACTTGCTGGAACTCAGAACTGTCTTTTTAGCTCTTCAAGTTTTTCTGCATCTGTCCAGAACAATGTAGTCCAGGTCAGAACAGACAATGCCACAACAATGTGGTACATCAACATAGCAAGGGGCACTCGGTCGTCGGCCTTGTGCACCGAGGCAATGAAGTTGTGGTCTCTGGCTTACTCCCTGAACACTTCTCTAATAGCAGTTCATCTGCCAGGAAGGACAATGTCCTAGCGGATGCCCTCAGCAGGATTTCTCAGGGCCATCTGAATGGTCCTGAATCCTCAAGTGCTGGGGACAGTTTTTGCCAGATGGGGCATCCCTCAGATAGACCTCTTTGCAGCCCCAGACAACCACCAACTTCCACTGTTCTGTTGCAGGCCCCAGTGATGGGTTCAGTCCCCTGGATGCCCTTCTTTTGGATTGGGAAGGGAAGTTTCTGTATGCTTTCCCCTTCCCTCTTCTTTTCAAGGTGTTAGTAAAAATCAGATCCCAGCATTGCAAGGTGATTCTGATTGCACCAGACTGGGCCAAGCAACCTTGGTACCCACTCCTGCTATCACTAACAGTCCACCTTCCCTGTGCCTTCCCAGGATTCACAATCTGCTGACCTGTGCCCAGGGAGAGTATAGTATCCAACCTCAACTCTCAACCTCAAAGCCTGGCTCTTGAGGAGTTAGAATTGCTGATTTACACCTTTCTCAAGGTGTCCTTGATATTTTAAAGGCCTCTAGGAAGCCTTCCACTAGAGCCACTTATAATTCCAAGTGGAAAAGTTTTCCATCTGGTGTTCTGGGAAGCATATTGCCCCAGAATCTGCTGATTTACCCATTTGTTGGACTACATGGTCCATCTTAATTCTCTGGGCCTCAGACCAGCTACCTTAAGAGTTCATTTGGCAGCTGTCTCTGCTTTTATTTCAGCAGGAAAGCCTTCCTCCCTTCCTCTCACCCTGTGTTTTCCAAGTTTTTAGGGTTACTCCATACCAACCTCCTTTTGGGACCCAGCCCCTGCCTGGGACCTCAATGTTTGCATTGCTCAGTTAATGCAACCCCTTTTGAACCTCTGTCTTCAGCAGACCTTAAGTTCTTAACTTGGAAAACTGTGTTTCTAGTGGCCATCACTTCTGCTAGATGCATAAGTGAGTTACAAGCCCTTTCAGTAGAAAATGATTTTATTTCTTTTCACAGGGATAAGGTAGTCCTCAGGACTAACAGAAAGTTTTTGCCTAAGTGGTTTTGGATTTCATCTTAACCAATCCATCTCCTTCCAGTATTTTTCACTGAGCATTCTTCCTCTGACGAAAGGAGATTGCACAGTTTGGATGTTAAGAGGGCATTGAGTTACTATTTGGAACCCACAAGGGTCACAGGTTGAATCCCACACTCTTTCTCACCTATGGTGAGGTTGGCAAGGAAAACCTGCCACTAAGAGGACAATTGCCAGGTGGATTGTCTCTTGTATCCAATTTTGCTACCAAACTGGATAGAGAACCCCTCAGGTTTGAGGGACCATTCTACCAGAGGTACAGCTGCATCTCTAGTGGCTGCTAGAGATATTCCTATTTGGAAATCTGTCAAGCTGCAACCTGGAAAACAGTTCACACTTTCACCAAGCATTACTCCTGGATGTCCAGGCCAGGAGAGATGTTCGGTTTGGCACAGCCGTGCTTCAGAGCCTATTCTCTAAGTAGGTTCTGTCCTCCTCCATGGAGGTACTGCTGTGTAGTCTGCTATTGTCATAATATAGAAGACTTCATGTTGTTTGAAGAAAAATTACTCACCTTAGTAATGTTGTTTCTTCTAATGGAGTCTTGCTATATTATGACCACCCCAACCTGCCCCTCTCAGAACTTCTACTTGGGTGAGGTGTGGCAAATTAGTGCAAGCACTGTGTCATGCCATTATAGGTGTTTCCTTTTTCCTTTTAGGATTTGGGGAAATTAGGTTTATTGTTATTGGCTTGTGTGTTCTGGCCTCCCTCCTGGACTTGAGTCTTTTTGGGAAGGGGGTCTAGTAGTGCTTGTCAGGGGTGATTTTGGTTGTTGTTGTTGTTATTGTTGTAGTTGTTGTTACTAATAGGTAGCCATTGGGCTAGTGTAGGTTACTTTTTCCACACAGACTCTTAGTGAGTGTTTGGCTCCGTAAGATCTGACAGTTTCTATTTGAAACTAGCCAGATAGAGCTTCTAGAGGAGCACTTCACAGCCAGAACTCCATCCTGTATGGAGTTAACTCTTTCCTCTCCGGGGCAGTTCAAGTGCTGTGGCTAACTGCTATTGTCATAATATAGCACGACTCCATTAGAAGAAACAACATTACTAAGGTGAGTAATTTTTCTTCCCTTCTCACTCCGCTGTGAACACTGAACAAAAGTATTTGTTCAGGAAGTATGCCTTTTCATCCCCTCATCCCTTTTTAACCTTACAATCCCTCTGCTGGTCTTCCTCTTTTCACATACATACCTAAAAAATGTCTTGTCCCTTTCATTACCACTTGGTCTATTTTCTCTTTAATTTGTGACTTTGCTCTCCCTACCATTTTCACTGCTTCTCTCTGTTTCTCCTTATATACCTCCTTATCCTCTTCCATCTGCATTCCTTATATTTTCTAAATGCCACCCTTTAGGCTTAACCTTTTCAGCTACCTCTTTCAAGAGCCGAGCGGTCTTTTGTTTCCTCTTGCTCATACTCACTTGTTTGACACATAGGTTTGTTGCCTCACTATGCCCTTTCTAGTTTCCCCACTGTTTTCAACCCCACCTAGGTCATCCCCCCTCCCAGCTCATCTATGAAGCATTCACCCATCTTTATAAAATATGCCCTTCTGAAATCCAGGACCCTCACTCTTGTGTGGTTCAGTTCTGCAGCCATCCTTATACTGAACCACACCGTCACGGTGATCACTGGTCCCTAGGTGGTCTCCCACCTTGACATTTGCAGCACTGTCCCTGTTAGTAAGTACTGGGTCTAGTATCGCCCATCATGTATGGGTTCACTGACCAGCTACCTGAAGAGTATGCCCTTGTAGTGAGCCCAGGATGTCCTTGCTTCTACTTGAAGCTGCAGTTGGGATGTTCCATCTACATCAGGGGGAGGAAATCCCCACCAACAGCACCTCCACTTTTCTGCCATCTTGCAAGTGGTTTCTACCAGTACCTTATCTAACGCCTTCCCTATGCCGGAGGTCTGTGGATCACACTAGCGGAATAGTGGCTCGGTTCCTCTTTCCAGTGTGACCTACACTACCTTAGCCTCCACCTTTATTCCCTGTATCTCTGTTGCTTTTATGCTTTCCTTCACATAAAGCACCACACCCCTCCTTCCTTTCTCACCCAGTCCTTCCTGAGCAGAGTGTAGCCTGGTATGGCCACGTCCCAATGATGGTTGTCAGTGCACCATAACTTGGTAATGACCACTATTTCCAGGTCGGCCTCTGCCATTATGCCTCTAGGTTTGAAATCTTATTTCCTGGATGACTTCCAGCATTCACACATGGCCTTCAGATTTGTTAGTACTCTGCTTGTCACCCCGCTCCCTCTTTCTTTTGCCCCTCTTCCCCCCTGTTTTTAATGTTACTATTCCCTCCCTCTCCTTCGATCATCCTGCTTCCTTTATTAATTTGCAGCTGGGGGGTCTTTCCTTGGAATTACCTCACTCTCATTTCAGTAGGTGGGGGCAGTTTCTGCCTCTCTACTCCCTCCACCCCCTTGGTTAATTTAAATGCACACTGAAGTAACATTTAAGTAACATCTGAATACATTCATCTTCCAACTATTTTTATAAACAATGTGGGTACAGTAGAGAACCTTGATACTGTATGGGCAGCTGCAAAGTGTCATATATTTCATTTTTATTTTTGTACTGGAAGGCATGTGAGCATGTCTGCCCATTGGCCAATTTTCACAAGCATCCAGTCATGAACCGACAAAGCTGTACACAGCAAAGCAGAGGCTGAAGCTCCACACCAAGGACTTCAATGCTTGGCTGGAAAACTGGTGCAGAGAAAAAGGTTTCAGTTTCAGTGGGAACTGGGGACCCACCTGGAGGAATGTGGCCCTGTACAAGGGGGACGGCCTGTACCTGTCCAGTGAGAGAACCGTTGTCCTCAGTGAACAGTTTAAATGCTTCATTGGCAAGCATTTAAACTAGCAAGGGAGGTGGCAGAAGGATGCAGAGGAACCAAACTGCTCACCCCACAGGATAGTGAAGTCAGCATGGAGGACCATAAGAAAAAATTACTCACCTTAGTAATTGCTTTTCTTCTCATGGAGTCTTGCTGTATTAGGACTTAATGGAGTTAGCCACTGCACCCGAACTGCCCCGGAGAGGATAGGGTTAACTCCAGAGCAGTCTGAGTTCCACAGCTGAGGGCTGTTCAAGTTTCATCTGGCTAGTTTCAAATGAAACTGCCAGGTTCTTACTGAAGCTAAACTAATATAGCAAGTCTGTGTGAAAAGCTCTACACTAGCCATTGGCTACCTACCAGTAGTAGGACAACAAAACACAACAACAATCATAGAATAATAACAAAATCACCTGTTATTGTTAGAATCACCCATGACAAGCACTAATAGGCCCCTCTCCCCAAAGACTCAAGTCCAGAGGGAGCCACCTATCACTTAACAAAAACAGAATCACCTAGTTCCTAACCCAAATGTACAAAAAGGGGGAACTAGAGAGAAATTGAAATGGCATGACAGTGCTTGCACCAATTTGACATCCCCATACTCAAGTAGGAGTTCTGAGCGGGTAGGAGGGAGGGTTGTCCTAATACAGCAGACTCCATGAGAAGAAAAGCAATTACTAAGGTGAGTAATTTTTCTTCAAACACCATGAAGTCTTGCTGCTATTAGGACTTAATGCAGATTATACAGCAGTACCTCCATGGAGGAGGGTCAGAACCTACTTGGGGAATAGGGCTCTGAAGCACAGCTGTGCCAAACCGAGCATCTCTCCTGGACTGGACATCCAGGGAATAATGCTTGGTAAGGTGTGGACTGATTTCCAGGTAGCAGCTTGGCAAATTTCCAAAATGGGAATATCCCTAGCAGCCGCTAGAGATGCAGCTGTACCCCTGGAATGAGCCCTCAGTCCTGAGGGAGGTTCTCTACCTAGTTTTTGGTAACAGAACTGGATACAAGAGACAATCCACCTCGAATTGTCCTCTTAGTGGCAGGTCTCCCTTGCCAACTTCTCCATAGGTAAGGAAGAGTTGGAGGATTCGAACCTGTGACCCTGGGTGCTGCTCCAAATAGCAGCTTAGGGCTCTTTGACGTCCAGACTGTGCAATCTCCTCTCCCTGAGGAGGAATGCTCAGTGAAAATACTGGAAGAGAGATGGATTGGTTGAGATGAAAATCTGAAACCACTTTAGGTAAAACTTTCTGTTAGTCCTAAGGACTACCTTATCTCTGTGAAAAGAAATAAAATCTTCTTCTACTGACAAGGCCTGTAATTCACTTATACGCCTAGCAGAAGTGATAGCCACTAGAAAACAGTCTTCCAAGTCAAAAACTTGAGGTCTGCCGAGGACAGAGGCTCAAAGGGGGTTGCATTAGCTGAGCAATGCAAACATTCAGGTCCCATGCAGGAGCTGGTTCCGAAAGGGGTTAGTGTGAAGTAACCCCTAAAAAACTTGGAAAATACAGGGTGAGAAGAAAGGAAGCAGGCTTCCCGCTGACACAAAAGCAGAGACAGCTGCCAGATGAACCTTTTAAGGTAGCTGGCCTAAGGCCTAAGGAATTTAAATGGACCAAATAGTCCAGTAAAATGGGCAGATTAGCAGATTCTGGGATAATCTGCTTCTCAGAACACCAAATGGAAAACCTCTTCCACTTAGAATTGTAAGTGGCTCTAGTGGAAGGTTTCCTAGAAGCCTTTAAATATCCAGGACACCTTGAGAAAGGTGTAAATCATCAATCCTAGCTCCTCAAGAACCAGGCCTTGAGGTGGGAGAGATTGTGGTTCGGATACCACATTCTCCCTGTGCACAGGTCAACAGGTCGCTGGTCCTGGGCAAGCTCAGGGAGGGTGGAATGTCAGGACAGGAGGAGAGGGTACCAGGGCTGTCTGGCCCAGTCTGGAGCAATCAGAATCACTCTGCAGGGCTGAGTTCTGATTTTACTAGTACCCTGAAGAGGAGAGGGAAGGGGGAAAGCATACAAGAACTTCCCTTCCAATCCAACTGAAAGGCTTCCAGTGGGACTGATCCCAGAACTGGAGGCCTGCAACAAAACAGGGAAGTTGGTGGTTGTCTGGGGCTGCTAAAAGATCTATCTGAGGGGTGCCCCATCTGGCAAAGACTGACCCCAGCACCAGAGAATTCAGAGCCCATTCGTGATGGCCCTGAGAAATTCTGCTGAGGGCATCCGCCAGGACATTGTCCTTCCTGGAAGGTGAACTGCTATCAGGGAGGTGTTCAGGGAGTAAGCCAGAGACCACAACTTCATTGCTTCGTGCACAAGGCTGATGACCGAGTGCCCCTTGCTTGTTGATGTACCACATAGTTGTGGTGTTGTCTGTCCTGACTTGACTACCTTGTTCTGGACAGTAGTCAAAAACCTGGAGAGCTAAGAGAACAGCTCTGAGTTCCAAAAGGTTGATGTGAGAGAGATTCCTGAGGGGACCACACCCCTGAGTGGAAAGGTCGCTCAATGTGCCCCCCACCCTAACAGGGAGGCATCCGTGGTGAGGGTGAGGGAATGAAGAACAGGTAAGAAGGGGACCCCTGAGTTAAATTGCTTCGATTCTGCCACCACTGAAGGGCTAGGATCAAGGTTTTGGTCACTGGGATTAACTTGGATAGGTGGTCCTTCCTTTGAGACCAGTAGGACCTCAAGTGGAACTGGATGTCTCTCATCTGAAATCTTGCTCCCTGCACGACAGCTGTGGAAGCAGCCATGTGTCCTAGGAGTTGCAAAAGTGCCTTGCTGGTCGAGAGACCCGCAGGGTAAAGGAGGATGCCAGGGCAATGAGTCTGTCCACTCTTTCTCGGAGGGAAGAAATGCCCTGGCTGACTTTGTGTTCAATTCTGTACCTATGAAAGTTAGTACCTGAACTGGTTCCAGAACTGACTTTGGAAAATTCAACAGGAATCCAGAGAAGTGAGAAGTTGCTGGGAGACTTGCAAGTGGATTTTACCTGATCTGGAGACTGGCCCACTATGAGCCAGTCGTCCAGGTAGGGAAACACAGCAACCCCTAGCCTTCTTAAATGAGCCACTACTACAGCTAAACATTTTGTGAAAACCCTTGGAGCAGAGGTAAGGCCAAGGGCATTGCTCTGAACTGGTAGTGGCCAGAGGGTAGTTCGAACCTGAGGTACTTTGGTGAGAAGGCCTGATCAAAATATGAAAATAAGCGTCCTTGAGGTCCAGGAAGCTAGCCAGTCCCCTGGCCTTAGGGAAGGCAGAATCATTGCCAGAGTTAACATTTTGAACTTTGGTTTCAAAAGATGCTTGTTCAGGAACCTTAAATCTAAGATGGGCGCCACTCTCCTGTCTTTTTGGGGTAAGGAAATACCTCGAGTACAGACCCTTGCCCTGATGGCAAGGAGGAACTCTTTCCACTGCCTTGCAGCCCAGCAGAGAAACCTCTGCTTCCAAAGCAAGGGCTTCTGAAGGATTTGCAGGTGGAAAATGTCTGGCTCTCATCTTTGGGAACTGTTTGAAACTGAGAACCAGACCTTGGCTTACCACCTCCAGAACCCATTTGTCCGAGTTAGGGACAACCAGTTCTGGCTGAAATAAGCAACCTAACCCCACCGGGCACAGGAGAATCGGCCTGGGCACCCCATCAGGGTGCCTGCTTGGCAGCAGCTTTAGGCTGAGGAGAGGGAGATGGTCTGCCTGTGCCCCATCTACCCCTGCCTCTGAAAAACCCTCTGTGCAAAGGCTGAAGAGGCCTGAACTTGATAAAGGGCCTGTGGTAAGGCCTGCCCTACCCCTGGGGCATGCCTTTGTGGGAGGGCATGCCTCCTTAGCTTGGGCACTTTTGTAGGTAGTTCTGTATTCATCCATTTTCTTCATGTAATTTTCTGTTTGATCCCCAAACAGAGAGATTCCTACTACAGGAAAATCTATAGCCTTTGCCTGAGTATCTTGGGACAGATTAGTGCATCTAAGCCATGCCAACCTACGGAGAGCTACAGAAGTGGCCATGACCCTAGAGGAAACATCATTAACATCAACGGCAGTATGAAATTGAACTTTAGAGGCTTCAATGCCATCAGCAGCCACTTGTTCCAACTCACTAGCCAGCTGGCCCTGGGCCTGCTTGGTTAACTGCAATATAGTGTCCCATCTAGATTTCTGATATCTAGCCACATAAGCCATATAATTAGCCTGCCTGAGTCCCAATGAAGCTGCCATATATTGCTTTTTCCCATGGCATCAATCTTCCTGAACTGTATCAGGAGGATGTGATGCCAGGGGAATATTAGCCTTGTCACAGGCTGCAGCTTGAACAACACCTACATGACTACACTGCTCGGTGAGGAAGTCTGTATCAGGGCCTGATAAAGTATACCTTCTGTCCATTTTCTTATCTACAGGAGGAACAGAATGAGGATTTTTTAAAATCTTTGTTGTTTGCTTCCTAAATGACTTATGCAAAGGAATAGACAACCTTCTAGACTCTGGAATATCCATCATTTCTACATAATCAGGCTCCTCTTGCTCATCCACAGCCTCCTCTAAAGGGAGCTGGAGGGTTTCTGCCACCTTTTATAAAACATAAAATGAGAAGGGGACTCAGACAGCAAAGGGGAGATTCTAAGGGTCTATCTAGAGAAATGCCCGGTTCAATGGGCACGCCCAGACCTTCCCCAGTCACAAATACACTGATCAAATTCCTCCTCCCTCCTGTGGTTCATAAAACTCCTCAACATCATAATCCTGAACCACTGGACCTGAACGAGCCACCCTTTTCCCAATTGTAGGGGCCTCGATAAGTCCCCAGACAAAGACTGAACAATCTGAATGGCTTTTGTTATTTCTGCAGCAGTTGGAGAGACAATTTTGGACTCCAGACCTGCTGATTTCTTTGTCTTTTTGCTGGAGCTGGTTTCTCTGAACCAGCTTTTCTTTTACCCGAGGAAGTCAGCCCTGGTCAGAGGGCACTCCCTCTGGTCCAGTGGGTACTGGACCGGCTGGCCATCCGGTCAGCGGACTTTGGCCTCTGCCCCTGAGCCGCCCAATCTCTTTCCAGGTGGCTGCAGGAAATTTTACACACCTGGCAGTCTGACAGGAGGTGGTCAGCCCCAGACAATAGACACAGTGGTGTGTGGATCAGTTTTGGCAAAGGCTTCCCCACAGACATCACAGTGTTGGAAACCCAGTGGACCCGTTTTTCTTGGGCTTCAGACATAATGCCAGCCTAACCAACAAACTTGCCTCTTTTAAACGTACGCGTTAGGAAGACACCCCTTATCGGTTCCTAACCGTGTCATTGGTATTGGAAAACCCCAAATAAAATTAAGGTTTTTAGAACCGATAAGAACCGGTACCGCGACTTAAAGCCCAAAAATCGTAAAATAGCCACCGATCGGTTCAGACTGAACCGATAATGTATTTCACACAGACTTTATTTTTTTATTTTTTTTTTTTAGTACTTACGGTTACCAGATAGAGCTTTTGCCGAAAACGCAGTAATTTTTAAACACTTGCCAGTTCAAATGAACCAGTAAACTCGCTTGAACCGCTAAATGAACCGAGCTGAAGGAGCTGATCTCCGGAGTGACTGTTCAGTGAAAGCGAGAAGAATCTGGCAGTTTCATTTGAAACTAGCCAGATAGAGCTTGAACAGCTCAATGCTGGAACTCCAGACTGCTCTGGAGTTAACCCTATCCTCCGGGCAGTTCGGTGCAGTGGCTAACTGCATTAAGTCCTAATAGCAGCAAGACTTCATGGTGTTTGAAAGTTATCAATCAATCAATCAATCAATCAAAATCTTTATTTATTCAGGCGAACATCATTGAGCAAAGCTCATTTACAAGATGGACCTGAGTGGTCATACAAATGAGGATACAAGTATTATTACATAGACAAGAATAGAATAAATAGCAATACAATGGCATGAAATGATTATATACAACAATTTACATATATACAAGTAACAATAGAACCATTTAGCCTGTAGGAAAAAGAGGACAAAGGGTATAGCAGTCCTAAAATATAAGTTATATGGTCTAAACTAGTTTTTAAGTGAATATAATAGGTGATTCGGAAGAAAGAAATTGAGTTAATATAATGGATAGAAAAAGGAGGTTTAGTTGGGTCAGATAGGTGGGGATTATGCTTTATAAAAGCAATTGCAGAGCTCTGGAAAAAGGGCGGAGAACAATCTTTTGAAGGATGCCAGAGGTAGTAGGCTATCTAGCTTCATGGATTTTTGGAGAGAGTTCCATGCAGCTGCTAAGGAATAGCTGAAAGCAGCCCTCCCATACCGGTGCAGGCATTGGGGACCTTTAATGTGATGAGTTTACTGATCCTTAAGGTGTATGGCCTGGTTGTAATTTGGGTAAAGCAATCAGTGATATAGGTCGGTAGTTTGCCTGTTAACGCTTTGAGTATCCAGATAACAGCATTCCTATTTCTTCTGTGTTGCAATGATGTCCAGTTGACTGCCATATAAAGGAGCAATGATGGTATCGACAGAGGAAATAAAACCCATAGAAGGGGTGTGACGAGACAGCCAGTTCTGAGTGCTGGATGATAGTTTTTATATAAAATGTATTATGACTGTGTCTGCTGAAAATCACATGCTCTAGGAATGACCTCTCTCATCCCTCCCCAGATTTTAGCTGACAGATGCAGGCCAAGAGAACTGCTGACAGCATTGTATCACACATTCAGTCTTTTTAGAGAGAGTGTGTAACTGGAAGACTTTTATTACGGATCCTGTTTCTCTGAGCTAATTACAGAGTTGTTAAGTTAATTTTGTTAAGATAGAAATCATAAACTAGGTTTATGACCTTAAAATAAGGGAAGCTAGGATGTTACATAGAGGTGTAAGGTTGTAAATGACCCTATGAAGCCTGTGTGAAGAGGGTACAATATGAGATCAAAAGAGGTGTCATTGAAATTTGAGTTATGCTAAGGTTGCAGAATTAATACATCCTGTATAGTATAGATTAAAAAAATTACATCCTGTGGTTGTATAAAAATATATTTTTGTTAGATATTTTTTTGAACTTCATATTTATTATGTCTCTTCACAGATCAATCTGTTGGGCAATGACAAATACAATTTGATTGACTGACCAATACATCCTAAAATCTTTCAGTAAAAAGAAATCAGTCTGTGATTTTAGTCGTCCCACTCTGTTTCTTTCCTTTCTTTTCTTTCCTTCAAGAGTTCATGCCTTCAGAGATAATAGGTCTTTCATGTGCAATGCCCATTTCGTGTTCTTGCCATTTATAGTTTTTCTTTCCTCTTTTAAATGGTATGATCTGTGCTTTGCTAATATACAAAAGTTATCAAATTAGCACATTATTCTGATGTCAAACAAAGACATTTTAACCTACACAACCACATAACAGTCTAATCAGTTAGGGCTTGAGCAAATGTATTTTATCTTTCTCACCTATTACTTTTAATATCTTATGTTACATATAGGCCTGTTGGGATAGCACTAAGATAACTTCATTACTCTCGAGCAATTGTATAAAGGGTAACCATACCCCATTAAACTTGTCTTTTGCAAGCGCAGACATGCTGTAACTCTTTCCATTCTTTCTATTCCTTTCACTACGCTTATCCACTCTTTTAGTGTTGGTGGGTGGGGATAACCATCTCTTTGTGATAGCCTTACTAGCTGCTGCCACTAGTATCCCTGAGAAACTTTTTGTTTTATTAGACATTTGTTTCCTGATGGGCAACCCCAGGACTAAATGTTCAAGTCCAAATGACCCAAGTGGCCCATCATTTTCCCATAATGTTCCTTTACTTCCACCAGAAGGCAAGCAATCTAGGGCACCCCAGAATATGTGATATGGACTGCCTCTTGCTCCACACCCTCCAGCAAAGATCTGAGCCAGTAGTTCCATAATGCTTGGTTCTGGTTGGAGTAAGGAAGTATCTATTAATTATTTTCCACCTGAATTCTTCCATATGTTGGAAGCAGAAGTTTTAAAACACCTTCCCAAATCAATTGCCATTGTTTCTGGTCTAGTTGCAATGTTGCTTCCTGTTGCCATTTCATTTGGCATTTCAGGCATTCTGTAGCTGTGAGGCCTTGATAAGTTTCTACCAACCGTGAGGTTATATGTTTGTCTTCTGGGTTATTTGCTGCATTCAGGATGATCTGCACAATCTGATGGGGTCCGACTGTGCTTTTACGAGGTTGGCACCCTGGGTTAAAAAGAGACCACCTGAGATACCTAAAAAATGTGAATTTGGATATGGTATTCTTGTTGTATTTCATGGAATGTCCTCACCTTCCTTGTGCTATAAACTGTCTAAAATAAACCAAACCGGTATGTCCACCTCCGAATGTGTCATCTAGTCTTGGTGGTTAAATAGCACACATGAAGCTATCTTTGATTCTTTAGAAAAGGAATGCTCCAGTTTAAGCCTGCTTTTTTACTCTACCCCATATTCTGTATGTTCATGCTGCCATGGATTATTTGATTTATAGAGAATTAACTTATTTGGAGGGTTGTCAAAATCCAACAAAGGACTAGCTGATGGGACAGAGCGGAATTCCATTTCTTTCCAAGCACTATTATCTTCTTTTGACTAATACACCACCCATGCTGTCAGCTGGGCCATTAAGTAGTAGGTTTTAAATTAGGTAATCCCAAACCCCTTGTATTTTTGGTCTCATTAGGTCTGTCTAGGCTATTCTTGCTCTACTTTTCCCCATATAAACTGTCTAATCGACATGTTGATTTTTTCCATTCCGTTACTGGAATGTGGAGAGGCAAGGAACTAAACAGGAACAGAAACTCGGAGGACGCTCATTCTCACCGCTCTCTACTCTACCTAACAGCATCAGGGCAGTATTTCCACCTTTTAAATCCATAAAGACTTCTTGTAAAGTTTCCCATAGTTACAAATCTATATAACTTGTTTAATTGAGTAGGGATATATATGCACAAGTATCTAATGCTTGTTGTTACCCATTTAAAGAGTATAATTTGAGTTAAAGAAGGGACTGTATGACTACTCACCTGCAAGACCTAAGTCTTGTCTGTGTTTATTTTAAAGCCAGAATCTGGCCATATGTGTCTAAAACTTGCATTAATACTGGAAAGGACTGTTGAGGGTTACCTAGATAAATCATTATATCATGTGAAGCGTATATTTTATTTTCTACCCCCCATTCTTACTCCCTCTATTTAGGGCTTGAGCGGATATGTGCTGCTAGGGGTTTAATGCTCAACGAAAAGTAAGGAGAGAGGGACACCCTGCCGTGGTGCCTCTTTGAATCTCTAAAAGCCTTGAGACTGTGCCATTAACCTTCACTCGCCTGAGGACACTGATACAACGCCGAGCCAAACCAGAAATTGAGAGCCAAATCCAAATTTAACCAATGTGGCCTTTAAGAAATCCCATTGCAGGCGGTCGAACGCTTCTCAGCATCGATTGATATAGCAATTTGTTGTTTTTTGCATGCTTTGCCTAGTTGCAAAATGTTCAGGCAACTGCATGTTGTCTTGAATATGCCTGCTTGGGACAAACCTGGTCTGATCGGATGTATCAGGTCCGCAAAAACTGTTCAATCTGGAGGCCAAAATCTTGTAAATATCTTGGAGTCCACATTCAACAGGGATACAGGGCGATAAAAGGAGCAGGTCTCTGGTGGTTTACCCTCCTTTGGTATCCCTGCAATTATAGCACTACGCCAGGAATTTGGCAGGTTGTCCTCTTTGCAAGCTGAATAAAAATTTCCTAAAATGGGACTTAAGGAATTGCTAAAAGCCTGATAAAATTCTGAGTTAAACCCATCTGGACCCGTGTTTTATTTTTTCAGATTTTTATGGTCTGTTTTATCTCCTGCTCGTAATAGGGGCTTCCAACAAGGTCCTATTGGCTGTACTCAACTGTGGAAGCTGTATCTGGGAGAGGAATTATTCGATTTTTTTCTCTGAGGGTCAAAGCCTAGTTTTCTGATGCATACAAGTATGGTAATATTTTTGAAATACTTGCTATTTTTTTTAGGGGTATAACTGTTAGTTAGTTGACCATTCTCTTGGGAGCGGATATATTTAATATATCTGTCTGTTTGTGTTTTCCTAGTCTGAAGGCTTAGTAATCTCCGCCTTTGTTTCCAAGTTCATAATAAGACTGATTTAAATATCTAAGTTTCCTTCCAGTTGGATATCTAAAAGATTTTGTAATTCCTTTCTAGTTTTCCATCTGTTACCAAACTAGATGCAAGCCTTCTTTTTGTGTTCTACTTCCAATTGTTTTAATTGTTGTTCCAATTTTTAATTGTCTCTATTTTCTTTTTTTTTTTGTTGAGAGAGTATGCTATAATTCGCCCCTTAAACTGCCTTCAAGCTGTCCCAGTACCATTTGATTCCTGTATCCTGAATCCTGTTAGTTTCTTTAAATTCTAGTATTGCGGATTCTATCATTTCGACAGTCTTTTTACCCAGGAGTGAGGTGTTCATTCTCCACACAGTTTCCTCTGCCAGTCCCCTGCTGCAGTTCTAAAACCACTGCTGCATGGTCTGATATTAACTTAGGCATTATATCACAATTTCTGACCTTGAATATATCTGCCCGACTGCATAAGAAGTAGTCAATCCTTGAGTAGGACTTCTTAGAATGAGAATAAAATGTATAGTCCCTACTTGTTGGTTTATGCTCCTCCAAATATCGATTAGGGCTAGTTCCTGCATGTGCGTTCTAACCATTCTACCTCATGTTTTTATTGGTAGATGAGATCTTAGAAGACCTACCCTCGATGGGGAAATCACACAATTGAAATCCCCACCCATCACTATCATTCCTCCCCAACCCTGAGATTTTCTGAAAAATCTTTCTGTAAAAGGATTAATCATCCTTATTTGGACCATATACATTGATCAGATGTATTTTTGGGAAAATATTTGTCCTGAAATGGATACATATCTACCGTCTTGGATATGATCCTCCCAATGATGGTCAGGAGTATATTTTTTTTGGAGAATCACAGTACCTGCCTTCTTATGCTGTGGGTGAGATGACCCCACTACTGTCCCTACCCAGGATCTAACTAATTTCTGATGCTCAACTGAGACAGTCTAGTCTCCTGCAAAAACAAATGTCTGCGTTAAGGCTCTTAAGGTAATGAAGGATCTTAGTTCGTTTTTGCAGTGAGTTTACACCTCGCACATTAAGTGAAACTATTTTAATATGACTCATATCTTAAACCAGAGATGCTCTGCCTCATGATTATCTCTGTTACACCTGTTACTGTCAGAACAAGTTTAGGTTAGTGCATACCAAGTAACATCTATCCTCTTTTTCTTCCTGGCCTCAAGTGGTAACTCATTACTGAAGCTCTGCCCTTCATTAAAACAACCGCACAACAGGTGCCGATATCCTTAATGTTAATTTTCGAACTGATTTCCCATTAGTTTCAACACACTAATGCGGTTATTTTTTCAGAATCTGGAATCCAAAGGAAAAAAAGGGAAAAAAGGGAGTGTTAGGAGTAAAATAATCTATTAATGGGCTGGGGATTAGGAATAAGTGGATAGGAAAAGTGGAAAACAAAGAGATCTAAGAGTCAGTGAAGTGAGGAGTCACTCACTAACTTAGGTAACCACTCTTTTCGTCTATTAATGTCCCCTCTGATTATTTAGAAGTATCCAGGAAGAGGAAGAGAAGACAAAAAGAAAAGGGGGTTATGACTTTCCAAGGCAAAAATTCCATAAAAAAAATGGATTTGGGGCGCTGTGGAGCCCGAGCTGTGTGGCAGCAAATTTGTTCAGCTCCATAACAGAGTTTTAAAACTAATAAAATCGCTACTGCAGACTTGAGATTTAGTGAAATAAATATAGCAGCTCGACTGGGGAAGCAGAGAAACCTAATATGGGTAACCTCATTAAAAGATAAAGGTGGGGATCTGGCAGTAAACATGAGGGATTCCTCAGACATCGCGGCCTGGTCTGGAAGAGCAACCTACAACACCTCAGGTACCGAGGAAACCATGACCTCAATTGGTCTTAAATTACAAAGACTGATTTCCTCTGTTGCTGATTTAAGTAATAAAATGGATGCATTCGCTACTCGGTAACGACACTGCTGAGAGGATCAGTGGAGAAGATGCAAACGGAATTTGCTGATGTTAAAAGACAGAGGAAACCCTCAGGTGCCGAACCTCCATGCTTATTAAGGAAAACACGCTACATGAGGGCCAGGCTAGAAATGCTTGAGAATCAGGCCCGGTCATCGCACATCAGGATTTTGGCTTGCCAGAGGGAATCAAGGAGACCACCCGGTAATGTTCCTGAGAGACTGGCTCGAATCAGATTGCTTCCAGAAGGCAGGTCTGGGCTTTAATTTGCAGAAGGCCTATCGAATTACCCTCGTGGCCACAAAGAAGACTCAGAGAATCCCTGAACCTTGCTCCTAGTTACAGACAGAGTTGGTACCAGGGATAAGATCCTGAGGTTAGCAAGATAAGCAGCGCCTTTGATGCAGGATGACCGAGCGGTTTACCTCTTTCCAGATCTCAGCTATGCAACTCGGTTGAGGCGGAAAAAATTTGACGAAGTTCGAAAACACTTGAAGGAGGCATCGGTGATTAACTCAATCATTTTCCAGCTCGGCTGAGAGTAGTACACAGAGAGAAGATTTGGCTCTTTTCGGACCCCACGGAGGCAGGAAATGGGCTTCTAATATGAATAGTCATAATCCAAACGAAGAGAAGCAAGAGAAGTGGCTTGGATATAGAGGAGGAGGGAGAGGACTGAATATGTTATTAAGTACTTTCTTTTGCTTTAAATATTCAATCAATACTTATATATAAGTTTGAAGATTCAGGGACTAACGTTCAAGGTCCTTATTCCTGGTCAGCCTTTTCTTTGATAGCTGCCTTTGTGCTAATGACTTTATCATACTGGGACCTTATATTGACTGGAGAGTCATTTAAAATAATCTTATGCTGTGAATTCACCCATTTTTGTGGGTCATAAGTATAAGATCCTATAGGTTCAATGCTTGCTTAAAGTAGGAATATAAATACATAGTTAGTTTTACTGCATACAGAACATTTGCTGCCTTAAAGTTTTTTAAGGTGAATCTTATTTTCTTTAGGCAGATAGTATGACGCCTGTTGCTCCTTTGGGGCAAGGTTCTTTAGGTAATTTTACAGTCCTATATTAACGTAATTAGTCATACTGCTCTTGGGTTCAGTAGGAACACAGCAATTTTTGATAGATACCTTTCCTAGAAAATGTTTTTGTAAACCTCCCAATGTGGTATCAATATGTCTAGGATGCATTTTCCTAAGATTAAGGAGACTATCTCCAAATGGTTTTATATTGTCTAGCATGGACTGTCTTAGACATGGAACCTGTACTTGTATGATTACAGTATTAAATATATAAAAATAAAGTATAAAAAAATGGATTTAATAGCATGCGCATTATACCTGCTGGTGTTAACAGGTCTGACTTTAAAAGTCAGGGTAGTGCTTATGCCACTCTGCCACCACTATATGTGTGGTAGAAGTTAGCCCTTAAGATGATAGTGGGCCCTGTGGCTGCAGTCTAAGGACTCAAGAACCCCCGCTCTTTGTTTGGCCACTACATTTAATCTAGACTTTTATGCACTTCAGATGGATCACTTAAATGTTTTATTTCATCGCCAGCCATTGTGTCATTTTCCTCAGTCCCCCTTTCAGATGTCATACGACATCGGGAGACGGAAGAAAAGCAGACATCCTTCAAGTTAACCTGTCCCACCGTGATCCAACCCCATCCCCAATCCCTCACCCCAGTCCTCCTCGCCTCTCTGAATCCCATTACTTTTATTGAAATGCATTTTGTCCTTTAAATTGTCCTTACAGAAGGTTCTTCATAGCGACCGAGTTTGCTGTATGTTTTTCAAGATACTAGGCCACCTGTCATTTTAGTTTTCAGGGTCCAGTGAAGGAAGTAGTTGTTGATGGTTTTACTGCCCTCTGAAATCTTCGTTCTCTCTCCAGTATGTCTTTCAAGTCAGCTCCAAGATGGAGGGCCATGAAATCGCTGTCTGCAGATTCGTCTCGGGTCTTTCCACTCTGCGCCAAGCCACCTTTGTAATGTCTCTCCAGTGCTTCTGCTTGCATATCTGGAATCAGGATCCTCAGGCTTTGCAGAGCGAGGAGGCCTCAAACAGGGATTCAGAAAGATGTGAACCTTCTTCTGTGAAGAGTTTTAAGTTGTGCTGGATACTGCAACTGTATTTTACATTTTTCTCCTTTGCCAATCTGATCACCTCCTTGGCCTGTTTCTTTTATTATTCAGGTAGTCGGAAAAGTCTTGATCAAAAAGATTTTCTTGCCATCTATCTGGATCTCTTTATTTTTCAAGCTGTCAGGAGAATAATTGGCGATCGTTGTAATTAAGCATTTTGATAATTATAGAAGCGGTTTAGTATTTTGCTCTTGGGTCTTTGAAGAAGCGATCTATGTGCTCTCTCCACGATCAGGGGACTTAGGTGATTCCATCTTTACACCGACTAGAAGATATGCTGTATAAAGTCTTCCATTGTAGAAAATGAAGCTTCCATACCCTCTGGCACACCATAAATTCTGAAGTTATTTGCTTTGCTCTATTCTCTTGATCGTCTCAACTTTGCTTGCAATTCACGTTCCTGTGTTAGCAGGTAGAGAATGGCACGGTCTTACTGGCCCTTGATGAATCTGCCAGGGAGCCTATAATCTGCTCAGAAGCTGTGGTCCTTTTATCAATTTTACGGAGATCCGCTCGAACATCAGCCACTGAGGACTCCACTCGGATGGGTTTTAATTATGCCATCAAGCTTAGCCATAACTGCATGTGGGTCCAGTATTTCTAGGCTTTCTTCTGAGTTCAATGCTCGCCACTGCAGAGGCTGGTCGGAGTTCAGCAGCGGCCTTGCCCTTGTCTGTATTCATCATAGCTTTTATTTTCGCCGCCTGTGAGCTCTTCCCTTTATATTTTCAGTTTGCAAATGTTCGATTTTAAGATTTGGTTATTTAAAGTAATCAAGGCCTCTCTTTCTAATTTTTAATATACTTTTAAGAGCGAGTGTTCTTCAAATGCCTCAGCTATGCAGCCATGCAGTAGGTGACGTCACTGAAGTCCATTTTTGTTAGATATTTTACCAGAGGAGGGCTGGATGATTTCATCCAAAAGGGTTTGCCAATACTGCTTGAAAAGATTATTCTCTTTCACTATAGAGATGCTTTGGTATCTGACACTGACTAAGGAAACATCTGAGCACTGAAAACAGGTATTTAAAGCTAGACAAAATCTAAATATAGTTGTAGGAATTGCACTTGTTTTAAACCTTGTTTTGTTTTAAAGATTTGTATGTCTTTTGATATAAGAGTTCTGCATTGTATGTTTGACATATTATTATATATTTTAGTAAAAACTCTAATTTTAGAGCAAACCTGGTCTGTCTTTGAATTGCTTTCTTTGCTAAGAAATATTTATGGTTCAGCAGACATAAGCTTGTATGGTGGTACCAAACTGGAAACAGACGATTTTAAATCTGAGGTCTTTATTAAGTTTTAAGGGTTTGTTTCTGAATACCTGCTTAGGTGCCTATAGGCAAAGATATCTGGTCCCCTGAAGACAGATATATCTGAGCCTGTGCATTGGGTATACTAGCAAGAGGTTACAGTTTGAATCCCTCCAGAACTGAGACCAAAGGTTGATCCGAACTCACAAAAACAGACAAGAGGGTTACCGTGTCTGTTACACTGTTCACAAGACTGCACTCTGAGGTTGGCACTTTGGTAGTAGAGGGCCTGACCTACTGAGTGAATTTGTGACAGATTGGTTGCTGGTGGCATAATTTTGGTATCACAAGCTTTATTGTTCTGTCAGCTGAGACCGGAGCTCTCTTGCAAAGAAAGAAAAAACGAGTTTATTTTAAAAGAAAACAGAACTATATATTACTTGGTGTACAGTCAAGTTCCTACCTATTTTATTTTTTTTCTAAATTGCAAAGTCAGAGAAGCAATAGTTAGGAAAGATGGCATCCTACTACAGCAGGCACACTGCAGAACAGTTAAAACAGTTGTGCGAGGACAGAGGAGTCCTGTTTGAGGTGAAAGCCAGTAAGCAGAACTCATAGATGCCCTGATGGTAGCAGATACCAGGAGCAGCGAGTCACAGACCGTGGACTGAAAAGGGACAGCAATGGCCGCTTGTCAGTGAAGGGCCGCAGCAGCAGGAGGAGATGGTCACCAGTATCCTGAATCCAGAGGTACTCAAACTGCAAACTGAGTTGCGAGGATGGAACTGGAGGCAGAGCGACAACAGAGGGAGGCAGACCGTGAGGAGGTGGACGCCAGCAGCTGCAGAGGAGAAGAGCGAGGAACAGAGGGAGGAGGATGGTGAGGCAGAGTGACAACAGAGGGAGGTGGACCGTGACAGAGCGAGAACGCAGAGAGGCAGAGGAGAAGAGAGGAGAGACAGTGGCAACACGAACTTGAGAAGATGCGACCCACCAGCGGCACCAGAGCAGGTGAGTGGCTTGGGTTTAACTGGGACTGCAGGACTGGGTTACAAATTAAACTCTAAATTAATAGCTGAGTTTAAGGATGGGGAGGATATAGATGCCTTTTAAAATTCTTTTGAAAAGTTTGTATTCAGGCTAAAATTTCTAGAGAGTCCTGGAGCTTCCAGCTATCCCTGCTACTTACCGGAAAAGCTCGGGATGCACTGGGTCACATGGACAATAAAGACAGTGATGATTACAGCAAGTTAAAAGCTGCACTACTAAAAAGTTTGAATTAACTGCTGAATCATACAGAGCTAAATTCGTAGCTCAGAAGAAGCCCTGATATGAGCTATGAGGAGCTAGCCACGAAACATCAGTTTTAAAAGGTGGGAAGGAATTGAGGCAAACACTGTTGATAAAAATGAAACTGTGATTTTATTGGATGATGCCCAGCAGAGTTAAAAACTCTGGCTAGAGGACCGAGATCCAAAAACAGTGCAAGAGGCTGCTAAACTCACAGACTGCTATGCCAAGAGCAGACCCTCTGAGAGGGAATGGGGCGTGGCAGCGCAGAAAGGGAAAAGTGTGCCTTCAGGGCAGCTAAAACCCTCACTGCCTTCACCGAAACCAGTTAGCCCCAGGTTTCCAAGAAAAGATTTCTCTGAAGTAAGAAATGCTTGTTAGTTATGTAAAGAAACTGGGCACATTGCCAGGAGTGTCCAAGAAGGGCAAGCAATAATCATGAAAGTGGTACCAGAAAAGAAGTGGGTTGTTTGTGTGTTCTGAAAGCATGCCAGTGAACATGAGAGAACACATGCACCCAATCATGGTAAATGGCATACAGACGAGGGGTTAAGGGACACGGGCATCCCTGACATTGGTGAAAGGGATCTAGTACAGCCTGGTCAGCTTATCCCAAACACATACGTGACTGTACAGGGCGCTGTGGATGAAGCGAAAACATTGCCACTGGCCAGTGTTCTCCTGGACTGGGATGAAACAGGGGAACTGTGCAAAGGAGGCTGTAGCTAAGCGTTAGCAGTGGATGTGATCCTGGGTAACAATCTCCAACAGGGATGGTATGTGCAGTTACCGTAGCCAAGTGGCAAGGAAAATAGTAGTTCCCTGAACCCCACAGAAACCAGTGTGGAAACCATGGAGAGGTGGTTCCTCAGCCTGTGTCTCCAGATGGGAGACTGATAAAAGGGGTAGAAATTTCCCGGTAGCAAGTGAGCACACAGCTACGGAAGGCTACTCTGAAAGAGGAAGGGGTGACCAATTGTCAGAGGGTTAGGATTGACTAGTGATCCTGAGGGCCCGACGCTAGTGCTAGGGACCCTAGTTTAGTGACTGAAGGGACTTTCCCATGCCTTGGGACTGTGTGAGGGTTTGCAGCTGCTCAGAGGAGACCTAGTTTAGAGAAGCTGAGGCTTGAGCAGACTCTGAGGGCACACAGGAGGACGGCAGACATAAGGTTTTGGGGAAAATGGACGTGGTATACACAGGCAGTACAGACAGAGGGAGTGAGGGATGCTGGCAGGCAGCTTGTCATTCCCCAGGGGTATCGTGAGCAGTTGCTCAAAATTGCACATGATATTCCCTTGTCTGGTCATCTGGGAATTCTGCACATAACGCAGCGGTTGGCCAAGAATTTCCCATTGGCCTAACTTCACCCAGCAGGTGAAGGAGATTGCAGGTCTTGTCACCAGTGCCAAGAAATAGAGAAGCGGCAAGAAAACCCTAGCCACCCTGATCCCTTGCCCATAGTGGAGGAGTCATTCCAGAGGTGGGAATGGATATTGTGGGGCCTTTAAATACCCCCAGCCCCTCAGGGAAGAGATTCATCCTGACTGTGGTGCATTATGCCATCGGTACCCAGAGGCAGTCGCCCTATCCTCTCTGAGGATAGACAACGTGGCAGATGCCTTACTTGGAATTTTCTCCCGTGTTGGGTTTCTGCAGGAGGTAATCACCAATCGAGGGGTTCCTTCATGTCGGACCTGATGAAGTGTTTATGGGAGGTGTGGGGTAGTGCAGAGATGCACGACATCAGATCACCACAAGCCAATGGGCTTGTGGAACTGATTCAATGGTACCCAAAGTCAATGCTCCAGGCGTTTGCTGAACAGCAGGGAGGGACTTGGAGAAATACCTTTCCCACCTGTTGTTTGCATACAGGAGGAGCCCCAAGAGTCGAAAGGATTTCCCCTTTGAACTCTTATATGGACGCCGGGTTCATGGGCCCCTACCTTGATCCAGGAGGACTGGGAAGGCAAGCATGCCACCCGGGGACTCCCATTGTGGATTATGTCCTTAGGTTTAGGGAAAGGCTGAAGGAGCTTATGGGGACAGCCCAGAGAAACCTGGTAGCTGCCCAACGAGACAAAAGGTGTGGTGCGACCACGAGCCAGAGCTCGCTCATACATGGTGGGTCAGGAAGTCGTGGTCCTTATTCCGGTCCGGAAAGACAACCTGCAAGCTGAGTGGCATGACCGTACAAAGTGGTTAGGAAGGTAAATGATGTAAACTACATTGTGGAGTTACCTGACTGTAGACAGACAGAAAGGATGTACCTTGTCAACATGATGAAGCCATATGCAAATGGGGCTGACATGGTGTTAGCAGTGTGTAGTCATGAGGAGGGTCGGACAGAAGGGCCCCCTTCTGGACTTGCTGGAAGAGAGTAAGCTTGAGGAGTCCTCTGTGGAGGCAGTAAATTGTCTCCCCAGCTGAACCTGGACCAGGTCCAGAAGGTAAGGGAGGTTTTAGACTTTGTCCCTTGTTTAGCACCAAGCCTGGACTAACCCCTTAGCGACACGATGTGGAGACAGGGACACAGATACCCATACGGGGAGCAGCATATCGGTGTCAGAGGCTGTCCAAAAGGACATTAGAGGAAGTGGAGGCGATGCTAGATTTAGGGTAATCCCAGATCCCACAACCCCTGGGCCTCACCAGTAGTCATTGTGCCCAAGCCAGATGGCTCAATTCATTTCTGTTTGGACTATCTTGGACTGAATGCAGTCACGAAAGTCCAACACCCACCTGATGCCCGGACAGGCGAACTCCTGGACAAGTTGGGAGGGCGACCTGCTACGACTATTGACCTGACCAAGGGGTACTGGCAGGTAGAATTGACAGACAGAGCTAGGAAGATCAGCCTTCCATCACTCCGATAGGCTTATCTGAGTTTAAAGTAATGCCTTTGAATGAAGAACACCCGTCCACTTTCCAAAGGTTGGTGAACCAGGTGTTGAATGGTGCTGAGGGAGTACGCCATAGCGTACCTGGATGACATTGCCATCTTCAGTACCAGCTGGAGGAACACCTTTCACACCTTAGGAGGTGCTGGGCAGGATACAGAGGCCGTGCTCACTGTCAAACCGAGACGTGCCAGATAGCCATGGGGAAGTGGCATACCTCGGGCATGTGGTAGGCCAGGGCAGCTCTGCCCACCAAATAAAGATAGAGGTGATTCAGGACGTGGCCCAGACCAGAAACCCAGAAGCAGGTCAGGAGCTTTAGGACAGTAGGGTACTACAGAAAGTTTGTACCTAATTACAGTGCCCTGGCTGCTCCCCTATCTGACCTGACAAAGAAAAAGATGCCAAAGAAAATTACTTGGGGCCCAGCCCAGAGGAAGCCTTTACCAGACTGAAGGAGGCACTGTGCAGTGCTCCTGTTTTGACAAGTCCGGACTATAGCAAAACCTTTATAGTTCAGGCGGATGCCTCAGACGGGGTATTGGGGCAGTGCTTAGCCAGACATCTAGCCAAGGGACAGACCACCTAGTTGGGTAGCTGAGCAGGAAGCTGCTCCCAGGGAACAAAGCGTACTCACGGTGGAAAGGGTGTCTTGCCTAGTGTGGGCCCTGAAGAAATTAAAGCCATACTTGTATGGACAGCATTTTGTGGTGCAGACTGACCACAGCCCCTGGTTTGGCTGATGCAGATGGGAAAGAGCAATGGGAGACTGCTAAGATGGAGTCTTGCTTTGCAAAGGTATGATCTGACAATCATACATAGGGCAGGCATTAAGAATCAGAATGTCGATGGGCTGTCTAGGGTCTATGAGGAGTGAACTGATTTGGGAAGCTCATCCATGAGGATAGATCCCCAAATTCAGTCTAGGTGGGAGGAGTGTGACATAGACAGCCAGTTCTGAGTGCTGGATAATATTTTTGTTATATAAAATGTATTATGACTGTCTCTGCTGAAAATCAAATGCTCTAGGAATGACCTCTCATCATCTCCCCAGATTTTAGCTGACAGATGCAGGCCAAGAGAACTGCTGACAGTGTTGTATCACACACTCCATCTTTTTAAGACAATGTGTTACTGGAAGACTTTTATTAAGGATCCTGTTTCTCTGGAGCTAATTACGGAGTTATTAAGTTAATTTTGTTAAGAGAAATCATAAACTAGGTTTATGACGTTAAAATAAGGAAGCTAGGATGTTACATAGAGGTGTAAGGTTGTAAATGACCCTATGAAGCCTGTGTGAAGAGGGTACAGCATGAGATCAAAAGAGGTGTCATTGAAATTTGAGTTATGCTAGGTTGCAGAATTAATACATCCTGTATAGCTGTATAGTATAGATTAAAAAATTACATCCTGTGGTTGTATAAAAATATATTTTGTTAGATATTTGACAGAGGAGGGCTGGATGACTTCATCCAAAAGGGTTTGCCAATACTGCTTGAAAAGATTATTCTTTCACTATAGAGATGCATTGGTATCTGACACTGACTAAGGAAACATTTGAGCACTGAAAACAGGTATTTTTAAGCTAGACAAAATCTAAATATAGTTGTAGGACTTGCAATTGTTTTAAACCTTGTTTTGTTTTAAAGATTTGTACTGTATGTCTTTTGATATAAGAGTTCTGTATTGTATGTTTGACATATTATTATATATTTTAGTAAAAACTCTAATTTTAGAGCAAACCTGGTCTGTCTTTGAATTGCTCTCTTTGCTCAGAAATATTTATGGTTCAGCAGACATAAGCTTGTATGATGGTACCAAACTGGAAACAGAAGCATTTTAAATTTGAGGTCTTTATTAAGTTTTAAGGGTTCATCTCTGAATACCTGGCTAGGTGCCCGTGGCAAAGATATCTGGCCCCGGAGGAGATATATCTGAGCCTGTGCATTGGGTATGCTAGCAAGAGGTTACAGTTTGAATCTCTCCAGAACTGAGACCAAAGGTTGATCCGAACTTACAAAAACAGATAAGAGGGTTACCTTGTCTGTTACACTGTTCACAAGACTGTGCTCAGAGGTTGGCACTTTGGGAGTAGAGGGCCTGATCTGCTGAGTGAATTTGACAGGGGAACAGCAGCGGACAGGAGAAAGGGGGGCTAACACCAGTGATCGCCACAGTGTGGTTCAACATGAATACAGTGCAGTCCAGCCACACAAAGGTAAGGGTCCTGGATTTCAGGAGGGTGTATTTTACTAAGATGAGGATATGTCTCAAGCATGCCCTGGTAGGGAGGGACAAAAGGGGAGTGGAGGAGCAGGGCCCATCTGAAAGGTGCCATGGTGGAGGCAACAAACCTTTGCATTAGGCAATAAACAAGGGCAGAGGAAAAGAAAGCCACTATGGTTCATAGAATCATAGAAGCTTGATGGCAGAAAGGACCATGCCGCCCATCTAGTCTGCCCTATCTCACCCTCTAAACCTCCCCATCTGCCAACACTGTTCCCGTGCCATCTGTACCTTCTGCCAAGTCATCCATGTTGCCTGCCCAGAGGTATCCAAATCCAAGACTGGCTTCTCCCTGAGACCCCTAAGGGCAGACTGGACATGCAGGAACCCACAATTTAGTCCCCTGATGTCTGGTGAAGAGACATCTGTGCCCAGTAACCACTGCTTGTTACTTCCTCCTCCAAGTGGCTTTAAGCTGATCCACCCCTGAAACATGTACAGCTACTAAGTCCCTCTTGGACCCACCAGAAGAACCTTCAAGCATAACAGACCTCAAGTCATTCTGCCCTTGGTGTGTTACAGGCAGTAGAAGCCTTACAAGGAGTTCTATGCCACCATAAACCTGCCACCAGCCAGATTCAGTGGACCCCGTCCAACCTCAGCCATACCCCAGGACCAGTACGCATGCTACTGGGAGCCTGGCACTGTGCCACCGAGCCAGACCCAGTGGGTTCCTTCCTGACATTCCAGGGCCTGTACTTGCACAGTGTCACTGGGTATGGATGCTACCTATTTCCATCGCTAACCTTTTGGAAACCACAAGGGATGTGAACCCCTTTCCTCCCGCCCAGACCTTGTATTTATCCCCTGTCCCTAGTCTCCTTCCCATCTGCTGTGGGACAAAGCAGTTGCTGCAGTGGTACCCAGCCCTGCGATGGACATGTTAGTAACAAGATACTTACAAAGGGTCCAGCACTCAGTCCACACCTAGAAGAATTCTCCAGATAAGTGTTGCTTCTTATTCAAATATGCTTTATTACAATGACTCCAGAGTAGCAAACCACAGTGCTTAGACAATGAACAGAGCACAGTGTACAACATAGGGAGGAACCAAGAATGTGGTTGCCACCCCACTTCCAGGGACCAAAATGTGACAGATGTAAATATTACCATGTTGCTGTTAACACCAGCTCTTTTCTTAACCCCCAAACAGCTGCTGTACTGCCCATTACGTAAGTTCATTAATTGCAATACCACAAATGTGATTTATTTGGCCATGTGCCTTGTGGTACATTTTATGGGTCATACAAAATGAAAATTTAAAGAAAGAACAAGGAACACATGAGGCCATCATGCAGAAAAATAATGATTATGCTTTGACTCATCATGTAGAAGTCATGGAAGGGGTGAGGACCATAGTCCTAGATTCATCAACATTGAAGTGAGCACCTTGGGGACCAAGGGAGGGGACATCGAGAAGAGATTGCCATGAGGGAGGCACAATGGATAAACCAGTTGGGAGCCTTAACATGGCCTGTCTATGTGACCAGATTGAAACAGTACATTGCTGTGATATACCAGCTATTACAGTGTAGCTATTGTTTCTGTTTTTCTGATGACACAAGCATGAATTTGTTGTCTCAGCAACTAGAAAAATTCAAAAGATCTTAGTTGGAATTTATCAGTTTTGAATAGATGGTATTCTGGGGTCTGGTTCAATTCTCAGTAGGTAACATTATTTCTTTTTCACTACAATTTGTGATTTAATTGCTAAGCAGTGGCTAATACTGCACCAAAACATTTACTTGTCATCTTAAATATACTGTATAAAATTGTTAAAGTATATTTTGTATTGAATAATATATACTCACCTACAGAAGCTTACCCAGCTTAGGGTGAGATAGTATGAGGTCTACTTTAGTCTAATTTCACTGGATGGGTGTTTGCAGACATATTCGGAGCTCCAACTGATCTTCAGCTGGTAGTTTTGTTTGGTTGAGCCCTTATGTAGTGCTAGACAACAGTATGACTAGGATCACCCCAGATGGGTTTCAGAAAGTCTTTGCCACCTGGCAAAAGTGAGCATGCCTAGGAGTGCCTTCAAAAGATGGCTTTACCATTTTGCTTAATACCATGAGAAACACCTTTATTTGGGTAAGGGATGATGGGATAAACCTTCAGTCTCTGAATAACTTTGGGCAAGTCTGGTCCATATGGGTCAGTTATTATTCATTTATGTCCAGTTATATATTAACCCCTCCCCAATGGGTGGGCTTACCTTAGTTTGTCCCATGCTGCCTGCCCACCAGTCCTGGTCCTGGCGTGCTCCTTTGGTTGCTCCTGCCAGACCCCGTGTGTTTGTATTGCCTTGGGGACTGAAGGAGCGAGAGCAAAAGTTAAACCCACCCACGTGACAGTAATGCAGCCGGTGAGCGCTGCACAGCTCAGTGTGCACACATTTGAGCTGATGCAGTCGGCCTGTTCCTGCAAGTGCTTCAGTGTTGAGTGTAAAATCACTCGGGTGGCTTTCGAGATCAGTCCCTTTGTGTGCTTCAACCCTCGCACCCAGAAATACTATTGGGGTCCAGAAACACACAGGAGGGACAGGAAGAAATAAATAAAAGTGTTATAAAAGCGCTCTTAAGCACTATCATATTAAAGGGAGCGCTATGGTTTTAAGAGCAGCCAAGGTCATGAGTAGATATTGTGGCTCTGCCTGTCGCCTGTGGGGACAGCTTATGGTGGGAGCAACAGGCAAGGGGAGTTTATGTTATGCCCCACTTGCCACTGGACAGCGGGCAGCTATTGGACACTGGTGTAGTTATTAGATCGGGTTTAATTTGCCTGTAAAAGGACTTTAAAATAGGGACATTGTTTAAACTGTTTTGCAGCAGCCATATTTGCCACCTTTGACCAGTGAGGAAGCCAGAAACCCAAAGGGCTACAACAATGAAACTTCTGGAAGAGGCAAGGACTGCACATTGGTGCCTTTTTTCTGCAGCCAATCAGGCGTTGAGTGGACTTAATACATATTAATCTGGCAGATGGACAGCTGTGTCAACCCATCAGAAGTTGCCATTCCTTCCTCAAACCCCAGGGACAGATTAAACTCAGGAAATCCACCTGAAGCTCTCCACAGTGAGGAGGGCATATAGTAGTATCAGAAAAAGTTCAGAAGTCGATTTAAGGCATTCATAGCAGAACTCCATGAGGCTTGCCCAAAGCTTTCTACCATCTGGAAAGCCAGAGTGTGTGTGTTTGAAGAGCTGTTCACAACTAAAACTTAGCAGCATCTGAGAGAGGTCCTCAGCCTGTGAGGAGGGTGGACTCTGTCCTGCTAAATGCCTGAAATGCTGCCTGGACTCAGTAAACAGAGAACAGAGATGTCTACCGAAATTCCAATTGTCTGGGAAAGCCAGTTTGAAGTGAGAAAGTTGCTTTGTTGTATGAACTTGCTGTTTGGAAGAATCTGTGAGACTGATTGCCACCCCAGCACTGGGAGGTAATCCAGACCTCATTCCAGAAAGTTCCACATTTGCTAGCCAGTAGAGAGGAAAAGACTGTGTGATTCCTGAGCTTCAGAGGGGAACCTTGCCAGCAAGGACCGTCTGGGGAATCAGCCAGGTAGTGTCACAGCCAGGCATTACCCATTGTCTTCCCTTAGAGCTAGATGCCTGGATGTGTGGGGTAGGCGTGTGATCTTGGTCTCCAGTACTGGTCCATTCCAGCATCCAAGAAGCAGCCTAGAAGGTGACAAGCTACAGACTCTGCCACATCTCTGAAAGCGACAAGCTGCCAGACTCTGCCACATCTCCGAAAGCGACAAGCTGCCAGACTCTGCCACATCTCAGAAATGACAAGCTGCCAGAACATAGCCACAGCCAGGTAAGCTGCAGACCTGTTGCACAGCTTGAAGCCCCCAGCTTGAGTGACTGAACTCGCTGTTTCTCAGACCCTATGAGACTGTCTGCAGAATCATGAGTAAACACAGGGCCTGCTCTGACCTGAGGAGTTATATAAAGTTCCTTTTATTATCTACAAAGTGCACCAATGCCAGCCAGCCAGCTGCACCATTCAGGCCTGCACCATTTCACTGTACACCTGGGTACCCAAGATAGGACTTCGGGGGTATACTGGTACCAGTTGGGAGGTGGGCCATTTATGTTGAGGTGTCGCTGTTTGGGTGGGTGGGCACTATTGCTACTGTTTTGCTTGGGGTTTCTGTTAATGTTTGCCAATCAAATGTCTACATTATTGCTTTTCCTACATCCCGTGTTCCCTGCCCTGCTCCTGTTCCCTTTCTAAATAAACTGTTGGTTAAGCTTTTAACACCGTCTGTGAGCATATTATTAGCAATAGCCTTTAATTGCATGTGTTTTAAAGTGTACATCTGAAGCTGATTATCTATTGTGGGGTAACTGTGAGGGGAGGTGGGTGAGCACAGCATCCCAGGAGTTGTACCCATTTACCAACTGGCCCTATAATTTACTCTGGGTGGAGGCACTGTGCTAGTTACTTCATATCTAGGAAGAGCCCCCCTCTTGTCCATCTGAAACAGAGCCCAGGCCCCTTAGCTTTGTTGAACCCTCAAGGTAGGGATAGTAACCGTAAGTTATACAGCGACCTGGTTACATATACCTTATAAAATTGTAGCCCTGTGGAAACACACACTAGTATCCGGATCAATAAGAATACCATAAGTTAAAGCAGATGTATTGCTTGGTTTAAATACAGGGGCCTGATCGCTTACTCTTGTGTATGTATTACGTATCTGGAAAGCATATGAAATATCCTGCTAGTTGAGATAGCATTGAAGTAATATATAATTTTAAGTATTAACTAAATGGCTGAGGACTTCTTTTTCTGTTTTAAGTCGAGATATATCTTTTTGTCTTATTTATTTAAGGGTGATCCATTTTATGGACTGTCAGTTGTGTTTTCATGGTGTACTGTATATTCATTAATCTGCTGGATATCTTTGTAATATATCTCTAGGACTTCTTTATCCTTTGTAATAATTGTAATGACCTATGGTAGAACAATAACCCTTGAACTGAAACTGCTCTCCTATACTAAAACAGCATGACTCTGACATAACTTATTTTAGAACATGTGGTATGGTTTACACTTTTGTGGTGGCTTGTCTGTGTGTTTGCATATGATACTATACCTTTAATAGCTTGCTATATACAGTATTTAGTGAGTAACAGGAAGCCACACTTGTTGACAAAGTGCAAGGAGCGGCAGGTGCGAAAAGATAGGGCTCCTACTACTTGGCTCTATTTCTACTTGTGGACATTCTTCTGTGAGTGACTGTGTGATTTCTTGTAGCCCCAGTCACATGACCCACCCGGTTCCCGGTAAAAATACAAATGTTTTTGTGTGCCCTTCTTCCCCAGACCAAAGCCAGGAAAATGCCTACTCCAGGGAGTGTGGACTGCCTGTTGCCAAATGTCAACTATGATGCCAAGGTGGAAGGGATTTTTGCAGTGTCACCTATGTTTCATAGGAAGGGGTCCTAACACTTAAGCCCTGTTTACGGTCACATTTGCACTGGAGTAACCCACGCGCTTTAGTTTGCTCCAGTGCAAATGTGATTGTGTGGACATGTACCCAATCGGGGTAGCCGCTAAGACACTCCCAGATTCTCGGGCAAGCTGGGAGCACCAAGAGGAGTGAGCGTTTACAGGATCTTAACTGGCAGTGTAAACTGCCTGCGCCCGCAGCAACCCATTCATCGCCAGCAGATGGCTGGTTCCCCTGATGCACGGCCCCTCACCAGCACTGATTGCAGTGGTGCAGAGAGGGTGGTGTAGACAGACAGGATGTGGTTGGCAAGTGGACAGGACCACGCTGTTATGGTATTTTATTTGTAGCGCTACTGCCTTGTAAACATGGTTTACATTAGTAACAACCCCACCCTGTTGAGGGAAGAGAGAGTTGTTACATACTGTAAGTAAGCTTTTGGACTGTGGTGATGGGTAAACTGTTGTTACGCACATGTGACCTTCAATGCTGTCTGTCCCCAAAAGGGACTACCAGCTTTTCATTGTACTGATGGCACAGGAACTCTCTTGAGGAGGTTTCTACCCCTAGAGGTGCCACAGGAATGTGGGTCCCTTTAGCTAATGGTACCTCATGGAAAAGCCTGGAAGAGAGAGACAGAAGGAGAGATGAGTCACCATAGCAGTAGAAAAGGATGGTGGGAGTATAGAAACAAGTGTCTGAAGGATGCTTGGGGCATGCCCACTTATGTAGTGCTCGGTGGGAGCATGGTGTGGCGTTGCCAGCTGCCCACTAAACCCCAAGCACAGTCTTACAATTCACTGGTTCAGTGGGCAACTAAGTTCGGATTAACTTTGGCAATGTTTTGTTTGTATGATGTACTGTAGTGCTTGTGCAACTTGGTAGATGAGGCTGCTGAGTACCGGCCAGTAGCTCAGTACTGTTGGTAAGATGATTGTTGTAAGTCAGTTGGACTGTAGTAATTGGTAAGCTGTTGTTATGTACATGTGGTCTTTCATGCTCTCTGTCCCTGAAAGGGACCACCACACTTTCAAGGTACCAACTGTTCTGGGACCTTCTTGAGTAGGGTTCCACCTCTATAGGTGTCACAGGACTGTTGGTTCCTTTGGCTCAATGTACCTTAGGTACAGCCCCGAACCTTCTCTGAGGTGGGTTACGGTCTGCAGTCTGCTGTGGCAATACCTCCTGTGCTTGAACAGCAGATTCAGGCAATGCAGCTCAGCTGAGGAGAAAGGACATGCAGCTCACTCTGTGCATGCCCATGACATGCACCATGGAGCACGCTCATGCTGACATCCTCTAGGGAAGGGCAGAAAAATGAAGGAAAGCAGGCACCAGCAGGCTAGAGCACACCATACTTGGGCCCAACATACCATTGACTAGGCTCCCTCTAAGTACTGGATTTGAACTCCTGAGGGGTTTGCTCCACCCAAAGCCCCACCATGGAGGGTAAGCCATGGGGACAGAGAAGGAGTTAAGTCCTAGAGAAGACGGGGATCGGGATGACAGAAGGGTGCTGAAGGAGTGCATGGCTGCCTAGAGGAGAAACCAGAGTAATTCAAAAAAAATCAAGAACCCAAGTGTAAAAGCATTAGAGCATGTGCTTCAATGACCCCTTCCCCAGGAAAAAAAAGCCACGTGCTTCAGTGCCCCCCGGGCAAAAACATGTGTTTCAGTGACCCCGGGGCAAGCGCATGACTTTCAGTGAGCTGCAGTGCAAAGCACGTGTTTCAGTGAACTCCAGTTGAAAAGCATGTGCTTCAGTGTACTGATGCAAAGGCATGTCTTCAGTGTACTGATACTAAAAGTATTTGATTGTGTGAACCTAATGAAAAGCACTGAACTGTGTTTTTAATTGAACCCCACTGCAAAGCCCTGAAGGTGAATAGGAAACCGCCAGCAACAGTGTTTTACAGTGTCTGCCAAGGATGCAATGCAAAACTGCAGCATACTGCAGTAAACAAGGCAATTTCAATGGCAGTTAGTCCCTTTTGTCATGCAGTGACTCGAGACACTGCACTGCACTGCCAGGATAGGTGGGAGATAAAGAGTAGACCAAAATAGGGAATAGGAGCAGCACCTTTATAGGATAAGTGTACAAAGGGAACAAAAAGGGGTAAAACTAAAACACACTACCAAGGGTAAAGAGTACACAAGGGAGAGGTAAAAGCAAAAGGGTAGGCCAAAACTGGGAATAGAAGCAGCATCTTATCTTGGGTAGGTGTACAAAGGGTATAACAAATGGCATAAGGAAAAACTAGAAACACTCTATCGGCGTAAGGGTACAAAAGCATTTGAATAACACAGGGAGAGTGGAATTAGAATGCTGGGAGTTGTGTAGTGCAGTGGCTATGGAGCGCAGTTTTCAGAGACCTTCAGGAGACTGCAGTGCTGCCCCATCTGCATGCACTTCTCTGGGCTGAGGGCAGAGGTCGCTAGACTCCAGGCAGAGTTGTCTAGGATTCAGGGCACCTTCTCTCTCACCCAGGGGCCACCAACTCTGTCACTGTTATCTCAGAGGATGTTAGGGAGGAGGAAAACTGGACCATGGTGGGCTCTACAAGGGTAGGGGTGATGGGCTCTGGCAATTATAGGCCAATCAATCTGATACCAGTGATGAGAAAGTTAATGGAATCACTGCTGAAGGAAATGATTGTGAATACCGTGAATCCATGTAGGACCCAAGGCAGCATAGATTCATGATGGGGAGGGGAATCATGTCAAACAAATGTGATACATTTCCTTACTGAGTGACCAAGGAACCAGATCAGGGGGAGTGGTGAATGTAGCCTGCCTAGATTTCAGTAAAGTTTTCAACACCGTCCCCCAAAGGAGACTCATAAGCAAGCTGAGTAGCTTAGGGTGGGTCCAAAGGTGGTTAACTGGGTAAGACATTGGTTAGGGGAGGGAGCAGCAGTGAACAATAGGGCCCAGTGGGGGGGCAATGACTTAGCAGTAGAGTGGAACAGATATTCTTGTTAGAGCTCCCAATGAATAGAGCCAGATTTGTAAACTAGATAATCACTGATTTGTCAATGCTAAAACAAGCTACACTAACATAGTAAGGCCCACTGAGCAGAAGGATGATCTAGCTGAAAACTCTGGACCCTCTGCACAACTATAGGATGGAGTTGCGTGCGGTAGTGGAGCCACTATCGAGAGGTTTCTTCGACACAGTCAATGCAACTTAAACGCAGCTTGTGTGAGCTGTCCTTGACCTAGATAAAAACTTGATGCACTTACTGTAAGAGTCACTGCTCTTGAAACAAGGATGGTAGTGCTGAAAAGATGATACAGAGGACGGATGGCTCCATTTTAAAGTCTGTGGATGTCACTACAAAACTAATCAAGGAAAACACTCTTTTGAGAGAAACTGGAAAATGTTGCAGACCAGACAAGAAAGCACAATCTGAGGCTAATTGGCCTCCTAGAATAAGCAGAAGGTGCAGCCTCATTAGACTTTGTACTCACCATTCTACCACAGATTATCAGTATGACAGAGGAGAAACCAGCATTGCTTCTTACAGGCCTACGGATCGCTCCCACAGAGGGCTGAAATGGGCCTCAAACCCTCCTTATTGTTTATAATGGAGTGGGGGTCAGGGACAAAATTCTTTCTTTGGCCAAAAGAAAACAGAACTTAAAGTATGGTGACTTGTCCTTCTTGTTGTTCCCGACTTATGTGACCAACAAGGCACCGAAAGCTTTGACCAGGTCTATGGTGCTATAAGGGCACTAAAGCTCCAACATCAAATCTTAATCCCAACCAACCTCAAAGTATCATGGAATGGGAACTCATATCTCTTCAGTGAGCCCAGGAAGCTGAAAAGCTGGTCTGTAAGATCAAAACTGAAATGGTGGATACTAAAGTGGTAGACTCCAACTTGGAAGCAGGGACCAAATGAACTGGTGCACTTCACTTCGCTTCTTTTCTGTTCAGTGAGTAGTGGGACTGATACAAACATCTATTTTACAGCCCACATTCCTAGTTCTAACTAAGTGTTTCTGATAGACTGGTGTACACCAACATTGAAGCTGTTTGGTGTGTGGGCTTACAAGTTTCCTATTTTAATTGACTTGGGATCCACTCTCACGCACTCTCATTGCCAGAATTGCAGCGCACTCTGAATGCATGCAGATGATTATATACCAACATATTCTGGACTGTACTTATGGACTTATTGTATAATGCCATATTTGGGGAGGTGAGAATGTGTCCACTTATTAATTTGTTTGGTGAGATAGCCACCTCGGGGACGACCATGTGGTGGAGTAAATGTGTGGACTGACTAGTCAGGTAATTGTGTTTCCCACGTGAAAGCTGCAGGGAGGTATGTTAGTCTATCTTGCATTTCACCACCAAGGACCTGTAAGTACTGTGCCTACAGCCTTATATTTAGGATTTATAGTATCCTATTCTGGTATGCATTATTGATCTTACTTAATAAGAAGCAGAGGAAAATATTTGGTCACTTCATACTAGTACTCACTAAGTTATATATGTAGTGGTTATGTCTGAATGGTTTAACACTACTAGTTTCATAACAATGTGACTACTTTTAAAGAATTCAGTAATTGCTACATAATAGATTTTAATGACTCATCCTTGGGTCAGTCAGTTCTATTTTATATATCTGGGTAGTGACCATGTGGGTTACATAATGCCTTTGGGCAGCCATGTAAAGATCTAAAGGGGTAAATAAGGTACAGGAGGAAGTATTTTCCTAAAAAAAAAAAAGGTGCTCAAGAATGAGGGACACACAAGCCTGGGACGTCGAGGGTCGGTAGGGGAGGGAGAGGATTGAGCGTCCGAGGACAACTCTCCTCTCCCGGGAGGGGAGACACATGCCTCGGTGTCTGACTGGCCTCTGGTGGAAGCCGGAGGCACAGCAGACATGAGCGCACAAGGGGCTGGGAAGTGGCAGACGCCGGGCGGATACGCCGTGATGTCAGGGGCAGAGGCCACTCCGCAGAAAATTGGAAATACCCTATGGCTCTCCTCCGCTGTAGACGGAGTGCCAGGGCCCCGATCCCAATACCCCTACCTGCCCCGTGACCGGCATCCTGATTGAGACAAGGAATTTGGGCTGCTTGCCTCCCCACCCTCGCCCCGCCTGGGGGTAAGCCAAGGCTATGTGGAGGACGGACCACCACAGGATCCAGGTAGGAGGTGGGGACTAGAACGGCCATAGACAACCCTGAAGAGAGGGAGTGCTGTGGAGGAAGGAGCATAAATAGAAAGTAAAAGAAAAAAAGAATGAGGGGACATGATATGAAGTTGGAGGGGTAAATTTAGGAGAGATGAGAGAAAGTATTCTTCATAGAAAGAGTGGTGGATTCTGTAACAGCCTTCCAGCTGAGATGATGAGAGCGAAACAGTGGTGGGGTTCAAGAATGTATGGGATAGGCACAAGGGACTCTTAGGGAAAGGAAGAGGGGTAGGGATAATGGACTGGAGATCCAAGCAGGATCTGCGGTGATACTGTAAGCAGGAAAAGGCAGACTAGATGGACGAGCGGTCCTAATCTGCCAGCAAATTCTGTTTCTGTGCATCCTGTTTGGCACCACTAGCGTGTGATTCAGTGAATGGCAGTGCAAAAAGCACTGAAGGATGTAATTCTGTACACGTCTGTGCAAAAGCTCTGAGCGAGGATTACCCTTCAAGGACATTGGCAATACTATAATGCTTTTGCACTGGGGTTCTTGTTTTTTAAAGTAGTTCCCTATTTTGGGCTCACTATGACCTAAACTGCTGATATAACCTAGCTGGTTCCCTCCTTCTAGGCGGATGCATAACTGTATCAAACTGATGAGTCCTAACAAGGATAAAATAATACTCTATGGCCTGCTGTTTTCAGCCATCATGGATTGTTTGTGAAGCCTTTTGGCAATTTAGAGTCTTCTTAAAGTTATGCCATCTGCAATTCCTTCATGATAATTTGCATATGCTAGCCATGAAACTTTGCATTAGTGTGTGTGTGTATGATTTTGTATTTCTTTGAAACTTGGCTTTATTTTCTGTGCCGTTCCATGGTAACCCTTGCTTCACTGGTTTTGCTCTGAGGTTCTTGTCTTTTAAATTAACATTTTATGAGGCTGTGGAAGGTCATTGTCAGACACCTTTGTACTCTACCTACACTCCCTCACAAACTTTTAACATGATGTTCAAACTAAAAAAAGCAATAAATACACGGAGTACTGTTGTAAGTGGTGGTATGTATATATATATATATATATCTATATGAAATTAGTTTTCTAAAATAAACTTAAAGAAAAGGGTGAACCAGTGCCTGATGGGCTCCATTTTTCTTTCAAAATTAAGGATCACAACCACTGAATCAGAAAGTTATAGCAGCAGCGGTGCCATCTACATGGCCTGCTTTAGTTACAATTTCATTATAAGTGTTTTAGAAGCAAATTATTTCAGACAATTAAGTTCCAGTTTTATATCTGTGTTCAATGTGAGGTGGATTCAAAATGCCAAATCCCATGGAACCTTCAGACCAGCTTATCCATAGTTTTATTGCAGGGATAATACAAAAGAACATAATTTTTCAGTAATACATTCGTTTTTAATCACGGATAAGAGATCAAATACATTTTGGAAGGATTATTAGGGATGAGTAAAGTAAGCTTCTTCTATCACCTAATGGGAATGTATGTAATGTTGTTTAAAGCATTGCTGATACAGACTTATGCCTGAAGTTAATCAGCAGCCAGGGAAATGGATGGGAAAGTGCTTGTAATGGTATTAGGTTAAAGTTCAGCCCTCTGCTTCTGTTTTTTTTTTTTGTATTGGCAAGTGATGCGTCTCATTACATGTTATTAAAAGATCATGACACAAATAATGTATTTTCAGGTCTTGGACCTTGATGCTGCTGCCTGATTGGTCCAAATCTGGTCCCATTACAAGATACAGCTTGCATTGTTGCCCTCATCATTACTTGATGATAGGCGTGGTTCATAACAATGGGCAATAGACAAAACTATTGCATGGCTACAGCGCATGTAACCATGCATGGGTCCTAGTCATCAGTTGGTTGGGGATGGGCAGCAGCGCCAGCGCCTTGAGCTACTAAAGTAAATATGACAGCAGTCGCAGACAGATACCGCACTCAAGGCACTTGGAAAGACCAGGAGGGCTCTTTTGTAATAGATTTTAAACCCTGAAATTTGCAAGTCAGTCACCTAAAGTAAATACTGGGGTAATAGCTGAATGTGACAGAAAGGTGTGTATTAATGTATATCACCAACAACGACAGTAGGGAAGTGTAGTCTGTGTGTGGAGAAGGCAGGGCATGTATGTCCAGAAATGGTGCTGTGCAGTCAACCAGGCTGTGAAGCACTTGAAAGGGGTTAAGATGTGAGTGTGGGCCAGGGCAGTTGAATGGGAAGTGGGAATTTTCAAAAACAAAATGAAAAACAAAAACCATGACCTTTTCTCAGTCAAGCACTAACAACCACATCCACAGCCAACCTTCACAGTAGTCTACCACTCTTACTACAGTAAATTTCCTAAATTAAAACACTGTACTCCATCATGGTAGAAGATCTAGGATTTTACAATGGAGGGTGCTGAGGTTAGGACTTAGGGGTGCGAGCTAGTATGCACTTTTTAAAACAGTTTTAAATCCATTATATAATCTGCTATTACCATTTTTATTATAAATACAAATCATGCAATTTTGTTAAGGTTTGCAAATTGTCATTTGTGAAGGGAAGGATGCCAGCAAGTATGCAGAGCGTCTTATGGGGAGTCATTTGCCCCTTCAATCTAACTTCTGGATCCACTAATGGATAGCGTAGTAACTCAGCCTTCATACCACAGCACACGAACTTACTTAATGAATTTAAGCTTTTTAAGTAGGGAAAGTTATTAAAATATATATTGATCTGAGTTTGTGTGATATAATGGGAAATGATTGACCCTTTAGGGTGAACTGTTGACGCCAGTGGTGGTGGTGGTCTCTGCCTTCAACTTGGGCAATATCACCATTGCATGTTACTAGTTCATCCCCAGATAGGCCCTAATTATGGAAAACTAGGAGCATTTCAAAACACACAGAACAATACACGGAGGAGATTGAACTGATTTCCTATCAAGCCCACATTTAGAGTTCTATGAAAAGATGTAAACACCAGGGTTTATGTTCTTATTAAATGCTGTACCTAGTTATATTAGTCTCACTCTATGAAGAACTGATCAAACTGAATTTTAAAAGCATCAGTGTTCCCCACCTGCACCACTTCCTTTGGGAGCTTGTTCCTTAGGTTTACCACTTTCAGTGGGTGAAACATCGCTTCCACTCATTACTCCTAATTATGTTCCCTCTTAAATGTAAGGTATGTCCTCTAGTTCTACTGAACAGAACAAGCTGAATAATTTCTATGATCCACCTAATCTAATGCCTTTACATTTTTGAACACTGAAATCATATCTTTTCGTAGCCTTCTATTCTCTGGGGGAACATACTTAGCCCATCTCAACATTCCCATGCAGCACATAGCGAACCTCTTCATTTTAGGAGCCGTCAGCTGCACCCACTTGATTACTGCAATATCTGTCTGGTATTGTGCAACCAGAACTACACCAGTACTCCAGTACTAGTGCCCTGCAAGCAGCAGAATCCACATCTCTTTCATGGCATGTCATTCCCTGATGCAGCCCAGCATTTCAGCCTGCCCCTACCACTGTCGCTGCATATTTATTTTGTAATTTTTATTTATTGAAATCTTGGATGGCATCTGTGAGTGGATGCTCCTTGAGAGGTTCCACGTCAGATACATTAACACAAGAAGACACAATATAGTTACAGTAAATTATACATACAGAGTACAAAAATTCAACAGTACATGGGTTGTAATGACAAGCAGTTCACAGATTGTGCTAAGGCATTGTACATGGATGCCGTCGATGCCCATGGAAGACAGAGAGGTAGAGGCAGACTGTTAGGGTGAGGTAGGAGGGCAGTGGAGCTGGGATAGGAAGGGCAGAGGGAAAGAAAGAGCCAAGGGGTAGGGGGGCGGAGGCAAGTGCTAGGGCAAAGGGGGTGGAAGGCAAGTGCTTGGGCATAGACTTAACCTGACGGGCCAAGAGTTGAAGTTGGCATATTGTTGGATAGTTTCAGCTTCTCATCACTGATGATACCCAGACCTTTTCATGGCTGTTGTTGCCAGCTGTTTGTTGCCAGCCATTTTCTATTTAAATGGTATTCCAACCTGAAGTCATTGATTCAATTTGATTCTGTTGAAAGCTTGCAAACATGAAAGAGATGTCAATTTGTATGAGAAGCAGCTACATTTTGTGTCAGATTTGTTTTATCCGGTTTAAGCACCGAGCTGTGAACCTGGAAGTCCAGGTCTGAGTCCCTCACCATGTTTTTTGTAACGGTAAGGTCCACTAAACAAATACCTGTTATGAGAGGCGACCGGGAGCACTGGGGTGGTTAAGTAACTTGTTCAGAGTCACACAGTATGCAAGGGAGTTTAGGAAATCAAACCCAGGTCTGTTGGACCTACCAAGCTCATTCACAGCTCGTTACTCTAACCTCTAGGCTATACTGCCAGCCGAAAAATTGGTTTGGCTACCAGAATTTGAAAGCTAGTAATAAACTGTCCATGAGCCCACAAAGAGATTTTTTCCTCCATAGGAGTAATGCTGTCTAAAATCTTAAAATAATGGACAAATTTGGCCTGGCTAACAGATTTGGAAAGCTAGCTCGACACCTGATCACCAGTTCACAAACTAATTTGTCCCACCCTGCTTCTGCCTCACCTTTTGTATGTACCATACCACGTGTATTCACTATGTGATCCTGAGCAAGTCTCTAACCTCCCACTGCTGTACCTCTGTAATCTCTCTCTTGAATCTATCTCTGTGCTGTTTGCATCTCCCTGTGCACTAAGGATAGCAACATTCTCTCCTCCCTCTCCTGGATTGTAAAGTGCTTTGGGACACAGTATGTATGAAAGGTGCTATATAGGTTTGTTGTGTACCAAAATGGTAGATCTTCTGGAGAATCTTTCTACAGAGCCATGTACACTGAACTGTTAGCTGACAGAGTCAGGACCTCGAGGAAAACTTTTCTGTAGTTGAGGCTGCCCATGCTGGCATCCTCATATGTCATTGGATGTTTTGGCGTGGCCTGTATAACTTGGCGGCCCCCATACATTTCAGTTCTGCCAACAAGAAATGGAGTTTTACCATTTCCTGACTAACAGGAACAGGACTCCAAGCTTGGCGAATCATATAGAAAAATCAGGAAAACAGATCCCTCAAATATGCACATTTAAATAATCAGGCAACTGAAAGGCAGTGACCTGTAACACAGTTGTCCTCCTTGATGGAGGGAGGAGTTAGTTGTGTGTGAGGTCTGGGTTCCTCAGAGTGTCTTCTAGACACCTTGGGGGTGGGCAGGACACAACAAACCTTACCATGTCACCATAGATATCACAGTGACTCCTGGGGAATATCCAGTTAGAAGTTAGAAATAGTTCAGTGCCTTACCAGTAGAAAGAGTCTAGTTATCCTGGTGAAAGTGTGGTACTACTCCATGGGGACAGTACCTCCCTCTGGGTTTACACCACTCGTGGGCCCTCTCCTGCAGTGACAGGCTCAAAAAGCACAGACCTATAAACTTTAAACAAAATGGTAGCAGGCACTGAACTCAGAAAGAACACAACTTTATTTTAGGGCAGCAGACCCTAAAAGGCAAAAGGGGTTTGCAGCTGTTGAGGTAGATACTGTACACTGTCTGCCTCAACAGCTGCTAACTCATAAATAGGAAAAGGGGTTAGCAGCTGTTGAGGTAGACAGTGTGCAGTCAGCTGGTCTTTGTCACCTTCTTAGGCTCAGCCTTGAATAACATATGGCGCCTTCACTTGCTCTTCTAGGCACAGCCACAACCACTTCCCTAGCTCTATGTATACACCCAGCTACTGTAGGTGCAGCCAAATTAAATGCATGCCCTGGGCCACAAACTAAATGCTTTTCCAGGTGCAGCCATAAACATAGCCCACCTCTGCACCACAGTGCACAATGCAGTGTCTCTTTTACCCTCTTGTACTGAGGCACTACCCTTTTCCCACTGCTACTGGTGCTCTACTCTTCAAATACTTTAAAGGGTAAGTTCCTCAATCTGTTTTCTGTATACTGTGTAGTTTGCAATGATTCCCTCTCTTGCGCCTCCCTAATTTCATCCTAACTTAAATATAAAGGATGTTGTTGCACCTGTTCTGCCCTGGTGTGAAAACCTGCTTGACTCCATTGTAAAGGTCATCACCAACTTATGTAAGGCATCTGAAATTGTATGATGTTTTAGTGCTAAAGCCTGCAGTAGTTGCACTGTATTAGTTAGTGTTGTTGCTGTCCTCTGCAGTCCCTATGTTCTTGTCTTGTGCTGGCTATGGCATTTTCAAATCATAGTAAGTGCCTTGCTGTTTTCTGTAAAAGTGTATCTCAGTTAGAAAAACTGCTTTTAGAGAATAAAGGGACTTCACAAAACATGTAACAGAACTGTATGAGAGTATAACGCCTGCTGGCTTGTGCAGGCACATATCATCAACTCCCATGATGCCTTGCATGAGTGGGATCATGACCTTTGCAACAGAGACAAACATGTTTTTACCAGGGCACAACAGAGTGAAACAACCTCATTTATATTTAAATTAGGATGAAAATAGGGGATGCAAGAGAGGGAATCATTGTTCATACAAACTACACAGGTATACAGAAAATAGGTTGATGGGACTTTAAGGGAGCTCCTAGTGTGTTACTGGGTACCCAGCTGTGGAACTGGTGTAGGCCCGTTGTCATTACACATGGCTGGTCAGCAGTGGTGCACTTTAAACAAATGGATACTAGCAACTGAGTGAATCAGTAAAAACCCCAAACCAAAAGGACATGGAATTCCAAATGACAGAAAATCTCTAACAGCGGTACCCAAAACAGTAAGTTCAAAACAAACTTTGTTCATTTAATTCATTTCATTTTAATCATTTCAACTCAGTCCAGGTTCAAGTTTTGAGTGGTAGCCTGCCTGGCTCTTCAAAATATGAAACTATTTGGGGACTGCAACCAGGGCTGTTTTGGGGCTTGAAAGTGCCTCTTGAACTTGTTCTGCTAAAGACAGGCCTTTTTGTATGCTGGGTGTGGAAGCCATTGTAAATTACAAGTGAGTGAAGTGAGGTGAGTTAATCTGTCCTTAAATAAACACTAATAGTACCTCATCAGACACCTGACCAGGTACAAACTGTTCCCATTAAGCTAAAAATAAGGTCCTTATTAGCAGATGAAATTAACATTGGCATGAATGGGTGTGGAAATGGTTCCTGTAAATGGTCCCCATTAACGAAATGTTACCATTATCAGAGTCTGGATTAAATGGATTATACTGTAACTGTGAACTCCTGGGTCAGCCAAATCCAGTAACTGATTTCCCAAACTATTTTACTGTGTCCCAGTTGCAGGAGCAAACGCTGGTTTTACTCACGGTTCCATTACTGTGGGATCTCCCTTACTATGCAGGGTCTGCTGTCACACCTTGTAGCAATCTGCTCCAGGTGGACGTCTCAGCCTCCTTGTTCTCTCACTTTAACTCTCTCACCATTGGTTTGGGATAGTGATGCAGCTCGGTGTTAAGCTGTCCTGCATGTCATTGGTCAGGGTACTAGGATCCATGCCACCATCCACATTGAGGCATCCAGTCCAGCAGGGGTGGTGATAGCTGGTACTAGACTATAGTACCCGCTGGGCAGATCTTGCAGCATCTCAGGCAATGGTTTGGCTCAGTCTCTCTTTTGATGTGTCTCTTTCTCTGCAGGTGGGGATGTTCCAGAGTTGCAGGTGCCCTTTTTAATTGACGTGTTTATACTTTTTATCTGCTTGGCCCTATCTGGCCTGCACCCCACCCCACCAGCCCATCACCCACCTTCTCCAGGCACTTACCTGGCTTTCATTCCCATAGCAGGGCCCTCAGGACTCCCTCAAGGACCAAGGATCTTGAGTGGGTGCCATGGTTTGTTGTTTGGGGCCTGGAGGGCAGACTTTCATCCTGCATTGTTTCTTCTTGCCCCTGTCCCCAGGCAGCATGCACAGTATTGTGGGGAGCACCTCACATGCATGCAGCATGCTTCTGTTGGGAGAGCTAGTGCCCTGGCCCACCAGTAGCAGCCTCTGTAGCGCTGGAGCATGCTACATCCATTCCCAGCTGGGACATGCTGTCATCAGCAGCATGCTTCTCCAGCCTGGCTACTCACGCATGGTGAACCCTGGCTCTGGAGTTCACCCTATCCCCAGGTCACTGTCATGGAAGCACAACATGCTTCAATTGAGCTATTGGGTGGCCCTCATGTGTGCCTGGCTAGCAGGAGAATGCCTTTTTTCTCCCTACAGGGAATCTGCTCTGAATACTTCCAGTTTGTTACTGGCAGACACAAAGTCTGTTACAGCTTAGCTCTGCAGCACTCGGCAGTCCTGCTCAATTGTGATGTAACACAGATCTGGCTTGAGGGAAGCTGATTTGTTAAACAAGCTGTCTGTCAGGACAGGCAGTTCTGAGGTTTGTCACACAACAGGCGATTCACAGCTGGAAAAGCACCTGAATTAATTACATCCATCTGCATTTCATCAGCCCTGTGGCTCCCTGAGCTGGCAGACATTACTGATTAGGTGATATTTCACCCACTCAACCCATTGCCAGGCATGATGAGTCAATCCTGATCACCAGATTATTCAGTTTGTCCCACACTACAGCTACTGTTCCAAAAGCTGGAAGGTTGCTAAGATTGTCCCAGTATTTAAAAGGATGATACTAAAAGCTTAGAGGACTATCGTCTCTATTGCAATCCTGCCTGTTCTTAGTAAACTGCTTCAAAAGCTGGTGGCCTCCTGGGGTTACAGATCACCTCCACAAACATAACTTGCTGTCCCCTGCCCAACATGGACTTAGACAGGCCTCAGTCATAACACTACCACAGCACTCTTCCAATTCACTAATGATGTTAAAATGCCATGGGCCAGAATGATATTGGATCTATCTTTATTGATCTTACAAAGCGTTTGACCTTATGAACCAAAACCTGCTCAAATTAAAATAGTCATCCCGGGTACCTCCCCAGTGCCATCCACTGGTTCTCCAGCTATCTTACTGACAGGCCAATTCAGCCCTATCCACTATCAGTGTTGGTGTTCAGGGCTTCGTATTGGGCCCATTCTTTCCATCTTCATTAATGATGCCCCAAACCCCTCTTTCTGTAACACTCTACTATACGCTGAAGACATGGTGTTTACACTAGCTCCAAGAGTTTAACTGACATCAATGTACAGCTCAATGCTGACTTCAGACCTGGCTTGTTCACAATCGTCTTGCCTTAAACTCTAGTAAGATGTAGGCCATGTTTTTGGAATCTGCATTTAGGTTAAGGTGTGCACCACTGGCTTGCGTCCACTGTTTAGATGGCCCCCCCTCTCTGTGGTTGACTCCTTTAAATATCTAGGCCTTACATTTCTAAATCCTGCCCCTTAATTTTTCCCCGTACATTTCGAACATTTGTAAATTGGTAAATACTAAGCTTAGGCTTGCCTATAGAATCAGATATGCTCTAACTCTTGCAAGGACTACATTAGCCCAGGAGTCCTGCTGTCAAACCCATATTGGCCCATGTCATTTTGTCAGGTAAGTGCTTCAACCTATCCAATGGAACATCATCTATAATAGTATATGTCGGTTTGCTTTATGTGCTCCTGGCTGATCCATCGCTGTATGTTATACTCCAGTCTTGGCTGGCTATCTCCCCACTGTTGTTACCTATATGGGTGTATACAACCCAATATGGGGAATACTCTCAAAATCATATCACCACCAATTAAAACTTACCTAAGACCCCAAAGTTACATACATATCAAGTGTTATTATTTATTTAAAATAAATTTACCAGGAAGGACATAATGAGCCACAAGCTGGTTTCCAGATGCGACCTGGGGAGGGGTAGGATAACTACAAACAAGTAGAAGCACAGTAATAACTGTGACAACCCACATCTCCTGGGCTGAAACAGCTTTGAGAGGTGTGTGTCCTCGGTATTCATGCCACCAGCCGGACTTTCCTTCCGCACCTCTTCAAGTGTACAAACTTGAATAATCACACGTGCAATTGCACAAGTTAAAGTCTGGTAGTGTGTCTCTTTCAGGTGGCGGATGCTACACAGAGTTTACCTTAGCCAGTGGAAACCAAATCTTACCTTAGAAAAATGACATCAGAGTCACAACTGTTGAGCAAATAAATAGCTTTTACTTAACAGAAAGTGCAATGAGCATTTACAGGAAATGTATTTACAACACACAAGAGAATAACACTTATACAGGAAAAGTAAACAAATGTTTTAAACAACAGATGGCAAAAGAAGAAGGCTATTACTGAAATATACTATCACTAAACTTACCCTTCCCTGTCCTTACAAGAGACACTGGGCCCTGTTCTAACTGCCAGCTCCACGGACATACCAGGTAGGCTCCAAGCTTATGTTCCCCTCACAGCTTCCCAGAAGAGAGAGAGAGAGTTCTCTGTCTTACAGAAGCTTATATAGTCTATGGAACTAGGTCATTCCTATTCTCCCTTAAATGCACCAACCACCTAACATGTATGTATTTAATTGTCCCAATCAGAGTGAACACCTATTGGTGACCAATTATATTCCTTTTCACCTTAAGGTTATATTTGAATGATCCAATCCATTCAAACTGCCCTGTGTCCGTGTCTGCAAGGTCTGTGTGTGTCTGGAGATGTCCACTCGAGATTTATGACCCAGCTCTTATCTAGCAGCTAGGAATTCCTAAGCTGGTTGCTGCTGGAGGATTTCAGCCTCAGTGTATTTTTCCCACAGTGCTAAAAAATAAGGCATCTACAGAATCCAAACCATTAACTCTTTTCCTTCCCATTTCGTCACATCTCCCCAGATAATGAAGGTGTGTCCTTGGGCTACCCCAAGTGACACAGCCGTTCATCAATTACTGGGAAGTGCCCAAAAGTATCCAGCCTGGCCATTAGCCCTGCCTAGATAGCCCATCCGCATTTGCATTTTGTTTGCCACTGCGATGCTGTATGGTCATGTTGTATGCCTGCAGTACCAAACTCCAACGTAGTAGTTTACCATTTTGTCCACTGGACCTATGAAGCCAAATCAGGGGATTATGATCTGTGACCACAGTAAATTCTTCCCATATAGGTAAGGCTGCAGCTTCTGAAGGGCCCACACTATTCCCAAGCATTCCTTCTCAATTGTGGCGTATGCCTCCTCTCTGGGCAAAGCCTCTCGGCTGAGGTACACAACTGGGTGCTCCTCCCCTGCTGAGTAACTTGGCTCAGCACAGCCCCCAGCCCATGATCTGAGGCATCCACATGAACCATAAACTTTAAACTATAATTGGGGCTAGCCAATACAGCTGGGCTGCTTAAGGCCTTCTTTAGCTCCTGAAAAGCAACCTCACAGCCTTCTGACCACTTCACTGCATCTGGCTTTCCTTCTTGGTTAGGTCTGTCAGGGCTTAGCCAGATCGCTATAGGGAACAAACCTCGTAGTACCCTGCAGTCCCTAGAAATGCCCTGACCTGTTTCTTTGTGGTAGGAGTAGGCCAAGCCAGGATGGCATCAACCTTGGCAGGCTCCGGACGATGTGTCCACTACCCACCCGTGCCCAAGGTAGGATACTTCTGCCATACCTATCTGGCACTTCTCTGCCTTGACTGTCAGACCTGCCTTCTTTAACCTGTGAACACATCCCGCACATTCTTGATGTGCTCATCCCAGGTCTGGCTATATATGGCTATATCATCCATATAAGCCAATGCAAACTCACCTACCCCAGACAGAATGCGATCTACAAGCCGTTGAAAGGTTGCAGGTGCATTCTTCATTCGAATGGCATTACCTTAAATTGTATAAACCAAATGGAGTAACAAAGCTGATCTTTCCCTGGTCAGAAGGGTCAGAGGTACCTGCCAATAGCCCTTTGTTAGGTCTATTGTGGTCAAATACTTGGCTCCCCCAGTCGCTCCAGGGTCTCATCTGTTCTGGGCATGGGATAAGCATCAGACTCCGTGCAGCTGTTAAGCTTCCGTAGTCCACGAGAATCGTGTGGTGCCATCTCTTTGGGGATCAGTACCAGGGTGATGCCCAGGGCTACTAGATTCCTGGATTACCCCAGTTCCAGCATCTCTTTGAGCTCCTCTTTCACAGTCTGCTTAACATGCTCAGGTACCCTGTAGGGGACTGTTTCAGGATCCTGGGTCCCTGTACACATGGTGCTCTGCCATCGTGGTGTACCCTGGTTTCCTGTGAACATGTCTTCAAATTCTCTCAGCACACCCTAATTTCTTGCACCTGGGCTGGTGTCAGCTGTTCCGAGAGGGTAAGGCTGTCCACAGAGGATGCACCCTGGCCTCCCAAGTAGGTCCACCAGTGGATCTACCTCAGTTTCCTCCTCTGGAGCACTGCATACAGCGAGGACCATTTCCTCTCTGTCATGGTAGGGCTTCAGCATGTTAACATGATACACCTTCGCTTGCATCTCCTGTCCGTGAGCTCTATCATGTAATTGACGCCACTAACCTTTTGGACAATGGAGAATGGCCCTCCCATGCTGCCTGTAACTTATTCTGTCGGACAGGGATGAGTGCCATCACCGCTGTCCCACCTCATATTCTCTGGCTCGGGCCCCATGGTCATACCAGACTTTCTGCCGCTGTTGTGCAGTGGCCAGGTGCTCCTGAGCAAACCCCATGAGCTCCCTTAGGTGGGTCCTGAAGTTCAGGACATACTCCACAACAGACTCCCTTGGGAGGCACGGTCACCCTCCCATTCGTCCCGAATCAAATCTAGTGGCCCCCGCACCCTATGACCAAACAGGAGCTCAAAGGTGAGAACCCTGTGGACTCCTGTGGGACTTTCCTGTATGCAAATAGGAGATGAGGCAAATATTTGTCCCAGTCTCTCTTATGCTGGTCAGCAAAAGTCCTTAGCATGGTCTTATGGGTTGAATTAAATCGCCCACTAGACCATTAGCTTGGGGATGGTATAGGAGGTTTTGAGCTGCTTTACCCCACACTTCTCCCACAAACTACTCATTAATCCTGGCATAAAATTGGCACCCGTCTGACAGTATCTCCTGGGGAAAGCCCACCCGGCAAATATTTCCAACAGTGCATCTGCCACTGGTCCTGCCTCAGAGGATGTTAGGGCCACTGCCTCTGGGTATCTAGTGGCATAGTCTACAACTACCAGGATATACCGCTTGCCAGTGCGACTTGGGGTGCTCAATGGCCCCACTATGTCCACTGCTACCCTCTTGAAGGGTTCATCAATAATGGGCAGGGGCACCAAAGCTGCCTTGGCCTTGTCCCCCATTTTCCCTACCATGGCACTGTGGACAAGTCCGGCAATAATTTGCCACATCCTTGCCAATGCCAGGCCAGAAGAAATTGTTGGTGGGCGCTTTTCATGGCCTCACTCCCAAGTGCCCTGAAAAGGGATATCATATGCAAGGCCAAAAGCTGCTGATGGTGAACCTTAGGGACTACCAGCTGCTGGAGTACCTCACCAGCTAGCCCTTCCTCTGTTGTACATTCTCTGTACAACAGCCCATTGTCCCAGTAAATGGACTCTTTACCCCCTGAGAATGCTCAGCCCTATGAGCTATTTCCTCAGTTTTTCCAGGGTAGGGTCAGTTCGCTGTGCAGCACTCAGCTGCCCTCGTCTGACCCTTCCTAGTGCCCCTTCTGAAGGAAGTCCTGTGGGTTCCTCTATTTGTGACTGGGGTTCTGGACTGCAGCTTCTAGCCAGCCCTCTCCTGTGCTGGACACTTCCTCAGCTGCTGAGGGTGTGGCTGGACCACCCAGAGTCAACCCCTCTTCCCCTCAGAAGCTTGCCCTTGTGCCTGACTACGAGTTACAACACACACCAGTTTTTACTGGGGTCCAAATCCTTCCCCACAATCATGCCTACAGGTGGGTCCTCTACAACTCCCACCTCCTTTCTACATGGCCCCTTCCAGCTCAGGAAGACTCTAGCCATTGGTAATGGGACTGGTGGCCCTGTGAATGCTCGAACCTTGAGTATTTCCCAGGCACGAGCTGCTCTGCCGAATGAGATCTTGCCTTACCTGGGAGATGTTAACACCTGTGTCCCATAGTCCCTGTGTTACTATTCCATTAACTGTAATGGGACGCAGATTCTCATCAGAGGAGAGTGGTTCTTCAGACTGGACACACCCTACAAACACACCAGTGCCCTTTTGATCACCCCGCCCAATATCTCTGCCCTTAACCAGTTTCTGAGGGCAGTTATATCTCAAGTGTCCCACTTGATTGCAAATATGACATTTCTTGGGACCTATTTCTTGAGTCCCCTTAGAACCAGAGGGCTCTACTTTGGGCTCAGGTGCAGGCTGGTTTCCTTTGGGCTGCCCCCATGGGATCCCTTATACCCATGTGCTGCCCCATACCGTAAGACTTACGTTGTGTGTGTGGCCGGCTAGACAGATGCAGTCAGGCGCTTCCTGCCACCTCTGTGAAAGAGGCGATGCCCTGTCTATGAGCCATACACGCATGTCCTCAGGTACAATTTTAGGAATTGTTCTCTCACCAATACATCTTTAATCAGTTCCACAGTAGTTGCTTTAGCCCCTCCATCCACCTATCAAGGTAAGTATACAGTTTAACCTGCAGTTCTGCATAACTGTCTTCTGGGCTTTTCTTTAACTCCTAAATTTTCTTCTATAAGCCTCAGGAGTTAATTCAAAACGTTTCAACAACACTGTTTTTACTTTATCATAATCAGCATAGTCTTCATTACTCATTTTAGTAAATGCATTCAGCGCTCTCCCGTCAGCAAGGGTGTGAGATAAGTTGACCAGGAAGCCTTATTTAATTGTAATTGATTACATACTCTCTCAAATGACCTTAAAATAAATCAAGGTCATCTCCTCTTTAAACTGAGGAAACAATTTAGAATTCATTTTGGCTTCATGAGGTAAACTCACTCCACCATTACTCACGGTTTGCTGACTGCGGAGGTCATCATCTCCTTCGTGCTGTCGCCTTTTCTCTTTCTTCGCTCTTTCTCCTTTTCCTGACGTTCTTTCTCTCTGTCTGCCAGTCTTTTTCTTCAAGTTCTGTCTCTGCTTCCTGTCTTCTTGCTTGTGCTTCCAACCTTCTTGCTTCTGCTTCAGCATCCAGTCTTTTTCGCCTCCAATGCCTTGTCTTGCAGCAATAGCTGCAGTCGCAGTGCCTCAAGCTGGTTTGGGGGTCTGCTGCCTCAGTTCCTGACTCACCCCAGCGACAGTCTGCTTCAGATCATGTGCCAAGAGAGTAGCTATGAGGTCTGCCTTTTCTTCTGCTTTAGACTTTCAGGCTGAATCCCTTTTCCTGGCACCTTTCAAAAAGCTGTGGCACAGTAAGTGAGTCATACTCCATGGAGCTCATTCTCTACTGCTACACTATACTGTGCTATCTAGAAACAAATAAAACTGTTGTACAAATGTATCCTCTTGTATATCCTGTTTTGCAATGCTAAGGTAACTGTTCCACTGGCAAACTCTGTATCTCAGTAGCTACGAGTCCCTATCATCACCCCACCACTGCTAACCAATGATGTGACAACCCACCTCTCCTCTGGGCTGAAACAGCTTTTAGAGAGGTGTGTGTCCTCGGTATTCACTGCCACCAGCCGGACTTTCCTTCTGGCACCTCTTTCAAGTGTACAAACTTGAATAATCACACATGCAATTGCACAAGTTAAAGTCTGGTAGTGTGTCTCTTTCAGGTGGCGGATGCTACACAGAGTTTACCTTAGCCAGTGGAAAACCAAATCTTACCTTAGAAAATGACATCAGAGTCACAACTGTTGAGCAAATAAATAGCTTTTACTTAACAGAAAGTGCAATGAGCATTTACAGGAAATGTATTTACAACACAAGAGAATAACACTTATACAGGAAAAGTAAACAAATGTTTTTAAACAACAGATGGCAAAAGAATAAGGCTATTACTGAAATATACGATCACTAAACTTACCCTTCCTGTCCTTATAAGAGACACTGGGCCCTGTTCTAACTGCCAGCTCCCACGGACATACCAAGTAGGCTCCAAGCTTATGTTTCCCCCACAGCTTCCCAAGGCAAGTGAGAGAGTTCTCTGTCTTACAGAAGCTTATAGTCTATGGAGACTAGGTCATTCCTATTCTCCCCTTAAATGCACCAACCACCTAACATGTATGTATTTAATTGTCCCAATCAGAGGAAACCTATTGGTGACCAATTATATTCCTTTTCACCTTAGGTTATATTTGAATGATCCAATCCATTCAAACTGCCCTGTGTCCGTGTCTGCAAGGTCTGTGTGTGTCTGGAGATGTCCACTGAGATTTATGACCCAGCCTTATCTAGCAGCTAGAATTCCACAAGCTGGTTGCTGCTGGAGGATTTCAGCCTCAGTGTATTTTTTCCACAGTGCTAAAAAATAAGGCATCTACAGAATCCAAACCATTAACTCTTTCCTTCCCATTTCTGTCACAATAACAATACAAAATATACAGTATGTACAATAATATACATTGCCAGAGCAAATAATATTGCAGGTTAAACATCAGGAGTGCAAAGTACCTGGCACACACAAAAAGTAATGTTACAAATATGGAAAGGGTAGGAGAGAGAGTAAGTGAGAGGAGGGTGAGAAAGTAAAGTAGTGGTAGGAGTAAAGAGAGAAGAGAAGAGAACAGATTATGGTGGTAGGGTGGGGAATAGAGTGTTGAGGATTAGGAAACATAGAAACATAGAAGTTGATGGCAGATAAGACCGTAAGGCCCATCCAGTCTGCCCATTTCTTTTCTGCTTTATGAACGTGCTATCAGCCTTTGCTCTGTCAATGGCCTATCTATTCATACTCATCTGTATTGCTCCCTTATGCCTATTTGAAGCCCTGCACTGTATTCATATTCACCACTTCCTGAGGTAGGCTGTTTCATGCATCCATCACCCTTTCTGTGAAAAAGAACTTCCTCACATTACCCCTTAATCGGCCTCCTTCTAATCTCATGCTGTGTCCTCTTGTCCTGCTATTTTCTTATATTGAAACATGTTAGACTCTTTCACCTTGTATATGCCCTTTAGAAACATAGAAACATAGAAGTTGACGGCAGATAAGGACCTCAAGGCCCATCCAGTCTGCCCATTTCTTTTCTACCTTATAAATGTGCCATCGGCCTTTTCTCTTCAGTGCCTATGTATTCATAGTCATTTGTATTGCCCTTTATGCCTATCCCATGCCTGTTGAAGCCCTGCACTGTATTCATAGCCACCACTTCTGTGGTAAGCCATTCCATGCATCCACCACCCTTTCTGTGAAAATAATTTCCACATTCCCCTTAATCGGCCTCCCTCTAATCTCATGCTGTGTCCTCTTGTCCTGCTATTTTTCTTATATTTAAACATGTTAGACTCTTTCACCTTGTTAATGCCCTTAAGGTGTTTGAATGCTCGATCATATCACCTCTCTCCTCCTTTGCTCAAGGGTATACATATTGAGCTCTGTTAATCTGTCCTCATATGTCTTCTGATGCAGTCCCTGCACCATTTTGGTTGCCCTTCTGGACTGCCTCAATTTGGTTAATGTCCTTGTGAAGGTGTGGCCTCCAATACTGCACGCAGTACTCCAGATGGGGCTAACCAGTGTCTTGTAAGAGGATTATTACCTCCCTCTTCGACTTGTGTTCCCCTAATAAACACCCTAACACCCCTAGCCTTACCTACTGCTTTAGAGGTCTGCTTGGATGATTTCAGGTCATCAGTGATGATGATGCCCAAGTCTCTTTCTTCCTTGTGACTGCTAGCAACTCCTCCCAGCCTATAGGTGGCTTCAGGGTTTCTCTTCCCTATGTGCATGATTTGCACTTCTTTGCATTAAATCCCAGTTGCCACTCTTCTGACCATTTTGCTAGTTTATCCAGATCTTTCTCATTCTGCCCACCCCATCTGGATCATCTACTCTGTTGCAGATCTTGGTGTCATCTACAAACAGACAAGCTTTACCCTCTAGTCCATCTGCAAGGTCACTAATGAAGATGTTGAAGAGGACTGGCCCCAGGACTGATCCCTGAGGTACCTCACTTGTGACTTGCATCTCTTCTGACTGTATACCATTTACCACCACTCTCTGTTTTCTGCCTTCACAACCAGTTTGCCACCCAGTTGACCAACTTCTGACCCACCCCGAGCCTACCCAGCTTATTTATCAATCTTCTATGTGAACAGTGTCGAAAGCTTTGCTGAAGTCAAGGTAGGTGACATCAACTGCTCCCCTTGGTCCACCACTCTGGTTACCCAGTCAAAGAAATCTATGAGATTAGTCTGACAGGACCTTCTTTTTGTAAACCTATGCTGTCTTGGATCCTGTGCTCCTATGGATTCCAGGTGTTGCACTATCCTTTCCTTAAGGAGTGCCTCCATAATCTTGCCCACTACTGAGGTAAGACTGACTGGTCTGTAGTTCCCTGCCTCCTCCCTGCTACCACTCTTGTGGAGGTGGGATCACATGAGCCTCTTTCCAGTCTTCTGGGACCTCTCCTGTGCTCAGAGACTCACTAAACAGTTCAGATAATGGCTCTGCTATTTCCACCCTTAGCTTCTTTAGTACCCTGGGATGTATGCCATCAGGTCCCATTGCCTTGTCCACCCTGAGTTATCAAGCTCTTGTGGGTCCCTTTCTTTTGTGAAGGAACTAGTGCACACCTCCCTCCCCTGTGTCTATGGTGCTGAGCTGTGGGCCATGCCCTACCTTCTCTTCAGTAAATACTGAGCTGAAGTATCTATTTAGGATAGATGCTTTTACATGGTCTTCCTCACATGCCCCTTATCCCCTTGAGCTTACAATACCCCTCTGGACTTTCTCCTTTCACTAATGTATCTATAGAAAGTCTTGTCACCTTCTTTACTGTTTGTGCTAGTGTTTCTCAGTTTGGGCCTTTGCCTGCCTTACTGCCTCTCCCTGCTTCCCTTAGGGAAGTTTGGTATGCCTCCTATCTTCATCCTGCTGTGTTCCTTTATATTTCCTGAAGGCCAGCCTTTGGCTCTGACCTTTTCTGCTACTGTTTTGAGAACCCAAGTGGTTTTCTTCTTCTTTGCACTTCCTTTTCTCTCTAACACAATGGATGTTGCTTCAAGTATTGCATGTTTAATGCTTGCCCACTTTGCCTGTACCCCTCACCTGTATTTCTTTTTGCCAGGGCTAGCTTAACTCTGTTGGCCATCTTATCAAAGTCAGCTCCTCTGAAGTCCCATATTTTTGCCTTGGAATGGGATGATTTAGTTCTAGTGGCCAAATTGAACCATACCATGTGATGGTCACTGGCCCTCAGGTGACCTTCTACCTGGAGATCTGTGATCCTTTCCCGTTAGTCAGTACTAGATCTAGGATAGCCCTGTCTCTTGTGGGTTGTTTTACCAGTTGTTTGAGGCCTTCCCTGCAGGGAATCCACCATGTGTCTAGTTCTGGCAGATGTTCCTGCTGGTATTGACCAATCTGTATCTGGCATGTTGAAGTCTCCCATTATCAGAACCTCCCTTTAGCTGTGATGTTTTGTATATCTTCTAACAGTAATGTGTCTATGTCCTCCCCTGGTCTGGGGCCTGTACACAACCCAGTTCTATGGCTCTCCCATTTCCTGTTTCCAGGATGACCCACAGTTCTTCTGGCTCCTTATGTGTATTCTGAATTTCTGTAGCTTTGATATTTTCATTGACATAAAGGGCCACTCCACCCTCTTTTGCACCTCGGTCTCTTCTGAACAGTACATAGCCAGGTACTGAAGTCTCCTAATGTGTGGTTACTGGTAAACCATGTCTCACTAATGGCTACTATGTCCAGTTTAGCCTCTGTCATTATTGCCTGCAGGTCTGGGATCTTGTTTCCCAGACTGTGAGCATTTGTGTACATGATTTTCCATTGGCCAGATTTCGTGTGTTAGTTGTTGGGTGAGGTCTCAGCGCTTCTCTGTGTGTTGTATGGGGAGCCGGACCTTTTTCCTACTAGTGATGCAAATGAATTACAAACATGCTGAACTCCTGTTTGACCACTAGCTGAGTGGTGTTCTTCCCATTCGACGATGGAGTGCTGCACCCTCTCCCATTTGCTAGTTTAAATATTCTGCAAAGATATCAAACTTCTGCCCCAATGCACTGACTCCTCCTTAGTCAGATGCAGTCCATCAAATTTAAAGAACTTTCACTCCCAAAACTGTTGCCAGTTCCCTACAAATTTGTGTCCTTTTCCTGGCACCAGCCATTAGACCACATGTTTAGCTCCCCTATCTCCCTTCTCTGACCTTTCCATCCATCTGCCCCTCTCCTAGACTGGCAGGATCTCGAGGAAGGAGACAGACGAAATGGATGATAGTTTGTCACCCAGCCTGGTCAGGTGTTCCTTGGTCTCCACAACTGACCAGCTGGTGAGATATTTGTCCCTATGTGTACCAAGACGCCAATGTTTTCTCCTGCTTCCTGAACAATTTTAGCAATGCAGTCAGTGTCTCCACGCTGATGTACCTGGGAGACATCTGACCATTACCCTGGCTGGAGATAGGTATCAACTCCCCAAATCATGGAGTCTCCTATGATCAGAAGTTTTTGGATTTCCTATTTGCTTTTTTGTTTTGGTTCCTGTTTTGGGTAAGTTTTGTTGTGCTAGCTCCTGTGCTGCAGTGTCCTGCTCTGCAGTGTCCTCTGCCCCTTTGTTTGATTTCAGAGATAGAGGCAGATACCTGTTTGTAGTTTTTATATGGTTTGTGGAGGTGATATGTTGGAGAGTACCGAGTGATGGGGCACCTGATTTGCCCCTCCTAACCACCTGCCAACCTCCCGACCAACTACCCTCTGTGGTCGAGGTGCTTCTGTTGGATGTTGGGGAAATGGCGGCAGTTCTTATAATATATTTCCTCTTGAATATGAAATTTGAGGTGCGCAATCTCTGCCCATGCTGCCTGGAGCTGAGCCCTAGATCTCCAATGGCCCAGCATGTAGGACAGTGTCCTATATCCTGTAAAACTGCCCTTCTGAAAGTGTTCCACAGTACCTGCAGTTAATGATGTCCATTCCAGATGTTGCTGGGTTTATAACCTGGTCAGAGTAACTAGAAGGAAGAAAATGAAAGCAAAAGTTTAATTTTGTGTTTTGTTTGTTTGTTTTTGTATAACTTGTTATAACAAGTTAAATTACTAAATGCCCCTGTAAATGAGGTCACTGTGTGCATACCCTCTGATCCACCCTGTCCTGCTTTGCTACAGGAAATATCACGACTGTGCTACCCTATAAAAGGAGTGTACAGTGGGGTGTTTGGGGATGGGGTGGGTTGCTGGCCCTTCCCCTGCCAAAAAGAAGAACCACGGACAAAAGAAACAAGGAGGTAAGAGCAGAAACAATCAGCCAGCAACAAATGCAGTAGCCCTGAAAGCTATCCTAAAGATAGATTAAACTGTAAAACCTGTAAAGCACCACCTGTAATAATTTCACAGAAGATATACCCTGTAAGAAACACTTTGCTACAGAGAAAAATAAAGCAGTAACAGAAGATATACCTTGCAAAGACAATTTGAATCAGAAGATTACAGCAGTAATCTGTAAGCACACACCTGTAGACACACTGTGTAATAATGCAGTAGAAGGTATACCACAGCAACAATTTGAATCAGAGAAAAATAAAGCAAATAAAATGTCAGCAACAAACAGTAACAATCCTGTGAGTACAAAATAAAAATAACAACACACAGTAAATCTGCTAGCCAAAAGAAGCTTCTTATCCTTTTCTTGCTCTGATAAGGTTATTTTCTCTGTCCTTTCAAGCAACCTAGAAGAAAAGAGCTCAGGTGAAGCTAGGTGCCTTGGCCAGCAAACCTAGTCTTCCACCTCCTGCAGGGGTAGAAAGGGTGATTAATGGAGATGGGAGTGAGGAGAAAGAAGTAAGGGAGTGGGAGGAAGCGTGATGGGAAATTGAGAAGAAGAGGGAATGAGGTGGGGGTGGTGAGAAGTATGGAGGTCAGAGTAGATAAGGAGAAGTATAGGGCAATGGGGCTAAGGATGTTTACAGGAGGGGCAGTGTGGCTTGAGAAGAGAAGAAAGAGAGCATTTGAGGTGGTAGAGTGAATTGTTAGTGGAAGGGAGTTCCAAAGATTAGGAAGGCAGAAGGAGAAACCAGACTGGCCAGCTAGGGATTTACAAGAGGGGAGCAAAAGAGAATAATAACCTGAGTTATGGAGGGGACATAGGGGAGAGGAGAGAGCTGAGGTAAGGAGTGAGGGCCAACCAGAATTTAGAAATAAAGGAGGCACAGTGGATGAGACAGCGTCATTCAAGGAGGAGGAAGAGATCAATGTACATAGAACATGGTGAAGAGTGGGGGCAGGCCAAGGCAAAATGGCAAAAGGAGTGGAAGAGGAATCCAGTCTGGCCAGGGTGGATTTATGTGCAGCACCATAGACGTAAGTCTCCATAATCAAAAATGGGGAGGATCATTTTAGTGATGATATTCCAGCGGCAGATATAGGATACAGCTTTTGTTCCTATAAAGTGCACTGAGCTTAGGGTGAGTTTTTGAACATGGCATCTATGTGCTGAGAAAACCAAGGTGACAATCAATCCAGACACTGAGATACTTAAATGAGGGTATGTCATCTGAGTCTAGAAAGCCTCTGTCATGTGCCAAACACATGGCGACCATTTTCTTAGCATTAAGGGATAGTTGATTAGCCCTGAACCATTTCTGGACCATGTCGAAAACAAATTGAAGTCTGGATGTTAACTCTAATGGAGAAGAACCAGAGGAAAACAGGACTGTGTCATCTGCATACATGTGGATGGATGCAGTAGAGCAGGCTGAAGGGAGGTCATTGAGGAATATGGAGAAAAGCAAAGGCCAGGGATGGAACCTTGGGAACACTCTAGTTTGAAGAGTGGGGAAGAAAACAGATCTACCTACAAGGTTGTGAGATTCATCAGATAGACCCGCTGATTTAAGTTTGTACAGGAGAAGAGGATGAAAACAGTGTTGAAAGCATTTGCTAGATCGACAAAGATAGCGGTAGTGAGGAGGCCTTGTTCCATGCCAGAATGGATGTAATCTGAGCCGAGGAGAGACGAAGTGGTGTAGTGACATTTGCAAAAGCCAGACTGGAAGGGGTGAAAAAGGAGGAGTTGAGGGAACAGTTGAGATAGAACTGTGTGTTCTTGAAGTTTGGATAAGGTTGGGAGGAGAGAGAGTGGGTGGAACTTTCCAGGAGAGGAGGAGTCACCTCCTTTGGAAGGGAATGACAGTTGAATGCTTCCAGGTATCCAGGACTGAGGTAAGCAAGAATGATAGGTCGAGCAGGGAGGAGATGGGCAAGGCAATAGCCAGTGCAGAGAGATATAGGAGCTTGGGATCAAGCCCATCAGGGCTCCCACCTTTCTGGGGGTTGAGAGCCAGGAGGGCTTTAAGAGCTGTGGCTGGGGTGATAGGTGAGAAAGGAGGGAGGAAGGAGAAAGAGGGAGGAAGGAGAGCGGAGAGTGCAGAGAGGAGGGAGGAAGCACAGGTGGTGAAATAGGAGTTGAAAGCTGAGGCGACGAAGGAGGGTCTGAAATGGTGGAGTCACCCACCTTGAGAACAGGGGGATGGGGTGGGAGAAGAGGGTGTATTACTTTCCAGAACTTGGAGGGGTTGCTAAGATTGTTCTGAAATGCTGAGGAAAAGAAATCAGCCTTGCTAACCTGGTGGCTCTAGTACAAGAGTTCCCCAAAGCACAGTACTTGTTAAGGGCAGTCGGAGTGCTAGAGAACTGCAAGACTTCCATGCCAGGTCACATGCACGAGGCAGGCCAAAGTTCAGCCAAGATCCAAGGAAGGTGAGAACCTCTGACCCTGGTTTTCCTGAGTGGCATGCTGATCCCAGACTAGTAAAAATTTCGATTGGAAATATTGTAGGGCTTGATTGATATTACTGGCCAAAGAATTAGGGGACCAGTCAGTGGAAAGCAGATCAGTGTGTAGTGAGGGTAAGTCAATTGATTGGAAGGACCTGATTTGATAATTTTTGGGGGACTCTTGGGTGGTGAATTACTACACACAGTGAAACCATATTATGGTCACTGAGTGCATCAAGGAGAGTTCCTGCATCAATGATATGGTGCGGGTGAGTAGCAAGAACCCAGTCCAGTAGAGAGTGGTTCTGAGAACGGGGATGGTGACAGGTAGAGACAGAAATGAGTTGTGTAAGATGCAGGGACTTTATGGTTGGGCAGAGTTAAGAGTTAGAATGTGAAAGCCAATTAAAGTTGAAATTACCAAAGATAAGAAGCTCCCCAGTGGAGGCATGAGTAGAGATAGTGGTTAGTAGGTCTATAACAGATGCAGGAGAAAGCCCTGGTGGCAGTATACACCTGCCATGAAAATGGGAGGGAGAAAAGGAAGGAGAGTTTTAGGATGAAAAGTTCCTAGGCTGCAGGGGATAAAGAGTCAGCACTGGGGCTGACTGAATGGAAGAGGAAAGCTAGATGGCGATACCGCCTCCCTTTGTGGTATGATCTTGATGAGAAAGGGAGTGACCTGGGATGATGATGGCAGAGTTGGGAATGTTGGCGGAAAGCCAAGATTCTGAAACTACTAGAACATCAGGAGGAGGAGAACATGAGAGGTTGTAGCAAGTCAATTTTGAGTAAGAGACTTTGTATATTAATGTGAGTCACACACAGACCTTTGGGGACAGCAATGGTCAGGAGGGGTTGGACTCAATGTCACCTACTCTGAGGAGCAGTAGGAATAGGATGAGTTTGGTAAGGTGTGGGGTGTATTTGCGGTGAAGTGAGAGGACGGGGAAGGTGGGGTTGGGGGTAGGAGGAGAGGGAGAGTCTGATAGACACGTGGTGGAGCCAGGAAGAGATGGAGGTATCTATTAAATGCCATAGCTTAAACAATAAATTTGATAAACTTCTGGCCCTGGTGTCAAAAGACCAACTGTAATAGCCATCACTGAGACCTGGTGGGCTAGTAATGATGAGTGGAGTAAACATATTTGTAGATACAACCTATTTTTGCAATAGGGTAATGAAAAGGGTGGAGGCATAGCTATATACATTAATTCCAATTTTAACTCCATTGTTATTACTAATGGTAAAATCAATGAAGTGCCTAACACTGAAATCCTCTGGATTAAACTTTTCAAACTCTCCTGATTCTCCCATACTAGGCCTTTGTTACCATCCCCTGACTCCCTGTCAGTTGTTACACCAAACCATCTCCGAAATTGAATGAGACTGTGAGTCAGATGATGTTTTATGGAAATCTTAATTTTGAGGACATAAACTGAGTAACTTCCACAGCATGTTATACAGCAGGAAATTTATTCACATCAGCCTGTGAACAAAAGTAATTAAAACAATATGTGTCAGAACGCATTAGTGGTTCAAACATTCTAGATATAGTTCTAGACACAACTGATATAAAAACTGCAAGACTGGCCCACCACTTGCAACAAGTGGTCACACTCTGGTCAGATTTGACATTGATTTTACATATGTTCAGTACAAGGGGTATCTGAATTCTTTTTGTATAAAAAGCTGATTCAGGTCAAATCAATAGAATATTATCAACAATAAATTGGGACACACTACTTCATGACTGTGACATGGAGGCAATGTGGAATTAATGAAGAACATCACACTTAGCCTAAGGAGAAATATATTCCTAAATTCAAGAAAGCAAAATATAACAAATTAAAGCCCAAATAGTTGAATACAAAAACCTCCGACTTATTAATAAAAAAATAAATTATGTAAATCATTTGGATCATCACAGATACCAAGTTTGTGGGAAAAGTACAAAAGGGTACAAAAGAAATGCAAAAATGAAATTAAGAAGGTAAAATGAAGTATGAAGCTTAGACTTTCTAAGAATGCAACAAAACAGAATAAATAAAGCATTTTTCAGTTACATAGACTCTTTGAAGAAACCACAATATAAAGTAGGCCCTTAATTAGCAACAGTATTACCATCAGTAAGGTCAAGAAGATAGGTTTATGCCAAAAAATCACAACACCTGATCGTATGGATACTAGTTTTTGTAACTGTAGAGTTTTCTGAGGAGGAAATAAGATTAAAATATTAAAGTAAACTCTCACCCGACCTGACATGATAACAGGGAGCATTATTAAGCTAATATCTAGTCATCTACTGTACCCCTCAAGCTACTATACGAGAACAGTATAAAAAGTGGTGACATTCTCAGAGACTGGATAAAGGTGGATGTGGTCCCACTGTTTAAAAAGGGAAAAACACAGTGTAGGTAATTACAGACCCATTAGCTTGACCCCTATTTTATGCAATATTTTAGAAGGCATCATAAAAGACAAAATGTCAACTCAACTCAACTCTCATTATTTATAAAAAGCGCAATTCACCAAAGGATTAAAGTGCTTGTACACTGATTTAAAACTCTAAAATTAAAATATTCATAAATAATAAAATACGATTTACATCAGCAATTCATCAAAACTCAGGATAAGCAAGATTATAAAGATGTGTCTTTAGTGCAGATTTAAAGAGCAACATGTCAGCATCCCTATGTAATATAGATCCCGACCAACATGCATTCAAAAGCGTAGATCGTAGTACAACAAATCTTCTATGCTTCTATGAAAAAATAAGCCATCACTTTGATAAAATAATCCTTGTAATGTTATTTTCCTAGATTTCAGCAAAGCATTTGACCTTGTGCCACACGAAATTAGAGAAGCTAAAAATATGGGCAAATTTGTTAAATGGATTTCAAACTAGCTCAACAAAAGATCACAGAGTCATGATTCCCCCAGGAGGTGCCACACAGGTCAATCCTGGGCCCCTCCTGTTCTCGTTATTTGTAAATGACCTAGTAGAAACTGTGGGAAAGCTCAGTAGTCCAGTACACAGATGATGCGGTGCTTTTACAAAACCACAACTAGCATAATTGACCTATGCAGACAGCTACAACAAGATTCTTTTGTCTTTGGAGAGGTGGTTGTTGGCAAAATAGGTTGCTCCACAACACCATTAAAACAAAAGCCATCGTATTTGGCCCAAGAGTTTAGGCCCCGACAGAAGTCCTCTATTGCTCATCATTCTCATCGGGCTTGGTTATTGAAGTAGTAAGCCAATTCAAATACCTGCCTGATGCAGGATCAGGGTTTCACCCTGAAGCCCCATGTGGACATGATCACCAGAACAATACTTCAGAAGCTGGGGCTTCTATACAGGCTAAGCCCACAAATGATCCCAGAGACCAGAATAACGATAGCTAACAGCATCCTACTCCCAACCTAACATATGCTGCCCTGGTCCTGCATTCACTTCCTAAACAGGAGCTCAGTAGGATTCAGGCACTATATACCAAAATAGTTTGATTCGCCTACAAGGCACATCCAAGCTGGCACCACTGTGAAGTATTAGCTTCCCTGAAATGGCCTTCCTGAACCACTGACCTCAGTACTTGCTGTTGTGCCAAGCTGCTCAAACTAATGCAAGACTCTCCACCTGAGAAACTTGCCAGCCTGCTTATATCCAAGAGAACAGGTATAGTGCTTCAGACTTATGACAGAAATTTACTGAAAGTGCCCAGGTTAAAGACGGCTGCGGTTGCAAATCCGCTTCCCACTTGGCACCTATATGCTGGAATAAGCTCCTTGCTACCTGCAGGACTCCAGATCCCTAGGATTCTTCCGTAAGGAGCTCAAGAGCACCTATTGGAAATCAACAACTGCAACTGCACTTAATCAGTGCTTGGTATGACCAAGCTCTAGGTACACCAGTGTGGTGCTCAGTCTGAGCAAGCACAAGGTTGAACATACATGGCTGCCGTATGGCACTAAAACACATGGGCTGCATCTAGATTAGACTGTTTTCATTGTTATCCATATAGTTAATGTGCCCTGTACTAATCTTCCCATTGCATATAGTCTGATCAGTATGTACCTTTGTTTTAAGTTGTCTACCAATGTATGTATGTCTGTATGGTCTCCTGCACTGTTGATGCTGTATTCATATCCTGCTTATCACCAAGTGTATTGTTCCTCTCTTAAATGAATGATTGTATTTGTAACTAACTCCAGGTCACCCCTGAAAATGGATCTTGGGACCCAGTGGGCCTACCTAGTTAACAAAATTGAAATAAATAAATAAATGATTGATGGTTTACTATCAGATGAGGTAGATGTGTCTAGTGGGGTACTGCAAGGGTCTGTTCTGTGACCAGTTGTTTTCATATTTTTGTATCAGACCTTACTAACAACTTTTACAGCTGGTCTTTTAAATACATGGACAACTCCAAAATCAGAGTCCACTGCTCCACTATTGTTGAAGTTGGATATACTACGATATCCTGTCATTCAGAACTCTGACACCCGTAGCCTGACACCAGAATCCAGAAACGGAAAATCCTGACACTGGGATTTTGCCTGTCTGTCATGTTTTGAGGGGCTTTGCCCCACCCCCTTAATTACTATTACTAACTCCGGGTGAAAATCCCACTGTCAGGATTTTCCACTCGATCTGGTGTCGGGCCACGAGGTTAGGTTCTGAATGACGTGATATCATCGTGATACAGTTGAAGTCACCAGGATACAAGAGGATCTAAATTTAATCTCTAATTGGGCTACCACCTGGGAGATGCTTTTTAACCGTGATAAATGCAAAATTATGCATCTAGGGACGATCAACAACAAACATCCTTATTCTTGCATGGTAAACAGTTGTTGAAACTACAAATGAAAAGGATCTAGGGATTATAGTCTCAAATGACTTCAGAAGTACTAGACATGATAATGAAGCAATATGTAAAGCTAACATAATTTCATGGGCATACATAGAAATATCAAATCTAGAGACCCTGCAGTACTTGCACCACTTCACGGATCATATGCTCACCTGCACCTAGATTACTGCTCCCAATGTTGGTGTCCCTTTAAGAAAAATTGTATCAGCTAGGTTGAAAGACTTCAGCTTAGATTTAATGCTAAGAAGTGCAAGGTAATGCACCTGGGAAACAAAAACCCAGGGAAGAGTTCACAATGGGGTGAGATACTAACAGCAACAAAATGGAAAGGGACCTGGGGGTAGTCATATCAGATGACTTATAGGTGGGCAAGCAATGTGAGAGGGCAGTAAGGAGGGCTGGGGATACTGGGATGCATGGTGAGGCATCACCAGTAGAAAACAGGAAGTTGTTATCCCTCTGTACAGACAACTGGTGAGACCCCATCTGGAGTATCGTGCAGTTCTGAGACCCAATCTCCACAAAGACATAGACAGGATGGAGGCAGTCCAGAGGAGGGCACTAAAATGGTGCAGGGTCTGCACCAGAAGACATATCAAGAGAGACTTAAGGATCTTAATATGTACAGTGGCGTGAAAAAGTATTTGCCCTTCCTGATTTTCTCTATTATTGCATATTTGTCACACTGGATGTTTTCAGGTCTTTAGAGAAAATGTAATATTAGATAAAGGGAACCTGAGTGAACAAATAACACTTGTTTTTTTTTTAATTTCACTTATTTAATGAAAAAGTTAACCAACACCAACTGGCACTGTGTGAAAAAGTAATTGCCCCTTACACTTAATAACTGGTTATGCCACATTTAGCTGCAATGACTGCAACCAAACACTTCCTATAATTCAATATCAGTCTTTCACATCGCTGTGGAGGAATTTTAACCCACTCTTCCTCGCAGAACTGCTTTAATTCAGTAACATTTGGTAGGTTTTCAGCAGGAACTGCTCATTTCAGGTCCTGCCACAGCATCTCTATTGGGTTTAAGTCTGGACTTTGACTAGGCCACTCCAAAACTTTAATTTTACTTCTTTTAGCCATTCTGATGTGGACTTGCTTTTGTGTTTTGGATCATTGTCTTGCTGCATGACCTAACTACGCTTCAGCTTCAGCTGACTGGAAGGATGACTGACATTCTCCTTAAGAATTTTCCAGTACAGAGCAGAATTCATGGTTCCTTTAATTATGGCAAGTCATCCAGGTCCTTAGGCAGCAAGCATCCCCACACCATCACACTACCACCACCATGTTTGACTGTTGGTATGGTGTTCTTACTGTGGAATGCTGTGTTTGCTTTACGCGAGACATTATGGGATCCATGTTGTCCAAAAGTTCCACTTTGGACTCATCTGTCCATAGAACATTTTCCCAAAAGGCTTGTGGATCATCCAGGTGCTTCTTGGCAAATGAGAGATGAGCATTTATGTTCTTCTTGGTTAGCAGTGGTTTCCGCTTTGCTACTCTCACATGAAGCCCATTTTGCCCAGTCTCTTTCTGATTGTGGAGTCATGAACACTGACCTTAGCTGAGGCAAGAGAAGCCTGCAGTTCTTTGGATGTTGTTTTAGGATCCTTTGAGACTTCTTGGATGATTTTACACTGCGCCCTTGGAGTAATTTTGGCAGGCCACCCACTCCTGGGAAGGTTCACTACTGTTCCAAGTGTTCTCCATTTGGAGATTATGGCTCACACTGTGGTTCGATGGAGTTCCAGAGCCTTAGAAATAGCTTTGTAACCCTTTCCAGACTGATAGAGGGCAACAAATTTTTTCTGATCTTTCAGGAACTTCCTTTGATCATGGCATAATGTGCTTGTTGAATCTTTGTGCTGGCAACGTGACTCTGATGGTAAGGGCCAAAATAAGTGAGGTTTATATTGAGCAGGGCTGGCTGTAATCAAGCCTGGCTGTGTTCAATCAGCTGACTCTAATTATCCCTTTAATTGGTTGATTTAACTAGGGGCAATTACTTTTCACACAGTGCCAGTTGTGTTGGTTAACTTTTTCATTAAATAAATGAAATAAGTAAAAAAAAAAGTGTTATTTGTTCACTTAGGTTCCTTTATCTAATATTATATTTTGTCTAAAGACCTGAAAACATCCAGTGTGACAAATATGCAATAATAGAGAAATCAGGAAGGGGCAAATACTTTTCACGCCACTGTATACCCTCAAAGAAAGGGGGGACATGTTAAAACCTTCAAGTACCTCAAGGGAATCAACAAAGTCCAAGAGGGTAGCATCTTTCAGAAAAGTGGTGTGCAAGAAGAGGGGCACAATTTGAAGATAGAGGGGGATGGCTCAGAGGTAATGTGAGGAAGTATTTTTCATGGAGAGGGTTGTGGATGCATGGAACAGCTGTCCTGAGGAGGTTGTGGAGTCAAAACTGTGGAATTCAAGAATGCATGGGACAGTCATAAGGCAATTCTAGGGGTGGGGTAGGAGGAAGTAGGCTGTTGATTAACTAGGATCTGCAGCTTATCCATTAGGTAGGGAAATGGGCAGACTGGTGGGCCAAGCGGTCCTTATCTGCCATCAGTTTCTATGTTTCTATGTTTCAGAGGAGAATGACAAAGCATATGCTTGGGCTAAAGGATTTGCCTTACCAAGAAAGATTAGAAAGTCTAAATCTTATGTCTCTTGAGACAAGATGGTTAAGGGTGATCTCCTACTAATGTGGGACATTATCAAGGACCCCTATCTAATGAATGAAATGGGGCTTGAATGTAAACAAGACACTGCAGGCACAAGGGACACCCTTTCAAATAAGAAGGAAAAATTCAACAGTTCTAGAAGAAAATTGTATTTTCGTGGAGGGCGTGTTAACTGCTGGAACACCATCCCACTTGAAATTATTGTTAGCAATAGTAAACCTATTTTAAGAACAAACTGAGCGACTTCGGTGGCGTCACCAGCGACATGGCGGCTTAGTCGAGAGCTCTCCTTCCCTAGGTCACTTAAATTGCTCCCATAATCTAAATAATACAATTTACCAGAAAATGCACAGAAAGTTAAGTGGGAACTCAGCAAAGAAAAGATCCTGCTCATCAAATTGAAAATGAAAGCGGATGATGGAGGATTGAGCCCAGCCAGCTCAGCAATCAGTGGTAGAGAATCTCCTTTAAGTATGGCCGGAGGGACACAGAATCTGAGCTAGATACCCTTCACGCCTCGTTTTGAAACTCTCCTCACTGAGATAAAACAATTCCTCAGAGACAAAACAAGAATTTACCAGATTACGACAGATATAAAAGGGGTTGAAGAAAGAGTTACCTCCTCGAAGAACGCATCGCGACCACAGAAAATGATATGGTACAAGTCTCAAGGGCTATTGAATATATAATAACTCAACAGGAACAGATTACTGCCAAGTGCTTAGATCTTGAGGCGGCGTCGTGAGAGACAACTTGAGAATGTATGGTTTACGGAGGCATCAGAAGTTGAGAGATGCATGAATTCTTGGAAGACCTGCTGAGACATGTTCTTGATCTCCGCGTCTTTCCACTTTAGAATCAAAAGGGGCGCATGGAGCCTTAGTACCAAACCAACAGGCCCGAACGCTTAGGTCCCGATCGATCGTGGCAAAGTTTGCAAGCTTCAGAGAAAAGAGCAAATCTACGTACTACATGGAAACAGAGAAAGGTGGAATACAACGGAGCTCGTCTCTCTTTGATCAGGATTACCCCTCCTCGATCTTGCAACAATGTTTGGCCTACTCTCCAATACTACGGAAGCTTAAAGCTTTAAATGTGAGATTTCAGACTCCTTACCTTGCTCGTCTTGGTGTGGTGGGACTCGGGCACAGAATTATATCAGACATATGGGGAACCTCAGCAAGCGATGAAAGATAAGGGTACGAGATAATGGAGGTCACATCTTGGAAGGGCGTAGCCTATTCTTCAACTCACATGGCAACAGCCCAAACCTCGTTGATCTACTAGGCCAGGAAAGCGAATGGCTGCAGCTACACTCCAGGAGATTAAAGAAACTTTACACAGACTTTCTAGTCTCCAACCTTCGGAGGAACAGCCAGATAAAACTTGGAAAATACCTGAGAAGTGAAGGCCATGGTTTGATGAAAGTTTTATTTGTGCATACTTGGTATTCTAGAGGTTCCTCACGAATAGATGGAGGCCCATATACTTGTCAGTTGGCTTTGATTTGTTAGATTACCTAGAGTTCTCTACCAGGCCTTGAGTCTGTAGGCTTGGCTGATGTTGGGTTTAATTGTCCAATTCTCTGGCTATCGGGTGAATTAAAAGTAAAATAAGATGTAGAAAGACGTATGGGTAATCAAATGGTCTAGGAGGGCAGAATGGCTAAATAAATGTCTCTCTGGATCAGCAAAATATTTGTAAATAAGTTAGGTACCTGTACATAATTTGGGCTTAAAGATCAGCTTGGAGCTTATAAGAGAAATCATTAGAATGTCTCTACTGAGCGGAGAAAGCAGAAGTCCGGTTGGGAGAAACCATCAGGTGATTCCTCACCCCCCGGATCAGGGAACTTTTACTAAAATTCAATTACTGAATAAGGATCTTATAATTTCAACTAATAGAGAATGTTAAGAGGGGATATCACAGATCCTGAAGCCTCAATCTAAGGGTTAAGGGAGGATGAGGGGTATAGGGAGGGATACAATGGGACGATTTAGCAGGCTCCCAGGGCAGAGACGCAACAGGAGCATATTGACACTTTACAAGCCCAGATTTAGAGCATGAAGGTTCCCCGAGCCATTTATGTAACAACTATAAGCTAAAATTTAGTCTAAGGTTGAACCAAGTAAACCTGCTACCCAAAAGCCAGAAGGAAAACAGGATCTCAGTAGATATCTTGTCCTGGGAATGGGGGAAATATATGGATACCAAGCTCCTTCCTGATATTGACTGGGAAGTGTTTAATCAAACGGAGCCCCTTATGTCACCAGGGGTACGGCTGGTTAAACCATGCCCTGACAATGGGCCAGGACCTTGCAACATAAGGCCCAGGAGGAACGTGCATCGTATGAGGCACCTTACCTCCCACCCGAGTGGTGTCAACTCGACGGATAGAGAGCAGACAGCTCTGCTCTCCTGCCTTGGAAGTGCACTTGTACATAGTTCTGAATCGGGTTGCAGGACTGCCCAGTTGGCTCTTACACCTGAGAAGGTTACTGTATATGTTGTCTATGTCTTTGTTATTTGTTGTGTTCTGAATGTACTTGATTTAATCACTGGCATTTTCAACAGTACAACATTATGGCAAAATGGTGGATTGCAGTGTCTGGGGGAGGGGTCTGTGGGGGGGCAGTTGGGGGTGAGGTCAACTTTCAGAAGTGGTCCTATTTCCGCCCAAAGATGGGAGATAAAAACAGTTTAAGAATCCTCTCCAGAATGTTAATGGTTTAAACAACCCAGTGAAAAGATACAAGGTAATATCTATGATTAAAGACAAAAACCATCAGTTATCTTACTACTAGAAACCTATTTAAATAAGTCAGAACATCAAAAGCTGAGAAAATTTGGGTTCGAGCAGGTTATAACTGCCTCATATGGAAAGGGGAAAAGAAGAGGAGTAGCTGTGTTGATTCCTAAGGGTGCAATTTCAAAATTATCTAGCTATGTAGATCCCGAAGGTCAGCTGGTCACTGTCATTGGGAGGCTGGAGGAACCTAGCTACGCTTGGCTTCCCTCTATGTCACCAGGGTCTACTAAGGAGACCCTTCGCCATCTACTGCACAAAATAACTGAGCAACAAAGAGGTATGCTGATAGTGGGGGGGGTGGGATCTGAATCAGGTGTGGGACCAGAGGGACACATCCAATGCGAAGGTGTTTCGTATGAACCCGGCTAGTCGATTCATTAGGGAACATCTCAGGAATACCTTTTTGATGGACTCCTGGAGAATACTTAATAAGAACAAATGGGAGTATACACATATTCCCACCCCCAATGCTCCTTTGCTAGAATAGATTACATACTGGTGTTGGGGAACATCAAGATCAGGCTATTGAGTGTAAACATATCCCTTCAGTACTCTCTGATCACTCTCAGGTGCTGTTGCAGCTGCGGTGGAGGGAAGAGGGCCAATCTCTCTGGAAATTCAATAACTATTTTTAAATCTAAAAGAGTTCACGGATATGGCTAAAAGGCAGATACAAATTGCAAGATAATAGTATGCCTCAGATACCAAGTGGCATACTCTGGGATACAGTGAAAGCCATGTTTAGGGAAGACTGTATCAAATTTGGCACACTTTAGAAAACAACAGAATCAGCAGTTAGCAGCACTTCAAGATCAATTGTTGGGACTGCAGGGAGGTTAGCAGAGGGGACAGCTCTTTAACCCAAGACATCCTAATGGTCAAACAGAAAATTCAGAGGCTAATAGATATTAAGACAGAACAAGCCTTACAATGCTTGAGTCTAGAAGTACTTTGAAACTGGACCCAGAGCATCTTGACTCTTAGCTCACCGCTTACGACAACATACCGCTAAATCCATGATTACTCGAATAAGATACCCGATATCAGGTCAATTATTAAAAACCCCAGGAAAAATATTAAATGGATTTAGAGACTTCTATACGAGACTATATGCCTCAGAACAAAACCCAGACGAGGGGCAAATCAATACTTATCTGGCCAAACTAAACTTACCGAGTTTAACCAAGGAAATGAGAGAGATTTTGATGCCCCCTGTCCATCTTGGAAATAACTTGAGATCAAGAAATTGAAAACTAAAATCCCCGGTCCTGATGGATACACACCTGCATTTTTAAATTCTTTAGCCAGGAAATCGAGGACCCATTATTGGAGGCATATAGGATGGTACACTCTGGGAACCAGTCCCGACTCTTGGAATTATGCAATCATATCGAGGCCCCTAAGCCGGAAGGATATCACGAGTGTGGTGCATTCCATCCCATCTCAGTCTTGAATATCGATTATAAGCTATTTACTCAATATTGGCGAACCGCTTAAAAGTAGCTTTACCAGACTTAATTAATGGAGACCAGACAGGGTTTATCCCTGGCAGGCAGACACAAGATAATATTAAAAGATCACTATAAATAATACACCATGCCGCTTCGGTCGGGGCCCCAGTTTAGTTCTAAGTTTAGACGCAGAGAAGGCCTTCACCAAGTGGCATGGAAATTTCTGAGGCTGGTTCTTAAGGCCTTTGACTACCTGAATCATTTACTCGGTTGTGAGTAGCATTTATACTAGATTGAAGGCATTTATAAAGATTAACGGGAAAATTTCCACCCAATAGATTTACAGCGGGCACGAGGCAGGATGCCTCCCCTTCTTCAAGATTGTATCTGGAGCCTCTGGCCCAAGCTCTAAGGATGAATGAACAGGTGAGGGGTTGGGATTTAGAGGGACATACATAAGCTGGCTTTATATGCTGACGATTTGTTGATTTATCTTAAAGATCCTGAATGTACATTAAATCACCTATGGGCTGAGTTATCGGAGTTTAGTAGTTTGGCTGGCTACAAAATCAATATGACTAAAACAGAGGTCCTAAAGATACATTATGATCCCTCAGAGCGGTCTGGGAGAAGTTCTCTTTAAGTGGGATACACCCTGGTTCAGATACCTGGGGGTTCATTTGAGTGATCGAAGGACCAGCTGTTCGCTTTAAATTATGTGCCGTTATTGGGAAATGAAGTCGAACTTGATGAATGGGCCCCAGTTATGATGCCTATGATACAGAAAATAGAGGGATAAAGATGATAATACTCCCACAATTTTGTATTTAGCTCAGTCTTTGCCTATTCCTATCCCAGGCATTTTTCACTCCTTGAATAGGACAGTGTCACGTTACATCTGGGGCACACACAAACCTAGAGTCTGCCTTTCAGTACTCAGATTTCCAAATCAGAGGGTGTTGGCACTGCCAAATTTTAAATTATACACTACTACGAATGCAGTTACAAGAGACTGCCTTCTACTGGTTGGACCAGACATATTCAGCCAAATGGAAGGACCTGCAGTTAGGGTAGGACACATGTCATGTAAGAACATGAATGACCTGCTATTAAAGCAGAAGGAAAGCAAGTATAAACCAAGAGGAAAACCCATTCACAGTCACCACTCTAGGTGTATGGTATGAGACTCTAGGGATAGGAAGGCTAAGAATTGGAGTTGTTTGCTAACTTCGTCCCATACCTGAATCCTTTCCCAACAAATGGGATATGGGTTTTAAAAGATGGGAGGAGAAGGGCTTACATCTGATCTGGCACTTCCTAGACAGAGATAAGATACTTCCACTGGATGCACTAGTTAATAAATTTGGAATCAGCTGGAAGGATAGATTCAGATATTTTCAGATAAGGAATTATATAAGCAACATGATAACACAATTCAAATTGGGGAGCTCCTCACCTCCACAATTTTCTTACTTACTTAAAAGGGCAATAGATAACGACCCAATTAAGGCCCATATAATATCTAAATTATACCAGGCATTATTATCCTGGAAGGGGATTCCACAGATCATATTAGAGAGCTTGGGAAAAGACCTGGGGTTCTGATTCCAGAAGATTTATGAGGTTGGACCCAGGAAAGAATTCACTGGGGTATCTCTTCAGGAAGTTGACGGGAGTTTTCCTGGAAGATTTTTGCCTGCTTTTTCCGATCCCCTGCTATCCAATCTAGGTACCATACCCTAACCTCGGGCGGTTGTTGAGGAACTGCGGGTTTCACCCACATCCTTAGTCCACCTACTGTGGGATTGTCCGGAATTGGCCTCCTTCAAACAGGCTCTTTGGCAGGCTTTAGGAGAAATCATAGATTCTCAATTGGGGTTATCCCCTCTGCTACTTTTTCCTAGAAATACCTAGGGAACTACTAAACCCTCTGACAATTAAGTTCTTAAAAATCTCTTTTCTGGTCGCTCAAAAGGTGATTACCAGCAATTGGTTGTCCACCAGGAAGGTTACTTTAATCATGTGGCAAGACTGTATGATGGATGTATACAGATTAGAATCAATGACCGCAAGCTCAACAAGAGAATACCGCCTTTGAGATTTTGTGGAGGCATTGGGTTCTCTACATGGCGGCGAGGAGACCTAAGTTTGTTCCTGAAGGGATGAGGAATGGGTATAGACTGAGACTTGTATAGAATACAGGTGGGAGAAATGTGGTTCTTTTGTTAAATTGATTCATTGTTACTCATTTGGGACCTCCCCTCCTCCTTTCTGTGCTCCCCTTTCGCCCCTTCTCTCTTTTTCTTCCTCCCCCAATTGATCTTCCTTATTATATGATGGAACATCTTTGAGAAATTAGTCTGGGAATGAATGTGAGGGATATTACAAGATGTACATCGAAAATGTTTTAAAGAGGAATATCTAGGACACTGTAACTTATTATAACATAAATCCAATCTATGTACTGTACATTTTCTTTAGATTTCTTGGCCAGCTATAATAATGGTAATGAATCAACTTGTATGGATATGACATGTCTGTTGTCCATGTAACTTGTATGGGTTTCGCCTGGAAAACTATACTAAATAAAGAAAGTTAAAAAAAAAGAACAAACTGAACAACTTCATTTTGTCAAATGCCAGTATACAGTATTATGGGTTATGAGATGGGAGCTTCTATGGGCACTGCCTGCTGCTCCTGATTTCACCTCAGGACACAAGTCTATTCTCGATGGAGAGGGTCTGGAAGGATTGGAAGCCTTAAAGGAGTCTAAGGTGAAGGGGCTGGATGGAACTCATCCAATGGTCCTAAAGGAGATGAGCACAGTGCTGGCTGCCCTTCTGGCTGACAAAATCTCTGTTTCTGTTTCTCTGTCTCATTATGAACAAAAATGGTGCAGGGTATGCATCGAAAGTCCCACGAGGAGAGACTAAAGGACCTGAATATGTACACCCTGGAAGAGACGGGGGTATGATAGAGATCTTTAAATATCTCACAGTGGTAAATAAGGTACAGGAGGGAAATATTTTTCAGAAAAAAGGTGCTCAAGAACAGAGACATGCTATGAAGCTGGAGGTAGGTAGGTAGATTCAAGAGAGATGCGAGGAAGTACTTCTCACAGAAAGAGTGGTGGATTCCTGAAACAGTCTTCCAGTGGAGCTGGTGGGGTGAACACAATGATGGGATTCAAGAATGCATGAGACAGGGCAAGGGGATCATAATGGAAAGGAAGGGTGGGGAGAAAGAGTTGTAGATCAAGTATAGTCTGCAGTAATAATGTTGGTAGGAAAAATGTGCAGACTGAGTGGGCCAACAGTCCTTATCTGCCATCAAATTCTATGTTTCTAGCTGTGCAAGGGAGGCATAGGCATACTAACCCACTGGGAGGGGGTATTTGTGGCCCTATGGAGAAGATTCTCTTGAAGAGCTACTGTTACTGGTATGTAACTAACCTAACTTTTCCATGGATATCTCCTCCATACAGTCTCACACGCTTGGACAAATATGAAGCAGTGCAGCAGCAACACCCCCAACAGGGAGGTAGAGCAACAGAGGTGAGCACTCCCTCAAAACAGGAGACTCTGCAGCACAGCCAGGTCAAAACCAGCCCTCCTATTGGGAAGAAACCAGATTCAGACTGTAATGTTTAGTAAACATATCTTACTTTAGGTAGTGGCTCAGCAGATCTCATAAGCCACACCAATCGAAAACAAGGCACGAAGCTACTATGCCCTGAATGGCATGCCCAGTAACTTTGTCAGGAAGCTCTTGTCAGTCTTCAGGTAACACAGAGAAACGCAGGAGGATAGCCATCTGGAGGACACTACTTAGATACTGCCTGCTCCACACCTGCAGAGCAAAGAATACAAACAGATAAGGTGACTGTCTGGGGATATTGGTGTGGTTCAGATGAAAGCAGCACCAGAAACTTTTTCCATGACAGAAACCTGAGGATCTTCTTTGAAGACATCTCCCCCATTCAGTCACATTATAGAACTGTAAGCCGTTGACCATGCAGAAATGTTTGCTGACCTCAGTGGTGCCTGTATAATGTGGGCTCCCTTAGCATGCCTCAGTTCTTTTCCTTCCTTCAACCACTCTTCAGTCCACCTCTGCTGAAATATGCCATTGAACTCTGCAAGTATTGTTAATGCTGCTGCTTCTTTTTTTTTTTCCACATATAGTTTTTTCATTTTCTTTTGCCCCGGGGACATGGCATACACATACATGTGCGTGTGTGGAGGTGCACACACACGTTAGGATCTGGTGGCTCCCTCCACTTCTCCCGGACTTTTGTCGCTGCTCCTGACCACCTATGCTACCCACTGGGACTCCACCCGTGGGAGTGGGACTATAGCGGAGCAGGCATCCACCCCATGGAAGGGGACAGCCAGGGCTCAATCCGTTCCAACCCCCGAGCTGGCACCGGTGGCCTGAGGTCATTCCCGAACCTGGGTCCAAGGTATGCAAGGTAAGGCACCTGTGTCTTCAACCCTCTCGCCACCGGGCTGGCAGTGGTGTTGTTTCAAAGTTTGTTATTTTAAATTTTAACTTTATGTGCTGCCAATAGATGATGAATCACTGTTCCTAAACTGGCAATTGTGGCAATGTTAAAATTTACAAAGACAATGACCACTCCGTGTGCTTTTGTCGCCTAGACCTAGATCACTGTGCTGAAGGCTGCACGACAGGGCTTTAACCAGGCCACCAGAGACATTGTATGAAAGTTTTAGTGCTTCATCTAAAGATAAAAGCAATGGAGGAGAAACAGGCTGCATTGAAGGCGGCCTCACCATCAGACCCCAGACCCCTGAGGAGCAAAAGTCGTGAGGGCTCACATAGCTCTCCCCACAGACACAGATGAATCCACAGCCGCTGAATTGCCCATACCCAGACCCCCAAGGAGGAGTCGTGAGGGCTCGCACAGCCCTCCCCACAGACACAGATGGATCCACAGCTGCTGAATTTCCAGACCCCTAGACCCCCGAGGAGTGGAGGGTCGCGAGGGTCTCCACAGCCCTCCCCACAGACACAGGCGGATCCAGCCGCTGAATTGCCTAGACCCCAGACCCCCAAAGAGTGGAGGTCGCGAGGGCTCACAGCTCTCCCCCACAGATACAGACGGATCCACAGCCGCTGAATTGCCCAGACCCTGATTAGCTGGAGGTCATGAGGGCTCACACAGCCCTCCCCACAGACACAGATGGATCCACAACCGCTGGAATTGCCCAGACCCAGACCCCGAGGAGCGGAGGTCGTGAGGGCTTGCACAGCCCTCCCCACAGACACAGACGGATCCACAGCCCTGAATTGCCCAGGACCCCGAGGAGCGGAGGTCGCGAGGCTCGCACAGCCCCCCACAGACACAGATGGATCCACAGCCGCTGAATTGCCCAGATCCCCGAGGAGCGGAGGTCGCAAGGGCTCCGCACAGCCCTCCCCCACAGACACAGATGGATCCACAGCCGCTGAATTGCCCAGACCCCAGACCCCCGAGGAGCGGAGGTTGCGAGGGCTTCTATTAGCCCTCCCCTACAGACACAGACGGATCCACAGTTGCTGAATTTCCCAGGTAAACAGCCCAGCCCTGCAAGTCTCCCGAAACACCAAGCCTGCCTATCTGCTCTCTGGTGCCTTTTTACTTTTAAATTTGCTCCCTGCCACAAAATGAAGTAACGCCAAAACGAACTATCAATCAATCAATCAAGTCTTCATTTAACCAGGCGTTCATCGTTGAGCAGAAGCTCATTTGCAAGATGGACCTGGGTGGAGCATGAACAATTGTATATACAGGTCAACACAGGTATTACAAGGAATACAGATAATACTTTACAGAGAGGAAGAAAAGAAGTTCATATGTACATAGAATTATACAGATATTGTACAGATTACATGGTATTTACATACATAGAAGTGTCTATAGGAAGATAAAGCAAGCTATCTAAGGTTGCAGGAGGAAGTAACGAAGAAAAAATAAAATAAAAATATACACCAGGTAGAGGTGAAGGTGGGGGGGTAGGGGGGAGAAAGGCTAGGAGGGCACAATGCACAGAAAGGAGTTGGTAAAGCTGGATGTAGAGAAGGTGGATGGAGAAAAGGAGTATGTGTGAGCCCCGGATTGAATGCTATAGTACGGGCATGGTAGGATGTCACAACCAGGGTAGTGAGCTCCTATCCGAGGTTGGGAAAGGAAGAGTAAGGGATGGACGGGCCTAGTGTTGATAAGACAGGAGGATAAGAGAGAGAGAGAGAACAATTAGGCTGGTGATGAGCAAGCTGGAGGGTCAGTACTTAAAATTGGGTCTAGGCGTGGCTATATACCAGTGCAGACACCGGTACTGGGTCTGAGTGGGTGAAGCAGTTACATACTTCTCTGATTGTACAGAAATAAAGTGTCGTGAAGGCATTTATACGATTAGAGTGCTTAATTTGAGTGTTTTGTAGATGGTTCCATAAGGTAGGTAGCCTGACTTATGGCTGCCCTGCCAGGCGGGATTTTGCTTTGGGTACTGTAAAGTGTAATAGCTGAGTAACTTCTTAACGCGTATTTCCTAATTATACTCAGGGAAGACAGCAGGAGATATAGTAAGGCAGCTTATTAGAGATGGCTCTATAGGTCCAGAGGCGGCGTTTCTGTGGCGCCTGAACTTTAGTGATGCTCCACACTGCGCATATAGGGTGCAGTGATGCGTGTCGAAGGGGAGTCCGTTATAAACCCTCAGTGCTCGATGGTAGAGTGTGTCCAGTTTAGCCATGTAAGAGTTGGGGCATTGGCTGTAGAGGAAATCAGCGTAATCAACCAATGATAGGAAAATGGATTGGACCAGTTGTTTCTTGGCATCTCTGGTGAGAAATTGGTTGATTCTAAAACAGGCCAAGCCTTTGCTGAGTCGCTTTAGCAAGTCCTCGATATGTTCAATGAAGGAGAGTCTTTGGTCTATCCAAACTCCCAGATACTTGAATTTTGTAACAAATTCTAGTTTTTCACCTAGAACTGTGGTAATTTGGGGAACTGTCCCACTGGACACAGGGTTAGCTGTACGGATAAAAGGAGAGGACCATCGCTTTAGTTTTTTGGTATTAAGGAGTAGCTTTTTTTGAGGAGTTGGCTTTGCAAAAGGTTGAATTCTGACTGTAGGTCATTACAGGCAGCTTCAGGTGTTGGGTGACTCATGTAGAGAACTGTATCATCTGCAAACAGATGGATGTTGGCTTTTATACAGTAGTCGATGTTATAATGTAGATTGCAAAAGTAAAGGCCCTAATATGGAACCTTGAGGTACCCCTCTTTGCAGAGAACTAACCTGGGATAAATCAGTTGGCGCTTTACTGTGAAACAGGAGCTGTGCTTTTTCTTCGTGTGCAGTAGCACTAACCTCACAGAATGCTGCCATGCCCCCACCACCACTCTTGGTCAGGTCTCCTTAAATAGGCTGGTGGATGTCATGTGAGGCTGAAAATAACCTATCAGCCCTGTTTACCATTTACAGGTTATTTTCTCCACCACTAGTGGCCCCTTTATAGCCAAGCCTATTCAACTCCTCTAATCTGCATAGGTGCCGGAACTGGGGCGGAAGGGCGTGTAGCCCTCCACTTTTATTTCTGTATGGCAAAACTAGTAGAAAAAGTGCTCTTTGTTCCCTTATAAGTGCCCTTTTGATTCTCAGCCCCTCAGCTTTTACCATCTTCCGCACCCTTGCTAATCTGCCTTCTGGCTTGAAACTCTGCAGTTTCTCAATCATTTTTGACTGCTTCAGCTGCCATTCGGTAACATAACTTACAGCTCCTTGTACTGCCACCAGGGGTGGTTGTGCCACCTAGCCGTTGTCACTCCTTCTGGTATCCATTTCTTCTGCAATATCCTGGCCTTTGATCTGTTCCTTGTTTTCCTCTAGTCCCCCCGGCAGTCCATTCAGACAGTTCTTTTCACCTCCTGTCATCATGACTGTTCCCCTACCCCGGACACTCCAGGGTGCGGCCACCATACCTAGCCAGGTTGCCACCCTGCCCTCCCTCAAGTCCCCCTGCATGGCTCTCCTCCAAAGGGCTAAAAAATTGTCCACCTAAATGTTCATAGCCTCTTACCCAACCTAGCAGAGCTTACTGCCTGGGTCGCCTACTACAAGCCAGATATCATGGGTATCGAAACTTGGCTGAAGCCACATATTCCTGATACAATGTGCACCCTCCTGAGGTACAGCCACATCAGACGTGATCGGAGGGGAACAAACAAGGTGGTGGGGTGTTACTGTATTATAAAGAGCACCTTAACGTGTCTACCATCGATCACTCACCAACTACTTCCCTGCTCAAGGAATTCCTGCACGCACCTTCTCCTGCTTGGGCTCACAAAGAAAATTCACCTGATCTGTTCCTACAACCTCCAAAGAGCGTCTGCCTGGACTCTCCTCATTTCTCCACAGTATTAGTGATAAAGTGGGTCCCAGTGAAATCCTCGTTATTGGCGATTTCAACCTTAACTGGTTGGGATCAATTGCAAATTATGTGAGTTGCTGCTCTGGCCTTGCCCCAAGCCAAATTATCTCTAAGCCAACAAGGCCCTCCTCCGGGGCACAAAGGGTTGCTAATTGACTGGATCCTGACCAACAGACCCGACAGGATCACATCCTCAGGTATTCTCCCAGATGCCATCTCTGACCACTCGCCTATCTATTGCACATGGGGCATCTCTCAGACTAAAATTCCAAGTAAAGTGATCCAGATGAGGGATTACTCGAAATTTAACATACATGACTTCCTTCTGACCTCAGACTAGTTGACTAGTCTGGGGTCACTGCCTCTAAGGACCCGGCATGAGCCCTGGAAGTATTCTTAACTAAGTTTATCCCCATGCAGAACAAACATGTCCCCTCACTAGAAGGAGGTGAGGCGCTGTTACAAATGGCTTCATGGGGCCTATTCTCCTTATGAAACTCAGGGACAAATGCTGGGAGACCTACAAGGCCTCCCAAAGCAACAATGATCTCTAGCTTACAGACACCTCAGACACTCCTGTAAAAAAGCCATCCGCTCAGCAAAAGTGAGTTCTGCCAATCTGCCTCTGTCCTCTGCCAGCAATCCGAGGAGTTTCTGGCAGAACATTAGAAGTGCGGTTGGGGTTTCACAGAGTGCAAGTCACGGACTTGTCTCATTGGCAGGGTCAGTAGCACTAACCCACATGCAATTTCAAATGCCTTTAACGCCATGTTTTCTGAATTGTCTGCCCTCCTTCCCTGTCCTCTGCCCCCAAGTCCCTAGCACCCTCCACTCAGACCCAACTCCTGACCCCCATTCTACCTACAACAGGTGTCGGTAAAGAGACCCAGAAGCTGCTTGCCAGCCCTCCTCTCATAGCGGGCAGGGCACGATAGCCTCGAACTGAAACTGCTCAGGCTAGGGCCCACCTCCTTGCCAGGCCCGTAACGCACATCTTCAATACCTCCCTTGCCTCTGGAATCATCCCAGACATCTGGAAAGTGGCCAAGGTTGTCCCTGTCCTAAAACAAGGCAACCCCAAAGATCCCTGAACTATCGACCCATCGCCATTCTGTCTGCTACCTGCAAAATTCTGGAGAAGTTGTAGCCTCAGCTAACCCAGTATATGAGAACTACAACCTCTCTCTCGACTCAGCATGGGTTTAGGAAGGGCATAGCATGGCTACCGCCGCTGTAGTCACCTCGTTGATCAGAACTGCTGCTGACCAAGGCAACCTTACTGAGCTATCTTGTGATCTCTCCAAAGCCTTTGACAGGGTTGATCACTCCTCCTCAGCTCCACTCTTCTTCCCTTGACTCTCACCCCTGCCCATGCTTGGTTCCTCAACTACCTCACTGGAAGGCTGCACTACACCAACTTTAATCGGACCTTTTCCAACCCCACATCTGTCCGTTGTGGGGTCCCTCAGGGTTCTGTCCTTGGCCCTACCCTCTTCTCCCTTTTCATTAACGAACTGCCGTCCGTCACAGCCATGGGCATACCATCCTGTATCGGATGACCTTGTTATCTTGGCCAGTGCCCGACATTGCCACCATAAATTCTAACCAAACTCCGACTTCAAGAGCATCCATCCTGGCTGGTGGAACATAGGCTTACCACCAATCTCAAGAAAACCCAAGCCATGCTTTTGGTTCCCTGAACAAGACAAAACCCTGCCTCGGCTCCTCTACAAATCTACGGGGTGATGGCTCGCCTGCAGAAGGTGGCCACTGTCAATATCTGGGTGACGCTCTGGACCTGCAGCTGGATCTTACCCTACACATTCAGAACATCTGCAAGGCAACGAGCAGTGAGCTTGGTCTCACCTACAGAGCCAAAAACTGCTTGACTCCGCTGCTCGTGTGGCCTGGCTGGGGGTCCTCCTCCCACACTCTGCTATGGGCTAGTAACCTTTGCCCCAGTACCTGAATCCAGCCTCTTGAAATGGGACACGGCCTACAACAACATCTGCCGCTTTGCACTTTTCCGCCTCCCCTCACGCACTGCGTGACCTCTACACACGCCTAGAGTGGCTCCTCCTGAGAAGCACCACACCTTGTACTTTGGAACTCATCGACAACATCGTCAGATCAGCCACCCCTGCTGCCCTCACCCTTCCCTCAACCCTGACACCCAATCCTACCATCTTAGGTCGAGGGGCGACTGGATCGCTTGGTTCCTAGAACCCGCACTAGGGTGATCGGGCTTCGCCACCTACGCCCCAAAAATATGGAACTCACTCCCAGCCCTTACTCGGTCCTCTTCCTCCCATCCCGATTTAAAGCCTCCTCTGGAACTTCCTGAAGGATCCACCACATGTCCCTGTACCTCAGTAGTGCACTAGCGCCTGGTATGCTGGGGTCTCAGCACCCACAGCATCCACTGCACTTACCCTCCTGTTAACTAGTCGACTAACTATTACATGACAACCTTGGACCTGGCTTACCCCTGTCCCTCCTCCCTTAGAGTGCACCTGGCCCTTTAGACCCTTCCCCTGTTGTTCTTTTCCCAGTGTAACCCCCAGTGCCCTCACCTTTTTGCTAGCACTTACTTCTGTTTGCATTTGATCGAACCTGTTTATGCATTTTGCTGTACGCTGCTGAACTCACCATGTATGACCTCACTGTATTTATCATGTGCTAAATCGTCTCTAATGCTGTTAGCTATCTATTCAATCCCTGTTAAGCCTGTTATTTTTCTGTATGTCAAATTTTGTTATTGCTTGTTATCTCACTGTATGTTAACTTGACTCCTTACTGTTCTTGTATGCATCTACCTTGTAACCTCCCGGTCGCACCTGAAAATAGGCACATGGCTGTCTAGTGTGCCTTACCCAGTAAACAAAAGCAAATAAAAAATAAATAAACATCCTCTCTTCCTAGTTTGAAGTTGACATGACCTGCCACTTGCCATTGCCGATTCCACAAAAAGAAGGAAAAGTCCAAGAAGTTGGTAGGAAAACACTGCCGCTTTGAAAAGGGGAAGCATCACAGGAATAGGACTGCTCTCTGGACCATTCTCCTCTGAAAACGGTAGTCAAACAATAAAGACAAGTCAAACAAAAGACAAGTCCCAGGCTAAGGCCTCCAGTCCTGCTGCCCCTCACCATCTTGCAGACACCAAGTTTAGTGTCTAGCAAAGGCTTACCTTCCTGCCAAGGGATTCACAGCCCACACTGCTGTCAGGCACTGTCTCATCACTGGTTCCCTTGTTGTTGACCCTTCAGGCTGTTGACAACAGCTATTTTATCAAATGATGTCTGAGCTTTTCAGTGGCTTGTGCCATTGCCTCCATCATCAGCACCTCCATCGATGGCTTTGGAGATGCCGCCATTGATCTTGTCAATAACACTGCAGTTCTCAGTCCCTGCCATTGTGCTGGGTCCTGAACAACCTCTGTCGGTGTGCTGGCACCCTCGATGGTTCCTACTCCTCTTTCTCCTTATCCGATGACCCTATGTCTATGACAGTCAATGTTGAACATGAACTGGAATACAATCCAAAACATGTAAGAAGAGGAGGAGGAGGAGGATGGAGTAGATGAAGAGTTTTCAGATGTTCTGTATGCAGTAGGATCTGGCTTTACTCTGTCTTCTTTCTCGGAGGAGAGTATGAGAAACACTCCCAGACTTCTTCCTGAGGATGCCTCCTTCCAAGAAGAACTTATATGAGTTATTGGAGGTGTCTGCCTCCTCGATTGTCATTATACCTCCTGTCCATTTGACTCTAGAGGATGCTGCTTTGTTGCCTGGCATCCACCTGCTCAATTATCTGCTGTTCCTAGAAAGGCCAATAAACAATATCCTGCCCTTATTGCCAAACCTTGCTATTCCTCTCAGCCTGAGACAGACTCAGTGGTCATAATGGCTGCTCATGATAGGTCAAAAGCATGTAAACATATGAGTTCTCTCTCCTGACAAGGAGATGAGGAAACTGGATGTAATGGAGAAGAAGATCTTTGCTTCTGCTTCCCTTGGACTAAGGATCGATGACTATCAGGCATACATGATCAAGTATCAAAATTACCTATGGAAATCAATGGCCCCTTAGCAGATACGCTTAGCTGCCAGATGGCCTTGCTCAGCAAATCGCTGCTAATGGCTTAGAAGCCAGAAAGCAACTGCTCAGATCTGCTTATGACACCTTGAATGCTGTTGTCCATGCTGCAGGCTCCAAGTTAACTGCGTGCCATTCCTGGCTGTGCTGCAGATTTTGCCAGTGATGTACAAATGTACATCCTTAATGTACCCTTCAGAGGAAAACAACTGTTTGGATCCAATATGGAAAATGCCCTCCTGAACCTGCAGTCTTCCAAGATGAACAAAGGAAGAGCGCCTGAATCCAAAGGTGGTGCAGCTGTAGAACACAGTCCACAGGAGAAGCACAAAACACAGTGCACTATGGGCAGTGAAAGTTAAAAGGTCACCCCAAGTTTTTGAGTCTTACTTAATTTGCTGAAATTGTATCAGTCTGGATTAAATTGGGTATTGTCTCCTATGACGATATTTATGATGTTATTTTTGCTTAAAAGTGGTAGTGTCATCGAAAGTACATGCTTTCATGTTCCAGGGCTCGCACTATCAGTTTCACGCCTTGTCTTCTTCACTTGTCTTTACCCAGTGTTTTGCCATAGTGGCTGCTGCCCTTTGCAGAGAGGGCCTATATGTCTTCCCATATATCGACTGGCTTCTGAAGGCCCCATCATGGAGGCCATAGTCTGTACCATTTCAGACCAGACAGCTGTTCAATCGTTTGGTATCCTGGTCAGTTAGCTGAAATTGGTCCTTACTTCATGCCAGTGCCTACAGTACATAAGGGCTGTCATGGACACAGGGCTGGGTCAAGTGCTTCTGCCCTTGGACCTTGCTACAGCACTGGTGGCCCAGAGCTCAGTTGGTCTCCTCCAGTGACTTTGTATCAGCCAGATGCCTGCTATGGCTCATCAGCCTTATAGTTATTGAAATACTGACTGTCTCGCTGGAACATCTGGATATGGAGGATCCCATAGTGGTTCCTCAGGGTACAGTGAGCAAGGAATTCTGATGAGTTGGAGTGTTTTATAGAAGTGACTCCTCTGGGGCCAGCCCATTAGTGCAGTGGTTGGATTTCCATCTGCAACGCCGGCGTGCGGGTTCGGGAGCAAGCTCGGGTGCCGGAGGGCCAGCCGGGCGATCAGGCTGGAGCGCCCAACGACAGCTCACCTGTTCTGGGGGAGGATTGGGAAACAGCTCGGTGTCTGCTGACCCCTAGTGGAGGCTGGGGCTTAGCAGCACGCCGAGCTCCTCAGTGTCCCGATTGGCCCAGGGCGTAGGTCTGGGGCTCAATGAGCACTGTAGGTAGCTAGGGAGGGCATTGCAGACATTGGCGTCACGCCTAGACATAAGGGCACTTGCAAAACCCACAACAGATAATGTGGAAAACACCTGCCATCCCCGGAAGATGGAGTGCCTGAACGTGTCTCTATGTGCCTTCACCTACCTGGCAACCTCTGGACCGACTAAACTTTCAGTATCGGGATAATCGGGCCCCACCTTGTCCCCGCCCTGATGGTAAGCCGTGGCTCCATGAGGATCCGGAGAGTCAGTTCAGGTAAGGCGATTGGCAGAGGGATGTTTCTTGGTGATCCTGAAGGGTCAGGGTCAGCAGGTCGAGGGAGGATAAAAGTAGTTTTAAAGAAAAAGAAGTGACTCCTCTGCTCCATCACTCCCTGCTCTAGTGGATGGATCACTCCAACCTCAAGATGGGTTCCCCATTTATCCATCCATCTCCTCCTCTGATGATGATGATGGACACCTTGGGTTCTGGCTGTGGTACCCATCTTGGCTACTTCAGAACTCAGGGCCAGTGGATCCCTTTTGATGTGGTTCTGTACAAGAACACTCTGGAGATGAGGGTTGTTCTGTGTGGCCTACAGGCCTTCTCTGCCCTCCTTCCAGGACATCAGCTGCTAATCCATGCAGACAATATTTTGGCAATGTACTACATCAACCGACAGGGCAGAGGCCACTTGTATCCTCTCTGTAGAAAGGTGATGAGAGTTTGTCACTGGGCGGTGGACCACAACATGTTTCTGTCTGGTGTGTTTCTGCCTGGTACCCTAAACGCCCTAGGGGATTTCCGAGTTGGTCTGTGCTCTGCCAAGTGGGAGTTCTTAGACTCCATTGTGGATGACCTCTTTGTAAAATGGGGTTGCCCCAACCATAGACCTGTTTGTGTCTCCATACAAACTGCAGTGTTTCTGTTTGCTCCTCCAGGGAATGAGGTTTCTGGTGAGACACATTGCCCATCTCCTAGAAAGGGAAGTTCATGTACGCAGTTCCCCATTCCATCCAAAACAGAAGGTTCTGGTCAAGATGAGGGCCAAGTTAGCCACTCTGATTCTGGTGGCCCCATACTGGCCAAGATAAATTTGGTTTCCTCTGCTCCAGCAATTGGCAGTGGAACCTACTGCCCCACTCCCTCTGCAGGTGGGACTTCTGACACAGCAGCAGGGTGCTGTGGAGCATCTAGATCTGTGGTCTCTGCATCTCCATGTCTGGCTCCTGCGGAAGTAGAGCTCTCCAGCTTCAGGATTCCCCAGCAGTCGCTACTGTTCTAATGGAGGCTAGAAAACATCTACATGGTACACCTCACAAATATGGAAATGCTTTACAGTTTGGTGTGCTTCTTGCACTCGAGCCCTTTATGTGTCCAGTTAAGCTAGTGTTGAACCACCTTTGTCCCTTAAGGACTTGTTCTTCAGGCATTTCTCTATTAGAGTCCACTTGGCCGCAGTGTCAGCTTTTCATGCCTTCACAGACAGGAAAACAGGTGGACCTGCTCGAGGTTCCGTATGTTCCACAGAGGTGTCCTCCTCTTCATTTCATTTCATGTTTATCAATTATATTGGAAGGCATATGAGTAAAACTGCCCATTTTCACAAGTGTCCAGTCTACATACTACATAAACATAATATTTACAGGAATACATTCAGTGTGTACAGGACATGTGTACAATAAAATAAAGGAGCACTGAGGATTAAAAGCAAAATAAAAAAAAATTTTCAGAGATGTATAATGACAGGGATATATGCAGCTAAAATAAAAAGAAGCCAAGATTCACCAATTGCCATGAAAACAGAGGAAGGCACATTAAGAAGGAGGTCAGTGTTGTGGCAGGAGCAGACAGAATTCTGAAGTAGGTAATGTTTGATGTTATATCTGAAGGCTCCAAGGGATGGACATTCCACAAGAGGTAGATGGAGGTTGTTAAGGAGTTGAGTGCCTCTAGAGGAGACAGAGTGGAGTCCAAGGGTATGTGAAAGAAAGGGACTAGGAAGGAGTGGTTGGAAGAGGATCTAGTGGTGTGAACCCTGGGAGGCCTCTGGAAACAAGAAGTGATGCTTTTAGGGAGCAGTCCGTGGTGGACTTTAAAGAAAAAGGTCAGGATTTTGAGGTTGATTCTGTCTTCAAGAGAAAGACAATTAGCGGCCTTGTAGAGGAGGCAGTGATGGGTGCTTCTTGGGAGTCCTGTGACAAACATTAAGATGCTATGGTACATGGTTCAGAGCTTACTGAGAGTCTTGAGAGAGGGGTGGAAGAATAGATAAGGGAGCCATAGTCAAAGAGAGGAAGTAGGAGACAATTAGCAATAAGAGTTTGAGTTTCAGGGATGAGAAATTGATTGATTCTGAAAAGCATTCCGAGCCTCTGGTAGATTTTCTTGATGAGTTGGGAGATGTGGAATTTGTAGGAGATGTGGCAGTCTAGGCAGACACTAAATACCTAAATTCAGTTACAGACCCTCCAACATTTGACAGATGAAAATAGATACTACTGTCCCCAACTGTACATACCCACGTCTGCCCGCCCAACGAGTCCTCATTGCAGACTCCGGATAGCACATCACCACATTCACACATTGATATACTAGTGTAGCCCCCTAAACATTTTCAGTTTAACCAATGCCTGCCACCACCCTGAGGCACCAACTTTACATGCCAAACTAAGCAAGCACTAGAGCATCAAACTGGTGAGACATCAGGTGAAATTCAAGATGCAAAACTTAACATAATAGTCTACGTTATATATTTATTTGACTGCTTGGCTTGATGTATGGGCATGCTTCATCACACTGAATTAACCCCAGTCAGTTCTGATTTTGGCAGCACTGAAGGACCTTCAGCACCAGAGTCTCCGCTCAAAAAGGATTCTTGTGACAAATTTAAAACCAGCCGAACAGTGAAGCCACCTGCTGACTTACTTACCAACCAAGGACTTCATGATGATGGACTTGCACCTCGCTCGCCGGTGACCCCTCTTAGCACAACCCAGCTCCTAACTTCTGCTCTTTTTCTCACTCGGAAGACTCCAAAAGAGATCCCTATCCCAGTGAAAGCAGTGATTGGCTATCAAACTGCCACCTATTAGCACAGCCAATCACATAGGGACTTGTAAGGGTCACTTGTGACTCACAGGGCAGGGGAAGCCATGGCTAACATGGTTACCATGGGGATGGATGTGCATACAAAATGAAAAATATTTTTACAGAGTGGCTTAATTGGTACACATTCTGAATTTCTCAGGATCCGTACCACAGTAAGACAGCTGGTATTGTACTGGCCAAATCAGCACAGTTGGAGGGTATGCAGTTACTCTTTCAATACAGTTTCCATTGTTGTCTGTCAGTGTGAAGTCAAAGTGCAAGTTTTTTCTGAGGCTAGAGAAAATCATGGATTTTGTTTTTTGGCATTTAGGACTAGACCATGAGTGGAGAACCATGTGTGGAGGTTGCTGAAATCCTTCTGTAGTTTGTTGAGAAGAGTAGTGGGGCATCTGTCTTTGCAGAGTAGAGCTGCATCTTTGGCATAAGTGCTTGTGCAGACAGATGGGAGGGAATTAATTGCTAGGAGAACAGCAGGGGCCCAGAATGGAGCCTGAGGGACGCTGTATTTAATGAGATGGACATCAGAGTGTTGACCTTCAATAATGGCAGTGTGTGTTCTGTCACTGAGGTAGTTTTGAAACTACTCTAGAACTTCTTTAGAGAAGTTGAGTTGGGATAGAGTTGTGAGGAGTATGTGGTGGTCAACCAAGTCCAAGGCCTTGTTAAGGTCCATAAAACAGAGCCACAGTAGAGACCTTCATCACTGACCTTGTTGATGTAATGGGTAAGCTTCACTAGGACAGTTTCCGTGTTGTGGCATGACCTGAAGCTGTGCTGTGAGTCAGAGAGAAGATTATATGTTTCAAGGTATTCAGTGGTTTGATCAAGTACAATTTTTTCAAGGATTATGGATAGGGGCAAGCAGAGATATAGGTATATAGTTGCTAAGGAGAACAGCAGGGGCCCAGAATGGAGCCTGAGGGACGCTTGTATTTAATGAGATGGACATCAGAGTGTTGACCTTCAATAATGGCAGTGTGTGTTCTGTCACTGAGGTAGTTTTGAAACCACTCTAGAACTTCTTTAGAGAGTTGAGTTGGATAGAGTTGTGAGGAGTATGTGGTGGTCAACCAAGTCCAAGGCCTTGTTAAGGTCCATAAAAACAGAGCCGCAGTAGAGACCTTCATCGTTGGCCTTGTTGATGTAATGGGTAAGCTTACTAGGACAGTTTCCGTGTTGTGGCATGACCTGAAGCTGTGCTGTGAGTCAGAGAGAAGATTATATGTTTCAAGGTATTCAGTGGTTTGATCAAGTACAATTTTTTCAAGGATTATGGAGAGGGGGAAAGCAGAGATATAGTATATAGTTGCTAGGAGAACAGCAGGGGCCCAGAATGGAGCCTGAGGGACGCTGTATTTAATGAGATGGACATCAGAGTGTTGACCTTCAATAATGGCAGTGTGTGTTCTGTCACTGAGGTAGTTTTGAAACCACTCTAGAACTTCTTTAGAGAAGTTGAGTTGGGATAGAGTTGTGAGGAGATGTGGTGGTCAACCAAGTCCAAGGCCTTGTTAAGGTCCATAAAACAGCCGTAGTAGAGACCTTCATCGCTGGCCTTGTTGATGTAATGGGTAAGCTTCACTAGACAGTTTCGTTGTGGCATGACCTGAAGCTGTGCTGTGAGTCAGAGAGAAGATTATATGTTTCAAGGTATTCAGTGGTTTGATCTAGTACAATTTTTTCAAGGATTATGGGAGGGAGCCATGCAGAGATATAGGTATATAGTTGCTCACATCAGTCCTAGCGCCTGATTTACGCTCCCTGGTTTATGATTCGGTTCTGGTGTGGGATTTTAATTTGGTCCTGGGGACCCTCACTGCACCTCCCTTTGTACCTGCCACTACTGTGAGCTGCACTTCCTCTCTTGGAAGACACCGCTCCTAATGGCTGTGATGTCTGCCAGATAGTAGTAGTAGATTTTATTTCTATCTGGCCCTTCCTGAGACCCAGGGAACCATTATTTATTTATTTAAGAGTTTTATCAGGAAAACATACAGAGCGGGTTACCACTGATTCCAGATACGTCCTGGGGATAGAGACATGTGGAACGACATAATAAGAGAGAGTACAAGCAATGCAATTACATTTACATACAGTAGGGAAGATTGTACATTTTGAACAGAACACTATGCAGGAAGTTGTTATGAGACTACAGAGGGAGGACGGTGCATACAAGTAAATAAAAGTAAATAAAAGAATGCAAGAATAAAAGAATAACACACTCAATAAACCATAACAATTCCAGTACATGTAATAACCACCTTAATCCATTAAAATGACATAAATACACTAAAACTCAGTAAAACTATAAGATGTGCAGTATGCATACATTATAGAGTGTCTCCAAAAGCTTGTGGAAATAAATAGGCCTTGAGCCCTTTTTAAAAACATCCACTGAGGGGGTTTATCTCAAGCTCCTGGGCAAGGAATTCCAAAGGGACGGCCCACTACTTCAAGTCTTGATCAGCGGAGATCTTCAGTCTGCCCTTGAGACCACCAGGAGGCCCTCTCCTGGCAGATCGGAGTGGGCGGATGGTGTATGCTGGTGCAGGAGCTCTACAAAGTAGGCTGGGCCCAGTAGGGCTTTATAGATTAACAAGCCTATCTTAAATGAGATATGCCACTCGCTGGCAGCCAATGCAGGTCACGCAGTGCTGGAGAAATATGGCAAGATCTAGACAAGCCTGTGAGTAACACAGCAGCTGTGTTCTGCAACAGCTACAGCATCATAACATAGCCCCCATTAACCCCGAGGTACAGAGCATTACAGTAATCTAGCCTCGAGGTCACAAACACATGAATCAGTGTGGCCAGGTCTTGGGGTATGAGGGATCTGATCTGGTGGATATTCCAAAGATGGAAAAGCCATTCTGGACTACGGCCGACACCTGAGCCTCCATTGTCAGGCCTTCATCCAGTATGAGTCCCATATTCTTCACCCTGGGGCAGGCTAGCAATTTAGAGTCACCAAGCCAAAGACCAGTCACTCCTGTGCCAGCCACCAATCCCCGCCTTCGCCCAGCTCAACCACTAGCACCTCAGTCTTCTCAGGGTTCAATCTTAGCTAGCTAGAAGCCATGCAGTTCTGGATCTTGGCCAAGCACTTATTAAACATGTCGACAGCAGACTGAGTCCTGGGTGCAAAAGATTGATAGAGCCTCATAGCAGTGAAACCCCAGCCCAAAACATCTAATGATCTTGCCTAGGGTAGTATATACACCGAAACAACATTGGCGATAGGATCGAACCCTGGGGCATGCCACAGGACAGAACCACCTGGTCCAAGGAATAACTTCCTAGAACTACCCTCTGGGTTCTATTCGACAGAAAGGACTCAAACCAGTGGATCACAATGCTGTTGAGGTCAGTGTACCCTGAGATGGTCCAAAAGCACACCATGGTCCATGGTATCAAATGCCAAAGAGAAATCAAGGAGGACAAGAATCGATTGCTCTCCTCTATCCCTCACCCTGAGCAGATCATTGAGCACCATGACTAGAGCCATCTCCGTGCTGTGCCTAGCTCTGAAGCCTGACTGGAATGGTTCTTAAATGTTAGAGGCCGCCAAGTGTTCCTTGAGCTGCAGTGCAACCAGTTTCTCAATAATCTTCCCTAGAAAGGGAAGGTTAGATACTAGATAGTTCGCCAAGACATCCAGGTCCAAAGATGTTTTTTCAGAAGAGGCTTTACCAGAGCACATTTAAGTACTACTGGAACCAACCCTCTCCTGCAAAGAACACTCAACGATTTCAGCAAACACTGTGCCCAAGTGGTCGACACAATTCACTGAGTCTTAAATCAGACCCAGGTCCAGACACAATTTTGGTCACAGCACCGAGACAACTGGCAGACCTCTTCCATTGTTACTGTTGAAATTCACCCCAAGAACACCCAATGCACTTCTGGCTCAAAATCAGAACACTGCTGGCCTCATAAGGCCCTGTTGGAGTGATACCAGCTCTATGGAGTACACCCTATCTGAGAAAACTGAGTGAACTCCTGCATTTTAAGAAAGTGAAACTTCTCTTATGGGCTCCAGGCAGGTAGAGTGGAGCAGCCTGTCTACAGTCTGAAAGAGATGATCCAGTTGGTTCTTCCCAGTGGCAATCTTTTCTACAAAAAATCTGCCTTCTTCTGAGTGACTGTCTTCTGATATTCCTCATAATGGGAACTCAGAACTAGTTTGTCCTCCAAAGTCTTAGACTTCCTCCAACGACGCCTCAATATCCGACCCTAGTTTTAAGTGCACTCAGCTCACTGTCAAACCATGGCGAGTCGAGATGCAACAGCAGGGGATGCACACAGACTGGCGAGAAAGTCAAAGGCCGCAGTAACGATCCTATTATAAGCCAACACTGCAGCCTCCGCACCCTCAGCGCATGCTGCCATTATTTCCGAGGTGTCCAGTACTGACATCAGTCCTTCAGGACCTAACCCTCTCAAAGGTCGGTACTGAACCACCTCCACAGGGAATGGACTACAAGGAGGGGCCCTGAAACAGAACCTGATGACATAATGATCTGACCAACTGATCGGATTAATCTCAAGGCTATTCACCCTCGAGCCCCAAGGAAAATATCTGGTCCAATGCATGGCCATGTTGATGAGTCATGGCGGTAATAATCCGTGCTAGGCCCAGAGTATCCATAGTCTGGTTGTCATCAACCCAGGCATTGAAGTCACCCAGAATAAGCCACCTAGGTGAATCCAGACCACGCCAGTGATGAGGGATGTGGTTCCCTGCAGAAACTTCCTCTGCACCTGGAGGCTGGTACACCGGATCACCATGCACACCCATGCACTCAAAAGATCTAACATCCCCACTGGTGTGCCATCAGGTTCAGTTCTAAAACAGATGGCCACCCTCCACCATCCCCTGTGATCCCTCCTCGGGCAGTGCCCTACTAGATGTATACTGGAACTGCAGGCTGTGGTTATGAGACCCACCTTTCTTAGTTGCCACAAGGATAGAGTTATGTTATGTACTGATCTTCATTTTCTTCCGAAGGTCATATCTGAAAGAACACTAAATCAGACCATTGTCCTTCCTGTTTATTTTTGACTCCTATGGATAGCGTAGAACATTGTTTACATAAGCTTGGACGGCCTCAGAATGCTGCATTTGTACTTGTATTATACTAAGGATTGCAAAAATTCCTCTCAGATGTTTGTGGCTTTTGTCCCCCAGATGGTGGGCTCCTCCATTTGTAAGCAACCCTATCCAAATGGTTGGCCAGCTGTATTACTTTCTGTTACTGAAAGCTCGTGAAGCAGCTTCCTGGTCCTGTCTGTGCTCACTCCACCCACTGGGTGGCTACGCCAGTGGTTTGTCTCCACAGTGTGTCCACTGCTGACATCTGTGCTGCTGCCACTTGGTGTACTGTTCATTGATTTACTGAACATTACAGTCTGGACATCGCTTTCATAGATGTGCTGCCTTGGCCTTACTGTTCAGCAAGGTCTCCTTACTCAGATGCCTTAGGTTCTACCATCCTCCCTCAGTGCTTGATACTGCTTTGGAAATCATTCCATGATGTGACTTGATGGAGGAAGATGTCCTCAAACATGATAGAATAGCTACTTACCACACAAGACGATCTTCGAGAGACTCTCCTATATTGAGCCACAGCTCTCCTTCCACTTCTCCCTTTGTCAGATGACAGGTGATTATCTTGCCTGCTGTCGGTAAGTGGTTCTCCTCTGATGCCTCCTTCACCATCTTTACTCAGGTTTCCATATCCTCTTCTGAGTGTGCCTGGTTTGTTCTGGTTGCTTCAGTCCCCACCAGTTCAATGATCCTCCAAGCTTGTCTCTGGCAGGGAACTGAGGCATGCTGGGTATGCCCATGCTATTTAGGCGTCGACAAGGTGCATCAATGTAGGTTGCTTCAGCTAGCAAAATTTCTGAGTGGTCCTGATGTCGGCGACTTACAGTTACATCATGTGGCTCAATAGAGGAGATTCTCCTGAAGATCTAATGTTAAGGTAACTATTGTTTACAGGAGGTAGCAAGTTGAAATAGAGTCCTAATCAGGAAATCCAGAACTGGGCCGAGCTTCAAAGCCAAAGCAGACTTATGGACTGGGGTTTTGTATGCAGAATACCCTCAGAAACCTGCAGGAAACCTCCAGTTGAGCCAAAGATTTCCCTCAAGGAGTGCATGGTGAGCCAAGATGGCTGACCAACGCACGTAACAGAGGCGCACTGAAGGCCTGACTGGGACAGGAAGAGCAGATACTCCAAAACAGTCTGCACAGGACAGCTGAGTGGGTTCAGAATTTTAGTATTTTATAATTTATGTTTTTGCTCCCTGGCAGATGCTTTGTTCCTGGCCGTCCCCGACTGGCATACTTCAGCAATAAGGCATGACAGGGAGTTGGTTTAGTAGGCTTACCCCACATTCAGGGGCCATTGTAAGGCACATGTGGCGGCCAAGTGTCTTCAATCCCTGACTGTGTGTGGTAAACCTACTATATAAAACAGGCACAGAAATCTCTGTATCCTGATTGGCTTGAGACTTGGTTCTAGCCATTGCAATAAGAGAGTACCACCACTGGCTAAAATAAGTCCCTGCCAACCAGGGCAAATCACAGAATTCATAAGCCACCTATTTCCTAGTTTCCATCACAAACATGGCCGTAGCCTTTACTTATATATAAAAACCTCGCATTAGGCCCTAAAAATAAAAGTCCATTAAATTATATAAAGTAAGTAAATAATTTAATGTTATTTACACTCATGAGCCCCTCCACACACATACACAAATTTAACAAATCAAGTACTATTCAGAGTTTCCATTGCTGGTGTTTCTTTGATGACCATGAAAAATCCCCTTCTGTCCCTACCAGTTTGTCAGAGAACTCCCTGCTCCTTACCTGGCAACGGATAAAATTGAGGTTCTGGCTCCACTTCAGGCCTGTGTGTGTGTCTTTGTTTGTATGCCAGTTGAGTTCTAAAGAATGTTGAATTCATGTATTCCAAGTTACCATTCTGTGTGTGTGTGTGTGGGGAGCATTCTATTGCTGGAATAATGCAGAGCTTTGAATTCTTCTATTCCATGGTAAACAATCACACAATGTATTGAGTGAAGAAAGACAGATGACTGACAGGTGAAAACATCTGTGGAAGGACTATTTTACATTATTTAGCAACATTTTAGTATTTTTTTTTGACTTTGAAAACTTTTAGAATGTTGTTTTTCAAAGTTGCATATGAGCACATTTTATATAAGCAATAAGACATGGCTGTGTGTTGGTATTACTGAGATACTTGCCCAGGAGCTGAAGGCACTTCGACCTGCAGTCTCGTGCCTAACCACGCCGCTGTGTGCGGGTATCTCAGTACTACCAACACCCAGCCATGTCTTATTGCTTACACAACCAATGTCCCGGACATGCCTTATTGCTTATATGAAATGGTCCCATAAGCAACTGTTAAAACTAGAACATTCTGAAAGTGTTGAAAGCCAGCATAAAACATTATTACATTTTGCAAAATTATGTAAAACAGTCCCTTGACAGATGTTTTTCACCTTTCATTCATGTCTTTTTTGGGAATTTATTTCAGCTCCTTAGATGGACGGCCCTCATCCACTGGTCCCCCAGCCCCATCACTTCAGCTGCCCACCGGGACTTACTCTTTGTCTCTTCCCCAGGGCTTCTCCCCAGCAGGGTCAGCAGGGGCCCACCCAAAAGACCCCATCAGGAACAGGATCCGGTTCACTGAGGTGTCTAGCTACCCAGTTTTGTAGCCTGCATGGGACCAGTATCATCTTGCTGGTCGGGTGCTGTGATTTCCTCTGGGTTAGTCCCATCCCCAAGTGAGGCCACAAAGCGTGCAAGGATGCCAATGGCTGAGCTGCATTCGGCTCCATACTCAGCCTGCTGGGTGTCTGCTCTGCCGCGACCCTCCCTTTGCTGGGCTTGACGTGCAGCCCCAGCTACTGACAGTGGCCAGGCAAGTGCAGGTCTCCACTCCCAGGAGAGGAGGAGAGCTGTCCTCCAGATGCTCGATCCACTCTTCCCGGCTGACTCCTCGATGACCCACTGCACCAGGGACATGGGTCACCGGCATGGCAGCAGGTAATGGTAAATGCCCCAGCCTTCCATGCCACTGACTGGCCCTCATCTGTATTTTTTAAGTTCAGTGCATTCTGTTATTGTTTACCATGGAATAGAGAAGTCAAAGCTCTTGATTATTGCAGTGTTAGAATGCAATCCCATCCCCACTCTCACACAGGAATGGTAACATGGAATACCTGAATTAAATATTCTTCAGAGTTCCACTGGCATACACACAAACAGACACACAGGCATCAGCTGGAACCAGAACTCATATTGTATCTGTTGCCAGGTAAGGAGCCGGAGGTCTCTGGCAAACTAGTAGGGATAGGAGGGTGATTTTTTCATGGTCTTCAAAGAAATACCAGCAATGGGAACTCTGGATAGCACTTGACGCTTTTTAATTTGTGTATGTGTGCATGGAAGGGCTCTATAATGAAAATATTATTGCATTATTTACTTACTGTATGTAATGTAATGGACTTTTATTTGTAGAGCTGGGTTTAATGTTTTGATTTATGAGTAAATGTTGCAGCCCTGTTTGTGATGGAAAAAATGAAGTAAGTGGGTTATGAATTCTGTATGTGACTTCTGACTTGCCCTGGTTGGCAGGGACTTGCTTTTGGCCATATGTATTGCTCTCTGAAGGCAATGGCTACAACCAAATCTCAGCCAATCAGGACACATGGATTTCTTGCCCATTTTATATTCTGTGTTTACACACAGTCAGACCACCACAAACTTATAAGCTGATTATTTTCAGACAACTCCCTGCTCCTCTTGGCATGATGGAATTGAAGACTCAAATTAATTGTCCTACTAATACCTAGTCATATTTTCTGTCTCCTACTTGTCATCCTAGTCAGGTGCAGTTGTGTGTAGCGGTCATGCCAACCATGATAGAAAATGGTTGCTGTTGGTTCTATTCCGCCGTGTCTGAAAAATTTGAGTCCATTGATGGCATAGATACATAGATACATAGACAGCGTAGGCAGATAAGGGCTATGGCCCACCCAGTCTGCCCATTTGAGCTTGTAAGTTCAGTTTGTTTTCCTAGAAGTCTGTTGTACCTTACCCTGACCTCCAGAATTCCTTTATGTCTATCCCATGCATTCTTAAATCCATGATTGTTTCAGCCCCACCACTTCCTCTGGCAGGGTGTTCCACTTGTCCACCACCCGTTCTGTGAAGAAATTCTTTCTCATGTTTCCTCTGAATCGTCCTCCCTCCAACTTCATCCCATGCCCTCTAGTCCTGGAACATCTTTTTCGCTTAAAAATAGTGTTTTCCTGCACCCTGTTCCTTGTATGTCTCTATCATATCCCTCTCCCTCCTCTCCTCCAGGGAGTACATGTTCAGTTCCTTCAACCTGTCTTCATAGGACTTGTGATGCAATCCATGCACCATCTTTGTTGCCCTCCTCTGAACCTTCTCTACCCTGTCTCTGTCCTTACGTAGGTATGGTCTCCAGAACTGTACACTGTACTCCAGGTGGGGCCTCACTAGTGTCTTGTATAGCGGAATTATGACCTCCTTTTCCTGCTGGTAATGCCCCTGCCTATACATCCCAGCATCCTATTTGCTTTACCTGCTGCCTTGTCACACTGTTTCCCTACCTTGAGGTCATGAGAGATGATAACCCCAAGATCCCTTACCTGCTTGGTGCATGCTATATCCTCACCCCCAACTCATATATTGTGCCAGGGTTTTTGTGCCCCATATGCATTATCTTGCACTTCTTTGCATTGAATTTCAACTGCCAAACCCCTGACCATTCTTCAAGTTTCTGCAGGTCGCTTCTCATTCTGTCTACACCCTCTGGTGTGTCTACTCTGTTACAGAGCTTTGTGTCATCAGCAAACAGTGAAATTCTGCCTTCTAGGCATGCGTGCATAACCAATGTACAGGGATTCGGAATATGTGATTGGGTGAAGATGTTTAACATCTTGTCTCTATGAGTACTGTGAGATAGAATGGACCGTGGGTGACAACGAGTCAACCAATGAGTGCGTTTCCTTTTGTGTCCTTTTCCTTTTCTTACATAGTACTTAACTTTGTAAGGTGTAGTATGCCGAAGGGCATGATTTCACTGGTGTCACACAACACCTGTTTTGTGATTACAGACAGACACACAGCATGCTCTAGGAGGTCATGTGACTGAAAACAGGGCATGCTACATGTCAATAAGTAAGCCACAGCCACTTCATGTCATCTGTCTGCTGTAGTATTACCCATGCTAGCGTATCATTTTTCACATGCAAGTGTACTTCCTGAGTCCAGTGATATGTAATCTCCCCAAAACAAATTCTGGTTAGATCCACCACGGCTGCATAATAAAGTTAATGAAGTTATGTGGAATTGTTAAGGAGGTATGGAGAAACAACACAATGATTTGTAAGTAGTAAGATTTGTTTTAGTTTCTGTTCTAAGGAAGGCATACACATTACTAGGAAAATATATGGAGGTGCACATTTTAATGGAAGGAATCAGAAGCTTACAAAAGAACCCCAGAGCAAATGCCACTGATGTATGTGTTATCCCAGATGATATTGGCCAGACAGCAACATTTTAAAGAAAATACAATTGCACATATCCAATAATGCAAAGCATCAAGGGAAACATATGCAGATCCCCTTGATGGTACCAGGTGGCAGTACATGAAAAAGTAATGGCTGGCATATGTTCAGCCTTAGGATTATTTACACAGTTTTTTTGTTTTGTTTTTAAGAGAAACAGGGTTTTGTCCATGAGGTGATGTAAGTTATATTTAAGCAATGTGTTGATGTCAGGAAGTCAGGCGTAATGATGATGGACTGTTGGAGAAAATGTGATATTAACTTTCAGAGGGGTCGCTTTTGATAAGGGTGAGGTAGTTATTTTATTTATTTACTAAATTTTGGTGACTGGTCAGCCCACTGGGCCTCGGAGGTCCCTTTTCAGGGCAACCTGAGATTTTCATGGAACAGAAAGTGAAATGGTGAGCATGATTTACATGAATTACAGGCAAGATACAGTATGGTGCAGCATAGTGAGGCAGTGAGCACGAGTTACATATTTTACCAGTAACATACAATCATGATGCATGAAAATTCTATTGTGCGCTGATGATGCAGTCATCGTTGCCTCAAGTCGTAACCTATTGCCTCCAGGACTCGCTGCAGAAGTCCTTCGCGAGCCGAGGGCTGGTTCAAGGAACATAGATTGGTGATAAATCTTAAAAAACAAAACCATGTTCTTCACTCATCCTCAAAACAAGTCCTGCAACTTCAAACTCCTCATTCACTCTGGGTCCTCTTTCCCACTTAACAAGTTTGCTCCTATAAATACCTAGGGATCCATTTTGACCCCTCCTCTCCTTCCATGGACACATCGCTGCCCTAGCCACTGCCACTAATATCCGATTGGGCATCTTACATCAGTATAAACACTGCTCCCCGGAGGCTCTTCACTCGCAGTCACCTACCTATCCTGTCCCTAGTGGACTATGGACTGCCGGGTGTATGGTGCTGCTGATCAGACCGCACTCCATAAAATTTGCACTACTCTGAATAAGGCCTGCAGGTTAATTACTGGGGCACCTAGGCTAACACACACCTGTTACTGTACGCAAAGCGCTGGTACTTGATCTTGACGCCTCAAATATCTGACCTGTACCCTTACAAAAAGACCCTCCTTGGGCTATCCCCTGCCAGGATTGACCACCACCATATGTCGCTCTGTCCCACTAGTTCATACTGGACCTCTGGGAAAACCTCTCTTGTTATCCCTAGAGCTAGGACCTCTCACGGCCAAAGAGCCTTCAGCTTTAGGGCCCCTCCTGGTTCAACACACTGCCCCTCCATCTCCGAAGCTCCAACTATATCGTGCTTCAAAACTTCCTTACGTAACCACCTTATTAACACCGAAGCTGTAATTGCCACTAGTCAAAGCCGTACTCAATACTTATGGCAAAGCTTACTACTAAGCTGCTAAGGACAACATAACTCTGGTATTGTTTGCATCAATCCTACCTGTACCAGCTTGTTTGTATCTATGTCTTAAATTACTGTTATACTGTGTTGTACTGTTATACTGTGTATTTTCGTTTGTCTTACTGTGACAAGGTACCTTTTGTAAATGAGCCTATGGCTCAAAGGTTTTCCAAACTGCTGTTTAAATAAATAAAATAAATAAAAGTAAATGGGGGGTGCTTATGATAATGGGAATATTAGGAAAGTATGAGGGCTACACAGAAGTGGAGCACAAATATGCACAGTTTCATAAGTATGTGCTCAGAGGGCAGGCAAATGTGATATGCAGGTTTGTTTTAGAAATAGGTAAAAATAGTGATACATGCGATTAATAGAAAGATAGATAATTACATAGACATATGGCTAGAAGAGAGACACACAGACAGACGGGCAGAATAAGAATGGCAGTGAAGTACTGAAGTGATGCCAACCCACCACCTCCCCGCAGTCATGGACAGGCATTGGGTGTGCCTTTGGGTCATTGCCCATAACGCCATGGCATTTCACCTCACCCTACCCTGCAGACACAGACAAGAGTCGAGGTATGCCTTGGGTTTTCAGACTTTATACTCACCCCATTCCATAAGAAAATATGCTGAAATGGGTGCAGTATAGAGAATGGGTGAACTTTGGGGCTGAAGAGTCAAGGCACACCTCGATACTTGTCACTGGCTGCAGGGTGGGGATGGGGGTGGAATGGCATGAGCATTACTGTTGACAATCCCAAGTCACACCCTGATGCCTGCCAGTTCCTACAGTGCAGGGTGTTATGGTCAGAAACCCAAATGTGCTGGGCGTTTCTTGGTATTTTTACTCGTTTTCAGCATGGGCTTTTTGTGACCCCACTGCATGAACAGTGACACTATCAGTTCATTAGCTGAAAGGATATTTTGCACAGCGACTGTGCCATTTGGCACCCAGGTGCACAAACACATTTTGAACAGGATGTAAAAATGACAGCTGTACATTTCTTGCTTCAGTAACTGCTCAGCACATCTGTTGCATGACCTGCTTATTGACATTTTATATCTGCTATGCAATGTAGTGCTGCTATGTCTGGGGAAGTACCTTTCCTAGGTTGCAAGAACAGCCTCAGAGGAACACACACACACACACACACACACACACAGCAGTGAAATGATTAGATTGTCTACAAACACTGTTTTCCATGCAAGACACAAGCAATTGAATCAAAAGCACACACACACACACACACACCAGAACACAGCAGCAAAATGATTAGATTTGTCTACAAGCACTATCTTCTATGCAAGTGGGAGCATGGGGTAGGGGAGGGTTAAGGCTGGAGATCAGTTATGGTCCATGACATAACCACATGGCCAGAATATTAAATATTTTAAAATAAACATAAATGCAAAAGTAAGCATTTCAAGAAGAAAATGCAGACTGTGACACTTAACAGTTGTAGGGTAAGTTAGCACATCTGGACTTATTTGCTGCATATGCATCTCAGTTGCTAAGGGTCCTGGCCATGTTCACCCTTCCTCAAGTCAAGCTAGCTGCAGTATGTCTAGTAATAACATGGATGGAAAGATTATGCCATATTTTCAACAGTTAGTTAACATTTTAAAAGGCAGTGCTGTAGACTGAGAAGCAGCTTGTGTAGTGAATTCATCATGCTAGCCAATATATGTTCTAGCTGCATTCCATAAGGCTAACCAGTGGGAGAAGTAGGAAAGGATAGCAATCTAAAATAGAACCATTTAACCCATTTGTGATTTAAAGTTGCATGACAGAAATGCGGCTTCCAGAACTGGACACCATATTCCAAATGAGGCCTCACCAGTGATCTACACAGTGGCATCACCACCTCCTTCCTTCTGCTGGTAATACCTCCCATGCACCACAGCATTCCACTGGCTCTCCTCACAGCTTTGGTACATTGTTTAGCCACCTTTAGGTAATCCAATATGATTACCCCAAAATCCCTTTCCATTTTGATGACCATCAGCCCCCTGGTAATCATTCCTGGGTTCCTTATTCAGTATGTAGGTGTTCCCAGGGTGGAGGGAACTTGCATCCAGGAATAAGGAGGAGATACCTCATTATTTCTACCTTTCCTAGGTTGCAAGAACAGCCTCAGAGGAACACACACACACACAGCAGAACACAGCTGTGAAATTATTAGATTGTCTACAAGCACTGTTTTCCATGCAAGACACAAGCAATTGAATCAACAGCACAGACACACACACACACACACCGGCAAAATGATTACATTTGTCTACAAGCACTATCTCCTATGCATGTTAGGGAGGGGGTTAAAGGCTGAGATCAGTTATGGTCCATGACATAACCACATGGTCAGAATATTAAATATGTTAAAATAAACATAAATGCAAAAGTAACCATTTCAAGAAGAAAATGCAGACTGTGACACTTAATAGTTGTAGGTAAGTTAACGCATCTGGACTTATTTACTGCATATGCATCTCAATTGCTAAGGGGTCTTGACCATGTTAACCCTTCCTCAAGCCAAGCTAGCTACAGTATGTCTACCAATAACATGAATGGAAAGATTATGCATGTGAAAATGTATTAAATATGCTGTACATACCCTAAGACTCAAAGTGTGTCTCCTTTGGCTGCCATAATGTCTGTGGTTAATTTGAAACAAAGACAATGTAACAAGATACTGGCCTCCATCCGAGCTATTAAACAATAGAGCAAACTGCACTCTGGGAAGATTGCCTGGGACAAGATGCAATAAAAACCTAAATAGCAGGTTCCAGGGAGTATAAAACCACCAGGAATGTTAGAAAACTCCCCTCCCACTCATTCACAGGTGCCAATCAATGTATTTGTTAACCATGTTGGTTCATCTTCTTGCTTCCCTCTTAGTAAAAAATGTGAAACTACATTTGTGTTATTTTAAATGAGTGATAAATGGCATGTCCAGGGGATGGCAGCTTTGATAGTCAGTTGTTCCAACATGATAGATCCACCCATGCCCATCCCACAAAAATGAAAGCATAGTGCATGCAACAGACCTTAGGAACATCACATCTTTTAATGTCAGCTCTTATCTGTTCAGTCTTACTTTTTCCTGGCTCAGTTTATAATATCAGTGAAAAGAAAGTAGAAAAACACCTAGCCTTTTGCTTCTACAAGTAGTTGTTAATTGCAGCTGGTATAAACATGTGCAAGGCAATGCCACCCACAACTTCCCTAACACAGACAAATGGCATCAGTGCTCACTGATGTGTTAACATCCTGTTTCTAGTGTCCCTGATAAAATAAAATAAAAAATACAGTTGATATTTTTTTAATGTCAGCTCTGATCAGAATAGCTTTTAAAATCACCAATTGTTTTCTTGTTCAATGTTTTCTCTCCTTTTACTGATAGTACAAAATGAGCCATAACCAGGGCCACTGGAAAATTGTGGAAAATTTTACCTAAAAATGCGGGATTTTCTTGCAAAATTATGGAAAATTACAGGGTTCACTATACATCTCCACTGCCCCTAATACATATTTTTATTGTTTGCTGCAGTATGTATTGATCACATAAATTGTTAGATAAATGTATTGCCACTTGTAAATGCTTTTAATATGAAGAAAGATGTGTTTTTTGAAATGCACTGTAAACTAATCATTATGTAGCATATCTTCTAAAAATCAAGACATCTAAGTCATGCAGTGCTAACTAGATTTTATTCAGTAATTTACAGTTAGTCTGTACTGAATACTTCCTGAAACAACGTATTTTGCCAGTTTCTAGATGTTAAATAATGAAGCCTGTTTAAACTACTTGCTTTGGTGCCAGAAAAATAAACAGATAACCAGGGTGCCTAATGAAGATCTAGTAAGAAAATATTTATTTTGTTAAAATGATTACTGTTCTTAATCAGCACTGTAAGTACATTTTAAAATCACATGATAAAAGTATCAAATCATACCGACAGCTTTCATTACATCATACAATAGTTTTAATCGTGGTACTTTTGTTCTACTAGGTTTGCAGTGATTTTACTAGGGGTTGCAATTATTTTGTCTATTTGAAGGTAACTGTTTAACTATACTTAACCTGTTCAGCATGTTTTCAGAAATGTTAGCTTTTTGTTGATTTTGTATGTGTGCATGCAGTTGCGGCAGACTGACATGTAAGGAATCACTGTCACCAACCCCAGAAGCACATTCAAGTGTATAATCAGCAGGGCCATCCAAACTCTTGACACATTTGAATCAAAATCCTTTCAGATTGAAAGTATTTATACAAGGAAAATCTACCCTACCATTCAAAAACAAGCATTGTGGTCAAGGGTGCAAATCCAGGATTCCAAGAATAGGATTCTTAGAATGGGAGTGGTGTACAGGCCACCATCTCAGATGGAGGAGTTAGACAGGGAACTAGCAGGACAGATCAGGAGGACCTGCGAGAAGGGTAGTGTGGTGATTGTGGGGACTTCAACATGCCAGGAGTGGACTGGAGCACCCCAACAACCAGTAACAGAAGGAGCAGGTACTGCTGGATGCCTTCAGGACAGCTTCCTGCTGCAAATGGTCAGTGAACCAACCAGGTTAGGGAATACCCTTGACCTTGTGCTGGCAAATGGGGACTTTGTGAGAGAACTTACAGTGGAGGAGCCGCTGTCAGGAGTGACCACCACTCAGTATGGCTCACATTAGATATGGGCAAGGAAGGAGGGAATCTGGCACAAGAGTGCTGGACTTCAGGAGGGCCGACTTTGGGAGGATGGGAAGTGGTAAAGGGTACCTGGCCAGAATTCAATCAAGTATGGATACTAACCAGAGATGGGAGCTCATCAAGCTGAGGATAGTGGAGGCAACAAAACCTGCTGCAAAGCCCAGAGCAAGAAAGCTAGGGCTAAGAAACCGAGCTGGTTGAGCAAGGAGGTCATGGAAAGGTAAGGAGGAAAGAGCTGCCTTTAGGAAGTACAAGAAAACAGGGAGGGGTAGGACAGAGAGGAGTACTTGACAAAATCGAAGGAGGTGACAAGGGCAGTAAGGGGAGCCAAAGCATCTACAGAACTCAGGCTGGCACAAGGCATTAGAAGGGGAGAAGGACTTCTTTAAGTACATCAGGAGAAAAGGAGCTGTAAGGACCACATAGTAAGGATTAGGAAGGAGGGAGGTTGGGTGGAAGCAGGGTACAATAAGGCGGAAGCACTAAATGAGTACTTCTGCTCAGTATTTACTAAAGAGAAGAGGGGTGACACCCAAGGTGGGAGAAATGGCAGACACGGGGATGTGGTGACAGATGGGGAAATCATGGAGGGCAGAGTTCGAGAGGGTTTGAAGGCACTGAGGGTGGACAAGGCACCAGGCCCAGATGGCATCCACCCTAGGGTACTGAAGGAGCTGGCAGAGGTCCTTGCAGAACCTTGGCAGACCTATTTAATGCCTCACTACATTTGGGGTGTGTACCTCCGGACTGGAGGATGGCTCATGTGGAGCCCCTCCACAAGAGTGGCCCCAAGGATGAACCGGAAACTACAGACCAGTGAGCCTCACATCCATCCTGGGTAAGCTAATGGAGACTATCCTGAAGGAGAGGCTGGTGGCCCTCCTAGAGGCCAAAGGACTACAGGACAGCAGACAGCATGGCTTCATACATGGCAGATCCTGCCAAACCAACCTGGTGGAGTTCTACGACTGGGTAACTAGGCAACTGGACAGGGGCCATGCAGTGGATGTCCTGTATCTGGACTTCAGTAAGGCATTCGACTCGGTGCCACATGGAAGGCTGGGAAGGAAGTTAGTAGGCACAGGGGTGGGTGCAAAGCTGGTGAGATGGGTAGGAAACTGGCTGCAGGAAGGCAACAGAGGGTGGTGGTGGGTGGGAGCTCTCACACCCAAGGGCAGTGACGAACGGTGTCCCACAGGGCTCGGTGTTGGGAGCAGTGTTGTTTGGGATATTCATTGCAGACATATCATGGGACATCAAGAGCAAGATCAGTCTGTTTGCTGATGATACCAAGGTTGGAGCGGTGGTGGATGACCTAGGGGATGGCAGGGGTTGCAGGATGATCTGGCAAAGCTTGAAACTTGGTCAGACACCTGGGCTTTAATGTCAAAAGTGCAAGGTACTGCATTTTGGGATGAAGAACCCAATGAGGACTTACCAGCTAGGGGAGTGCAGCTAGCCCAGACAGAGGAGGAGAAGGATCTGGGTGTGCTCATTACAGGGTCAATGAACAACTCTGCACAGTGTAGGAAAGCAGCTGCAAAGGCCAACAAAATGCTGGGTTGTATTGCAAGGGGTATATCCTCGAGGAGGGAGGAGGTGATTCTGCCACTGTATAGGTCATTAGTTAGACCACACCTGGAGTACTGCGTGCAGTACTGGTGTCCGTATCTGAAGAGGGACATTAAGTTACTGGAGGGTGCAGCGCAGGGTGACAAAGATGATCAAGGGTCTGGGGACTTATCATACGAGAGGAGGTTGAAGGAGTTGAACATGTACTCACTGGAGGAGAGGAGACAGGGGTGACATGATTGAAACCTTTAAATACATGAAAGGAATAAACAAGATGGGTACAGAGGGCTGTTCAAAGTAAGGGAGGGAGGGCCACCAGGGCCATGATATGAGACTGGAGCGAGGAAGGTTCAGGAGGGAGATGAGGAGACACTTTTACAGAGAGGTGGTGGCTGGGTGGAATCGTTACCTGCAGAAGTGGTATGCAGTAGAACAGTGGACTGCTTCAAACGAGGATGGGACAGGACAAGGGGAGGGTTAATGAAGGGAAGGGTGGAAGGAGGGGCAGCTGCATAATAGGGGTGCTAGCTGCACATTTGAGCAGACTTGATAGACCTCTGGGCCTTTATCCGCTGGCAAATTTCGTATGTTCAGTATGTTTGTAAGGCTTCATTTAGGTGAATGGGGCACTTTGCACCTCTTCTCACAACTATTGTTTCAGTCTCTGTGTCAGCAAAAGTTCTCTGATAGTCTGCTTTAACACAGATTTTAAGTGTTCAAATCTACATATGCATGATGAGAGGATTCTGAAACCAAAGCAGGAAGTGAATCACATGAAAACAGAGTCCCATTTGACCCCTTCTCACCTCACACTGTACTGTTTTGGTCAAATCCAAGTCTGTGTACCATATCTGAGTAGATTTCCTTGAGAATTTAAGTATTTTTATACAATTTCAGTCAAAACTTCCATAAATATGAAATTGCAGTTTTTGTGCGGAGAAGGGTGAAAATGTGAAATCAGGAAAATTGGGCCCGCAATTTTCCAGTGGCCCTACATAACTACTTCTTCAACAATACATGAAAGAAAATCCTATTATATATATCACTGTTTTGCAAAATGTATCCTTTACAATTTGTTCTTATTTGCAAGACAGCATATATTTATCCTAACAAATCTATCCTACTGCCATATTAAAAACACTATCCCTACCTACTTGCCACATATAAACTCAATTATCTTAAAAAAATTCTAGGCACTTAACCATTATTCATTCCCTAATCCTGTTTACAACACTGCCACACATATATAATACATCTCAGACTTAAAGAAAAAAAAAAAGCACTTTATTATCAAAGGACTATGTTTACCAAGTACTGTGCCCATGATTAAAATAATTTGAACCCCTCCCCAAAAATGTGCCCTCACATGAAACTGCATGTTTAACTGTAAAGACAATTAAAAATGTATTTCTAAATGCATTACTAATACCAATGCTTTCAAAATTTTGAAACTACTAAAAGACAAACTATATATATATATATATATATATATATAAGAGACAAAGAACCTCTGTGCACAAACACTGAGGCAAGGGTTACCCAAAAGGGCATTTGGCTGGGAAACCAAGTTTCAGGAAAATACAAAATCACACATGCCCCACAATGCAAAGCATCATGGGCTGCATATGCAAATCACCACAGAATGTTATGCTGGTTCGAGCTTAAAGCAGAGATTGCATGGTGCGAAAGGCCTCTCACACAGTTTGCAAGGGTGCTAACAGATGACATGAACACGTGTTTGATCCCTACCAGGACTCATCAGTATGCCTCATCTGTTTGACACCCCAGTGGAATGAACCAGCTACCCTAAGATGGTCTGTCTGGGTTATGTTGTGGTGAACCCATTAAAATAAAAACTATTTAAAGACAAAGAACCTCTAATGCGCAAACACTGAGACAGGAGTTTGCCAAGGGCATTTGGCTGGGAAGCCAAGTTTCTAGAAAATACAAAATCACGTGCCGACTAATGCAAAGCATCATGAGGCTGCATATGGAATATCACAGAATGTTATGCTGGTTCAACTTGAACCAGCATAACATTCTGTGGTGATTTGTATATGCAGCCCATGATGCTTTGCATTGTGTGGGCATGTGTGATTTTGTATTTTTTATATATATATATATATATATATTGAATATGGTAAACAAATATTGTTAATCCCAAAGGTGAACTTTATGTTTTAGTATATAAATGTTTAAGAAAAACCTGTGGCTCTTTCAACTTGAATCAGAACGCTGTGTTTATTGTTTTCCTTGGAGCTGTAGTTTCAGGCACTCCTTATTTACTCTTTCCTTCTGAGGCCCCAGGTGGCTCTGATAATCATTTGTTCCAAGGGCTTTTAAGTCAATTTGAAGGCATTAAGTATATTCTGTTCTTCTAGTCCTTAATAAAATGCAGGGCTCCACAACTCGATCACTCAACAGACTTGTTCTGTTGCTTGGTTCAGGTCCCAAACTAGTGCCCCTTGTTCCAACAGGGTAGATTCACTTCATGCCCCTCCCACATGAATCAAAAAGTGGGGTGGATCTTTAGGAGCTTCTCAGGTGGAGGTGGGGTGGATCTTACTCCCCCAAAACCCTAATGCTGCCTCCCACTACTCAGGTTCCAGTTCTTGTACCACCCATTTAAGAAAGAAAATAGTACCCTGCAACCATTGACTAACATGAAAGCATATTTATTTGAGGGTGGAAAACATTTCTTGGAGGAGGATAAGGCAGAGGAGACTACTTAAAAGCTTGGTCAGTTCCACGGACAGAAAACATGACATTATTCCTTTTGTACATGCAAAACGTCTGCAGGCTCCACCTACCGCAACCGTAAAAATAAAAATGAAACGGCTGTGCCCCTGATCTATGTTGCCTAGCCATACATGACTTGCATTGAAATGTTACTACTGTTTTCAGAAGCAGCACTCATCTAATGAGTTTGCTGCTGTTCCCCTGTTTAACCTGTACTGTTTCTTTTGGTTTCCTCACAGAGGACACAGATACAGGAATTAGAAACTGCTCTGGAGGCGAGGACAGAGAACTTGGTGATTAATGTATCAGAATATAAACTGACCGATGCAGAATTACAAGTATTAAATAAAGGACTATCATTTGTTCCTACCAATTTTGCAAAAGATTTTGATACTGTTGTAGATTACCCAGATATGCAAGGAAATTAAATCTAAGGATTCTCTATAGTAAAGAAGATGATGAGGAAGTGGGAAACTCAGGAATGGAAATTATGAGCACCAGTGAGGTACAAGAACAAGGAAAGTGGAAGAAAAATCACGTATATTCCACCTACTGTATGAATCCTAATGTGGAGGTGTTTGTTAAAATATGTGAGAGAGATTTGCAACTATTTGGAGACTACTAAGGAGCAAGAAGACAGAACATCACCAGTGAAGAGAGAAGAGCCATTAAAGTTTGCAGGATAATCTTTCCATCACCATCAAACCCACCGACAAAAGGCGACTCTGTGGTGGTGATGGATAAAGTAAATATTGTATCGCTATGAATCAGATGCTATTAGATAGATCTGTTTATTTGTTACTCAGTTTTAATCCCATATTGTCATATAAAAAGGAATTGGAGGTGACGCTGCATGAAGTAGTGATTAATGGATGATTAGATGTAAAACTTTTGAATGTTTGATGGTAAAACATCATAGAATGTCAGTTATTTATGGTCTCCTAAGATACACAAAAGCCTAGAGAATCCACCAATGAGACCAATTGTGTCCAGTAATGGCTCTATTACTGAGCCTCGTGCAATATGTAGACGAACACATTAAAGGTGTAGCAATGAAATCAAGGGTGTATCTTAGGGACACTATGCATATTTTACAAATTTTGTCTGACATAGAAATGGATCCTGAATGGTATTTGATCACCTTGGATATAACATCCCTTTATACAAACATACCCCATCAGGAGGGTTAGAAGCATTGAGAGAGGCTCTATGCAGGAGACTGTGTACCAAACAAAATTCTTAGAATTCCTGATAACCCTCACTGAACACATTCTAAAGAAAAATTTTTTTATTTGTAGATACTGTGTATCATCAAATCAGTGGAACAGCAATGGGTGCTGCTATGGCCCCGAATTATGCTGCTGTATATTTGGCTGAATGGAGAGAAAATATATATATATGATTCAGATGTGAACCCATATTATGAGTGTTTGGATATATACAAACGTTACATTGATGATATTTTTATTATATGGAAAAGTGATTTGGAACAACTGGGGATTTTGTTAAATATTTGGAGGATCTGAATGTGAATTTGAAATTTACTGTGAATGCGAGTAAAATGAAATCCCTTTTTAGATCTACTCATAACTAAGAATAGTAATGGAGGATGTGATAACAAAGGCATATAAAGAAAAATACAGAGCGGAATTCTATCTTACATCATGATAGTTGCCACCCCAGACACATTGTAAATAATGTACCAAAAGGACAATATATTAGATTAAAAGGAATTGCAGCACAGTTGAGGATTATCAGGAAGCCAGTAACATAATGATAGATAGATTTAGAGATGGGGTATTATGGTAGTACCCTTGAAAAAGCTAGGAATCTGTGGATTATATGCATAGAAAAGATTTATTGGTGCCAAAGAGAAATTGACAATTCTAAGTGTATGTCTCAAAGGGGTCCTAATCTTATTCTTACTTTCACTTCCCAGAGTAAGGACATTGTGAATATTATGAAGAAACATATGCACATCCTAATGGCTGAACCAGCCCTCAAAACTGTTGTGAATCAGGGACTTACTATAACATGTAGAGAGGAGGGAACTTAAGGACAAATTGGTGCATAGGTGCTGGATGTGAATCAAGGACAAAAAAGATCATAAGAACAAGTGGTAATTTCAGATGTGGCAATTGCTCTGTATGCCAATACCTTCAGGTGGGAGATGAATTTTGCATTACTACAAATAGAGCATTATAAGATAAAGGACTTTATAACATGTAACACTGAGTCTGTGGTATATTTGGCTAAATGCACATGTAAATGTTATTATGTTGGTAAAACCAAAGGAAATTGAGACAGCGATTGTTAAACATCTAAGACATATTAGAATTGGCACTAAGGAGAATGCACTTGCAGCACATGTCCAGAGACATGGCACTGGCCATAATTTCAAGTTTAATGGCATTGAATGTGTTAATATGGGGCCACGTGGAGGAGACTGTGATAATGAACTTTTAGGTCGTTGAAAACATTTTGGCAATGTAAGTTGACAGCAGGAGAAAGTCCTGGACTGAATGGTTATTTCCAGCTAGCCCCTGTTCTATTTTCAAAACAAAGGTAGAATTAGGTTTAATTTAATGGTAAAGAGATATCTGTGCCTTCCCTTTTTCATTGTCCTCCATAGAACTATAGAATTTTAGAGTTACAAACTAACATCAGTGTGTCATTAAGGTATGTGTATTTGTATTTTAAAAATGATTGAAAAATGATGGAGATTAGTATAAATTTTCTTAGCATCAAGATAATGTAGATTGAAATGAAATTGTAAAAATATTTATATATAGTATGTCCAGCACTTGATGATGAGTTAATTTGGATAGTGTAGGTTAAATTAGACTTATAGGATATTATAATATCCAATTTTATATGAGTGATTAGTTTAGATATTGGTATTAGGTAAAATTATGTAAGGTAATTGGAAGTAGATATAAATATGTATTGGTATTGCATTATATTGTACCTGTTGGATTTTTGATAATTTTGTATTGCACTTTAGTATTCATACAATACATATATAATTTTATAGGGTGTTTGTATGTATAAATATGGTTAAAGATTTATGTTATCTTTTTTAAATGGAATAAAGTACCTGCACTATAAGACTCCATCACTAGAGGGTGCTATTGTCTTAAGAAAGAGTTGGATTACTTGAAATGTTGATGCAGATGTGATGTGGGTTGCTACCACACACTTTGTAGCAATAAAATATTGTTTTAAACGTTCCTAGTGTATGGAACATATTTTCCCACTTCACTCTGATAGTACGTTTAAGATTTGTGCCTGTAACTGTTTCGTTTGGTTTTCGGCACATAGTCTACTGTCTGAGGCCAACTGCTTTTGTGTATAGGCTTAAGGGTATGTTATTGCTAGGAGTTCTTGGAATGACATATCTAAAGTATGTAGTGTGGTAGATGGGTAGACTTGAGGCCAAGGTGTCCTGATACATCATCAATCCATATATAATCTATTCAACCATTGTAAACAAAGACAATCATTACGTGTTTCCACATTTGTAATAGTTCTGTTTACTTGAAATATGTCTGTGCCACTTAAAAACACTATATGCTTGATAACAAACGTGAGATAAACAACTTTCTTTTCATTAGGATGAAAACATCTCTGACCAAAGGCCCATATCAACAAACTTGTCATCGTCTGTGTGACTGGTTACCACACATAACACAGTGTTGCAGTTGTTATGCAAGACATTATGTATACATACAGTAACTATACAGTTCCCCAAAGTGCCTTTATGCAAAGAACACAGAAACAGTAATTATCAAGGGAGTTTGTCAATCACTGATCATGTAAAAAAGGGCAAATAAACATTCATGTGGAATCTGCTACTGTTGTGAGGGTTGTAATGTGGCTCCCACTGCCACTGCTTTATGTAAAGTAGCATCATGGAAACACACACAAACATGTTTTTCTTTCTGTAGTCTGTATAGATGAATTTATAACCTCCTCCTCCTCCTGACTTTTTCTTTTCTTTTCTTGTTCAGATTGTCTGGAGTTGTACAAGACCTACATACAGTTCAAATGTTGTTTGTCTGTCTAAACCTTCACTAATACCATGAATATTGATCCAGAAACTGTTCTGTGTTATATGGCTTCAATATAAAACTGTTATTTCATGCTATCATAAAGTAAAGGCAATGCAATTTAAAAAATATGTAGGCGTCTCTGTGTTGCATTCCATTCCATTTTCCTCTGCAATGTATTGTTAAAATGGACACACAGTAACATATCAACATAGTTAGTAGTAGAAGCAGCAAGGAAAGTGGCCATGGGTCCGTGGGATTACACAGAGTCCTTAATGAACTTTGTAATGTGAAGGTGGGCAAGGCAAGGGTGCAACAGAGTAAACATACCACTTTCTGGCCAGAATTACTCATTGTCACTCAGCACCTATGGCTGTCCTGTACAGAAATTAACTAGCGACCGGGGTTGTTATGGACAACTGTGTGAGGGTTGCTGTTGTCACACTTCAATGAAGTGGTAGCATGGAGGAGGCTGGAAATGACATGACAGTCATCTTGCATTTGCTGGAGGTGACATTACTGGAATCAGTCCTTAGTGAAATAGTTGAATGCTGGCTATGCAACAAGGCCTTACGAGATATGACTTAACATGTCTTGATGTCGGGTGATTCCTGTTAGAGATTTTCGATACATAAGTCTCCATTACTGGGCAGGAGGTACATCCTGGTGTGCTCGTGGACTTACTGGTCTGCAGTATGGCATACAGTGCAATGGTGTTAGTATAGATACTGTGTTGTTGCTCACTAAATCCTGAGGATGACTCGCCACACATTTGCTGCTACATAATGCTAGGAACTCCAAGGTCATCCACTAAAGGGAAAAGTACCCTATAGCACAATAGAGTGATAGCTGCTTGGTTCCTCGACAACACCAGCATGACAGTCATTTCTGAGTATTTATTTCTGTCACCCTGAAGGGTTGACAGCAAATGTGTTAAAGCAGTGGTGGGACTTACTGGGATACCATAAGGTTGGGGTTGGGGTGGTATGGGTAGTACCACAAATGATGAGCTACTTGTGTTGCTGTATACAGAAAAAAGAGAGGAGTAGCTCTCTGTATAAGGGAAGGGATTAAAGCAACAGAACTAAAGAGTAAACAGGAAGTTGAGTCACTATGGGTTACCCTAGAGACAGGAAATGGCACCACAATCCGCATGGGGTTGTGTACAGACCCCATCTCAGGGGAGGAAATGGACAAGGAAATGATAGAAGGTATCCTTAAAATGGCAGAAAAGAGGAGATTGTTGATGGGGGACCTGAATATGCCAGATGTTAACTGGAGTACTTTTGCTGCAGGCACATCCAAAACGAGGTCATTCTTGATGCCCTACAGGGCATGCCTCAGACAGCTAGTGTTGGAACCCACTCGGGAGGGAGCAATCTTAGACCTGGTACTCTCAAATGGGAAGGAGAAAGGATCTCAGATTTAGAAGTGGATAGCCATCTGGGAACAAGTGACCACCAAACAGTGTAGTTCACAGTAAATACAGCCATAGAGTCAAGCCATACAAAACAAGAGAGAGCATTGGACTTTAGGAAGGCTGACTTTGGAAATGAGAGAGTGCCTCAGAAAGCACTCAGCAAACGGCAAAGAAGGAGGTGTGAGGAACAATGGGGAATAATCAAACAGCCATCGCAGAAGCAACAAGCCTTTGTGTGAATCAAATCAACACAACAAAATGAAGGAAAAACCACTATGGTTCTCAAAGAGGTGGCAGGGACAGTTAAGGAGAAAAGGATAGCATTCAGGAAATATAAGGAAACACAGAAGGAGCAGGACAGAGAACTTTATCGGTTAAAGCAGAAGGAGGCAGGAAGGCAGTCAGAATAGCAAAGGCACAAACTGAGGAAAAGATAGCCAACTCTGTTAAGAAGGGATAAAACCTTTATAGGTACATTAGGGAGCAAAGAAAGACCAAGAAGGGATACAGAGACTTAATAAAGGGGAGGGATTGTGGGCAGAGGGTGAACAGTGGAAAAGCAGGGATACTGAACAAATATTTTCTCAGTATTCACAACGGAAGAGGAGGGAGGTACCTAAACCAAACAAGAGAGAAACTCTGAATGGGGGTCGATACCAGTTCATTCACAGAACAAAGGGTTTTAAAAGAACCTTGAAACTGGTGGTGGACAAAGCAATGGGGCCTGATGGGATTCAAGCAAGAATTCTAAAAGAACTAAGGGTACAACTAGTAACACCACTGACTACTCTCTTTAATAAATCATGGGAGGATGGGGTGGTACCTGAGGACTGGAGGAGGCAAATGTGATTCCACTTCACAAAAGTGGGAGCAGGGCAGAGGCAGAAAACTACAGACTAGTTAGTTTGACTTCATTGGTAGGAAAAAATGGAATCACAACTGAAGGAAAGAATTGTTGAGTACCTTGAGGCCAGTGGGCACAGGACCCAAGGCAGCATGGTTTCACAGCAGGAAGGTCATGTCAGATGAACCTAATAGATTTCTTTGACTGCGTGACCAAAGTAGTAGACCAGGGAGGGGCTGTGGATATGGCCTACCTAGATTTTAGCAAGGCATTTGACACAGTCTCACACAAAAGATTAATATACAAGTTAGCCAACCTTGGAGTGGGTCCCAAAGTGGTAGCCTGGATAAAAACTGGCTGGACAACAGGACGCAAAGGGTAATAGTAAACTGAGTCCACAGTGAAGAAAGGAGGGTAACTAGCGGGGTACTGCAGGGTTCGTGTACTGGGACCGGTCCTCTTTAATGTCTTTATAAGTGACATTGGAGAGCACCTGGAAGGAAAGATGTCTCTTTGCAGATGACACAAAGATCTGCAATAGGGTTGATACACAAGGTGGGGTGGAAAGAATGAAAAGGGACTTGGCAAGGTTGGAGGAATGGTCAAATATGTGGCAGCTCAGATTCAATGCAAAGAAGTGCAAGGTAATGCATCTGGGAAACAAAATCCAGGGAAAAGTACACAATGGGGGTGAGTTAAAACAACAACAAAAATCAAAAGAGACCTAGGTGTAATTATATCAGATGACCAAAGGTGGGCAAGCAATGTGAAAAGGCAGTAAGGAGGGCTGGGGATACTGGGATACATAAGGAGAGGCATCAACAGTAGAAAACAGGAAGTTGTTATCCTCTGTACAGACAGTTTAGTGAGACCCCATCTGGAGTACTGCATTACAATTCTGGAGACCATCTCACTAAATACATAGACATAGTGGAGGCTGTTCAGAGGAGGCAACAAAATGGTGCAGGGTCTGCACCAGAAGACATATGAGGAGAGACTAAAGCAGCTAATATGTATACCCTTGAGGAAAGGAGGAGAGGGGGACATGATAGAAACTTTCAAGTATCTCAAGGAATTAAAGTGCAAGAGGGTAGTATGTCTCAGAAGAAGAGATGCAAGAACAAGGAGGCACAATTTGAAGACAGAGGGGACAGTTCAGAGGTAATGTTAGAAAGTATTTTTTCACAGAGAGGGTTGTGGATGCATGGAACAGCCTTCCTGAGGAGGTTGTGGAGTCAGAAACAGTGGGAGAATTTAAGAATGCATGGGACAGGCATAAGGCAATTCTTTATTTATTTATTGAAAATGTTTCACCAGGAGAGGCACACTGAGCAAAAAGATACTTGTCTCACGGTGCACCTGGGGGGTACAAGGAGGAGGGTATACATAAAACAATCAATAGGTTGAACTTGGAGTCAAACAATTGTTACATAGTTAAGTGTGGTTATTACAAACTTGTTACATGAGGAGACAGTGCATACAGGCAGTAAGGAGGCTGGGGGATACTGGGATACATGGGAGAGGCATCAACAGTAGAAAACAGGAAGCTCTAGTGGGGGTAGGAGGAAGTAAGCTGCTGATTAACTAGAATCTGCAGCTTATCCTTCAGGTAGGAAACGGGCAGACTAGGTGGGCCAAGCGGTCCTTATCTGCCGTCAAAGTCTATGTTTCTATGTTACATCACAATACCTTGGACCGCATGGAGAATACATCAATAAAGGACATAGCGCTGTAGAAGGCGGTGCAGTGGAGTGAACCTCAAATGGTTATGTGACTCCATTATACCTCCTGTCAGAATGGCTATAGAACATCACTATACTTTCCATATAGGAAAGAAGGAGACGGTGGGCATGACAGAGACAGTAACATATGTGACTGCTGTGAAATTAGGGCATGTGGGCAGCGTCTTTGACAGACAAAGACTGTCAAGAATAATTCTACATGCAACGAAGATGCAGGGCAGTGCATTCGGGTTAAGTGTTACAAGTGACTTTGACACACCTAGTTGAGTCGATGACTTGATCAGTCTCTCACCCTGGTGTACAAAGCAAAACTGGAACAGTAATTCATACCCCCATGTAATAGCAATAAAGTAATTTTATTACTTTATGAGGGGTGTGTGGAAATGACGGAGAAGTATGGACTGTGGTTAACTTTAGGGAAGATGGCCACACTGTGGGTGCCAAGCTTTCTGTATATGGCCAATCTATAAAATAATGTGTAACCCATGGAAAAATACAAAAGGTGGGCATGTATTCTCTGTTTTGCCAACATACATTGACAACGTGCCATACTCACTGTATTACTGCACACCTCTATGCCACATCCATCAAACAGTGTCTAACAAGGCAGTTAGCAACAGTACCACATGGGATAATCTCCATGCTGCACTGCCACTGTGCGCTGTCTGAACAGAAATGTCAGCTGAATCACGACACAGGAAACACTGCAAGTAACTCAATCATAATTGAAACTATATGTCAGTATGACATCAACAGCATTACTGAAAGTGTCATGCTGTTACCCTCTACTAGTAATGCTACCATGTGTACTACTAACTTATCAATCAGGAAATGGGATGGGTGTTGGTAATAGGCAAAGTGGATGGGATGGGAGTTGAAGATAGGCGAAGCAGCTCAGGCTGGCAAAGGGTGAGAGGGTCAGGGATATCCCTCTAGGTTACACAGTATCCAGGCTCATCAAGGGCCCAGGAGGATGACACAGGGTTCAGGGCATCCCGCAGTGGGGACCATAGGGTATGGGGTGGGGAACTGGCAGGTAGTGTGGGGATAGGAGCAGGAGGGATAAGGATGCAGGCAAGGGGATGGGAAGGAGTCAACTAAGGAAACTGGTGCGTGGACAGAAAAGGAGTTGACTCTGCAAAAAGGTTTACAGATTTGGCAGATTTGGAGGAATGGGTGGGGGAGGTAATGGTGAATGAAAGTACAGAGACCTGCAACAGAAGTTGGGAAAGGTGGGGCAAGGGTGATGTGCTGTGGAGGACTAGAGTCAGAGGTCTGGGGAAAACAGGGCACATGGGGAGAAGGACAGGCCCAGCCAAGAAAGATCATCCAAAGAGAGGGAACCAGGAAGCCGTGGGGATAGGCTAGAGGTGAGTAAGCAGGGGATGAGGGAGGAACTAGGCATGGGGATACGGGTCTCTGGGAGGGGACACGTCAGATTGGCCAACATGAGAAGTGGGCCAAGGGAGAAAGGGTAGTTATGCTGGGTGACTCAATGCTGAAGTGGGTGACATGGGAAGCAAGGGGAGCCAGAAACAGCCAGGGCAGCTTGAGTGTATACCAGGCATGGCGGCAGGAGAGTGGGACCTTTCATACCCAAGTGTGTGGGGCAGAATGAGGAGAAACCTCATTGTGGTGCACCTGGGGACCAATGATCTCGCAAGTAGTGAGGTGGAGGTGGTGCAAGACAGGTTCAGGAGGTTATAAAATCTGCAGGGAGGTAGGAAGGTCAGTGGGTTCTCAGGTACTCCCAGTCTTGGGAAAAGTATTATGGGAAGAAATGATCGAGGCTCAATGCATGGCTGACAGGGTGGTGTGAAACCAATGGATCACGGGCTGGTGGGGACTGGGGTAAGATGTGGGACAACAAGGACCTTATGCACCTGACAGGCTGCAGTTACATAGACTGGGTAAAGGGTCCTGCACAATAAAACAGGAGAACAGAGCAGATAAGCTACATGTAAACTATGAATGTGGGTGGGGGCTATAAGGTTTGTTTCACTCATGGGCACCATAAAGTGAAATATTAGACCCTCATCCCCTTGGAATTCAGACAGAAGGGAGGGTCAACTGGAGTGGGAAGAGTTAGGCAAAGGGAGACTGAAATGGAGGTAAGGCAGAGAACAATGAGACATGGGGATCACGGTGGAAGTTGTCCTTGAATGCAAGGAGTATGGCCAATAACATGTTTGATCTATAGGCACCAATGGCGGTGCCTGGTGTGGATATAGCAGCCATCACACAGACATGGTCAAACCAGTACAATGACTGGGACCTTGTGATCGCTGGGCACACATTTTACCAAAAGGACAGGAAAAGGGCAGGACAAGCTGCTGGGGTAGGTTTAAAAGGAAGAGGAGGCACCTTCTCACACGCAAGTTGATGTCAACATGGAATGAGCGGAGTGGAAGGTTTTAAAAGGTGCGGGACAGAGTAAGAAGGGGTTGCAATGGGATGGAGGATGGGTAGGGGAAGTGAGGTACTGTAGGGTAGGATAATGAGGGAGGCTGGGGAGGGTGGTCAGCTCCATTACAATAGATTGGGTTGCGCTCTCCAACAGACTAGATAGACATTGTAGCCAGCTTCTGCTGGCAAATATTCTATGTCCCTGCATTTGGAAATGACATCCACCACTAAACTATGGCATCAGGTCATTACTTATCTTGTCAAACTGTGTATAAGCATCACTGTTGACATTGTCACCCATGTGGGTGAGGGAAAAAAACATCCTCTGTCCATGCCTTTCGGAAATGTATAATTACAAGCGGATAACATGCTAAACTTAGTCCAAAAACAATACTTTGAATTTGACAGGCAGCATGGCATGGGTGATTTTGATGGCCGTATTGTGCATGAGTCAAATGTGTACACAATGTCATGTCTTGTCATGTCCATTGTACTCGCTGAGTTGACAGACATCATTACCGTCCAGCACTCATTTTAGTTTTGTTGTACAGTATTTTGCAACTGTGACATAACTCATGCTATCTAAGCCATATAATGTTTCCCCAAACTGTCTTTCTGCAGTTGAGTCTCTATTTCTTATTAAATCTTGAACAATGATCACTTACAAGCTAATCTTTGTTTGGTCGCTTGTATTTAGGTGCAATTGGGGTGGTACAGGTCTGACCTTGAAAGCAGTTTTGGCACTCTGGTAAGTGGGAACTCTTCCATGTTCTGAATACCTCCTCCTGTAAGTTCAGAGACATAACCTAAAGAAAGAGAATGAGTACGGTTCAATAACAGTTACAGCTAGAAGTGCACACAGGAACACCATTTGCAAACCCTGTGCATCGATATTCTGTACTGCGTGTCCAGAATGAATGCTGAATTACATTACATGTCTCCGGTACTTACACATTTTGTGGAAGTGGAATGTGCGAGCTGTCAATTTTCATAGTCACTTTTTCATTTTCAGTGAAGGTAACATACAGAGATTTCTGCATGCACGTGGCATTAGTCACTTGTGTTCGTTGATGTTGGTGACATGCCTAACTTGTAATTCACAGCTGAATGCATTTCTGTACCAGAGCTGTAAACCTGAGCAGACAACTGCTACTTGGTCATACCGTGCACTGTGGATAGTCCCCATGCCTACATCCGTGATCACAGCAACAGTGGGTGTGTATACATTAACTCACCAGTGCACCTGTGGTTGGGTGGGACCAGTGACCCAGCTCACTGGGAGATGAGCCAAACTGTTCACATACCCCACCCCAGTCATGTGTGTTACTTGCGGGAGTATCATGTCTCTCTATGCAGTTATGACTGGAAAGTAGTGCATGGCATGCTCCAGCGGAAACTATATTCTTTTTTTTTTCCCTTCTTCGTGCTCACAAGCCACCACTCCTTCAGGCTTACCTAGGTCCCTACCGATCCACTCTGTCCTGTCCTGAGCCTCCATCCTCATATGGCAGCCATCCCCAGGGCAACCGGATGTAACCCTTCGCCAGGTGGGTCCCCTCCTCCGAGGGAAGGCACCAGGGGGAGACCAGTGCAACTACTTGGCCCTGGGGTGCTGCTGGAGTTGGAAAGGCTCCTTCAGGCATTGGTGGCATCGGTGGACCGGTAACCGTCATCCAGTCGATCATGGAGCAGTTTCTGTTTTTTGTGTTGTTCCCTCCTGTATTTGCTACTGTAGAGGCCCTGGTCTCCACCAGAGGCCGCTGCAGAGCGACACCAGCCTGCCCACCCAGGGAGGAGGCTGTCCATGGACATGCGATCCACTCCTGCCCCTGCCAGCCCCGGCATCCCGAGTCCGTTCCAGAAACCGGGTCACCGGCGTGGTTTGAGGTAAGGCAGCAGTGCCTCAGCCCTCTGTGCCACCGGGCGGCCGAATATATATCCTTTTGAGGACCAACTGTCTCATGCAGTGTGTGTGCATGTGGTGTTCAGTATAGTTTTAATTCACCACACAATGACTCTTCCTTGAATTCTGAATGTTGAACTGTGATGATCATTTCACAAGGTTGACCTGTGTGTTACTAATTTTGCCAATGGTAACCTCGTTTCCACACCCAGACACCATCACAACATGACAGCAATGTTCTGCTGTGGAGTGGTCCGCCAACCCACCACACAAGTCATAACACTCCAACCCTGCTCTCCATCCACCCAGACACCAACCTAGCTATGATCACACCATTCCTCTGTCCACCATGCCTGCACCTAAAGTGTCAAGGAATGCGCCTGTACATGCAGATGTACCACCTCATTCCATTACAGGCTGGCTCAGGATGATGCCTTTGCATCTGTCGTTGGTGAATAGAGTGGATAGATGCTACAATCCCTAGCGATGGCAGGGAATGGCATAGTAGGACCCTTCAGATGTATACATCACCAACACAGCTGCTTAAGTCAGTGTCAGAGGACAGTGAATTATTATGTACTTATCACATACTTATTCAGGAATATGCTCATTCATTTCAGATCCTGGACCCAGGCCGTGGTGCGCGGAGGAGGCTGTGATGTCTGCCAGCATAGGTTAATTCCATGCAATGCTCTCAATATATGAATTAGTCCGTAGACCGCAGTTCACCCTCCCCGTATTGTTCAATGAAAATGTGATTGAACTTACAGTATGTGATATGAGCCTTAGCCTCCTTTTTTTATTGTATTCTTTGCTGCCTGGCTTCCCCAACCCCATTAGGTGTTCGCCTGCTACGGTGACCTACTCTCACATGCTGGGGCTGACCCCAGAATGGGGCTGCCAGTGGTGGAATTAGGTGGTCAGAGGGGTCAGCGTGGAGCTTGCTCATTAGTGGGGAGCCGGCATAGGTTTTGGGTTTTGCCAAGAGGCGGGGACGTGCAATGATGACCAGCGTCTGCCCACCCCCTTTATGTTCAGGCACTGGATCACATTGCAGTACCCTAGCCTCCACTGGGGATCCATGTTGCGCTGGACACACGCCCCCCTCCCCCGCAGCAGGAGAGCAGTCCTATGGATGCTCAATGCTGCTCCCAGACTGGCCCTCCGACACGGATCCGTTCCTGAATCCAGGTTGTCAGCGCTGCAGATGGCAGCCATGATTCTGTGCCATCGGGCTGGCGAATCTTAACCTCCTTGATTACTGGCGCTCCACCATAGGACTTGGGGAACGACATACCCCACCTGGTCTTCCTTCCTTTGTCACAGCTTGTTTGGCGAATTTTCATTGAAGTGCAACATGGCTATGAACAAGCTGTAAATAACAGTAATTAGTGAGATTTTCATTGAACTGTAATTGTGACTTCATTATGTGTCACTACCAACTGTGGACAGATGGGAACTCACAATATCAGTTAGAAAAACATCCTGCTCTATGTGTGTCAATGTACATTTCTTCGTTGACAGTGTAGTATTGTTAGTACTGATTACCGTCAGTGGCTTTCTCATATACTTCACCACGCACAACACCCTAGCCACCAGTGTCTGAAAACACCTCACCCACAGTAAACCAACTGCAGTTATGTGATGATGCGTGGAATGTTGTCAGCCAAAGAACAAACATAAGTGCAGCACTGTGTTTGTTCAGGCGATTCTTATCCTGTGCCTAGAAAATGGGATGGCCAAATCACACACTAGGACTGGCCAGGATTGCCAGTGATATGGTCGACTATTAGGCCGTACAGACCCATAAATAATGTATTCCAGTGTCTGACTGCCTGAGTACCCATATTACTATGCCATGGAGACAGGAACCATTCAGCCAGCCTTTATTTTTATCTGTTGTGTCACAAGACACATTACTGAGTTAACCACATCCTTTCCTCCTCACAGTGGTGCTGTGGAGTGTTTCCTCCATTGCTGAACTGAACATTACACAGGTCGTGGAAACATTCTCCATGCTACATTACAGTGTAATGGATGGGTAACAGTGGAGAACAACACTATGTTCTGTTCATGAGGTTGTCATGACAAGCAAGAAAACCTGAGTGAAGCTAGAGAGGTTTTTGGTTGTCATACTAAGGTGAAACAGTGATTGTAAGCTGTCTTCTGTACTGTTGACCATCTATTGTTTTTCTACAGTGTATGGGTAGCCGTTAGACACTAACAGATCATTTCATGAGGACTTTGTGTATTTACTCTACTTTTACCCTCCTGGACAGCCTATCCCAAATGGCTCTAAGCACTATGTGGCTGTTTCACATTGTGCCCCTCCCTCCCTCACACCACTCCACATCCGCTCGCATGTTCTTTATGTATATGAAAAGTAGATCCCAATGAACATCCCATGGACAAATGTACCTTGCATACCGCCATCTTTATGCAACACTTCCCTGCTGTGGCAGCGGTATTGAATATTTGGCGACAGTGAGTAAGTGGATGCCAGTGAAGTGTTATATTGCCAGAGACACAATCTGGCATGGAAGCAACACAGCTCTCTGGTATAGTGTGGTGTCCGACCATCGATGTGACCTTCTCAGGATGGTAAGGCAACATGGTGATGTCACATCAATGGTACAACAACGTGGGTAACTGTTTGAAATCTGTTAGTAATAACCGTGTCCCACTACACTGATGTAGGCAATTCCATCACACATTACCAGTGTAAGAGCAGTTGTCACTGTTCATGACATAAAATGTCAAACATTTGAACTCACTGGGTTGTGGTCAACCATGGTGCATAACGGCACTCTTGAACTTACTAAGCTTCCATAGTGGAGAAGAAGTAGTTTGTCATCTTAGCAAAACACCCCAAAAACGACCTTATGGAATGCTAGAGAAAGGTTTGTTCTCCAGTGATAACTTTGTGATGTCTTTCAGAAGTGTGGTGTTCATGGCTATTATTTCAAGCTCCTATGAGCTCTGCTTCCTGTGGAGTATCATATAGACTGTTTAGATACAGGGAAAAACAATTATGATGTCAGTGTCAAATACTTCACATAATTGTATGACTGGCATGCAATGCACCTGTACAGGTGCTGCACGCATGTCTACTGCCTCTTTTCCCATCATGTTACATGAGTGTACTGTGAGCCCATGTTGTACACAGATTTGTAAACAGGGTAAGGACAAAAGCCTCAGAGGGTAATGCAGGCAGTGAAGTACAAGTCTCGACACACATCCTAGTACATAAATGGACAGATCGGGACAGCTCGAGGCCATTGTTGAACTGCCATAATGCCACATAGAAATATAACACTTTTAGTGTGGTCTCGGGTAGTGCCCACTGTTACCATAGGTGTCAGACCTTTGTGTGCATTCTGTGTACCTCTGTGTTCAAAAGAATCAGAATTGTTATGTGCTCTATAATTATGGTGCTTGTATGATGGTACCCTGACAAACCTCCCATGGTGGTGATAGAGTACACTCCCTGTACATGTCACACAACAGTGACTTCACATATACTCATGTACTCTCAGACTGGGAGGATATCTCAACAGATGAAAGCAAACCTAATGTACAGTAGACATTCAATGCTGGTGATATCAGGGTAGTGTGAAACGGACTGCAGTGATTAGCACATGTTGTGTTACTCATGTCATGTGTGAGATAAGCAAACAACATGCACTTGTCTGAGTGCCACAGTCATGTGACAGTGCCATGACAGGTAGTCATACATGTACTCAGATAGCATCGTAGTTTGCGCTGGTATGCACCTCAGTGAGACACGGCTGTCAGTAAGCATGACCCATATGTGATACAGAAAGTAGTAATACATTCTGTTTTGTCCTGCCATTCATAGCGCAACATGATGTGACAGAAATCATGCTTGCCAACCTTTCTCTATCCAGTCACATTCTTCCAGCTGACCATGTTGACAGTCTGGGTACAAGTCCGTGTGGCCGTTGTGAATGTTACAGACATGATTCAAAATGGAAAGCGACTTGCCCAGCACCATGTCTCCGTCACCCATTACTGGAGTTGGTGCACCAGTAAAAGTGGTTGCTGACTCCTTTTGCCCGCCGATACAGAACCACATGCTTTCCTTTTGGACCTTTCCTCTTTTTTTTTAATGCCTACATGAAAACAGTATTAACATAGGTGAGTGGTAATGTTGCTTTGTCAACATTGCTGTACAGACATGTATTTTGACATATTCATGCAGGAGAACAGCGTGTTAACTTTCACCACATGTGCACATTGAACCAGTGCATGATATCTTTCTCCATTTCCACATGTACTTCTTCACACTGACATGCCTTTCCATCCATAAGTCTTTGAAGGTGACACCAGCGCCATTTCACTTTGGTCAAGCAATGTTTCAATCCCTTCAATTCCATGGAAGTGGAGCTGGAAACCTCGCTGCCCTGAATGAGTTGCTGTTCAATGACTTTGGAGTGGGCAAGGCCAATCAAGGAGTAGGAACCAGACTTTGCAGTGTGTCCTGGCGAACAGCACCTGGCATCCCCAATCATCCAGGTTCTTTGCTACTTCTTCAAGCGACTGTTTTGGTGGCATTTCAGACCGTGTAACAGACTGCAGAAGGTAACTCTAATGCATCATGTTGTACATTCTCAATGCAATACATGGCATGTTGAGATGTTTCAGGAAATTTAGTGTTTTAACTGGACTCCCTCCACTGAAAAATATAGCCTGCGGTCATACGGTTTCAACGGTAGTGTTCCCAATCTCGGCTGAGTCTCCCACCTTCTGCTATGACCCTTCTGGCACACTTGCTCAAACACCACAAAGCCACCAAAGTTCTCTGTAGAAATACTTTATAGTGAGCTAAGCAAATTAGGAAGGTCTGTGGCATTAGCAGTATGACACTCTCAAACACGAGATATGTTTGTTGTTTGTGAGGTGGTTTGTCAGCTGTCAGCTTGGTTACCCTGTGGAAAAGGTCGCAATACATTTCGATATGTATAATTATTGTACATATGTACGTCTGTAAATGTGTTCACAGACACAGTCAGTTACCTGGAACTTGCTGACAGTATGTTGGAAACAATCCAGAATCACAGTGGCTGCATGTAAGCACAATAAAGGAATACAACTGGACCTGGAGCTACTGTAATGGTCAGCTGATCACCGTCTTGTGCACGTATGGTTGCATGAGCCATTACCCGCTATGACATGCACATGAAGGGTCATTAACTGAGCATGTGCATAACATCTGTGAGAGCCTCTGGCCCTGTTAATAGAAAGTGAAATATTTCTTTGAAACAGTGTTTATTTCAGCATATGGTTACTGTACACACTTAGTATCCCAGAAGATCAATATAAGAGTGACTAAATATTTACATTATTTCACAAAGGTGCATTTCTGAGAAAAATGCAGTCCTTCATGTACTCACACTGTGATCCTGCATATGATTTCAGTTCTGCTGTCATAATGACATGCAGAACTTTAGATTTCTTGTTATAAATCACAATGGTACATGAGATACCAAGCTCTAACAAGTTACGCACCTCTTTTGCAGTGTAACGTAGATGTGTTTAAAGAATGCCTGATGTTGGTACACGCAACAGATATGTGTTTTAATCTAAAACATCAAGTTGCACACTGTGTGACATGGAACAATTCACAGAACTGCCACATTGATCCCAGGTCACCGGTTGAACGAGGTACTGTGAATAGTGGCCTCAGCCACTTAAAAATGTATAAACAGGACAGAAACAAATAACAAAAACAAATGGAAAACATGTAGTACATTACTGTCATTCATGTCCTCAACAACATTGTCAAATTCAGTGCTTGAATCTGAGTCATTACAGTCATCCATGACCCAGTCAGGGCCCTCCTTCCTTATCGTCTTCCAAACATATTCATCATCCTCTTCAACAGATGGAAGTACCGCCCATGAACTTCAGCGTTGCCACTGGTGTGTGCTTCATACTGCATTCCAAAAGTATGCGTGGGAATGGTCTTGACACAGAGCCTGTATTCCGATTTACTCCCATTGGGTATGCCTGTGTCCACGGGAAAATCTGGTCATCCCCAACAGCTGTGGAGCATACTTTAGGGTCTGTGTGCTTTTCTTTTAATCACATCCTTATTTGTCTGCCTTCTGTGGCACAAAGGGCGGGGGCATCCAGCAGCTGGCTAACACTGCCCGGAGAGCAGCAGGCTCACTCGCATGATGGAGGTCCTGTGTGGCTGCCCCAATCTGCGGAGGGCCTCCCCTATGCCTCTCTGAGCTAGGTTGGGACTGGACCCCCATGTGATTCCATGACAGTCTTCCAGGACAATGTGGGCGTGGCCATCAAGCTGCTTTGTTGTGCCCAGCCATTTTCCTCTTTTCGTGAGCCCCCAGTGGGAGTGCAGACGTGCAATGATGTTGAGGCACTACATGCTGATGTCCCGCCACCCCCTCCCTTTCAGTGCACGCAGCCTGCAGAGCACCCAACTTCCATTGGGGGCCAATGTGGTGCAGTGATTGCCTCATCCTCCCGAGATAGAAGAGCAGTCCTCCGCACACTTGATCCTATCTCTCCCTGCCGACCACTGATGACCAGGCGCATTCCCTAACCGGGTTGCCAGCATAGCACAAGGTGTGGCATCCAGCACCTCAGCCCTCAGAGCCACTGGGCTGGCTTGGGTCTGTGTGCCTTTCATAACACAGCACTGAAATACATAGAGGAATACATTGTCACACAGGTGAAGTAACGTGCAGAAGGGGTGACATAATACTGTGCTGCACAATGAATTGATCACTCAGTAAAACAGTTACATATACAACATTTACACAGACAAAGGTACTTAGTCTGTGACACAATGTAATCCAGTTTGCATAATGATATGGTTTTGTGTGCCACTCATGGGTTTATGCAGCATTAAAGCAGTGAGGCACGATGTGGCATTTGTGGTACTAGCTGTACAACGCTGTCAGGATTTGGTAGTTAACGCTGTGAAGCAGAGTGCCTGCAGCCCCAACCGTGGGGGTAAACATAGCACAATCAACATTCCTGAGGTGCCTTATTGTTTACAGAAAATGAGCTCTTAGGAAACTTTTAAAACAGAACACTGTAAACATTTGAAAGTCACAAAAAGATATAATGACATGTTGCTACGTTAGGTAAAATAGTCCCTTCACAGATATTTTCACCTGTCAGTCATCTGTCTTTATTCACATTCAATACAATGTGTGATTATTCAACATGGAATAGAACAATTGAAAGCTCTCCATCAGTCCAACTGTAACATACCCCAAGTGATTGTCGACAAGAGTCAGACAGTGATGCAGGGTCAGGAAGGTGGCTTGAAGTGGGAGGGATTGTACTGGGCAGGGAGGTGAGAAGGGAAGAGGCACAGGAAGTGAAGGCTCAGTACAAGTCAGATGCCACAGATAGTGGGTATGAAAATAGAGCATCTCCCAACTGTACAACTGCGGAGATGTTACAACAGGGGTGGTGGGGTAGGATGGCAGAATGTCATTACAGAACTTGGAAGGATGGTGAACATTGTAATGGCAGGAAAAGAGAACAATTAAACATTATAAAATGGGAAGTGAAAATCCTGCTATCTGATTGGTTATCTGTGCATGAAATCTGTTCCGAGGAGTTGGAGGGTGGGGGCGAAGGTTAGAGCATCGCTGGCGGAAATCTGCCTAGCTGTCAACTGCCTTAGTTTGGTGGAACATTATCAATTCTACCAATCAGTGATCTCCCATAAGAAGGCAGAGTTCCTGTCCAGGGAGATCGCTGTCGCTCAGAATCGACCAGCTCAACCCTTCTGAACTGTGGACAGTTTGTGCAACCCAGCCTGTCTGCAGCTCCGTCGAGCTTTCTCACAAAAGAGTGTGATGAGCTTACACAATTTTTATCGAATAAGGTGTACTACATCAGGTCAGAGATCCGCTTGACTTGCTCTATGGGGCGGTTGGTCGGCACTTGGTCACTATACCTCGTGCCCCATGAAGTACCTTTGACCTGCCGGAGTTCGAGGATATTATGGGATGTCCAGGGATGCACCCTATGTGCTTTAGTTTAGATCCAGGCCCAACTTCCTGATTCTGGGTTGTTATGAGATCATTGGCCCATTTCTGGCTCAAATTGTCTGGTGCTCTTTGGAATCGGGTGAATTTCCAAGCTCCCTGAAGGAGGCAGTGGTGACACCCCTTCTGAAGAAAGCTTCATTGGACCCAGACATTTCTGCTAACTACAGACCTATCTCGAACCTTCCTTTATAGGAAAGGTTATTGAAAAGTAGTGGCAATCCAGCTGGAGAACCATTTGACCATCCATAATGTCTCGAACCTCTCCAGTCGGGTTTCGTAGAGGCATAGTACTGAGACAGCTCTGGTTCAGGTGCTCAATGATCTCCTGATGGCGAGAGATCAGAGAAACCGTTCCATTCTGGTACTCCTTGATCTCTCTTCAGCCTTTGACACTGTAGACCATGGGGTCCTGCTCAAGGCTTGAGATCCATCTGTGGCCTGTCAAGTACAGTGCTCAGATGGTTTACATCTTTCCTAGCTGGTAGACACAGAGAGTAGTGTCGGGATTTTTCTTCTGACCCTGTCTCTCTGTCTTGTGGGGTTCCTCAGGGCTCGGTGTTGTCCCATGTTGTTTGCAGTGTATATGCTACCTCGGAGACATTGTTAGATGGTATGGGCTGAGGTTTCACTGCTACACTGATGATACCCAGCTCTACTTGTCTTTTGCCCCAACCAGGCTAGTGCTCTCTCAGTATTTAATAACTGCCTTATCGAAATCCAAGACTGGATGAATTTGAGCTGGTTAAAAGTTGAGCATGGGAAGACTGAGGTTATGGCTGTGGATAGGGGCCGCAGGATAGGGGGTTGAGGACCGATCAGCCCCTGGATTTTCTGAGGCGTTCGATCCTCACCTCAGAACAGGTCGCGACCGAGTAGTGCTTGACGACGGCTAACCTTCAGCATTTAGGTGTCGCAGTCGTTAAGTCAGCCTTTTATCATCTTAGAAACATCGCCTGGGTCAAACACCTTGTTCTGTCTAGCGATTTGCTTGTGTTGGTCCATGCCTTTGTGACCTCGCCTTGACTACTGCAACTCCCTTTACTTAGGGCTTCCTGGATTTGACATCCGCCACTTGCAGCTGGTGCAGAGCGCTGCTGCTCGACTGCTGACAGGAGTCTCTAGAAGATCACATATCACCCCTGTGTTGCGCGATCTGCACTGGCTGCCGATTCAGTGGTGGATCACCTTTAGGTAGGTTTATTGACCTACAAAGCCCTACACAGACTTGGTGCAGACTACTTGAAAGAGCTTCTGATTCCTTACAACCCTGTGTGACAGCTCTGTTCGGTTGTGAGGGGTTGCTGGAGATTCGAGGTTATTTTGAAATCTTCTGGGGCCCGTGCTTTTATGTTTGCGGCCCCAACCCTCTGGAATTCTCTGCCCCATCAGCTTAGGAATGAGCGACCGTGGGGAGTTTTAAGCAAGCACTGAAGACTTTTTGTGGAGTCAAGCTTTCTATGAACTATTATGATTTTAATGTTTAATTTTAATTGTTATATGTTTACGGAATCTGTTTTAAATACTGTGAAGCGCCTTGATATTGAAAGGCGCTAATAAAAAAAGCTTTATTATTATTAATAACAAGTACCTAAAGTAGGATGGCATTGCCATTAAAAAAATCAGTACGCTGTTAGAATACTCATAGTTGAAATTCGGCCATTTTTTTCTTTTCTTGATAACTTGGCTCCTTCTCTCACCAGTATGGTTCCTGTCTGCTGAAAATCTTGCTCTCCTATTTAAGCAACAACAGTCAGGCAACAACACAACACAACAGGACAACAGTACTTGTTAATGCTGAACACTCACTGGCATGGATGTCCTCGATATATATATCTCTCTCTCTCTCTCTCTCTCTCTCTCTCTCTCTCTCTCTCCCAATGCACAAAACCTCAATGTGCGATACATTCTAAATACAAGCGTAAATCATAATAGACACACATTTAAAAGAACAAAAAAAACAACAGAGATTATTTTTGAAGGTGCATCCATACTTGTAGTTTTTTGGGAATGGGAACCTGACTGATCATGCCCACCTGCTCCCCCACAGAGACAGATACATGCAAATACTGCCAAATGTGAGTCTCTCTCTCAGTTTTGAGGGTTCATTTCAATGTGTCTCTATTGATGTTTACATTTGGATTAGGATTTGGATACATCTGGTTCAAAGCAGAGATACTGTGGACCCATCTCGATCTCTCTCTCTCTAATCTCACCCGATACTGTTCACTGCTGCAGTAAAACTCTCTCTCCATAACTGTGGCTGAAAAACTTCTGAATAAAATGTTTTTCCTATTTTTACATAACTAAAGGAAACTGAAGGAGGCAGCAAGAAAGCAGTTTTGCTTGGTCGGCAAGGCAGCCACACCGTCACGGTAGGGAGGGACCGCCAGCCCGTGGTTGTCAAATGATGATATGATCAGCTGTGCTGATTAAAAATAATAAATAAATCCATACTAATAAAACACACACACACGCACACTCAGTTGCAGTCCTGGTTTGTCTTTCAGCTCAGTGACACTTTGGGGTTGCACAATGCCAAATACAAAGCGTCATCAATGACATCATCTTATATTTGGCAGAAGGAATACTTTATCATCAGTTCTAGCAATGATACAAACAAATAATTTTATTTATATAAAAGTGTAACATCAAACAGTAAAAAAAGTATCCCATTTTATAAATGCAATAAGACACTTGAAGTGCATTGAACAGATATTACTGCAGTTCCAGGGCTGAAGGTACTCGGCCTGCGCCTCTTGCCTCACTATGCCTCGAGGCGTGTGGTAATATCTGTTCAACACACCCATAGTGTGTTATTAGCCATAAACATGAGGGGCATTGCTGGTACCAGGTTTACACCGCTGTCAGGGCCTAAGGAGACATGAGGCAAAACCGAGACCTTTAGACTCCGATGGTGTGGTAAACCAGTACCAACAATGTCCCAAGAGTGCCTTATGGTTTATAAAAATGGGGTGGGTGTGATGATATCTACCCCAAGGAAACTCTGATACTGTTTCAAAACCACTTCCTTCTTTTTCCCTTCATAATCCAAAAACACTTTGATGTTCCCATATGTATAATATTCATTTTGTTAACATTTCAGGACTAATTGTCCCTTCATCAGAACATAAGTGCTGTAAAACATAATGAAAATATTTAATTTTTAACATACTAAATACTTTTATATATCTTAAAAAGATTACATTAGTGTGACAAAGAGAAATAACTTTGTGTGCAGGTGGAACATATCTGCTATATCAATCCAATGGTGCCAGTGTCACACTGAATGAAAATGATAGATTTAAACTATTATAAGTTTAAATACCTGGAAGTCTGGCTCGACCACAAACTCTCCTTGAGGAACACCTTGAGGATATGGTGACAAAACTGAAGCAGAGGCTGGGGCTCTTCTACGGATAAACCGCCTCCTTACCACAGAGGCAAAAACAGCTTGTTCAATCCACCTTTATCTCCTTATTAGATTACGCTGACTTCATCTATAGTCACTCTAACGCCCATACCTGGGTAAGCTGGATGTCTTATACCACAGGCGCTGTGCTTCATCACCGGCCTTCCCTCTTCTACCCATCACTGCTCTTTATACTCTGCTGTGGGAGGGACCTCCCTACAATATAGACGAATAGAAATGCAGCTGTATGGACATTAAAAGCGATCACTGGAAAATTACCTCACCACATCTCTGACCTACTGCCCCTAAGTGAGGCCTGAAACTATGCTCTAAGGAGCAGCTCCCTTATTTCATAGGATCCCCAAGGTCTGCATGCGCATTGGAAGAGCGGCCTTAGGTTATTCTCTACCAACCCTTTGGAATGAGGCTCAGAAATTCCTGAAACTAAGATCTCCAATAAGCACTGCAATGTTTAAAGCTCTATCATAAAATCAATTAGAGATATGCCTCTGCTTCCATCGCCTATGAGCCCTTTTGTGTATTTCTTCTACTGCCCAGCTCTCAGTATAAAACCGTATATCACAGAAACCACTTACCCCTTCACCCTTGCCTCACTTTCTTCTACTTCCCTACATCTTGCTCCTATTCCGATTCACAAGTGCCAGTGTTCCCATAGAACTCACAATGTAGTCACCACAGGAACTATGGCCACCGACGGTCGGCGCCCTGTAGCTGCCTCTTGTGAACCATTGTTTGGCTACTGCCTTCCCAGCCCTGTGAACCCCACAGGGTCCCAGCCTAGATGCCACATATGTCCGCGTTGCGGGTCGCCAGCACTATTGTACCACCTGCCACTGCCTCTGTGAACCATCATTGGCTCCGCTCTCCCAGCACTGTGAACCCTTCAGGGTCCTGGCTTAGACGCCACACATGCCCGCAGTTGCGGATTGCCGGCGCTATTGAACCATCCGCCTCCAATGGTCGATGTCCCTGCAGCTGTCTCTTGTGAACTTTTGTTCAGCTACCACCATCCTGTACTGTGAACCCCCAGGGTCCCAGCTTAGATGCCACATATGTCCGCAGTTGCTGCGTCGCGGCGCTTTTGATCCATTCGCCACCGACGGTCAGCACCCCTTTAACCGCCTCTTTGAACCATCATTCGCTTCCATTCTCCTAGTCCTGTGAACTCCCCAGGGTCCCTGCTTAGGCGTCGTATATGTCCGCAGTCGCTGGGTCGCCAAAGCTTTTGAAGCCAATTTCTGTATCTTCTAACTATAACCCACTCCCTGAGAGTCACTACCCTATCTTAGTTACAGTACCGTAGATAATTATAGACTTTGGGAAGCGGTGTCCCATAGTATCCAACCTCTTAACTTCTAGCAACAATCTACAAGTGGGTATCCAGCCCAGAGCCACAAGCAGGACACTCATCTTGCCCCTCTCCCACCGCTGTAACTCATACCAATCCAGCTCCACTCAATTTGCAGTTCTCTCACCTTTTACTACATTACCTTATACACAGTTAGATCTACTCATTCTGCACTAATTGGACCTCTGGTCTCATTGTTACTAATTTGTATTATTTTCTACTCCCGTGTTTCACCACAATGTCTATATTCTTTATGTATTTATATGTACTGTTTCTGACCTTGTGTGATGCAGGTCCACCTTGTAAATGAGCTTGCTCAACGGTGTCCGCCTGGATAAATAAAGATTTGATTGATTGATTGATATATATTTGTCTGAAAAATAAAGTCAAATTCCTTTCACATTTATATTATTTTAGACCTTCTTATTTATAACACTGTTCTATAATGTTGTATTTAATTTAACACATCTTATTTTTTTACTGTATGGAACCAGAAGGTTTAAAGGGTGTTGGGGGGGATTATAATTCTCTATCACATGTTTTAAATTTTGATTTTAACTATCTGAAGTTCAAATCCCTTCTAGATAAATGTATTACATACTTAATTATTGCTTTTACTGTGGCTTTAGTTCTTTGTTGTTTGTCTCTAGGTTTACCATTCGATGCTTAGAGGAAAAGAAAAATAAACTGGTCAAAATGCTTCCTTAACCTTTTAGAGATATTTGTTCATGTAGTTCTAATATTCGCTTTAAATGTGGATCCACTCACCAGCTTATGCTGAACTTATAATCGTGAGACCATCTGGTAACACCAAAGTAAGGTTTAAACAATTTAAATCAAGGTTAGAACTTGCGCTTCAGCGCCATTATCCTGAACACTACCTGAGTTTCCTTGCTGCTTCACTGTGCAGCTGAAGAGGAGCCAAGCCGCAGATATTGTGCTAAAAAATGGGCCCATAGAAGTCTCAGAAACAAGCAATGTAAAACGTTTATAAAGTTACCCCAAATGTCATAAAATGTTGGTAAATAATGTAAAATACTCCCTCAAAAATGTTTTTCATGTATTAGACAACTGTCTTTCTTCACATTTAATGCATCGTGTGATTGTTTAATATGAAATACAAGAATTCAAAGCTCTGCATTATTGCACTAGAAGATCCACCCACAACACACACACACGGCATGGGCCTAGTTGAAGTATTTTATATGAGTAAACATTGCTCGTTTCTGATCAAAATAAGGTGGTAAGTTGCTGATGACTTCTGTGACTTGACTTACTTGGCAGAGACTAGTTTTACCAATTGGTGTTAATCCGTTACTGCCATGACTAGAAGGAAGTGTCAGCCAATTGGGACACAGGATTTAATTTGCCATTTTATATGTCAGTCTTTTCAATCATAATGAATCATGTGCAAGCATTCCTTCTGACTCAGCACATGCTAAGGTTGGCCAGGAAGCACAGAGGTTCTAACCACCTCGGTCACACTGCATGAAAGAGGCATGATAGAAATTTACATCATTATGGAGTGCAACACCAGGACAGCTTTCATCCTTAATATAGTTCCTCGGCCACCCCACCTTGGGGTCCTGTCTAGCAATGACAATGACATCATCCCTTGTCACCTCTGCGTGACTCCATGGCACAATACAACTCAGAAATACAGCATAACATGCAAATAATTAATTATAAAGTCAATGAGACAATGCAAGATATAGTGAGAGACGGATGATGGAAACATGATAAGGTAGTGTGTATAACATGGAATGTGATGACCATGATAAAACCATGTGTCTAAAATAAAAACAATTATGTTACAAAATGTCTAAAGATGTGCTGTTGTCTCAGTTTGGCATGCGACCTCACAGCAGACACTGGAAATCGTCAACTCCAGGAGTTTGTGTGCTGTCACTGTGGAGAGATAAGTCTTCCTCTGTACTGGACATGTCAGCATTGGTGTCCTCAATGGTTAAATCCTTGCTGGTAGAACTATGTGAAGATACAGAAGACATGGAAGGCTTGCTGCCAGCTTGCTCCAGTAAACCAAGCTGGTTGAGTACCAAGGAAAATACAGCATGGAATTGTCAGTATTTGACCATGAGTTTCTACTGTTTGAATAGCAGTATAAGCCATAACAGCTGGTGCTAGTGGTGCCCTCACTCCATGTGATCACAAGAACAGCATGACAAATACAGTCACAGTGGTAATGGGGCCCTCTGTCTTTCCAACCCTTCCACAACATTACAACAAATAGTTTAGCTGGTCTTACGGTGCCCTCCCCACAATCTTACCATTCATGTAAAACATTGTTTCACGATGTTAGTGCTCCCTCAACCAGTCACAACACCAGAAGCACACACAGCCCATGAATGACATGCATTGACTCCCCTCCCTCAGAGCCACAGTGCCACCACAATCACCATATTGCCATCATAGGTGCCATGGGTGCATATGGCGAATGGTACAGACCTCCTCTCATTCCTTCCACAGGTCACAGTACATATGGGCAGGTAGCACACCTCAGGTTTACAGCTCAAGGTGCATCACCCTGTCCTACAAACAAGAGGTGGGCTTACTGCATGTACATATGCTGAACAACAAACGAGATGACAGGTGGTCAGTGCCAGTCACCACATGCAACCCTGGCTCCTACAATGTGGATATGGTGTTTGGGCTGCAAGTCAGGTGGCAAAGGACTAACGAATCACTGCATGTCATGCAGGTGATGTGTGAACTTCCAGCATGGTGTACAGATAGGTGCAGAGGAGGGTTACAGCAACAACAGGAAAAGTATACATACTACAGGGATGCAGATCGTGCTAGAGGAAACCAGTACCACTAGATATGTAAGTATATATGTTGCATGTGGTGATCATAAGGTGAATGGAAAAGCAGTAATACCATTGCCAACATGTTCTACATAAAAGGCGTTGCATACAGCAGAAGATTGGCAATTGAACCCAATGGGCAGTATATGCACTGCACAAAGGCCCGGTAACTCCTTTTGTGCAGTGCAATGCCATAGACCTAGTTGAGGTGTGTACGATGATGGCCAGGCCGATCCCTAGCACTAAAAAACATACATTATGCTTGCCAATGACAGTAACCCTGTTTGCACCCACAAAATCCTCTGTTTAAATTGGGCTGCACCAGTAACACCTCTTTGTGTGCAAAGAAACATGACAACCCTCATACATTTTGAATATCATGCCCACACAGTGAAAGATGACTGAAAAGGAGCACTGCACTGCTCCTTATGTTGTATGGTATGACCTTGCAATATAAGGAACACACACACACACACACACACACACAAAACATGCAGAAATGCTACAGTACAGTACTACCTATAGACAGAACAGCAATTCACATGGCAACAGACAACGGCACCTACACACATGACCAAAGTAAGGCGTAACAATGCCACACCAAAATAAATCAGACTAAGGACAAATAGATAAATATGAAAACAAATGAAAGGAAAAATTACCTCAATCTTTCTCCTTTTTCAATAGCACTGCTTGTCCTTTGTAGTTTTGAAGTGTTAAAGGAAAAGATTGCATGACACGCATCTTGTTTTAAGCGTCGCTGTCCAGGTTTGAAACCAATGAGATCCAGGAGGACTGAAGGATAGCAAACTGGTCCTCAGCAAAATGAACAGCACATATAACTGTGTTGTCATTCTGCTCCCAATTGCTATGCTTGACAGCCAGCGCCCACCGCTTCCTCCGTTTAGCATCTTTTGGAAAATGGTGGAAACAACATTTGTCATCTCTACCATTGTTGCATCCGACCGCATAGCAGTAATTCATCCTGTTACTATTGTACAGGCACAAGGAATGGGAGTATGAGTTTAACACACACACACACACACACACACACACACACAGCTTATAAACTAATATTAGTAAGTTAGAACAAGTCTGAGAAGTTCCATAGTTTTCAATAAGTATAACAGCTACTAATGATATCAGAGAATAGGAACTGAGAATGTAAAACCAGAAACAACTGGCTTGGATATTAAAATTGCTGTAGAAACACAAGTAAGTAACACATCACACAGAGCCAGTGGGAAGGCATTTGGGTGCCCTGGGCAAGAGACAAATTTTGCCCCCCCCCGCTGAAAAGAGCCAGAAGCTCTGGAGGGTTTACATGCTCCAGCTCTGTGGTGAGGTTTGGGCTTTCTTGAAAAAAAAACAAAACACTTTTGCTACATGGTCGGTCCCTAAATTTTGCTGCCATGACTCTGAGGTGTGGGAAGAAGAATCAGCATTTATATAGCACTTTTCATACACAGTGTATCCCAAAGTGCTTTAGACGTAATGCTAGACTGGTAGTGAAGTGACTAAATGTGTGGTGGCGGCCATATCACACATCAACACCCACACACAGCCTGGACAATTGCATGAACTGGTTTATGGGAAGGGAATGTTGGCCAGGACACCGGGAATGTCTGGTGCTCTTTGTGAAGAGTGCCCTTGGTTCTTTACTTCCACCAGGACAACACCAGGATGGGTAGAAGGGACCTCAGTTTAACGTCTCATCCAAAGGACAGCACACCCCAGCAGTTCAGCACCCCTACTACTGCACTCTGATGCCAGCATTTTAGGTGCAAGTCCAATCCCAGTGTGGGCAGAGAATTCACAACCTTCTAGTCCATAGGTGGATGTGCTACCAACTAAGCCAGGAGACTCTGGCTGGCTAGAAGCACATTTAGACAGGCAGTATTTTTTTTATTTTCTTTACAGTTTACTTTAAGGAGGGGCATTGCAGCTATGTTTTTGAGGTCTAAGTTGGGGCGTGGTCCCTGAAATGTGTCAATCTATTGGGGAGGTTAGTTTGATTCTTTATTAAGAGCAATGCACTGCAGATGCATGATTCTTGTAGCATTCATGGGTAAGAGTGACAAACTATTTTCAGCATACTAAACATTTGAATGAGATAATTGGGCTTAGGAAAACACAGTACACATATTTTCTTATGTCTCAGTTTTGAAGATATAGGAATTTCATATCTTCAAAATTGAGACATAAGGAAATACACGTGCACTTACTGAGAATCCTCTGAAAACGGAATACTACAACACAGCTACTTCTGTATGTGACTGTTGCTAGAAATGATTTCTGACCCATCTCCATCTTCAGGGGTCATGCGACCAGTCATTCAGAGACCACAGTATGCACAGTGTCTGTAACCTGGCACCCAGTCCCAATGGATGTACAATAAAGAAAAAAAGCATGTACCAACCAACTTGGGGAGACTAGTCAGTGCAGTGCAATGGAGTCGCAGTATGACTTTGGTCTGACTGCAGGCTTTGCTCTGACTGGGACTGTCTGTGTCTCCCTCCACCACGCGCCTGCATGGAGTAGAAGGAAACAGCACGGGGTGGGACTGGGAGAGCCTCCTTGGTGTGGACTTGAGTGCAGGAGGAATGTGGGTTAAGATGAGAGAAAACAGTATGGTGGGCTGGAGTGAGGGTGCCTATGGCCTGCCCACACCATGTCAATCAGTCAGCACACAAGCAGCAGATTGGAGGGCATGAACGCCTTCACTCCCATCCCAGTCCCGTGAACTACTAAGTCGCCTTATCACACCTGAGTCAGGCCTGGGCCGGGGTCCCTTGGCCCAGTCCCACAATCAAATAAAAATCAGATCCAATCCTCCTCCCGATCACTGAAGTGCAGTGCGTTTTCAAATTCCAATCGAGAATCCCTCCCCAGTGGCACCGCCGCTGCCACAACCACGCGACACATACAACACACTCACACCTCATTCATTGACACTGTCACACAGACACAACAAACTAAACAGTAAACAGATTTGAAGAATTAATTTTCATTTTAAAACAATACGGAATACAGAATCACACAGATACATGGGAGATGGCGGGACGGACTTGCACATACTGTAGACGGACTACTACAGTGATGCGCTACATTGCTTTGCTTAAAATCTTCAAGATGGATTTCTCTTGTCTTCTCTATCATCTCTCCCAATCTTCTCTCTCTACATACACTCTGTCTGTCGCTTTTTGCTGCCTGCTAGCCACTGTATTTCTAGGCTCTACTGTCAACAATAACATTGTCTCCGACTCCAAGTTTAACTGCCTCTCCGTGCTACATACACCGCCAGTACCTTTTATACTAGTGGGCAGTGCTGGCCCCCCACAGTTTCTCTTTCTTTCTCATCGCAGCAACACCACACCACATAATTATTTGCCTGCAGCTCATGTGACCCCCAACCCAACCTGCTGGTCAGCTGGTCACAGATGCGCCTACTGACAGCCAGACGTAAATACAATTTATCAAGCCAAAATAAATTTAAAAATCAGTAGTGCAAGTTAATAAACAAATGAGCTTCAGTTGAAAATTCGCCCCCGAGGGTTCGCCCAGTGCTAAAGCACCACCCCCCACCCTTCCTATGGTACTGACATCACAGCAGATTATAAATCAGATACAGCAAAAGTTCAGGACTTCAATCATGCCTTATTGAGTCGTGTGCATATCAGTTTGGGACCAGATTTTGTTGACTGACAATAATGTCTGACAAAGTAATGGTCAGCAGTATTTGTTCTACAGCACTAGAGACTATAACTGTACTTGATGCTTCTCAGATGTGTGTTATCAGCACTGCTGATTTGTCAGCAACAGTTGTTCATGCCAAGACACAGGCTAACTTACTGAAGCATAACACTGTTAGCTAGGCAGCAGCAGAACTAATATTTCTTAGGAAGCACAATCTGAGAAACACAATCTGTATAATTTATAGAAAGTACGCCAATACTGTACTGTAGAGTGAACTTGAATGCAGACACATCACTAGGTGATTTGATGTGATGTTATGTCTCTCACGCTGATCTACCACAGACAGTACATTTTGCAGCATGTATTGCTATCACCCCTATGTGAAAATGGCTGAACACACATGTGAGCAACACTGAGGGCACACTAATTAAAAAAGAAAAGTAATCATATGCATTAATTGCCATGTGTTCGTATAGCACACAAATGATCCAAGTCCCACAGTACTGCATGTGGTACTGATCTGTGACACTACTCACCTGGGACAGAGATGGTACAAATACTTTATGCAGACCACAGACAAAATGAGAGTGTATCCTACTTAGGGAACAAAATGTAACACACGGCTAAATGTTATAAAACTATATTATATGAACAAAAATATCAAGTTCGAGAGACTGGGGGTTTGAACAGTCCGAATGCAGAGACTTACACTAAGACAAGGCAAGGCAAGGCACATTTATTTCTATGGTGCCCAATCCCGGAGGCTCAGGCGCCTTACATAAAAGAAAGACAAAGAGAAATGCAAATAGGATAAAATACACAAATATAGTCTTTAACATGCAATACAATATTTAAAATCAATGAGCATACCCAGCCCAGTGGCGCTGAGGGTTGAGGCGCTGGACGCCACACCTCCGCTCACGCCGGTGACCCGGGTTCGAATCAGCCCGGCCACCGGGGTCAGTAGGGAAGGACTGGGATTGAGCATCCGTAGACTGCTCTCCTGGTCCTGGGGTGGGCTGGGAACTTCACCGCACTGTGGTGGCCCTGGGGCGCCTGGGGTACTACCAGCATTGGTGACAATGGAGGGGGCTGCGCAGACATTGTACGTTTGCCTGGATGTCATCGCACATCCATGCTCCAGGGGCAGTAAGAGAAAATGGCTGGGTGCGACCGTGCAGCTAGATGGCCATGCTCCGAGCCGCCGGAGGACTTTGGTGGAGTCCTGTCAGGAGGGTCCGGGGCTGTCCTGGCTGGCAGAGGCAGAGGGGAGCTCTCCAGCAGGATGGCATGATGGCCATCCTGGATCCTCCTGGGTTCAGTTCGAGCTACCCAGCTCTGGGTGGGCAGAGCAGGCGTCTGGATGCTCCAAGCTGGAAAAGTGCTGCAGCAAGGAGATAAATAGAATAAAAAAAAATCAATCAGCATAATCTTAAAATATGTTATAATAGCTCTGATTAGTCTGGAAAGGCCAGAAGGAAGAGGTGAGTCTTAGACCCTTTTAAAATCCTCCACTGTTGGGGCCTCCTTAACAGAGATGGGTATCGAGTTCCAGAGGGCTGGACCAGCAACTTTGAAGGCTCAGTCGCCAGAAGATTTTAATCTGGCCCTTGGAACAGCTAGGAGGTCTCTGATGGAGGAGCAGGGGAGTGGGTTGAGGATACAGGTGTCAAGAGATCGGCCAGGTAGCCAGGGCCCAGTCCATATAGAGCCTTATAGGTGAGCAAGCCCACCTTGAAGTTGATCCTGTACCTGATAGGCAGCCAGTGCAGAGCTCACAGGACCAGGGTCACATGACTAGACCTGGGTAGGCCTGTCAGTAACACATGGCTGCATTCTGCACCATCTGCAGCCGACAGAAAGTCCCTTCACTGACCACAAAGTACAGAGCATTACAGTAATCAAGCCTAGATGTAACAAAGGCATGAACCAGTGATGGAAGATCCTCGGGTGGAACTAGGGGTTTAATCCTGGTGATGTTCCTTAAGTGGTACAAACCACTTTGGGCAACAGATGGCACCTGAGCCTCAAGTGTCAATCTGTCATCCAGGATGACGCCAAGACTTCTCACCCTATAGGAAGTAATCAGCGGGTGGTCCCCAGGACCAATCCTGAGACCACTCAGAGGCACTCCCATCACACCCGTGACCCAGCTCAGTCACTAGAACCTCTGTCTTATCTGGGTTCGGTCTTAACCAGTTGGAGGACATCCAGTCATTGATCTCTTGACAGGCAGTTATTAAGCACTTCCATGGCATCATGTGTTCCAGGGGCTAAGGACATATGCATTTTGGTATCATATGCGTACCAGTGAAAACCCAAACTGTAAAACCTAAACTGACAGCACAGTGTAGACTAAAAATAAGCAAAGGAACTGGTCAGTTAGATAAAAATTATACAGGTCACTAAATGCAATATGAAACAGAGCAGTTAAACTTAGCATGGTATACACATGGCGCTGTCACTACAGACAGGAACAGCTGTCACACACTGCAACCACCAAATTGCGTCATTATGCACTGAAAGACATGCAGCACTCGAGGTGGTGCCAAAACAAACTGGGCAGACTGTGAATTGACGAGGCAGAAAACACAGGTACAGAAATATGCTTTACACACACACACACACACACACATATGAAAACACACTGTAAGGTTTGGAGCTCCATGTTTTATTGATATACAGTGAGAACTATCAGAAAAAAAACATTGCACATGATCTTTAAACAACAGAATTTGGCATTAGAAAACTGGAAAGAATGATTTGTTATTTGTGAGAAGAAAGTCCAGCAGTGGAAGAGTTGGACATTGTCCAAATTGAAAAGAGTGGCTATGATTAAGAAATTTTTCCTATCAATTTTTTTTGTTTGCACTTGTGCAGATTGAACATATTGCTAAGATGGTGTATTTGAGAGGTGTGCCACTGTCAGTCAATGCAGGGCAGTATGTAGTGGGCTTGGCAGTGTTACACCAATCATCAGTAAGGCTGATCACGACACTGTTTAGTGCTTGCTGGGTGAAAACTGTGTGAAGTTCAAGAAAAGAGCCACCTGAATCACAGGGAGGCTCTTTGCTTTGATCTGCATGATGCCACCAAACAAACAGCTGTTTGGCGTCATGATCAGTCTGAATCATCCTCTCACCTCAACACAACTGACAATCCCATATTCTGCAAGTATCCCTCCCACCTCATCATCATTTCCTATGCCTCTTTTAAATAATCCCACCCTCTGGCAAATATTCCTCCCACCTCCCTACTGCTTCCCATACCTTGTAAATATTAAACCGCCACTGGGGTGCCCAGTCCCCAGTGTTGGTACCTGAAATAAAGAAAATCATCCCTTGCAGTCTTTTTAATTTTGTAATACCCTGTAAAAAGAAAATGGTTCATCGAGGTTTGTTGCCACTGCCGTCCTGTCACTGCTAACCTGCCACCACCAACCCCCACTCAGCACCCACCACCCCACACCGCCATCACTTACTTACCTACTGGGGGTTCAACGCTGTAATCCTTTCTGGACGGAGAAATGTCTTCACTCTTCAGCACTGGACTGGGGACTGAGGAAATCAGGTAAACTGCAGTCAATTTATTTCAATGGGTTTTGAACTTGTACTCCTAACTTGGTGATTTTGAATATTTCATCCGAAATTTGCTACATGGTCTTTGTGGGACCCACCCTCATGAACAAGGTAAGTCAAATTTTTCCAAATCCTGCCCAAAAGGTGATTTTATAGTTGCGTTGTGAAATCACCTTTGGGTGGAATTTAAAAATTTCACCTACCTGGTTCATGTGGTAGGGTCATAAGAAGACATGTAGAAAATTTGGGGTCAAAATATTAAAAAATACAAAGTTATGAAGGTGCTTTGAAATTTTTCAGTGCTTGCTCATAACTTTGGTAATTTTCAATATATTGACTCCAAATTTTCATCATAGCCATTTTTCATAACACCTCATGAATATGACAGGTGTCTTTTACAAATCCTGGCCAAAATACATTTTCACACTTGTGGCGCAAAATTACCTTTAGCCAATATTTTATACATAGCACCTGTCCTGGTTAAAGGTCTCATAAAGACTATGTTTAAAACTTGGGTTCTGTCATTGAGGCGCAGGTCAGGAAGCATAGGAAGACCTGGGGCAATTGTAAATTTCACAGGTAACCTTTTATTACTACCAATAACAGTAAAATAAAAATTGTTTAGTATAACTATTTACAAAGGCTGCACAAACAGAAAACAAAGTCATTCATCTGAGGGTATCTCTAATTCCAAGTTTCAGTCTCTCTCTCTAGCAACAACATTGCTGCTCTTTTTATAAGACTTGCCTGGAAACTCGTTAAGCGATATCCTGTTTTTCTCAAATGTTATTGTCAGTTTCCTTGCAGAGCAGGCTTGCAAACAGAACAATGTCCCAAGCTGGCCCCTGCTGAGAGCTCTGCAAAAGAGTTTGCAAACAAGCCTGAGAGGGCTCAAACTGCATCTCAGGTTAACCCCTAAATTCCAAATAGCTTTTGCAATAATTTCAACAGTATGACTATATACTTTTCAAACCAAGGGTCCCAGTATCATCTACAGTTTTACACAAATATTCATATATATTTTATAACTGCAGATATGCAAGGGAAAAAAGACAGAAACAACAAGGGAAGGCAGAGAGAGAGAGAGAGAGAGAGAGGGGTGGAGAATCGCCAAGACCGTCAGAGTGATCAGTTCCTAGGTCTCACGAGAACATTTGGTTGCGCAACCAGACAGGCAAAAGACAGAAAAGGAGAGGATAGAACAGATGCCTACATTTTACTCTTTCTGCATAACAAATGGGACAAGGCCTCATTCAACCCAGTCACGGGTCTCAACTTCAGCACTACGACCAGGCCAAAAGTTGCAGATCCAGTGTCTCCTGGCACATCAGCATGGAGTGAGATGGACTGCATAAAGTAAACTGTATGTAGTGTGGAACAGGACATGCGGGTCATCCTCCACATAGGTACAAATGACCTAGCCAGTCGATCCATGGAAGAAACAAAACAAAATCTTACCAGGCTAGGCAACAAACTAGCTTCTCTTTCATCCACTATCTCTTCCTTGGAGATTCTGCCTGTCTTGGGAAAGGGGCAGCAGGCAGAAGATCAGCAGAAGGACATCTCGAACTTAACTGCTGGCTAAAAACTGGTGCAAAGAAAGAGGGTATCACTTTCTAGGAAACTGGCAGAGCTTCTGGGAACGGGACTTATTTAACTTTGATGGCCTGCACCTCACTAAGGAAGGGATTTGGCGCTCGGACAGAAATCGACGTCCATATCGATCAGTTAAACTGGTGGAGGGGAGGAGCCACAGGCAACCCTCACATTGCAAGGGTCGCCAACTACCTCCCCAACATCAGCTATCACAGCATCTAGATACCACAAAGATACTGACAGCCATAATAGTAAAGAGCACTGCTCAGCCTGATCCACTAGGGAGAGGCATAAAGCAATTAACATGCAAAAAATTCAGATCAGAACAAGGAAATGGTACACAGCAAAGGACTACCAGGGTGGAAGGCCATGTGCATCTATGCTCGTAGTCTACCAAACAAAATCCCTGAACTCACAGCCTTGGTGGCAGAGGCACAACTGGACTGGGTCAGAGGTTACAGAAACTGGTTCACCATCAACCACATCTAGGATACTACTATCCTAGGTTACACACTCTTCAAGAAAGACCAGGAGGTTTGCTGGCCGGTGGCACTGAGGGTTGAGGTGTTGGGCGCACACCTCACGCTACACCGTTGACACAGGTTCAGGAACAACCTCGGGTCATTGAGGGCCAGCATGGGGGTGGGAGGAGTGATTGAGCATGCCATTAGGCTGCTGTCCTCTCCTCTCCCAGGGGTGGTGGGGGTGGGTTGTCAACCCTCCCATAGTCCCATTCCCCACCATATGGAGGTCGGTGGGGTAACATAGGCAGGCAGGGCAGCAGTACAGGTGGGTGGCAGGGGCTGAGCTGGCTTCTGGTGTGCATGCCTCCACGCATGTATGGGGGTCTGGGGGCGGACAGGAGAAACCCAAGAAAACCCAGAAAATTTATACTACAAAAAAAAAAAAAGACCAGGAGGAAAGAAAGGAGTGGGGGAAAGGGTTGTATGTAAGCGAGGAATCTGTGCAACAGAGATCCAGGAAGCACAGTAAAGCAGAGGCCCAATGGTCACCCTGGGAGCAGGGGAAAAGCCCCTCCTGGTGGGAGTTATCTACAGACCCCCAACCCAGGAAAATGAAATCAAAATTAACTCCTGGAAGCCATCTCAGTGATGGCAGGCTGGGGTGAGTTGCTTTTATGGGGACTTCAGTCTGCCAGATGTGGATTCAACCTCATACACAGCAGCCACAGAGAGAGCACAGAATTCCTGTTCACGCTGCAGGGGCAGGTCTGCATCACCTGGTAGACTCACCCACCAGAGACAAAGAAACCCCAGACCCAGTGCTCGTAAACAGCAACAGGATTTTAGACGTTCATGTGGGTATCAATCTGGGGACCAGCGACCACAGGTCAGTCTGGTTATCAGAAAATACAGGAGAAGGCAAAAGTCACACAAAGTCAAGATACTTGATTTTAGGAAAGCAAACTTTCGAAATGAAATCCAGGATCAAGACCAGGGCATCACCAGAGGTATAAAGTTGTGAGGGCTAATGCCCATAGTCAAAATCTAACAAAGCTGGGGAGGTTCGAGGCATACCCCCCGTAAAATTTTACCTTCAAATGGTGGCTTTTCCTGCATTTTAATGGTGAAATATATGTTTGAGAAGCCTAGTGATCATGACATCTATTAAATGGTACATGTGCAAAATTTAGTTACTGGACCAGTGAGAACAACGGAAGAGAGACACCATTATCCCAGCAGATTTGCTGGGAAGGTTCCAGTCCCCACAGCAATTAAGAGACCATTCAGACACCATTATCTCTGCAGATCTGCTGGGAAGGTTAGTGGACCCCAGCACAAGTAAGAGACCAGCCAGCAGACACCATTATCCCAGCAGATCTGCTGAGAAGGTTACAGGACCCCAGAGCAAACAGCCACCACTTCCACATAGCATAATTCTGAACAAGTCACTTAACATTCCAGCCCTTAATCTCTCTGCATGCCCTCTCTCTCTCTCTCATCAATTTCTGTAGTCTTTGCATCTCCTGTGTGCTGCAAACTATCCCTTCCCTCCCTGTTCCTGGATTCTAAGGAGTTTTGGGATGAACTGTATGATTGTGTCTATGTAGGCTGCTATATAAAAGGCAGCAAAATTCTCTCCTTCCTTGTTGGATTTTAAAGCACTCAATAATAGTCTCAATGAAAGGTGCCATATAAATCAAAATTTCTTTTCATACAAGCCACAGGCACAGATCTTCCTTCTCTAAACTGTCAAACAACTGTGTAAAGACTCATGCTGCACAGCCTTTTAGATGTGTACCACATCTGTGCCTGTCTGAAACATATACCTGCTTTGCAAACAATGCTGTGTTGGCATGACAATTATTAAAAGGTGGTCACCAATCCCAATCCCAATTTATGTAAATCGCTCTCAGTCCTCTCCAGGTGTTCCTCCTACAAGGCAAGGCATGCAAAACCTCTCATGCTTCTGAACCCATTGAACAGAGTCCAAGACTAGCGGAGGCAGAGTGCATTTGTTGTACCTCCCCACGGCGCTCCCTGTCAGATTGGGATCCAACTAACCTGGGAGTGATGATGACAAATCCCTGCTTCAGGCACTGAGCTCTCCCATGGTGACATCCTGACTCCTGTCCCAATGTTCTCTTTGTCAGCAGCACAGTACACAGCAGCCAGCCACCAGTGCACTCAGTCCGCTCACGAGACTTACTTTCTTTTTCTCCATCAGACTTGTGAGTGGACAAGTGTAGTGCCCTAAAGTTTGCCAGGCAAGCAGACCAAAGAGGACTCAGGGAGGAAAGGGTTACTCCCCACCCACCCCATGCACAGCCATAGGATTATTGACCAGACTGGCTGGCTGACCATTTCCTGTCTCTATCCCCCTCCCTCCCCTCCCTCCCTCCTGGAGCCTTCTGGAGCTGGATCATTTGTCTTGGCCAGGCCAGGCCTCCGGCCAGTGCCTAAAGGGGCCATAAATCAGCCAAATAGGCTAATCTTAGCCCCATATACCCAATAATCTGTCCAAAGCCAGGTCCACCTCTAGGCTAGAAGGTTCTTCCCTGCTAGCCAGTGTCAGTTCTGGACTGTGTGATTGACAGAGTAGACAGCAAAGGCGTATGGATGCCTGGAGGCTTACCTGAAGCTCGGGTTTGTAGCTCCTGGGTGGCTGCTCCTCTATAGCCAGTGGTCTCGAGAGTCTCCAGCAGTCACAGTAGCTCGAAATGACCAGCAGTCCTCCTGATGGCCAGCAGCAGCCAGTTCCATAGGTGAGCTCCTTTAGTTATCTGCTCCTCGGTTTACAGTTTTGTATTGGGTTTTCTGGGGTATCCTGCGCTGGGAGCCTAGTAGTGCATGTAGCACAAGTGTCACATTTGAAATGCAAAGTGACGAGGTAATGCTCACCCAGGTTCTCTTTGTTCAAATAAAAATATGGCTTGGCAAGCCTGTTAGTTTGCTTCCTGTTATTTTGCAGAATAAGTGTGGCATGGTTTGTGTTTTTTGGGCTGCCATTGCAGTTGCCCTGTCTCCCCTCTCCAGTATGAGGCTGTTTATTGTTTTTCTGGCATTGACATTGGGTGTTGCCACACATGGGCTGCCATTGCAGTCCCTGTCCTTCCCCTTTGTTTACTGCCTCTAGTGCCACTTGTTGGTTGGCAGGCTGTTGCTCTGCCCAGCTTTGCTGGAGTGGTTACTTTTTTCTTCTTTGTTTTGTTAAATTTATTTCTCTTCCCTTGTGGGGGCTCCAGGTTACTTCCCATCACTTTGCCTGGCCTTCTGTGCTGGTTGTGGGATGTGGTGCCCTTTGGGGAGGGGCTTTTATTTTCTGCCTACAGTTTTGCTATTTTTTGTTTTTATCTGTTTTGTGGGCTCCTCAGACCCCTTTCTTGCTCCAGTCCCCTGAGATGACCCCGACTGTGGTCCTTCTCCTGTAGCCAGCCCCTCCCTCCGAATGAAGTGATGGCGTACATTTGGTGTCGTTGGTGGTGGATTCCCCTGCTCAGCTCTTGTCCCCACCTCCCTTCCACAGTAAATTAATGCCACTGCAGTCACAGACCTGGGCACCCAGCTGATCGCGGTCCATGCAGCATTCACCAAGAGGGGCAAGTTTGGGCAGATGGACCATGAGGTGCAGCAGCAAAGTGTGACTGGGTGAAACCAGCACCGGACCACTAAACTTCCGTCTTCCCACTGTTCAGGGGCAACCAAAGCATTGGGTGGGAGCAGAGCTCCCGACCTCCATCACTAAGCTCCACCAACGATCAGGCAGGATCCAGAGGACCCAGGCCAGGCAAGGAAAAAGGAAAGTGCACTCCATGTGGTAGAGCTATAAAGTGCTGACTCTAAACCATGTTTTTTCTCAGCAAGCAGTGAAGCAGTAAGTCTTTAAATTTTTCAGGGAAAATGATTGGGGGCTTGAGTTTACATTAGGGGCTTCAGCCTCCCCAAAACAACCTGGTGATGCCACTGATCAAGACCATGCTTGACACCAGTAACAAGGGGATGCAGAACATTGCTCAGAGAACTTAAAGAATGCCTTAAATACAGTCACTGAGCAATGCATAAGACAAATCAGCAAAGCCAAAAGAAGGAAGAACCCTCTCTGGTTCTCCAAAGAGGTAGCAACCAAAATCAAGGAAAAAGAGGTATGTAAAGCAGTACAAGGAAACAAACAGAGAAACATAAAGGGAGGAATATAGGAACAAACTCAAGGAGACAGGAAAAGCAATGCCCAAACAGAGGAAAGAATAGCACAGGGGTTAGGAAAGGAGATAAAACTTTCTATAGATACATAAGAGAAAAAGGAAGAGTAAAGGAGGAATAGTCTGACCAGCAACAAGGGAGGGCCAGCTGTTGGAGAAAGATGAAGACAAAGCAGAGTTGTTAAATTCTTCTGCTCAGTCTTCACAGTAGGAGATATTGTCAAAGGACCTACACTAAGTAAGACAGAGCAGGATAGTGGAGGGTCAGACACAAGACCCTTCACAAAAGAGAAGATGTTAGAGGAGCTAAGCAGACTTAAGGTGGATAAAGCAATGGGGCCTGATGGTATCCACCCCAGAACTAATTTGACTATTGGTCTTTTGTATGGGACTGTGTCAAATGCCTTGCTAAAGTCTAGGTAGGCCATGTTCACAGCCCCTCCCTGGTCTACTACTTTGGTCACCCAGTCAAAGAAATCAATTAGATTCATCTGACAAGACCTTCCACTGTGAACCCATGCTGCCTTGGGTCCTGTGGCCACTGGCCTCTAAGTACTCAACAATTCTTTCCTTCAGAAGTGATTCCATCACTTTCCCTACCACAGAAGTCAAACTGACAGGTCTGTAGTTTCCTGCCTCTGTCTTGGTCTCACTTTGTGAAGGAGAATCATCAGTCCTCGGGTACCACACAATCCTCCCATGATTTGTTAAAAGGGTAGTCAGTGGTTTCACTAGTTCTCCCTTAATTTTTTTAGAATTCTGAGTAATTCCATCAGGCCCCATTGCTTTGTCAACCTTCAGTTTTAGGAGTTCTTTCACAACCCTTTCTTCTGTGAAAGAACTGGGATCGACTTCCAATCCAGAGTGCTTCTGTTAATTGGATTATGCACTTCCTCCTCCTCTTTTGTGAATACTGAGCAGAAGTATTCATTCAGTATCCCTGCTTTTCACTGTCCTCTCTGCCCACCCACCATCCATTCTATTCAGCCTCACTATTCCTCCCTTTGTCTTTCTACGCCCCTGATGTACCTATAAAAGGTTTTATCCCCTTCTTAACCGAGTTGGCTATCTTTTCCTTAGTTTGGACCTTGCTATTCTGACTTCCTCCCTGCTTCCTTCTGCCTTAACTGGTACGGCTCTGTCCTGCTCTCCTCTGTGTTTCCTTATACTTCCTGAATGCTATCTTTTCTCCCTTACCTTCCCCGCCACCTCTTTTGAGAACCATAGTGACTTTTTCTTTCATTTTGATTTATTTACTTCACACAAAGGCTTGTTGCCTCTGTGATGGCAGTGTTGATGTTTTCCCATTGTTGCTCCACCCTCCTTCTAGCCTGTTTGCTAGTGCTTTTCTAAGGCACTCTCCCATTTTGCCAAAGTCAGCCCTCTTGAAGTCCAGTACCTCACTTTTGTATGGCTTGACTCTGTAGTTGAGTTTATCATGAACCACACTGTTTGGTGGTCACTTGTTCCCAGATGGCTACCACTTCTAGATCCGCGATCCTCTCACTGTCCCCATTTGAGAGTAGTGGGTCCAGCACCACCAGCTCCAGAGGACCCTCCGATGCCGCCCCGGCACCGGAAGACCTGTTGGCACCGCAACGGCTCTGACACTGACGCTGGTAGAAACCGCCAGACCTGAAGGAGGGGTTGACAGGCCCTGAAGTGCAGGATGGGAGGAGAGTCTGAGGATTCTGAAGAACCTGGAAGCCAGTCTGGATCAGCCTCCAAATCCTCATGCTCCCCGAATGAGGCACAGATCCAGAACACTTCATGAACTCCCAGCTCCCTGGCACCACAAGCGGCACCACGCGCGATCCTGCACTGCCCACAGCACCGCCCAATCTGAGGAGACACTGATTTAAACTGCCAGGCCAGGCCTGACAGACACCAGGCTGTGACACCAGAGGAGCCTTCACCTCCAAAGAGGCAATTGCCAGAACAGTGCCTCCAACCTGACTCCCGGAGGAATCGGACTGGGCCTCCTGCACCACGAGAGGGGCTTGCTGAGGCGGCTAGAAGGGCAGAAACTCCTCCTCCGCCCATATAGAACCAGGAGGGGACCTGGAGGAAGGGTCAAGGGACCTGTGTCTGGTGTCCCTAGTGGGTGCCTGTCCTCCAAAAGTCATTGGTGTACCGACTTCAAACGCCAGACTTCTAAAACTCTGCAATCCATCAAAAACAGGTGTCACAACAGTCCATATCATGGTTAGGACCCAGGCAGGTCAAACACCGATCATGCTGGTCCAAGACAGAGTAAAACTGGCCACAGGGCACCATTGCATTAGGGGCTGACCTGCCTTCAAGACTTCTTTTCTTGTCCCTGGATGAGACCTGACTAGATGAAAAGTTAACAGTAAAATAGGTCTTGTCGTCGCGAAAAGGAAAGGTCTTACTGGGTCGACGGCACCAAGAACGTTGAGGCTTTCAGCAGAACTAGGATGGAAACTTCATGGCGGACTAGGCCCGGGACGCAGTAATAACAGCATGCTCCACACACGAGGTCATGCTTGCTCAACAGTGGGAGAAGCAGAACTGGGATGGGGAGGAGGAGACGCCAACACTGGTTACTGGTCAACCTGGTGAGTGCCACGCAGTGCATCGCCTCAAGGCTGCACCCTATGGTGCCAACTCCACCCTTACATAAACAAAAATGCTCCCACAGGGTCCTGCTCCTCCAGCCAGAACACATCAGTGATGAATGGTGAAGACTGACACAGATAAGATCTGGGTTCCTACTGAGTATTGACCAAACCAAGGCATTTAATAAAGTTTCTCACACCTATTTAAGGAGTTGTTTGAATGCAAATGGGATACTGGACCAATTCATTAAATGAGTAAAACTTATTATAAAATGCAACTGTATTCCCTTATATAAACGGTTGGATAGGCAAAGAGTATTCTATTCTAAATGGAGTACATCAAGGGTGCCCTTTAAGCCCTTTATTGTATATAATATCACTGGATCACTTATTACAAAAAATAAATGCATCTCCCAACATTACAGATCTTTCAATATCTAGTGAAGACAGGAAATTAAAACTGTATATGCAGTCAATGTCTGTCTAATATTAGCAGATCTCTGCATCAGGGACAGCCCACAAAAAGAGATACTACAAGACTTCACTTTTGAACTGGATCTTCTGTTAACTATGCTAAAAGTCACTGCATATCTATAGGCCCCTAGAACCCAGGAATTACTGGTACAATAGGAATAAAAGTCACACCCAACCCTGTAAAATTTTAGGAACTGATTTTGGACCAGGAGATATAGCCTTTAATAACTGGGACAAACTAATAATAAAAGGCCACAACGGGTCACCCAGTGGAACAAATGGCACATGAGTAAGACCAAAAGGATCTGTATATGATTAAATCTTACCTCATACCAATGTTTCTTCACTTGAGTTATGTTTACTACCACCACCCCAACAATTAGACAACTAGAAACCAAGTTATATAGTTGTTTCTTTCAATGTCTCTGGGGCAGTTGACTGAACCCTATTAGAAGAGGTATTGCCTATCTAGAGGTTGCAATTGGTGGTTTAAACCTTAGGCTTCCAACAGAATTAGAACATATAGGAATTTTGGACTGAATATCAGTCCGTAACCCTGCAAGGGTTAAACATGATAAATCCACTTTTATTTTTCCACAGTATATTTATCTATTTTAACATTAAAATACTATTTATAGAATTACACAATTATGGACCCTGTGGATAGGTGACCAAACTGGATTATTTCTACAACACTGGAATCCATACGCCACTTTCTGGACAAACAAAAATTACAGGATTACCTCATTATTTCCAACACAGCTTTGGAAATTGAAACAATGGGGGTTACTAATCTACAAATTTTAAGATCTACTAGGAAGGAATTTTATGGTTAAAGCATTTTTCAGACTAACCATCTTTTGGAATAGACCCAGTAAAGAACAGGAACAAATAAGCCACATGCTTACAAACCCTAGAACACCAGATAAAATATGGAATGTTTTGTGTTAAGTTCCCATGGGAAGCTAAATGTGAAGAATAACCTAATGTAACCCGCTCCTGGTCCTCCACTTTGTCTAAGGTTCCCAATGTTATGGGGGGCTTATTGAAACCTTCCTGGCTCTCTCCTACCAAAATAGACAAAAAAGGGAAGCCTTAACTGCAGATGTCTTCACACTCATACAGGCCTTCCTTATCCTTGTGGCAGCTCTCAGCTCTGGGTGGCATCTCCACAGATCTTCATAATGGGGGATGGGGGTTGGCATTTTCTTGCAAGCAAGAAATAATGTTAAGCAAGTGGATTTGATTCCTTAAAATAATCACTCACCACAGACAAAACTACAAGAACTATAAAACTCTTTATTTTGGATGTGAAATAATGGCTTCAAAATACCCAAATCAATCAAACAGGACCATCTCCTTGGGGCTGAGAGATCAGGTCCAAGAGTACAACAGCTTCCACAGAGCACACGAGACAGCCACAGCACCCAGAGATTTTACAAGGCCTAGAACATAGACCACTCTGACTCCATATTTTCTTTCTCCTTAGGCAGAGATTGTATCCATATTCAACCCAGATATTTCCTTCTGATAACCTTTTCCGATCCTTTAACCTCCTAATGGGCAGTGCCTTGCTCCACCCATGCCAGCTGAACCAAATTTTGAATCTTAGGGGATTGCAGCCTAAGCCTCCTGTAGCTGCTCCCAGTAAATGTCCCAACTATATTTCCTGAGCCAAAACAGCTGGTGCCGATTTCCTTCTCTTTCCACACCTGTTCGGGCTGAGCACCAGGCTTTAGCGGTTGCTCCTCCTTCCCAAATATCTGTTTCCCAAAAGTTACAGCCCTTAATGGGTCTGATGGGCCTTCCCCAGACATGGGCATGGCAGGCTCCATAATGAATCTCACCTGCACTCCCTTACTGAACTCTCCTTCCTGTCATTGTGCCACACAGGAAAAGCCCACCAGAGCTGCCACTTCCAGTGACTCTGCTGCAGTCCTGCCACCACTGCAACAGCCCCACTGCCAGGATGCCTCACACCAAGCCACGATACCGGGACCCCTCTGCACGGAGAGATACCGGCTCTTCTCCTTTGCCTTCTTGCTTCCAGCCTTCCCTCCTGTCACAGGTGATGCAAACAAGTCTGTACCGGACCCCACGGCCGCAAACTCCTACCAGTCCTCCCTCAGAGACCATAACCCCCATGTTGCATTGACACTGCCATGCTGACTCTTCTAGGCTGGGGGCTCTGGGCACTTGTCCTACTCAGAGCTGCTGACTCCCCATCTCCCTCCTGCCCCTGGGGACCAGGGCTTAAATAGAGACCAAAACCACTGCCCTTAGTGGCAGTAAAGCAGAATGGCCTGTGACGCTACTGGAGAACAGAGGTCCTACCAGAAAGGTGGGAATCCAAACAAAGGCTAGTAAGCCCACCCTGAGGGGCTCACACTCTCCTCCCTTTAAAACCATTTCCTCCTTGAAATGAGGCAGCTAGATGCCTTCAAGAGGCCCTCCCAGGCCAGGTGAGTATGCACACTCCCCACCCCACCTAGAGGCACACCTGGCCACGCCAACCCCACCCTCCTAAGCACCTACCTACTGCTCAGTGGAGCAAGTTTAGTCACAATACCTATTATCAAATTTAAATCTCTTACATAAAATAAAAGTTGATACAATTATTTTCTTTAAAATGGTAAGCTACTTCTTACTCTAGCCAGGCTGTCTTTAAATCTCTTAACCAAACTGGTAAATACATAAACATACAGAATAAATCTGTAACTCTTTACCTTTAAGCTTACCCATACATTCACACACCATTCACACTCTCAATCACTTCCAATCACACAAGGTAGTGGTCGTATTGAAAAGGTCTTCTTGGACCACTCCAATGGGAGCAGCCACAACTCCATCTAAACCTTTATATTTAAAAGAGCTTTTTATTCTCCCCAAACAATAAGCAACTTTATAGCCTCAAGGGAGGATGGGGAAATCAGTCACAGTCACAGAACTTCAAGACATCACAGTTCCACCCTGGGCACATTACTTTTTTAGTCCAGAACAGATTATACTTTTAAACAATCTTCTTTGAAACTTCCCAAGAAAACTGGACAGTCCTGCTAATTACTAAAAACTCAGTCTTTTCTGCTTTCAAATAGGGGGTCCACTGCCTCAGGGGACATAATAGTCTGGATCTGGTTTTGTTGTTTCTTCCCGAAAGAGTGCTTTGAGATGACATAATACTTGACTCTGCATCCAGCTAGATCCTGCACTAAGACAAAGTGCTTAAACAGGGTCAGACCGGCCCAGGGGTAGAAAACACATCACTCTGTCCTTCTGAATGAGCTACTGAGTGGCATGCCCCAAGCCTCCTGGCTGCGACTGCAGTTTGTTGAGCATCCTCTAAACACTCAGTGGGACCTTTTCTCTTCAATAATATCCCACAGCCACTCTGGAATATAGAGATACTCCACAGTGGAGCATTCTGTATGTATCCTTCTCCTCACCACCACTTGGTCTGGGACCACTCAGGCAGGTCCCTCATGCTGTGCGCCAGGCAGCCCCGGCTCCAACCACACCTTGGTCCGGTACACGACATTTGTTGGATCACTCCTTAAAAGGCCATCCATCCTTTCTCTGAGAGTTTTGCACTGTGCTGCCAGGCATGGGATGCTATCTGGCAAGGTAATGGCAGGCCGATGGTAAGGCTGTGAAACTGTTGTTTGGATTTCATGATCAGCAAATTGATAACCTCTTAGTTTTCCTTCTGGGGCAATGGAGAAGTCTCCTCCCAAACCTCCTCTTCCTTGAGCTCTGTCTTCACAGCAGGCAGCAGGGTATAAGGTGGAGGAACCTCATCTTGCACTGCAACACTGGGAACGCCGTCACCAGGCAGGGATCCCACTGGTGACCCCTGGGCACTGGGGTCCCCTGCTGACATTTTCAGATCCCTGCCTCTCTCTGCCATGGGGATAGTCGACAGTCAATGGGGTGGAGCTAGGTAGATGGCTATCCTCCCGTCGCCCCTCAGATGGCTCCTCCACTACTTCAACTTTGATACCTACAGACTCCTACTTTGGCTCCCTGCCATTTCTTCACTTGCTGCATCTCCATCTTTGCCTCAGTTCCCAGGTCCAGGCTTCTCTGGGAGTGTAGGGAGGCTGTGCCCACTGATGTACTTGGGGTAGTGGCATGGGTACCCAAGGGTGTATTTTGAATAGGCTCCTGGCATAGTACTGGAGCAAAGAGCACTTAACAGTAGTTTTACTAACCCTCTCCATGGTAGCCACACGCACACACCTCTCCATGCCTTTCTCCTCCTGCAAAATTCCATAATCAAGTAAGCAAGGAGATTGGTATAGTAGCATGGGGCTCCTCCTCTGGCTAAATCCTTCTGCCATGTTTCCTTGATCAAAAGTTTTCTCTTGCCTTAGTTAACACCTCTGCACCTCGTCCACCTTTTCGTTGACTTGAACAAAATGGCGCCTCCAGCTCCACTTTCTTCCAGTTACTCGATGAAGTCAACCAATCACAGAAGTCCTCCTGCACCACCTGACCCAGTTCCAAACACAGAGGTTCCAGAAAGGGTGCCACATCCTCAAGGAGCTTGCCGCCACACTCTGCAGCTTACCAACTAAGTGCACCATCACCCAGTGGGCCCCGCACCACAGCTGATCCCCACCCAACTCCCCCACAATCAGCAGTGCCACCAGTCTTTTCCTCCTTAGGTACAGGCAAAGAAATCCCAGAGGAGCCCCCATCTGTAACCTGCCTCTGGTCCTCCACTTTGTCTAGGGGTCCGCTGTTATGGGGGTGGGGGCACAGACCTGAAACCTTCCTGGCTCTCTCCTACAAAATAGAGAAAAAAAGGAGGCCTTATCTGCAGATGTCTTCACACTTAATGCCTTCCTTTATCCTCATGACAGCTCTCAACTCTGGGTGACATCTCTGCAGAGCTTCATAATGTGGGGAGCTGACATTTTCTAAAGCAAGAAATAATGTTGAGCAAGTGGATTTAATTCCTTAAAATAATCACTCACCACAGACAAAATTACAAGAACTATAAAACTCTTTATTTTGGATGGAAATGATAGCATCAAAATACCTAAATCAATCAAACAGGAGCAGCTCCTTGGGGCTAAGAGATCAGGTCCAAGAGTACAATAGCTTTATAGAGCACACATGAGATGGCCACAGCACCCACAGATTTTACAAGGCCTAGAATGTAGACCACTCTGATTTCACATTTTCTTTTCCCTTGGGCAGAGATTTTATCCATATTCAACCCAATTTCTCCTTCTGATAACCCTTTCTGATCCTTTAACCTCCTAACGGGGAGTGCCTACTCTCCCATGCCAGCTGAGCCAAACTTTGAACCTTGGGGCGATTGCAGCCTAAGCTTCCCAACGGCTGCTCCCAGTAAATGTCCCAGCTATATTTCCTGAGCCAAAACAGATGGTGCCAATTTCCTCCTCTTTCTCTGCACCTGTTCTGGGCTGAACACCAGACTTTAGCGGAGGCTCCCCTCCTTCTCAAATACCTGTTTTCCAAGTTACGACCCTTAAAGGGTCTGGCAGACCTGCTCAGACCACGGGCATGGCAGGCCCTGAGGCCCCTACCCAGACAGGCGTGGCAGGCCCATAACGAATCCCAGACCACACACCTTACTGAACTCTCCTTCCTGGTAGCGTGCCACATGGGATAAGCCCACCAGAGCTACCACCTCCAGTGACCCTGCTACAGTCCTACCAATACTGCAGCAGCCCCACTACCAGGATGCCTCGTACCAAACCAGGACCCCTGCGCATGGGAGAATACCAGCTCTTCTCCTTTTGCCTTCTTGCTTCCAGCCTTCCCCTCCTGTCACAGGTGAGAGAAACACATTTGAACCAGACCCCATGGCGCAAACTCCCTACCAGCCCTCCCTCGGAGACCATAATCTCCACATCACACAGATGCTGCCATGCTGATTCCTCTAGGCCGGGCGGGATCCCTGGTACCTGGTTAGAAGAGCACTACATTAATAGTGCCAGTCAAGAAAGCTAGTCTGTCTTGTGTTACCATGGACAGCAAAGTGGGGATCTATAGCACTTACTATGTCGCTCTCCCTGATCACTGTCCATGGAGTGCCGCCAGAACAGGGGCAGCCGGGCGAATGCCTGGCCAAGCTGCCCCGTGGTGTGGAGAGCTGGGGCATGCAGCACCTCACCTGGGAACCAGTGGAGACCAGGGTTCTAATCCTAGTCTCCTTCCATTTTAGCACAATCGGGACTTGTATTTTTTTTTTTACAAGGGCTGTGGAAACAGTATTCCATGGCCTCACAAATTTTAACTTGCCCCATGATCCGCTCCTTTGGAGTGAGAATCCTTAAGTCCGGGGGGTGCAGGGGGCAAAAATAGAAATGATGGCATTTTGCCGTGCTGTTGTTGCTGCGGCATTCTTGTCGGCTATGTTATGACCCACTGCTGGGATCCCCAGGCACTCGCCCACTCAGAGCCACCGACTCCCATCTCTCTCTTGGCCCTGGGGACCAGGGCTTAAGAGATCGAACCACTGCCCCTGGTGGCAGTACGTGGAATGGCCTATGATGCTACTGGAGAACAGTGGCCCTACCAGAAAGGGGGAAATCCAAACAAAAGACTAGTAAGCCCACCCCATGGGGGGGGGCTTGACTTACACTAAAACATAAAGAATAACTGAATGATATTGCCCCAGAGATTCATGTTATAATACACTAGAAACCACGGAGCATTTATATTTTGAATGTCCCTACGTTCAGAGATTGTGGATATTATTATTACAGCAAAAAGGTACATTCCCTTTTAAGGACAGTTTCTCCTGAAATATTATTCTTGGTATTCTCCCCACAGTGGAAGAAATATGACTCAAGCCCAGTAAGACTAATATTGTTATGTTTAAAATACTGTATATGGCAGACAAAATATAAATTAGCACTGCAACAGATGGATAAGACACAAGATCAACTATTTCAAATGATTTGCTTCCATATACAGGAAATCCGAGAAGCAGAAAAAAAGAATATAACCACAAAAATATGTATCATGGTTGGGGTCATTGCACTGGTTGTAAAGAATGGCAATGAGTTATGAGATTAGGAAGACTGGGAATTTGTTATTAATTTTCATGTTTATTATAAATTTAAAATAAAGAAGATTTCAATACTTTTAAGTGCTTTGATTCACAAACAAGATATCAAGTATAGGTTTAATCTGATAGTATGATTGCTAAATGTTTAGTTCTTTTTCTATTTAGTTCTTTCGGTTTCTTTACTATTAATATTTAGGATTTAAAATTATGTATACAACACACTGTTTGACTATTTATGTTCTCATTATGCAATATAAAATTCCCTACTCCTCCAGGAGGGGAGCTTTAGCCATTCTACCAGTCAGCAAGATGGCCAACCTGGTCAGGGTAGAAGAATGGAGGTGGACAAAGCTGTTCTCTCCTCTGTGTTCCATGATGCCTCCCACGCAGTTATGAAACCTTGTAGTGTACCTGTAGTAGAAGAAACTATGGATTTAGAAAGTGCACTTCAAACAGATGAAGGTAAAATTGAGTCACCTGAGAAAGATTCAGCAGCAGTGGAGAGTTTGACAGGGATGTTTGTAGTGGTTCTACAGCCCAGGACAAATGGCAGGTGGAATGATGGAAGAGGGATGCCTGGATATCGTAGCAGTCACAGAAACATGGTACACAGAGAACCATAACTGGAATGCTAATATACTAGGGTACACAACCTACAGGAGAGACAGGGAAGGGAGAAGAGGGGAGGAGTAGCTCTTTATGTAAGGGAAGGGATAAAAGCAACCGAACAAAAGAGTAAACAGGAGGGGAGGAGAGGAGGCACTATCGGTCACCTTAGAGACTGGAAATTGCACCACGATCTGCACAGGGATTGTATACAGACCCCCATGTCAAGGGAGGGAAATGGACAAGGATATGATAGAACGATCCTTAGGATGGCAGAGAAAGGGAGATACTGTTGATTGGGGACCTGAATATGTCACATGTTAACTGGAGCACCTTTGCTGCAGCCACATCCAAATGCAGGGCCATTCTTGATGCCCTTCAGGTGGCATGCCTCAGACAGCTAGTTTTGGAACCCACTCGTGAGGGAGCAATCTTAGACCTCGTACTCTCAAATGGGGACAGTGAGGGGATCTTAGATCTAGAAGTGGGTAGCCATCTGAGAACAAGTGACCACCAAACAGTGTGGTTCACGATAAACTCAGCTACAGAGTCAAACCATACAAAAGTGAGGTTCTGGACTTCAGGAGAGCTGACTTTGGCAAGATGAGAGAGTGCCTTAGAAAAGCACTAGCAAACAGGCTAGAAGGAGGGTGGAGCAACAATGGGAAACATCAAAACTGCCATCTCAGATTTCGGTTCCAGTTATGACTGCGTGAAGATGCACAGCGAGAGGCTTCCCGGAGATTTAACAAAACTAACGAAAAGTAAAAAACTCAGCATCTAAAACAACTGTAGACATAAATCTGTTCGGTGCTCATTACTCAATATCACTCTTACTGTCGGTAAAATGGCTAAGCAGCATAGGAACAGATTTCAGCCCATCACCGAAAATGCAGAAGTGGATGAACCAGAATCGGATGAGGTGGAGGCCCAGCTAAAATTAACTCCAGGCTTGGAGAGAGAGAAATCTCAAACAAAAACAAAGGTCACAAGAAAACCATAGAACCTGCCACTGAGACGATTCTCCTAGCAATTACAGATTTTCGTGGTGAAGTGCAAGAATTGCTCAAAGATATCAGGAAATACAAAGCCTGGAAAATAAAGTAGCAGAGGCTAATCACCAAATCTCACTGAACACCTCCAAAACACAAGAAATTGAAGAAACAGTTCGTACTTTAGCATCGGAGCAATTAGCCATCACAATCAGACAAGAAGACTCTGAAAATAGAGGGAGAAGATGAAATTTACGCCTCTTTGGCCTTCCGAGGCGAGAGGAGGTAATGACTCCAGGGCCTTTACTGATTATTTCCTCCGTCTCTCACTAGAGCTTGAACCCGACTACCAGCTTGATCTGGAGAGGCGCATCATGCTCTGGGCCCAAAGTCCACCCGCCCTGAAGCCAGACCCAGATCTTTCATGGTTCGCTTCCTAAGTTACCAAACTAAAGAACGCTTACTCACCAAAGCTTGGCAGAAGGGTAAAATTATGTGGAGTCAGCAGAGAATCTTATTCGACAATGATTATGCCCCTGCACCCAGAGGCAGCAGAGAATATAGTCCATTGTTTCCTGTCCTCAGGGCTCAGAAAATACGATCTGCACTTTATCCAGCCAAATTGATGGTCTCCTTGCTGACTGGGCCTCAGACATACTCCTCAGCAGCAGAAGCAACTTCTGATCTCCTGCTAAAGGGAATCCTCAGAGAAGTCTGCCAAAACCGTGAGATCACAGAAGCAATTCTACTCCACAGAGCAATCTAATTTGCCTCCTGCCACGGAAACGCCGATAACGGACATTTTGAAGCGCCTGCAACAATATCGCAACCCTACCATGCCTCCTTGATCACTCCTGAGCGTACCTTTCATTTTTTTCAAGTTGGGCTTGAGTTGAGTCTCCTACCTTGGTGCGTGAGGGTGGGGGTGTGGGAGCGGGTCCCTTGGGAGAGGTAGCGACCATCTTCACATGGCCCAGGCAACTAACTGTAAACTTTTTTCACCCTAATTAGGCCATGAGTTGCCACACGGACACAGAGCACTCCCAGATGGGGAATTTCCTAACTGGGGTGCCATTGATTGAAGATCATGCCTTGTTTGCCCTCTTTTCCTGGGATTGTAGTCCCCCGACTGGCTCCTCCCTCTAGACCGTGCCCTATGGTGGGTTTCTCCGGCTCTCTTGGACACTGAGTCAGACACTCTGATTCTGAGCATTAACTCCAGAGGGCACGATGGGGTGTTTCTTGAATTATACAGACGAGATACTAATCTCGGCCTAGATCTTACTGGATCGGTACCACACTGGAATAAAACCCTATATATATTTCCATGTCGAAACATGGGACTGAAATCAAGTCGCCTACTTGGGCCTCTTTTTCATCTGAATTGAGAGAGAGAGAGGGAGACAAGTTATAATCAGTCTGTTTAATGACACTAACTATTAACAGTTTAGCATGCCATCCTGACTCCCTCTCGAAAGCCTATTAGTGACCTCTACTTGGCGAAAATATAAAAGCAAGAATGAAGGAGAAAAGGAAAAGACATTTAGAAAAGGGGGCAAAGGAAAAGGGGAAAAAAGGGAATAAAAAGAGGGCGAGCTGAGACCTCTACTTCACTAAAGAACATTATCAACAAGTTATCTTATGTGCCTATTAAGATTAAGTGTATTAGAATACTTAAATACTATATCCCGATTTGAATTATTAATAATCTGAGAGGGAACTTCACTTGGCTTGGGGGTCCAACAAGTAACGGAATGTTATCCTGACCTGACCCTAGCAGCTTCCACTGATCCTCAGCCACTATACTGTTCTCCCACACTTCATTAAGCTAAAGTTAAAATACCATTTTCTGGCGAGTCTCTCGAGAGCTAAGTGAACTCTGCCACCATCTCGGCACAACCGGTTCCACCATGGAGTGGTTTCTAATCACTTCTCTTATGGCCCTGTTTCTGTCATTGGGATTAATCTCTCGAGATCCAGTTTCAAGAGCTAAGCATCCCGATGCTGTCCCATTTGGGATTGTAGATGGGTGCATCAGGGGAGCTCTACATGAGCACCTCCCAAATGGGAGTCAATCTGTACATAGTTCTTATATATTTGATTACTACTTATAAAAGTTTAAATCTACATACAAGGTCATTTTATGTCTCTGTATTTACTCTTACAATTACAAACATTACAAGGCCTCAGATGTTTAATGACCTGGTATTAGGTCACTTAGTTAATTTTATTTTATCTCACGAAAAGGTTATTCGTGGTAGTTTACAAGTTAGAAGTTTGAAAAGTTTGGGGGAACCACACACACAGAGGAATGAGCATTTCAAGATATACTTTATTTAACCAACTGTGCTATGTTAATCAGAAAACTTTTATTTTCAGGAGGCGGGCTGGTCTACCAGTGGAGCGTGGTCCAGTCATTCTTCATAAAGTTCTTCCTGGGAGGAAGAGAAGCGATTAAAACAATCAGTACTTCAAAATCAAAAGAAATGGCACTAATAAATCCAGTTACAATTATGTCACATAATATAAATGGTCTTCACGACCCAGTAAAAGAGCTCGATTAATGCAATTTTTAAAGAAACATTCTTCCGACCTGATTTACCTTCAAGAGACCCATCTTACAGATTCAGAACATTCTAAATTAAGTTGGGGTAGTCGGTATAGGTGGTGGCCTCTTCACATCCCGGGGTAGACAGAGAGGAGTGCAATCCTGATCCCACAGACCACACCAATCGAAATACAACAAACACATATAGATGTTCAGGGCGCTATGTTATAATTAAGGGCCTTCTATATGGCAAACAGGTCACACTGGCCAATGTATACTTTCCTCCACAAACTAAATTTCCACATTCAGAGGTTTTTATCCACCCTCCTCGACCACCTCCAGGGTCAGTTGATCTTGGCTGGGGATCTAAATTTAACACTATCTCCACAAATAGATTGCTCTAACCCTCAAAACACCATACTAATTCGACAACCAAACAATTTAAACACTCTAGGAACACTTGAGTTGGTCGATGTGGAGACATATTCCCATCCTCACCGGTTTCACATACTATCCCCAAGATTTAAATCCTATTCCAGATTAGACTATTTTTCACAACATGCAAACATTTGTCAACTGTTCAGAATATTGCTTTGGGCCTAAAACTTTTATCAGACCATCACCCCTTGACCTTAAAACTTGTTATGGGAAAGGCAGAAGAAATCTCTTTGGAGACTTAACCCATCTTTTTTTTGACAAGGAATTTCAAGAGACTATTCAAAATCGTCTTCCTCTTTTTAAGAGAATGCGGACCCCAAGGTCCCTGAATCAGTGCAGGATGCTATGGAAGCCACCATCCGGGGAAATTATAGCATATTTAGCCAATCAACATAGAGAAAGAGAAGCAGAATATCATAGGTTATCAGACCTACTAACTAATTATCAGTTGTTATATCGGAAGGAGATGGGATCTTCTGAAACTAAAAAAGACACCAAGGCAGCCCTACAAAAATAATTGATAATAAATTACAGCAATCTTTATACTTTCTTCATCTATCTGCTCATGAGTGGGGCTCTAGAGGCACTAAGACCTTAGCACATAGATTACGTGAACGAAAGAGATCTGCAACCATCTTGAAACTTAAAATCTTACGACAGGTAAAACACATCTTTCTGAAGCACATATTCAAAAGGCTTTTCTGATTACTATTCTAACCTATACTCAGCAGACCCCATTATGCACAAGTCCCAGCGCAACAATTTGCAAGGGTACACTACTTCCAGCCTTATCAGCTCTCCAAACTAAAACATTGACTGCCCCACTTCTAAATTAGAGATAGAAGAAACTGTCAAACGCCTCAAACCTGGAAGATGTCCTGGTCCCGATGGCTACACCTCAGAGTGGTACAGAAGATTTCTTAAAGAACTAATCACTAAAATGCATTCTTTATTTAACCATATCTTCAAGGTTGGGCAACCTCCACTTCTGGGACTTTGCCACAATAGCCCCATCCCAAACCAAATACAGGCCCCTTGGACCCGGATCTTATCGTCCGATCTCAATCCTTAATGTTGACTATAAAATCTATATGTCCATACTGGCAACTAGACTAGAATTAATAATTCCCAAATAATACATCCTGATCAATCTGGCTTTATTAAAAAGAAATGCATCGGACAATATACGATGGGCCCTACTACTCCAGGAATATGTTACTACTCGACAAATCCTTCTGTTTTATCAGCCTCGATGTGGAGAAAGCCTTTGATCGTGTTTCATGGCCCTTCCTCTGGGGTACCTGAGAGCTTTCAATTCCCTCAATTTATAACAAATATAGTCAATCTTTATAAAGCCCTGCGGGCCTACATCCGCATCACAATGGATCAATGTCCCTTCTATCCCCTATGCAGAGGTACTCGGCAGGATGTCCCCTATCCTCCCATGTTTTTGCTCTTTTCTTGAACCCCTGGTGGCTGTTCTTCGAACACCCCAGAGGTTGAGGAATACAAATTGGACATCAGGAATACAAAGTCTGCATGTTTGAGGATGACGCCTTGCTGACTCTGTCGTCCCTTTCTCGGTCTATCCCAGAAACTTGGAAAATCCTAGCCCAATTTGAAAAAATATCCAGTTTTAAACTTAACTTAGCCAAGACAGAGATCCTTACGTTCAATTTTACCCCTTCCCAACAACTTAAAAGAACACATCCTTTAAATGGTTATCCATTAAGATTTCATATATGGGCCTCCAACTTCCTATGGAACCAGGACTGCTGGAAACAGTCAATTATGAACCCTTGTCAACCCAGATCCAGTCTGATCTCAACTGATGGGCAACAGGAATGTTTCCTTCCATCAAGGGTTGAGATCATTCGTCAAATATTCTTCCTCAATACTGTACTTACTACAGACAATCCCCATTTACCCTCCAAATTTTACTTCAAATCCTGGGATAGATTGATCTCTAGCTTCCTATGGGGTAAAAACATCAGAGAATCAGACTTTCCATCCTAAAACTATCACTATCTCAGGGGCCTTAACCTACCAGATCTATCTCTGTACACCCAAGCGGCTTTCATAAGAACTCTGATACAATGGTTAACAGAGTCCTACTGTTCTCCTGGAAGACAATAGAATTCCATTTAAATGACCTTTATGACGCCAAAAGATCCTCTTTTCTCGGATGAGAGGTCTATCTCGCCCTTGATTTAACAAAACATAACAACCCAACCTTATAGGCTATGGAGAAGACTAAGGAAGAGGAACCCTATCTTAAAAATTTATGAATACTGTAAACTTATATCTTAAGATGAAACATTGTTCTAACTTCCAAGACCAGACCTTTATCCAATGGAGAAATCTTGGCCTTTCTCATATTTACCAGTTTCTTTCACCATTGGGAATCATCCTTTGAAAGATTACAATCTCAGTTCTCACTCCGATCCTCAGACTTATTTCGATATTTCAAATTAGAATCACAACTTACATAATAAAAATATCTTACCCATACTTCCTTCCTACTCCAAACCTATTAAAATTATTTAATGAATCAATGAAAGATAATTTGAGCTTAAAAGTCATAGGTTTAATATATAAAGAGATGAGGATCAAGGCCTGGATTCAACTGGCTCCATCCTCATGAACGGAACAAGGACCTAGATTTAACAATTCTGATTGACTTATGGATCCAATCGGCTCTGACTGAGATTAAGTCCACCCAGTCCCCCATTGGAGGAATTTGCCTGTAGATGTAGATCTTGTTATTTTACAGCCTACTATGCCCTAGCCAAATTCTCCCTCCAAATTATGGTTGTTGTTGAGACGGTGTGGATGTAGGATTGCCACTCTGGGGCATGTTTTTGGTTCTGCCCTACCTTATGCCCCTTATACTCTCCCTTTAAAACGAGCTTTCAGTCCTGTTCAATGACTCCATTGAACTCACTTCAGAACAATTTTTTGTTGGGATTTACCAGGACCATGCTCCTCCTTGGAAAGATTCGTATTACCAGTTTGCCTCCTGGCAGCCAAAAAGCAGTCACCCGGTGTTGGATGTCTGACCAAACTCCAACAATACAAGATTGGAGGAAATTAATGTTCAAAATCTATGTAACTGAAAGATGTAATGCTGAACTACAGGGTAAAGTTTCATCTTCTATGCAGAAATGGCAGGGTTGGGTCAGCTATTGTGCTAAGTGTGACCCCACCTTCTGCTCTTGAGCTAACAAGAAATGGCTATCTCCTGTGGCAGATCTATGAGTACCATAACTATTGAGTTATGCCTCCAAAAAAAATATGGTAACGGGGTGATCTGAAACTAAAGTACCAAATTAAAATAAATACCTACATTAACTGGAGATGAGCTAGACTGCTAAAAAATCTGACAGTCAACTATTGATAATTAGAATACATCAGAAATATCAACTTTCCTGTATGAACTTTAAGCTTATGAAATATGTCTAATATTTATTGTGAAAGTTGGTTTTATAACTCCTCTGTAATGTGTGGAACAAAAATGGAAATAAAAAATATATTTAAAAACTGCCATCACAGAGGCAATAAGCCTTTTATGTGAAGCAAATAAACAAATCAAAATGAAAGAAAAGCCACTATGGTTCTCAAAAGGGTGGCGGTGAAGGTTAGGGAGAAAAAGATAGCATTAGGAAGTATAAGAAAACACAGAAGGAGCAGGACAGAGAACTGTACCGGTTAAGGCAGAAGGAAGCAGGAGGGTAGTCAGAACAGCAAGGCCCAAACTGAGGAAAAGATAGCCAACTCGGTTAAGAAGGGGATACAACCTTTTATAGGTACATCAGGGAGAGAAAGACAAAGGAGGGATAGTGAGGCTGAATAGAATGGACGATGGGTGGGCAGAGAGGGACAGTGAAAAGCAGGATACTGAATGAATACTTATTGAATTCGGCCCCTTCCTTCACTCCTCATTGGATACTGGCTCTGGCGGGCTGTGTTCCTTGACCTATCAAAGGCCTTTGACACTGTCTCCCACCCCTACTTCTGGGAGCCTCTGTCACGCTGGGTTTGCTTCTGGACCACTGGCTTGGTGCTCCAGCTACCTTTCCGCCCTCTCCCAATGAGTCAAAATTGGTGGGACTCTTTCTGACCCGCCTCAATCCACTCTGGGGTTCCACAGGGCTCCATCCTGGGGCCCCTTCTCTTCGCTCATCTTAACACCCTGCCCAGTGCTTGCCCTGGGAATATTCTGCTGTACGCAGATGATACCGCCTCTTTGCCACTGACCATAACCCCACCTCCTCCAGGTTTTCCCCAAAGGGCCTATGGCGCTGAAGACTTGCATTAAAGAGCATAGATTGGTCATAAATCTTAAAAAATCTAAAACCATGCTTTTCGCCCATCCTCAAAATAAATCATCGAACACCCTCTCCATATCCTTTCCGGCTCTAAACTACAACTGGAACAAGTCCAATCCTATAAGTACTTAGGGATCCAATTTGACTCAGCCCTCCTACCATACCCACATCGATGCACTCGCCTTGCTACCAATATCCGACCTGGTATCCTGTACCGCCACAAAACTGTCTCCCCCGACGCACTCTGGCTGGCGGTTACTTCCATACTCTCCCTGGTGGACTATGGCTACTATCTATGGGACTGCCAACATGACAGCCCTCAACAAATCCACCTCCTCCTAAATAAGGCTTGCAGGCTAATCACTGGGGCCCTAAGCTCACTCATACTCTGCTAACTCTATGATCTTGCAGTAGCAATGCTTGACCTCGATTTAACGCCTGTTATACCAAACGTGCTCTCATTTCAAAAAACCTTACTAGGACTTTCTCCCCGGCTGACTTCCGCCTCCTCCCAGCACAGCCCCTTGTCAGCACCCGGACCTCCAGCAAAGTCATCTTCCTGGTCCCTCGTCCAGGACTTCACTTGACAGAGATCTTTCTGCCACAGAGCTCCCGCTGGTACAACTCTGTCCTCGGCCATCACTGATACCACCACCATCTCCACCTTCAAAATGCCCTCAAAAGCGAGCTATTCAGCAGGCGCTGCTGCTCCTGTGCCTAATTGGATGCTCTAACCCCCCACTCTTCTCTGACAATGCCCTTCTGGGCTGCTCCGCCCCTCGCTTCCTTATTTCCTATTCAACTTCTCTATTCCCATGATTCCATCTACCGACTGTATCATAACTGACTGGAACAAACCACGTTGCACTCCTATGCTCCTCATACTTATCTTAGTTCTACCCAGCCCTTTCCGTTCGTTCCCCGTCTTGTGTACTACTTCTGTTCCAGGCACTACACTTTGTGTAATCAGATATCAAGTCACCTGTGTGACTGCTCTATCGAGTTACCTGTACTGCGCTGTCTCATGCGAGCACGCTCTCTAATCAGCACAGTAGACCTGTTTGGCTGTATTCACACCCACATGACATACTGTTATGCTGCTAAACACCTTGTATTCTTCAATTGTCAATTATACCATATTTTGCTCTGTACCACACTACCAATGTTGCTGTTACTTTGTGCCATTAATGCGTGTCTGTTTTATTAATCTCGCGCTGCTCTGTATGTACCCTCTTTCTGTATTACCTGTATTTTTCTGTTTTATCTGTATTATTCTGTATTTCCTACCATTGTTGATTAGGTACTTTTGGAAATGAGCCTCTGGCTCAAAGGTTGTAAACTGATTGCATTATAAATAAATAAATAAATACTTCTGTTCAGTATTCACAAAAGAGGAGGATGGGGAGGGCCTAATCCAGTTAACAGAAGCACTTTGGACGGGGGTTGATCCCAGTCCTTTCACAGAAGAAAAGGTTCTGAAAGAACTCCTAAAACTGAAGGTTGACAAAGCAATGGGGCCTGATGGAATTCACCCCAGAATTCTAAAAGAATTAATGAGAGAACTAGTGCGCCACTGACTACCCTTTTAACAAATCATGGGAGGATGGTGTGGTACCTGAGGACTGGAGGAAGGCAGATGTGATTCCCTTCACAAAAGTGGGACCAAGACAGAGGCAGGAAACTACAGACCTGTCAGTTTGACTTATGGTAGGGAAAGTGATGGAATCACTTCTGAAGGAAAACATTGTTGAGTACCTAGAGGCCAGTGGGGCACAGGACCCAAGGCAGCATGGGTTCACAGTAGGAAGGTCATGTCAGATGAATCTAATTGATTTATTTGACTGGGACCAAAGTAGCAGACCAGGGAGGGAAGTGACATGGCCTACCTAGACTTTTAGCAAGGCATTTGACACAGTCCCACACAAAAGATTAATAATCAAATTAACCAGCCTGGGAGGGGTCCCAGGGTGGTAGCCTGGGTAAAACATTGGCTGGACAACAGGACACAGAAGGTAATCGTAAATGGAGTCCACCCTGAAGAAAGAGGGGTTACTAGTGGGGTACCACAGGGTTCAATACTGGGTCCGGTCCTTTTTAATGTCTTTATGTGACCCTAGGTGGCGCTATCCCAAGACTCACTACCCCTGCCTGCTTGGCTAGTAGCAGGTTAAGGGGCCTGAGTTCTGAAATGGGTGCCTCCACCAGGAGATCAGGGTTGGCAGTGGTCAAGCTAATCTGGGCAAAGCCCTCCGGGACACTGTAACCCCTCCTCTTTCCCTCTTCCCTCCAGTGGCCTGAACACTGTACAATAATCACTTACATTTATAAGTGACATTGCAGAAGGACTGGAAGGAAAGGTATGCCTCTTTGCAGATGACACAAAGATCTGTAACAGGGTTGATACACAAGGAGGCGTGGAAAGGATGAGAAGGGACATGGCAAGTTTGAAGGAATGGTCAGAAGTATAGCAGCTTGATTCAATGCAAAGAAGTGCAAATAATGCACCTGGGAAACAAAACCCAGGGAAAATTACACAATGATGGGGAGGTAGTAACAACAACAAAATGGAAAGGGACCTGGGGTAATCATATCAGATGACCTTAAGGTTAGCAAGTAATGTGAGAAGGCAGTAGGGAGGGGCTGGAGGGATACTGGGATGTATAGGGAGAGGTATCACCAGCAGAAAGCAAAGTTGTTATCCCTCTGTACAGACAGTTGGTGAGACCCCATCTGAGTACTGCGTCCAGTTCTGGAGACCCCATCTCCGCAAGGACATAGACAAGATGGAGGCAGTCCAGAGGATGGCAAGTAAAATGGTGCAGGGTCTGCAAGAGAAGCCATACGAGGAGAGACTAAAGGAGCTTAATATGTATATCCTTGAGGAAAGGAGGGAGAGGGGACATGATAGAAACTTTAAGTACCTCAGTGGAATCAACAAAGTCCAAGAGGGTAGCATCTTTCAGAAAAAGAGATGTGCAAGAAGAAGAGGACACAATTTGAAGACAAAGGGGGGACTCACTCAGGGCAATGTGAGGAAGTATTTTTTCACAGAGAGGGTGGTGGATGCATGGAACAGCCTTCCTGAGGAGGTTGTGGGGCCTAAAACTGTGGGAGAATTCAAGAATGCATGGGACAGGCATAAGGCAATTTTTCTGGGGGTATAAAGACATAGGCTGTTGATTAAAAGGATCTGCAGCTTATCCTGTAGGTAGGGAAATGGGCAGACTAGGTGGGCCTACAGTCCTTATCTGCCATCAAAGTCTATGTTTCTATGAATGTCAGGAAAAAGGCTCATCTGCTTGAACTGCTGGCTGAAGAAAATGAACTGAATGTCCATGCTCAACTAGCCCAATCCAGTGTAAACCCTCCTATCAGTAACAAACCTCTTCCTCAGATGTTGTCAGACACTGCTTTGACAGTGACAGAAGATCAAAGTAAGCCAGCCATCAAACATCTAGGACATCAGCTACAAGCTCACTCCAATGACAGAGGCACTTGTTCTCCTGAAGTGGCCTTGACAGCAGCTGGTTGGAAAAGAATTCCAGAAGGCTGATCCTGGTCATGTCCCGAGCACCACTGGCATAATGGAGGTGGAGTCTCCTCCTGTATCAAGTCAGCGGCTGCACCCACCCTCCTGAGAGTAACTCTTCAGCTCCCCAAGTTGAAGTTTGTCTCTTGTCCACTGTACTTTGCAGCAGTAGGGAATGCAAGTAGTGATCTGGTCTCACTACTGTAACTGGTAGCCCTGCAACACTAATGGGAATGTTCACTGAGTTGCCAATGGCAACCACCAGCAGCGGGAAATGGGGGTGGCGAATCGAGCATCTCAGTTGAATCCCCAGCAGCTATTTCAGAAACTCCAAAATCTGGTGCTACAAAAATGTAACACTTGTCACAGTGGTAAGCTTTATCCTAATTTGCAACCAGAGGGATTAACAGTAAGCATAGGGAGATTATAGCCCACAGTGTCCTGCTGATACCACTCAAATCTACCTGCATAGACAATACTACTAATAAAGTGACAGAGGCCTGTTTTCATGGCAGTGAGCTTTAGTGACAAAAGCACTTCCAAACATGGGGATAATATATCTGCAGCTCACTAGAATAGCCCTCCCTCCCAGCTTAACTCTATAATCAGGAACGCTGATTCTGGCTCTCACCCAAACAACCTGTTCCTGTGGGTAATACCACACAGTCCACTTCCCATGAACACTGTATTGGAGATATTTCCACCACTCACTGTGCTTTAGATACTGATGCAGTGGAAGGTCCATCTGGGTACTCTAATGCCTCAAATGCTGATGGTAACAGGGAAAGGGAGACCGTCCACTGCAAGAGAGAATTCTCCAGCAGGGTCAGAATGATGAGAATCTGCCCCTCCCCACCCCCAGACAAACAGGTTTCATATGGTGGAATTATTTGCTCTGTATGGGAGCCTGCCCAGTGCAGAAATACTGTGTACGTCCTAAGTACAGGAGCTCTGCAGAAATTCCTCCTGATAGGTTTTTGTCATGAGATCATTAATAACAGACTCAAAGGGTTTCTGGCTGCTGACCCTTATGCTTTCATACATGTGTATGGGGAAAATATTTTGATGTCAGATTTAAAACTGTTGTATCCTTAGAAAATTTTGGGACAGGTATGAGCAGGTCAAGAACTTGCCTCTGTGGGAGCCCTTTATTGTAATAGTTTTCACTAAACCAGCAATAAAAAATCATTATTGTTATTATTTAGAACTGAAGGGGTTAATATTGCTGATGTCTTGTACTGGCTCCAGCAGAAGTGCAAGGTTCTAGAACAACCTGTGCCAGTTTTGGATGCTGAACTTGTGTGGACAGGGAAGTAATGTCAAAGTCAAACTTCAGCAAGCAAATAATGGTTTGGCCCATTAACTGGGAGTTTCTATAGGGCACGATAGGGGTTTGTGTTTCTATCTAGGCAACCCTTACATCTGTCAAAAATGTGGATCCAGGACACATTTAATTATGCTTGTGACAGACCCAAGTGTCACCTCTGTATGGAATATGGACATATTAATGGCCAGTGTCCCACTCCATTACGTTGCAATTTATATGACGAGGTTGGGTATAGTTATAAACAATGTCCATGGACTGTACCTAACAGAATGGACCTGGTCAACCATGATCAAGAGGCATATAACAGAAAGTCAAGCAAAAGCATGTATTGCTAGAGAGTCCCTCCCCAAACCCTGACTCTGTCAACGGTCCCCATCTCCTACTACTAGACAAGAACTTGCCTCTCCACCTCCTCCTAAGCACTCAGCTACGATCTTACCGATGCCCCTCCCCATCAGGTACTGTGAACCCTGTGCACAGGACACAGCTCCTGCCCCATGAGACCTTATTTCCTTTTGCAGGAGATTTTCTTGTACTATGGATCATGCTTCTCCAGTCTCGCCCAATGCTGCCCCATAGGTTATCCAGTCACTTAACCCTGTAGTGAATCTGGACACCCCCCATATACTGAGCCTGAGACAACAACTGTCTCACAAATGCGATGAGGCAGATCCAGAAGATCTAAGATAAAACCTGATAAATCACCACCCCTACCCCAACTAAGAACAGAGTCACTACGCTCAGTAAACAAAAACAATGGAGTGACACTGAGGAGGAGGAGGAGGCCTCTGAAGCCTCATCCATCATGTCCTCAACTGACCATTCCAGACTACTCTGGCTCAGACTCTCAGTCTGAAGTCTCTAAGTCTAAGAGACTTAAAGGGCAAACTAGATACATACTAAGAAATTAATAATGATACTACAGGAGGAGAGCTGTGGAAACGATTGCTGAGGGTAGTTAGAATCTTGTTGGTCCTGGCGAGGAAGTGTATACAAAACACCTGGGTCTTGTGTCAGTCTCCAACAGTGAAAATATGGTTAGAGTTAATCGCCCAAACATTACCACTGGAGCGGATTACTTATGAGTTAAAGGATAAAGGAAGTGGTTTGAGCGAGTTTGGGGCCTTTTATTGACTGCTTTTCGCCTGAGGAAGCTGAGGCAATGAGAACGGGTGTGCTGTTTAACCTATTACGATTTTTGGGATGCAGCAATTTGCTGCATACCTCCTCTGATTGTGTTGGGTTGCAGGGGGCGTTGCACCTGAATCCTCAGTGATTGCTTTCTGTGGGTGTGGGCTGGCAGCAGCACAGGTGTTAGTTTCAGCCCAGTTTAGTTTTAGTCCTAGTTTAGTTTTGACTGGTTAATATCCATTACCCAAAACGGGACAATATTAGTTATGTTCATGTGTGCTTTGGGTATACAAACTCTACTCAGTGTATTCTGGGCTGTCTATATCCCAGGATTTCTTTACTTTGTGGGAAAAGGGCAGTCTTAGGCTATCGTTCTTAGCAGCTATTGGAACGGATTTTCAAAACATTTTTGATTGTTTGCTTTAAGTCTTCATTTGGACTCTGGTATTAGTACTTAAGTCTTGCATTTACTTGAGATGTACCTGAATGTACTGTTGTTTGTTTATAACATTTTTTGTATTATCATATTTATTCACCCCTTCGTGCTCGGTGACCCCACTCCTTCAGGCTCCACAAGCCCCTTTGAACTCCACTGTCCTTCCTCAAGTCTCTCAACTCCTCGCATTGCAGCGATCCCAGTATCCAGACGTATCCCTTTTGCAGGCGGGTCCCTGTCCTCCGAGGGAAAGGGCACTGGGGAGGATAGTAACACACTATTGATGGGCCCCAGGGATGCTGCCAAAGAGGTAGGCCCTCGAGAAGGCACTGGAGGGTATCAGGGACAGAAGAGAGCCATCTGGCAGCCAGCGAGTGGTATTTCCGCTTTAGATTCCTGCATGTCACTCGCCGCAGAAGTGCCTCCAGTCTCCACTGGGGCCGCCACCGAGTGATGCCATCCCCAAATCCCACCCCAGGATAGGAGAGCAGTCCTACGGATGCTCAATCCTATCCTCCCTGCCGACCCCCCCAGCAACCTCGAGTCCGCTCTCAAACCGGTCGCCATGCGGGTTCGAGGTGTGTGGCGCCCAGCCAACCTTCTGCGCCACTGGGCTGGCATTTATAACATTTTAATAAAAAAGATTATTTAAAAAAATTCAAAATAAACTAGCCAGTGTGTAGGTGTCCTATATTAAGCCTAGCTAACCATGAATGTTAGCCGTGATAAAGAGTTACAAAAACATATAACAACTTTGAACTTGCTTGCTAAGCTCCGAACAATATTAGTTTCATACAGGACACCAGAGCAAAAACATCACATGAGCTCTCACAAATAAAAAGTTATGGTCAGCTGCCAGTTCATATTGTTCCTAGGGCACAGATGTGTGTGATGCTGTTGCAGTCCTTTTAAGGGCAAAGTATTAAATGTCCAGGGTACTGAGACTGAACCTGGTAGCTTGATGTTGATTTTCATAACATGAATTACTCTTGTGAATGTTTATGCCCCAGCCATTGCAGCAAGAGTGGATTTGTTTAAATGTTTACAGCCCTTTTTCATACCCATCGTTTAATAATTTGTGGTGGGGACTTTTATTGTGGTCTCTCCTGCAAGATAGAGGGACTTCACTACTGAATTATACAGTGACTCCAGTATTTTGTATTCCATGTTACAAAGCATTCGATTGCAAGATGGTTCAGGGCAATCCATGAAAGAGCAGGCAAAGGCTATGTTAGAGGTGCATTGCAACCAGGATGGATTTCATTTTTTGTCCCAATCTATTAAAATTCATGGTATGTGTACTGTAGTTATTGAAATGTCAGATCATTTGGCAGTTTCTTGCGGCTATCGCCTAGTTTGGGCAGTTGGAAAAAACTCACCCTTATGGAGACTCAATTATCAAGTTCTAACCAATAAGAACATATGTAGAAAATGGCAAGCTTTATTAACTGCAAGGGTAACCATTCTTGAAGCATATAATTCCTCGCTGAGTGGTGAGAATCTTTGAAACACGATTTTAAAATATTTTTTCAAAAGCACAGTGGTACAGACTAAGTAAGCACAATATCTACAGTACCTAAAATTAAGACGAAAATTACATTGTTTAATCTCTATGTATGAAGAAAAGTAAAGCTGATTGAACAAATTACTAAAGTTAAAGCTGACATGTAAAATATAATACAATAGAGCAACATCATTAAAGGGGGTTTTACTAGGTGCGCATACATGGCTAACAGGCAAGACAGGTTTCTCCAGAGATCCGTCCCAGTTGGATTAAAAAATAAAAATCTTGCAGCATCCATCCTGTTTGGAAGCTCAAACTTGTGCACTATGGAAAAGTTTTGGTCACCCTACAAGGAAACCACCATGTCAAGCTGCCAAAGCAAAAAAAGGAGCCCAGGCAGAGGTTGGCATGTTGGCCAGAATGGGCGAACTCTCTGTCAGCTGCAGAGTTGGAAGCTTTAGCCTGCCTAGTCATGAAAAGGATCCACATGGGCGTTGAAAAAATACTTGTCGAATGCCCCAACAGCTTAAACTGGCAGGTTGACTGCATTTTGCAGTCAGCCGCCGCTCCAGTGGCTGCATGTGTTTTCTTCAGGGGCTTCGCCTCGACTCCCACTTTAGGATTATCAACTCCAGGTCAGAGCTGATTTGGGTTTGCAGACCCCAACAGACAGCGCCAGGTTCCAGCGATCTCTACAGCGATGGCTGTAGTCGCTGTAGGGGACTCCGCTGTTGAACTGTTGCCGTCGGGTGGGTAACCAGTCACGGATCAGGTGCTGAATGGACTTAATCCACACTTATCAACTGTAGAGGACAAGCTCACAGAAATCCTTCACAATGTGCCCTTTGGACCCAGAGACTTGGAGAAGTGGAACAGAGGGTCTCTGATTTAGAGGATCCCACAAGGCTGCTATCTGAGAAGGTGGCACACTTAGAGAGGGAATCAAGGCCTCTGAGAGCTCCTGGACTACCAGGAGAACAACAGCAGAAGGAGCAATTTAAGGCTGAGGGACTCCTGAGGGCAAGGAAGGCTCCAGCGTGATGGACATCTCGCGGATACTCTACTGAGACTGCAGGGCTTAAATGTCAAAATGGAAGACTCAGGATAGAGAGGGCAGACAGGGCCCTGGCACCACGGCCCCAGTAGATCAGCCTCCGAGACAGATTATCTTTCGCTTACACCATTTTGGTGACTGACAGGCTTTGATGGCAGCACACTGCAAGACAAAGGAGCTGCAGCATGAGGGTGCCCAGCTGACCTTACATCTATATTTCTCAGCCCGATTCAAAAACAGAGAAGGCAGTTTAATCCTGTAATGGGCATGCTATGGGAAAAGAAATCACTTCTTCCTTCTCCTACCCTGGAGGTAATCAAAGTTCCCCACAAAGGGGCCACGTTCTCCTTTTGGTGGTGGAGAAGGTCCATACCTTTTTGGACTGGGACAAGAAAAACAATGGCTGAGGACACTGGTTGAATTAGGACTGATTAAGGGCATAATTGTTTTATTCACTGCTGTGGAAGTGTTGCCTCCGTGAAGAGGAGGTGGCTTGGATGTGCTTTGCTGCTCTGGACTGGGAACTGTTCCGCCATTGCTGGACTAATGATGTTTTCAAAGTGGACTGAGAACTGTTTAGTTGGGACACTGATGCTTTGAACTGTTGGGCTGATCTCTCACCTGCCTGCCACTCTGGGTTCAACTGAAACATATAATATAGGAACACTATAATACAAGGCATCACTTGTATATCTTGGAGGAAAACGGCACAGCAGTCATATTATGCAAAGAAGTCACAACAGACTGTCACAGATGGCTACCTTTTTGTTGGCACTGGTGAAACCTTGGTGTTCCTGAGGACTAAATGTATATCTACTCTATGCTACCAGCAGTCCTTCCAGCAGAAATCAAGAGAAGATAAATGAGATGGGCTACGTGTCAGCAGGTAAAGGATTCTGGGAGAGAGGGCAGGGACTGTGTGTAAACATGAAGGCTGGCACGGTCTCTTTCCGCCTTCTGTCCTGGGTCCCTAGGCATATGCTCCAATGGTCTCACTCAGCAGTGTCAATGGCATTGCTCATATTATGGGTCCGCTACTGTGGGTGGAGTGAATTTGTTGTGGAAAGGGGAGGGGGACTAGAGGGCAGAGACGTTGTGATTGATATTTTATATTTTAAACCCACTTCACCTAACTCACCAAATGGAAATTTCATCTAGTTGCACTGCTGAAGTTGGCAGGGTTGTGGGATTGGAGGCGGGTTGGCTGAGGCGATGAAGGACACTGGAATATGCAGAAATGTTGGGTTGGCTACATAAGGGCAGGATGGGCCAACTGCTGGGAAAGCGTGATTGCTTCCATGCAGGTTGAGTTCTAGCCCATTACCATTGTATGACAGATGGTTTTAGGGTTTGGGGACAGCCAGATGCCTATAGAGGGTAATTTTTGGGCAGTCCCTTGATTAAAGGTTTGCTTTTGTTATGCATCTAATGCAATGTTCTTCATTGGGGTAACGTTTCAGCAGAGGTTGTCAAGGGTGCTGGTGAGGCTGGCAGGGAGACTGTCTGATAGTGGGGCACCCTGGGAGAAGCCAAATTCTGAAGGCTGATTACAGAGCTACTGGTGTTACACTCTTACAGGGGGTGGATGATGAGACTGCAAGTTATAAGCAAGTGCCTGCGCTGGGTACTTGTGGGTTGCAGGGTGGCTCGGGCATGTGTAGCATAGGGCAGAGATACCAACTCACCAAGTACCCACCTGCTGAGGTGGTGTGAGCTGTTTGCTTTGTGAGGGAGTGGTGCTCTTTGAATCTTCCATGAAAACAGAACAACCCTCCTGAGCATTTCTGAAGCAGAATAGAAGTTAAATATTGAGACAACAGCAGGATTGCGACTGTCGCGGCCTTAATGTGGGCATGGTGGAGAGGCGGGGCATGGGGGGGCAGTGTCACTGAGAGGATCCCAGAGGATCACTGGAAGAAAAATGTCTGAGTCTCCCTGTACTCATAGTGTGCACCTTTGTTTTGTACTTGAGCGGGCATGCAAAAGAGGGATGTGAACCTGCAGGTAGGATGGTGGGGTTGGGATTGTCTAGGCATAAAATGATACAATACCTATTGATGGGGTTCCCACCCACCCCTTGGCTCTAACCACCCAACCACTGCCCTTGCACTCCCCCTCGCTCTCTTCAACAAACCCCTACCCACAAAATACCTACCTTGCATAGTCTACACTACAAAAACTGTCAACCTCCCCCACACAGATCGCCCACTCCATCAACTACATACGTGAACATCTGAAATGCCTACCTTGGGCTCGCTTCCCACCGCCTCTTCTCACCCCGCCACCACTGGTGAGCTCAGCCAACCACTCTGGCAAACTGCCTATGACCCACCCCCACTTGCACCCTGTACTACCCAGCGGAGACTCAATCCCTGGCCTCTCCCCTTTCCTGTTTCTAACACTACTATGCCTGCACTTAGTGCTGTTACTTTACAATGTTAGACTCCTATGTACTAGTGAAACTTACAAATGTTTGACTCCTATGTACTAATGAAAACCTACACAACCCTCTGTAACCTTATTTTGTAATCCACTGCTGTGTTATGTGTTATGTTGTCTGTATCTGTTCATTAACTGACTCTGAACCTTTGAAAATGAGTCCTTGACTCAAAGGTATTACTCTAAACTGAAACAAACAAACAAATAAATAAATAAATGTGAGCTTATTTGAAACAATGGATAACAGAGAATATTATTCTAATTGGTAATACATGTATAAACATAAGGCAGGCAGGTCAGAATGACCTTGCAACAAGTTTTAGCCAAGCAGTGCCCTGTTCAGTACTTTTCCAAATGGGCCTGAATGTTTTCTTGGGGTGCTTTGGCCCTGCATCCCAGCCCCCATGTTCCTCCAAGATAGGGCTGTGCTAGCAATTGTGAATATCTATATATAGTGTGCTGCTAAAAGCTGATTTTGGTGGAATACAAGGTGAATGCCACTGTTTGATTGAGCTTTAATAGGTCTCAGCTAGTGCTCAGCTTGGGATGCGGGCACTTTTAAGTCTGGAAAGATTGGACTCCAAGTGGATCGCTCCCTCTAATTTGGGGATCTTAAGATCACATACAGTGGGCCAGCCCAGTGGTGCTGAGGGTTGGTGTTGGACGCCACACCTCGTGCCACACCGGCGACCCGAGTTCAGGAAACGAGCTCTGGTGCACCAAAGGGTCGGCGGGGAGGGGAGGATCGAGCATCCAATGGACTGCTCTTCTCTCCCTGGGAGGGATCCAGGGTGCCTTGCAGCAGAGAGCCCCGGTGGAGACCAGAGGTACTACAAGCATGGAGCAGCTAAGAGGGAGGAGCGCGGTAATGCCTATGGGCAGCCGTGCTGACGTCATTGCACAGCTGCGCGCCTTGGGGAAACTTGGAAAAATCCCTGTCCTTTGGGATAGGTGAAGGCACCTCTGTCCCTGCTGGCCACACTCCCAATACCAGGCATTCTCCTCTCCAGGCCAATCACCCAGTCTGGCACATTAGATTCTAGATAAAGTGCCCTGGGCGGATAAGGCGGCCTCACCTCGAGGTCCTCAGAGCAGGGGTCCGTCGGGGCTGGTGCGAGAAGAGGAGGTGTCTTGGGTGGGAGGTAGAGCTTGGGTGAGGTGAAGGATGCCGAGAGAGTTCCTCTGAGGGTGGGAGCATAAAGAAAGTTGAAGAAAAAAAAAAGGACCACATACAGTTTAGGGTCTGGCAGAAAGGGGTCTCCCAGGAAGGGGGAAGTGAAAAGGGGATGACTGGCACCAATGCAGTGGAGCGGAGGCTTTTTCCTGGTCTTGGGGGCACATTCACAGTGGTGATACAGAGGTCTACACACTATAGGTGTGGGAGCATCCCTGGGTGGCTGAAATGCTTAAGGCATGTTGTAAATTGGATTAGACTATGCTGTAGGATAAAGTTAGGATTGTTTAAAAATGGGATGGGGAGATATGTATACAACAAAGTAGGGTTCATCTGTTTTTATAATTGACACGTTAGGGGAGGTGGATTTCAAAATATTGCCTTCCCTAGAGGTATTTTAATGCATTACTACAGTAGTTGAGGAGGAGGATCAGTAAAAACTTAGGGAAGGGGCGCTGGGACATGGACGTTGAGGTTGTTATATCTTGTTGGGTAGTTTTCATGTTGAATGTTAATGTTTTATGTTTTGTGCTGTTCTCATTCTACATACAAGTTTATATAAGATCTGTTTAAAATATAGTATGTGGCTTAGGGTATCCATTGGAATAAGAGGTAGCAGGTGGTATCACTACAGTTACAATATGAATAGTAGTTCTAAAGTTAACATTATATCCTGGAACGTGTGAGGCTTTTCTCTGCCATGAAGCAGAAAAGACTTTGGATGCAGTAAAGCACAGTCAAGCGCATGTGACACCATTGCAAGAAACCGCTCTGACTGCTCTGGTGTGATCAGTTAGTGGGAGGATGAGTAGGGACATGCTAAGCAATGTTGTATTCCTCTCATAAGAGAGAGTTGCTATCCTCTTGCACAGACACATCCCAATAAAGGTACATAGAACAGTAAGAGACGCCGATGAGATAAGTTATGTATTTGTGGGAGGAGAGCTCTATGAGGAATGGGTGACTTTTGGCAGTATAAATGCTCGGCTGCTTTTCAAATTGCTTTTTACTGACAAATACTAGACATTATCCACAGAGAGCAATTCTCTAATCTCATTTTGGGTGGGGACCTAAATTGCATCAAGGACCCAAGATTGGACTATTCGGGGCAGAGACAGAAGTGCTACTGCTACAGAAACTTGGCAGTTGGGAATGTCGGATTTAGATTTGACTGATAGCTGGAGGACGGCAAACCCTGGCACCAAAGAAAACACCTTTTTCTCTAATCCACATAAATCATGGTCCATAATTGACTATATTTCATCATTATCATCATCATCATCATCATTCGTTTATTGGATAGTGAGTCGAGAAAAAACTCTCATTTACAATTGCGTCCAAACACAGATACAAAACAACTTTTACAAAACACACATACAATCAAGATATTTACATTCCCAGAAGTTATTATGGCAGATTGTTGGGGTAAGTCATACCTTATACATATATCAGACCATACTATGGTCCATGTGTCCATGCAGATGAAGGGGAGGGGAAGAGGCTGCACCCAGCTGGAAGTTTCTCACATACTTATTAACCTAAGAAGAACTGAAGAATTATGTAAAGGAAAATGGGAACTGTTTGTTAGCACTAACCGGGGTTCCGCCCCCACAAAAGGGATATTTTTGGGAAACAGGGAAAGTGTTTATATGTGTTGCCATTATCAGTTACGAAAGCAGGGTGAAAAAGAAACACAGAGACAAACAGATTGAGATAGAAAGTAAAATAAAAGATCAGGAGTGAAAGGTGGACAGTGAGGGAGGGAGGAGGTGTTGTGGAGCTGACGGTGGCCAGAGAGGTGCTGAATTTGCTCCTCACAGGTAAGGCCAAGACTAGACTTCTTTTACGAGACAACATCTGTATGAGTGGGGCAATAAACCTGGCAACATTATTAGCCAGACTGGTGAATGGTAGGAGGGTATCTAGCCACGTCATGGTAATACAGGACAAATCTGGACACCTGGTATATAAAAGTTCCCAAATTAGGCAGATCTTCCAAAACTTCCACCAACAACAATACAAGGCTAAATGTGTAGGTATGGAAGGGCAGGCCACCACTTTTCTAGAAGGGATTACTATTCCCACCCTCATAGACACACAGAGGGAGATGTTGAATGCACCAGTCTCCAATACTGAAACATTGCAGGCAATTGGGGCTGAAGAGGCAGAAGGTGGGGGCCCTGATGAGTTAATGGTGGAAATACTACAAAGAGATGGGAGTGGAACTGGTGGAGCTACTAAGGCTGCTGATGGAGGAGGCGAGGGAAGCCTCCCAAATTGTGCTGCAAAGCTAATATTTGTGTACTGCCAAAACTGGGGAAAGGTCCCACTGACTGCACCTCCTACAGACCCATCTCCCTTTTAAATTGTTAGCTGAAGATCATGGCAAAGGTCATGGCATGGCTGTTAGAGCAGGTAGTGCCTCAGATTGTACATGCCAACAGACTGGGTTCATACAAGGACCCCTGTCTTATCATAATATGCAAAGATTGTTAAATGTTGTTCACTGGGGCTTTTGGCATCCTGGCCAGCCCGGTGGTGCTCTCATGGATGCCGAGAAAGCCTTTGACCGGATTGGATGGGTGTGCTTATTTGAAGTATTGAGGTGCTTTGACTTGGGAGATGGGTTTGTGGAGTTGGTGCAGATGATATATCGGGACCCGATGGATAAGGTGTTGGTTAACTGTTCCTTCAGAGGAGTTTCACCTCTTTCACGGTACAAGGCAGGTGCCCTCTACTGTTTACCCTGGCTATTGAACCACTAGCTATTAAAATTTGGGAAGCTGGGAACATTAGGGAAGTTATGGGGAATAGGGATTACAGCATAAAATAACATTATATGCTGATGATCTCTTAATCTTTATTATGGACCCCAAAACTTCAATGCCAGCACTGCTGTAGGTGGTAGAAATATTTGCACCTTTTCTGGGTGCACAAGTCCAAAATGCTCTGCCTGGAGGAGGTGGAGGGAATGAAGGGAGAATTCATGGGGCTTAAAATTGGTGGGGAATTGATTAGTAATCTTGGAACTAAGGGTGGCCGGGATCTGGGAAGCCAATACAGACTAAACTATAGCCAGTTTTGAACATCATCCTCAAGGAATTGGATAGATCGAGGGCCCTCCCCATTTCTTAGGGAGCATCACTTTAATCCAGATGAACATCCTGCCTAGGCTGTTGTATAATATGCAGATGGTGCCCTTGAGCCCAACTAAGACAGATATTAAGAGACTGGAAAAGGTGTTCACCACTTTCATATGGCAGGAAGGCAACCATGGATGAGTCTTCAAAGACTTAAAGGGGAACGGACAGAGGAGGGCTTGGCTTTCCAGATATCCGATGGTATTACCTGGTGATCAAGCACCATTATATATGGGACTGGTAAACAGGGGACAGCCACTAGCTGGGTTGACCTAGAGGAAGTAGATGCCCTGGCCACTTGTCTGCATACCTGGAAAGTGTGAGAAATCGCTTAAAGACAATTGCCTAATCCTAAGACCCTGGGGCAGTGGGTACTAGAGTCTTGGGAGATAATCAAGAAGAGGAGGGTGCGGAGGGTGAACATACCCTGATTGTCTCTGTAGTTCATAACCCGGTTTTTTACCTGGGCTCGAGGACCCTGAATTTCAGCTGTGGGAAGAAAGGCGAGTAAGATGTCTGGGGATTTATATTCTTAGGAAGGATGTACTCCTTCAACCTCCAGCATGGCTTGGAGACCCTACAAATTCAGGCCTACAGCAGAGGACTACACAGGAAACTATGGAGGCCTTTAGCCTGGTGTCAGTAGAACAAGACGTTTTAAGGCCAGGATGGATGAAAAGGGTCTAATAGGAAGAATAGCCAGGCAGGATAGGCAATTCTTTTCTGACTTCTCAGGGAAAGTGAAACTGCAGGGAACAGGATTTGGGGTTAGGAATAACAGAAGAAACTTGGAATACAGTGCTTGGCTCTCATGGGGCTTGCTCACCTGCAATAAAGATAAAGAATCTCAGTACAAATTCCTCCATCCCCTGTATACCTCTCAACCTCCCGCCTCATAATTCAGGGACAATGCTTTAAAAAATTAGGAAAAAGGACCAAAATCAGGACATATCTTCAAAATTGGATATATCAATTCAGGAAGCTGGTAGAATAAGGGGCTTAGTGTAAAATGCATTTTCTAAGGAAGAACAAGTCTGTAACTTTAAGGTCTGGCATTATTTTGTGCTTACAACTCCCACTGTTTGGACACGAAAACACAATTTTAGGAGGGACAAAGTAATTATTTGAGGCAAAATCAGTGACATCCCTGAAAATCAGGGACAGTTGAGAGGTATGATCCCTGTATTGCCCACCTAATGTGGTGCATAAGTTTAATCTGCAGGTCTCCCTGTATGGTGTAGGTGTCAGCAGGGCCGTTATGGGGGACAACCGGGACTTTTTCCCGGGACCTGCGCTATGGGGCCCGCCTGAACAGCGCTGATATATATATATTTTATTTCTCCTTTCATCCTTTTTTGCTGCTGTCTGTGTGACACCACTGTAAAACCTTTTCCTTTGCTGTCCAGGTGGGTGAAGGGTCATTTATGCATCAGTCCTACCATAGGACTGTTGTGTAAATGACCCCCATCACACTTGGACGGCAAAGAAAAAGATATCACAGTGGTGCCACACAGACCCGGACCCTGTCATAGACGTGATGATGTTATCCCTCCTGTGCGCCTGATGTGCGTGGAACAGTGCCCAGCGAGCGTGCACTACTGTACATTCTCCTCCGAGCCCAGCGATTTGAGGTTTGCTGTTAGTGTGTCGTGTCGCCAATCCACACATAAATAAAAATATTTTGCACATTGATGACGACAGCAGGCAGCCAAAGCAACAAGTCAGTGAGCTGGGTTGCCGCGGAGTACATCAGCAGCTGCTGCCCAGTAGTGTGGTCAGGTTGCAGGCCTTGCTTCTTGCTTTAGTCATTGCCTCGTGAGTAAGCGCCCACCACTTTCTAATCCCCTCACAAATTGAATGTGCGGTCGGTGAGTCTGGTGACTGTGGTGTGTGGGTGTCCTCTCATTTGTGTTGACTCCACTGTCCTCGTCCAGACATCCATCCAGGTAAGTGTAAAAAGGAATAAAAAGCAGAATAAGTATGTGAGGGTACTGGATGCTGAGGAACAATGTATGCATTTTTTCTGCTCCTTTTGCTCCTTGTTATTCCTGTCAGGTCTGATTTTGTTTATAGTAATTTCAACTGAAAAGCAAGGTGTACCTGCTCTCAGCAGGAGATGGATCATTAGCTGCCACGATCCATCTCCTGCTGGAGAGCAGGTACCACCTTTGCTTTTCAGTTGAAAAATTACTACAAACAAAATAAATGACACACAAGGTACAATCATAGGCAGGCTCAGCCCACTAATAATCAGCACACACCCTCCCTCTGTGATCTGCTGCAGCATTCCCAGACACCCCCTCTGTGACCTGCTATGGTGTCTTCCCAAATGTGAAAGCAGCAGTCCCCACAAACACACGTCTCCCCAAGCAGGTGCCAATTTAAAAAAACACCACTGTGCATGTGCCCAAAGAGAGCAGGGACTGTGATTTGGCAGAAGTGAGGACTCGAGCCGGGCAGGTGATAAGGAGACAGAGCAACAGGCTGCAGAGTAAATGGACTCTGGAGAGCTGGCCACACTCAGTCAGTTGGTAGGACAGAAAGGCAGTGAGCCAGTGTGAGGGAGCAGCCAGGCCAGGAAAGTTTGAGTGGCAGTGGTGCAGGCCATGTGGCAGTGTACAACATGGTAGGGACCTCCTCCTACCTGCCTCCCTCCCAGCCTCAACCCACCCCGGTCGTCTGAGGGTGACCTGTATATTGCTTCTAGCATAGTCTTAGATTCATTCCAGAACCCGGTTGTGAGGTGTGGCGTCCAGCAACTCAACCCTCAGCACCACCGTGCTGGCCTAAATGCCTGTAGTCTCTGCTGCCTGTCTGCTGTTTTATGCCTTGTTATGCTGCATACTGTTGTTCACTGTAAACCTTTCTGTTCTGTTGTAATGATTGTCTTTGTAACTGTTCCTGACATGAAACCTTTGTAAATGAGTCCTAGATAGTACTGGCTACAATAGGTTTAGCAGGGAATTTATTGAATTTGTATAGATCTTAGGTAATCCTGCATCTTTTCTTAAAAAATATTTTGAAACACTAAATAAAATTCTTTTAAATTATTTTTCTGTATAAAATGAGCCATTGTATAATAGGAATAGTGCCCTCCAGGGTGGATATTATGCTGGGATAACATCCCTTCTCGGTGTTGATGCCCTCGGCTGGTGGCTTCGGCCAAACCACCCGAGGTGGGATGTTATTCCAGCATCACACCCACCCAGTCAGGCATTATTCCTTTAATAACGACAGTGCATGTCTTGTGGGATTACACACGACAGGTGTTGGGTAACACGAAACACAGCTGAGTGACTTTAAATGCATGAAAAGTCTATAAATCTCAATACTGCATGTGCCATGAAGTGCATTGTTGTGATTATAAAACAATCCTAATTTGTTATAAAAATGAATAAGGTTCACAGGTTGTCTGTTGCATTCGGACCACTGCCAGCCATGGTGTGAATCATGAGGGTTTACATTATGGCTGGCAGCGGACCGCATTTATAAAAAATACTTGTTATAAACATGAGTAAGACTCCAGGCTAAAAATACATTCTTTCATTAAATATGGGCTAGGGAAGCTTCACAAAATCTTGTTTTTGCTTCTAAAGCTCCAAAACTCACCTGAGAGCATCAAAAACCCCAGCTTCTGGGGCCTGGCGCCCCAGACCCCCAGCTTACTTTGTTGGAGATACAGGGGCCCTCAACAAACTGCCTGCCCAGGGCCCTGAATTGCTAGCTGCAGCCCTGGGTGTCAGGGAGCACTGGGACATGCTTTCATTACTTTGGGATTGCCCAGCTATTAAAGAGTTCTGGGGAGATGTATCAGGGAGTTGATAAATATATGGGGACACCCTCTGGTTAATTGCTGTGTCATTATTATTTATTTGGAATGGAGGACCTGGGGCTGGAGGGATGGATCCCATAGCCCAGGTGGGTTTGAATTATACTTACTACAGCAAGACAGTGTATTGAACACTTGGGTGTCATGTGAAGGCCCACTGTGGGACAAAGGAAAATGCTGACTATTCAGACCTTGGCACTGGATTGCCTTACTTATCTTCTTAAGGGTGAGAGGAATGATTTCTCATTGAAAGGGGAGAGTTTTAGACTCCTTTCACTGACAGAGCACAAGCTGTTGCAGGAGGGTGTTATATAACATATATGTGTCACAGGGAGTTCCAGGAGATGCAGGAATACCCATGGCCAGATATTGTTATGGTGCAGGTTTTATAATTAAATTAATTGAAGGACATAGGTCAGCTGTCATTTATTAACGTTATTATGCAGAGTCAGGTTTTGTACAATGAAAAGTTATTTATTTCTGGTATTCAAATTGTTTCTTTTTCTAACCTGGAAGTTTATAAGGCTATAATATGACAATGTAATAATACGTCTTGGAGGCGCTGATGAGCAGCTAAGAAGTAAGACACATTCTCCTCGAGCTCCACACCTCAGAGACCTAAATATATAATTTTTCATAAAACTAGGCTAAATAGAATCGGATTCTGCTGCATAATTGCCTGGAGCCGCATAGTGATGGATGACTACCTTTCTAATGCAACAGGGAAGCCCATTAGAAATGCTGGGAAAACCTGAAGAAACAACCAGCTGGGCCACATCAAGTCTACAGGCCCAATATCCTTCTCGGTGGCAGAATTGGCTGCACTGGGGTGAGAGGTGACAACGCAAGTGCTGGCAGCGTTGAATCCCGCTTTGAAAAGCTGGAGAATCAGACTAAAGCAAAGTTGCAAGAAATAGCAGAGAGAACGCAGCAAATGGTGAAAGGTTAACGGAGGTGGAGGAGCGTACAGCTAGGGTTGAGGATTTGGTACAGCCTCTACAGGAGAAAATCATTGCTTTAGAGAAGGAGCTGGAGGATATGAGAAAAGCCTTAGACTATCAGGAGAATTATTTCAGGTGCACCAATCTGTGCTTATGAGGGCTCCCTGAAGGAAAGAGGGTCCGGACATAATGAAATTCTGTGCTGAAAAATTGCTGAAAATCTTGAAACTGCAACCTAAAGGGGAAAGCATAAGACTGAAAAGGCACAGAGCAGTAGTGCAAAGCCAGGTCCGGGCCAACCCCGACAAGTATCGTTATTCGTACCATAATTTCCAAGACAGAGAAACAGTGATAAAGCCTTTAAAGTAAACCAGCCTGTTGAAATTGATGGAGGAGAATCCATGTCACACAAGATTACTCAAACAGATTACTTAAGAAAAAGGCAGGTGTTTCTGCCATGATGGCTCAGCTGAGCGAGATGCAAGTGGAGCACTACATGATCTACCCTGTGATCCTTAAAATAAAACATGAAGGTGCGGTGTACTCATTTTGGGAGGTGAAGAAGCTACACCTTTATAGAGGAACTCAAGAGGAAAGTGGGCTCAAAGAGAGTGGCGACATGGTGGGAGAAGTGAGAAGGACTTGAGACACTGACTATCCTTTCTGGTTGGGGGTCGATCCCCTTATAAGTTGAGTTGTTCATGTTTAGTCTTGTAAATCTTTGAACTCAGGAGACCTACGGATAAATCGGGTGGATAATGGGGGCTGAATGAGACTGTTTTTGGAAGAATACGTGCTGAAGTTTTGAAAATGTGGAGGAGAATGCTCGCAGACACAGGAGAAAGGGCCAGAACAGCACCGTGGAGAAGGTAGGCTGGGAGGAGTAGCTGGAGGCCTGGGCCTAGCGTGTGTGGTTGTTTGAAATCACACGGCCTACTCCATCGGCCTCTGACCAGGCTGACTGTTGAAAGAAAGCCTCATAACTGAACGAGACTGTGCATGGGGTTATGGTGCTTGATTGTGGAGGGGAGAGGGATGGATATGACTGAGGGCAGAAATCAATGGGGCTCAGAATGGACTGATGGGGCTGAACTGAGGGGTTCTGGTTCTATATCATATATATGTCATGTTATTATGTTATGAATCAGATGGGCCAGTATTGGTCACAGATGAAGTGGTCTCTGGGTGGGGGGCTGAGGGGAGGTAGCTGCTCAAATAGCAGAATTTGGGAGGTGCTGTCATTATGGCAGAAGAAAGCAATGATGGACGGCGGCTGAAATGCTGGAAAGAGGAGTGCTGGGAGGAAGGGAATGGTCTGGGATGTTTGGGAGTAGGAGTAGTGTGGGAGAGGGGGTAAAAAGGGGTATATAGTAGTATCGGGAAGGGTTAAGAACAATCGAGATTCACATTCAGGTGATAAGGGTAAAAGGGCATGTAAGGATAGTAAGGCTGCTGATATGGTTGCTGGGACAATGAAGCCTAGACTTGGGCAAAATATGGGGAGAGTTGGAGGAGATTAAGAGGAATGCCGAATGCAGGAAGTATTTGGAGGGATAGAGGAAAAGTGATAATGGAAAGAGATAATGGTGGGAGGTGATTTGGTGGTGCAATCCTGGAATGTTCATGGTCTCTCCTCCCGATTAAACAGAGTGCAGTGCTAACAGCGTTAAGGAGAGCACAAATGCAGGTGGCTCTTGCAGGAAACACACCTGACACGGTGGAGCATGTACAACTTAAAGGGGTGGGTGGGTTGGTACTCTGACTTCTTTCAGCCCACGTAAACGGGAGTGGCAGTCCTGGTGCATAAAAATTTGCCATTACAGATCACAAAAGTCCTTGCAGATCCAAGGGAAGGTAGATATGTGTTTGTTGCAGGGTTCTCCATGGCATGAAAGTCACGCTTGGGAGTGTGTACGCACCAACTAATTTAGACCCTGGGTTCTACAATAACATACTGTCCATATTGATGAGAGAACAATTTGAGAACCTGATTATGGGAGGAGACTTCAACTGCACACCTGATGCTGCCCTGATCGCTCGGAGGGGAAGGACACAGAGATCCTTTTATTAGGAAATGGAGGAAGGGTTGGGAATTGAATTTAATGGATGCCTGAGGACGGCATACCCTCAGGATACAGAATATACTTTTTATTCAAACCCACAAAACGTGGTCGAGGATTGATCATGTCTATGTAACGCTGGACTGGTATGAGAAACTCAGGAAGGTGGCACATGGTCCCATACAAATCTCAGACCACGCAGGGTGGTGGCATCCTTTGATCTCCGAGTGAGAGGGGAAATGCAGACATGGAGATTCCCTACTTACACGCTAGGCTTGCAGGAGTTTCAGGATTATGTGAAGAAGCAATTTAAATTTTATATGGATGTAAATGCACCAACTGCCACTTCTAAACAAATATTATGGGATGCGGGCAAGGCGCATATGAGGGAGCAATTATAGGGTACATGGTGAAATATAAAAACTAGATTGGAAAGACAGAAAGCCCTGAACAGAAGTTGAGAATATTGGGGAAGGGTAGTAAGGGGGAAGAGTGAACAGGCGAGGCAGAAGTTGGTAACAACCAGACATACGCTTAATACCTTACTGATGGATGAGGCTCAGAAAAATTATTCTACCTGAAACATAGAATATATGAGTGGGGAAAAAGCCAGGGCCTTTCTGGTGAACCTTGTAAAGGGTAGGAAAATGCAGTGCACATCTTTGGCATCAAAAATGAAAAAGGGCAGATGGTTACTAAGTATGTGGAGATAAGGGATATATTTAAGAAATACTATGAGGATTTATAGAGAGCAAGAGGAGAGGAAGTGAAAAAAATGCATGACTTTCTGGCTAAGTATAAATTCCTAAGTAACAAAGCACCAACAGGAGCTGTTAGATAAGGAGATTATCAGAGAGGAAATTACTCGGGCCATCAACACAATGAAGCTGGGAAAGGCATGTGGCCCAGATGGCCTGCCCATAGAATACTATAGACTGCTGAGAGAGGAGGTAAAGGAGGTTATGTGGGAAGTATTTAGGGAGGAAGAGAGAATGGGGAACTGCCAGATACAAGTGGCTGCACCTTGTGTGTGTGATTCCTAAACCAAATAAGGACCTGATGGAATGCTCATCATATAGACCAATATCCCAGTTTAACTGCGATGCTAAGGTGTTTGCTAAAATTTTGGCTAGTAGATTGGAGGGTATCCTCCCAGAGTTGATCCATCCGGATCAAACCAGATTTATAAAAGGTGAGCATTCTTATCATAATATTAGAAGGTCCTTAATGTCTTGGAACAAGCCAAGAAATCAAGGGGGTGGGGTGGGCAGCTGTATTGTCAATGGATGCCGAAAAGCGTTCGACCAGGATTGAGTGGCCATATCTGTTTACAATCTTGGAAGGCTTTGGTTTATGGGAAAGTTTCACTAAAATGGTAAGAGGATTGTATCGGCACCCAAGGCTGCAGTACTGGTTAATGGGAACGTAACTGAACAATTTACACTCCACAGGGGACAAGGCAGGATGCCCCTCTCCCTCTGCTATTTGCAATGGCAGTAGAGCCACTGGCTATAACCATCAGAGGGGACCCAAGAATACAAGGGGAAAAGGGAAAAGTGGGGACAGCACAAATTACACTGTATGCTGATGACATGATGTTATATGTGATGAGCCTTTCACAGTCTATGCCTGCCTTGCTGGAAATCATAGGTCAATTTGCTACATTCTCGGATATAAACTGAATCTGGGAAAGTCTGAAATCATGTTTCTGGGAGAAGAGAAGAGAAGAGAAGGGATGCGGGTGGTACCTGGGGTTTGAAGAGGGTAGGTATGCACCTTACTTGTTTGGGAATCAAGATAGGCAGGGACTTGAGATCACTTTATAGGCTGAATTATACCCCACTATTAAAATTGGTAAGAGAAGACCTGGGCAGATGGAGAAACCTGCCCATATCATGGATAGGACGTATTAATTTACTTAAGATGAACATTCTTCCCGGAGTCTTATATCCATTACAGATGTTGCCAATAGGATTGACAGGAGAGATATAAGGCATTTGAAAAGGATTGTTCCAGGTTTATATGGCAAGGAAAGAAGCCCAGGGCTAGTTTTAATAAGCTGAAAGCTGACCAATCTCAAGGAGGGCTGAACTACCCAGACATGAAGTTATATTTTGAACGGCATGATTGAAGATTATTAAAGACTGGGTGTACAGGCCAAAAGAGACCAGTTGGATGGACCTGGAGGAGAAGGATATGGGGTTCAAATTCTTCTTTGTTAGTAGAAGCAGGTAGAAGGGGTTATGGATAAGTGGGACTCGGTATCTTAGTGAAGGGGTAATAGATAGCTGGGATCAAATTAAGAAGCGATAGGGCATCAAAAGGGGAATCTTTTATTTTACCATTAGTTGGGAACCCATTTTTTATCCGGGGGTAGGAGATCCAGTATTTCAGAGTTGGGAAGAGGGGGTAATGTGCCTTCATGATATAAGGAAAAGGGAGTGATCCGCCTATTCAACTAACTTAGGGAAGAACTGGGCTTACTGGCCCATCATTTGTTTAGATATTTCCAGCAGGAAATACATTCAGGGTAATGAGAAGCAGAGAGTCCCTGGTGCCTGGATTCATGTTGTGGAGGAATTGCTGCAGCAAGTTAAACAGAAACCTGTAGGTATTATAAGGAATGCTACATCCTCCTGCACCTCCAGTGGCCAGATATGACAATTAAAACTAAACACCTGTGGGAAAGAGATTTGGGAGGTATACTGTCTGAGGAGAAGTGGACTTTAATGAAAGGGACGCACCAGGGTTATTACTTTGTAATAAATATAAGGAGGCAGCATATAAATTTGTGCACAGGCTGTATACTCCACCAGTTGCAGTGAACAGGTACAACCCAACAATATCGGCTATTTGTCAGAGATGTGGGTCCATTGGTACATACCTACACTCATTTTGGATGTGCCCGATACTTCAAGCCTTTTGGGGCGAAGTGGCGAAAGAGTTGACAAACATGAAGGGCAGCAGGTTAGAGTGGAACCACTTATAATGTTGTTTGGTGTGGATGACACACCAGGATGAGTGGGAGATGCTAGAGATGGGTGAGAATACTCTTGGTGTTGGCAAAGCAATGTATTTTGAATACATGGGTTTCTGGGATAAACCTACAATTAGGCAGTGGAGGAATCTTGCATGGGATGCACTGCAACTAGAAAGTTTGACATATAAGGCTAGGGGCGAGAAAATCAGTTGGTGAACACGGGCGCCCTATTTATTACTATGCACCCTTGGAACAAGAGGGCATTAAGATGAGGATAAAATAAACTACAGAGAACAAAAATAGGAGGCTAATAGTAAAATATTAAAAGCAGTAAAGAGAACCCATGGGTGATGGATGGGCCAATTAGGAGAAGTTGGCTCCAAGGGTAACATAAGCAAAAAAGAAAAGAGGGTCACTATCGAGGATGGTATCAGAGACTATAATGAAAGATATGGATATTCATAGTGGATGAAGTGAATTCTCGATTAATAAGGGAGGAAGGGGAGGGTGATACAGGGGAGGTGTGGGAGGGTGGGAAGGGAGCCTTTTCTTTTTTCTCTCTCTGCTCTTTATCTTGGGGCAATTTTGTGTCCTGCTTTTCCTTTCTTTGTTTCTCCTCTTTTTTTTTTACTATGTTGTAACATCTTAAGATCAAATTATGGAGACATGTACCTATTCTGAGAATGATGTATAAGGTCTATAAGAACTGCACTTAAATTAATTGGTGGAAATTGATGGATGTAATAAATGAGGCCTGTAAGATATGTATAAGAATACTATGTGTCTGCTGAGATGTAAACTATTGTTTTGTTGTGGTATGAAAAGATAAACTAATAAAAAATTATGCAAAAAATATGTTTGTTACATGTATGTCTTTTAAAGGATAAAATTTAATAAAGATATTATACAAAAAATGGAGTTACAATCCGGCACTCAAGGTCATCTGCAACATTTAGATATGTTTAAAGCGTGTGATGACAGAGTTTCCAAAAGGTCATTTGGGGCTTTCTTTCTTTGGTGAACCTCATATGAATACTGAACCTGAAAAGATCATGCAAATTGTCTGCGAACATGCTGCAACTATACAGTATTTGGGACCCACTCTGATACGCTTCTAGACCATTCTTTCCTTGCTGAGATTCAGGTTTCCCAGATCCCATTAGGTAAGAAAACAAACCTTAATGCCCAACCACCATTGCTGAGAACTGACATCGCTATCAATCAGCTAAAGATTCAGCTCCTGGATCTGGTGGTCTGCGTGCAGAATTCTGCCTAAACTTTTAAAGACCATATTTGCTCCATTCTACCTGAGCTGTATTAAAATGTGTTAATTTCTGAGACTTTACCTAGCTCAATATCCTAGGCAATTCTTATATTTCTTTTCAAAAGAGCGACCTCGCATCACGCCGGTGACCGAGTTCGGGAATGGACTTGGGTTGCTTGGGGGTCAGCAGGGGTGGGGAAGGATCAGTGTCCACAGACAGCTCTCCTTCCCCAGGAGAGGGGTTAGTGCAGCATGTTGTTGCCTGACACCCAGCAGTGGCTGGATGTCAGCACAGGCATGCTGCCAGAAAAGGAGGGTCCACATTCAGGGTGTAAGGCTGCCTCTGTGGAGGCAGAGCCCATCTGCTCCGTCCATTGCATGATTGTGGGCCTAGGGAAACTGTCGGAAAAACAGAGCTGGCAGGTTCGATGATGGCCTGGCTGCCTCCATGCCGGGACTGGAAGATGAGCCCCTCTGTTGGGGGTGGGGCTGGAGCCGATTGCTAGCTCTGCAAAAAAAAAAAAAAGAAAGAATAAAAAAGGGCAACAAACATAGACTATCGAACTGGGGACCTATAAGTCTCCTTAATACAGATGTTAAAATGTTGTCCTGTATTCTATCTAATAGACTGTCTGCTGTGGTTGATATAATAATATCCATCACAGTCTTGTGTAATTCCATATCGACCCCTGTTTGATAATTTTCGTTTATGGAGTTTTTGAGCTTGTGGATACAAATTAAATCTCAGGCTTCTTACGGCATTAGATCAGGAAATAACTTATGACAAAGTGTTGAACCCCTATTTATTACACATCATAGAATTTGATGGGATTTCACAGACTTTTGTAAAGTGGATCACTGTTATATACGAATGACACCACTAGGCCTTATATCAATAGCTGGTTGGGCAAATAGATTAAAATTAAGAGTATTAGACAAGGATGCTACTAGCCCCATTTACATATTTTGCACTTGGTCCTGTTTTACAGAAAATTCAGAATAGGCTTGAAATCCCAGTATCCATGTTTTTTTAATTTTGCACCCAAAATTTTGGCATATACCAATGGTATGCATGTACTACTCAATAACAGTGACTGTGTTTTGCTCAGTAATGGAAACCTTGTCCTCTGATTAGAAGATTTTTGGAGACCATATTAACTATGAGAAGAGTTATGGTAAATTTAGCGGCCCTGCACACAAACTGTCAAATACTGCCCTTGGACAAATACATCTTACTGTCGACCCTATTAAAATATTAGGCATATATTTGTGTGTACAGAATGTTGCAAAATACAACTGAGAACAAGCACATAAAATTGCATCTTGGAAATCTAGATCCTTATCTGAAAAGGGTATTTTTGATAAAAACTCTTATTCTCCTTTGTTTTACATGTAGCACATATCTGTCCACTCCCAGTAAGTTTGGAAGCACAACTTTACAGCACGTTTTTCCTACTCATTATGGGGTAGTCAGCTGAACCCAGTGAATAAATTTGGAGGTCTCCAAATGGTTTATCCATCTTTTTGTTTGTTTCATTGCACCCTTCTTTTCATATATATATCCCAATCCTGGTGGATAAACCTAAATTATGGACTAATATAATGTTACACTGGTTTTCCCACTAAGGAGAAATAGCAAAGGCAGCAGCTTTGGATATCACATAATATAAATTTATCCTTCCCTGAATATATTCTACCAACAACAGCTAAAGTAAAATGACGGCAAATAACACCCTACAATTAAGGAATCAGGCCCAAGAGCAATCGTATCACTCTATAGTTTACTCACATTTTGCTCAGGAATTGCAACTATCCTTTTGCTCCCAGGGGATGCAGAGGAAGCCTTAACTCAATTTCTTTTTTTGCTTCTTCATGCCCCACCTTCGTCAGCTTCTGCTCGGTCATGGACCCTGGAGTCCCGACCACCAGACATCACCGAATCCCCTGGTCATCTCTGGTTTACCCCCAGAGCAGGGCGTGATACCGACCCCACGTATAAACCCTTGAACTGTGGAAACTGGTTAAGGAAACGACTCCGGTGTCAATCAGGGCAATCCTGGGCAGAGCGTCATTTTAGATGCTAGGCAGGGATTTATTCCCCTATACTTCCCTCCCTCGAGGAGGCGGGGACGTGCAATGACGCCAGCATCCGCCCCGCCTACCTCGCCCTCCCTCACCACAGGCCAGTAGCGTGAGGGTCTCCCAGCCTCCACTAGGAGTCCTCATCGCTCCGGATACTGCTGGGACCCTACCCTGGAGAGGAGAGCTGCCTACAGGCTCAATCCTTCTCCCCCCGACCCTCCGGCGACCGGGTCATTCCTAGACCCGGTCGCCCGGTAAAATGTGATAATCCAACGCTGCGCCGGTGAGCGAGCCTTAACTCAATTTCTTGATAAATGTATCCCAGCAAAAATGTGGGATATCACTTGGCTCACTTGCAGTAGTAAAATGCAAGTTAAAAACTCTTTAAAGCATATGGCAGTCAAGGACAAAGTTTGTCCACATCCATCCTGCCCCAAATGCCAGAAACTCAAGAACTTTTTGTTCAGGTATCCAGTATCTGTTGCCTTTTGATCACAGTTTCTGAACCTCTGTCTCCCTGGTGATTCGAGAACTATTACCTATGGGATAGTGGTTTTAGGTTTATGCTCACCTAATTTGCAGATGTAACCCCTGCAAATGGGGGTTCCCAAAAGTCTTCCAGGAGCTTGCCTGAATGCTCCAAGTCTGGGCAGTGTTGGCATCTGTGCTGTTTAAATGTGGTTCCAAGTGAGTGCTATTTGAGCCTCCACGTACTGTCTCTTTAGAAAGCTGTCAGCTTGCAGACCTAATCAGTTTGTATGGGAGACTGTATATTTAATGTTTGAATCCCACTCGAGCTGCTGTCAATTCACTCCGTCTCTGCCATCACTACATGTGCAGAGGAGCCTTGTTGAAAGATATAACTGATTGCCAGAAATCATTTAGAGTGACTGAGAAAATGTAGTTTGTCTAACCTGTCTTCATTTCAGCACAAACTGTTTCAGTGCAGCTCTTTCATTTTGGTCCTGAATTGCTGACTTGGACCAATCAGGATGATAGGGAGACCCTAAAATGGAGTCTCAGACAATCGAACTTGGACTCTCAATTTTGAGCTAGCCATAAGGGATTGTATGGGTAGTGACTCTGGGAAATGTAGTTTGACCTTGGCACCTTTTTCACCAACAGAGGGAGTCTTATTGTGAGTGATAGCTGAATCAGCCAACTGAACTGGGAGAAACTCAAAGGAAATGCCCTGCTCTGTTACAGGAAAGCTCAGATCAGTTGTGACAGTGAGAGAGAAGGAGCTCTGTGCTTCTGTGGTGTATAGTTTGTGTGGGAAGCGCGTGGGAGGCCCTGAGGTTAGTCCTGCAGCCATTGTAAGTGCCATTTCGGACTGAATCCAATTTGTGAGGAGAAAGAAGGAAGTCTGAAGAGTGGGAACCAGGCTCACCCTGTAGAAGACTGGAGAAATTGCTGAATCGCGCTCGGTCTGTCAGGAACTGAAGCTGCTGTGTGTGCTCCCAGGTATTTTGCAGTAACTGCGATTGGGATCGAGGAGCAGCCTGCCTGGTATAGTACTCTTTCTCTTACATATGAATGTGCAAAGAGCTTGTGGAAATCGCTATTTCCAATCCCCTGTACTGTGTGCTGTGTGTTGAAGCTGGAAGCAAACCCCAGCTTGTCTCGGACTAAATCCGTTTGCTATCAGCTGCAGTGGGGTCCAGTCACAAGGAACTTGTCTCCATGCCCTGTTGTTCTGGCAATCCAGAAAACATCTACCATCTGGTCCTCAGCTTGGGTATTATGAGTACAAATCAGGGTATTCCCCTGCAGCCTGTTTTCAATCACAAGTGTGTCATCTAATTCTTGCTGTTTCACTGCTTCATGGACTGAGCCATCCGGCTCCAGATTACAATTGGGTGCTGTGCATATATTTTCTTCTACAGGGCCTATCCATCTGCACCTGCTAGCCAACGAATGTAACGGACCTGGCTAGCCCCCAACCTGGGTACCCAGAGTGTGACTTTCAGACTCTGTATGTGGCACAGTACTGTGATTTAATGCCACCAATTAACCTGATTTCCTCCAGTGTTACTGTCCCTAAGTAAATCAGATTTGTTGTTGTTATACTATATACTGTCTGTGGTGTTGGTACTCTGGAAACAGTGTTGTATTTCGCTGTGTATGTTGTTTAACCTTATTTTACAGGGGTTTCTCAGGGACATGCTGCAGAATCAGTCTCGAGGGTAAGTGGTACTTTATGAGTGAACAGTGTGTATCGTGGGGTATTGGGGCTGTAACTCCTGTGTACTGTGTTGGCCACTAGAGGGAGCCAAAGGGGGTCACTGTGTCCCAGAGGGCGGCTGTGGATCAAGCTAGTCTAACCACTACAAACCCTGACCTCTGGGTGGAGGCACCCGCCAAGAACCAGGCCCCTCAACCTGTCAGTAGTCAAGCAGGCAGGGGCAGTAGCCCTAGAGATAGCGCCACCTGGGGTTACATCTTGGAGGCTCACCACTGGGATTTTGTGTCTTTTAGTGGCCACATTTACGAATCACTGTTAAAATAAATGGATACCCTGACAGAAGTGGCTGTGCACTGGTTGGTGGACTGGGTGTACTGGGAAGGAGATCGACCCCAAAATGCTATGCTTATCCTGGACATTCCCCTGGGTATCAATATGGACACTGTACAGGGAGTTCTTTCCAAGGTGGAGGGTTTACAAAACCCTGTGGTGGTGGGTCGACATGCTGATCTGCTCACCCACACTTTCATGGCCCTAGTAGAGTACAAGGATCCATAGATAGCGCTAAAGTGCCACAGACTATTACCCCAGAGGGAGCCCTCACTGCCTGGAGAGTGATAACTAAGGACAGTAAAGACCTGAGGGGAATAGAGCCCCCCAGTATCTGAAAACTTTTGAGGAGAAATTTGCTAAATTGTGGCTGGAGGAAGGGAAAACTGTGGAGGATTTAAAGAAACTATTATTGCCATCTGAGAACGTTCCTCCACCAACACCCTCTCCCTCCAGCACCTGTTTTGCCCTCCTTCTGTGCCCGTAGCTAGCCCTATGTCTGTACCTGCCCAATAGTCATGACTCTTACAGCAGGTCGAAAATTTCTCCAGCACCCTCCCCACCCCACAAGGGGAGGATGACTGGGAGACCTGGATAGACTATGTTGCCCCTCATGCTAGAATGGCAATGCTCGGAAACAGAAAAGTGAAAGAGGTTAAGTGAGAGCCTCCGAGGTCCTGCCCTGGCTACCATCTGTGCCAAACGGGCCAGTAACCCTGAAACAACTGCACAGGACTATCCTGAGGCCTTGGAGAATGTGTTTGGGAGCCCAGATTCCGATGAGGACCTGTGGTGGATAGTAAAAATGCACAATACCAAGGGAGTTGTCTGTGTATGTATCTAGCTAGAAAAATTGTTGCAAGAATGCCTCAGAAAGGGTAGTTTGCAAGTGATTGAATTGGACAGAACCAGGCTGGACAGGATCCTTAAGTCTGCCCCTTCTCAGAACTGCTGTTGCTTCATTACACCTGGCCAATCAGCTGGAATCCCACCTCCTATGATGAGCTAATGAGAGAAATTTGAGGGATTGAGAAAAGGTGACCCGGGAGGACTTGCACCAATAGCCGCTGCTACGACTCGAGTGACTGAGGGTGACCTGTCAAATGAAGTTCAGGGGCAGAGGTTGGTCATTAATGAGTGCTCTGAGAAGGAAAAGGGTGTACCACCATGGGGTGAACTGCTGAGAGAGTTCAGGAAAATAAAAACAGTCTCTTTATGAAGGCCGCTCCTGCAAGTACAGGCACGGACCCTCATCTGACTGCATCTGCTATGGAGGTACCCTCATGCATCTCCTGCTGATAACAGCTCAGAATTTGATGTCTTGACCATGGAAGTGGGAAAATTGATGAGATGTCTCCAAATGTTACTCACGCCGCACACAGAGATGGCACCAAGGTTTTCTGTTGAAGTACCCTGCCCCAGCTCCCAGTGTGATGCCTCAGCCAGCTCAATCTCCGGAAGGTACGCTTTGCTATAATTGTGGGAAGGATGGGCACATGAAGAGAGAATGCTGATCCCCAAAAGACACAGACCAAGTTGTATACAGGCTACAAGGAGAGCTTCGGAGGACAAATCAGTGGTTGAGAGGTACCCAAAATGATCGCAGTGAGGATCCCAAAAATGCTAACTCACGTCCCTTTGTGGCAAGGTCAGTTGCCCAGGCCCTGCTACAAGCCTCTCCAGACTGGTCCAGAATAGTGGGTCCCTCATGGAGACCACTGTAAAGGTGAATGGAGTGTCTACAAGAGCTGCATTGGACAGTGGCTCCCAAGTGACAATTATGTTTCAGGACTGGTATCAGAAGCACCTGTCTGATGTGCCCTTACAACCATTGGAAGGACTGCATGTCTGGGGGTTAAGTGAGAAGGCCTACCTATTCGGGTATATCCAAATTTGGCTATCTTTTCCCACCTCCGTGGCTGGAGTGGCAGAACAAGTAGAGACCCTGGCCTTGGTGTATCCCTCTACTGGACTGTATGATGGGGTTCCTCTACTAATTGGGACGAATGCACACTATGTTTGGGACAGTTGGCACAGCTGTGTTATGAAAAACAAGGGTCAAGGACTAGTAGAGCTTTAAGAATTCTGGCCTTGATCAAGAAGGCCTATGAGGCACAGAGAGATGCTGACAAAGTGGAACCAGAGGAACCGGTTGTAATTGTCTGGAAGAAGGATCCTGAGTCTCTGACTCTGGCCAAATGCCCGGTGTACCCTACAGGGGAAGTCTGTATCAGAAAGCATGTCAAAATAAAATCCTCATGCTGGATGCACCAGGCGATGGGAAATTGCTGGAAGGACTGCTGGTCAAGCCAAGTATTTTGCCTGCCAGAGCCCATGCTTATGCCAGAAGGGTAATGGTCCAAGTTCATAATGTGTCTGATAGAGATTCAAGTAACTAGAGGTTGCACCCTGGCTAATGTACATTGTGCAAATACTGCAGTGCTACACAGTAACAAGTGTTCGGGTAAATGACAGAGTGACACCCAACTAGTTTGATTTTGGGGACTCCCATTGCCAGCTGAATGGAAGATTAGAATCAGCAGAAAGCTTGCCCAGAGAACCAGGTGTTTTCTTTAAAGGAATGGGATGTAGGATGTGTGAAGGAGCTGAGCACCACATCTGGCTGCATGATGAAGGGCCATTTCGTGAGAGGTCTTGAAGTCTGGCCCTGCTGACATAGATGATGTGAGATGGCATCTGCAAGAGATGCTAGCTGCTGGTGTAATACAAGAATCCAGAAGCCCCTATGCTTCCCCATCGTGGTAGTGAGAAAAAGAATGGGACAGTAAGGATGTGTGTGGATTATCGCACTTTAAACCGTGGGCTATCCTGATCAGTATACAATGCCCACATTCAGGATGCTTTGGACTGCCTGAGCGGTAGCAAAGGGTTCTCTGTGCTGGATAATAGCAGTGGGTACTAGCAGATCCTGATGGCCCCAGAAGACCGTAAGAAGACAGCTCTTTATCTGTCCGCTTGGCTCATGAATTCATGAGGATGCCTTCAAGGGATTTTCAGGTGTCCCAGCTACTTTTCAATGACTGATGGAGCGTGCAGTGGGGACATGAACTTATTAGAGTGCCTGGTATACCTAGATGATGTTATTGTGTTTGGCAGCTCACTGGAGGAACATGAGAGCAGATTATTCAAGGTGTTGGACCGACTGGAAGACTTTGCCTGAAACTGTCCATCGATAAATGTCAGTTCTTCCAAACCTCTGTAAAAGTATGTGGGGCATATAGTCTCCACCGAGGAATAGAGACCCGCCTAAGTAAAGTTGAGACCTTGACCACCTGGCCACAGCCCCGCAATCTAAAAGAACTGCAGAGATTCCTGGGATTATGTGGCTACAATCGCCATTTCATCAAGGACTATTCAAGAGTGATCTGTCCTTTACTTAATCTTACTCAAGGTTACCCTCCACCCACAAAAATACAAAGGTCAACTTCCCTGAGACTGAGAAAGTGTATTTCTGTCCTAACTAAGTTTTTGGGGCTAGATGGACACCTGATTGTGAAGCTGCTTTTCATGAGATTATATATCAACTTACCCATGCTCCTGTCCTAGCCTATGCAGATCCAGCAAAACCATATGTCCTACACACTGATGCTAGCTTGCTTGGTTTGGGGGCTGTGTTGTACCAGAAGCACGAGAATGGCCTGAGACCAGTGGCCTTTGCCAGCAGAAGCCTAACCCCTTCCGAAAAGAACTATCCTGTACATAAGTTAGAGTTCCTAGCTTTGAAGTGGGCCATTGTGGACCAATTCCACAATACTAATATTATTTATTATTTATTTATTTATTGAATTTTGATGACTGGGTAGGCCCACTGGGCCCCAAGGTCCCTTTTTTCAGGCGACCGGGAATAACAGTACAAGATATTATAGACAGTTGAAAATGTATGTATGTACAGGTTATCATGGGTATACAGTATTCGGTTGTTTACACATAGTAGTTTTGTAGTAGTAGGAAACAGGAAGTTATTATCTCTCTGTACAGACAGCTGGTCAGACCCCATCTGGAGTACTGCGTGCAGTTCTGGAGACCCAGTCTTAGCAGAGACATAGACAGGATGGAAGCTGTCCAGAGAGGGCAACTAAACTGGTGCAGGGTCTGCACGGAGACATATGAAGAGAGACTAAAGAAGCTTAATATGTATAGCCTCGAGGAAAGGAGGAGAGGGGGACATGATAGAAACTTTCAAGTACCTCAAGGGAATCAACAAAGTCCAAGAGGGTAGCATCTTTCAAAAAGAGGTGTGCAAGAACAAGGGGCACAATTTGAAGATGGAGGGCAGCTCAGAGGTAATTTAAGGAAGTATTTTTCACAGAGAGGTTGTGGATGCATGGAGCGCCTTCGGAGGAAGGTCATGGAGTCAAAAACAGTGGTGGAATTCAAGCATGCATGGGACAGTCATAAAGGCAATTCTAGGGGATGGGGGTAGGAAAAAGTAGGCTGCTGGTTAACTAGGATCTGCAGCTTATCCAGTAGGCAGGGAAATGGGCAGACTGGGTGGGCCAGCGGTCCTTATCTGCCTCAAATTCTATGTTTCTATGTTTCTATGTTTCTATGTTGTATAGGTTTGATATATCTGTTTGGTCAGTTGTTCATTACATCATCCATTTGACATAGACATTACCAAGACAGTACTATAGATTCATTAGGTGACATAGTTCAAGAGCATTAGGAGGTTCAGAGGGGAGGAAAGAGTTAGTGCAACATTGTTAGGGTCTAGAGATTTTAGTTAGGTAAGCAGGCTATTGAGGTCATTGTTGTAGTGTCAAGGGCGGAGGCATTGGCATACACTTGTTGATAGAAGATGGGTCTTGAGTCTTGTCACGGAAACACGGCAATGATGGGGTTTCACGTATCTCCAGAAGGAGGTTATTCCACAAGGAAGGGACAGCATGAGAGAAAGATTTTTGACCTGCCTTTGTCTGACCTTGGGGACCTCTAGCAGCGTTGAGCCGAGACCTAAGGCTGCACTGGTTGAGCTTACTGTGAGTGCCCCCAAGACTCGGGGAAGGGGCGAAGGGCTAATATCTTCTTAGCCAGGCAGAGTACAGTAACTGAAGCGAGCTTGAAGAAGGCCAGTTAAACTTTGCTAACGCCTCACAGTGGTAGCTCCTGGAGTGGGATAAGTGGCAGCGGGCCACCTTGCTATATAGGGTCAGAAGTTTACCGTACTCCAGCTTTGCGATACCCTGAATGACCGGGGCAGCATATGTTATTGTAGGAAGCAGGACACTAGTTGCAATAGAAGTCCTAGCTTTTGGGGTCAAGCAGTTCCTTGAGCCGATACAGTAATCCGAGTTTTGTATGGATTACTCTGGTAGCTTGGTCCAAATGTTGTTTGAGCGTAAGACCTTGTATGGGGCTAAGATACTAGTAAAAACTGTCAATAACCCCTGACCTATGTGCAGACTTCAACTAAGTTGGGGCTACTGGCGTGGTGGCTCTCTGCATTATCTACATACGACTATGCTGCTGAATACAGAGCAGGCCTAAACCACATAGATGCTGATGCTCTCTCCCGGAGGCCTGTTTCTCGAAATGACTGGGTCAGACTGTCAGAACCTGATATTTGAGCACTCTGCCAGATCTTTGACCGAGAGGAGCAAGTGGTCCCAGACCCAGTGAACTGTTTGGTGGACTGTTTGGGGCCCTCTGAGGTACATACCTGCCGCTTATTGCCACTTTTCTGCATTAGACATTGGTGCATTGCCTCAGTTAGACAATGACCATCTTCAGTGGGCTCAGACCAGAGATCCTATGATTAAACCAACTTTAGAAGCCCTCTATGCAGGAAAGATGTGTCCAAGTTACGTTCTACTGATTTAAGAACTGCATTGTTATACAAGAAAGGTCCTAAGCTGAAGCTGATTAATCGATTGTTATACAGAGAAACAGTGGACAGAGGGGCAAATAGACAAACAGCAGCTAGTTTTGCCCACCCTTCGAGACTTGGTGCTGAGGTCCCTACACAACCACATGGGGCACATTGGCATAGATAGAACACTTGACTTGGTAAGATCCAAATTCTATTGGCCTAAGATGGGGCTGATGTTGAACAACACATTAGAACTTGTAGTCACTGCGTACAGAGGAAAGCTTTGCTCCAGAGAGCTGTCCCCTTGTTAACATCACCACCAGCGCCCCCATGGAGCTGGTCTTTATTGACTTTCTGAGTTTAGAGCCAGATCAAAGAAATATTAGTAATGTGCTGCTGGTTACTGATCATTTTATGAGATATGCCCAAGCATTCCCCACCAAGGACCAGAAGGCATCCACTTTAGCCAAAGTACTTATAGAAAACTTTTGTTCACTATGGGCACACAAAGAATCCATTCTGATCAAGAGAGGACTTTGAGAGTCGTCTGATCAAAGAAGATGCTTTCTCTGTGGGGTGAGAAAGTCCAGAACCACCACCTACCACCCCAGGGGGACCCACAGCCTGAACGTTTCAACCGCACTTTGCTAGATATGCTAGGCACCCTCCACCCAAAGGACAAGCCCAGATGGAGCCAACAAATTAGCACCCTGGTACATGGATACAACTGCACCAAAAGTGACGCCACTGTGTTCTCCCCTATCGTCTGATGTTTGGAAGAAGCCCGACTACTGATAGATGTCTGTTTTGGAGTTTCCCTGATGGGGTTCGAGCTGATAACCATTTACAGTATGTGCAAAAGTTAAAGGCCCAATTAAATCATGCGTACCAACTGGCTCAAACCATGGCTGCCAAAAGAAATCTGGCCAACAAGGAAAGGTGTGATAAAAGTGAAAGCACTGGAACTCCAGGAGGAGATCAGGTGTTGCTAAGAAATCTAGGATCGCATGGCAAACACAAGATTGCTGATAGGTGGCACCATCTCCCCACATTGTGACAGGCAGACTAAATGATCTGCCTGTACAAAAGTAAGGCGGAGAATAACTCAAAAGATGTGAAAACAATGCATAGAAATCATTTACTGCCCATTGGACAAATCTTGATTGAGTCTGAGCCCCAGAAAATGCCCCTCTGAACCAATGACTAAAGCTGCTGCTAAGCAAAAATCAAGAAGCCTGCACCTACAGAAGCTGAGTTAAAGTGTTCCCCTCCACAAGTCCCAGTTGAACATGACTGTCAGTTCATGTCAGAGGAAAGTGAGTGTGGCTTTGAATACTAACCTTCCTACGAACTGAGTCAATTGTTTGGGGCAATCCCTAGTCAATCCTGGAGATGAGCTGGGCCTTCTGGACTGTCTAAGCCCCCAACTTTGTTCCTGGAGCCAATGCTCCCAGAAAGTGAAGTGCAAAGCATCAAGTCAGATGATATAGAATCATTGTGAATGGTTGAACTGTTTGAGCTTTCAGAGGAGGAAAATGATGGACTGGGACAAACTGGTGATATACCACAACAAGAAGAGTGTGTTGAGTGCCCTGATAGTTCACTGCCAGTGTCAGAAAACTTCCATGTGAGTCAAGTGTTGTGGACTCTGAGACTGCAAATCATGGAGCTGAAAGTGCCCCAGGTTCTAGCCTCTAGCCCCAGGAGACTCCCCAGGCAAGTAAGACAGTGCTGAAAGTGAGTCTAAAAGTGCAGAGACTATGTGGTTCCACCTAAAAGACTGGTCGAGCTGTAAAGCCTGTAATGCACTTAAGCTATGATTCCCCTGGAAGGCCTGTGGACTTACCTCTCAATGTTGTCCATAAAGGAGTGTATGTGACCCGAGCTAAATGCCCAAACTGAGCATAAGTGCTACCTCCAAGTTAATTGTGTTGCCCTCTAGGTATGGTGCTCCTGCCCCATCCAGCCCCAAGGTAGCTGATAGGGAAGGACCCCTCTCTTCAGGTTTCATGTACAGGAGGTAGTAACCTGAGTTACTGTACAATGTGTGCATAATACTGTGAAAAAAGTGATGTACTGAAAAGTTTCAGAAATGTATTTCTGGCAAGGTGATATGTTGACTGATGATTACATGTATAACCCTAATGTGATACTGATGTAAATGTATATGGTTGTATTGAAACTTATGGGGGTACTTACTTGACGCAGATGCCAAGTTTTCCAGGCCAGGAAGGTGTAACCCCCTGCAAATAGGGGTTCACTAAAGTCTTCCAGGAGCTTGCCTGAATGCTCCAAGTCTGGGCGGAGTTTGTTGTCTGAGCTGTTTAAATGTGGTTCCAAGTGAGTGCTATTTGAGCCTCCACGTACTGTCTCTTTAAGAGCTGTCTGCTTGCAGACCCTAATTAGTTTGTATGGGGGACTGTGTATTTAATGCTCGAATCCCACCCGAGCTGCTGTCAATTTGCTTCATCTCTGCCGTCGCTACATGTGCAGAGGGAGCCTTGTTGAAAAGATATAACTGTTTGCCAGAAATCATTTAGAGTGACTGAGAAAATGTAGTTTGTCTAACCTATCTTCATTTCAGCACGAACTGTTTCAGTGTAGCTCTTTCATTTGGTCCTGAATTGCTGACTTGGACCAATCAGGATGATAGGGAGACCCTAAAATGGAGTCTGTGGATGAATCGAACTTGGACTCTCAATTTTGAGCCAGCCACAAGGGGTTGTATGGGCAGTGACTCTGAGAAATGTAGTTTTGACCTTGGCGTCTTTTTTCACCAACAGAGGAGTCTTATTGTGAGTGACAGCTGAATCAGCCAACAAATTGGGAGGAACTCAAAGGAAATGCCCTGCTGTTACTGGAAAGCTCAGATCAGTTGTGACAGTGAAGAGAAGGAGCCCTGTGCTTCTGTGGTGTATAGTTTTAGATGCTCTTGGGAAAGCAGCGTGTGAACCCCTGAGTTCGGCCTGCAGCTGTTGTAAGTGCCATTTCCGGACTGAATCCAATTTGTGAGGAGAAAGAAGGAAGGAAGTCTGAAGAGTGGGAACCAGGCTCAACCAGTAGAAGACTGGAGAAATTGTTGAATCATGCTCGGTCTGTCAGGAACTGAAGCTGCTGTGTGTGCTCCGGGTATTTTGCAGTAAGTGCGATTGGGATCGAGGAGCAGCCTGCCTGGTATAGTACTTTCCTTTTATATGAATGTGTGTAGTGCTTGTGAAATCCTATTTCCAATCCCTGTACTGTGTGCTGTGTGTTGAAGCTAGAAGCAACCCCAGCTTGTCTCGGACTAAATCCGTTTGCTATCAACTGCAGTGGGGTCCAGTCACAGGACCTTGTCTCCATGCCCTGTTGTTCTGGCAATCCAGAAGAACATCTACCACCGGTCCTCAGCTTGGGTATTGTGAGTACAAATCAGGGTACTCCTCTGCAGCCTGTTTTCAATCATAAGTGTGTCATCTAATTATTGTTGTTTCACTGCTTCATGGACTGAGCCATCCGGCTCCGGATTACAATTGGGTGTTGTGCATATATTTTGTTCTACAGGGCCCTATCCATCTGCACCTGCCGGCCAACCCGGGCAATGGACCTGGCTAGCCCCAACCTGGGTACCCAGAGTGTGACTTTTCAGACCCTGTATGTGTGCACAGTACTGTGATTTAATGCCACCAATTAACCTGCTTTCCCTCCAGTGTTACTGCCCCTAAATAAATCAGATTTGTTGTTGTTATACTATATACTGTCTGTGGTGTTGGTACTTATGGAAACAGTATTGTATTTCGCTGTGTATGTTGTTTAACCTTATTTTACAGGGGTCCTCAGAGACATGCTGCAGAATCAGTCTCAGGGTAAGTGGTACTTTATGAGTGAACAGTGTGTATCGTGGGGTATTGGGCTGTAACTCCTGTGTACTGTGTTGGCCACTAGAGGAACCAAAGGGGTCACGGTGTCCCAGGGGCTGTGATCAAGCTAGTCTAACCACTACAAACCCTGACCTCTGGGTGGAGGCACCGCCATAGAACCTAGGCCCTTAACCTGTCAGTAGTCAAGCAGGCAGGGGTAGTAGCCTTGGGATAGCACCACCTGGGGTTACACAGATGTTTCACCAAGGTATTCTGAGACTGATTTTGCAATGTGCAGATACTACCTGTGCAGGTGGGATGCACTTGGACCTTGCAGCAGAACCAGGTAAAGGGTTCTGAAATTATGCATGGATTAAAGCTGCACACTTAAGGTTTACATAAGGGAAAGATCGTGCCTCCTTCTCATGTTCTTAAGTTTTTTGGAAACATTGCACTTGGATTTCTGTTGCAGCTCAGCTACACCTTGATGAATGTTGTGTTTAGTTTTCTTTTTGTATAATCTCTTTTCTTTGAACAAATACATTTTCTTTATGGGAAGGGAATATTTTCTCTATATTTAGCACATTGTGTATATTTCTTTTGCAGAATCTTTTATTAGTTTGTCTTTTAGTACTACAGCAGAACAAAGGTATACATCTCCACTGACACTTACTAGTCTTATACATATCTTACAGACCTCTCCCTACATCCATCAGATATCAACAGTTAATTCAGTACCATTCTTATAGACCTTACAATCCATCTCAGAATCAGTACATGTCTCCATGTTTTATTCTTAGGATGCACATCCTGGTGGAGATATAATAAAGAAAGAAACAAAAGAGAGAGAGAGAGAGAGAGAGAAGAAAACAAAGAGAAATAGAGAAGAGACAGAAAATCCTTCTCCTCACTCCTCCCTCCCATATCACCCTCCCTTCCCCACCCCCAGCTAATCGAGAATTTACTTAATTCTATATGGATATCCATACCTTTTCAACTTTATCCATATCTTAATATCTCCTGTTCCAAGGCTGCATAGAATGTAAATAGAGTGCCCACATATTCTCAAACTGCTTTTCTCGTCCCCTAGCCTTATATGTCAAGCTTTCTAATTGTAGCGCATCCCATGCAAGATTCCTCCACTGCCTAATTGTAGGATTATCCCCAGAAACCCATGTATTCAGAATACATTGCTTTGCCAATACCAGGAGTATTCTCACCCATTCATCCTGGTGTGTGCCATCCACACCAAACAACATTATAAGCGGTTCTACTCTAACCTGCTGCCCCTTCATGTTTGTCAACTCCTTCACCACATTGCCCCAGAAAGCTTGGAGTATCGGACATGTCCAAAGCAGATACAGGTAGGTACCCAGGGCCAGCCCATCTCTGACAGATAGCTGAAGTTGTTGGATTGTACCTGTTCACTGCCACAGGTGGAGTATACAGCCTGTGGACAAATTTATATTCTGCCTCTTTATACTTATTACAAAATAATAAGCCCTGATGTGTCCTTTTCATTAAAGCCCACTGCTCCTCAGAGAGCATAACTCCCAGATCTCTTTCCCACAGGTGTTTAGTTTTACTTGTCATATCTGGCCACTGGAGAGGTAGGAAAGACATAGCCTTCCTGACAATACCTACAGGTTTCTGTTTAACTTGCTGTAGCAATTCTTCCACAGTCTGTATCCGGGCACCAGGGCTCTTTGCTTCTTCAATACCTGCACATATTTCCTCACCTGGAAATATCTAAACATGTGATGTGCAAGTAGGCCCAGGTCTTCCCTAAGCTCATTAAATGGGCGAGTCACTCCCTTTTCCTTAAATCATTATGGCACATTACCCCTCTCTTCCCAACTCTAAAATATTGGGTCTCCCATCCGGGAAAAAATGGGTTCCCAGCCAGTGGTAGAATAAAAGATTCCCCTTTTGATGCCCTATCACCTTCTTAATTTGGTCCCAGCTATCTATTACCTCCTTCACTAAAATACTTTCGAAAACCACTGTCCATGGCCCCCTTCTACTTGCTTCTACTAACAGAGGCGAGATTCAAACCCAAATCCCTCCTCCTCCTCCAAGTCCATCCAACTGGCCTCTTTTAGCCTATAGACCCAGTCTTTAATAATCCTCAATTGTGCCGCCCAAAAATATAACTTCATATCTGGATAGTTCAGTCCTCCTTTAGATTGGTCAGCTTTTAACTTATTTAAACTAGCTCTGCCTTCTTCCCTTGCCATATAAATCTGGAACAGTCCTTTTCAAATGCCTTATGTCTTTTCCCTGTTAGTCCTATTGGTAACATCTGTAATGGGTATAAAATTCTAGGAGAATGTTCATTTTAAGTAGATTATACGTCCCATCCATGATACAGGCAGGTTTCTCCATCTGTCCATGTCTTCTCTTGAAAATTTTAATAGTGGGTGTAATTCAGCCTATAAAGTGATCTCAAATCCCTACCTATCTTGATCCCTAAACATGTGAGTGCATACCTACCCTCTTCAAGCCCCATGTACCCCTTGTCCCCTTCTCTTCTCCCAAAAGCATGATTTCGGACTTCCCAGATTCAGTTTATATCCTGAGAATGTGGCAAATCGACCTATGATTTCCAACAAAGGCAGGCATAGATTGTGAGCTCCTCACATATAACATCATGTCATTAAGCGGCATACAGTGTAATTTATGCTGTCCTCCACTTTTCCCTTTATCCCTAGTATTCTTGGATATTCTCTGATGGCTATAGCTAGCGTGTTTCCACTGCCATTGCAAATAGCAGAGGGGAGAGAGCGCATCCTCCTTTGTCCCCGGTGGAGCATAAATTGTTCAGTTATGCTCCCATTAACCAGAACTGCAACCTTGGGTGCCCAATACAATGCTCTTACCATTTTAATGAAGCTTTCCCTAAACCAAAGCGTTCCAAGACTGTGAACAGATATGGCCACTCAATCCTGTCAAAGCTTTTTCGGCGTCCATTGACAATACAGCTGTCCGCCCTCGATTTCTTGGCCTGTTCCAAAACATTAGGACCTTCCTAATATTATGATCACGAGTGCCTACCTTTTATAAAACCCGTTTGATCCGGATGGATCAACTCTGGAAGAATACCCTCCAATCTACTAGCTAAAATTTTAGCAAACACCTTAGCATCACAATTTAACAGGGATATTGGTCTATATGATGAGCATTCCATTAGGTCCTTATTCGGTTTTAGTCCACACACACCAGGCGCAGCCACTTGTATCTAGCAGTTCCTTTTCTCTCTTCCCTCCCTAAATACTTCCCATTACCTCCTTTACCTCCTCCTTCAGTAGTTTATAATACTCTGCGGGCAGGCCATCTGGGCCACATGCCTTTCGGTCTTCATATTGATGGCCCGAAGGATTTCCTCCCTGGTGATCTCCTTACCTAACAACTCCTGTTGGTGTTTTGTTATTTGGGGCAGCTTATGCTTAGCCAGGAAATCAAGCATTTCTTTTTCACTTCCCTCTCCACTTGCCCTGTATAAATCCTCATAGTATTTCTTAAATGTGCCCCTTATCTCCACATACTTAGTAACTGTCTGCCCTTTTTATTTTTGATCCCCAGGATGTGCACGCATTTTTCCTACCCTTTACCAGGTTTACCAGCAATGGCCCTGGCTTATTCCCCATTCATATACTCTATGTTTCAGGTAGAACACACTTTTTCCGAGCCTCGTCCATCAATAAAGTATTAAGCGCCTGTCTGGTTGCTACCAGCTCCTGTCCTGCCTGTTCACCTCCTTCCCCTTGCTACCCTCCCTCCAGTATTCTCAATTCTTGTTGAAGAGTTGTCTGCCTTTCCAATCTATTTTTTATATTTTGCCATATACCCTATGATTGCTTCCCTGATGTATGCCTTGCGCTCCCATAACATTTGTTTAGAAGTGGCAGTTGGTGCATTTACATCCATATAAATTTAAATTGCTCCTTCACATATTCCTGAAACTCCTGCAGACCCAGCATATAAGTAAGGAATCTCCATGTCTTCCTTCCCCCCTCTCACTCGGAGATCGAAAGGATGCCACTACTCCTGCATGGTCTGAGATATGTATGGGACCATGTGCCACCTTCCTGAGTTTCTCATACCAATCAGGCGTTACATAGACATGATCAATCCTCGACCACGTTTTGTGTGGGTTTGAATAAAAAGTATATTCTCTATCTTGAGGGTGCACTGTTCTCCAGGCATCCACTAGATTCAGTTCTGCCAACTCTTCCTCCATTTCTAATACAAGGATCTCTCGTCCCTTCCCTCCAGTGATCAAGGGCAGCATCAGGCATACAGTTAATGTCCCTCCCAGAATGGGGTTCTCAAACTGTTCCCTCATCAATATGGACAAAATGTTGTTATAGAACCCCAGGTCCAAATTAGTTGGTGCATACACACTCCCAAACGTGACTTTTTAGACCATGGAGAACCCTGCAACAAACACATATCTACCTTCCTTTGGGTCTGCAAGGACTTTTGTGATCTGAAATGGTAAATTTTATGCACCAGAACCGCCACTCCTTGTTTGTGTGATAAAGAGGCTGCGTAACACTACCCACCCCTTTTAAGTTTACATGCTCCCTGATGTCAGGTGTGTTTCCTGCAGGAGAGCCACCTACACTTGTGCTCTCTTTAGCGCTGTTAACACTGCACTCTGCTTAATCAGAGAAGGAGACCATGAACATTCCAGGATTGTATTATCAGATCACCTCCACCATTGTCTCTTTCCATTATTCCTTTTCCTCTGTCCTTCCAATACTTCCCGCCTCCGGCATTCCTTTTACTCCCTCCGTCTCCTCCCATATTTGCCCAAGCCCAGATGCCAACATCCCAGCAACCATATCAGTAACCCTACTATCCATACATGCCCTCTTACCCTTCTCCCTGAATGTGAATCTCGATAGCTCTTAGCTCTTTCCCTTAAGGCTACTATAATCCCTTTTACCCCTCTTCCCACGCTACTTCTATTCCCAAACATCCCAAACTGTTTCCTTTCCTCCCAGCACTCCCTCTCCAGCATATCAGCCATCCTCCTCATTGCTTTTTCTGCCATCACGGCAGCACCTCCCAAGACCTGCTATTTGAGCAGCTACCCCTCACCCCTCCCAGAGACCCCTTCATCTGTGGCCTACACTGGCCCATCTGATTCATAACATACCATCATAACATATATACATTGTAGAGCTGGAACCACTTCAATTTAATCCCAGTCAGTCCGTGCGAGTCACAGTGATTTCTACCCTCCATCATAGCCCTCCCTCTCCTTCCACAAACCAACACCATAACTCCATGTTCAGTCTCTTTCCATTCTAAGGCTTCCTTTTCCTCGGTTGACCCGGTCGGAGGCAGTGGGGTAAGGCCACGTGATTTTAAACATCCTCACATGCTAGGCCCAGGCCACTAGTCACTCCTCCCAGCTCACCTTCTCACGGGAGATCCTCCAGCACTTTCTCCATCATCTGCAGAGCCTTCTCCTCCGCAGTTTCGAAACCTCAGCATATATTCACAATAAACCAGTCTCATGGCCCTCACTATCCACCAATTTAACGTGGGCCTTCTGAATTCAAATATTTACAAGATTAAACATAAACAGTCAAACTTATAGCTGGGGATTTACCTTCTAGAAAAGGACAGTTAGTGTCTCAAGTCCTTCACTTCTCCCATCATGTCATAACTCCTTCAACCCTTTCTTCTTGAGTTCCTTTATAAAGGTGTTGCCTTCTCCACCTCCCAAAATGGGTACACACTTGCGTGCTTTATTTTAAGGATCACAGGGTAGATCATGTAATGCTCCACTTGCATCTCTCTTAGCTGAGCCATCGCAGTAACAAACACCGCCTCTTCTTAAGTAGTCTGTTCGAGTAATCCTGCGTAACATGGTTCTCAATCCATCGATTTCAACAGGTTGGTTTACCTTAAAGGCTTTTATCACTGCCTCCCTGTCCTGGAAGTTATGATACCGGATAACAATACTTCTCAGGGGTTGGCCCGGACCTGGCTTCAGCAGTACTGCTCTGTCGCCCTTTCAATCTTATGCTTTCCCCTTTAGGTTGCAGTTTCAGGATATTTGGCAATTTCTCAGCACAGAATTTCAATATGTCTGGGCCCTCCTTCCCTTCAGGAGCCCTCATAGCGAAGATCGTCGCCTGACATAGTTCTCCTGGTAATCGGAAGCTTCTCTCAGATCCTCCAGCTCCTTTTCTAAAGCCATTATTTCTCTGGCAAAGGCTGTATTACATCTTCAACTCTAGCTGTCGCTCCTCAACCTCCATTAATCTTTTGCCATGCTGCAGTTCTCTCCGCTATTTCCTGCAACTTTGCTGATCTGATTCTCCAGTTTTCAAAGCGGGATTCAGGGCAGCCAGCACTTGTGTTGTTCACCTCACCGCACGAGCTAATTTCCCGCCGTGAAGGAGATTGGATCTGTAGACTCCGCTGGGCCCAGCTGGTTGTTTCTTTTAGGTTTTCCCAGCGTTTCTAGCGGCTTCCCTGTTGCATTTACAAGGTAGTCATCCATCATTTTACACCTCTGGACAATAATACAGTGGAATCCGAGTCTCTTTTCTTAGTTTTATAAAAAGATATTATATTTAGGTCTCCGAGGTGCGGGCTCGAGGAGAATCGTCTACTTCTTAGCTGTTCATCAGCCCCCCCGTGTATATTTCTAGTTGTTTTGTGTACTATCTTCTTTTCATTCTTGGAAGATCAATTGGTAATACCTGAAATTATGCTATACGTGTATAAGCACTGTGGCATTTGCTGATATACTTGTGTTTGTTTCATCAATAAAATTTCCCTACTCTTCTCGAGAGATGTCATGAGATCTTTTCTTCTTCTTCTATTTTTCTCCCCTGTGGGGCTGCTTGGCAGGCAGGCTTCAACTCTCTCCTCGAGAGAGTTTGCATCTACCCTGCAAGCCATGTTGCCCTCTCTCAGCCCCAGTCTAGAGCCATGGATTCCACCTGTGGTGGGGCCAGGGAAGAGTGGGCCATCCTCTACACTGGTATGCCTTGGTACATGCCTTCGTATCGACCAGGCTGGACTACTGAAATGTGCTCTACCTTGGGGTCTCTGGGGATCCCTCTGCTGGCTGCAGCTAGTGCAGAACACAGCCAGGTTGTTGGTGGGGCAATCTAAATTTTTGCCACATCACCCGGTGCTGCGTGAACTGCACTAGCTGCGGTTGGGTGAAGGATCCTCTTAAGGTGGGTTTACTCACCTTTAGAGCTCTACGGGTTGGGCCCTGGTTATCTGTCTGACCTCCTGATGCCTGCTGCATCAACCCTCCCTCCGATCCTCCTTGAGGGGCCTCCCTAGCGATTCCCAGGACAAGGTTGCAGCGTCCAGCGACAGGGCATTTGGTGTCACCGGCCCTGTCCTGTGGAATTTGCTCCCACCAGTTACTCTGAGGGCCCATTCTGTGGAGGTTTTAAGGCCTGCCTCAAGGCCCACCTGTTTTGTCAAGCCTTTTCTGATCCCTAGTCTGGGTTGTTCAGGACTTTTCTTCCTCCCCGCCCCTTTTTTGGTTTTACTGATTTTAATATATATAAGTGAATTTGTAGACTGAAAAATGTTTTCTTTTCTTATGTTTTATGTAATTTAATGATAGATTTGTTGTTGTGTGTGGCACCCAGAGCCTCCAGGATTGGGCACCTGAAAAATAAATTTTGCCTTACCTTTGCCCATACAAATCCAGTTTGCCAGGGTTGAGCTGTGGGTCAGGAGGGCGCAGTCTGGGTGTCATGCAGCCTACCAGCGCTCCCCATTTTCCATTTTCCTTCTGTCCCTCCTGTTGCTGAGGCATGCATGTCAGCATGCATATTCAGTGCATGCGCATGCTGCAGAGTCCCGCAGCACCCCTCCCATTGTTGGCATCCTGATCCGCACTACCTCAGGCCTCCACCTGGGGGTAGTCATTCAGTGTGACTGCCAAGTCATTCTCCCTGGGAGGAGGCTGCTCTTCAGACCTCAATCCTCTCCCTCCTCAGTCAATCCCCAGCAAACTGCATTCGCTACCAAAGCGTGGGTTGCCAGTGTGGCAGGAGGTAAGGTGCAATCGTCAGCCCTCCATGCCACTGGGCGGCAGGTCATGGGTTCCCTAATGTCCACCTGAACAACCATCAGAAAAGGCAAATGGGACCTTGGTTTAACACCTTATTTAAAGAGCGGTACACTTTGACGGTACAGCACCCCAAGTACTGCACTTCAGTGCCAGTGCCTATATTATGAGCCGCGCCTGGTGCAGGACTAGAACCCATAACCTTCTGGACTAGAAGCAGATGTGCTACTAACTGAGCCTTGCTGACACCTTTTTGTAACTCGGTTTATTGAGGAAATGAAATGCATTACAGTGGTATAAAAGCTTCATAATAATAGATGGATTACAGCATGAATTTCGACACTGAATTTCAGTATAGTGAACAATACAGTTAGAACAATAGATTGGTGTATAATTCAGTTTGTATATGGCATAAATGTCAATTTAATGACCATTTAGGTTCCCTTGTCTGGGGAAGAAACACAAAGAAAGGAGTATTTTTTTTCTTCTTATAATTTGCTTTCATCTCTCAAGAACAATATAACACGTCGGTAAACAGTACATTTCAACAATAAATAACTGTGTCTGTCATCTTTATTTCATCAGTAATGAACTGCCACCATCAAGTTAGCTGGATATCCTATCAGCCCTACTTTCTCTAGTCAGTGGGCGTTCAGTATTTCTCCCACTTTTCCCATTTTGTTGGCATTTTTTCTTTGGTAAGTCTTAAAGAAGATGGCAGCCACATTGGAGCTGCCATCTGTATGGAACTCTGAAAGGGCCAAACTTTCCTCTCTAAATGTATTTACTTATTGACTGTTTACGTAAACTGAATGTCTTATTATCTTGTCCATTTTGATTGTATGCGGTACTCAGAGCCTCGAATTGGGCACCATATACATAAAATAAATAAATCTATCTATCTATGGTCTGCAGCAATCTTTCCCATATCAGCCACTTTCTGAACCCTTCCTGCCACTCAGCAATTGGTGGTATTGGTAGGGAGAGCCATTGGTAAAGTAATACCCTTCACTACCATCAATAAAATGCGTGAAGTAACTCTCTTTGCTGGCGTCATTACTCATGGTGGGGCTAGCCCCAGACACATTGCCTCAAAAGTGAAAGGTACTGAGAGACCCTAAATGTGTTCAAGCTCTGCATGGATTTGTTGCCATTAGCCCTGAATTACTGATCATTTCTAGAACATAGGGTAATGTGTCCCTCTGCCCTGGCAACCCCTCCAGCATGTATTTGTCGTCCCCATCTGAAGTGAGCTGTTAGAGTTGGCCTGTGAAAGTATTAGACCAGGATCTTCAATGGTATTCCCACCATGCTGGGAAGAAGTGACCTTCCAACCCGTTCTAGAGTTGGCTTCCAACTTGCATCTGGAATTAACTGACCTGAGTCTCTCTCCAGCATACAAACATATGAAGAAACCAGCAGAAGAAAGCCATTTGGTCTGTCTAGTCTGCTCGATTGCAGGGTCCACAGCTTTAGCATGTTCCAATTCTTTTCAGTGTGTGGGCCCTCCTGCTCTTAATCATTACATTATACATAACTGAAATTGACCGATGTTTAGCTTTTAGTCGGATAGCCAAGTACATGCAATCCTTCAATTTAGACATTTCTCTGGTTACTAGGGCTTTGGTATTCCGTTAAGACAGTGTCTCACCTGTAAAATCTGTAGTGAGGCGTTTTTGGGAGATTAAACCTGTTTTAAGATCTGCAAATGATACAGACCCTCAGAGGTAAACTGTGAAAAGTGGTGAGTCCTACCTGATTCCAGCTCCAGAGGCCCTGGTCTGTAGCCCTGAGGTATCACGGTTCCCGATTATTATAGTGAGTGGTCCAACCCCTTTTAGTCTGTATAACTTGGCATAGTTTTGCAGCACCTTTACTGAGGTTCTTGTTCAAAGTTCTCAATCTGCTGCATCATATGGACTAGTTCAATGCATAACAGGTAGTGTGTGCAGTGGTCTGGGTAGGGTTGTCCTATTAGCTGGGATATACCTCATATCTACATTTTACTTTGTCATGGCTATTAACTGGGCTAATTTTTTGCAGGGGTACCATTTAAAATTTGGAAGTCCCATGCCCCTGCTCTCTTGGTAGGTAAAGTGTATCCGCCTACCCGTGAGAATTTAAGAGTAAGCTTATTTAGTTTAACCCAGAAAGATTTTGGAATCACTATGGGTAATGCTTGGAAGTAAAAGTGTAGGCCTGGCAGCAGGTTCATTTTAACATTGCTATGTACCCACTCACCCCCTAAGGCAATGGGAACAACGTTGTTGTTCCTTATTACTAGTGACTGGGTGAGGTCCACTAGGCACAAGTGCCTGTTTTCAGAGGCGACACAGGAACACTGGGGAAGTTAAGTGACTTGCTCAGAGTCACACAGTATGCAAGTGGAGGTTGTGGAATCAAACCCAGGTCTGCTGGATGTACAGTACCAAGCTCATTGACAGCTCGTTACTCTAACACGCTAGGCACACTGCCAACCCCAGCTATTTAGGTCTTCTATCTCATTGATAAGGCACAGGTGGTTGAGGCTGTATAAATTAAATAGCTGAGGGGTTATTTTAACTCCAAGATAGCAGATCATGTTGGGGGGCATTTAAAAAGAACATATAATTAAATTGTGCTGGGCAGTGTCCAAATCTGAACATACAAAAATGCCAGCAGATACAGGCCTCTCGGTCTATCGAGTCTGCTCAATTGTGCAGCTAGCCCCTCACCATGCAGCTGCCCCACCCACCCCTCCCCATTTCATACTTACCCCCTCTCGCCTCTATCCCACCCCTCTTAAAGCCGTCCACTGTGCTACAGGTTACTACCTCCTCAGGCAGAGTATTCCACTTGTCACCACCCTCTGTGAAATACTGTCTCCTGACTTCCCTCCTGAACTTCCCCTCCAGCCTCAGCTGATACCCCTCGTGACCCTCCCTTCTTATCTGGAAGATCCCTTCTGTACTAGTCTTGTTTATCCCTTTAGGTATTTAAAGGTTTCAATTATGTCCCCATCCTCCTCTCTTCCAGGGAATACATATGCAGCTCACCCAGCCTCTCTTCATAGGAATATCCCTCTAATCTCTGGATCATCTTTGTTGCCCTACACTATACACCCTCCAGCAATTTTATGTCCTTCTTCAGGAATGGGCATCAGAACTGCATGCAGTATTCCAGGTGCGGCCTGACCAGTGACCTGTAGAGAGCAGGATCACCTCCCTATCTCTAGAGGAGATTCCCTCGCTATGCACCCCAGCATTCTATTGGCTTTTGCTGCCACCTTTCTGCACTGAGCTGAGCTGTTCATGCTTCGTTATGAGCACCCTAGATCCTTCTCATCTTCAGTGCATACTAGCTGTACCCCCAGGTTGATAGTTCCTCCCTGGGTTCTTGGCCCAGGTGCAGTACTTTGCACTTTCTGGCATTAAACCCCAACTGCCATGCCTCCGACCACTTCTGTAGTTTGTTCAGGTCTTCCATAGCCCCCTCCACCCTTGATTTTCATCTACCACTGCTCCCATCTTTGTGTCGTCTGCAAAGGGGAGACTGATTCTCACGGACCCCATGGGAGATATCAGCAATGAAAATCCCGAACAACACTGATCCCAACACTGACCCCCTCAGGCACCCCACTTGTCACATCCCTCAGTGATGAGAGTTCCCCTACCACCACCCTTTGCTGCCTACCGTTCAGCCAATTGGTGATCCAGTTCACCATTTTGTTTCCCACCTACATATTCCAGTCGCCCCCAGCCTCCCATGGGCACTGAATCAAAGGCCTTGCTGAAATCCAAATACAGGACATCCACTGCATGGCCTTTGTCCAGTTCCTTGTCACCCAATCATAGTACTCAGTCAGGTTTGTCTGGCAGGATCTTCCTGAGACAAACCCATGCTGTTGACCGCCCTGGAGACCACTGTTCTCCAAAAGGTCACCAGCCTCTCTTTTAGGATCATCTCCATCAGTTTTCCCACAACCAATGTGAGGCTCACTGGTCAGCAGTTGCCTGATTCATCCTTGGCTCTACTTTTGTGGATTTGGCACCACATGGGCCATCCTCCAGTTCAGTGTGGTACATCCTGTGTCCAAGGAGGTATTGAACAGGTCCGCCCAACAGTCTGCCAGTATCTTGGCTAGTTCATAAGTACCCTAGGGTGAATGCCGTCTGGACCTGGTGCCTTATTCCCCCCTCAGTGCCCTTAATTCTACCAGCACTCTGTCCTCTGTGATCCCTGTATCAGTCACCCCCCCCCCACCCCTCTCCCAGCTGGTGCCTGCCACTCTCTTCTTCTCGTGAGCACAGAGCAGAAGTAATCATTTAGTGTCTCTGCCTGGTCCTTTCCTTCTCCATCCAGCTCCCATCCTTCTTTATCCTCACTATCTGATCTTTGTTTTTCCACCTTTCCTGATGTATCTGAAGAAGTCCTTCTCTCTGTTCTTAATGCCCTAAACCAATCTCAGCTCCGGAGGCCTTGGCTGCTCTGACCAGCCTGGTAACCTCCTGGACTTTGTCAAATACATCTCCCTGTTTTACTTCCTCCCAATTTCTTGAGTCTCAAAATGCCTTTTCTTGGCCCTCACCCCTTCCATGACCTCCTGCATCAGCCAGCTGGGTTTTGCCCTCCCTTCTTACTTCTTGTTCTTGCACATGTCCCAGTAGCCTCCAGCCCCTTAATAATATCCCATTTCTGACTAGCATCCATGCATGGTCAATACCCACCAGATGCCTGCCCAGAATAACTCCCATCTTATTAAAGTCCACCCCTTAAATTCAACCACCCTGGTACTTGATCCGCCTGATTCCCTGCCCATAATGAGTGTGAACCATACCGTGTGGTGGTCATTCCCAGCCAAGAGGTCCTCTACCTCCAAATCCCTTACAACCTCCCTATTTGACAGGACTAGATCTAGAGTCCTATCCAATCTAGTTGGCTCCTGGACTAACTGCACCAGGAAGCTGTCCTGGAATGCCTCTAATATGACCTGCTCCTTTGCACGTGTGGTGGTTTGGGTGCTCCACTCGACCCCGGTGGGTTGAGTCCCCCACCACCACAGTGTTCCTCTATAAACCTGTCTGATTTGCTCAGCTAACTCCCTATCCGGGTCAACCCCTTGGGCTGGCAGCCTGTACCACCCCATCCTCATTGTCCTACTTTTTAAGTCTTGGAACTGCATCCAAAGGGCCTCCATTCTGCTTTCCTCCCTCCTTCCTTATGCACCTTATCCTCCCATGCATAATATTGCCACACACCCTCCTTTTCCCTTGGCTCTTTCCTTTCTGAATATCTTATAACCTGGGACCGTCAAATCCCAGTCCTGGTACTAGCTGGCCACGTTTCTGTGATGGCTGCAATGTCACCCTCCCTATTGCCAATAGAGCCAGTAATTCTGCTGCTTTATTACCAAGGCTCCTCTCATTCAGAAGACCACCCTCCAACCTGACCCTGCCCCCTTCCTCTCTGGGATACCCCTTTTGAACCCCCGTGCCACTGCTCCAAGTACCTTCCTGCCAGCCTGGGGGTAAGCTCGTTGGCTCCTCTCTCTGGGAGCCACGCCTACCATCTATCTTCTCACCATGAATCGCCACTAGTACCTCTGATTTATCATAATATAATTGTATACCTGAGGTTTCCTAAACATTTCTAGCTTTCTACAGAGGGCTGGGATTGATGATTCAGGGTCATGCAAGGAAAAATAGAATCATCTGCATAGAGGTCTAGCTTTTGCTCACCTCTCCTACTCTTACAGTGGCGTGAAAAGTATTTGCCCCTTCCTGATTTTCTCTATTATTGCATATTTGTCACACTGGATGTTTTCAGGTCTTTAGACAAAATATAATATTAGATAAAGGGAACCTGAGTGAACAAATAACACTTTTTTTTACTTATTTCATTTATTTAATGAAAAAGTTAACCAACACCAACTGGCACTGTGTGAAAAGTAATTGCCCCCTTGTTAAATCAACCCAATTAAAGGGATAATTAGAGTCAGCTGATTGACCACAGCCATGCTGATTACAGCCAGCCCTGCTCAATATAAACCTCACTTATTTTGGCCCTTACCATCAGAGTCACGTTGCCAGCACAAAGATTTAACAAGCACATTGTGCCATGATCAAAGGAAGTTCCTGAAAGATCAGAAAAAATTTGTTGCCCTCTATCAGTCTGGAAAGGGTTACAAGCTATTTCTAAGTCTCTGGGACTCCATCGAACCACAGTGAGAGCCATTATCTCCAAATGGAGAACACTTGGAACAGTAGTGAATCTTCCCAGGAGTGGCGGCCTGCCAAAATTACTCCAAGGCGCAGTGTAAAATCATCCAAGAAGTCTCAAAGGATCATAAAACAACATCCAAAGAACTGCAGGCTTCTCTTGCCTCAGCTAAGGTCAGTGTTCATGACTCCACAATCAGAAAGAGACTGGGCACAAATGGGCTTCATGTGAGAGTAGCAAAGGCGAAACCACTGCTAACCAAGAAGAACATAAATGCTCATCTCTCATTTGCCAATAAGCACCTGGATGATCCACAAGCCTTTTGGGAAAATGTTCTATGGACAGATGAGTCCAAAGTGGAACTTTTGGACAACATGGATCCCATAATGTATCGGTAAAGCAAACACAGCATTCCACAGTAAGAACACCATACCAACAGTCAAACATGGTGGTGGTAGTGTGATGGTGTGGGATGCTTTGCTGCCTAAGGACCTGGATGACTTGCCATAATTAAAGGAACCATGAATTCTGCTCTGTACCAGAAAATTCTTAAGGAGAATGTCCAGTCATCCTTCCGTCAGCTGAAGCTGAAGCGTAGTTGGGTCATGCAGCAAGACAATGATCCAAAACACAAAAGCAAGTCCACATCAGAATGGCTAAAAGAAGTAAAATTAAAGTTTTGGAGTGGCCTAGTCAAGTCAGACTTAAACCCAATAGAGATGCTGTGGCAGGACCTCAAACGAGCAGTTCATGCTCGAAAACCTACCAAATGTTACTGAATTAAAGCAGTTCTGCGAGGAAGAGTGGGTTAAAATTCCTCCACAGCGATGTGAAAGACTGATATTGAATTATAGGAAGTGTTTGGTTGCAGTCATTGCAGCTAAATGTGGGTATAACCAGTTATTAAAGTATAAGGGGCAATTACTTTCACACAGTGCCAGTTGGTGTTGGTTAACTTTTTCATTAAATAAGTGAAATTAAAAAAAAAAAAACAAGTATTTATTCACTCAGGTTCCCTTTATCTAATATTACATTTTCTCTAAACACCTGAAAACATCCAGTGTGACAAATATGCAATAATAGAGAAAAATCAAGGAAGGGGCAAATAGCTTTTCACGCCACTGTATATCTTTAATGGCTTATGCTCCATAACTCCAGACCTACCCAGGTAGACAATATGAAATGTGTACCATGTAAGCTTAACATTATGTTATGAACCATTAGCTTTTGGATGATTCGTTTCTCCAGATAAATCAAAAACTCATGTATGGATCAAAACTGAAGAAACCAACTTTGAGCATTATATTAGCATGTTATTTACCACAAATACAAGATCTATATTACTCTTTTTTTATCAACATTTCACCCACTGTAGTTTTTTGAAGCTGTTTGAGGTCATATTGAAAAATTGTGTGTGACTAAGCTATTATCACATTCCATGCATATGTTGTTACCAAGACAAAACCACTCCCTTTGTACACTACCCAGCCTGTGCGCTGGCAGCAGCTCCAGCACAGACATTTCTAACAGAAAACGTCTATGATGTGGGAAATGGTGCCCCAAGTGATGGGACTCAGATTACAGTCATAGCTCATGTTCTGAGATCTTTATTTACTTCTGTTCTTCTGCTCCCATGGACATTTAATGAACTGTGGTGAACTTGTAAGTCATGTTGTCATGTAAAATAAATGGTCTGAGCTGGGTCCAAGTGATTTAGGGCTTGCGACTGGCCAGGCAGTGCTCTGTTTTGTTCCAATCTGCAGTCGCTACTTGCACAGAGGAGCCTATGTAGGAACTGTGCTTATTTACTGTTGTGTATTGTTATATTTGAAATAGAAGTTTGTCTAACCTGCTTTATTTGCAGCTTGTTCACTTGGATGGGAGCCACCATTTTAGGACTGGAACTTCCAGTATTGGACCAACAGAACCACTGGGGACCTAAAATGGATCTGAGCCCCAATGTTCTGTGGGAAGGCAATTCTGCAGTTTTATAGTTTTTCAGCGGCACCAAATTAGCCTGGAGGGGAGCCCTAACTATAACTGACACCTCCTTCAGCCAACTAAACTCCTGGATTTACAAGGGATATTCCCAGTGTGATAAGAGACAGTGAATCAGTTAGAGTTGCAGGTTGAAGTGTGAATAGTTCGAACTTTCAAATGGCTGCTCCCAGAAGGAGCATAGGGAATCAGAGGAGACAGGCCCAACTTGCCTACCTGCTACCTTTCTCCTGCTTGTGACTGCCTATAGCAGAAGTCAGACTTGTTCTATTCCAACCTGGAACTGCAGCAGAAGAAAAGAAGAAGTTTATCAATGCTACTTGCAATTTGGACCGAAGACTTACTCCTGAAGGCGACTGGCCCAGCTCGTGTAGCGAGACATACTGGGTCAAAAGGTTTGCTCAGTAAAGCTCCTGAATTGCAACTGGACTATATCCGAACTATATCCTAAGATTGCCATTTATTTTGTATGTGCTGAATGAGTTATGTGGGCTGAGACCTGCTCACCCACCACAAACCTGTTACACCAGCTGGAGGCATCACCAGCATAAGCTACAAACTTTGCCAGACTGCTCACTCTGCCTGGGCTCTGCCAATTCAACCTAGGCGCAACTCCTGCACCAGAGACTGTTTTGGCGAGACCAGCTCGGGATCCCACTCAATGCAGCAACAACTCGCAGGTTGCGCCACCTGGAGGAAAGGCTGTGAGAGGAGGTGCATTGTGTCGGCTCTGTTTCCTCATGCCCATCGGCCATCACCTTGAGGTCTCCATATCGCCTGCCTTTAAAGCTACCAACTTTCTGAGGCCTAAAACTGGGACAGGGTCCATCCTGACCATGCCCCCACCAAATGTGTCACTCCCATGGGCACTGCTGCAGACAACGCTGCACACAATCAATTAAATTATGCTCTTACTCTGGCCATGCCGCCCCACAGTAACACTAGTAGCAAACATCCAGATTAAAACAATACATCATTCTGCTGCAGCAAGTTCTAAATCATTCAATAAACTTCCACATAAAGAACTGCTTGCTCATTATCCAATACAGGACTAAATACAAATATAATCAACTGGACAGGGGCACGGCTGAGCAAGAGGAACAGGGGGTGTCAATAAATGGGATACTGTCTGATTGGACTCAGTGACCAGCCGGGTACAACAGGGTTCTGTTCTGGCGCCATGCCTTTTAACATGTATGTGACATTACTAAAATATGATAGTGAGAAGATATGGATCATTAAGTTTGCCGACTACTGTGGAATTGGGGCAGTGGTGGATACTGCTGATGACTGTAGAGATTTCAAAAGCACTGGACTGTATACAGAAATGAAGAAACAAAAATAAATTGCAACTAAACATAAGTAAATGCAAAGGCATGCATATGAGGAAAAATCTAGAGTGGGATTATGCATTAGAAAAGAACATTCTGGAAACTATAACTGAGGAAAGTGATCTAGGGATTAATAATAAAAATGATTTAACTTTTAACACACAATACGACAAAAGTCATACAAAGGGCAAACAATACACTCAAGTTGTATGCTGAAACACATAAGTAGTAGGAGAAGTGAGGTACTGATGCCATTATATAGGTCACTGGTGAGGTCCCAGTTGAGTATTGTTCTCAGGTATGGGCCTCATATAGAAAAAAAGGACATAGACAGACGGAGGGAATCCAAAGGAGGGCAACAGGATCCATAGAAGGACTGAAACACCTAAATTATGAGGCTAGATTAACAGTCCTTGTGCTATATACTCTCAAATATAGGAGAATTAGAGGCGATATGTGTTTGCTTTACCGAGCTTTCACAAATGACAGGTTGTGGGAGGATCTTGGACTAGAACTGAAAGACCAGACTTCGACACCAAAGCACACAGCCTACAATTAAAAGCAGACAGGTGGAATGTACTAAAAGAAAAAACTGGTACACACAAAGCATGATCCCTGTGTGGAATTCACTATCACCAACTGTGTTGGGTAGTAGTTCTATGAAATATTTAAAAGAATTGGATAGACACTTCAAATCTAAAGGCAAATTTTAACAAAAAAAAGGCAAGCATAATGGACGAAGTCTATATAAGCTTTGTATTACCTATGATGATGTGCAGAAAGTTCATTAGAGCAAAACCTGCATTAAATTGTGTTCAGACATTCGAGCTGCATGTATTGCTTCTCCTGACAGTCCCATTCCAACCCTCTTACACTCACCTCATTTGCTGAGCAAACGTCACTTCAATGACTCCCACCACCACACCAGATTGTTTTCACACACCTCCCTGCAGCTGATTAGGTTTGGATACCCTAGTTCACTGTTGCTGGTCTCTTCTCTGTCTGGAGTCCCTCTCAGCTGCTGGCAAGCAGACATCCACATGCACTTGTTTGTACTATCCAGTGTAACTCAACAGGAATGAACATGCTTTACTGTGCTCCCGCTGACATGCTTGCGGTCCAACACAGGCACAAGGGTTGAAGTTGCAAACTGTTGTCCAGCTCGAGCAGCACCACAGTGGTGCCAAAATAACTATCACTCACGGATTAACAGTCAGCAAAAAAAAAAAGGACAAAACTGGGACAACTAAGCAAAAACCAGGACAAAAGTGACATTTTGCAAAATTTGTGGGGACACTGGGACATGCTGCCTAAAATAGGGACTGTCCTGGGAAAATAGGGACTGTTGGTAGCTTTACCTGCCTTATAGCAGAATCCTGGTAGCATATGAGTACAATGAAGGTACCTCCTGTTAGAGTGTAAAATCATCTGTGGTACCATCTAATTGTTTCAATTTCTTGGGTTCACAAAGGACTGAGCCAATCGGCTCGGATTACAAATAATCTGGTTGTTTTTGCTTGTTAACTACTTTTCTTTCCACCAAGGGCCCAACATCAGCTGCAACACGCCACCCCTGTACAGCGCATCTGGCTAGCCTAACTTACCATCCTGGGTACCCAGTGTTGTGTGATTGTCAGTTTGAGGACAAAAGTGCATGCAATCACTGAACAAAGTCAGATTTGAAATTGTTTGACTAGATTCACGCCCTTCCTTGTTCATTGACCCAAAATAAACCTTATGATTGTTTTTCTTAATGTTTAACCTGGCTAGTATGCATATTATTAGTTGGATTACAGCATTAGAGTGTGCTATTGTATTGATAACCTTACTTTACAGGGGTCTCCAGGAAACAGATGCAAATCTAACCCTGGTGGTAAGTGTGAAGGGTATGGGCATATCATTACTTTCCATACTGTCTGTGAATTTACTACTGCATAAGGTACTAGGCCACTAGAAGGGTTGGTGGGTGGTTATAATTTCCCAGAGGGCTGTAACAGAACAGATCAACATCCCAAAACCATTACTCTGGGTGGAAGCACCTTGTAAGTGAACCCAGACTCCTCAACTTGTGTATAGCCATACGGGGGATAGTAGCCCTTGAATACGGCCGCCTAGGGGTTACATCTTGGAGGCACCACTGGGATTATTTCCCCTAGTGGCCAAATGGTAGAATTCAGTCAAGTGTAGATTTGAAGGAGAATTTGAAATGGAGCTCTTACTAAGCCCAAGTGGAAAATTCCCCACAAACTAGCTGTGCACCACATGATGGGGTGGAGTGAGGCTGAAGAGGTTGACCCTGACATGCTTTATTGCTTCTAGATATCCCCATGGGGACTACTAATGACACTATAGAAACTGTGGGGAAGGTTGAAGTGCAAGGGAGGGACTCAGACTTGTGTGCACAGACCCTAGTGGCCCTCATTTCATGTAGCCTCTCCATAGACCCTGAGACCTACCCGTTATCATGCGGAGGGGTCCCAGAAGGGTGGAGGGTTATTCACCTACACAGCGACCCATCTTCCCTGGGGTCCCCAAGGGTGGAAGGATTAAAGACACATTAGTGAGACTTTTAGCTGCCGAAAGGCAGACAGTTAGAGACTTGCAGAAGGCTTTGGAGGACTCTGAGGAGGCTGCATCCATTCGGTCTCCTTTGGCCTCCCCAGCTTCCCTAGGGCATCCACCATTGTAGTGTTCCCCATTGTGACACCCACAGTGCACCTGGACTCTTATTGCAGGCTCAGGCTGTTTTCAGGTGCTGTTCCTGTGCCTGTGGGGAAGATGACCTAGAAACCTGGATGGACTATGCCACCTCCCTGGTACAAAGTGGCAGTGCTCTGAAGGAAGAAACATAAGAGACTTATGGAAAGCTTGAGGGGCCCTGCACTGGAAGCCATCTGGTTCCTTCGGTCCACTAACCAGAGACCTCTGCAGCTGAGTACTTATCCGCTTTAGAAGGGGTATTTGGCAGTACTGAATCTGGAGAAGATTTGATGTGGAAATTCAAGTCTACTAAACAGTGGAAGGATGAGAAACTGTCTGCTTTCGTGATCTGGGTAGAACGGGCCTTGTAAAGGGCACATCATAAAGGGGTATCTCAGCTAGTGAATTGAATCGTGTCAGGCTGAATACATCCTTAAGTCTTCCTGTTATTCGAGTGTGTTCATGCTGAAGTTAAAATTCCAAGACCGAAAGTTAGCCCTCCCAAATACCATTGGTTAATGAAGGAAATTCGGGAAGCAGAAAATGATGACGATGGTTGGGAGCTGTATGCGGGGTGGCGAGAACTGCACGACCCCTGACAGACCTACTGAGAAAGAGGACCACTGTAAGTCACAGCAAGTCAGTGAACTATTAAAGGTTGAAAGAACTAAAAGCCAGCTGGCAAGCTGCGTGAAAGCCCACTAAAACCTTGGTCTTTGCCCCACCAAGACTGAGCCTAGCTGTGAGACCCCACCTATGGGTGCGGAGGTCAGTGCCCTTGCTGCTGAACCTTGAGCTGCCCCCACAATGGTAGAAGAGATGAGGGAATTGTGAGCTATTGTAGGGATCTCATTTATGACACCCGATCATCTGCCCTTGGAGGGGCTACGGGGAGCTGACCCTGAATCTAAACCAAAGGAAGAGGGTAGAGCTCTATCCCTGATCACTACAAACCTCATGAATACCAGGCCCGTACTGCTGACCCCAGAGGCAAGGTGTTTTTGTTACCGGTGCAGAGAAGATGGGCACACCAGATGAGTTTGCAATGCTCCAGAAGATCTACGGTGGGTCACTACCAAGCTACTCAACCTGGTCCAGCAAAGCAATATAAAGCAGCAACCTGGCCCACCATGAAAATCCTTTTCCTCCAAAACTGCTGTAGGCCAGTCCACCAAACCATCATCTCCCAATTGGTCCGAGATGGTGGGTCCTTCTATGAAAACAACAGTAACTGTTAACGGCATCTCAACTCAAGCTGTGCTGGACAGCGGCTCACAGGTCACCATAGTGTTCAAAGACTGGTACAATCAACACTTGTCTGATCTCCGCTCCTAACCTTTGAAGGATTTCATGTGTGGGGTTGGTGACAAATCCTACCCTTACCAGGGTTATGTACACCTGTGATTATCTTTCCATACTGCTGTTGCTGGTGTGGATGAACCAGTAGAGACCCTGGACTTGGTATGCCCACCAACTGGAATGTATGCTGGCATCCTGTTGTTAACTGGCACTAATGCTCATAGGTTCAGCCGGCTAGCCCAGCTTTGTCAAGAGAAACAAGCAAAAGGACTGGGCAGACTCTGCACATCCCTGGCATGGTGTAAAGAGCATATGAGCTACTGATGCAAGCCAAAGAGGTTGAGAAAGATGAGCTGGTGGGAGTAGTGTGGAAGAAAGATCCAGAATCACTTGTATTGCCACCAAATGCTCAGTGTACCATCAGTGGCGAGGTGTGGATTAGAAAAGATGTTAAGAACAAGATTCTCATGCTGGATGCCCCAGAGGAGGGAAAACTGCCTGAGGGACTACTGATTAAGCCTAGCATCCTGCCAACCTGAGCTCACCCCTATGCTCGGTGGAGTCGTGGTGCAAGTCCAAAACCCGTCTGACTGGGATATCAGAGTAAATCAAGGTTGCACCTCTGCCACTGTGTACTGTGCAGATGCTGCTGGCTTTCTAGCAAGAAATGCATGGGAGAGGATAGCGAGGTAACTCCTGATCTGTTCGAGTTTGGGGAATCCCCATTCCTGAAGAGTGGAGAGTAAAGATCAGCCAAAAACTGGCCCATAGCAGCAAGGTGTTTTCTTTGAAAGAATGGGATGTGGGCTGCATCTCTGGGGCCGAACATTACATTAGACTTCACGACGAGGCCTTTCTGTGAGATCGCACCGCCTGGCACCTGCAGACATTGACGATGTCTGATGCTACCTCCAGGAGATGCTAGCGGCTGGAATTATACAGGAGTCTCGCAGTCTGTAAGCCTCTCCTATCATGGTAGTCCAGAAGAAAAATGGGTCGGTGAGGATGTCGTGGACTACTGGACTCTGAATCAAAGAACTACACCTGACCAATACACTATGCCATGCATCCAGGATGCCTTGACTGCCTTAATGGGAGCCAGTGGTTCTCTTTGCTAGATCTCAGGAGTGGGTATTACCAGATCCCGATGGCCCCAAAGATAGAGAAAAAACAGCATTCATCTGCCCTTTGGGTTTTTCTGAATTCACATGCCTCAGGGCATTTCAGGAGCACCCGCCACTTTTCAAAGGCTGATGGAGCGAGCTGTGGGGACATAAATCTACTAGAATGCCTTGTCTACCTAGATGATATTGTGTTTGGCGGACCCTCGAAGAACATGAGACTCGCTTGTTTGAGGTTCTAGACGGTTGGAGGATTTTGTGTAAAATTATCATTGGCAAGTGTCAATTCTTCCAGCAATCTGTAAAATATGTTGGCCACATTGTGTCATCTGAAGGAATTCAAACAGATTCAAGCAAAGTGAAGCCTTAACCACCTGGCCACAGCCTAACAATCTTAAGGAACTGCAAAGATTCTTGGGCTCTATGGCTACTATCGCCAATTCGTTAAAGATTATACTGAAGTCATCCACCTTTGCTTAACTTAACTTAAGATTATCTGTCAACAAACCAAAAATACAAAAGGAATGCTGTTAAAGAGGAAGAGAATTCTATTTTCGAACAAATGAACTTTTCGGGACAAGGTGGACTCAAGAGTGTGAGGTAGCCTTTATGATATCATTCACCATCTAACCATGCCCCTGTCCTTGCTTATGCAGATCTCACCAAGCCTTATGTGTTACATACCGATGCCAGCTTAAAGGGACTTGGTGCTGTACTGTACCAGGAGTATGAGGAAGGATTACACCCAGTGGTGTTTGCCAGCAGAAGCCTGACACCGTCTGAAAAGAACTACCCTGTACACAAACTCGAATTCCGTGCACTAAAATGGGCCATCATAGATCAATTTCATGAACATCTTTATGGTGTGAAAATCCTAGTGAAAACTGACAACAACCCCTCACATATGTTCAAACCTCAGCAAAGCTGGATGCCACTGGGCACTGTTGGCTATCGCCCTCTCCACCTGTAACTATTCAGTAGAGTATCAACCAGGCCTGAATCACATTGATGCTGATGCCCTCTTGAGAAGACCTGACACCAACTCTGAGTGGGTGAGAATGTCCGAACAGTCTGTTAAAGTCCTTTGTCAGAAGTTGATAAAGATGAATACCATCCCCTGAAACTGTTGCTTGCCTGGTGGACTGTCTGGGCCGTCCATACACTTGTGTTCCTGAGGCCTACTGCCATCTTGCAACACTGGATCTCAGTACTCTGCCTCAACTTACCTCCTGACAATATTCAGTGGGCCCAATCCCAAGATCTTATGATTAAGCCTTTGTTGGACGCCATTCATGCTGGAAGAAATGTGTCCAGACTTCATTCTCAAGATTCCCAGAACTGCTCTGCTGTTCAGAGAGAGCCTAGGATAAAGTTATACAACAAGTGCTCTACAGAAAGACTACCAGTAGACAAGGTCAAGTTGGCAAACAGCAGCTAGTATTACCTACAGCTTTTAAACGTGTAGTTCTATGTGCCCTCCATGACCAGATGGGACATTTAGGTTGTGACAGAACTGCTGATTTGGCCTGTGCTCATTTCTACTGGCCAAAAGTGGGAGCTGACATTGAGACTCACATCAGAACTTGTAGCCGCTGCCTACAGAGGAAAGCTCAGCCCCAGAGGGCAGCCCCTTGGTTAACATTTCTACCAGTGCACCCATGGAGCTTGTGTGTATTGACTTCTTGTGTTTAGAACCAGATCAAAAGAATATTGATAATGTGTTGGTAGTGACTGATTATTTTACTCGCCATGCCCAGGCCTATCCAACCAAGGACCAAAAGGCATCCACCATGGCAAACATTTTAATAGAAAAGTTCTTTGTCCATTATGGTGCCCCAAAGAGAATTCACTCTGATCAGGGGAGAAACTTTGAAAGCCATCTGATTAAAGAGGTTCTCACTCTGGGTACATGAAGTCCCAAACTACCCTTATCACCCTCAGGGGATCCACAGCTTGAACAATTCAATCACACGTTACTAGACATGCTGGGCACACTTCATCCCATAGAGATACATTGAGATGGGGTCAGCAGATAAGCATGTTAGTTCATGCCTATAACTGCACCAGAAGTGATGCAACTGGGTTTTCCCTACCACTTAATGTTTGGTCGAGAAGCAAGGTTGCCAGTAGAAATCTGTTTGGAGTGTCCCTGATGGAGTCAAAGCAGAGAACTACCTTCAGTATGTCCAAAACTGAAAGCTCAGTTAAACCATGCCTACCTGTTAGCCCACACCATGGCAGCCTAAAAGAAATTTAGCAAATGAAGAAAGGCAAGAAAGACGTGTTGAGGCCCAAGAACTGCAACCTGGAGATAGAGTCTTGCTAAGAAATTTAGGACTACATGGAAAACACAAGATAGCCAACAGGTGGCATCACACCCCATACATTGTTGTCAGCAAGCTGGAGGAACTGCCAGTTTACAAGGTGTGTCCAGAGAATGACCCACGAAGCTGTGAAGACAATGCACAGAAATCACTTGTTACCAATTGGGCAAATCATCATTGACTCTGCACCCCAAGATACTGCCCTTCCGGACCTGTAACTTGAGCTGCAGCTAAAAGAGACAGTTAACTCCCTTGGTTGTAAAAATTCAAGGCCTCTCATTAGCCATGCTCTCAATGAAACTGTCTGAATCTGATGACAGTGAGAGCGTGAGGCCACTTATTATTCATCTTATGAACTGAGTCAGTTGATTCAAGGAACCCCTGTGTAATATTGGAGATGAAGCTGGACCTTCAGGGCTGCCTAATCCTCCAGCCTTCTCCACGCCCTCGTGCCCTGACAGTGAGGTGCAAAGTGTGACTTCTGATGTAGCTCACTCTTTGTGGAACTAACCAAGCCTCAAGAGGTAGATTCTGACCATGAAGCACAACTGGTGACATACCAGATACATCTGAACTATTTGCAACTAATGATTCCAATAGTGTTATGGACAATGATGATGTTACTGAAGATGGTGATGTTGACAGTATTAGTAATGTGTTGTGTGATTTAAATTCCATGAATTTCCTCTTGATGATGAACCTGGAATTTCAGAACAAGTTAATGAAAGTATTTCTGTTGAACCAGAACTAATAGAGCAAGAAAATGAAAGTGTTCCTTTTCAGAACAGACAGCCAGTGCAGAGGTACCCCTTTCATCAGAAGCTGACTTACTGATAAACAATCAGCGGGACAGATCAACCCAAGTGCCAATGTTGAAAGGACTGAGCCTGTACCTACCCTCCCAGAAAGTCTGGAAGAGCTACAAAGCCTGTAATACGCCTCAGTTATGATTCCCCAGGAAGGCCTGTAGACCTCCCAATGAATGTAGTTCACAAAGGGGTGTACATTTCTGAAAACTCTCTTCCAAAACTAGGCTACTCTGCCTCCTCAAAGCTAATAGTGAAGCCCTCAGTCAGTATACTAATGCCCTTGCCCCATGCAGCCCCAGTGTAGCTGATAGGAATAGGCCCCAAGCCATGTGGGTTAGTGTGCAGGAGGTGGTACAGACAAGGGTTGTATGAATAATATGTTCAACTACTTGAACCTGTTAACCTGTTTATAAAAAGTAATGTGCTTTTATTTATTTATTTAGATTTTGATAACTGGGTAAGGTCACTGAGACCCGAGGTCCCTTTTCAGGAGCGACCTGGATTAGTTACAGACAATAATTACATATGTTGGCAGGAGTACACAGTAGTACATACATTGGTAGGAGTACACACTAGCTGGAGCATACATTGATAGGGTATAGAGTACATTACAGAGCATGTCAGTTACATACACATAATAACATAGCAAATAACTCAGACATATGACATCTTAACCAACAATGCTTTGGGGACAGGTGGTAACAGCAATATACAGGATATATTGCCACCCGTGACAGCTGACTGCCATGAGACAAGCTAGTTCCAGCCACCAAGACTAAGTTCCGGGCTAGTGGTTATAGCCACAGAGGCTAAACTCTAGCAGGTAAACTTTCAGGCCCGATTTAAAACCCTGAATAGTACAACAATTAGCCAAATCAACAGGAGAAGGTTCCATAAATGTGGGGCAGCGTATCAAAGAGCGCCATAGTTAGTTCGGACACAAGGGATGTCTAGGGATGGCCAGTGAGGATCTCAGGCTCCGCCCCTGACTTTGGGATTAGCAGCCCATGCAGGTGAGGAGGCGGCCAACAGTGGTAAATTTGAAGGTCAGGCTCAAAGAGGAGAAGGCTAGTTTTTGTCGGATAGAAGGCCAGTGGAGATCAGTGAGGACCTCATAAGTGGTGCCTTCTTGGGGGAGTTGGTGGCAAAATGAGCCATCCTGTGGTAGAGCATAGTAAGTTTTTTGTTCGCCTCCCTTAGGGAATGCAGCAGGGGAGCCCCATAGAGGAGGGAGGGAGTAGGGTGCAGTTAGATATGGCACAACGAGCCTTGAGAGAAAGAGAGTCACCCAGCCTATAGAGAAGTCCTAACTTCTGTGGTGGACTTAACAACAGAGTCAATATGAGGCTGGAAGGTCTTGCCTGATCAAGCAGGACTCCGAGGCACTTGATCTTGTCTGTGACCTCTATTCTCTCCCTTGGGCAGTATGAAGCTGAAAGATGCCACGATGGTCTGAGCCAAGGCATCTGGATCCGGACAGGACTGCTTTTGTTTTTTTCTTCATTCATTACAAGTGAGTTTCAGGAGAACCACGCCCAGTGCAGCTAGACTGGCCTGAGGTTGGCACTGATTACGCTAGGAAGTGGATCACTGCAGTAGACAACACTGTCATCTGCATAGAGGATAAGGTTGTTCCTCCCGCCAACCTCTATATCACTGACAAAAGAGTAAACAACAGGGGACCAAGGATCGAGCCCTGGGGTACCCGGAGATTACCGGTTTAGCACTAGACTGGGTTCCTCTCCATAGGTCTTTTGGGTTCGGTTGAGCAGATAGCTCTCGAACCATGTAGCAGACAGCCCATCCAGTCCAAGTAGGTGAAGTTTAGTGAGGAGAAGTTCATGTGCTGACCAAGTCAAATGCCTTGATAAATCAATGAATAGAGCTCCCGTTGGGAAACCTTGGTCCATTGAAGCAAGGATGTCCGATGTGAGCTGGATAAGGGCTGCAACAGTGCCATGGCCTTCCTAAAGCTGTGTTGAATGTCAGCTAGAGTAGGTGCCCTCTCGAGGTAGTCCTGTATTTGATTGTAGACCAGTCTCTCCTGCACCTTGGCTAGTGGGCAGAGAATGGAGATTGGCCTGTAGTTCTCCACATATTCCTGGGGTCCTTGTTTGTGAATGGGGACAATGGTTGGCACCTTCCCTTTATCTGGGACCTTTCCTTCAAGGAGGGACCTGTTGATATGCAGGGCAACTGGGTGGGAGATAGCCGGAGTTTGAGCCCGCGAGGAGTCTAGGTTCATGCAAGTCACGCCACGGAGAGGAGTCTGGGTTTATACGTTGCAGAAGGAAATACCTCAGTGGTTTGACCAGCTTCAAGTGAAACTGGAGTCGGGAGTGTTCCAGGCGGTGCCTCTGTTGCTGGGGGCACCAGAGGGTGGTGGGGTTTGGTTCCTCCAGAATGGAGAAAGTGGTACCAAACGCCTCTGCAATTAAGGTGGGATCATTGGTTAGGGTATCACCGATCAGGAGCGCACCTTCTGGGCACTGGGGCACCTGCAGTATACATTGCCAAATGAAAAGTATGGTAATGCTGTTGTTATAGCCAGTTATTTTAACTCATGCATCAGAATTTCTTTTATGGTATACCAATGAAACATGCATGTATTTATGTATAATGTTCTCTATATAGAAATTAAGTAGTGTATAGACTTGAAGTGGATGCCAGGTTTTTCCAGGCAGGAAGTGTAACCCTCACCCAATTCGGAGGTTTAATTTAATGTCTTCCTGACTCCTTAATGCCCACTGTCAGGCTGTTGTCCTGTCATTGTGTGATCTTGTTTATTTACGTGTGAGTGCCATATTAAGCCTCCGCTGTCCCTAGCTAACCTGTCTTAAGTAAATGGTCTGAGCTGGGTCCAAATGATTCAGGGCTTGTGATCAGCCAGACAGTGTTTGTTTTGCTCCACTCTGCAGTCGCTACTTGTGCAGAGGGAGCCTATGTAGAACTGTGCTTATTTGCTGTTTGTGCACTGTTATATTCAAAATAGAGAAGTTTGTCTAACCTGCTTTATTTGCAGCTTGTTCATCTGGATGGAGCCACCATGTTAGGTCTGGGACTTCCAGTATTGGACCAATAGAACTACTGGGGACCTAAATGGATCTGAACCCCAGTGTTCTGTGGGAAGGAAATTCTATTGTTTTGTAGTTTTCAGTTGGCACCAAATTAACCTGGAGGGGGCCTAACTGTAACTGACAGCTCCTTCAGCCAACTGAACTCCTGAATTTACAAGGAAATCCCAGTGTGATGAGAGAGTGGATCAGTTAGAGTTAGAGGTTGAAGTGTGAACAGCCTAAGCTTTCGAACGTGCTTGCCAGAAGGAGTATAGGGAATCGGAGGGAAGAGGCCCGACTTGCCTCCCTGACACCTTTCTCCTGCTTGAAACTGCCTGTAGCAAGTTGGACTTGCTCGATTCCAGCCTGGAACTGCGGCAAGAAGAAAGAAGAGCGTTTATTAGTGCTACTTGCAGTTTGGACAGACTTGTTCCTGAAGCAATTGGCCCAGCTTGTGTGCGAGACATACTTGGATTGAAATGTTTGCTCAGTAAAGCTGCTGAATTAAGCTCTCTAACCTTGTCAGCCTTGAAAAATTCAAATATCTCATTAATCAGCAACTGCAGGATAGTTGCAAATGCTACTCTTAAATTTCTTCTGCCTTATCTCTACCTGCCCTTTCTTCTATTGTCTCTACATTCTCAACCACAGGCCTTAGCTACCAATATTTCCTATGATATTACTATCTAATACTCTCTGTAAGCACTGCCGTAGTGGGGTTAGCACTTACCTTATAGTCATTACATGTTTGCTATTGACCATATAGGCTGTAACAATTGTTTTGTATGCTTTCTTGTACTCAATCGATCATTATTGAATTTTATACCTAATTCATCCTGTAAACTGTAATCACCTAATATTCTTTAGAAAATGGGCTTCTTACTTGCTGCAATCTGATTGGTCAGTACCCTCAAGATAGGGGTACATTAAGTTTCAATAGATGACCAGCAAGTAAGAAGTACCAGTCTATACTGCCACTTAACCACTCTAGTATCCTAGTACCCACCGGCTCCTAATTGGCCAAAATACTTCATTTCCATTTCAAATAATCGCCATTTTTTTCACCGCTAGCGAGACATCCTGCCCTACCCTCCCCAATTCAGTGCCACCTGCACATGAACCCAGACCTGGCCACATCCAGAAAGTATCACAATTAAAAAAGAAATTTTTAAATAAAACTCAAGCTGTCCGCCTCCACATCACCGCAGTCACCAACGAGTAATTCAAAACTGCAGCAGCGCGCCATCACATAAAGCTGCCTCTTCCGCATGCCAACAGAAAACGCTCCATTTTAAAATAAAAAAATCTAACATTACGGAACTCATCGTGACTGCTGACTCTCCGCCGCCTTCTTAGCTTCCTCCCGGTCCCGGTCCTGGTATCGCAACCACACCAGCAGAGCCCGACACAAACTGCACACCAACCCCCCACGGACTCTCCAAGCTTCCTTTACTCCCGATATCAAGAATAACGAGACTCCAAAACCGGTGCACACCAACCCCCACGGAATCTGCAATAGGACAAAATCCATACTGGAGGAGGAACCACTTTTACTAAAAATGACTACAAAACTTTAGTTAAACAATTTTTTTTTTTAATGAAACTTTTTTTCTTTGCAGTGCCCATTTTTAACACAATAATGCCCTCCAGGGTAGGGTATGGGCAATACCGACCGACAGGGCTATAAGGCCCTGGCCGTCCGGGTATTGCCCAATACCGCCCAATTCCTGCCCGGCATTATTGTGCTTTACATAAGCATACACATATCCCTCTAAATCTTTGGTATGCAGAGAGTAGATTCCCAGTATTTTAACCTTTCATTATATGATTTGTTGTGTAATCCAGTAATGGCTTTTGTCATCCTTCTCTGTATACCCTCAATCCTGTTTATGTCTTCACATTTATATAGTGACCATACCTGCACACAATATTCAAGGTTAGGCCTAACCAAAGAATTAAACAAAGGTACTAAGACTTTAGCCTCCTATTCGATATATGTCTGAGAATACACTTTAAATTCTGGTTTGCCTTTTTCATCTGAAGGAACAATGATAACTAAAGGAGAAATCAGGGTGATACTGATTCTCAGATCTCTTCCTGAATAGTATCAAGCAGATTTATTGATCCGATTTTATATAGTGCTTTTGATTGTTTTTACTCAGATGCATGGTTTTACATTTATCAATATTTAATTCTAACTTATTTGCTTCTGTCCAAGATGCTATATTAGTAATTGCTTGTTGTAAGTGTATTGTATCTAATGAATTTCTTACAGTAGTTCCTAATCTACAGTCATCTGCGAATTTAGATAACCAAATATTTGAATTGTTTATTTTAAAGTTGATATATAGGCATTGAATAGGCAAGGCCCCAACACTGAACCCTGGGGCACTCCACTTGTCACCATACTCACTTCAGAATATACTCCCCGACCAAAACCCTTTGTCTCCTGTCGTCCAACCAGTCTCTAATCCAGCAAATCACATTTGTCTCTATCCCCAGATTTTTAAGACAATGATCAGTTCTCTATGGGGTAATTTGTCAAAGGCCTTTGAAAAATCCATGAAGACCACATCCACTGGGTATCCCTGGTCGAGTGCTTTATTGACCCTCTCATAGAAGGTTAAAAGATTTGTTTGACAAGACCTTGACTTAGTAAAGCCATGTTGGGAGATGTCCAACATACCTTTTCATGCAGGAGGCAGTTATCCTTTCCTTATGTATGTTCTCCAGTATTTTCCCAGAAGTGATGTAAGACTTATTGGTCTAAAATTTGAAGATAATGATCTAGTTCCCTTTAAAGATGGGAACAACAATAGCTTCCTTCTAGCCTTTTGGGACTACTCCTTTATCCAAAGATGTCTGAAAAATATATGTGAGTGGTAACACCAAATTTTCTGCTACTTCTCTGATAAACCTAGGATGAATGATCGGGACCCGAGACTTGTTTATATCTATTGTTTTAAGTTTATCTAATACATTCTTGGTATCAATAACAACTGAACCCAGAATAGGGATATCCTGATATTCCTCCTGTGTAATAGGTTTAGTATTGAATACTGAACAAAAATAATTATTCTGAAAATCAACTGTTTCCTTGATTGACATGGGCTGTTGTAAATTATCCTTAAAGGGACCAATCGTATTAGAATTTGTTCATACTAAGATAAAATATAACAACATTAGGCAAGTAGGACACATTCTAATAAGGAGAGTTTTAATCAATTGGAAATAATTTCCTTCTGCTGAAATGAACTGGTGTTGCAGTATAAATGCAGACACTAGAGGCCACTGCCGTCTCTATAATGAAGGCATACAGCAACCTGACAAGCAACAGAGAACACACCCTGACTGCAAGAGCCTGCAGGTATCTGCTTTATTCTAAACGCAAGTTTAGATTACTTTATTTTTAGTTGTACCTTTGTTTTATTCAGATAACCGCTACCAAAAGACTGTGCAAGGAGAGTTTAACAGTTTAGCCCTTTTGCTGTTCCAACGACAGAGCACAGCTGTTGGCTTAAAAGTCTCCACAGTGACTTTTTGTAAGGTACTATTTCATGATACCCAACTTCAGGCAAAGGAATATGACATGTAGTCTCTTCATCTCCTATACATTTTATCTGTACCAGAAACTGTACTTTAGTTCGTGATTTCGGGGAAAACAAAGGGAAGTACTCTAGGCATTTTGACTGTAATGAAGTCCACCAGGACTCAAGGCTGCACCATTACAGCCTTCTGCCACGCCTAAGACGGAGTCGGGCAGGCATGTTTACCAGCTTGATACTGCACCGACGCTTGTATAGGGATATTTACACATAAACAGATCTGCTTGCAACCCATAATATTAGTTGCTATGCATATTGTCATTCACGCAAGGCAAATACCTGATTGTTTTTTCTGTAGCAATGCTCAATTTTCAAAGTCCTTTTCAGAGCTCAGATAAGACACTAAAGCACAACGGCAGTCAAATGTGCAGTCCTTTCAGGAGCTCCATAACCATTTTAAACAATCTAACATTCGATACCTTCGTTGCCAGTCACAGGGTACAGACCCTTCTCCTCGGGTTGGATTGCTTAACTCATTATTTTACTGGTGTATACTGTTACTTATTTCTAGGGATTATACTATTCCCTGTTTTGGTAGAATTGCTAATGTGAGGTCTCTTTTTGACCTGCAAGCAACTATCCTATTATTGGACCAAAAAGAAAAGGAGCATTAGAGGAGACAGATAAGGATGAGATGGGAGGGGTGCCTCAGAGGTGGCCAACCATCTGAACTAGAAACATTAGGATAGTATAAAGAAAGCAGAGAAGAAACTGTTGCAACAGTAGTTTTATATTTAGAAGGAAAAGAAGGTCCAAATCAAGGGACAGGACTAATCCCTGTCACCCCCAACACTGTGTTTGTTTTACTCACTACTTTATGTTGTGTTGCTGCATGTATTGTTCTCCTGATTTTACTCCTGTTGTACTGACTCGCCACTGTAACACTGTATTGTTTGTTATGTTGGGCTGTTGAAGCGCTAGGCCCACCTTGTAAATGAGTTGCCTTAAGGGTGTTTCACCTGGTTAAATAAAGAATTGATTGAGTGATTGATTGGATTGCTACCGGCTATATCCGAACTATACCCTTAGATAGCTGTTTATTTTGAATGTGCTGAATGTGTTATGTGTGCCGAGACCTGCGCGCCCACAGCAAACCTGTTACGCCAGCTGGAGGCATCACCAGCAGAGCCTATGAACTTTGCCAGACTGCTCACCTGCCTGGGCCCTGCCAAATCGGCCTAGACCGCAACTCCTGCACCAGAGACTTTTTGGCAGAGACCAGCTTATGGATCCAGCCCCCTGCAACAACAACACGCAGGTTGCGGCCACCTGGAGGAAAGGCCATGAAGAGGAGGTGTGTTGTGTTGTGTTGGCCCTGTTTCCCATGCCCATCGGCCATCACCATGTGATTCCATATTGCCTGCCTTACAACAGAATCCTGGTAGTGTTAGTACAATCAGGGTAGCTCCTGCAACGAGTGTATAAATCATCTGTGGTACCATCTAATTGTTTCAATTTCTTGGTTTTACAAAGGACTGAGCTAACTGGCTCAGATTACAAATAATCTGATTGTTTTGCATGTTAACTGTCTCTTCTTTCCAGCAAGGGCCCCAACATAAGCTGCAATGCCAGCCAGCCCTGGGCAACGCCCTGGCTAGCCCGACTTACCATCCTGGGTACCCAGTGTTGTGTGACTGTCAGTTTGGGACAAAAGTGATGCAATCACTGAACAAAGTCAGATTTTAAATCATTTGACTAGATTCACGCCTCTTCTTTGTTCATTGCCCCTAAATAAACCGGATTGTCTTTCTTCACGCTTAACCTGGCTAGTGTGCATATTATTAGTTGGATTATAGCGTTAAGAGTGTGCTATTGTATTGATAACCTTACTTTACAGGGATCTCCAGGAAACTGCTGCAAATCTAACCCTGGTGGTAAGTGTGAAGGGTTTGGGCATATCTTTACTGTTCCATACTGTCTGTGAATTTACTACTGCATCAGGTACTAGGCCACTAGGAGGGTTGGTGGGTGCTTATAGCTTCCCAGAGGGCTATAACATAACAGATTAACATCCCAAAACCATTACTCTGGGTGGAGGCACCTTGTTACTGAACCCAGATCCCTCAATCTGTGTATAGTCATACAGACAGGGGTAGTAGCCTAGGGGTTACAGTAGCATGCTAAATCTGAAGACAGGCTGGAATCTGAACACGGGCCGGAGACAGAAGCTGAGCAGCCACACCATTTTCAAGCAGAGATGTTTTTGACCACTTGCAAGGCTTTTTTCTTGTCTGGGTCTGAGAGGAACCTTCCAGAAAAATGCTATTTTAGTGCCTTCCCAGACTATATCACCATGCCTTCTAGCAGCCTGCAGCAGAGGAATATGAGCTTCCATGTTCAAAGCATAACAATAATAGCCATAGGGCGCGGGCACCTACACCACTCGGTCTAGCTTGCATTGAGACAGCAAAAGCTTTGAGGCTGGAAATACCTGAATCCATTGGTAAAAGTCCCATGTCTGTAAAGATCAGTCGAGAGACCGCTAAGAGTATATCCGCTCTGCCAGCCAGATGAGGAGGAAGCCCACACTCCTAATATTCGACTGCTGGTGGCTATTTTCAAGAGCTTCCATCTTAGCTTGCAAAAATTGAATGTCCTTCACAAAAGTAGCATTCCTTTCATGCTGGTGATCTGCCTCAAGATTAAGCGCCGTGATGTTGGTGGCATTCGATTGTACCTTAGAGTCCAGTTCACCAAATCATGCTTCGACTGCTGCAAGTCTGCAATTCATTTCTCTCTGGACTCTTGAATTTTCTGCAGCATAGCCATGATTTGTGAGTTTGGCAGCTCTGCAATGAGGTCAGCCCTTGCCCTGAGCCCTTCGATCTGGCCGGTGATGATAAAAGATCTTCAAACTCTGTGACAAGTGGTTATGGTCCTGCTTTTGCATCCATCTTAGTTCTCCAGCAATCAAGACTCACACGGACACTGCTGGATACAACATTTAGGCACTGAAGTTAGGCACAAAGAGACTATAATCACTAGTGGCTGTTAATTGATCAGAAAAATCTGCCACCTTGTTGGCTGCTCTACAGCACCCCCAAGTCTCTATTTTGACCTGGGTGCAAGAGCCAGACACCACCATTAAAAATGGAAAATGTACAAGAGAAATATCAGAGACTACACAGTTTTTGGATGTGATATAAGCTTGAAGTTCAAAAGGGTCAGACTCAACACACACAACTACCCTCTCTGATCCTGCCTATAATTCAGGAATTTTCTTTGGTGATGTCAGCAAAGAAAATTCTGTCAATGATTTTGTCCGATTTGTTTCGTTGTCTCACCCTCAACTGCTAATGTGATAAGACAGCTTAGACTGTTCTGACTTATTGTGTTTCCAGGTGTGTCTTTATTCCTTTAGGGTACTGAAGGATTGTTAACATGAGCATATAGTGACTGTTATAACAAGTGCAATGGTACCCAATTGGTGGATGCCAGGAAACATAGCTAGTGGCAGTGATTCAAGCAATGAAGAGATGTTCTGTGGACAGTTTTCAGAAGGTCAGAGTAAGTAAGTAAGTAAAGTTTATTTATAAGTGCCTTTCAGAAACCAAAGCGCTGTACAGTAATAACATTAAATAATAAACTAATATTAATAATAAAATCAATCTTTAAACGCTTTAAAACAAAAAGGTTTTTAGCTCAGATTTAAAACTCTTGACGGTCAGGGCAGCCTCATATCCGCAGGTAGAGAATTCCACAGGGTGGGGGCAGCGTAAGAAAATGCACTTGCCCCAGATGTCTTTAAATGAACCCTGGAATTCTAGCAATCCTCGCCGGTGGATCGGAGGAGCGAGAGGGACAGTAGGGAGTAAGGGATCTTGCAGATACTGCGTCCCTGTTCGTAGGGCTTTATAGGTCAGTAACCCGACCTTAAAGGTGATCCGACACTGAACCGGCAGCCAGTGTAGTCCACGCAGCACAGGCGTATATGGCTATTTCTAGATGTCCTAGTCAAAAGCCTGGCTGCTGCATTCTGCACCAGCTGCAAGCAGTGGATATCAACCCCTGGTAGCCCTAGGTACAAGGCATTGCAGTAGTCAAGGCAAGAGGTCACAAAGGCGTGACCAAGGTAGGAAGGTCAGCCAGAGGAACCAGGTGTTTCACCGAGCGATATTTCTAAGATGGTAAATGAGGATTTGACAACGGCTGACACCTGAGATTTTAGGGTCAGGCCCATCTATAATAACGCCCAGATTACGTATCTGGTCTGAGGTTGGGAGCTGGACACCATCGAGCCATATGCCGATGGAGTCCCAGCCCTACAACCCGCCTCAAGGCGACCAGAGTCCACAGCCAGCACCTCAGTCTTATCCGGTTTAACTTCAGCCAGCTGGTACTCATCCAATCTTTGATTTCGATAGACAGTTGTTAAGCACAGAGATCGCATCTTCCTGTCCAGGACTGAAGGACAGACACAACTGGGTATCATCTGCATAGCAGTGAAAACCCAGATTGTATTGCCTAATAATGTCTCCCAATGGCATATATACGGCGAACAACATGGGTGCTAAAATGGAGCCTCAGGCACCCCACAGGATAGGGAGATGGCGCCAGAGGAATAAATTCCAGTGACAACTCTCTGCCTCTGACCCATGAGGAAGGATCGAAACCAATGTAGAACACGTGCCAGTCAGTCCACAGTAATAAAGCATGAAGCTCAAAAAGCACACCATGGTTCACAGTATCAAATGCTGTGGAGAGATCAAGAAGGACTAGAATAGTACATGAGCCTTCGATCTCTCGCAATCAGGAGATCATTTAAAACCCGGACAAGGGTGGTCTCAGTGCTATGTCTTTTCCTAAATCCCAATTGAAGAGTATCATAGACATCAGAAGGCAGACATTCAATAAATCTTTGTGCTACGATCAGTTCTTCTTCGGGATTTGTACTCCATCGTGATTGCACACATCATCTAATGTTGTCTTATCTAAAACAAAGTACTTGTTGGTTTCAAAGCCTGAACTGCTTTCAGTAGGTCTCCCCACCTTTGAAAATTGTTGTCTCAATTCTGCAATCATATTGTCTAAAACTGGGTGGTAAATTTTAGTTCAGTAATCTGTTTCGAGGTAACTGGTTGCTGTTCCGTAAGTCTTTGTCAACTACATATGCATCAAGATGAGCTGCTAAGTGATGGGTATGTCATGGGTGGGTCCTTTCTTGTGTTACACTGTCGGGAACTATGTTAAGTGGTACTGTGAATGCTGTTGCTTTATGGAGTCATTATTTCAATTTATCTTCATTTCTGAATGAAACCAGAGTATCAGTACATGCTTCTACTGCAATGCCAGCACTGGCTAGATCCAGATCTTCAGTCTGTAGTACATTTTGGGTCCTTCTTAGAATCCAAGCATGTGATCAAAGAGGAAAAGACAAAATACAGTGTTGAATGACATCATGAAGTTGTAGAAGCTCCTGAGCTTAGGGTGCATTTCCATGCTCACAGTGAGAGAGATAAGAGACTATAGACTCATAAGTACGCCTCAGTGTTGTTTTTGACATCCCACCTAGTGTCACTCAAAGCTGCGACTTTGTATGTTCTGTCAAGTCCCGTGTCTTGCTGTATCTGTTTCAATCTATCATTGTGTACTACAGATGTCGAAAATGTATGCACACATTGCACAAAATTGAAAAGTCTTTTACTTGAAATACACTAGCATGAATCAACAAGAGTGAGATTTAAGTTATGTGCATAACAGTGAAATATACACAGCCTGCAGATGGTCCTTTTGAAAAGCTCCTGAACGCCATTAAAATGGCCACTCATGACACTTGCACCATTGTATGCTTGGGCAACAAAAGTAACATCTGGCTCAAAATATCAAACTTTTCAAGTTCTCATTAGTGGTACAACACAAACCTCTTGCATCCAGTTCTGAGACTTTAACAAAGCACAGAAAATGTTCAACAGGTTTATGGTTATGAACATATCACCCACAGATGCTTATTTGTTCCTGACATGAAATGTCTCTACTGTCATCAGACAAAACTGATGCAACTTCAGCATTTTTGGTTCTTACTGAATTGCATATGTAATACAGGATGGGGCAGACTGAATCAGATCATTCTGTGACTTTGCTGAGATATATGTTGCATTTGATGGGATAGAATTATTTACTTGAAGCACTCTGTCAAATGTTTTAATCAAATCTAAAGCCTCCTGAAATTTTCTTTATTAACACTCTGCTCACCTTCAGTGTGACCACAGAAAGGTAACCCTAGCCAACCAAATATAGAGTGACTTCAACCAGTCTCTTCATGTATTCTCTTCTTTGCAGAATTTGTTTAACCTTGCCTTGCCTATCAGTATATAGAAGTTACCCATTTTATTTGTGCACTTATATGCAGACTAGGCAACCATTGCACTTCTATGAGTGTGAGTTAATGTGCATAACAGTGAACATACACAGCCTGCAGATGGTCCTTTTGAAAAGCTCAGATGAGGCATACTGATGAGTCCTGGTAGGATGAAACACGTGTCTATGTCTTCTGTTGTCACCCTTTGCAAACTGTGTGAGAGGCCTTTCGCACCATGCATTTCTGCTTAAAGTTGAACCAGCATAGTATTCTGTGGTGATTTGCATATGCAGCCCATGATGCTTTGCATTGTGGGGCATGTGTGATTTAGTTGTTTGTAATTGTGTGAAGCGCCTTGATAATTTGAAAGGCACTCAAAAATAAAGATATTATTATTATGTGTGCACTTTGAATTTCTCCAATGCCTTTTTCCAGTTTTGAAACCCATGAATTGTAAATGCTTTATCAGTGCGCCCTGCCCATGTATGAAACATCTACATGTGAAGCAGAATATATTCTAGTCATAGGCTGAGCGGGCCTTTCTCTTTATTGCCAAGATTAGTATAGGTTTATTTTAGGAATACCAAAATCAAAGGGCTCCAAGGGCAATGTCGAGATCAGCAGGACTCATTGTGCACTTTGAGCCAGCCCTGTCTACAGGACAACCCATGATTCATCCTGATCAAGTTTCACAAATATACAGAGGAAGAATGGGTGCTTTGGAAGGCCAGAACGGATGGAGGACCCAAGTACAAGAATCAAATCCTGCAAATATTCTCAGACGTCAGCACCAAACTCTTTAACAGAACGGAAAAATTTATGAAGTCAAAGAAGTGCTCAGGAAGCAAAATATCCTTCATCCTGCTCAGGACCGCCAAGCTTTGGATTATGCTGAATGGAAAGCCTTCTTTCTTCATGGATCCTAAGAGGCTATGGACTTGTTACAATCGAGCCCCAAGGAATGACTAGGATGTTCAAGTAATTACTATATATTACAAGGCATTTAGAAGTGGGACCTTGGCAGTCACCATCTGTTTCTTTGTTACTAAGGGTGTTAATTGTCCTTTGAACTTCCTCTGTTTGTCTGCTTAGTCTGCAGAGCACTATGTGTGGACAGAATTGGGGGTCCAGGGTTTTCTTGAAATGGTAAGCTTGATATTCACTGACCAGAATTTAATCTTCCTGGAACCAGGGGCCATTGAGATCTGTGTATGTAATCTCCCCACGCCTTACCCCTGGCCAAGGTGGTGACCATCTACACGTTTGGGAGCTGCTCAAAAGAACCCCAGGCACAGTGACTCCAGGACATTTGGTAACAGTGTGTGAGAACTGACTGAGTCTCTTTGTCCAGTTATGTAGCTTGGTTAAATGTGGAGAGGATTAACTTCTGTTCTTTCTACATGTTGGGGGCATACGGAATGGAGCAGGCAGTTTTCTAGAAGGGAGAACTCTGCTCTGAAGAGGTAGGCCAGACACCTCAAGCAGCGCTGGAGGAAGGCGCCATGTTCGGGGTCCTCGTGCACTAAATTCTTTAGCCTCCCTACTGATATATGTCTGAGAATACACTTTAAATTCTGGTTTGCCTTTTTTCATCTGAAGGAACAACGATAACTAAAGGAGAAATCAGGGGTGATACTGATTCCCAGATCTCTTTCCTGAATAGTATCAAGCAGATTTATTGATCCGATTTTATATAGTGCTTTTGATTGTTTTTACTCAGATGCATGGTTTTACATTTATCAATATTTAATTCTAACTTATTTGCTTCTGTCCAAGATGCTATATTAGTAATTGCTTGTTGTAAGTGTATTGTATCTAATGAATTTCTTACAGTAGTTCCTAATCTACAGTCATCTGCAATTTAGATAACCAAATATTTGAATTGTTTATTTTAAAGTTGATATAGGCATTGAATAGGCAAGGCCCCAACACTGAACCCTGGGGCACTCCACTTGTCACCATACTCACTTCAGAATATACTCCCCGACTAAAACCCTTTGTCTCCTGTCGTCCAACCAGTCTCTAATCCAGCAAATCACATTTGTCTCTATCCCCAGATTTTTAAGACAATGATCAGTTCTCTATGGGGTAATTTGTCAAAGGCCTTTGAAAAATCCATGAAGACCACATCCACTGGGTATCCCTGGTCGAGTGCTTTATTGACCCTCTCATAGAAGGTTAAAAGATTTGTTTGACAAGACCTTGACTTAGTAAAGCCATGTTGGGAGATGTCCAACATACCTTTTCATGCAGGAGGCAGTTATCCTTTCCTTATGTATGTTCTCCAGTATTTTCCAGAAGTGATGTAAGACTTATTGGTCTAAAATTTGAAGATAATGATCTAGTTCCTTTTAAAGATGGGAACAACAATAGCTTCCTTCTAGCCTTTTGGGACTACTCCTTTATCCAAAGATGTCTGAAAATATATGTGAGTGGTAACACCAAATTTTCTGCTACTTCTGATAAACCTAGGATGAATGATCGGGACCCGAGACTTGTTTATATCTATTGTTTTAAGTTTATCTAATACATTCTTGGTATCAATAACAACTGAACCCAGAATAGGGATATCCTGATATTCCTCCTGTGTAATAGGTTTAGTATTGAATACTGAACAAAAATAATTATTCTGAAAATCAACTGTTTCCTTGATTGACATGGGCTGTTGTAAATTATCCTTAAAGGGACCAATCGTATTAGAATTTGTTCATACTAAGATAAAATATAACAACATTAGGCAAGTAGGACACATTCTAATAAGGGAGAGTTTTAATCAATTGGAAATAATTTCCTTCTGCTGAAATGAACTGGTGTTGCAGTATAAATGCAGACACTAGAGGCCACTGTCATCTCTATAATGAAGGCATACAGCAACCTGACAAGCAACAGAGAACACACCCTGACTGCAAGAGCCTGCAGGTATCTGCTTTATTCTAAACGCAAGTTTAGATTACTTTGGCTTTAGTTGTACCTTTGTTTTATTCAGATAACCGCTACCAAAAGACTGTGCAAGGAGAGTTTAACAGTTTAGCCCTTTTGCTGTTCCAACGACAGAGCACAGCTGTTGGCTTAAAAGTCTCTCCACAGTGACTTTGTACAAGTACTATCAAGGATACCCAACTTCAGGCAAAGGAATATGACATGTAGTCTCTTCATCTCCTATACATTTTATCTGTACCAGAAACTGTACTTTAGTTCTGCATTTCGGGAAAACAAAGGGAAGTACTCTAGGCATTTTTGACTGTAATGAAGTCCACCAGGACTCGGCTGCACCATTACAGCCTTCTGCCACGCCTAAGACGGAGTCGGGCAGGCATGTTTATCAGCTTGGATACTGCACCGGACGCTTGTATAGGGATATTTACACATAAACAGATCTGCTTGCAACCCATAATATTAGTTGCTATGCATATTGTCATTCAGCAAGGCAAATACCTGATTGTTTTTTCTGTAGCAATGCTCAATTTTCAAAGTCCTTTTCAGAGCTCAGATAAGACACTAAAGCACGAACGCAGTCAAATGTGCAGTCCTTTCAGGAGCTCCATAACCATTTTAAACAATCTAACATTCGATACCTTCGTTGCCAGTCACAGGGTACAGACCCTTCCTCGGGTTGGATTGCTTAACTCATTATTTTACTGGTGTATACTGTTACTTATTTCTAGGGATTATACTATTCCCTGTTTTGGTAGAATTGCCAATGTGAGGTCTCTTTTTGACCTGCAAGCAACTATCCTATTATTGGACCAAAAAGAAAAGGAGCATTAGAGGAGACAGATAAGGATGAGATGGGAGGGGCGCCAGAGGTGGCCAACCATCTGAACTAGAAACATTAGGATAGTATAAAGAAAGCAGAGAAGAAACTGTTGCAACAGTAGTTTTATATTTAGAAGGAAAAGAAGGTCCAAATCAAGGGACAGGACTAATCCCTGTCACCCCCAACACTGTGTTTGTTTTACTCACTACTTTATGTTGTGTTGCTGCATGTATTGTTCTCCTGATTTTACTCCTGTTGTACTGACTCGCCACTGTAACACTGTATTGTTTGTTATGTTGGGCTGTTGAAGCGCTAGGCCCACCTTGTAAATGAGTTGCCTTAAGGGTGTTTCACCTGGTTAAATAAAGAATTGATTGAGTGATTGATTGGATTGCTACCGGCTATATCCGAACTATACCCTTAGATAGCTGTTTATTTTGAATGTGCTGAATGTGTTATGTGTGCCGAGACCTGCGCCCCACAGCAAACCTGTTACGCCAGCTGGAGGCATCACCAGCAGAGCCTATGAACTTTGCCAGACTGCTCACCCTGCCTGGGCCCTGCCAAATCGGCCTAGACCGCAACTCCTGCACCAGAGACTTTTTGGCAGAGACCGCTTATGGATCCAGCCCCTGTGCAACAACAACACGCAGGTTGCGCCACCTGGAGGAAAGGCCATGAAGAGGAGGTGTGTTGTGTTGTGTTGGCCCTGTTTCCCATGCCCATCGCCATCACCATGTGATCTCCATATTGCCTGCCTTACAACAGAATCCTGGTAGTGTTAGTACAATCAGGGTAGCTCCTCGCAACGGTGTATAAATCATCTGTGGTACCATCTAATTGTTTCAATTTCTTGGTTTTACAAAGGACTGAGCTAACTGGCTCAGATTACAAATAATCTGATTGTTTTGCATGTTAACTGTCTTTCTTTCCAGCAAGGGCCCCAACATAAGCTGCAATGCCAGCCAGCCCTGGGCAACGCCTCTAGCCCGACTTACCATCCTGGGTACCCAGTGTTGTGTGACTGTCAGTTTGGGACAAAAGTGCATGCAATCACTGAACAAAGTCAGATTTTAAATCATTTGACTAGATTCACGCCTCTTCTTTGTTCATTGCCCCAAATAAACCGGATTGTCTTTCTTCACGCTTAACCTGGCTAGTGTGCATATTATTAGTTGGATTATAGCGTTAAGAGTGTGCTATTGTATTGATAACCTTACTTTACAGGGGATCTCCAGGAAACTGCTGCAAATCTAACCCTGGTGGTAAGTGTGAAGGGTTTGGGCATATCTTTACTGTTCCATACTGTCTGTGAATTTACTACTGCATCAGGTACTAGGCCACTAGGAGGGTTGGTGGGTGCTTATAGCTTCCCAGAGGGCTATAACATAACAGATTAACATCCCAAAACCATTACTCTGGGTGGAGGCACCTTGTTACTGAACCCAGATCCTCAATCTGTGTATAGTCATACAGACAGGGGTAGTAGCCTAGGGGTTACAGTAGCATGCTAAATCTGAAGACAGGCTGGAATCTGAACACGGGCCGGAGACAGAAGCTGAGCAGCCACACCATTTTCAAGCAGAGATGTTTTTGACCACTTGCAAGGCTTTTTTCTTGTCTGGGTCTGAGAGGAACCTTCCAGAAAAATGCTATTTTAGTGCCTTCCCAGACTATATCACCATGCCTTCTAGCAGCCTGCAGCAGAGGAATATGAGCTCCATGTTCAAAGCATAACAACACAGCCATAGGGCGCTGGGCACCTACACCACTCGTCTAGCTTGCATTGAGACAGCAAAAGCTTTGAGGCTGGAAATACCTGAATCCATTGGTAAAGTCCCATGTCTGTAAAGATCAGTCGAGAGACCGCTAAGAGTATATCCGCCTGCCAGCCAGATGAGGAGGAAGCCCACACTCCTAATATTCGACTGCTGGTGGCTATTTTCAAGAGCTTCCATCTTAGCTTGCAAAAATTGAATGTCCTTCACAAAAGTAGCATTCTTTCATGCTGGTGATCTGCCTCAAGATTAAGCTGCTGATGTTGGTGGCATTCGATTGTACCTTAGAGTCCAGTTCACCAAATCATGCTTCGACTGCTGCAAGTCTGCAATTCATTTCCTCTCTGGACTCTTGAATTTTCTGCAGCATAGCCATGATTTGTGAGTTTGGCAGCTCTGCAATGAGGTCAGCCCTTGCCCTGAGCCCTTCGATCTGGCCGGTGATGATAAAAGATCTTCAAACTCTGTGACAAGTGGTTATGGTCCTGCTTTGCATCCATCTTAGTTCTCCAGCAATCAAGACTCACACGGACACTGCTGGATACAACATTTAGGCACTGAAGTTAGCACAAAGAGACTATAATCACTAGTGGCTGTTAATTGATCAGAAAAAATCTGCCACCTTGTTGGCTGCTCTACAGCACCCCCAAGTCTCTATTTTGACCTGGGTGCAAGAGCAACACCACCATTAAAAATGGAAAATGTACAAGAGAAATATCAGAGACTACACAGTTTTGGATGTGATATAAGCTTGAAGTTCAAAAGGGTCAGACTCAACACACACAACTACACTCTCTGATCCCATATATATCAGGAATTTTCTTTGGTGATGTCGCAAAGAAAATTCTGTCAATGATTTTGTCCGGATTTGTTTCGTTGTCTCACCCTCAACTGCTAATGTGATAAGACAGCTTAGACTGTTCTGACTTATTGTGTTTCTCAGGTGTGTCTTTATTCCTTTAGGGTACTGAAGGATTGTTAACATGAGCATATAGTGACTGTTATAACAAGTGCAATGGTACCCAATTGGTGGATGCCAGGAAACATAGCTAGTGGCAGTGATTCAAGCAATGAAGAGATGTTCTGTGGACAGTTTTTTTCAGAAGGTCAGAGTAAGTAAGTAAAGTTTATTTATAAGTGCCTTTCAGAAACCAAAGCACTGTACAGTAATAACATTAAATAATAAACTAATATTAATAATAAAATCAATCTTTAAACGCTTTTAAAAACAAAAAGGTTTTTAGCTCAGATTTAAAACTCTTGACGGTCAGGCAGCCTCATATCCGCAAGGTAGAGAATTCACAGGTGGGGGCAGTAAGAAAATGCACTTGCCCCAGATGTCTTTAAACGAACCCTGAAATCTCTAGCAATCCCTCGCCGGTGGATCGGAGTGAGCTAGAGGGACAGTAGGGAGTAAGGGATCTTGCAGATACTCGGTCCCTGTTCGTGAGGGCTTTATAGGTCAGTAACCCGACCTTAAAGGTGATCCGACACTGAACCGCAGCCAGTGTAGTCCACGAGCACAGGCGTATATGGCTATTTCTAGATGTCCTAGTCAAAGCCTGGCTGCTGCATTCTGCACCAGCTGCAAGCAGTGGATATCAACCCCTGGTAGCCCTAGGTACAAGGCATTGCAGTAGTCAAGGCAAGAGGTCACAAAGGCGTGGACCAAGGTAGGAAGGTCAGCCAGAGGAACCAGGTGTTTCACCTGCGATATTTCTAAGATGGTAAATGAGGATTTGACAACGGCTGACACCTGAGATTTTAGGGTCAGGCGTCATCTATAATAACGCCCAGATTACGCACTCTGGTCTGAGGTTGGGAGCTGGACACCATCGAGCCATATGCCGATGGAGTCCCAGCCCTACAACCCGCCTCAAGGCTACCAGAGTCCACAGCCAGCACCTCAGTCTTATCCGGGTTTAACTTCAGCCAGCTGGTACTCATCCAATCTTTGATTTCGGATAGACAGTTGTTAAGCACAGAGATCGCATCTTCCTGTCCAGGACTGAAGGACAGACACAACTGGGTATCATCTGCATAGCAGTGAAAACCCAGATTGTATTGCCTAATAATGTCTCCAATGGCGCATATATACGGCTAACAACATGGGTGCTAAATGGAGCCTCATGGCACCCCACAGGATAGGAGATGGCGCCAGAGGAATAAATTCCAGTGACAACTCTGCCTCTGACCCATGAGGAAGGATCGAAACCAATGTAGAACCGTGCCAGTCAGTCCACATTATAAACAAGAGGCGCCCAAAAGCACACCATGGTTCACAGTATCAAATGCTGTGGAGAGATCAAGAAGGACTAGAATAGTATTGCCTTCGATCTCTCGCAATCAGGAGATCATTTAAAACCCGGACAAGGGTGGTCTCAGTGCTATGTCTTTTCCTAAATCCCAATTGAAGAGTATCATAGACATCAGAAGGCAGACATTCAATAAATCTTTGTGCTACGATCAGTTCTTCTTCGGGATTTGTACTCCATCGTGATTGCACACATCATCTAATGTTGTCTTATCTAAAACAAAGTACTTGTTGGTTTCAAAGCCTGAACTGCTTTCAGTAGGTCTCCCCACCTTCTAAAATTGTTGTCTCAATTCTGCAATCATATTGTCTAAAACTGGTGGTAAATTTTAGTTCAGTAATCTGTTTCGAGGTAACTGGTTGCTGTTCCGTAAGTCTTGTGTCAACTACATATGCATCAAGATGAGCTGCTAAGTGATGGGTATGTCATGGGTGGGTCCTTTCTTGTGTTACACTGTCGGGAACTATGTTAAGTGGTACTGTGAATGCTGTTGCTTTATGGAGTCATTATTTCAATTTATCTTCATTTCTGAATGAAACCAGAGTATCAGTACATGCTTCTACTGCAATGCCAGCACTGGCTAGATCCAGATCTTCAGTCTGTAGTACATTTTGGGTCCTTCTTAGAATCCAAGCATGTGATCAAAGAGGAAAAGACAAAATACAGTGTTGAATGACATCATGAAGTTGTAGAAGCCCTGAGCTTAGGGTGCATTTCCATGCTCACAGTGAGAGAGATAAGAGACTATAGACTCATAAGTACGCTTCAGTGTTGTTTTTTGACATCCCCACCTAGTGTCACTCAAAGCTGCGACTTTGTATGTTCTGTCAAGTCCCGTGTCTTGCTGTATCTGTTTCAATCTATCATTGTGTACTAAGATGTCGAAAATGTATGCACACATTGCACAAAATTGAAAAGTCTTTTACTTGAAATACACTAGCATGAATCAACAAGAGTGAGATTTAAGTTATGTGCATAACAGTGAACATACACAGCCTGCAGATGGTCCTTTTGAAAGTTCCTGAACGCCATTAAAATGGCCACTCATGACACTTGCACCATTGTATGCTTGGGCAACAAAAGTAACATCTGGCTCAAAATATCAAACTTTTTCAAGTTCTCATTAGTGGTACAACACAAACCTCTTGCATCCAGTTCTGAGACTTTAACAAAGCACAGAAAATGTTCAACAGGTTTATGGTTATGAACATATCACCCACAGATGCTTATTTGTTCCTGACATGAAATGTCTCTACTGTCATCAGACAAAACTGATGCAACTTCAGCATTTTTGGTTCTTACTGAATTGCATATGTAATACAGGATGGGGCAGACTGAATCAGATCATTCTGTGACTTTGCTGAGATATATGTTGCATTTGATGGGATAGAATTATTTACTTGAAGCACTCTGTCAAATGTTTTAATCAAATCTAAAGCCTCCCTGAAATTTTCTTTATTAACACTCTGCTCACCTTCAGTGTGACCACAGTAAGGTAACCCTAGCCAACCCAAATGTAGAGTGACTTCAACCAGTCTCTTCATGTATCTCTCTTTGCAGAATTTGTTTAACCTTGCCCTTGCCTATCAGTATATAGAAGTTACCCATTTTATTTGTGCACTTATATGCAGACTAGGCAACCATTGCACTTCTATGAGTGTGAGTTAATGTGCATAACAGTGAACATACACAGCCTGCAGATGGTCCTTTTGAAAAGCTCAGATGAGGCATACTGATGAGTCCTGGTAGGATGAAACACGTGTCTCATGTCTTCTGTTGTCACCCTTGCAAACTGTGTGAGAGGCCTTTCGCACCATGCATTTCTGCTTAAAGTTGAACCAGCATAGTATTCTGTGGTGATTTGTATATGCAGCCCATGATGCTTTGCATTGTGGGGGCATGTGTGATTTAGTTGTTTGTAATTGTGTGAAGCGCCTTGATAATTTGAAAGGCACTCAAAAAATAAAGATATTATTATTATTATGTGCGCTTTGAATTTCTCCAATGCCTTTTTCCAGTTTTGAAACCCATGAATTGTAAATGCTTTATCAGTGCGTCCCTGCCCATGTATGAAACATCTACATGTGAAGCAGAATATATTCTAGTCATAGGCTGAGCGGGCCTTTCTTTATTGCCAAGATTAGTATAGGGTTTATTTTAGGAATACCTAAAATCAAAGGGCTCCAAGGGCAATATCGAGATCAGCAGGACTCATTGTGCACTTTGAGCCAGCCCTGCTCTACAGGACAACCCATGATTCATCCTGATCAAGTTTCACAAATATACAGAGGAAGAATGGGTGCTTTGGAAGGTCAGAACGGATGGAGGACCCAAGTACAAAAATCAAATCCTGCAAATATTCTCAGACGTCAGCACCAAACTCTTTAACAGAACGGAAAAATTTATGGAAGTCAAAGAAGTGCTCAGGAAGCAAAATATCCCTTTCATCCTGCTCAGGACCGCCAAGCTTTGGATTATGCTGAATGGAAAGCCTCTTTCTTCATGGATCCTAAGAGGCTATGGACTTGTTACAATCGAGCCCCAAGGAATGACTAGGATGTTCAAGTAATTACTATATATTACAAGGCATTTAGAAGTGGGACCTTGGCAGTCACCATCTGTTTCTTTGTTACTAAGGGTGTTAATTGTCCTTTGAACTTCCTCTGTTTGTCTGCTTAGTCTGCAGAGCACTATGTGTGGACAGAATTGGGGGTCCAGGGTTTTCTTGAAATGGTAAGCTTGATATTCACTGACCAGAATTTAATCTTCCTGGAACCAGGGGCCATTGAGATCTGTGTATGTAATCTCCCACGCTCACCCGAGCCAAGGTGGTGACCATCTACACGCTTGGGAGCTGCTCAAAGAACCCCAGGCACAGTGACTCCAGGACATTTGGTAACAGTGTGTGAGAACTGACTGAGTCTCTTTGTCCAGTTATGTAGCTTGGTTAAATGTGGAGAGTGATTAACTTCTGGTTTCTCTTCTACATGTTGGGGCATACGGAATGGAGCAGGCAGTTTTCAGAAGGGAGAACTCTGCTCTGAAGAGGTAGGCCAGACACCTCAAGCAGCGCTGGAGGGAAGGGCGCCATGTTCGGGGGTCCTCGTGCACTAAATTCTTTAGCCTCCCTACTCGATATATGTCTGAGAATACACTTTAAATTCTGGTTTGCCTTTTTTCATCTGAAGGGAACAACGATAACTAAAGGAGAAATCAGGGGTGATACTGATTCCCAGATCTCTTTCCTGAATAGTATCAAGCAGATTTATTGATCCGATTTTATATAGTGCTTTTGATTGTTTTTACTCAGATGCATGGTTTTACATTTATCAATATTTAATTCTAACTTATTTGCTTCTGTCCAAGATGCTATATTAGTAATTGCTTGTTGTAAGTGTATTGTATCTAATGAATTTCTTACAGTAGTTCCTAATCTACAGTCATCTGAATTTAGATAACCAAATATTTGAATTGTTTATTTTAAAGTTGATATAGGCATTGAATAGGCAAGGCCCCAACACTGAACCCTGGGGCACTCCACTTGTCACCATACTCACTTCAGAATATACTCCCCGACCAAAACCCTTTGTCTCCTGTCGTCCAACCAGTCTCTAATCCAGCAAATCACATTTGTCTCTATCCCCAGATTTTTAAGACAATGATCAGTTCTCTATGGGGTAATTTGTCAAAGGCCTTTGAAAAATCCATGAAGACCACATCCACTGGGTATCCCTGGTCGAGTGCTTTATTGACCCTCTCATAGAAGGTTAAAAGATTTGTTTGACAAGACCTTGACTTAGTAAAGCCATGTTGGGAGATGTCCAACATACCTTTTCATGCAGGAGGCAGTTATCCTTTCCTTATGTATGTTCTCCAGTATTTTCCCAGAAGTGATGTAAGACTTATTGGTCTAAAATTTGAAGATAATGATCTAGTTCCTTTTAAAGATGGGAACAACAATAGCTTCCTTCTAGCCTTTTGGGACTACTCCTTTATCCAAAGATGTCTGAAAAATATATGTGAGTGGTAACACCAAATTTTCTGCTACTTCTCGATAAACCTAGGATGAATGATCGGGACCCGAGACTTGTTTATATCTATTGTTTTAAGTTTATCTAATACATTCTTGGTATCAATAACAACTGAACCCAGAATAGGGATATCCTGATATTCCTCCTGTGTAATAGGTTTAGTATTGAATACTGAACAAAAATAATTATTCTGAAAATCAACTGTTTCCTTGATTGACATGGGCTGTTGTAAATTATCCTTAAAGGGACCAATCGTATTAGAATTTGTTCATACTAAGATAAAATATAACAACATTAGGCAAGTAGGACACATTCTAATAAGGAGAGTTTTAATCAATTGGAAATAATTTCCTTCTGCTGAAATGAACTGGTGTTGCAGTATAAATGCAGACACTAGAGGCCACTGCTGTCCTATAATGAAGGCATACAGCAACCTGACAAGCAACAGAGAACACACCCTGACTGCAAGAGCCTGCAGGTATCTGCTTTATTCTAAACGCAAGTTTAGATTACTTTGGCTTTAGTTGTACCTTTGTTTTATTCAGATAACCGCTACCAAAAGACTGTGCAAGGAGAGTTTAACAGTTTAGCCCTTTTGCTGTTCCAACGACAGAGCACAGCTGTTGGCTTAAAAGTCTCTCCACAGTGACTTTCAAGTACTATCAAGGATACCCAACTTCAGGCAAAGGAATATGACATGTAGTCTCTTCATCTCCTATACATTTTATCTGTACCAGAAACTGTACTTTAGTTCGTGTTGGGGAAAACAAAGGGAAGTAATTTAGGCATTTTTGACTGTAATGAAGTCCACCAGGACTCGCTAGCTGCACCATTACAGCCTTCTGCCACGCCTAAGACGGAGTCGGGCAGGCATGTTTACCAGCTTGATACTGCACCGACGCTTGTATAGGGATATTTACATATAAACAGATCTGCTTGCAACCCATAATATTAGTTGTTATGCATATTGTCATTCGCAAGGCAAATACCTGATTGTTTTTTCTGTAGCAATGCTCAATTTTCAAAGTCCTTTCAGAGCTCAGATAAGACACTAAAGCACGAACGCAGCAGTCAAATGTGCAGTCCTTTCAGGAGCTCCATAACCATTTTAAACAATCTAACATTCGATACCTTTGCTGCCAGTCACGGGTACAGACCCTTCCTCCTCGGTTGGATTGCTTAACTCATTATTTTACTGGTGTATACTGTTACTTATTTCTAGGGATTATACTATTCCTGTTTTGGTAGAATTGCCAATGTGAGGTCTCTTTTTGACCTGCAAGCAACTATCCTATTATTGGACCAAAAAGAAAAGGAGCATTAGAGGAGACAGATAAGGATGAGATGGGAGGGGTGCCAGAGGTGGCCAACCATCTGAACTAGAAACATTAGGATAGTATAAAGAAAGCAGAGAAGAAACTGTTGCAACAGTAGTTTTATATTTAGAAGGAAAAGAAGGTCCAAATCAAGGGACAGGACTAATCCCTGTCACCCCCAACACTGTGTTTGTTTTACTCACTACTTTATGTTGTGTTGCTGCATGTATTGTTCTGATTTTACTCCTGTTGTACTGACTCGCCACTGTAACACTGTATTGTTTGTTATGTTGGGCTGTTGAGCGCTAGGCCCACCTTGTAAATGAGTTGCCTTAAGGGTGTTTCACCTGGTTAAATAAAGAATTGATTGAGTGATTGATTGGATTGCTACCGGCTATATCCGAACTATACCCTTAGATAGCTGTTTATTTTGAATGTGCTGAATGTGTTATGTGTGCCGAGACCTGCGCCCCACAGCAAACCTGTTACGCCAGCTGGAGGCATCACCAGCAGAGCCTATGAACTTTGCCAGACTGCTCACCCTGCCTGGGCCCTGCCAACCGGCCTAGACCGCAACTCCTGCACCAGAGACTTTTTATAGAGACCGCTTATGATCCAGCCCCTGTGCAACAACAACACGCAGGTTGCGCCACCTGGAGGAAAGGCCATGAAGAGGAGGTGTGTTGTGTTGTGTTGGCCCTGTTTCCATGCCCATCGCCATCACCATGTGATCTCCATATTGCCTGCCTTACAACAGAATCCTGGTAGTGTTAGTACAATCAGGTAGCTCCTCGCAACGAGTGTATAAATCATCTGTGGTACCATCTAATTGTTTCAATTTCTTGGTTTTACAAAGGACTGAGTAACTGGCTCAGATTACAAATAATCTGATTGTTTTGCATGTTAACTGTCTTTCTTTCCAGCAAGGGCCCCAACATAAGCTGCAATGCCAGCCAGCCCTGGGCAACGCCCTGGCTAGCCCGACTTACCATCCTGGGTACCCAGTGTTGTGTGACTGTCAGTTTGGGACAAAAGTGCATGCAATCACTGAACAAAGTCAGATTTTAAATCATTTGACTAGATTCACGCCTCTTCTTTGTTCATTGCCCCTAAATAAACCGGATTGTCTTTCTTCACGCTTAACCTGGCTAGTGTGCATATTATTAGTTGGATTATAGCGCTAAGAGTGTGCTATTGTATTGATAACCTTACTTTACAGGGATCTCCAGGGAAACTGCTGCAAATCTAACCCTGGTGGTAAGTGTGAAGGGTTTGGGCATATCTTTACTGTTCCATACTGTCTGTGAATTTACTACTGCATCAGGTACTAGGCCACTAGGAGGGTTGGTGGGTGCTTATAGCTTCCCAGAGGGCTATAACATAACAGATTAACATCCCCAAACCATTACTCTGGGTGGAGGCACCTTGTTACTGAACCCAGATCCCTCAATCTGTGTATAGTCATACAGACAGGGGTAGTAGCCTAGGGGTTACAGTAGCATGCTAAATCTGAAGACAGGCTGGAATCTGAACACGGGCCGGAGACAGAAGCTGAGCAGCCACACCATTTTCAAGCAGAGATGTTTTTGACCACTTGCAAGGCTTTTTTTCTTGTCTGGGTCTGAGAGGAACCTTCCAGAAAAATGCTATTTTAGTGCCTTCCCAGACTATATCACCATGCCTTCTAGCAGCCTGCAGCAGAGGAATATGAGCTCATGTTCGAAGCATAACAACACAGCTATAGCGCGGGCACCTACACCACTCGTCTAGCTTGCATTGAGACAGCAAAAGCTTTGAGGCTGGAAATACCTGAATCCATTGGTAAAAGTCCCATGTCTGTAAAGATCAGTCGAGACCGCTAAGAGTATATCCGCTCTGCCAGCCAGATGAGGAGGGAAGCCCACACTCCTAATATTCGACTGCTGGTGGCTATTTTCAAGAGCTTCCATCTTAGCTTGCAAAAATTGAATGTCCTTCACAAAAGTAGCATTCCTTTCATGCTGGTGATCTGCCTCAAGATTAAGCGCCGTGATGTTGGTGGCATTCGATTGTACCTTAGAGTTCAGTTCACCAAATCATGCTTCGACTGCTGCAAGTCTGCAATTCATTTCCTCTGGACTCTTGAATTTTCTGCAGCATAGCCATGATTTGTGAGTTTGGCAGCTCTGCAATGAGGTCAGCCCTTGCCCTGAGCCCTTCGATCTGGCCGGTGATGATAAAAGATCTTCAAACTCTGTGACAAGTGGTTATGGTCCGGTTTTGCATCCATCTTAGTTCTCCAGCAATCAAGACTCACACGGACACTGCTGGATACAACATTTAGGCACTGAAGTTAGGCACAAAGAGACTATAATCACTAGTGGCTGTTAATTGATCAGAAAAATCTGCACCTTGTTGGCTGCTCTACAGCACCCCCAAGTCTCTATTTTGACCTGGGTGCAAGAGCCAGACACCACCATTAAAATGGAAAATGTACAAGAGAAATATCAGAGACTACACAGTTTTGGATGTGATATAAGCTTGAAGTTCAAAAAGGGTCAGACTCAACACACACAACTACACCTCTCTGATCCTGCCATATAATTCAGGAATTTTCTTTGGTGATGTCAGCAAAGAAAATTCTGTCAATATTTTGTCCGGATTTGTTTCGTTGTCTCACCCTCAACTGCTAATGTGATAAGACAGCTTAGACTGTTCTGACTTATTGTGTTTCTCAGGTGTGTCTTTATTCCTTTAGGGTACTGAAGGATTGTTAACATGAGCATATAGTGACTGTTATAACAAGTGCAATGGTACCCAATTGGTGGATGCCAGGAAACATAGCTAGTGGCAGTGATTCAAGCAATGAAGAGATGTTCTGTGGACAGTTTTCAGAAGGTCAGAGTAAGTAAGTAAGTAAAAGTTTATTTATAAGTGCCTTTCAGAAACCAAAGCGCTGTACAGTAATAACATTAAATAATAAACTAATATTAATAATAAAATCAATCTTTAAACGCTTTTAAAAACAAAAAGGTTTTTAGCTCAGATTTAAAACTTTTGACGGTCAGGCAGCCTCATATCCGCAAGGTAGAGAATTCCACAGGGTGGGGGAGCATAAGAAAATGCACTTGCCCCAGATGTCTTTAAACTAACCCTGAAATCTCTAGCAATCCCTCGTCGGTGGATCGGAGTGAGCGAGAGGGACAGTAGGAGTAAGGGATCTTGCAGATACTGCGGTCCCTGTTCGTAGGGCTTTATAGGTCAGTAACCCGACCTTAAAGGTGATCCGACACTGAACCGGCAGCCAGTGTAGTCCACGCAGCACAGGCGTAATATGGCTATTTCTAGATGTCCTAGTCAAAAGCCTGGCTGCTGCATTCTGCACCAGCTGCAAGCAGTGGATATCAACCCCTGGTAGCCCTAGGTACAAGGCATTGCAGTAGTCAAGGCAAGAGGTCACAAAGGCGTGACCAAGGTAGGAAGGTCAGCCAGAGGAACCAGGTGTTTCACCCGAGCGATATTTCTAAGATGGTAAAATGAGGATTTGACAACGGCTGACACCTGAGATTTTAGGTCAGGCCAGCTATCTATATAACGCCCAGATTACGTACTCCTGGTCTGAGGTTGGGAGCTGGACACCATCGAGCCATATGCCGATGGAGTCCCAGCCCTACAACCCGCCTCAAGGCGACCAGAGTCCACAGCCAGCACCTCAGTCTTATCCGGTTTAACTTCAGCCAGCTGGTACTCATCCAATCTTTGATTTCGGATAGACAGTTGTTAGCACAGAGATCGCATCTTCCTGTCCAGGACTGAAGGACAGACACAACTGGGTATCATCTGCATAGCAGTGAAAACCCAGATTGTATTGCCTAATAATGTCTCCCAATGGCAGCATATATACGCGAACAACATGGGTGCTAAAATGGAGCCCCCGCGGCACCCCACAGGATAGGGAGATGGCGCCAGAGGAATAAATTCCAGTGACAACCTCTGCCTCTGACCCATGAGGAAGGATCGAAACCAATGTAGAACCGTGCCAGTCAGTCCACAATAAACCGCAGGCGCTCCAAAAGCACACCATGGTTCACAGTATCAAATGCTGTGGAGAGATCAAGAAGGACTAGAATAGTACGAGCCTTCGATCTCTCGCAATCAGGAGATCATTTAAACCCGGACAAGGGTGGTCTCAGTGCTATGTCTTTTCCTAAATCCCAATTGAAGAGTATCATAGACATCAGAAGGCAGACATTCAATAAATCTTTGTGCTACGATCAGTTCTTCTTCGGGATTTGTACTCCATCGTGATTGCACACATCATCTAATGTTGTCTTATCTAAAACAAAGTACTTGTTGGTTTCAAAGCCTGAACTGCTTTCAGTAGGTCTCCCCACCTTTCAAAATTGTTGTCTCAATTCTGCAATCATATTGTCTAAAACTGGGTGGTAAATTTTAGTTCAGTAATCTGTTTCCGAGGTAACTGGTTGCTGTTCCGTAAGTCTTGTGTCAACTACATATGCATCAAGATGAGCTGCTAAGGATGGGTATGTCATGGTGGGTCCTTTCTTGTGTTACACTGTCGGGAACTATGTTATGGTACTGTGAATGCTGTTGCTTTATGGAGTCATTATTTCAATTTATCTTCATTTCTGAATGAAACCAGAGTATCAGTACATGCTTCTACTGCAATGCCAGCACTGGCTAGATCCAGATCTTCAGTCTGTAGTACATTTTGGGTCCTTCTTAGAATCCAAGCATGTGATCAAAGAGGAAAAGACAAAATACAGTGTTGAATGACATCATGAAGTTGTAGAAGCCCTGAGCTTAGGGTGCATTTCCATGCTCACAGTGAGAGAGATAAGAGACTATAGACTCATAAGTACGCTTCAGTGTTGTTTTTGACATCCCACCTAGTGTCACTCAAAGCTGCGACTTTGTATGTTCTGTCAAGTCCCGTGTCTTGCTGTATCTGTTTCAATCTATCATTGTGTACTACAGATGTCGAAAAATGTATGCACACATTGCACAAAATTGAAAAGTCTTTTACTTCTGAAATACACTAGCATGAATCAACAAGAGTGAGATTTAAGTTATGTGCATAACAGTGAACATACACAGCCTGCAGATGGTCCTTTTGAAAGTTCCTGAACGCCATTAAAATGGCCACTCATGACACTTGCACCATTGTATGCTTGGGCAACAAAAGTAACATCTGGCTCAAAATATCAAACTTTTCAAGTTCTCATTAGTGGTACAACACAAACCTCTTGCATCCAGTTCTGAGACTTTAACAAAGCACAGAAAATGTTCAACAGGTTTATGGTTATGAACATATCACCCACAGATGCTTATTTGTTCCTGACATGAAATGTCTCTGCTGTCATCAGACAAAACTGATGCAACTTCAGCATTTTTGGTTCTTACTGAATTGCATATGTAATACAGGATGGGGCAGACTGAATCAGATCATTCTGTGACTTTGCTGAGATATATGTTGCATTTGATGGGATAGAATTATTTACTTGAAGCACTCTGTCAAATGTTTTAATCAAATCTAAAGCCTCCTGAAATTTTCTTTATTAACACTCTGCTCACCTTCAGTGTGACCACAGTAAGGTAACCCTAGCCAACCCAAATGTAGAGTGACTTCAACCAGTCTCTTCATGTATTCTCTCTTTGCAGAATTTGTTTAACCTTGCCCTTGCCTATCAGTATATAGAAGTTACCCATTTTATTTGTGCACTTATATGCAGACTAGGCAACCATTGCACTTCTATGAGTGTGAGTTAATGTGCATAACAGTGAACATACACAGCCTGCAGATGGTCCTTTTGAAAAGCTCAGATGAGGCATACTGATGAGTCCTGGTAGGATGAAACACGTGTCTATGTCTTCTGTTGTCACCCTTTGCAAACTGTGTGAGAGGGCCTTTCGGCACCATGCATTTCTGCTTAAAGTTGAACCAGCATAGTATTCTGTGGTGATTTGTATATGCAGCCCATGATGCTTTGCATTGTGGGGGCATGTGTGATTTAGTTGTTTGTAATTGTGTGAAGCGCCTTGATAATTTGAAAGGCACTCAAAAATAAAGATATTATTATTATGTGTGCGCTTTGAATTTCTCCATTTTTCCAGTTTTGAAACCCATGAATTGTAAATGCTTTATCAGTGCGTCCCTGCCCATGTATGAAACATCTACATGTGAAGCAGAATATATTCTAGTCATAGGCTGAGCGGGCCTTTTCTTTATTGCCAAGATTAGTATAGGGTTTATTTTAGAATACCTAAAATCAAAGGGCTCCAAGGGCAATATCGAGATCAGCAGGACTCATTGTGCACTTTGAGCCAGCCCTGCTCTACAGGACAACCCATGATTCATCCTGATCAAGTTTCACAAATATACAGAGGAAGAATGGGTGCTTTGGAAGGTCAGAACGGATGGAGGACCCAAGTACAAAAATCAAATCCTGCAAATATTCTCAGACGTCAGCACCAAACTCTTTAACAGAACGGAAAAATTTGCGGAAGTCAAAGAAGTGCTCAGAAGCAAAATATCCTTTCATCCTGCTCAGGACCGCCAAGCTTGGATTATGCTGAATGGAAAGCCTTCTTCTTCATGGATCCTAAGAGGGCTATGGACTTGTTACAATCGAGCCCCAAGGAATGACTAGGATGTTCAAGTAATTACTATATATTACAAGGCATTTAGAAGTGGGACCTTGGCAGTCACCATCTGTTTCTTTGTTACTAAGGGTGTTAATTGTCCTTTGAACTTCCTCTGTTTGTCTGCTTAGTCTGCAGAGCACTATGTGTGGACAGAATTGGGGTCCAGGGTTTTCTTGAAATGGTAAGCTTGATATTCACTGACCAGAATTTAATCTTCCTGGACCCAGGGGCCATTGAGATCTGTGTATGTAATCTCCCCACGTCTTACGCCTGAAGCCAAGGTGGTGACCATCTACACGCTTGGGAGCTGCTCAAAAGAACCCCAGGCACAGTGACTCCAGGACATTTGGTAACAGTGTGTGAGAACTGACTGAGTCTCTTTGTCCAGTTATGTAGCTTGGTTAAATGTGGAGAGGATTAACTTCTGGTTTCTCTTTCTACATGTTGGGGGCATATGGAATGGAGCAGGCAGTTTTCTTAGAAGGGAGAACTCTGCTCTGAAGAGGTAGGCCAGACACCTCAAGGCGCTGGAGGAAGGGCGCCATGTTCGGGGGTCCTCGCACTAAATTCTGATGAGGCTGCTCTGGGCTCTCTTGACTTTATTTGCTCCTCCTAGGGGGATAGGCAGCATGGATTGGGTGCTGCTGTGGGTGTGTGTGTGTGGCAGTTTCACTGATCCTTAAGGTCTTGCAATAGCAGCTTGCAGTCTGGTTTTGGATCAGCGGTTCTGCCTTCCTGCCCCTGCCCTTAAGTGCGTGACACTTTGCAATATCCAACAGGTGTTTGGACGGGGGACCTTTAGATTTGAAAGGCAATAAGGAATTTCCTGCATGTTTCTGGATACCCTTTTAAGCTGGATAGTTGATAATCCCCTATACAGATGGTCAGTTTTGCACGTTGTCTGTTATAATTCCTGGTTGCCAGGTGGAACTTGGTAATATAGGCATGCTTATTAGGGTTTGGGGATTTAGGGTGGTTAGTTGCCTGTGGCCATTTTCTTTGAACCACTTTGGGTAAATTAGATGCCACAGGGTTCCCACCTGTAGGGATTGTTGAAGCAGGACTTGGTGCTACGGGGGTTAAAGCTGTAAGGTGGGATGGGAGCCCAACAATCAGGCAATCCAAAAGGCTATTCTTAAAGTGGGTACAGTCTCTACAGCTCAGAGGAGGTAGTGACACAGATGTGGCTCCTGTGTCCCTGTATCTGTTTATTTTTATCAATAATGGGATCCCTCCTCTGGAGCTCTCAGACTCACTATTTTTAATTGAGATTGAAGGGACAGCAGGCTTCGATCCTGGGCTGCTATCCTGATGGGGCCGTGGTTATGCGGATGAAGAGTGAGGGCCACAGGCACTAGTGGCTGGGATTTTGACCAGTTAACTAGGATCTGCAGCTTATCCATTAGGTAGGAAATGGGCAGACTGGGTGGGCCAAGCGGTCCTTATCTGCCCGTCAAATCTATGTTTCTATGCAACACGATGGAGCATAGTCAAGGACTAAACGTGGAATATACAGTACACCTTGGGATCAGTACCATACTTTCATTAGTCCCTTCTAGGTGAAGGTAACTAACTGCCCCTAAGAAATTATTCTGAAGGATCCTTTGAGTACATATCTTCAGATTGCTAGACCTTCCTGAGGGCAGTCAGGCAGGACCTAAGGCTAACTACCTGTTTTGAGATTGGTTATGGATCCAGGTTGGATCCCAGTTTCAGGTTTGAACTGGTTCAAAGTTTTCAGGTTTTGCAGGGCATCACCAGCAGGAAAAGGGAGGTCATAATTCCACTATACAAGACACTACTGAGGCCCCACCTGGAGTACAGTGTAGAGTTCTGGAGACCTACTTCACGTGAAGGACACAAACAGGGTAGAGACGGTTCAGAGGAGGGCAACAAAGATGGTACATGGATTGCATCACAAGTCCTATGAGGACAGGTTGAAGGAACTGAACATGTACTCCCTGGAGGAGAGGAGGGAGAGGGATATGATGGAGACATACAAGTATCTTACAGGGAGGAACAGGGTGCAGGAATACACTATTTTTAAGCTTAAAAAGATGTTCCAGGACTAGAGGGCATGGGATGAAGTTGGAGGGAGGACGATTCAGAGGAAACGTGAGGAAGAATTTCTTCACAGAATGGGTGGTGGACAAGTGGAACACCCTGCCAGAGGAAGTGGTGGGGCTGAAACAATCACGGGACTTAAGAATGCATGGGATAGACATAAAGGAATTCTGGAGGTCAGGGTAAGGGGCAACAGACTTCTAGGAAAACATAAACTGAACTTACAAGCTCAAATGGGCAGATTGGGTGGGCCATAGGCCCTTATCTGCTGACACTGTCTATGTATGTATCTACAGTATGTATCTATGTATTGTTTTGTCTCACTCACTCAGAAATTATAAGTATTTCAGATACCTCAACAGTCCTACTGGGTAGCCTTAATAAGCTTCCCACTGCCTGTTTTGCCGTTTAACACCTATCACAGCTGTAAAGTGTTAGGCCAATGTGTGCAGTGTGATTCTACTGTTAAAATGGGTGAATGTACTAATATAATATCCTGAATGTTAAGGCTGAACTACCCCATTAACAGAAAGAAAGTGATGGGATATCTTAAAAGAAAAATGCAGATGGTGTTTTTATAAGAAACACACCTAAATGCCATGGAGCATGAAAATCTGGCAAGAGGTTGGGCAGGCCAAGTGTTTTATGCCTCAGATATGCATCATGCTAGAGGGAGGCCATATTGTTACATAAGGACCTGCCCTTTAAGGTAATGAAATAGCTGACTGACCTGAAAGGCAGATGGATATTGCTACAAGGCACACTTTATAACTGCAGGTGACTTTACTTAACATGTATATGCCAAACTATGATGACACTGGGTTCTTTCAGAACCTGATGCTGCTACTTGGGCAAACTCAGGAGATATACCGTAATCTGGGGTGGAGATTTCAATACGATATTTGATAACACCTCAATAGGTCTTCCATGCAGCCATATCAAGAGCATTGGGCAGCAGGGTTGTTAAACACTAGATCACAGATCTGAGTCTGGTAGGGATATGGAGAACTCTGTCCTACAGTAAAGATTACACATTCTATTCTCCATTTCACAGAACTCACACCCAAATAGATTATTTTTGAATTTCTAAACACTTGTTAGGGAGGTCATGATGTGTAAATATCTTCCAACTATCATCTCGGACCATGCACCCCTTAAATTAGCCATTCATCTGGGAGCTGAAGGGAGGCAGGGAATGCTAATTTGGAGAATGGACCCCTACTGATTAATAGGAAGAGTTCTTGTCACAGCTTCAAACAGATATTAAAGAATTCTGAGCCATTAATAAAGGTACAACAGAACAGACTGGCACAGTGTGGGACACCATAAAGGCCATTATCAGAGGCAGGGCTATGGCTAATGCTGCTAAATTCAAAAAGAAAGCAGAAGGCATGGTGTGCAGCTGGAGAGACACATTTCACAACTTGAAATGGAACTGAAACAAACTCATGACACAGAAAAATACCACACCCTTACTAAGCTTAGAATGACATATATTGAGATCTCATCCAGACAGATAGAATGGGCCTTCACTTTAAAAGAGCTAAATACTGTGAATCGAGTAATAAGTGTGGTAAGCTACTGGCTTTTTAATTGAAAAAAGAAGCAATTCAGAGAAGGATGGACTCCATTATTAATAAAGAAGGGGTACCAGTTACCAAACAGTGAGATATACATGAGGAATTTGTTAAGCACTATTTGGATTTGTACATGTTGGGCAAAAGTAATTCTACAGGTAGTGCTAGTGGTGTTAATTGATTTCTGTAGCTCTTCCCAAGGTTAGAGGAGAATGACAGGAAAGCTTGGAGGACACCATAACTAAACAGGAAGTATTGACTGCCTTGGGAAACCTACCTTGGGTAAAGCCCGGACCAGATGACTTGCTCACTGAATTGCATAAAAACTAGCATCGGACATTTGGGGCCCAGTAATGGACACCTTTTAGGAAATCCATATGGAGGAAAGGTTTCCTCAAGCCTTTACAAAGGCTAGAGTGACAGTATTACCAAAATCTTCCAAATCAAGGGATAAGGTAAGCTCATATCACCCCATTTCCGCTTAATGCAGATTTTAAGATCTATGCCAAACTTCTGGCCACTAGATTAGAGAAAACATTTTCTAAAATGGCCACATCTGACCAATTGGGATTTGTTAAAGACAGGAATGCCCATGTTAACATTAGAACATTAGTACAGTTCCTAGCTAGAGGCCAACAGAACCATTTTGATTGTCTGATGGTGGTCTTACTCAATGCTGAGAAGGCCTGTGACTGGATCGAGTGAGACTACCTATGGCAAACAATGCTTAGCATGGGATTTTTTTCATTTAATTTTTATTGTTTATTATTGTTAGCAAGATGAGAAAATTGCCCGTTTCACAAGCAACAAGTAAAACATAAAACTAGAACACTGAGGACATACTAGATTAAATATTACAGACATACATAATAAAACAAACATCCAAGTAGCAATGTTTAGTTAACAATAACAGTTACAATCAGTAAAGGTATTCAGCCCAAAGTATTCAAAATTGATACAGGCCATATAATTCAACCCCACGGCCACCATACAGACCAATAATTGGGTCTCGGCACAAATACCACTAGGCAGGGGCCCCAGACAAGGTTGTACCTTGTCCCCCTCTTTGATATAGCTTTGGAGCCCCTGTCCTTGCTATACAAGCTCACCCAGAAATCCAAGGAGTAGGAGTACATTCGATCACAGCATCAGTAACCTTGTATGTTGATGATCTGTTGGTTAGTGTCACTCACCCAGAATTGTCACTTTCTACACTAATGGATGTCACTGAGGCATTTGGGGCAAAGGCGGGATATAAAATTAACATGACTAAATCCACAGTGATGCCTCTTTGCAGCTGCAACACTCCCTTTTAAGTGGACAGACACTGGGTTTAAATATCTCAGAGTCCAGGTAATGAGGAAAGTCAGGGGCTATTTGAGGCAAATTTTCCACCTCTACTAACAGAAGTCAAAATGTTAATTAATAAACAAAGATTATCCAGTTATCCTTAACAGGCAGAGCTAAAATAATTAAAATGGCAATACTACTGAATTTTTACCACTTTTGGGTCCTGCAGGTTTGTGTCCCCAATAAATTTTTAAACATCTACAGTCTTGCTGTATCGGGTGGCTGTGGGCAAACAAGGCCCTCAGGTCAGTTATGACCAAATTCCCAAGGGATTGGTATAATGCTCTATGCAAGTACAAAGATATACTTATGGAAAAAGAAGTCATAGGGAAGCAGAGACTTATGGATCTGATAAACAGTACTCATCAACAGAAAACAATTGTGGGGTTACCAAGGGGAACCCAGTTATTACACATCTGTTAAAAGTATGGCATAGAGTACATAGATTAATGTCTATTAGTTTGCTTCACAGCAGCTGCACACCTCTATGGAGTAACCCAGCGACCTGAATTTTTTAAATGATCCCTGCCTCAAAAATTGGACACAGAGGGGTATCACCCTTCTGGTCATCTTTATGAGATTGTACAATCTTACCAGGTCAATAATCATTCTTAGATTGCCAATCTCCTAGGTAACGCATGGTTTTAAACATATTCAAATTAGGCATTTTAATCCTTCAGTTCTAGGACCATCACAGGCTCTGCAGAAACCTTCAGGTATAGCAAACATCTTACACCATGCTCATGATACAACAGGATTAGTGTCGAATCTCTGTAAACACATATTAACTGGAGTCCCAGGTAAATGGGTGAGCACTCCAGAAAATGGCAAAACACACTGGGTTTGGACATAAATGAGGAAGACCGGTGGATATAATACATGACTGATGGAGGATCCCAGTTCAATGTAAGGTCAAGCTAATTCAATTTTTACCATTCAACAAGCCTATTACACTCCTGAGAGACTTTCCAACTCCCCCTCCTCCCAGCACAGTGGACAATGCCACAGATGCAAGCAGACACCAGGGGATTTGTTTCATATGATGTTTGCCTGTCCCAAACTGCAGACTTACTGGCAAGACAGTGAAGGAGTCTTGTCCCTAGTAGGGAAGACTCCAGTCAAGTTGGAACTCCAGATGGCAGTTTTGGAAGATCTTGAAAAGCTAAAGGAAATTTCAGAAGGGTTAGGAAGTTTATGTTTATATATATATATATATATATATATATATATATATATATATATATATATATATATATATTGACCTTATTTGTGCCAATTTAGGTATACTCACATTATGGAAGTCAGAAGATTCTCCTAAGTGTCAGGTCTGGCTGAAACAGTTTTGGGAGTGTGCCACTCTAGAGAAACTGATTTACAAAGCCAGGGGAACCTGTGGCATATTGCAAGAAATATCTGGCCTGTGAAGAACTTCTTAGTTTGAGGACTCAAGTTCATGCCAGGGAGAGACTGAGGCACCTGCTTCATTAATACAGCAGAAAAAGGTGGGGTGCTATGAATGTAGAGTGGCTTCAGCTACCAACAAGCTGTCCAGTGTAACTTTACTAAATGAAATACTGTACTATCCAGAGAGAGGTCTGAAAATAAGGCTTAGGTAGTTATAGAGTGACTTAATGGAATTGAATGTTGTACTGTTTTTTTTCTTTTTAGTAAAAGAATAAATTGAGATGTTTCCTTCCACTAGTTTTACATACAGCAAACTGTATTGTATATATGTATGAGGTTATGTTATTTAGTGATGGAACCTCATTGTAGATTGTTTTCTTAATATACTTGTCTCACGGCTTCAATGACATATTGTATGTAATGATACATGTTTTCATTGTATGCTGAACAAAAACACAATAAAATATGTTTAAAAACCTGATGCTTTTCTCAAAGATTTGGGATTTTTCACTTTTACCAGTTTTTTTCTTAACACCGCTGGTATCCCTGTGTTTCAGGTTTTATATAAGAAAGTCAAAAGTGAATATTGAACCCTGGAAATAAAATTCCTAAATTTTGGTACAAATCGGAGTAGTGTTCCATTTTTTTTAATTTGTGGTGAATCTGATTACATTATTGAAAGTAACCTCATATTTGTGAAAACATGTTTCTGGTAAGTTATGCAGTAATATTAAGTTCTATTCTAAAGCTGGAAGAAGGACCTGCTTTGTAGTGGTCCTTTAACATTTACTGTTAAACTGTTTTAGTCTCTGTACAGATAACCTAGTTTGTTATTAACCTTTTTGTGCTCTTTGTTATATGATCACTGTATGATAGTGTTTGATCCAGCATAACTCCTAAATAATTGAAACACAGTACTTCCTCCAATTCGTATCCATTTAGTCCTCTAATTTTCATACCGTGCTTTAGAACCAGTTTTTATCATGTTTCAAAAACATTGTTTTTTTTCTTTTTGTTCAGTAGTAGTTTATGTTCAGCAAACCACATTTGTAATGTGTGGTACAATGGCTGCATTTTTTGCCTCTAGGTCCACTCCTTTTCTTCCTGTACTACAGAGAGCTGTGCCATCAGCATACATTATAACTGATGCATTATCACAGATCCCCGTAAGTCATTTATAAAAATTATGAACGAGAGGACCCAGCACCAAACTTTGTGGTGCCCCATGTCAGTTTCTCTCAATGTTCATCTCTCAGACACAGTCTTTATCACTTCTTTTAGTTAAATAATTTCTGAACCATTGAAGTGTATAATTCCTATGCCCAAATGTAATAGTATAGAGTGGTCCACTAGGACAAAGGCCTTGATTAGGTTGATAGAAATTGCTCCAGTGCACATTCCATTGTCAATATTATCATACATTTCACTAGAGAATCTGACAAAGGTCATCAACGTGCTGTAGCAGCCATGACAACCATATTGGTCTTTTGTGAAAGATTGTTTTCTTCTAGGTGTTTATTTAATTGGCCAAACACCACTTTTTAGAAGTTTGGCTGATGCTAGTAAGGCAGAAATTGGCCTGCAATGTGTGATAGTTTGTTTGACTCTAGGTTTAAAAATAGGTGTTACAACTTCTGTCTTCCAGCATGCTGGAAGGTTGTTGGTACATAATGATAAGTTGAACAAATGTGACACTGGTCTGGCTAGTTGTTTGGCTGCTATTTTTAACAAACTTCACAGGAGGCCACCTCCTTTACTGCCATCTAGCGCTTGTAGTAACCTTTGGGTAACATTTACTGTTACTCTGAAAAAGTTAAACATTTTTGTACAAATATCTTTAGAAACCAAGTTCCCATTTCCAATAATATGTTGTTTTATTTGTTCTTTGTAAGTTGTCATATTTGTAAAGAAGACCTGAAAGCTTCAGCAACGTCATGATTATTTTGCAATATTTTTTCTCCAAGCTTAATTTTATCAATTTCCACTTTTTCTGAGGTTGATCAAATTTTCTGAGTTCTAAAGTTCTGGGGATTTTATGAGTCTTTTAACTGCTTGTTTTGTAACACATTTGCTTAGATATTTTTTATTTCAGTTTTACAATGATTACAAAATATCTGGTAGGCATTCATATCTTGTTTAGAACCTGATTTCTTAAACAATTTCCATAAGGTGTTTCTCAATTTTATTAGTTCAAGTAATTTTTCATTTAATCATGGTAAGGGCTTGAATCGCACCTTTGCTTTTTTGGGGCAAAATGATTAATTATATCAAGTATGTTTTAGTTAAATAAATGTATTCACAAAAAGACTCTTCCAGTACAGCTAAAGACCTTAGAAAAATAGTAAATATTCTATATTAATAACTGTTTAATGGGAGAGGACTCTAAACACCAGTAAAAGCTGATGCTAGACTACAAACATTGCTGGTATACAAAGGTCCACTCACCCTGAATAAGTCACATATTATTTAACACAAACTCTTTTTTTTATTTACTTTCTCCCAGTCAAAAGATCATTTGACTGGGGAGAAAATAAATAAAAAGAGTTTGTTTTGATAAATAACATTGTGTGACTTATTCAGGTGAGTGGACCTTTCATACCAGCAATGTTTAAATAAATGTATGCCACTTTCAATCTGAGATTGCTCATAAAGAGATGACCAGTCTACTTTATTGATTTCTGATAAACCCCATATCTGTTAAATTCTTAAATGACCTACTTTTCCTTATCATTATTTTATGGACTTTACCTTTTTCTTATTATGTACACTGGACAGTGATCTAATATAACATCATTTAAAACTACTGATCCTATTAGAAAATGTAACTGGTTTGCTAATGCCCAATCTATTATTGATCCTCCCCCATCTTGTAGTTTTTCTGGTTTGCTCCTTTATAACTTAATTAAAACTACTTGCCATTAAAATATTTTAACCGTATCATTATTTTTAAATGTTGCCCAATTTATGTTAAATCCTCCATTATTATATGTGTCTTTTTTTCCATTATTCACTCTTGCCAATTTCTCCAGTAATAATACATAATTTTTAGCTGTTTTAGGCAGGAGGTATAGCAGGATAAATAAACCACAGCACCTTTCTCAACTCCTAGCAAAAGCTTCACTACTAAATATTCAGTCAACCCATATAATATAGCAACTTTGATTTGTTCTACTTGTATACTGTCTTTTACATAGATAATCAACCCTCCCCTTTCCCTTGAAATCTATCTTTATGCAATTGAGTGTACCCTTCTAAATTAACAAATTCACTCTGTGCAGATTGTTTTAACCAAGTATCACTTATTGGTAGAATATTAACTTTCTCCAAGTCAATCCAAAGTTTTAATTTGTCCAAAAGTGCCATTAGATTCCTAATATTCAAGTGTACAAATTTACCTTCTTTTGAGTTTGTCAATTCAGAGGTGCACTGAAAATCAACCATGTCAGGTCCTGGATTTTTTCAATGTCTCCACCTGACAATAACATCATCAGTGAACACAGTCTCCTTACTAGTCTGCAATTATTTTAATTTGCTAAATCAGTGTCATAATTTTTGCATTAATAAACTTATATTTACTCAAACTCTGTTTATGCCAGTATGTAGACAAATAATTTATTTGACCATTCAGTTCACAATCCTATGTTGTATTATGTTCTTTCCTGATTGCAGTAGATTTAGTTGTAATATCAATTACATAGGGACTGTCGTATTCAATGTTGTTATTCACATTTGTACCAGTCAAAAGGTGTAATAATAAAAGCATCCCAGTGACACACAGTAGATGACAGTAAGCTATTTCATTTTGTTACAGTATTTAAATACAGTAATACTGTTAATTCACAAGCAAATCCTGCATTTTTATGCAGTAGTTAACTTATAGTTCTAATTAAATGTTTCACTTCAAACAATAACAATTCCACATTAAATTGCATCAAACTTGGACATTCTACCACTACAATTAGTTCCAGGATTTAAATAGGTGATATGGCTGGTTTGTCTATTTTTCTCACTCCAGACCAGTAATTATGCACCTGTGTAGGTTATTTGATATAGTATTGCGCCTTTTGGGTAACTTTAGCTAACACATATCAGTTTTGGGGTTTTCAAACTATACCTTTAAACCAAAATATAAAATATTATAATTTAAAACATAACCTTTGGGAAGCAGTGCAGATTTGTATGAGCAGCAATTCAGTTGCTAAAACAATAAATATTATGGACCCGATTTTAAAATGGGGATGCAGGACTTATGACTGAGCCCTGCCTCCTGCAAAGTTTTGCACCTGTGCTGAGGTTTGCAACTTGCCACATTTTATAACCGGGATGCAAGTTGTGACACTGCTCCCTTATTTTATGGCAGCAGCTTGTGCCAAAGCCTGGGCACAAGCCCCATAATATGGGTCTCTATGGACACAAAGTTAGACGGCTGGGGAGCTGGTCTAACTTTTGTTGTCACTGCAAGGGACTTGCGGCAGGGTTTTGCAAGTGGCTTACAAAATCGCTATGTTACAAGGTTTGCCGCAAGTTGCCACTTGTGGCTAACTCTCTGCTGCAGATCCCTTGCAAACGAATGCAACTGTTTTGAAAATTGAGCCCAATGATTTAAATTTTGTCAGGTATACTCTCAAACTTCTTAAATAATCATATCCATTTATACAGAAGTTATGCCTGACAAAGATAATGCAATTGATAGGAACAACAATTCAATTGTTAAAACATCATGTTGTATACCTTATTCTTTGTCAAGCACAGTCTCGAACTACTTAGTCAAATGTAACCACGTGCACAGAAGTTGTGCCGATCAGAGCCACAAAGTAATAATATTAGTCCTCAGCAACTATCAGAAAATTAGTTTTATTAAATATAATTAGACATCTAATTTTATTCAGTTACTTTAGGCTTTGTGAACTTACTTTCAAGGTTACTTACTGAGGCATAACCACAAATATAAATTTGTGCCTTAACAAAACCATTGTGTATTAATCATAAACCCCTACTTTTTAAAACATGGTCTTATCAAACATAATGATACATTCTCTCAGTTAATTTGGGAGCTAAACTTCAAGCTATAACAACAAGTTAGAGTCAATTTGTGTTGCTACTAAAAATATTTGACTATTGCATGAGTGCTGCCCAGGCAGCCCAGGCTTTTAAACAACACTAGCCCTGCCCATACCTGCATTGTCTGGCCACCGCTCGCCCCTGCCTGCCAGAAACAGAAACAGAAAGTCTCCACAGTGTAGCAGCCAGCAGGGGTGATACAGCTTCCCCCAGAGGCCTGGCACAGCTCTTTTGCCTTGCTTGTTCTGGCAGTCTACTGCTGAGATGGCCATAGAATGCCTGGCTAGGTGCGCATCCAGGGGATCTGCTTGATGTTGTTAATCTTCCGTAAGTGTGCAGGCAGTGCTGGCTTTTAAACAACACTAGCCCCACTCACACCTGCATTGTCTGGCTGCCAGCTCACCCCGAGCTCCCTGCCTGCTGAAATAGAAACAGAACGTCCCCATAGTGTAGTAGCCAGCAGAGGTGATACAGCTTCTCCCAGGGTACTGGACTGGCACAGGTTTTTTTTACTTTGCTTGTTCTGGCAGTCTGTTGATGAGATGACCGTGGAGCACCTGGCTAGATGTGCATTTGAGGGGATCTGTTTAATGTTAATGTTCCTACCCCTGCCTTGTGGACTCAAAACAAGATTGAGGGCCTGGGTTATTCAACTGTGGATGGGGGTTTCATATCCATGGTTTAAATTATTTTTCTGGTGCCTCCACCCAGGAAAGGTTTAAGTAGGCTTGGTATCAGAAGAGTAGAGCCCCCTGGGATGAAGTGCATACCCCTCCTCCCCATGGTAACACCTCACCCATGAACCAGTGCAGTACAATAACAGTTCCCCAGTGAGCATGCATTTATATTTTGAACAAGTAAGCAATAACCCACGACAGGGTGTGGCATTATTGGGACTAATCAACATCCCAGGTGCATTAGAGGCACAAGTCCACAGGCCGAGTGTCCTCACAGTGCCCCGGTGTTGATTAATCTCAATAACTGCACACCCTGGAGTGGATTATTGCACTTATAACATGGGGTGTCATGACTAGGGCTGTAAGTTTTCACACTAAAATCACCATTTTTCATGGCGATTACATGGGAAAAACACTAGTTTTCATGAAAGTAAGTCTACACTTGATTTTGTGCACAGTTGGCAGCCAATCGGGCGTGGAGCAAATTAGCAAATTAGAATATTGTAAATTTCTATTTTAAAAGTCTGATTTTGTAACACATAGTCTGTGTGGTAGCCCTTTCTCATCTAGGACAGATGTGAGACAGCAATTTGGGGATGAGGAAGGTCCCTGCATAGTTGGCAGCCAATCGGGACATGGAGCAACATCCCCAACCTTCCAGCAACCGCAGGTTGAGCAGCTCCATGAAGCAAGGCTGCATTCCATTTTGTGCACAGTCGGCAGCCGATCAGGACGTAGAACAACATCCCCCACCCTTCCAGCAACTGGAGGCTTCCTGAAGCAAGGTACAGAGGGAGCACTAAAAGACAATAAAAGGCAATCTGTAGTGAGTGGATAGCAGAGGAATGTGACTTAAGAGCCATTGGGTTAAGTCCATGTATTAGTCTGTCAGGACAGGAGAAACAACCTTGTCTTTTTAGCTGCAACTAGCATATAAGTTAAAAAGCATGGCAAGTTAGGACTTTTGTAATATTTCACGGAGACACCTGGTTTTCACGGTAATCAGTGAAATCCGTGCGCTGTAAAAACTTACAGCCCTAGTCATGACAGGTGAAAAGGTACAAGGAAACTATGATTAATTGATGAAAATGTAGGAACTTTTTGTGTGTTCTGCCACCAGTAGAACTACTGTGCTGCTGACACTGCTGAACTGAGGTACAGATCAACTACACACAGTGATGACTTTCTGACCACAGAGGACACAATATACTTTTGCAGACTACACACATACACAACATTAAATGTAGCACAGGAATAATGACTGTACGCTCTTTCATACAGCAGTTTCTGCTGCCATTTGACTGCTTGCCGCTGTGTCTCTTGCTCTGTGGCTGCAGGGAGAGTCTCTCTCTCTCTCTCTCCCTCCCCATATGGTTAAGCAAGCCATGACAGGGGGAGTGCAACCAGAACATACAGAAGAGAGAGAGAGAGAGGAGAGAGACAGACAGACAGACAGAGAGAGACACATACACAGATATGCCCACAGCATTGCACAAACTTTGTTGTCAACTGTCTCTCTCTGTGTCTCTCTTGCGGCACACTACTGTGGTGTAATGGAGCTCTCTCTCTCCTTCGCTACACATTTTGGGACAGTCATTATATAAAAAAGAATATGCTCCTATGATTGCTGTCTGTTATATACTCAAGCAGCTCTCTTCTCGCTACTCCCGATCTTTGTGTTTACCTCAGTACCTGCATTGCGCTACTCGGATCGCTGACACTGTCTCCGGACACTGGTGTGCAGGAGCCTGGCTCTAACAGCACAGACAGCATGGGAAGGTTGGTGTAGTTCTAGTACAGTTCATGTCACTTACCTTATAAATTGACATGCACGAAGGCGCCTGCTCCTGTTGAAACCAGTCACAGAGGAGCACTCCCACAGCAGAGATAGTCTGAACTGGAGGTCATGGAGGGAGGGGTACATGCCTGGCAGTCACTGTTACTCCTGGTCTTTGTGAGTGGAGGGAGCAGAACTGCACAGACAGTACCTGGAGATTCGAGGCATGAAGGACTACAATGCTGCACAGAGATGGAACAGAGCACAGCTTCTCAATGGGGACTCTGATCTGCTGTCACTAAATTGAATTCTGTCACTCTCTGTTAGTGCCGATGATGGGCAGTGAAGATCATGGCAACTGCAGGTCATTGTGGGGGGCACACATACCTGGCTGTCACTGTCACTCCCACTCTCTGTGACTCAGGCAGCGGAGACAATATTGTCACTCTGTTGGCATGGTACACTGGTACAGTGAGTGGCGTGGTACCGGAGACTGGCTGAGTAGGCATGTGGTGCTACCATGTGGGTAACAGTAGAGAGACAGAAAACAATGCAGCATGTTTGAACAGTGGAGGCAGTCTCTGTGTACTGTGCTACATACATTATAACATGGGCTACAGAAACACAGGTATACATGTCAGGCTCCCTCTCTTGCTGTCTTAGCAAGGATAGCAATGGCTGCCACTGAGACTGGATTTTGGCACAATAACAAGACCCAGTGCACTCACTGATCACTCAGGGTGGACACTTCACCACTTACTGTGCATATATTATGGATTAATCAACGGTCATCTGATGGCTGTGCACCAATCAGGTACCTGTGTTTCTCTACCCCATGTTATAAATGGCAGCAGTCAAGTTATTTCAAACAAGGATTTTATTTATGGTTAGCTCCGGGCCCTAAATTGGGAAAAAGAAATGGCTATGCAGAATGTGGTTATCAGTTCAGAGGCTGGAATTCCAGTGCACTCTAAGGCTCAGCCTGCTAACATATTTTTGCGCTTCACTGACCCTGTTAGGTGCAGCTAAATTAAATGCTCTGGGCTATAACAAAAATTCCCACCTAAGCACAACTCTCAGATGATGTCCACCCCACACCACACCAGTATAGTAAGGAACACAACTTATATCATGGCCCGGGAGGGGGCCTTGCCAGTCTCCCCACCAAAAGACAGAATTAGGAAACCAAACCCAATGGAAAAAGTAATGAGTGGGTGTGACCAGTTTGTGGAGGATTGAAGGCACCAACTCAAGAACTCTTGGCAGACAAATGCCAGAACTGCAGATGCTGGTTGAAGAAAGGAGCCTTAACCTGGTGGTTGTCACCGAGTCATGGCAAGCCTGACCTAATATTGAGACATGAAAATACTAGGATACTTTCTGTTCTGGAAGGACAGAAAAAAGGCTGAGGGTAGCATCGTACATAAAAGAGGGAATAGAGGCAATGGAAATGGCTAGCCTGGGGACTTGGAAAAGCTTGAAGGTTTGTGGGTTCTAGCATCAACAGGAATGGGAAACAAATTAGGACTGGAGGTCTACCAACCACCTGGCCAGGACCAGGGGCAGATAAGGAAATAGAGAATGTGTGAAAAGGGCAGCTAAATAAGGGAAATGGTAGTCATAGTGGACTTTAACATGCCAAATGTGGACTGGAAAGCCACACTCAAGGCAAAAGAAGGAAACAGCTCCTGGTAGACGTGTGCCATGAGGTGTTCCTAGTACAATTGGTCCAGGACTTGACAAGAGAAGAGGCCCTGTTGGATGTAGTACTCATCAACACTGAGAAGATTCTAAATATGGGAGTCCAGGAACCACTCAGATCCAGCAACCACAAGACAGCGAGACTGGAGGTCCAAATGGAAACCACCAAAAAACAGGATTTCAGGAAGGCAGACAAAGTGAGGGCTCTGTTGAGAGAAAACAGAGGAAGAGTGCAGATCAAAGGGCAGAGGAAAATGGAAGTATTGAAAAAGTTATAATGATCTGTTGAAGTTCCATGCTTTTCTGAACCGATGCAAACAGAACCTAACACTCACTTTGGAATCCAGTCCAGAAAAACTTCTAGATCTGGAAATATCATTATGAAATGGGGTTCTCCAGAAATTTGTATAAAAACCACAGCACATAACATGTTGTTAAAATATAATGACCACCGCCAAGGAGCTTAACAAATAGTATTCCCTTTGGCAAGTTCCTATGGGCCATACAAAATTGCTTGGGGTGACTGACTACACTAATGAAGTTCAGAATATGACAGATAGATTCTTGGAAGAGGTTGTTCCATGTCAGCAATCTTAGACTCGGCAGACAGAGCTACAGGGAATGACAGAGAAATACTAACTGGGGAGCTAACAGTGGGCCAGATTAAGGGATGGCATAATAGAAGGCAACAAACATCTGAATGAAAGAAGTGAGTAAGGACAGGAGGAAAAAAGAGAGACTGCTATGAATCTCAAGGGAAGTGGCTGCAAAGGTAAAGGCTAAAATGGTATAATTAATAATTAATAATAATAATAAATTTATTTATAAAAGCGCCTTTCGACTTACCAAAGTAGCGGAACACATTAAAACAATAACATCAAATATAAATCCAATAATACATATAAATAAAATCATAGCATAATAACATCAAACATTAAAATCAGTTAATAAAATATGAAGTAAGATCTCAACACAGTAACAATTACACTATGAATAACCATCCAAGAAGGCCATTTGCCATAGATGAGTTTTCAGATTATTCTTGAATTCCTCCACAGAGGTGCACTCCGTAACTGGCATGGTAGAGAATTCCAGAGAGGGAGCAGCATGAGAAAATGCTCTGCTGCCAGAAGATTTTAAACTCACTCTTGGAATCTCTAGCAACCCCTCATCGGCCGAAGGAGCGATCGGCTCGGGTAGTAAGGCACCAGGAGTTCTTCAGATAGGCCGGACCCTGATCGTGAAGGGCTTTAAAAGTCAGTAAAATGACTTTAAAGGTGATCCACCACCATATAGGAAGCCAGTGCAGTTCACGCAGCACGGGGTAATATGACAGGACCTACCTGTCCCAGTCAAAACCGGGCTGTTGCGTTCCGCCACCAGCTGTGGGCTAGTATTTCAACCCCAGAAAGCCCAAAGTATAGGGTGTTGCAGTAGTCCAAGCTTGAGGACACAAAGGCGTGGACCAACGCTAGCAAAGAGTCAGACGGAACAAGGTGCCTAACCCTGGTGATATTCCTAAGATAGTAAAGGAAGTTCTGACAACGGCCGACACTTGAGACTGTAAGGTCAGCCTGTCATCTAAGACAATCCCAGGCTACACACCTGTTCAGAGGTCGGGAGTGACACGCCACCAAGAAAAATTCCAGAGGGCGTGCCATCACGCCGACCTCTCTATCTGACAACCCGGTCCACAACCAGGACCTCTGTCTTTCTGAGTTCAACTTTAACCAACCAGAATCCATCCAATCCTGGTTTTCTTCCAGACAGTTGTTAAACACCATAAGAGCTCCATCCTGGTCGGTGCAAAAGACAGGTATAACATTGTTATCATCTGCATAGCAGTGAAACTCAGCCCATACCATCTTATAATGTATCCGAGGGCAGCATGTACACCGCAAATGACATGGGTGATAGCACGGAACCCTGAGGCACCCACACAACAAAGGAGTTGGGCCAGAGAAAAACTTCCGACACAACTCTTTGTGATCTCCAGTGAGGAATGAGATGAACCATTGTAAAACAATTCCTGACATTCCACAAATTTTCCTCAGGCGTGCTATCAACACCAGGTGATCCACAGTCTCAAAAGCTGATGAGAGATCAAGGAGAACTAGAATGGAACGTCTCTTCTGATCTCTCCCTCAGAAGATCATTAAGCACCTGAACCAGCGCAGTCTCGGTGCTATGTCTTTTACTAAACTGGATTGGAAGCATTCGTAGATGTTATGGATGGTTAAATGGTCCTCCAATTGGCTGCCACTACCTTCTCAATAACCTTCCCAAAAAGGGAAGGTTAGAGATAGGTCTGTAGTTTGAGAAACAGTCTGGGTCCAAGGTAGCTTTCTTCAAGAGAGGTGTCACCACCGCCTCTTTCAGAGAGCTAGGAAACTCACCTGACTCCAGGGAGCACCAGACTATTTGCACCAGGACTGGACCGATGATATCAGTACAACCCAAAATTACGGAGTCGGTCCAGGATCCAAACTACAGCTTGTGGGATGCACACTATGGATGATCCTCATAATATCCATGAAATCAGGTCGACCAAAGGAACTCCAAGAGAATTGGGGTACTGTGAACTCACACTGTTCTATGGCGTCACCCTTAGAGATTGCTGGGCACAAGTCCGCCCCGATGTCGGCCACTTTAGTTGCAAAGTAACGAGCTAGCTCCTCGCACTCTAATTGCGAAAGGCTTTTGAACTTGCAGACAGGCTGGGTTGCACAGTCTGTCTACAGTCCAAAACAGCGGAGCGGTCAATTCCGAGCAACTGCAATCTCCTGGACAGGAATTCTGCCTTCTTATGGGTGATTGCAGATTGATAGATAGAATAATGTTCCATCAATCTAAGGTGGTCGACTTCAAGGGTGGACCTGCGCCAACATCGCTCTAACCTTCGCCCTGTCTCCGCATCTCCCTCAATGTCCCATCAAACCAAGGGGACCTGGGGTGAAGGGATAAAGGTGCTCACGAACAGGAGCAATAAGATCCAGGGCCACCGTAGCGGCCGCGTATAGAGCCCGACACCAGCGTCTCTGGATTACTGCTCACCAACACGGGGGACGATAGGTCATGGACCGCCGCAAGGCCTTGGGAAGTAATATTCCGTAATGGGCGGTACCTGACCATCTCCACAGGGAAGGCATTCTCAGGGGTGCAAAATTGAACCTCACGGTGTAGTGGTCTGACCAGGCGACTGGTTCCACCCCACGTCAGATGCATCAATCCCTAAGAGGAAGACTAAGTCCAGAGAGTGCCCAGATTTATGAGTAGCAGTGGAAATTACCTGTGTGAGGCCCAAAGAAGACGTTAATTGAGGAAGTGATTACCAATTGCGAGAGTTCATCGTTGATCGAGGCATTGAAGTCACCCAGAACCATCAATCTGGGCGACTCATATGACATGTCGACGATGAAGTCTGCTATTTCCTGTAAGAAGCGTTTCCCATCTCCGGTGGACGGTAGATGAGAACGATTCAACACCTACACCCCTACAACTATGCATTCAAAGGACTCAACTCACCCACTACCACATTCGTGAGGCCCAATTCAGTCTTGAAACAGACTGCAACCCCTCCCCTGTGGTCCAATCTTGGGGTGTATCACCGAGTACCCAGCGAGTCATGGCCTCCAATGTGGGGCCTGAATTTCATCCAGCCAGGTCTTGGTGATGCAAGCCAAGTCAGCCGAGTCAACAAGATCGGCAATAATGCGGCCTTATTCTGATGGACCTGGCATTGCATAACACTGCCCGAGTTGGACGAACCTCGAGGCTGTTAGACCTATCTGCCTACTAAATTCAGTAGTGCCCTTGGGTACGGGCACCAGACATGGTAAACCACAATCTGGGTTCCATTTCGCCCCAGGGCACCTTCTGGACTTAATACCTGATCACGGTGGTCCCCTCATTCTTTCCCTCCTGTTCAGACACCCCCGCCTCCTCACTCTCCTACAAACAATTCCCAATGCTCTACAGCACTGGTAAGTATCAAATTTTAGGGGAGGAGAAAAGGGTGGAGGGCGAAGAGAGGATGATGAATAGCTGTACCACCGTGGGGACTGAAGGCCAGCACATTTCGTAGCAAACAAAATAAAACAAAACAATAAACCCCAAACACTAAAATAATCAGTTTTAACAGCATAAAATTAACCAAATAATCCCAGGCGTAGCCAACATAAATAAACAAAACCAAATAAACAAAAAGCCTCACCTCACAGAAAACCGAGTCTGGACTGGACATGAAGACTCACAAATAAAATAAAACCAAACAAAAAATAAAATATATAAATAAATATAAATATAAATGTAAGGGTTCTCTCACCACCCCTACAACCAAAAAATAAAAGAAAATTGTTTACCCCTCTTAGCTCTCTCACAGCCAAGGAGAGAGAAGAAAAAAATACTTTAGCACTCTCACTGCAAGATATAAAAATTATAACAGATCATAAAACAATTTAAACTTTAAACAAATAAATAACGTGCCCTTCCCCCAGTCCTCTCATGACCCAGGAAATGGTACAGTCAAATTAAATTAATGGACAAAGGTCCTCACCACCTCAAATGTCCAAAATAAAAGTCTTCAGATTGACTGGCACAGAAACAGATTTATCCGCAGGTTTGAAGTCAACAAAACACATACAGATCATTTGAGAGGGTATCCAAAATCCAAATCAGAAATCAGGCAGGTCCATCCACGATTTGAATAAGGCCCTTACCCCAGCTGGGCAACCACACATGTAATAAAGTGGACCAATACAACATCCAAAATCAGGCCACGACAGTGGCTCCAGCTTTGGGTCTAGGGGGGAGACCCCAGTCAATTCCCTTGACTAAAGGTTCTAAATGCCCCTTTGGACCACAAATCAGGTGAGGCCCAGCAGGACGCACCCCAAATCAATCTTAAGGAAATCACGCTCACCTTGAAATCCACAACAGATTTAACAAATCCTCACTCTTCCCAAAGTCACAGGGCACAGGCTTCCTTGAATTTGTCTTCATAAAAATCACAGCCCCAGGAATCAACAGTCTAATTATTCCCCAGCTCAAACCAACACAAAGACAGAGTACCTCAGTCCAGGGGAAAAACAGCATCCTGCAGAAATCCTCAAGACCACAAGCCTCAATCAGCTCTCGCCCACCTCCGTCAGCTTCAGCAATGGAGGACCAGCCAAGGGCGCCCTCTCTTGTCCCAGCAAAACCCAGTCGGACCCTAAAGAATTTCAGCCCAAACAGTTGGACCAACAGGGCAAGGAACTCCACACTCCACTGCAAGGAGGTACTAAGAGACACAGAGAGAAGATAACAGGAAGTGCACCAGGAAAAGCAGAAAGAAGCAGGAAGGCAGTGAGGGTGCAAAGGCACAAACTGAGGAAAGGACAGCCAAAGGCCTAACAAAGGGAGACAAGAACTTTTAGGTACATAAGTAAAAAGAGGAAGACAAGGGGAGGAAAGAGGACAGGGAGACTGTGCAGAGGAGGATCCAGAAAAGCAGATATTCTGAACAGATATTTCTGTTCGGTCTTCACAGTGGAAGGGAGGGAATGGACCACATAAAAGCAGTGGGAACACTTAGGAGGGAGGTATACACAAGTTCATTCACTGAGGAAAGAGTTCGAAAGGACTTGCAAATCTGAAAGTGGATAAAACTATGGAACTTGATGGGGTACACCCAAGGGTGTTGAGGAAGCTAATGGATCTACTAGCTGCACCTCTGAGGCACTATTCAACAACTTACCAGAAACAGGAGTGGTTCCAGAAGACTGGAGGAGGGCAGATGTAGTTCCACTTCTTAAAAGCGGTAACAGGGAGGAGGCTGGCAACTGAAGGCCAGTTAGTCTGATGTCAGTGTGGTGAAGTTAATGGAAATGCTTTTAAAGGAAAGGTTAGTGGAGTATCTTGAATCCTGTAGGTTACAAGACCCCCAAGTAGCGTGGATTCATGGGGGAGGGGGGTCGTTAGATGAACCTGATTGATTTCTGTGACTGGGTGACCAGGGAAATAGATCAGGAGGAGAAGTGGACATGGCCCTCTTAGACTTCAGCAAGGTCTTCAACACCATACCACTTAAGAGGCTTATGTGGAAACAAGGCAGTTTGGAGGTGGTACCAAGGTGGTAAACTGGGTATGAAACTAGTTGATGGTTAGGCGTCAGAGGGTGGCAGTTGTCATGCACTCACTCTGGGAGGGAGAGGACCAGTGGTGTACCTCAGGGCTCAGTACTGTGACCAGTCCACTTTAATGTCTTTATAAGTGGCACTGCAGAAGAGCTGGAAGGAGGGTATGCCTCTTTGCAGATGACACCAACATCTGCATTAGGGTAGACACTCTGGAGGGTGGAGAGAATGGGTAGAGACCTGAGAAACCTTGATGAGTGGTCAAAGGTGTGGCAGCTGGGTTTCAATACTAAAAGTGCAAAATCATGTGCATAGGGCACAGAAGCTGAGTGGTGGAGTATAACATGGGCGGAGAGGTATTGATGGTCATTAAACAGGAAAGGGACTTTGGGGTGATCATATCAGATGACCTCAAGGTGGCAAGGCAGTGTAACAAGGCAACTGGCAGGACCAGTGGGATGCTGGGGTGCATAGGGAAGGGTATCACCAGCAGAAGGAGAGAGGTGGTGTTACCACTGTATAGATTGTTGGTGAGACCTCACTGGAATACTGCATCCAGTTCTGGAGACCACATCTCAGGAAGGACATAGGGTGGAGGCTGTTCGGAGGAGGGCGATAGGATATCAGTATGTACACCCTGGAAGGGGGGTGGGGACATGACAGAGACCTATAAATACCTCCCAGAGGTGAATAAGGTACAGGAGGGGAGTATTTGTCAGATGAGAAGGTGCACAAGAACTAGGGGCATGCAATGAAGCTGGAAGGGGAATTTAAGAGGGATGTGAGGACGTCTTCTTCACTGAAAGGCTGGTGGATGCCTGGAACAGTCTTCCAGCAGAGGAAGTGGGGTGAAAACAGTGGTGGGATTCAAGCATGCATATGAGAGGCACAAAGGACTCTTGGTAGGGCAGCAGCGGAGAGGTAGCCAGAGATCAGGCAGGGTCTCTGGTGACAGTACAGGTAGGGAAATAAAAATTACTTACCATAGTAATATTGTTTCTTCCAAGGAATCTCCCAGTAGATTAGACATATGCAGTCAGCTCAGAACTCTGACTGCCCCCAGAGCTATGGTGTAAATTGGAATGTATGCAAATCATGGAACTTAGAATGATACATTCAAACTACTGCCTCTAGGTGTACTGTGTTCCATCTAACTACCAGATTCATTTTGCAGATGAAAAACCCTAGACTACCTGAATTAAATAACTGTAACTTAACAGCCATAACAATAATACCTCCCTTGGTAAAGAGGAAGGGTTCCAAACAGGAAAAAGGAGAAACACGAAAGGAGAGCTAGGTGCCTAGTCATACCTGTGTGCAACAAAACATTAAGTTAAGCCAATGATTAATGGCGACATTAAGAACCTCCATAAAAATATTGCTGAACTTGATTCAGGTTATGTAAGGGCAGGTAGGGATGGGAGGTGTAATCCTACTGGGAAACCCCTTGAAGAAACAATATTACTTTGGTAAGTAATGTTTTTCTTGAAACCCCAGGACTCTCCCAGTAGTATTAGACATATGCAGACTACCAAGCAGTGCCTTTGGGGTGGGTACAGAACCTACTTAGGAAAAGGTTCTGCAATACTGCAGTGCCAAACCTAGCATCACTCCTGGACTGGACGTCCAGGTAATAGTGCATTGTGAAGGTGTGGACTGTACTCCAGGTAGCCGCTTTACAGATTTCCAGCAAAGGAATGTCCCATGCAGCTGCAACAGAGGCAGTAGTTCCACGAGTGGAATGTGCCCTGAGGCTCTGTGCTGGCCGCTTCTCAGGCTTACTGTAGCAGAACTGGATGCAGGATACTATCCAACATGCAATTGATCTCTTTGAGGCAGGCTTGCCCTTTCCCACTTCACCATAGGTAATGAACAGTTGAGAGGAATCCCTGAGGTCCTTAGTACAAGTGATGTAATAGCTGAGAGACCTTTTACGTCCAAGCTATGAAGTTTCAATTCCCTGAACAGAACTTGGCTGTGAAAATATAGGAAGGGTGATGGACTGGTTCAAGTAATACTAAGGTACCACCTTTGGAAGGAACTTCCTGTTAGTCCTAAGGACAACGTTGTCCTATGGAAGATAATGTAATTAAGATCAGTGCAAAGAGCTTGAGCTCGCACACCTTCATGTTGAAGTGATTGCCACCAGGAAAACAGAGTTTTCCATGTGACATATTTCAGGTCAGCTGTAGCCATTGGCTCAAAGGAGGCTTCATGAGTTTGGCTATGCACAAATTCAGATCCTAAGAAGGGACTGGTTCCCTAACAGGAGGGAACATATGTGCCAAGCCTTTAAAACTGTCCTAAAATAGGGTGTGTAGCTATTGTTCTCCGAGCACCTGCAGACAAATAAGTAGATACTACTGCCAAGTGAACCCTAAGGGTTGCAGGCCTGAGGCCTAAAGCCTGTAAGTGCACCAGATAATTAAGCAATGTAGATAAGCTTGCCTTAGGGGACTTTATTTACTTAGGCATGACCAGTTGGAAAATCTTTTCCATTTTGAAGCATCGCTTTTTTTGTAGAAGTCTTCCTAGAAACTTTCAGGACCTTAAGGACCCTTCTGACAAGTTAAATCAGAAAATTCTAACTCCTCAAGAAGCAGGCCTTCAGGTGAAGGCACTCAGGTTTGGAAAAGCTATCTGACCTTGAACAGCTGTTAGGAGATTGTATCTTTGGGCAGATGAATGGGTTGCTTGGAGGACAGGGTGAGCAACAGAGGACACCATGGCTGCCTGGCCCAGTTTGTAGTAACCAGTATCATGGTTGCAAACTGACTCTCAGCTTGAGAAGGACCTCAATACCAATGGGAAAGGAGGAAAAGCATATAGGAATTTTCCTGTTCAATCCAGGGCCAACGCCTCCATGGGCACTGTGGCCAAGGAGGGGGCCTGCAGCAATAAAGAGGAAGCTAGTGGTTTTCTTTGAGGCAAACAGATATATTTCTGGGATGCCCCAACATCTGAAAACTGTGTCCAACACTTTCTTGTTTAAAGCCCATTTGTGATGATCCTGACTGATTCTGCTGAGTGAATCTGCCAGCATATTGTTCTTCCTGGGAGGGTAATGGCAGACAGGTGTACTTCCAGGGAATATGCAAGGACCAAATCTTCATGGCTTCTCTGCACAGACTTGAGGATCTTGTACCCCTCGTTTGTTGATGTACTACATGGTGGTTGTGTTGTCTGTCCTGACCTGGACTGACTGACTGACCCCCAATTGAGGAGTGAAAGCCTTTAGGGCAAGGAAAACTGTCTCAACTCTAACAGGTTGATATGCAGGCTGGACACCTGAGGTGACCAAATTCCACTGATTTTGAGGTCTTTTGTGTGCCCCACCCCAGGAGGGAGGCATCTGTTGTTAGGACCACAGTGTGGTGCTAATGCTGAAAGGGATGCCCTGTTGGAGGTTGTCCTTTTCTTTTCACCACTGTAGAGCCAGTAGAAGAGTTCTTGTAACTGGCACAAGCTTTGAAATGGGAGCCCTTCTTTGGGACCAATGAGATCTCAGGTGATATTGAATATCCTCTTCTGAAACCTGGAGCCTCACACTACTGCTGTAGTTGAGGCCACATATCTTAGCAATGCTAGGAACTGTCTTGCAGTTCTGGCTGACCAAAGCAAAGAAATTTGCTAGGGTCAGCAGATTTATCACTCTCCTGTGGGAAAAAGCTTTCCCTGAACAGTATCCAGTTCTGCTCCAATAAATTACAGTGACTGAACTTGCTCCATCTGAGACTTTTGAGCATTGATAAGGAAACCCAGGGACTCCAGGGTATTTTGTGTCACCCTGATGGAGTCCTTTACCTGTTGATATGAGTCCGCTATGACTAGCCAGTCATCCAGGTAAGGGAATGCAATGATTTCTTGCCTTCTAAAGTGTGCTGCCACCACTGACAGGCACTTTGTGAATACCCATGGGCAGAAGTGACCGAAGGGAGTGCTGAGAAATAGTAATGAGGGCAGAGAGAACCTTAGGTGCTTTCTGTGGCAAGGTCTGACTGAATGAAAGTAGACATCTTTCAGATGCAGAGATGCCAGCCTGCTTCCTTCCCTTAGAGAAGAAATAATTATGGCCAGAGTTACCATTTTGGACCTGGGCTTTGCAAAGTGTTTGTTTAAGAATCTGAGATCCAGGATTGGCCACCAATCTCCATTTTTCTTTTTGATAAAAAGTACTATAAGTACATGCCCTTTCCCTTTGGGTAGAGGGCTGACTCTATTGCCCTGGCTTGCATGAGCTTTTTACCTCCAACTCCAGCAGAATAGTTGCTGCAGGTGTTGAAGGCCAGAAAACTCTGTGGCCCTGGAGTTTTGGAAACTGTTTGAACTGTAGACAGAGACCTGACTCACCACCTCCAGAACCCACTTGTCTGTGGTAATGGTTTCCAGTATTGAAGTAGTGAGCCAGCCTGCCCCCTACTGGAAGAGGAGTGGCAGCCTGTTTTGTGCAGTCCGAGGTTCTGTTCAGACTGAGGTCTAGGAGCTGGAGCTGGCTTAGCTCATCTAGAAGACCTCCTGCCCCTGTAGTAACCGCTGACCTGTGTATACTCTACAGGCATAAAAATGGGACATAAGACCTGGGATAGTACCCCCTACCCCTACCTCCCCTCCTGTGAATCTAAAAGAAGCAGAGGCTCTCTCTCTAGTGGAGTTGCTTCTGTAATTTTGTACTCTTCCACCTTTTCATGTACGCCTCAGTCAAGTCACCAAAAGGGAACTGTTTTCGTAAGGAAAATCCATAGCCTTTAACTGAGTGTCAGGTAAGACTAGTTGTTCTGAGCCAGGCAAACCTTCTTAGTGACACTAACAAAGCTAGCAATCTGGATGCAGTATCATCTGCATCCACAGCCATGTGAAATTGGTACTCGTGGCATTCAAAGCCATCCTGGCAATATCTGCCATATCCAGTGCCACATCGCCTGGAATTCTATCAGTTAAAACTAGCAAGGAATTCCATAGGGTCTTCTGGTATTGTGCAGCATATGCCATATAAACTGCCTGTCTGAGGAGAAGGAAGAGGGTAAGTGATCCTTCTTCCCTTAGTGTCAATCTGTCTTGAATCTTTATCTGGAGAATGAGATGCAAGGATACTTTAGCTTTATCACAGCTGCAGCCTGTATCACACCCTCATGATCTGGATAGGTATACAAATAATCAGCAGCAGCCCTAGCCAGCTGATACTTTTCTCTACCATTTTGTCCATTCCAGGGACAGAGGAAGGTGTCTGAAGAATTTTCAAAGTGGCCTTTTAAGGGAATTATGGCTAGAAGGGCCACCTTTTTGTGGAAACCAACCCCATCAAATACAAAAACTCTGCCTCTTCCTCTTCTTCCATAGATTCCTGTGAGGGAGGCCCAAGGTGTCAGCCATCTGCCTGATGAATGAAAAATTAAATGAAAAATCATCATGCACACAAGGAGGGTACCAAACTCCTGATCTGGTGTACCTCTGGCTCAATGGGTTCCCCACATCTTGATCCTCCTCCTCCTCAATGTACACCTCTTGGCCCTGGTCCATGGGAACTGGTGGTGGGACTTGAACCAGTGAACCCAGTATGGAACCTTCAGTCTGTAAGGCCTGAATGACTTGCAGGGCTTTGGCAATGTCCTCTGCAGAGGCATTTGATCTTTGTCTGCTGGGAGCTCCCTTGCTTTTTCAGCGGGAGGTGCAGCAACATACTTATCTTTTATTTCTTTTTGGCAGGCACAAACTCAGGAGCTTGCTCAGTAGTTCTTTATGTTTAGTATGTTCATACCTTCTCAGTAATTTTGGGGTCTGAAGAATCTTTAGAGGTCTCTCCTTTGTTTTAGTGTGGGAGGAAGAATAGCTTACTTGGGTTGCTTTGGTGACACTGGGGTGGGAGCAGAAGCCATTTCCTCTAATCTTTTGGCTCTTTTCTTTATAGTTTTAGAACAAAAAGTACTGCACACTCCACAGTTAGAGAAATATGCCTGGGACCCAGGCACTCCAAACACAAATCACGGTGGTCAGCCTTAGCAAATATCTGAAAACACTTCAAACTAGTTTTGAAACCTGTGGGTCCCGTCCTCTTTTAGGTCTTTCTGACATGCCAAATGTCAGTAGACTAAACTAAACTTCCCAAAACAGGAAAAACACAAATTGCAGTTGGTTCTATTAATGAAAAGGAACTGCAATTTAACAAAGATTTCTTTAGTTTAATACAAAAGCATGCGGTTCCTGACTAAAAATGGGAACCGATCAAAATAATGGAAATATCTTTTAAAATATGCTAAAAACAGCAAAATTTAAACAGATAAACTAGCGATAGGAACCACAACAAATAGTAGTTTTAAAACTGAAAACTCGGAACCTGGGAACCGCGAGGAAACTGCTAAGAAAAAGTAAAATATCCCAAAATTAGTAAACTTATATAAAAAACTACCAGAGGCAGAGTAATGAACAAAACAGTGTGAAATACCACTTTTTGACAGAATAAGCAATCTTGCAGTGAAGCTGCTGTGAACTGCTCTGAAGGCATCATGTTGCCTGAATAGAAAATGAATCTGGCACTTAGATGGAACACAGTCCAGCTAGAGGCTGCAGTTTGAATGTATCATTCTAAGTTCCATGATTTGCATACATTCTGCATTACATCATAACTCCGGGGGCAATCAGAGATTCTGAGCTGACTGCATATGTCTAATACTACTGGGAGAGTCCTGAGGTTTGAAAAATGGGCAGACTGGGTGAGCCAAGAGGGTCCTTATCTGCCAACAAATTCTATGTTATAACTCAAATAACCAAAATGAGGACAGGATTGTTTTTCTCAACCCCATTTTCTCTTGCATTTCGAGCAGTAAAAACATCCTACACAAACAATGGTGAATTTTGAAATCATAAGAGAAAAGAGAAAAATCTTCTTGAATCTGACATTGATGGTGGCTAAGAGGAGTAGCACACTACAGAACAAACTCATACATTCTGAACTCATATCCCTAAGTCTGATATGACAAACATTTCATTTGGACCCACCCTGTGGTACCTTTGGGCCGTGTTCCAATACACACAAGCTGGCTGAGATCAATAATAAATCCAGAAATGAAAAGATTTTCATCAAACCACATATTATATGTAGATACGCGCAGCATGCGTCATCAAATGCCCATTGACTCAGCCTACATTTGAAAGACCAGTAGGTAACAGAACATGTATATCTGAGCACAAGTCCTCAACAAGGAGGAAAATGAAAACTTCACTGTGGAGCAACACTTTGTGAGTATCAACACTAGATATCCAGTCTGAAATACTTTGGGATTGAGACAGTTGATTCCCACCTCCCCCAAGGTGGAGGTGACAAATGGGACAAGCTTCTCATAGAAGAGAGGCTTTTAGGGTTAACAGATTTGGGACATTAAATGCCAGTCTTGGCATGAATGAGGAGATAGATAGGGCTCCACTGCTGTAAACTGATCATTTATGAGAATGTTTGAGTGTGTGTAGATCTCAGGCTATTATTTGTGGTGAAGTATATGATCACACTCTGCCATTTGAATATTATGATTATGTTTTTATTTTTGTCAAGTTTTGACATATCTCTGTATCTTGTTGCTTTAAATAGATTGTTCCCAATATTACATGCTAAACCAAAAGCCGACCAGTGACTGCCAAAGCACTTGCCTGCAGTGTGGTTGACCCCTTTGTAAGCCTGACCTTCTGTAAGCTGTAATAAACAGCACTGTTAGATACATAATTATGCAGGGACAAAAGCTCCTCAGAGTTTAGAACACAAGTCTCCCAGCACCAGAAAAGTTGTTCCACTGGAACACACTGGGACCCTCACACTTCTAAGGGGCATTGTTCATGTCTTTGCCAGATGATGTGCTTATCAAGCTCTTATTCCATCTCTGTTAACACCATCATGCTCACAGCACAAATGTGACAAAAATCCTTGTGTGTTTGTAATAGCACAGGGGTAAACTGGGTGCAGGAGGGAGTCTCTTTCAAATGAGAGTGCACCAGGATCAGAGGACATTCACTGAAGTTTGGAGGGTTCACAGAATGTGAGGAAGTATTACTTCACTGAAAGAATGGTAGATGCGTGGAACAGACTGCCAGTGGAAATGGTGAATGCAAAAATGTAGGGGCTTAGCATGAGTGGGATGGACATAGGAGAATATTGGTAAATAGGTAGGGAGGAGGGAGGGTTGCTGGAGACCAGTTATGGTCTGTGGAGGCAGACTGGGCAAAAACCAACTGGGCAGACTGGGTGGACCAAGCGTCTCTTCATGCCAACATATTCTATATTTCTGTGTAGCCCTATTTTGTGCTACATGACTGAAACCTTTGCCTACTTCCAGCAGGTAAGACAAACAGATAGACACATCAAAGCTGATGTCAAAAGAAATGTATAAATGGATGTGACAGAATGCAGCCGCTAGTTCAGCTGGGAAGGTAACACAGGACAAAGGTCAAGAGATCCAGTGTGGTTCATGACAGAGGTAAAGAAGTCAGAAAGAGCCAAGAGGAGAGCTTCATGAAATACAAGGGAAACGTGTAGTATTCTTGTTATGAAGAACAGAATGCGTAGACTGAGGGAGCTGTGAATAAGCTGTCATCTTTAGTCAGACTGAAAACACAGACCTATACACAGAGACCAGAGGTTAAAGGGATTCAGACTGACAGTGGCCATGCTACACCAGGACACGTGACCTGGTAAAAATGCTGTGCCCCAGCTGGTGCCATATATGGAGCACAGCGTCCCCATAGTAACAATAAATCAGTGCCCTTGCTGCCAACTGTTGTGCTCCAGCTGTGCCTGGTAAGCAATAGTGGCTAGAGCCACTACTGCGGAGTAAGCATGACAGGAAACTATTAGGACTACAAAGTGCTCACTGTAGGACTACAAGTAAGATGGCTACCAGTACTTCCTGAAGGTCAGTACATCATCTACTACACTCCACCACCTTAGACGAAACTCATCCACAAACAATTACATCCTACCTTCAGGGCTGAAGCAGACTATTCATGCCCAGCAAGTTCTGGGGTTATTCTGCCTTTGGTTAAACTTATTCTACTGAACAATACAGTTCAGTGGTACCAAAAGTATTTTATTCACAGATCAAGTCTCTTTGGTGCCTTGTGTTGACTCATTGAATATCTTTGGTCTGGGGCAGCAGCTGTGGGTACAACAGGTACTCCAGGAACAGCTACTGCTGGAACTGAGGGCACTTGAGCCAGGGCAGGAGCAAAATCCTCATCCTCCTCTTGCTCTCAAGAGGTCTCTGCTGAGCGTGATGCAAGTAGATGGTCCACATGGATGTGTATGATCTTTTGACCTACATGTACAACGTGGTTAAAGGTCCCAAAGTCTGTTGCACTGTCCCTGGACTCCAAAGTCACTTCTGGCTCTGGAGTCTCGGGACCATCACCTCTCCCCAGATAAAAATGCAAGGCATTAGTAGACATGTGGGAGAATTCTGGTTTTAAGAGAGAAAGTCTAGTTCAAGGGTGTCATTTTAAAATAATTTGCCTGGTGTTCTCTTCTGAACCATAGGTAGGGTGTGTCCATGCGTAAAAGAAAGTTCTTCAGCCATTGGAATGTGGGTGGTTGCCTTCTCACATGTGAATATTTGCCTTGGTTTCCCAAATGGTGCCATACCCATTCTGGAATAGTGAGGCATGCTTGCCTTGCAGTCATTTGATCACCTCCTGTAACGACTCTGCCACAGTGTGCAGTAGGAAAATCTTTGCAAACTGAGCTTTGTTTTCTCCAGCCCATTCCTGCCGAGCAATGCGGGCTTCTTCCTTTATACCACGAAGAGGCAAGCCTTTGTTTCCAGTTCCTGGTGCCTAGAATCAGAAGCACTTTTCTGGTGTGTGAGACAAAAGTGGCTTGCAGCTTTTCTTTCTTCTTTTTGTTGTGGATTCCATTCCCAGCAATTTCAGTAAACCACAGGGAGGATAGTCAGCTGTAGAAAATCGGTAAGACAACAAAAGACAGCATACGAGTGTGGCTGATATTACACTATGGGTATTTTATTTCATATAAAGTGCAGTAAAACTGCCAGGATATAGACTGGGACACCCCTACATACTGTATATCTGTTATGGTTTCATCAGCTGTAGACAATGCAGGTGGACTGGGTGTGTCCCCATCTAGGAAGACCCAATGAACTCAGCTTGAGTTCTACCTTTTTAAAATTAAATGTACTTTATTACATTTGCCATCAGTATATCTTGAACAGAGCAAACATTAACATACAGATGTTACAGGTTCGCTAGTAAAGCACATGCTACTGATTTATTACAAGTCTAGCATAACCGACATCATGTTCAGACAACGTTCTTTCTCATAGCAGACACTGTTATTAATATTCAGGCATCAGTTTCTGGCACACCTAGTAGCTGTTCCTATCCAACAGATGAGTACTGACTTGATTGGTCTTGTACTGCAGCCCATGCTATGCTTTGCTCGCCTCCACCTCCCGAGCCATAACGACAGATACAGATGTGACAGCCAGGATGCAATGCAGAAATGCTGCAGAATATCACAGAATGCTGCCGTTTATTGCAGGGGCCATTGTAAGTTAATGGCAATTAAGCCCTTTGTCATGCAGGATTTTGTGACATGTCATTACTGCAAGTTACTGTGCTTCATCGTGACTGACTCCACTGTAACTTCTCCCAGTTCTTATCATAGCCATGTAGCTTATTATTCATACTAGGTATAGATGTCTCAGCCTTTAGGGTGAAAAGAAGCTCCATGCCACTCCTGACAAGTGAGTACATCTTAGTCAAGCCAATGTCAGAGCAAAACTTTATTGGCACAAGTGGCTATCAGTGCCATGGTACTTTGTCCCCTAGTAAGTGTTTGTATAGTCACCTACAGTAGTATACAAATAGATGGGCGAAGGCTTTGTCTGAGTCCCAACAATGGCCTAGCTGGTCTTTAATTTGCCACAAGGCTATGCCTTGGGGTAATGCCACAAAATATGTAGTAAAGTGCCCTGGATTTCATTGCCTCTGTGTATAAATCAGATTGTAGCGCCTGCATCTTGTGGAGTTTAATCAGTGTAACATATATATGTTATGTAAGTTTTAGCTGCATCAACCTATAAGTGTCAATTTGATATATTTATACAGATCCTTTCCAAATCTGCTGCCTGTTGTACTGGGCCTTAGGCAGCTGTTTGCCAGTATGGGGATGTGCCATCCACTTTGTTAGTTGTCAATTCATAAATCCCACCATACAGATTGGAAATTGGATGTGTGGGTGTTGTCAATTAGCTAGTTGGAGTATAGTGGCACTATGAGCAGTGTTCCACTGCCATCCCCTGGCATGTTTTGTTAAGATTTGTGTGACTTGGAGAAGGAAACACTGCTTTGTTTGTTACCTGGTGCCTTTGTTGAAATGTATTAAATGTAATTAGCTTATTACCTAACAGTAGTTGTTCCACTCTAGTTATGTTGAGGGTAGTCCAGAGGGGCTTTGATTGGCTTCTTATCAATAAGGAAGTTGGGTTTATTAATCAGGGTTGCGTGCCATCTGTGGCAGCTCGTAACTAACAAGCCACACAATTGAGTATGTGTGTTATTCAGGTCACATAGGTGTCTCTTTTAGCATTCTTGGGGTTGCTTAGATCTAGCGTAAATTAAACTTTTAATGTCTATGTCTAGGCATTGGCAAAGAGACTGTTTCAATTTGCAGCCAAAGTGGGTATATTGTCTCTCTTGAGGTGGTGGCGGTGGGGTCCCTTAGCCATTGTAAATATTTCCTACAACTTATTGCCAGATAGTACAGATATAGATCAGGCAGCCTTAGACCACCTTGCAGCTCTGGGCAGCAACCTTGTGGTAAGCCCTCTGTACTGCTTTCCCGTCCCACTGACATTTGGAGAAGGAGCTATGTAGGGAAGTGAACCGCTTTTGGGAATGGACACATTCAGTGTGCTCATGGGATACAGGACCCTAGGCACTAACATTTTTATCAGGTTTATCTTCCTCCAAAGGTGAGGGGAGGACCCTGTTCATCCAAGTCCTGCTGTAACTGTCTAATCAGCAGGTCTAAATTTGAGGCTATCATATCCTTGGGGTTCCTTGTAACCAAAATGTCTAGGTATTTCAGTTTATCTTCCTGCCACTTAAGTCCCTTTTTTTCTTTATTAAAAACTGGAAATGGCTTACTGGCTGGTTATATGGCTGCTGCATCTGCTGATTCTTTCTTTTACCTTCTTGCCACTGTAGTATTCTTGTTAGGAAGAACAGGCTGACACAAACTCAGGGAACTGTGACTAAGCTGCCATCTTTATTCAGACTGAAAATACAGACCTTTACATGGACCCCAAAGGTTAAAGGACTTTGGACAGCATGACAGGAAACTGCAAGGTCTACAAAGTGCTCACTATAGGACTACAAGTAAAATGATTGTTAGGTACTTCCTGAACGTTAGCATAACATCTACTACACAGAAGGGAGGATAAGGAGGACGATCTAGAGGAAACAAGAGTATCTAGTAGAAAGTTCAGGAGGCCAAGGCAGAGACAGAACTCAGGCTGGCAAAGGGGTAAAGCAAGGTGGGAAGGCATTCTTCAGATATATTTGGGATAAGTAAAAGGTCAAAGTGGGCATAGGAAGGCTTAAGAAGGAGGAAGGTAGAGGGGACAAAGATAGAGAGATACTGAACAAATACGTTTGCTCAGTATTTAGTAAGGAAAAGGAGAATTCCTCTGCTGGAATGTGGGATGAGGTGGGAAGGCATGGGGAGGGGCACTGCACAAGCAGCATGGGCAGTATTATAAGAGAAAGGGTGATGGAAAAGCTTATAGGGTTGAAACTAGATAAATCTATAGGATCTGATCACTTACACCCTAGGATGCTCAAGGAGAAGACAGAAATAATATTGGGGCCTCAAGCAGATATTTTAAAATGCTCCCTGGCCACAGGGGTGGTCCCAGGGGACTGGAGGACAGCAGACATTGTCCCTCTGCACAAGAGTAGAAGAAAAGATGAGCCAGGCAACTATAGACCAGTCAGCCTGATGTGTATAGTGAAAGGGAATGCAGTCCCTACTGAGGGAGAAATTAGTGAACTTCCTAAAGGGAATTGGCTACTGGACCTCAGGCACCATGGGTTAATGTGGGGAGGTCTTGTGAGACAAATCAAATTGACTTCTTTGACTAGCTGAAGTAGGTGGCAAAGCCTTACGAGGGAAGCTAAAGGACCTCAATATGTATACCCAGGAAGGAAAGGAGGAGAGAGGAGATATGATAAGACTTTCAAATATCTTATGGGTACAAATAGGGTACAAGAGAAAGCATTTTCAGAAAAAATATGCTCAAGAACAAGGAACATACTATGAAACTGGAGGGGGTTAGATTCAGGGAAATGTTAGAAAATACTTTTCACAGAAAGAGTGGTGGATGCCTGGAATAGCCTTCCATCAGAGGTGGTTGAAGCAAAAACTGTAGTGGATTTCAAGAAGGCATGGGATAGGTATAAGGAATTTTATTAGTTTAGAATGGGGGCAAAGCTGGAGACTAATTAGGGTCTCTGATATTACATTAGGTAGGGAAAATGGGGCGGACTGGGTGGGCCAAATGGCCTTGTCTGCTAGCAATCTCCAAGTAATCTATGTAATTTGAAATATTAGTATACTTAAGATGTTAGTAAAGCCTTTGACTCAGTCCCCACAGGAGACTGGTTAAGAAACTTAGTGGTGGAGGAAAATTGGCAACATGGGTGGAAAGCTGGCTAAAGGGCAAAGATACAAAGGTAGTTGTAAATTGAGAGTTCTTAGAGGTAAGGAGGTTACAAGTGTAATGCCACAGGAATTGGCATTAGGTCCAACCCTCTTCAATGTGTTCATTTGTGATATAGAGGAGGGCATAAAGGGTAAGGTGTGCGTCTTTGTAGCTAACACAAAGATCTGGGCAAGGGTGAACATGAAAGAAAGGATATGGAGACTCAGGGAGGATCTGGGCAGGCTGGAAAACTGGTCAAAGATCTGGTAGCTGTGCTTCAATGCAAAAAAGTAAGGGGATGCACATTGGGAAAATGAACCCAAGGATGCAGAATGAATGAGAGTGGTGGGAGGTGGTGGTCCCGCAAAGGACTAATATCTGCTAAGTCAAAAATCCACAGCACACTGTAACAGTGCTATGAAAGGGCAACAGGGAGCTGAGATGCATAGGGAGGGGATAAAAGCAGAAGTGAGGTAATCTTCCCACTGTACAGGTCACTGTTGGGACCACATCTGGAGTAGTGCACAAAGGCACGGGGTCCACACCTGAGGAAAGGTTGCAACAAAATGAAAGCAGGACAGTGCAGGGCTACAAGCTGATCCAGGGACTAGAGGGCAAGTCATATGAGGAGATGTTACAGGACTTGGGCATGTACAGCCTAGAGAGGAGAAGGGAAAGGTGTAACATGATAAAAGCATATAATGCATCTACAAGAGGATAAACAGGGTGGATAACAAACTTTTTCCCTTAAGCTGAAATACTGGGATGAAGGGAACTCACTTAGACTAACAAGGAGGGAATTCAAGAAAGATGTCCATAAACACTTTTCATGGAAAGAGTGGTGGACAAGGAACAAACTACTAGAAGAAGCGATAGGACTAAACTGGTAAGCGTATTGATATAGAGGTGGGACAGGCAACTGAGGTTAGTCAGAGAGGAGGGTAGAAACTGAGGGTGGGACAACCACTATGGCCAGAGCAGCATAGTGACTAGGGTGGGCAGACTGAATGGGCCAGTAGGCCTTTATCTGTTGATAATGTCTATGCATCTATGTACCACAGTGCACAACACAGAACTGTGACATGAATGAACGAGGTGCAGGGGGGGAGTCTCTTTCAAAAGATAAAAGCACCTGGACCAGGGGCATAAGGATGAAAGGGGAGGATCCAAGAGATGTGAGGAAATATTTCTTTATAGAAAGGGTAGTAGACACCTTGAATAGACTGCCAATAGATGTGGTGGAGGCTAAAACAGTGGGGGCTTCAAGCATGCATGGGATAGACATAGGGAATATTAGAAAGGAGGCAGGAGGCATGAGGGTCACCATAGACCAGACAGGGTCTGTGGAGACAAACTGGCATAGGGAACATCTGGGGAAGACTGGGTGGGCCATGCATTCTTCTCTGCCAACAAATTCTGTTTTACGTTTCTGTGTGCTCCTGTACTGGAGGTGCTGCACTTTCCCCACTGGTATCAGTGACTTACCCTTGACCCTTCACAGAGCTGCCAGTTAGTTACTGGGCACCAGCCATTGAATCAGTGTAGGCCCACTGGTATTGCACATGGTCAGCAGGCGGTGGTGCACTTTAAATTGAAGATTAGCAATCCTCAGTGAAACTGATGCACTATGCCAACCCAAAGGCCATACGATTGCAAACAGCAAAACCCAGCCCTCAGATGGAAGTATTTGTGATACTGGCAGGATGGCCACATCCCACAGTTGACTGCCACAAAGATGGTGGTTGCAGGGCTTGCCTTGAGGTTACACATGGTTTCCCCAGACCAGAGATCCCCCTTGATGTGCAGCGGTGACGTGGCAGTTCACAGTGAGCCCCTCTCTGGCTGGTTTACTCTCTATCCTACTTCAGTAGCACAGGGTTTTGGCTGTCCCTCTGATACTGCTCAGGGGCTCATCTTGCTTCAGCAGTCAAGTCAGCAACCTCCCTTTTCTTTCATGCAGTTCATTCTAGCAACTCTAGGGCCACATTCAAAACATAGGTGTAATTTTAGGGGGAGGGGACATATCCTCCCAACTTATCTTATTCACATTACTATAGTCCTTCTCAACATTAACCGCCACCTCACCCAGAACCACCCAGGCCAGATGAAGGTGACTAGTTATTTTTATCTCTGATCTGATCTTCCTTTTATTCCCTCATCCCAGAACCTCAGCTGATAAGTAGTGCCGCATGCATGTGATGTCATTCACATGGACTGTTGGAAGTACTGGCCAATCTGTTATGTCATTGGATTTTTTTTTTTTTCCCTTCAGTGCCATGTTACATAGCCATGGGACCTCTTGCTGAACACACCAAGGGGGGGGTCTAGTAATCCATGCAAGTTATTAGTTCAGATTGTCAGATGAAGTCAGTACACCTGGGGACAGGAAATCTTGGTCACACAACCTGGACCACTGTCACACACTACAGGAACATCTTAAGTAACTTCTCCTTGACCACTGTTGGTAGAATTGTGGTAGAGCTGTGGAGGCTTTCAACCCACATCAAAATGACAAAAAAAATCAAAGGTTCAAGTTGTTGTCCTGCTAGCCTTCACAGCACCCCCTCAACACTGTGTCCCAGCTACACTGGTCCTCCACAGTCATGAGGGATAACAGATTTATTTTAATTATCTTTTGCCCCTCTATTGTGTTTTCATTCATTCCTGGCACTCAACTGCTTCCCACCCTGGGTCTCCACTACTAATCTGTTTCTCCTAGACAGTTACCACTATCCAAGTCACACCATACAACCATGGCTTGCTCCCATTGTGGAGTTCCCTTTTCACCTGTCCACAGTGTAATAAGGGAGGTGATTAGAACACAATGGCAGGACTCCATTACCTGGGAGGGGTCAGACATTTGTGAGCCTGAGAACAGTGGGCAATCATAGGCCCATGCTATCATATTTATTTCTATTTGTTTAGCTTTTGTTTACGGGTAGGAGCACTAGCATGGAAATGACTATTTTCACGCATGACCCAGGAGGGTACAATACAAAACAGCAAACAAATCAATACAATAAGATGTCAGCATTGTTGATACAAGGAATAATATCAAGGAACAAATAGTTTGTTACAATGACAAGTGTTGAGGCAAAATTGTCCAGCAGAGAAAGCATTCAGGTGTAGGTACAAGAGAAACAGGCGAAAACATGTGACTGACAGGTAGGCTAAGGTAAAATTAGAACAATACCAAGCTACAAAACATTTAGTCAATGTAGTCTGTAAGTGCTGTGAGTTGAGAGAAAGGTTTAGGGTGGTGAGGGGCAGGGAGATGATAGGGTAAGCAAGGGAGGAGGGGCTAAGGGGTTTGAAGCATGAGCATTGGTTGGAGGAGACGAGGTAGTTGCATAATTCATTCTTAAAGATGTGCATGGGACCTGCAGACAGTCAAGGGAGAGAATTCCAGAAATTGGGGCTTGACAGGCAAAAGCACTGGGGGAACAGAAACAAGGGACTTATCCACTGAGCGTAAACCATAGCAGGATGTATATTGAAGAAGAAGATCAGCGAGGACTTGGGAGTTTGTGACCTTATAACACTGTCCATGATAGAGCCAAGTGAGTAAAGCCTGGATGCATTAGGTGGCAGGAATCTCAGGTCTGAGTAGAGCAGGCAGTGATGTTTCAGTCGGTGGAAGAGGACGCATAACAACAAATGTTGTTATAAGTGATATCCCATCTGTGAAGACTTGACTTGGATGTGGCAGCATATGTAATGACACCATAGGTAAGTGAAGGTAGAAGTATTCCACAAACAATGGCAAGCCTAGTGGAGGAAGTTAAAATATAGCTAGTGCTATATGCCAGCCAAGGATCAGAGCTGGCTCACTGTTTTTAATGGTCCTGCCCAACACCCACTGTGAACATGCATATTCTCGTAGTGACCTTGGGGTAACAGATGTCTCATAGCCAACCTCTTCACCAGTGGCACTGCAATCAGGTCATAACTAGGTATTGTTGCAAGAATGGCACCATGAAGCCAACCAAACCTGTAGGAGAGTATTCTCACAGCCACACCAGAATCTTCCCTTCTGGCCTTTGCTCCTGCCATCCAAGGCTGGGGCATGAATCAACAGTATACTAGGCACGCCTCCTGCCGTTAGGCAGGTCGGCCAGTCAGTAGTGAAGCGTCGGGTTCCTGGGTTTTGGGCTTCTGAGGGTGGTGGTAGGTAGCCATAGATGTGGTCATTTGGGTCCCGGGTCCCTGGAGTGGAGAGCAATCTCAGGTAGAGTAGTGTAGGCCCCAGGGGATGGCTATGGGACTCAGGTCAGTGGTACTAGCTCTCTGGGCTGTCAGGGCTGCAGGAGGAGTGGCAGTGATTCTGCATAGGAAGGGGCTGGTGGTAGCAGTCTCCTCCTTTCCCAGTGGCAGAGTGGCTCAGACATAAGTGAAGGGGCTAGGGGAGCCTTTACCAGATGTGGAGTCTGTTTGGAAGGACAGGCCCTGGGGCACCAGAAGAATTTGCCCGTGTGGGTTCTCCAAGGTATGGAGGCCCTTTAGGCTCCCATGCCAGTTAGCTCTTGTTCGAGACACAGGAGTATGTGAGAGAGACTTTTGTGGCTGGCGGAACTGCCCGGTCAGTGGTTTGAGCATGGGAGGCCTTGCAGTGGTAGCCAGGAGCTCGAGAGGCTGCAAAGAATGGAGTGGACCTGGGTGAGACAGTGTAGGCAGGACAAAGACCAGGGCATCAGAGTGCTTGTGAGGTGTGGTGGCAGCTGGGGTATTAGCAGACTGCATCATCCATGTCCCTTGGGCTGTGAAAGAGAGCCATGGAACAGGTTATGGAGAAGCTTTTACGCTTCTCAAGGAAGAGAGTGAGGATTTCGCTGGGAAAACTGGAGAGCCCTAAAGAGAATAAAGTGAGCTTTAAGGCAGGTATTTACCAGTGCCGAAGGGAACTGTGGTTATGGAACTTCATGGTCCAGGTTATCTAAAAGTCTTTGTGTTCTGGGTAAAAGAACTGTTGCTGTGTCTTGAGCTGTAACAAATCTTTCTCTGCTTAAGACCCAGTTTGAAAGTAAAGTCTTTCTCCAAAACGTGATCTTGTAAAAGTTTAGCCCCATGGAGCTGTGAGCTTTATTTTTAAGCTAATGGACCCCTGAGCCCATGATCATTTGGGGCTCAGGTGAATAAAATTAACTGTTTGGGAAAGAAATTTGGAGTCCCAGTTTTATTTGTAAATAAACTCTGATGAAATAATAATCCTTAAGTTTTAAAAGTCCCTATGAGTTTGTTGCAGAGGTTCATTTGAGATACGCATTTATGTCTCTGGGGCTGGTGAGGGTCCAAAAGGCTGAGATATGGAGAAGAACTTGAATGGCAGTCCCTCTTTTCTGTGAATCCTGGGGTGTAAAGTGCCAGTTCCTGCCAGAGAAGCCTTAGGTCCAGGTGATCAGAAGACATCCCAAGGTAGGCTGCATTTATTCCTAAAATTTATTGAGACAGTCTGGTGAGATTTCTGTGCTGTGGTCCCCCTTTCCCTGGAACAGCGGACCCCTAGACTACTGGGAAGGGGAGGTGCTACAGTCAGAAGGAGAGGGTGAGACAGAATCAAAAGTCTTACCAAGGTCAGTGAAAATGGCATCAGTTATGTGGCCTTGGTCCATGCCAGAATGGATGGGTTTGTGGCGTGAAGGAGAGAAGTAGTGGTTGAATGATTTGCTCGAAAGCCAGATTGGAAGGAGGAGAGGAAGTCAGTGAGTTATGCAAGGACAAAGGACTTTGAATTTTGGTGAGGGTAGGGAGCAGGGAAATGGGTGGTAGTTAGCCAGAGTGAGGGTGTGTCCCCACCTTTGTGCAAGGGTATAACTTGAGCCGACTTCCATGCCTGAGGGACAGTGTGGTGGGAGAAGAAATGATTCAAAATGTGGGTAAGAGGAGATATTACAGGGGCGGAGATATGAAGAAGGTATGGGTCAAGACCATCCAGGCTAGACTTATTGGGGCTTATAGGACTTCTTGAACAGTGATAGGGGTGGAAAGAGTAGCCAAGAGAGGGGAGTGGGTGGTTGAAGGTAGAGCACAGGCAGTGAAGCAGGAGTATGAGCAGCTGCTACAGCGGCTGGGTCAGAAACAGCTGAGCTGTTGATGGATCAACGGGGGTGGTGGATTGGGAAGGGGGTCAAGAAGAGAATGGAGGGTAGACCAGAAGTTGGCAGGGGATGTCTGATTGGAATGCAGGAGGGTGTGAAAATAAGCCACCTTGGTAGATCTGATAGCCTTTGTGGAAGTGTTCTTAGCACCTTGTATTTGTACAGATCAGGAAGGCTTAGTAGCTTTTACGACGTGCCCAGGCTTTATCAATGGAGTTACACACTGGACAGTCAGCAGAGACCCAGGAAGGTGCGCTGTTTTACCCTGTGACGTTTGAGGGGCATGGTGATTCCAGATGTTGTGAAGAAGATAAGGAATAGGACAAGGGCTGAGTCCACATTGGAAACAGTGTACACCACCAACCAATCGGTAGAATTTAAATCATGTAGCAGCACATTGGTGTCAAGTAATCTGAAAGAGCGCTGCAGCGGTATGCAGGGGAGATTGGGGAGTATGGACTTTGTGAATGCAGTAAGTAATGAGGTGATCACTGAAGACATCTGGATGTTTGCCAGCAGTGAAGATTCTATGAGGGTGGGAGGCAGGAACCCAGTCAAGGAGTGAGTGGTTTTGGATGGAGAGGTTAGGACAAAGTGGGATCATTTAATACTTGTTTAATATTTATGGGTTTAATGTGATTAGAGTAAGAATTTGTGAAAGGAGGCCCAATTTAAGTTGAAATCCCCAAGTATAATTTGTTCATTTGAGGATGCCTGGGAGACCAGGGAGGTAATGATATCAATGAGGGAGGGTGGGAGATTTTGGGGAAGGCATAATGCACAGTGACCTGAGAGGAAGAGAGGACAGAAAGTTTAGAGAAACCAAGAGGTGCTTGTGAATACGAGGATAAGACTCAGAGGATAAAATACTGCAGGTAAGGTTGAGGTAGTGCAAATGGCTACATCGGCCACTCATGCTTCCTGCGGTTCAGGAACACGCAGTAGTCTGGAAGAGCAACATTGGAGTCAGGGGTGTGGCTAGAGCCAGGACTCAGTAATGCAAAGAAGGTCGGGGAGGTTGTAAGACCAAGTCTGAGCGAGTCCATTTTGGGGAGGAGGCTTCTGCATTGAGGTGGAAAATTTGCAGGCCTTTTGGGAGATCTTGGGGGGGCTGGGTTGGGGTGGACATGTCCAGAGAGGATGAGAAGGAGGAGGAAGAAACAAGAGCTGCTTGGATCTAGAGGCCAGTAACTTCACCTGGGATAAGATATGGGTGGGGGTAGAGAGGGAGGATAGCAGCATAGGGTTCAAGATTTAGTAAGTCAGAGGCAAGGAGACCAGGGTGAGGGAGAAACCAAGGGTTGAGGGCAGTAAGGCAGAAGAAGGGTAGGGTGAGGCGGTAAAAGTGAGAGTAAGAGTAAGAGGTTAAGTTTGAGAGACTCAGTTGTAGGGGAGGATTGGTAGTTGACGGTAAGAGGGGTGACAGATGGTGGTGGCCATAGTGCAGGTGGGTATGGGTGATAGTAATTGAGGGAGAAGGGCAATAAGTGAGACTAAATAGAGTGGATACATGACCAAGGAGAGGGGACAGGCTTATTTATTTATTTGAAATATCGGATTTACAACCTTGAGCCAGGTGGCTCATTTACAAAGGTACCTCGTCATGGACAGAATAAAAAACAGACAGGGTACAATTTACAAAGCAAATAGCCGTCATGTATGGGTTACAGACATTGTTCACAGACATTATATACAGTTTTGGATACAGATATTTACATAAGCATAGTAGAAAAACATTGTTAACATGAGCAGTATATGCTACAGCATAGTCCATCATATTTATGGGCCAGACATTGCTGTACGAGGTTGCAGTCCATAATGGACTTTGTCAGAGGTTTGGGTCATTGTGGGCATGAGATCACAGGCTAGTTGCAGTTACAGGAGCCGACACTGAAGAGGTGGTTTTGGAGAGCAACTCTGAAATGGGTAATCTTGAGTGTGCTAGTGATGGTTGTTGGTAGCACATTAAATCAAACAGGGGCTCTGTAGTGGAAGGATCTCTGGGCAAGGGAGGTTTTTACCCTGGGTACTGCCAGTATAGCTTTGTCCGAGTCTGGGTGGAGATGGAGGGGTGGCAAGTTGGAGAGGTGGTGACCCCAGGAGGGAGTGACTGAACAGGATTTTCTTGGTGAGTAGGCAGGTCTGGTAGTGGAGTCTTTTATTGAGGTTGAGAAGATTGGCAGAGGAATAGATGGAGCAGGTGTGGGTGAGTCTAGGGGCACAAGTTAGGAGCCTGCATGCCTTGTTGAGGAGACCTGAATTTTTCTGGGTGTGAGGTATCTGCTGCTGCCCATCACAGGAGTCCATAGTCCACTAGGGACAGTATTGAGGAGGTAATGGCAAGCCTAAGGGCATCAGGAGGAAGCAGTCCCTGTGTCGGTAAGGAGTCCAATTCGAGTGTTAGTGGCGGCCGTTAGGGTGTTTATGTGGTCATGGAAGGTAAGGCAGAGTCGAGGGTAAGTCCAAGATATTTGTAGATGGATACCTGTTCAAGGGGTGCTGGGGAGGATGAGGAGAGGTGCACTTTTCGCTTTGTTTTGGTGGTGGTGGAGAAAATCATCGATTTTGTCTTTTCAGGTTTATGACCAGTCTACAGTCCTTGAACCATGTTTCAGCCTGGAAGAAGGCATGTTGGAGGGAGTCCTGGAGGGGAGGGTTTATGATGCGAGGCATAGAGCACTGCATCATCTGCATACAGTAATATTTTTTCAGAGCAGGCCTTTGCAAGGAGTTTAGGTAGAGGGTGAAAAGAAGTGGACCCAGGATGGAGCCCTGGAGCACCCCAGAGCGGACAGATAGAGTGTCAGATAGTGTCCGTTTATTTTGATGCATTGGGACCAGGTGGAGAGGTAACTGGCACATCATGCCAGGGGCTTGTACTGCCAGTTGCAAGAAAACCAGCAGGGCAAGCACCTGAAAATGAAAGGAAATTGAGGGGCAGCAAACAAGTGCCTCACAATTCGGGGTAGGATGATGAGCTACAGAGTGGCTTGAGTTTTGTAAATGCAGAGGAAGGAAAAATGAAAGCAAGCACCAACACAAGCACTTAGGTTAGAGAAAGGGGAAGGACAGGGTATAAATTGGAAGAGAGCAAGAGTATCTGGTCCCAGGGGCAGGGGAGTGGGGTGAGACCAAGTAACCTGTAAGTGCAATGGGTGGAAAGTGAGCTGATTGTGGGGTGGATGGGGGCTCACAGCCAGCTGCCCAGAAGGACCCAACTGTCCACCAGACCCACCCCTGGGCCTCCAACACCTAAGCGGGGCAAGATCAGGGAGGACCCTGTGCCTTCCCTTGGCACCAGAGGTGCTAGGAAGGACCAGGGAAAGGACCAGAGACTGTACCTCTGGCTTGAGCCAAGACTGGTCTGGCAGAATTGATGCTGGTCCAGCGATGATGGAGGCTGCAGGACTTTCTTCATCTTCTAGACCATTATCTTCTTTTGGGTTTCTGCATCACTGATGAAAAATAGCAAGGAGACAGCACCACAGGTAAAAGCTTAGTGGTGACAGTTTAAAATATGGTGACAGTCAAAGAACTGAGGCGCTGTTGTTCCCATAGTGTGGATTTGATGGCAGGAAGAGCAGAAAAGAGGTGCAGGATGGAGTTGACGGCAGTTATTACCTAGCATGTGCAACACCATGAGAGCGAGCGGATGTAAGCGGGCAACATCAGTAGCTGATGTTGGCTCCCTCCTGTGAAAAAATCTCCCATGGGGTCCTAATGCCTCTAGCCCTAGACCCGTAAGTATGAATCAATGATGAAGACTGATTCTTGGAAGATTCTAAGAGTATGGGATACTATAACATGCCTTTTATGGTCTATCCATGCTATCCCAAGGTTGCAGTACTTCTTGCAGGTCTCCATGATTATTTTATTCAGCATAGGCTGATGTTAGACTGAGTGATTATAGACTGTCTGCATCTATTCTGCTATCTTGCTTGCATTTTGTGGGCAAGCAGGTTATTGGAAGATAGCGCTTGGGGAGATTGTAGGTTCTGATTTGGTAAGGAGGAATATGTTGCATGTTGCTAGGCAGAAAGGTGTAAGCTCATGTCATTCATACTGTTCTTTTAACAGTGAAGTAAGAGTGCAGGGATGTTACTTTCAGTCAGTTGTTGGGCACATCTGGACCTGGCTTTTAAGTTGGGACTTTCTTTAGCTTTACATCACTGTCTTTACTGTAAGTGTGATATATTTCTATCTTGGTGGTAATGTCTCCAAATTTGTGTTTCAGAGTACTCATCAGCACGTGTGAAGCTAAGCATAGCTTTTAGCACATATTATTCTCTCTCTCATCTCTGTATATGAGTTTATGAATATTTTATTTTTCCAAAACTGTCATTTTCAGACAAAAGTGTTATAGTTAATAAAAGTACATTTGACATTTTGAGATATATGTTATGTTTTAGTTTTAACATAATTTCCCAGTGAGTTTGCATTCTACTGTATATATTATGCAGATCATCAATATGAATTTTTGTTCCATTAATTCAGAGACAATAGTAAGTCTAAACATCCCTTCGTGGTATGGCTGAAGCTGCTAGGAAATTTTGAAACATCACATGAACATACATTATGACTTCTGTGTACATAACAAGAACAGCAGATAAAGTGCACATGAAAAATACAATTGTTATGCAAATGCATGTAATAATTATGGGAAAATAACTCAAAAATATATCAAATGAATAATGATTTTTTTCTAATACTATATTTAGCTATGTTTTCCTTGTAGGACCAACAGCGCTTTAAGGATGACTTATTGAAATAACATTGTTTGCTTTCTGTACTTAGCACCGTGAGACATTGGATGGGGATTAATACTATATATTCCAGTGCTCCCTGTCTGCTCCAGGTTTTATACCAAAATTATTCCTATGGTTCGGCCCATGATATCCTGGGATCTAGTTCCTGGCGTGCAGCAGTAACCAATGCCTGGCTATAGCACTGGCTGGCTTCCCAGACTGACTGCTGCTCCCACTCATCAGCTTTGGCAGTGCTGCTGCAGAGCAAAATCTCTCACTGAAGCTGCAACCTCTAACTTTCTTGCAAGCAGGGCTAGCACACATTATCTTATTCTTTCTGCAGGCAAGAATTCTGCTTCTCTCCCTCCATCACTTTTCTCTCACAGACACATGATCTGTCACCTCTAGAAGCTCTAATAATCAACCGTCTGCCTCCCACTGCAGTCACACACAGACTGAATGGGTCCTGGCACAGCCCTGCTGTCCAAATGGAGAATGTCAGCTTACCATTTCTCCACTGGGCTGTCAATCACTCTAGGGCCAGACCAGAGGCCCATTCCTCGACACACAATTAGCTCTATATTTGTGCCTGAAATCCTGCAGTCCTCTATGTCCCAGGTCTCCTTCTGGCTCCCTTTCAGACTCAGCAGCCTGACTGGTCAAGCGCCACCCGACCCCTGTTGCTGAGGAGATGGGGTCAGGATGCACCAAGATGATGGAGTCTAGTGCTACTGAGGGACATCTACCACAAATATTCTATTTTAAAAGGACTCATGCCATCACTCAATCATTGGCTGCTCCCTGTTTTTCATGAGTGCAACTCGCTGAGTCATGCATGTGGCAGGGATCCCCCGTCATCCTGAGCATGGATCGCTGACTTCATCAGTGGCAGCTGGTGGCACTTTTGATGTATGGCAGGAAACTGTGTCTGCAGTGGAACAGGAGGCACCAAGGAAATCCAGCTCCTCTCCTGTTAGCAGCTCTCTGGTCCTCCACTAGAGTTGATGTCTTTGCAGGGGGAGGTGGGTGGGTGGAGAGAGCAAAGGGATGGCAGCAGTGTGGCTGGACTCTTCTTAACCAAAGGTAAGCCCCACAGTTTGGGGGTTACAGATTTCTATCATGTCATCCCTTTTTCTCCCCTGCCCTTTAGTGAGTACGTGTTTAGGTTGTCTAATCTTCCTGATAGGTCCTTCCTTGCTGCTCCTTGATCATTTTTGTTGCCCTCCACTACTGAATGGTTTCTATCCTTTTCTTATCTTTGTTCAGATGAGGTGCCAAAACTGCACACAGTACTCAGGTATGCCTTAACCAATACCAAAATCTCAGAATCAAGCACTACCCACCACCAAACAAGGCCACGGCACAGAATAAATGCCAAAAAAGTATGCAGTTTAACAATACAGCAGTAAACAAATGGTGCAAACCTCAAAATGCTATCGAAGGATAAAGGATGGTGGAGTATCTGAAACGCGATCAGACTGTTGCCTCCCTTTTCTTGTTTTATGGTTAAATAAATGTACATATTTTTATGAGACTGGTGCCACTGTGAATTTGGAGGTTGTGAGTGCTCTGCTTTTGACTGGCACTAGTTTTGAATTAGCATAGTAGCACAATGTTCCTAGCGCCTGCACCATGAATATGCTGTTCAGCATTTTGTGACTTCCTTGTGAACTTGTCTGAGTTCATACTGACAAAAATAGTTTTTGTTCCAGGGCCAGTGTTTTTACAAATGAAGGATATTCCAATGGGGCTACTTTGCCCCCACATAATTAATTTGTACCTAGGCTGGTGGGAACAGGACACTATTTATAATCAGCCAACAAACCCATTCTATGATCTCATTGATCTTTGGTGACGCTTTATTGACAACGTGTTGATGGTGTGGCGAGGGAGTTTGGAATAGCTGGAAGATTTTGTGAATTATTTGGAACAATCCAATCCAAATCTCAGATTCACTGTAAACCAGTCTCTTGAAGAATTCACTTTTAGATCTGGACATACGAAAGTGCTCAAGTGGGGAGATGGTCACAGATCTATACCGAAAAAGACTGACTGAAATAGCTTGCTTTTAGCTAGCAGCTGCCACCCCACCACAACATCAACAACATCCCCAGATCCCAGTTTTATAGGGTCAAACGGAACTGCTCTGATCCTGTAAACATGCTGTGAGATGTACTGAATTGTGCAAGAGATTTATACTGTAGATAGGGGTATAACATTACACATTTGGATCAGGTACAGCAGCAGGTAAAGCAAGTTCATAGACAGGAGTTGTTGTAATATAGGGACAAACAAAACACAGTACAGGATAAGGTTTTGTTTATCGCAAGTATGGCACATGTTAAAAGACCTTACAGAGACACTGGCACATTTTGGCAACTGAACCTGCTGTGAAGGGTGGTACAGGAAAAACCACAGATTGTGTATTGTGGAGGGTTGTGGGATAACAGATGGACCAGACACCGAACTTCAGTTTCAACACACAATCTCTGTGTGATGTTTATTCAAAACACAGTGATAACCTTCAGCAATGACATATTCCTTCTTCAATACATCAGTTTGCAGCAACAGACTATGTATGTTCTTCCTCTGCACTTGTCAGCACCTACTGACTTACTAATCTACTGATCTCTCTTTTAGTGAAAATTATTTCATTCTCTATGTTGGTCTTGTGTGTTTGGGTGATGGGGAGCTCCAAAAAAACGAAAACCCCAAAACAAGCTAAAGTCACAGAACCATAGTAAAGATTACCCCAAAGGGCATTGCAATAAAGCCAAGTTTCAAAGAAACACAAAATCACAAGTACCCCCATAATGCAAAGCATCATGGGATGTATATACAAATCACCATGACATTTTAGGCTGGTTCAGCTTATAGAGAATAATGTATGGGCAACCATACAACAAGGCTGTGTTTCCATCAAGGGGCTGAGATGACAGCATATGAACCTTGAGAGCGAAGCTCGAGAGGTCCATGCTGTCATCTCAACCCTGAGATGGAAACACATGCTGAGTTGTGTGTGGTTGACCATATTTTATTTTTATGGTATATATTTTTTTTACACTAGAGTGACAGACCCTCACTGAAGTGAAACAAAAATCTTGCCATTTCTTTGTCTACTCCCACATAAAAATCAAATTTCCAGACTTTTGAAATGTATAGTAAAAGTATGACTTTGGGCAATGGGTGGTTAGTAAGTAGCTAGGTGTAGCATAAATGAGAAATTTAAAATTGTATGACCTTTGAACTGTGCATAAAAACTGTTCGGAATGCTCATAACAACACTTTAGATGCATAACGGTTTAGAATGTGCTTAACAAGGATTTTGAGCAGCCTGATTTTATACATAACAAAGGGTAACCATATACTATGAAGCAAGAATGCATGGTACAAAAGGGCCTCTCAAACAATCTGTAATTTACATGCATTTAAATAACACAACAGGGGTTTTCTGATATATCTTTACCTGGTAACTTAATTTTTATAATACAGTCCCCTAGTAACTTTTTACCTTTATCAAAACACTAAGTGCCGTGGGTATTTCAACATTTACAGGTTTCATACACATAAGGCATATACATCAAGGCATCTTATGACATAGTGCTGTTGCATACTAAATCCAACGAGGAATGCAGCCTGTTGTTTACATCAGCTTGGAGGTCACCACAATAATCTCTCTGTGCGAGGACCGAGAGGAAAAGGAAAATTAAAGAGGACACTATAGCATAGTCAAGAAAGAGGAAGGGGCCCCATAGGTGGCCAACCTTATGGACTAGAAATTGTGAAGGATAGATTAGACTAAGAAACAGAAGAACTGTTGCAACAAATTTAAGAAAGGTCGGGTCCTCAAGAGAGGCAGGATCTCCCTGTCACATGTATAAAAAAGGAAGAACCTGAGAGACACTTTAGTCCATAGTTTTTACCACACACAAAAAAAAACAGTTCCATGGGCTGGATCCCCACAGCACCGAGGGATGTTACCAACGTGTACAATGTAAAGTTATACTTAAAACCAAAACCTTCTCCACAGTCAACAATTCTGGGATTTTGATCTCAGACATTTCATAAATTGCAGCACCAACGATGTCATTTACCTGGCTACCTGTCTGTGTGGTGCTTTTTATGTTGGAATGACCAGCTGCCATTGAAAACCCATATTTGTGAGCACTTGAGTTCAGTAAGACTCAAAGATAGGAGAGTTTGCACTTACAGGAGGTGAGGAATGGCCAGCATCATGAATTTTCCTTCACAGGACATCATCATGCATTTGTGGGACCGAGGGGAGGTAATGTTGTTGCCATTTTGTTAGAATAAAAATTCTATTGGATTTACACTATAGGCACACTTAGAACACCAGGTCTAATTGAGGGTATCGACTTAACTGTGCACTTAAATAAATGTACAATTGCTATTATTGCATTGCTAATGTTTGTCTCAGTACATTTTGTGGATACTGGTAGTGCACAACAACAATCTGTTGTTTTATACAAATCAGCTGTATATACATGCAGATTTACTTTTTGTGTGCCTCTACATGTGTTTTTGTACTTGCACACCTGAACAAATGATTGCTTATGGTACAAACTCAGTGCATGTCAACAATTGGAGTGTATGGTGTGGACAATTTTTTCAGCTGTTATTGATTTGTCTGCCTTTGTGATTCTATATTCTTATATATTTTTACAAAATTATTTTTTGTTGTGGTGCATAGTCAGATCCACAATTGGATATATATATGTTTTTCAGTTAGTACATGTCTATATGTGTTTCTTAGGGACTGAATTGTCTGAGGTATTACAGTATGTATTATATATTACTATTAGTATTTCTGTTACATTAATGACCATCTTTTTGGGGTCTGTCATAGTTTAGATCCCTAAAAGGGTTCTGAGTGTATACCTAACTGAATTTTCCAATACTCAGGATTGTATGGTTCTGTATTTATATACTGGATATTTAGTTTAGGTATCTACCAGACCCCAGTATCCTGTAGACAGCAAAGGAATGTAAGTCCATATTTTATTATCATAATAATTATTTCTTTACACACTTTTATGGTGGAATGTTATTTGTATTATTTCCATTTTGATATCAAGTCACTGTAATGTTCCTTTTGTACTTGGTCTGTGGGGTTGATGAATACTATGGGGTCATTGTTCAAGTCTGAGAATGTTGCATTGATGTGTTTTTATATTGTATGGTAACACTTACCAATCAAAATTCTGCATTGCCCCTTTAAGACTGTGGTATAAATTGATTATCATTACATCTGTGGGACACTTCCTGAGGAGGCTACTGTGAAACCTGTAGAAGCTGTGGCGCCTGCCTTGCTCTCCAGCCTTTGCTATTAGCATTTTTAGGTTTGCACCATTTGTTTACTGCTGTATTATTAAACAGCATACTTTTTCAGCATTTATTCTGCATTGTGGTCTTGTTTGGTGGTGGGTAGTGCTTGATGGTGAGATTTTGGTGTTCTGCGTGTTCTTGGGCGCATACCCGGGGGGCATCTGCTTGCAGAGAGTTGGATTATGCCTAACCAATGACCTGTATGGAACAATATTACCTCCTGGGTAGTGGTGGGCAAGTGGGCTCGATTCACGGAGCAAAGGCAGATTCTTGGAGTGGTCCGTAATGCAAAGCGGAGTACTTCGTGTTATTATGAGCAGTCCATTAAAACCAATGACTTTGCGTTACTCCACCTCCCCAGACCACTTACTCTGGACACTTAAGGCTTATGCATTGTAGGCAGTACTTCTCACCTTGTTTTTTGAGTCAAGGTGAATTTTACAGTGATTCATGGATTTGGTCACATGGGCTCTATACTGATCTGCACAACCTCAGTTCACGTTAGTATGAGTAGGAAGGAGTAGGAGACAGTGTGCTCTGAAAGCTGTCTGTGATAGGAATCTTGTAAAAGCAGTTCAAAAAGCATTTTGCGTTTTTTGGGGGATCAACTTTAATTCATCGATTGTAGGACACCCTCCTGTGCTGATATCATCGAGCGCTTTTGTTTTTGTGTGATTTTGAATGTTAATTTACAACATTGAATGTGTGGTGAAAGACAGTGAAAGTGTGCTTTGGGGAGGGGCGTATCTGTGGTGTAGGTAGATTTAAGTTGGAGAAAAAGTGATTTCTTTGTTTTTGGTTATATTTTTGTTATATAACTGGCTGTGTTAATGTACACAGTAATATTGTCAGTAATAGTAGAAATTTTCTTGCTGTTTGTTGTGTGGATGTGGTGCAGCAGTTCATAAGTTCAGGTTGTTTACATTACAAATTTACAATACGTAACGTGGCATAGTACTTAACTTTTGCATTTGCTACGCATTCCTTGCTCAGCATTGTACACAAACTTTTCTGTGTGTGAGTGTGTGCAGTGTTGCGTGCATCAAATAATACACCTTTTATTGTGCCACAATGAGTGTAATTGCAGGCGCATGGTGTGAACCTGTTATCCACTGCAGCTGCCTGTTTTTGTACTGCATCTTGGTATCTGTTCTTAGTTTTGCTGCTTGTAGTGCTGTAAAAATCTGCACTGTTTGCATTCAGTGCTCCCCACCCCACATTCAAAAGGTACTTTTACTAGATTGAATTGTTTTGTGACCTCATCAGCACCACTGGTTACTCACTGAAGTTGTTTTAATTCCGTGACAGTTTCAGAGTAGTCTCTTATTTGTTGCTGAAGCCATGGTTGTTTATTTGGCTTCACATCCAGCATCCCTCCAAACAGAGAGGAACGTATCAAAATCTGAATTTGGTTATAATATTGTGGTTGATCCTCAAAATGCCTGCAAAGAGACGTGCAAGCAGTTGGGAACCGGAGAAAAAGAAATTAAAAGTGGCTGTGTCTGAGTCTGTTTGCAGGAACCCCGCCCCGTAAAACTTGTGATCTACGGTTTTAGTTGATGATGATGATGACCCAGTAATCAATATGATAGGTAGTCGTGTGGTCAGTAGCAGTCCAGGTGTGCAGTGCCGAAACATCACGTGCCCTTCCCCACTTCAGTGCTTAAAATAACGGACTTAAATAAGCCACATCACGGACATATTAAAAGCAGAGCATCACAGTCCCTTGTTTGGGATTTTTGTTCAAGATGCAAATGATGATTCAGTTGCAATCTGCCAGGTTTGCCATGTGCATGTGAGTCAAGGTAAAAGGGAGCCATCTGGGCACAGGAGGACAGCATACATCTTAAGAATAGGCACTTGGCACTGTGGACCCGGCACAAGCTGGCAGCTAATATCACAGTGGGGCATTCACCCATGTTACTGGCAACCATAGCGAGCATGTTATCCCCTTCCATGACTGTTAAGCCCAGAAGGAAATTAAACGTGCGCAGTAGTGCGGTAATAAGAGCAGAGGATTACAACAGGCATGATCAGGTGGAGGACCATAATGACTTTGAAATGTTATCCAGTGCTGGTGAGAGTAGCAGTTTTGTGGTGGTGGTGGTGAATGCAGTATGTCTAGTGCAAATGGTACATCAACCCCGGTTGGCAAATCTGGCAAAATAACTGCATTTCTGGGTTTGTCATCATCACCTGTGCAACCATCTTCATCCAATGTCCACACTCCACCTGCCAATGCCATTCATCACAGAGCACAACCATTTATGATCAACACACCTGTGTAAAAGCGTTTAAGTCAGCCCACATTACAGAGTGTTTTTGCACATAAGCTGAAATACCCCCAATCATACAGTGTCACGTGAACTTAATGCTGCTATAGCGGAAATGCTGGCAATTGATCTTTTGCCCTTCTTCTTTGTGGAGAATTCTGGGTTCCGGTTTGCTGCATGTACCTGTCCAAAATGGAAAGTCCCATCTAGGACATACTTTTCTACCCGTGCTGTCCCGAGTTGTTCCTCATTGTGTCTGACTCAGTAAGACATGCCCTTCAACATTCCTCCTCTCCATTCATCCATTTAAGTATGGATCTGTGGACAAGTGGCAAAACAATGGGGAGTTCATATTTGTGTATAACTGCACACTGGCGCGGTGCCAGGGGTTGTTTGTGATGTTGGTAGTGTGAATAATCAGTGCAGTAAGGTGGCTTATCGCGGTAGCAATCTTCCAGGAATTGACAGCATGCAACGATTGCTATGCACAATGTGACCTGTTCACACACTGGTGAGAACATGTTGGATGTGGTTGACTGAAATTGACAGCTGGCTAAACCCTCTGTCCCTGAGCTGGATTCATAGAGTGACAATGGGTCAAATGTGGTGAAATGCATCACGAATGGTTAGCTGTGCCATGCATGGCCCACTGTTTAAATCTTGTGGTGCAGGAGTTTCTGCAGCACCCTGATGTAAAGGAAATGCTGACTGTTGCACGATGTATCTGCTCTCACTTTTCAAGATCTGGAAGGCCCGTGACCAACTGCGGCAGTTGCAGATACAAAACAGCCTGCCTCAGCACCACTTGAAGCTGGAAGTTGTCCCCGATGGAACTCACTTTATACATGGCAGAAAGGTTGTATGAACACTACAAAGCCATTTCAGAATATCTTGTTATGCACACTAGCCGTGACAGTTCCAGGGCCTCCATGTCTCATGACGACTGAACAATGGCACCTCATGGACTCTGTAATAACAATTTTGCGGCCTTTTGAACATGCACACAGGCAGGAGGGCAGTCTGCCTCCATTAGCCAATCAATTCCACTGCTATGGGTGCTGAGGCAGACATTGGTGAATTTACAGCATAGCCATGATGTTGCCGGAGACGGTGGTAGCAGTATGTTGTTGCAATACATGCTGACAGTATTTGACCAGAATCGTCATGTTGTGAGCATTCAGCGTAGTGACAACTTTGCCATAGCAACAATGCTGGACCCACAATACAAATGCGGGGCATCAGTACTGGAGGGAGGGCCTGAACAGGTAAAAAATATCAGTGATCAACTGGTGCGCTTGGTTCATGGGGCACAGAAGTCACGTGCCAAGGTCAGCAAACCTCAGCAGCATAATCCGGCTGAAGGTGTACCTGGAGGACCATCAAGCATATCCTGCAAGGGGAAGGGACTGCAGTTCCAGGTGGTCTGTCATCCAAAGTGGCTGGCGTCAACCCACTTTGGGAGGCTTTGTCCCAAGTGGGTATTTGTGAAATAAATGATTCGGGAGAACAGGATGATGCATCAACAACTGGACTTAGTGCAGCACAGAGAATGGTTGAGACATTTTGTCTGAAAACAGGCATCTGACAATAACTGAAGATCTCTTTTGTACTGGAGTGGAAAGGTCAGTGAATGGCCAGAGCTGACTGCAGTGGCACTGAAGTACCTCACATGCCCACCCTCCAGTGTAAGAGTTAAGAGGTATTCAGTTCAGCAGGTGCAATAGTCAGGGATCATGGACAAACCTGTCTCCTGCAAATGTTAGTTTGCTAACATTTATTAAAATGAATGAGAGGCACATACCAGCACAGACTGCAGCCTCGGTATTCGTGCCCGGCCTAGTCATGGTGGTCTTGCTGATGTGGCAATGGAGCATCTTGGTGGCAGTGGCTGCCTGAAACGCCCTCCACTGGCGTAGATGATGACACAATGGAGAAAGAATTTCCCAGTGGTCAGACTTTAGACATCGATGACTGTGAGGGCAGCTTTCTTTATGAGGATGATGATGTGGTTAATGTTGGCTGGTTTTAACTGACGTTTTAAAAGGCGGTGTGCTCCGACCACCACCACCACCACCACCACGGGACTGATGTTAGCCACTGCCACCACTGAGACTAAGTCTGTCCAGACCAACACATCCATTAGCCACAGACACAAAGCTTCTTAACATTTAAACCATAAAGTGAGCATGTGTACTAATGTGTACTCATGTTTGTTATGCTGCTTCACTTCCTTTAGTTGTATATTTTGTTTTCTGTAGCTTTCAGAGCTGCAATGGTAAAACACATAAGGTACACTTCTTTGTTTCTTTTACAGGGTAACAAAAAAGGCTCCATCGCTAAAACTCAGTGGGAATGGTACTGCAGCTGTACCGCATAGAGAGGAACCTATGGAATATCCATGTGAAATCCATTCTGGTAAGTATGAAGATTTTATTTCATCCGTTTCATTGTTTTTGGAAAGACTGCAGCAAATATTGCACACAGGTTGTGTTAGTTGACAAGAAGTGGGTTTGAAATGTAACTTGACTTTAGATTAAGATTTGAGAACCAGGGAGGGACACGTAACAATTAAGTTGTAAGAAGTCATTCATTTCTTTTTTAGGACACTTCCAGATGCTTTGTTGTTCAGTCAAAGTGGCCTTATCCAAAAGTTCTTCAACATCAGGCACCCCTCCCCGAGCTTGGGCACACATGCAACATGCAGAAGTCATTTCATTACATGACCATGACCATCCTAACAGCGGACTCCAGAAGGATGCTGATGAAATCTGTGAAGAAGTAACAAAATAAGAAACCATTAGAGACAAACCTGCAAATATGATTCCCCCCCAAAACAAAATACTTACCTTCATGTGCTTGAGAGTTATCCGCTTCCAATTTCAGCGCAAAAAATTCTCATTGAGCACTGGAATGTGCACACCAACAGTTTCTGTGTGACCTGTGATGCAGAACAATACGATGAGTACATGTCCATGTCAGCCCCCTACAAACACACACAACCATATCTACTCACCAAGGCTACTATTAGTGTACAGCCAAAGGCACCCTTCAATCCAGTTGAGATGATCACATTGCATTTGCTCAAATCGTCTTGCAGAACACATTGGACCAGCAACACGACATTCACAGTCATCATTTTATACTGGGGTATTGCTGAAACACCTCATTTCACTGTGTTACGCTTGTCAATTTTCTGCACACAAGCAGGATGCATTTTGGGCCTGCAGAAAAAATCTGGGACTCTGTGCCACCACTGCACACATGACTGAGTGCGCCATTAATTCTGGGGACTTTGTATGTGCTGAAACACTCCCATTTCACTGTGTTACCACTTGTCAATTTTCTGCACACAAGGAGGATGCATTTTGGGCCTACAGAAAAATCTGGGACTCTATGCCACTTATGTGTGCATGACTGAGTCGCCATTAATTCTGGGGACTTTGGATGTCTGAAACACTCCCATTTCACTGTGTTACCACTTGTCAATTTTCTGCACACAAGGAGGATACATTTTGGGCATGCAGAAAAATCTGGGACTCTGTGCCACTTATGTGCATGACTGAGTGCGCCATTAATTCTGGGGACTTTGTATGTGCTGAAACACTCTATTTCACTGTGTTACCACTTGTCAATTTTCTGCACACAAGACAGATGTATTTTGGGCATGCAGCAAAAATATGGGGACTCTGTGTGAGTGACCACAGCGCCGCATGACTGAATGCGCCATTAATTCTGGGGACTTTGTATGTGCTGTAACGCTACATTTCAATTTTTACCACTTGTCAATTTTCTGGACACAAGACAGATGCCTTTTCTGGATGCAGAAAATGAGGCACCAAAACAGCGCACCACACACAGACACTTAACAGAAGGAAGGGCATTTAGAATACAAAGTGTCACATACATCAGGAAGACAACACAAAAGGGCATATTACATACAAGGGTCAGGGATGGTGGAGGAATGCATTTATGACACAGCAAAGAAGGTGTGGGGAGGCACATGGTGTGAGGAAACAAAACTAATGTGGATCCCATGGTGATCCAGCAGCAGTTCCAGCATGGGCATAATTTGCAGCTGATGTCCCCCGATGTGATCCAACTGCTGCTCCACAGCACTCATCCTCTCGCTGTCTCCCTCAACAGCACTCCAGAGAACTGCCAAGTCAGCCGGTGTTACATGCAGTTCTCTGGGGTCCGCACGCCTACAGGCTGACCTGCTGGTGGTGGTGGTGGTGGTGGTGGTGAGCAACAGGTGCTGCTGTGGCCTCTTCTTATGGATGCCTCACTATGCACAGCTGCACCTCTGCTATGGAACGCAAGCAGGTGCAGACATGGTCCGTTCTATGGCAGCCTGCCACTCCAACTGGTGGTGAGTAAGCATATGGGTGCACTGGCCCCCAGTCCCCAGGTGACTCCCGGAGCCACGGCGCACTGCCACCTCACATAGTCGACACTTGACCACACTGATGTCCCCCTACACAGTCAAAAAACTGCCAAACGGAGGTGCGGGAGGACCAGGCACAGGCAGGAGGGCCAGATGAACTGGCAGCCGGCTGGTCACACTGCTGAACACGGATGGGATCCACAACTGGGCCTGGGAAACAGGCACATCCTGCTCCACAGGACCTTGTGCTGGACTTGGTGGTGGTTGAACTGCCTCAGAGTCAGGAGGCAGTGCTGGTCCTGCTTCTTGGGGTTGGACACTCACAAGTTTTGAGCAGTCCAACAGGAAAGGGCGCCCATGCCCCCATGCATCGCTATGGTGCGATGCACTACCACACTCTCCCAGAGCTGCCCCGCCCCAGACATTCCCTCACCCTGCTCCATCTCTCCTACTGTGCTCCCTCAGTCTGAGCAATCACTGTCACACAAGCACAACACACACAGTCACACAGACACATACAAACAACTAAGTTATAAAGGTAAGATAAATAAAATTTACAGAAAGAACAAATTAAGTAAAAAGAAAAGATGAAAAAATTTAGCTTTAAAAAGCTGTTGAGGTTACAATTAAGTTTAACTCTCCTCCTCACTCTGATCTCAAAGTATCCGTCAACACACTCCTCTCTCTCCACATTCCTCTCTCTCAGTCTGCACAGGAGAAAGCAAAACTGTCTGCTTGTATGACTCACTTCTTTCCTGCCTGGCTAAAGAGCATGTGACCTACAGTACTGTAAGCCATGTGATGTGTGGGAGCTGCCAAATCTGAAACACCAAGTGGATCACTTAGAATCATAATGAGGAATGCGAAGTCCATTAAAAACAATGACTTCGCCTTACTTACATTGTCATTCTGCCTTAACACGAAGTAGTAATGACAAAGTGGAGTAGGCACTTTGCATTACCCCCTCCATATAGCGGAGTGACAATGCAATCGCCCATTTCGTGTTCAATTACCGGCTAATTTAAATTCGCTGCATCTCTACACCTGGGTTTAACTACCAAAATTCTGCCTAATACATCCCAGCATAATAATGATAATACTAATAATAAACACAATTTCTAAAGCATGTTTAAAATTTTCAAGGTACCATACTGTACTAGGTAGAAATACAATCAAATACAATCAAAATAGTCAGGGTATATTAAAAGCTTGTTGAAAAAAGAAGTCTTTAGGTTTCTTTTGAATGACCAGATCAGAATATACATGGATTGCCAGTGGGAGTCCATTTCAGAGGCAGGGACCACAGATGGGAAAGCCAAAGTCTCCAATCTGGTAGCTGGAACATCACAGAGAAATCCATCAGAGGCGAGGTTTTGGATTGAAGAGTTTGATGAAGTAGTTCCTACATTCTATTGGGAGCCAGGGAGTGAGGCCAGTCAGACGGGAAACATTGTCAAACTTCCTGGAACCAGTTAAGACATGTGCTGCAGTGTTTTAAACAAGTTGTGGACAATGCACGATATGGGCTGGGAGACCATATAGAGAGAATTGCAATAATCCAGGCATGAAAAAATAAAACAGTGAACCATATTAACAGCAATTTCAGGACTTAAATAAGAACAGAGCTTCACAATGCTGCACAGATGATAAAAAGCAAAACTTATAATGACATGAGAATCCAAATGCAGGGCTTGGTCAGATAGAATTTCAAATTTTGGACTGTGGTAGTTGGATAGATGATAAAGGAATCATGCTGTTGTCTGATGTTAGAGAGACTGAGAGATTTGATCTATTCTCTTGTAGTGCATACAAGGAGTCTGGGTTTAACATTTAAGCAAAGTGAATCAGCGGACATCCATGACTGGACATCTGCCAGGCAGAGAGGTATCTGACTTAAAGTAACTTGGAAAGTATCAGTAACTGAGGCATAAATCTGGGTGTCACCTGCACATCTTGATAAGAAGACCACAGATTGAATAATGTCAGCCAGTGGTGCCATGTATAGCACAAACAATAGAGTCCCAAGGATAGAACCTTGTCACTGGGTTTGACAGAGAAGCTGTTGAGTTAAAACTAATTGTTTGAGCATGGCTGTGAGGTATGAGCAAAGCAGCAAAGAATGGTGTTGTTAATCCCAAAGATCGATTTTCAATGGACAAATAATGTCTAATGATTGATGGTATAGAAAGCATATGAAATGTCCAGCAGCAACAATACAGTGACAATGCCCTTATTGATGGATAATAAGATGTCGTTTGATACCCAGAGATAGGCTATTTCAATGCTATGTGCACTCTGGAACCCAGACTGAAATTTAGATTTAAGTTCATTAGAGATGAACTAGTCAGTTAGTTGATATGTGACAACTTTCTCTAGCACCTTAGAGAAGGGCTAACTGCAACTGGTCAATCATGAGCAGGAATGTCTGGCTTTAGAGTTGGCTTCTTTTGAACAGGAGAGACTAAACTGGCCTTGAAAGAAGTAAGAAAATACTGGTGGAAAGAGGAGAGTTAATAAGTCTGGTAATTAATGGAATTAAAATATGAAAAGAGTTTTTGATTAGCCATATTGCAGCAGGTCCTAAAGGAGATGTCTTTGATCCAGATTTTTTTCAATGTGACTAGTATTTCAGCTTCTGTGAGACTGTTGAAGGATGAAAACACGGAAGGACAGGTGAACACCAATTAAATGGGGTCAATGAAAGAAGGAGTGTTAAGCTGAAGGTTACTGTCCAAAAGTTGTGTAAGTCCTGGGCTAAGAGATGAGGCTGGTGATGAACTTTTCTGTGTAGTAAAAAAATGTATGGACTGAAGAAGTTTTCTGGGGTGAGGATCAGCTCTTCATTGCATTTCTTCTTAGCATCCTTTTGAAGATCATTATAGTTTTTGGAGTGTTTGTGGTATAATTCATTCAAGACTGTTTATCCATGCCTCCACCATTTCCTCTCAACTTGTCAGTGTTTCCTTTTATGCTGTAATAAGTTAGGTAAGAATCAATGATTTGAAGGATGACTAGAAACCTTAAATGGTCTAACAGGAGCAAGTTTGTCTAAAGTTGCTGTTAAGGTGTTACTATTCATATTTATCAGGGACTACGTACATTCAATAGCTTGAGCTTGACTAAGAAGGTTGATTAATTCATTACTAAATTCCAGTCGGTTTAATGCTCCAAAAGTGTGTTTAAGCTGAGAGGTTGTGGAGGGTCGTGGGATAACAGATGGACCAGACACTCAATTTCAGTTTTAACATATAATCTCTGTGTGATATTTATTCAAAATACAGAAATAATCTTCAGCAATGGCATATTCCTTCTTCAATACATAAGTTTGCAGCAACAGACTATGTACGTCCTTCCTCTGCACATGTCAGCACCTACAGACTCACTGGTCTAACATATCTGTTGAGATTTAGCCTCCCCATGTGGGCCTTGTTTGCTTGGGTGGTGGGGCAATCAAATAAAAAAAGCTAAAACAAAGAACCTCAGTGCAGAAGCACTGAAACAAGGGTTACCCCAAAAGACATTGACAACATGCCAAGTTTCAGAGAAACACATTACACATACTTCCATAATGCAAAGCGCCACGGGATATATGCAAATCACCATGAAATTTCAGACTTATTCAGTTTACGGCAATTTACATGCATTTTAAATAGCACAACTAATTTAATTTTTTAATATAGTCCCTAGTAACTTTCTACCTTTATCAAAAACACCTAATGCCATGGTGTTTTCAATATTTACAGGTTTTATACACATAAGGTATGTACATTAAAGTATTTTATGACATAGTACCATTGCATACTAAATCCAACAACGAGGAACACAGCCTGTTGTTTTACATCAGCTATTAGGTCACCACAATAACCTCCCTGTACGAGGACCTGAGAGGGAAAAGGAAAATTAAAGAGGACACTACAGCATAGTCAAGAAAGGGAAGGGGGTGCCCATAGGTGGCCAACCTTATGGACTAGAAATTGTAAAGAATAGATTAGGCTAAGAAATAGAAGAACTGTTCAACAGATTTAAGAAAAGGTCTGTCCTCAAGAGTGGCAGGAGCTTCCTGTCACAGAGGTAACCGGATTGAGATTAGCAGATGAGATGGGTGAGGAATTAACATGAAAATGAAGTAAAAATGATCAGAGAAAGGCCAGTCATGTTGAGTTATTGGTGAAATGAACAGACCTTGGAAATCACCAAGTCAAGCCAGTGACCTTTATTGTGCGTTGGGGCATTTACATGCGAGAGAGACTGAAAGTTCAAGTAGCTTGGTGAAACGTTTGGCATAGTAGTCATCATGATGGTCAAGATGAAAGTAGAAATCACCAAGAATTCAAGATGTGGTGACTGGAACTAACATGGACATTATTTCCAAAAATCTTAAAAGAAGCATGTCAATCATTTTGGAGAATGATAAAATAATACCACAGAGCAAGATTTGGAAAGAGCATAAACAGATGTTCAAATAAGTCAAAGAGGATTGTTAAATTTAGCTGCTGTTGGATGTTTTTCCAAAATCAAACCAAGCCCCCAAAGACTTCCAGTCTGACTGTGACCAAGATGGCTGCTTAGAGAAAAATCTCTCTACCTCGGGACTTTATTATTTTTACTAAATCATGCAAAACCCTTAATGATTTTTTTTCTCAGAATTCATTTCCATTTGTTCTTCTTGAATTAAAAAAACTGCTTCACCATACCTCGACCAACTTTATTTGTCAAAATAATTTTTGAAGTTCTGCTTAGTTACTACTGGCATAGTGGTTACCATGCCCCCGGACTTCTCCTCAGGGACCAGCATCTGATCCAACACCCGCCTAATGCTGGAGAGAATCCTGGCAGAAGTGTCCAGAGTACAAACTTCAACTTAGCCACTTTGAGAATAAAATGGACAATCTAAGCCTGCAAGTGGGAGACAGAGAATATACAGTACCATGAAGCAAACAGATATGTGAGGAGATCAGAGGGACAATGAAATTCACCAGCTTAAATCAGAGACAGCACTCCTTTGGGACAAGATTGACAGCATGGTGTGCCATGGGCACTGTAACACTATCTGAATTCATGGGCGTAAAAGGAGCTGAGGGAAATATGTAGAGGAGTTAGAGCAGCATTTACTATTTGAACTTTCCAGTTAAAGAATTGGCCATTGAAGGTCCAGCGAGCCCACTGAACCTTAGCACCCAAACCAAAGGCAGGAGAAGACCAGACCAATACTGGCTCTTTATCTTTAATTTCCAGCCAAAGAATGCCTTTCAGATTGGCCAGAGAAACAGGTTTCTTTATCTGTCAGGGATAATGAATATCTCTTTACCAGGGCAGTTTTCACAGATTTGAGGCATTCACTTCAAAAGATTGGTGACTGCCAGAGGCTGGCTTTTTCTGACACTTTTAAAATAGAAAAGAATGACGTTTTCATGACTTTCTGGACTCAGAAAGCAACCATCTTTGTCCAATGTGCTTGGGGTACAAATAGGGTCTCTCAAGCTCAGAACACTAAGAACCTCAGGAAATTGGTGGCCTGCCAGTCCATTGGTGCAGCAGTAGTGCTACGCTTGTGATGCCGGTGACCCGGGTTTGGTAGTGAGCCTAGGTCATCGGAGGGCCTGCTGGGGGAGAAGGACTGAATGCCTGATGGGCCGCTCTCCTTCTCCAGGAGGGTGGGTTGCACTCCTTGCCACAATACTGCCACCACCTCAGTGACCATGAGTGGTGTTGGTGTGGCGAGGAGGCACGCTAGAAGGAAAGGCAGGCGTCAGCTGAGGACCGGAGCAGAGGTGTGTCTCTGTGTGCCTCCATCTCCTTGGTCCTCCTTGAGCACTGATGTCAGAAGGGAGGACCAGAAATAAGAAAAAAAACATGGCTGGTCTGGACGAAGGTCTCCTGCACCAGTGATGACTGTGGAGGAACTGGGAAAAGACTCCAGCTGCACACTCTCCTGAAGTCTCGGAGGTAAGGGCCACCTCTGCCCCACCCGAGCGAGGTTAACGGGTCTCTAGAAGTATAAGGCGGGGCACTATAGAGCAATCCCCAGTCCCCATGATGTAGCCTGACTAGGTGCATTGGGGACTGGAGAGCGGACCAGCCATGGCGAGAAGGGAAGAGTAAAAGAAAGTAAAAAACAAAAAAAAAAATCAGTGGACTGCAGACCCACAACAGATGAACACCGCTGATAACTCTCCAGCACTGTCCACTAGCACCACTCCCTAAAGAACTGTGGCATAAGAAGAGGGTAGGAACAAGAAGAACTCTACCACCCATCCAAATGCCACCACCCAGCAAACCACTCAACGTAGTAGAAGCTGTGGTTCCTGGCTTCCACGACTCTTCTGCAAAGGACTCTCCACCAGGGAGATCAATATTAGTGTAACCCCCCAGGCTTACCTGTATTGCCCCATTTGTCCCCAGTTTTGCTGGCATTCCTGGTCTCCCACATCTGTTCCCTTACCAGCAGGTTGTTTTCTGCCTTTGGGGCATGGTCCATTGATTGCCAGCTGCTGGCTTACCCAATTCATCCGTACCGTGACATGTGCCTGCAGTGTTTGATGAGCTGACCGCTGTTGCGATCTGAAGATGAGGAGTGTCCATGGTCCAGGATCCCTATCTAATGTGTCTGGGGACCGGAGACCTAAGGAGAATAGAGCAGAGCCCATGGTTGCCGCACAGAGAGGGCTAACACAACAGGGCTGCTCGGGGTGGGGTGGGGGGCTTATGCATATTAATGAGTGGCTCCATACATATTGATGAGTGCTGCCAGCTGCCTGGGGATAGAGTTTTGGTGGCAGTGATCACTAAACTGTTGGGCAAATTAGATGAGAGTGGGCTCATTTAGCATTGGGCAGTTGGAGCTACACTGCAGTGGAGGGTTGGTGCACAGAGAGGATTGTGTTAGATTGCACCAGACTTAATAAGGAGAGAAACTGTGTTGAACTGAAATGGACTCCATATGAACTACTGGGAACTGACATTTTTGTGACACTTAACCCCATTTCTTTAGCCAATCAGTGATCTAGGCGGCACATCTTAAACAGAGGGACTCTTGGGGAAAGGAGGGACTAATTCTTGCTCTTAGATCATGCCCCAATAAATGAGCAGAAAATATTGATCACTATGGTTATTGGTTATTGAAAGGCTTCAACAGCTAATCAGAATGCTGGGGTTTCGATTGATACAGTGTGGGCTTTCTGTGATTGGACTCTGTACGAGTCAGAACTGTACTGAGAGAGTGGACATTGCACTTCAGAGGCTTCCTCAGGCCCCAGTTGGAGACTTGTGTGTCTGCAGAAGTGGACTGGAAAGGGAACAGCAGGAAGAAAGATTGTGCTGAGGTTCTGGTTCCTCAAGTACTTGCTGCTGGATTGACTGAGAAGGGAAAGAGAGAAAGAGACTGGACTGTGATTCCCCAGGTATGGAGAGGTTGCTGGTGGTTAATGAGAGAGACTGAGCCTACAGAAACCCTGCACTGAAAAGTTGAAATTGCTGAAAGGGCTGTGAGGATTGGCAGTGTGTCACAGCCAGGACTGATAAACCATTTGCCTCTGTTTGGGACTGCAATTTGAATTCTGAAGGGCAGAGCATCTCTGGTCATCGGGATGCTAAGAAGCTGTGTGTGTCCTCTGTGAACTGGTTAAAGTGGCTGAGAGCTGAGTCCCAGCTGCAGCTGAAGAAAAGGTGGGCACTGTTAAACTGGAAAAACATGGACTGGTGTGCAGGAGGTTGTTATTCCTGAGCCCCTGCTGAATTGCACTTGCGCTTATTGAATCTGAGGCTAGCACCATTACTAATTGGCACTGGACTTTAGTGGAGAAACTGTCTAAGAACCTTTGTTTTCTGAGAGCTCAGTGCAGGGACTGCAGGAGGAGCCCCACTGTTTGGGAATCCTCACTCAGAACCAGGGTGGAACTTGCTAACCCCTTCCAAGTAGGACTCACTGTCTCAGGAGGTCACCGGCGCTTGCTGGTGCTAGGGCATCTGCGACCATTGTGAGAGCTGGGCTATGGAGCCACTCCCGGTCTGGGCCTTCTGGGGTTGGAGTTGTCCTGCCACAGTGCTCTGCAATGGGCAGAAGTGGCTGAAGGTGACAAGTGGCCAGAGCTACAATCAAGGTGACCAGCTGCAAGATCCTCGAGCAAGTTCCATCCAGATGGAGGGATCCTGGCCAGCCTGTTGTCTGCTTTGCTGCACTAATTCAAGGAGCTCCATTTCCCTGGTGCTGAGATTGACTAACCGTGAGTACCCAGGACCTGGCTCCTAGAAAGGGAAAAGGGGAATGTTTGTTTTTCATTCTACAAGTTTTCTAAAAATACTTCAGGGCCCCAACGCCGCCAACCCGCTGCACTGATCAAGCCTGCACCTAGTGGGTACCCCTAGGGACAGGTATAGGGACATTGGTACCAGTGGGGAGGTCTTGGTCTGCGGGCCCACATGTTGAAATTGCTTAATTCACTATCCTTTCTTTTGCCTTCACAGCTACCTTATGTCCCGTATCCCCTTTCCTACTCCTTACCTCATGAATAAAGCTGTGAATTTGTTGTTTGAACTTACTGTGTTAGTGAAATTCATTGCATGTGCTCTGTACTGAGATATATGGTTTATGCTGGGACAAAGTATTGGGGACACAGTGTGCAGAGTGGTTGGTTGGAAGGTAGGTAGCCACAGTATCCCTGGGGCTGTGCCAAGCAGATATCTGGCCCACTGATACTTTACTCTGGGTGGAGGCACCAAGCTATTTTCAGTATTTCTGGAGCGAATCCCCAATTGTCACCGTAGCAGGACCCAGGCCCTGTGCCAATGGGCTACCCCCTTGTTGAGACAGTTGGCAGGGGGTAGCCCACTGGCATATGGCATCAGGGCTACATTACCAAAGCTGATGTGAGACACTGGCAACCAGTCTTCTGTACCCCAAGCTGGACAGCAACACTAGCATAACCAATACCCAGTACTACCAAAGCATTCTCTGGTATCATGGGCAGATGTGGCTCAAGGCCCCTGGGAACAGGCACCTCTGCCACCATGGCATAGACAATTACATCACCCTGAAGCAAAACTGCTACTTAAAGCCAGCCCTGTTGTGTGGAGGGCAACAGCGTTGAATGCCTTACCTCCTGCCACACTGGCGACCCGTGTTCATGAATGAGCACAGGTTGCTGGGGTTTGGTGGGATGGGAGAGCTTGAGCATCCCAGGACTGCTCTCCTCTCCCAAGGGGGTGGCATGCCATCTCGGCCCATGACTGCTACCAGCTGGAGGCCTGGTGGTAGTGCAGGCATGAGTGACTAGAGCATGTGGGGCCATGGATCCTGCAGGATGTGTGCCTCACGCATACGCATTGATGTGATGCCACAGAAGGCACAGTGGGAGAGAATGGAAAAATGGGAGGTTGGGCTTCATGAAGCCCTGCCTGTGTCCTGGCGGTCCATCCTGTTGCTCTGATCCAAGGCCACACTGGATATGTCTGTTCCCCTTTGCCCCACCACAGGGAAATCCACTGGGATTAATGCCTACAACTGGAGAGAGTAGAGATGACCATCAGGCACGGTGACAGGGCTGATAAGCTGCCCGAGACCTGCCAAGGAGGATAACAACTTTGTGGGGAAAACAAAGACTGCCACCTGAGCGTTAAAATCTCAGGTGTCTACTGTTGTTAAGATCTCTTTTTCCATCTGAGAAACATCACCCAGATCAAGCGCCCTGGTCCTGCCTGGCGATCTTTCCAATGCTGGTCTCATGCCTTTGAACTTCATGCCTTGATTACTGCAATGCCTTATAACTAGGGCTTCTGGGGTTGATATCTGCCAATTTCAGCTAGTGCAGAATGCAGCGCCAGGTTGTTGACTGGCTTATCAAGATCTTGCCATATCACTCCTGTGCTCCACGGCCTGCACTGGCTGCCTGTGCATTGAGGATCACCTTCAAGGTTGGGCTTACTGACTATAAAGCCCTACATGGACAGGGTCTGTGCTACTTGCAAGATCTTCTCTGTCCCTACCACCTCCTCCACTCTCTCCATTCCTCTGATGAGGGATTGCTAGAATTCCTAGGGTTAGATTGTAGACCTCTGGGGTCCGCTTTTCGTTTGTGGCCCCTAACCTGTGGAATTCTCCACCTGTCGGATCAGAGAGTTTCAAAACTGCCTTAATAACTTATTTGTTTTGCCTAGCTTTTCTGGACCTGACTGATAATTAATTTACTGTCATTTTTTATTAACATACTAACATACTAGACGCCAGCAGAGTAGGCCTGTTGGTCTATCAAGTCTGCTCGTGCTTCAGCACCCTGATTGGGTACCATAGCCCTCTATCTATCTCCTTCCACTGTTACTCCATCCCCAGTCCTGCCCCCGGGCAAACCAGCCTCTGCTTCACCTCTTGCCTATACCTGTTCCACCCTCTTGAATTCCTCCACCATAGCTGTCTGTACCAGCTCCCGGGCAGTGCATTCCACGGTTCCACCACTCTCTCGTGAAGTACCTCCTCCTCCATTCCCCCTAATCCTACCACCTCAATCTTCCAACTGTGTCCTCTGGTGAGTCCACCCTCCTTCATTCGAAAGATCCTATCTAGGCTTACCATATTTACTCCCCTGAGGTATTTGAAGACCTCAATCATGTCCCTCCAGTCCCTCCTCTCCTCCAGCGAGAACAGGTTGAGCTCCCCTAGTCGTTCCTCATATGTCATATCCCCCAGGCCCTGGATCATTCTGGTTGCTCTCCTCTGAACCCTCTCCAGGAGTTGGATGTCCCTCCTTAGGTGCGGCCTCCAGAACCACATACAGTACTCAAGATGTGGTCTAACCAGGCTATTGTACAGTGGCAAAATCACCTCCCTATTCCTGAGGCAATCCCCTAGCGATGCATCCCAGCATCCTATTTTCCTGGCTGCAGCCCTCCTGCACTGCTCTGAATTATTCATGTTAACATCCACCAAGACTCCTAGGTCTCTTTCCTGCCATGGCCTGGAACTCATCCCCCGGGTGTACACATAGTTGGGGTTTTCCACCCTAGGTGTAGCACCTTGCTCTTGGAGGAGTTAAATTTTAATTTCCAGGTGCAGGACCACCTATCCAGAGTATCCAGGTCCTCTTGCAGGGCCAATCTCCCTCCATCCCTCCACCACTGTCCCCAGCTTTGAGTCATCCGCAAAGAGACACATTTCACACCGATACCTTCCCTGATATTGGAGATGTAGGTGTTAAATAGGAGTGGCCCCAGGACTGATCCTTGTGGGACCCCATATGACCTCCTAGGAAATGAGACCTCCCCTCCGACCACTACCTGCTGAGTGCAACTTGAAAGCCAATTTCCAATCCACCTAACCGTCCAATGGGCTACCCCACCCCCCAGCTTCTCCCTTAGGCCAATGTGAGGACTGAATCAAATGCCTTGCTGAAGTCCAGGAACAGTACATCCACTGGTCTCCCCCATCAGTGTTGATGTCACCCACTCATTGAAGTCTATAAGGTTTGTTTGACACGATCTACTTGGCACAAACCCATGCTGCCAGTCATCCAGGTAACCCATCTCCTCAAGAAACCTCCAGCCTTTCCTTAAGTATGTTCTCATTACCTTCCCCACCACCAATGTCAAGCGGATGGGTCTATAGTTTTCTGTCTCTTCTCTCATCCCCTTTATGGATGGGCACAACATGCCTTCTTCCAGTCCTTGGCACCCTCCTGTCTGGAGCAACAAGTTAAAGAGATCCACCAATGGTGCAGCCAAAACATCTGCCAACTCCCTCAGTACTCTGGGATGAATAGCATCAGGCCCCAGAGATTTATCCTTTTTAGGGACTGGAGGCTTCCCACACCCGACTGATAGGAATATCAGCATCTGTCCCCCATTCAGCAGAACCAGCCTGATATCTCATCCCTGGCCTACCTCTCCCAGCGGCTTCTTCTTCAGCAGTACCCCAACAGTCAGGTCTGCTGCACCTTCTGTGTCCTTCAACCCCTTTATTGGAAGTTCCCCAGCCTCCTCCCTAGTGAACACTGAGGCAAAGTAGTCATTCGGCACCTCCCTGTTCTCCAGCCCCTTCCACCCACCTCCCAGCTGTCCTCACCTACTGAGCTGGACCTTGACCTTCTTCTGCTCACCAATATACCTATAGAACCCCTTTTCCCGAAACCATATCCCTGCACCAGCCTCTGTTCTTTCCAGGCCTTTGTCCCCCTCACCACTCTGGTGACTTTCCTGGTTGCAAGGCAAGTTCTCTCTATCCCACTCTCCTCTCATTTTTGTGACCTACTGTAGGCAGCGTTCTTCTCCCTTATTGCCTCCTGGACCTCATTGGTTCACCAGCATGGTTCACTGAAACCTGCCGTCCTTGCGCTTCACTCTTGCACAGGTCCTGGTGGCCTCCAGTAGCCCTGCTTTATGATCTCCCACCTACCTTCCACGTCCAAACCTGGTTTTATCTCCCACAAATGCCCCTTGAGAATTTCCCCATGTTCTGAAAGTCCGCCCCTAAAATCAACTATCACTGTCCTTGAATTATCCCCCCCAAGTTTAAGCCGAAACCAGACTGTGTTGTTGTCACTCCCAGCCAGGGGTTCTTTCACAACCAGATCTCTACAAGATCCCCATCCGCTAAAACCACATCCAGGACATGACCCTCCCTCGTTGGGTCCATCACATGCTGATTGAGAATGCATCCAGGAAGCCATCCAGAAGCTTCTGCTCCTGGTTACAGTGGACGTCATAGTACCCCAATCAGTAGCTGGCAATTAGGTCCCCATCAACATCACTCCTTCCAGTCCTCACTGCCCCTTAATGTTAGCCAACAGGCAATCCTCCACATCCTCCGTTAGTCCTGGGGCCTATATACCACCCCAACTTGATCTTCCCTACCACGGGGTTCGAGGTGACCCATAGGGCCTCCATGTTGCCCTCTGCTTCCTCCACTCTCATAATGTTGATGCTATCCCTAATGAACATTGCTACTCCTCCCCTCTGTCCACCTTTCTGTCCTTCCTTATGTAACCCCCTGCAAATGGGGGGTTCCCAAAAGATTCAGGAGCTTGCTTGAATGCCCCAAGCCTGAATGGTGTTTGGCATTTAAGCCATTTATCAGTGAGTGTTTTTAGAACCTCTGGTACTGTCTCTTTAAGAGCTGTCTGCTTGCAGACATAATTAGTTTGTATGGGGGACTGTGTGTTTCTTTGATTGAGTACCACTCAAGCTGCTGCCAATTCACTTCATTTTGCAGTCACTAGGAGTGCAAAGGAACCTATCTGAAAGATGTAACTGTTTGCCAGAAATTATTTAGAGTAATAATGAAATTACAGTTTGTCTAACCTGCTTTCTTTGCAGTCAGAACTGTGTCTGCTAGTTCCCATTCTAGTTTTGAACTGCTGAACTGGACCAAACAGTGTGGGGTAAGCTAGCTTTAAAATGGTGCCTTGGACGAATCAGAACTTGGACTCATAATCTGAGCCAGCCACAAGAGGATTGTAGGGCAGTGACTCTGGGAGATGTAGTTTAGACTTCAGTGCCTTTTGGACCAACAGCAGCAGTCTATTGTGGTGACAGCCAATCCAGTCAAGAACTGGGAGGAACTCAAAGGAAGTGCCGGTTTTGTCGTTGGAGTTGAGTTGAGCTTTGGCAGTGAAGAAGGAAGGAGCCTGTGCTTTTTCAGTGTGCAGTTTTAGTCAAAAACGTGTGTAAGACCCAGTTCGGTCTGCAGCTTGTGTAACAGCTTGTTAGGACTGAATCTGTCCTGTGAAAAGAAATCAAAGGATCTCTGAAGAGTAGAAACCAGGCTCACCCTGTAGAAGACTGGAGGAATTGCTGAAAATTGCACCGGTCTGTCAGAACTGAATCTGCTGTGTGTTCTCCGGTATTGTGCAGTAATTGCGATCGGGATACAGATGCAGCCTGCCTGGTATAGTGTTTCTTTTATATGGATGTGAAGAGGTTTGTGTACCTCAAGTGAGCCCCTGGACATTGAAGGACCCTATCTTATTTGGAGGTCGTGAGTACTAATTCAGGGTCGCTCCCTGTTGAATTGCCACATTAAATCCAAATGGAATTACTGTACTGCTGACTGTTTAATTCTCCTTTCTCTGTGTGAAAGGGCCCTACCAGCTGCCCGCAGTTTGGACTAGCCACTAGGGCTTGGGTACCCAGGGACAGTAACTGATAGGGATAGGCCTGTGCACAGAGGCCATAGGTAGATTATTAGAGTGATAAGCTAATTAACCTGATTTCCCCCTGTCCTTGTTATATCCCCTAAATAAATCAGAGCTGCTTGTTTCAGCAAAGTTATACTGCCTGAGGTATTTGTCTATGTTAAGTACTGTACTGTGATTGTTGCACTGTATCTCATTTCACAGGAGGTCCCAGTGCGGAACCAGACCTGGGGGTAAGTGTATACTGTGAAGGTAATTCTGATATATTGTTGTGGGCCACTTAGTGGGAAGAAAGGGTTGCAGTGTCCCAGAGGGCTGTGACCATGTTAGTTTAACTACTGCAAACCCTGACCTCTGGGTGGAGGCACCCACCATTGGATCCAGGCCCCTCAACCTGTTAGTGGCAAATCAGGCAGGAGTAGTAGCCCCTGGGATAACGCCATCTAGGGGTTACATCTTGGGAGGCTCACAGCTGGAATTGTGTGTCCTCTGTGGCCATATTCTGAACCACTGTTAAAGAAAAAAATGGGTACCCGACAGAAGTGGCTGTGCACCCGGCTGGTGGAGTGGTGTACTGGGGAGGAGAGATCGAGCCCCCCAATGCTATGCTTATCCTGGACATCCTCTGGGTATCAATACGGACACTGTGCAGGGAGTACTTTCCAAGGTGGAAGGTTTACAAACCCTGTGGTGGTGGGCATGCTAATCTGCTCACCCACACTTTCCTGGCCCTAGTAGAGTTTAAGGATCCCATAGATAGCTCCAAAGTGCCACAGACCATTACCCCAGAGGGAGCCTCACTGCTTGGAGAGTGATAACTAAGGACAGTAAGACCGGGGGAATCAGCCCCCACCACTATCTGAAACTTTTGAGGAGAAATTTGCTGAATGGTTGCTGGGAGAGGGAAACTGTGGAGGACTTGAAGAAACTATTCTTGCCACCTGGGGTGTTCCTCCCCAACACCCTCTCCTGCTCCAGTGCCCGTAATGGTGGCTGAACCAATGCAGACTCCTATTTCTGCACCTGCCATTAGTCACAACTCTTACGAAGGTTGAGGATCTTCTCTGGCACCCTCCCACCCCCAAGGGAGGATGACTGGAGACCTGGATAGACTATGTTGCCCCCAAGTGCTAGAATGGCAATGCTCGGAAGGCGAAAAGCGAAAGAGGGTTAGTGAGCCTCCGAGGTCCTGCCCTGGCTACCATCCGTGCTCGGCGGGCCCAGTAACCCTGAAGCGACTGCACAGGCCTATCTTGAGGCCTTGGAGAATGTGTATGGAGCCCAGATTCTGATGAGGACCTATGGTGGAGAGTAAGAGATGCACAACAGTACCAAGGGGTTGTTGTCTGTGTATGTATCTCGGCTGGAAAAATTGTTGCAAGAATGCCTCAGAAAAGGTAGTTTGCCAGCGATTGAACTGGACCCGAACCAGGCTGGACAGGATCATGAGTGTGCCCCTTCTCAGAACTGCTGTTGCTTCAGTTACTCCTGGCAGATCGACTGGAATCCCCACCCTCCTATGATGAGTTAATGTGAGAGAATTCGGGAGAGTTGAGAAAAGACGACCTCGGGAGGGACCTGCACCAATAGCTGCGGCTACGACCTAGTGACTGAGGGGTGACCCATCAAGGAAGTTCAGGGGCAGAGGTTGGCAGTCAATGAGTGCTCTGACAGGAAAAGATATGTCACAATGGGGTGAACTGTTGAGAGAGATCCGGAATTCAAAACAGTCCCTTTATGAAGCCACGCCTGCAAGTCGGGCCCTGACCTATATCCGAGCTGCATCTGCTATGGGGGTGGGGGTACCCCACCGCCTTATCTCTACTGATAACAGCTCCGAACTCGATTTCTTGACCATGGAAGTGGAGAAACTGACGAGATGTCTCCAAATGCTTATCACGCCGCAGACAGAGATGGCACAAGGTTTCCAGTTAGTAATACCCCGCCCTGGCTCCAGTGTCGTGCGTCGGCCAGCTCAAACTCCAGAAAGTATGTTTTGCTATAATTGTGGGAAAGATGGGCACATGAAAGGGAATGCCAGTCCCCAAAAGACACTGACAAAGTTGCATATAGGCTACAAGGAGAGCTTGGAGAAGAAATCAGTGGTTAAGAGGTGCGACACATGATCCCAGTGAGGGCACCAAAATGCTAATTCACGTCCTTTGTGGCAAGGTCAGTTGCCCAGGCCCCCACTACCGCCTCTCCAGACTGGTCCAGAATAGTGGGTCCCTCCATGGAGACCACTGTAAAGGTGAATGGAGTGTCTACAAGAGCTGTATTAGACAGTGGCTCCCAAGTGGCGATTATGTTCCAGGATTGGTATCAGAAGCATTTGTCAGGCGTACCCTTACAACCATTAGAAGGACTGCATGTATGGGGTTAAGTGGAGAAGGCCTACCCCTATTCGGGTATATCCGAATTTGGCTGTCTTTCCCCACCTCCGTGGCTGGGTGGCGAACAAGTAGAGACCCTAGCCTTAGTGTGTCCCCCACTGGACTGTATGATGGTGTTCCTTTGTTGATTGGAACAAATGCTCATATGTTCGGAAGGCTGGCACAGTTGTGTTATGAAAAACAGGGTCAAAGACTAGTAGAGCTTTAAGAGTTCCGGCTTTAATTAAGAAGGCCTATGAGGCACAGAGAGATGCTGAAAAAACAGAACCAGAGGAACCCGGTCGGGTGTATGGAAGAAGGATCCTGAGTCTCTGATCCTGGCCAAATGCCCAGTGTACCTTACAGGGAGAGGTCCGTATCAGAAAGGATGTTAAGAATAAAATATTAATGTTGGATGCACCAGGCGATGGAAAATTGCCAGAGGACTGCTGGTCAAGCCTAGTATTTTGCCGCTAGAACCCATGCTTATACCAGAAGGGTAATGGTCCAAGTTCATAATGTGTCTGAAAGAGACATTCGAGTAAACAGAGGTTGCATCCTGGCTAATGTGCATTGTGCAAGACACTGCAGTGCTACCCAGCAGCAAGAGTTCAAGGAAGAATGACAGAGTAACGCCTGACTTGTTTGATTTCGATGACTCGCTGCCAGCTGAATGGAAAGTGAGGATCAGTGAGAAGCTTGCCCAGAGACAGGTGTTTTCTTTAAAGAATGGGATGTGAGATCGTGCAGGGCTGAGCACAATATCGGCTGCATGACGAAAGACCATTTCGTGAGAGGTCTCGGCCGCCTGGCACCTGCTGACATAGATGATGTGAGGCGGCATCTGCAAGAGATGTTAGCTGCTGGTGTAATACAAGAATCAGAAGCCCTTATGCTTCCCCATTGTGGTAGTGAGGAAAAGAATGGAACAGTAAATGGTGTGTGGATTATCGCACCTTAAACGTCGGACTATCCTGATCAGTACACAATGCCCGCATTCAGGATGCTTTGACTGCCTAAGCGGGAGCAAGTGGTTCTCTGTGCTGGATCTCCATAGAGTGGGTACTACCAGATCCCGATGGCCCCAGAAGACCGGTGAGAGAAGACGGCCTTTATCTGTCCGCTTGGCTTCTATGAATTCATGAGGATGCCTCAAGGGATTTCAGGTGCCCCAGCCACTTTTCAACGATTGATGGAGCGTGCAGTGGGGGACATGAACTTACTAGAGTGCCTGGTATACCTAGATGATGTTATTGTGTTTGGCAGCTCACTGGAGGAACATGAGAGCAGATTATTTAAGGTATTGGACCGACTGGAGGACTTTGGTCTTAAACTGTCCATTGATAAGTGTCAATTCTTTCAAACATCAGTAAAGTATGTGGGACACATAGTATCCACCGAGGAATAGAGACCGACCAAGTAAAGTTGAGGCCTTGACCACCTGGCACAGCCCCAAAAATCTAAAGAACTGCAAAGATTCCTGGGATTCTGTGGTTATATACGCTTCATCAAGGACTATTCAAGAGTGATCCGCCCTTTACTTAACCTTACTCAAGGGTATCCCCAACCCACAAAAATACCAAAAGTCAACGTCCCTCAAGACTGAAAGAGTGTATTTTCATCCGAGTGAAGTATTTGGGGCCCGCTGGACTCCTGATTGTGAGACTGCTTTTCATGAGATCATATATCAACTACCCATGCTCCAGTGCTGGCCTATGCCGATCCAAGAAAACCTTACGTCCTGCACACTGATGCTAGCTTGCAAGGGTTGGGGGCTGTGTTGTACCAAGAGCACGAGAATGGCCTGAGACCAGTGGCCTTTGCCAGTAGAAGCCTGACCCCATCCGAAAAGAACTATCCTGTACATAAGTTAGAGTTCCTAGCTTTGAAGTGGGCTATTGTTGACCAATTCCATGAGTACTTGTATGGGGCTAAAATACTAGTAAAACTGACAATAATCCTTTGACCTATGTGCAGACCTCAGCTAAGTTGGATGCCACTGGCTATAGGTGGCTTTCTGCATTATCTACATATGACTATGCTCGAATACCGAGCAGGTCTGAACCACATAGATGCTGATGCTCTCCCGGAGGCCTGTTCCCCAGAATGATTGGGTCCGATTAGACAGAACCTGACATTCGGGCACTCTGCCGGAAGTTTGACAGGGAGGAACAAATGTCCACGGACGCAGTGGACTGCATGGTGGATTGCTTGGGAGCCTCTGAGAATTGCATACCTGCTGCTTATTGCCACTTTTCTGCAATAGACATTGGTGCACTGCCTCAGCTGGACAATGACAGTATCTGGGCGGGCTCAATCCTGCTGATCCCATGATCAAAGCAGCTTTAGAAGCCCTATGCAGGAAAAGATGTGTCCAAATTAGCTCCACTGATTTGAGAACTGCACTGTTATACAAAGAAGGTCCTAAGTTGAAACTGATCAATAAACTGTTATACAGAGAAACAGTAGACAGAGGGGACAAGTAGACAAACAACAACTAGTGCTGCCCACTGCCTTTCGAGACTCAGTACTGAGGTCCTTGCACAACCACATGGGGCACCTTGGTATAGACAGAACACTTGACTTGGTGAGATCCAGATTCTATTGGCCTAAGATGGGGGCTGATGTGGAGCAACACATCTGAACTTGTAGTCGCTGCTTACAGAGAAAGCTTTGCCCAGAGGGCTGCCCCCTTGTTAACATCACCACCAGTGCACCCATGGAGCTGGTCTGTGTTGATTTTCTGTTTGGAGTCAGATCAAAGAAATATCAGTAATGTGCTGGTGGTCACTGACCATTTCACGAGATATGCCCAAGCTTTCCCAGCAAAGACCAGAAAAGCATCCACTGTAGCCAAAGTACTTGTAGAAAACTTTTTTTGTTCACTATGGGCTCCACAAAGAATCCATTCTGATCAAGGGAGAGACTTTGAGAGTCGTCTGATCAAACAGATGCTTTCTCTGTGGGAGTGCGAAAGTCCAGAACCACTCCTTACCACCCCAGGGGGACCCACAGCCTGAACGTTTCAACCGCACTTTGCTAGATATGCTAGGCACCCTGCACCCAAAGGACAAGCCTAGATGGAGCCAACAAATTAGCACCCTGGTACATGCTTATAACTGCACCAAAAGTGATGCCACTGGATTCTCCCCCTACCGCCTGATGTTTGGAAGAGAGCTCGACTACCAGTAGATGTGTGTTTTGGGGTCTCTCCTGATGGGGTTCAAGCTGACAACTATTTACAGTATGTGCAAAGTTAAAGGCCCAGTTAACTCATGCGTACCAACTGGCTCAAACCATGGCTGCCAAAAGAAATCTGGCCAACAAAGAAAGGTATGATAAAAGTGAAAGCACAGGAACTCCAGGAGGAGACTGGTATTGCTAAGAAATCTGGGACTGCATGGCAAGCACAAGATTGCTGACAGATGAGTACCATCTCCTCACATTGTAGTGGGCAAACTAGATGATCTGCCAGTGTACAAAGTAAGGCCTGAGAATAATTCAAAGATGTAAAAACAATGCATAGAAATCATTTACTGCCCATTGGACAAATCTTAATTGAGTCTGAACCCTAGAAGATGCTCCCTGGACCAGTGACTAGAGCTGCTGCTAAGAAAAGACCAAGGAAGTCTGCACCTACAGAAGCAGAGTTAAAGTGTTCCCCTGCACAAGTCCCAGTTGAGCATGACTGTCAGTCCATATCAGAAGAAAGTGAGAGTGACTTTGAATACTATCCTTCTTACGAACTGAGTCAATTGTTTCGGGCAATCCCTAGTCAATACTGGAGATGAAGCTGGGCCTTCTGGACTGTCCAAGCCCCAGCTTCGTCCCTGGAGCAATGCTCCCAGAAAGTGAAGTGCAAAGCATCAGATCAGATGAAATGGAATCATTGTGCATGGTTGAACTGTTTGAGCTTTCAGGAGGAAAATGATAGATTAGGGCAGACTGGTGATACACCGAACAAGAAGAGTATTTTGAGTGCCCTGACAGTCCACTGCCAGTGTCCAAAAGCTCTCCATGGAGCCAAATGTTGTGGACTCAGAAACTGTAACTCCTGGAGCTGAAAGTGCCCCAAGTTCTAGCCTCTCTACCCCATGGAGACTCCCTGACAAGTGAGGACAATGCTGAAAATGAGGCTCAGAGTGCAGAGATTATAACAGTTCCCTAGAAAGACTGGTCGAGCTGTAAAGCCTGTGGTGCACCTCAGTTATGATTCCCTTGGGAGGCCTGTGGATTTGCCTCTCAATGTTGTCCATAAAGAGTGTATGTGTCCCGAGCTCATTGCCCAAACTGAGCATCAGTGCTAACTCCAAGTTACTTGTGTTGCCTCTAGGTATGGTGCCCTTGCCCCATCCAGCCCCAAGGTAACTGATAGGGAAGGGCCCCTCTCTTCAGGTTTCATGTACAGGAGGTAATAACTTGAGTTATGGTACAATGTGTATGTAATACTGTGTAAAGAGGACGTACTGCAATGTTTCAGAAATGTGTTCTTGGTAAAATGATATATTGACTGATGATTACATGTGCGAGCCTAATGCAAATGTATATGGTTGCAGTTGAAACTTATGGGGGTACTTGCTTGGCCTTGGACGTCAAGCTTTCCCAGGCTAGGAAGGGTGTAGCCCCCTGCAAATGGGGTTCCCAAAGAGACTTCAGGAGCTTGCTTGAATGCCCCAAGCCTGAATGGTGTTTGGCATTTAAGCCATTTATCAGTGAGTGTTTTAGAACCTCTGGTACTGTCTCTTTAAGAGCTGTCTGCTTGCAGACATAATTAGTTTGTATGGGGACTGTGTGTTTTTTTGATTGAGTACCACTCAAGCTGCTGCCAATTCACTTCATTTTGCAGTCACTAGAGTGCAAAGGAACCTATCTGAAAGATGTAACTGTTTGCCAGAAATTATTTAGAGTAATAATGAAATTACAGTTTGTCTAACCTGCTTTCTTTGCAGTCAGAACTGTGTCTGCTAGTTCCCCATTCTAGTTTTGAACTGCTGAACTGGACCAAACAGTGTGGGGTAGCTAGCTTTAAAATGGTGCCTTGGACGAATCAGAACTTGGACTCATAATCTGAGCCAGCCACAAGAGGATTGTATGGGCAGTGACTCTGGGAGATGTAGTTTAGACTTCAGTGCCTTTTTGGACCAACAGCAGCAGTCTATTGTGAGTGACAGCCAATCCAGTCAAGAACTGGGAGGAACTCAAAGGAAGTGCCGGTTTTGTCGGTTGGAGTTGAGTTGAGCTTTGGCAGTGAAGAAGGAAGAGCCTGTGCTTTTTCAGTGTGCAGTTTTAGTCAAAACGTGTGTAAGACCCAGAGTTCCGGTCTGCAGCTTGTGTAACAGCTTGTTAGGACTGAATCTGTCCTGTGAAAAGAATCAAAGGATCTCTGAAGGTAGAAACCAGGCTCACCCTGTAGAGACTGGAGGAATTGCTGAAAATTGCACGGTCTGTCAGGAACTGAATCTGCTGTGTGTTCTCCCGGATTGTGCAGTAATGGTCGGGATACAGATGCAGCCTGCCTGGTATAGTGCTTTCTTTTATATGGATGTGTGAAGAGGTTTGTGTACCTCAAGTGAGCCCTGCTGACATTGAAGGACCCTATCTTATTTGGAGGTCGGAGTACTAATTCAGGGTCGCCTCCTGTTGAATTGCCACATTAAATCCAAATGGAATTACTGTACTGCTGACTGTTTAATTCTCCTTTTCTCTGTGTGAAAGGGCCCCTACCAGCTGCCACGGTTTGGACTAGCCACTAGGGCTTGGGTACCCAGGGACAGTAACTGATAGGGATAGGCCTGTGCAGGAGCCATAGATGTAGATTATTAGAGTGATAAGCTAATTAACCTGATTTCCCCCTGTCCTTGTTATATCCCCTAAATAAATCAGAGCTGCTTGTTTCAGCAAAGTTATACTGCCTGAGGTATTTGTCTATGTTAAAGTACTGTACTGTGATTGTTGCACTGTATCTCATTTCACAGGAGGTCCCAGTGCGGAACCAGACCTGGGGTAAGTGTATACTGTGAAGGTAATTCTGATATATTGTGTGGGCCACTAGTGGGAAGAAAGGGGTTGCAGTGTCCCAGAGGGCTGTGACCAAGTTAGTTTAACTACTGCAAACCCTGACCTCTGGGTGGAGGCACCGCCATTGGATCCAGGCCCCTCAACCTGTTAGTGGCAAATCAGGCAGGAGTAGTAGCCCCTGGGATAGCGCCATCTAGGGGTTACACTTAGCACAAGGTACCCACTCAGATTAAGGTCCCAGTCATGGCCAGGGTGGCCCAAGTTTCAGTGACCACTGCTACATCCACCTCACCCTCAAACAGCGTGGCCTAGAACTCAGGCATTTTATTCCCCAGGCTCCTGGCATTTATTAAAGCCACCCTCTAACCCTTGTCCCTACCCCTCTTTACCATATCCTCCCAGATCTTTCATACGCCTGTCCACACTTCTCCCTAGGGTACCATCTATCCCCGCTCTATGGGTTGCAGGCCAGTCATACCAGTGGTATGGATGGCTGGATCAAGCCCGGCAGTGCCCCTCTCCCCTTCACAAGTTTAAACTCCATCTAGCCTGAAGGAAATCTGTCATCCCGTGTTTGAGAACTTCCTTCCCTACTGGATTTAGGAGATGCCTCTCCTGGGTATACAGTCCCTTGTCTTCCAAACTCCCCAGTCTCCCAACAGCCCAATCCTTGTGCTTCACCCCACTGCCCGAGCCAGTCATTAATCTCCATGATCTTCTGTTTGTTCTCCATCGTGGAACTGTTGGATCTTAATTGCTCTTATTACTGTCTACATGATTTTATTTTTACTGTTCAGTGCTGTGATCTTGTTGGAAAGTCGCTTATAAATAAAGTTGAAGTTGAAGCATTCTCAGCTGTAAATTGAATCAAAATATCAATGGATCCAGGGTAAAAGACTGTGGCAGCTTTTAAGTAGGGCTTAGGCTGGATAGATCACTGTCCTTATTGAGTAATACTACTAGAGCTGTTGTTACTGTATGCACTAAATGTTTTTCACCTTGTGAGTTACCCTCTAAGACAGCACAATTCCACCCTCCCAGAATTATCTTCCTCTTGGCAGAGATGGTTTATAATCTGCATCTACTGTCTTTATGCATGCCTTATTGCTTATCCAGCGTTAATGTCTGCATTGCTCCTGGTCAATTCTTGCCAGATCTCAGCCCCTTAAAGAGAACCCTGCCCCCATGGTAGTCCCAACAGTGGTCTCATGGTTGTTACTGTACCCACCCATCCCTGGCACCCAATGCAGGCTTTAGACTCAGACACCTCCCTTTAGAGGCACCATCATACACTACCAGTGAAACTTAATGTCCAAACAGTGCACCAACACCTCATGAGTCAATACCCACCTCTGGCTGTCAGCGGTATTGTAAGAGGACTAGCAACTCCTGGCACACAACCCTCTAGCTCCCAGTATTACCATGAACATACCTCTTGGGCTTAGGATACACAGGAAGTATCCCTTGCTGATTGATAACTACGAATACCCTTGTAGAATTAATCTGAGGCAGGAGGATGGCATGGGGTCAAGGGGTGACTTCTAAATAAAGCCTGAATTCACTGTGAGGGCTCTTAGATGGTCCAGATATGTCACACAAAGAATGCAGTAAAAGCAGTGTAGGGGTAGTGCAGGTGGGGATTGCTCAAACAGATGTGAAAAAGACTACAAAGCCTGCCAAGCAGGTGTGCAGTACTGTAGGGGGCAGTGTTTGGGATGTCTAGAGGTTCGCGAACAGAGAGTATGGGCATGGATGGGTGGGTCAGAAGGGCTCAAGCACAGGACTTACTGACAACTCTTGGGACCAGATAAACTGCCACAAACCTAACACTAAAAAGAGGGCTGCTAGACAATGAGAAACCAGTAGTTTTACAACTACACTACAATCTGCAGCATAGAACAGTCCTCTCAAAATCTCCTTACCAAGCTCAGTGTTCAAAAAGGACTCCAGGGCCTGGCCTGTATGGCATCAGTGCTACTCCTGGAACAAGGGACAGTTTTCATTTGGGGCCTCCATTATTCAGAGCACTCTTATAAATATCACAGTACCTTATCTCATGTGCTAGAAGCTACAGCCTTCTCACTGGCTGTAGTTGGCCTCAAAAACATGTGTTGTCAGGGATCAGGAAACCCGGATCGGACTTCATTTGACATGACCATCAGTGCCCCATAGATGCCAATAACCTTATATTAGTCCAGATAAAAGGCAAATGGAGGGTGCATAGTCCTAACCCCACTACCACTGTAAACCACAGGACAAAGGGCTCCTGTGGCCCCTAAGTAGGTCTGATGACCCACTACCAGTCTACAACCCTCACATATAACAGGACACACCAAACTCAAGAATTAGGAGGGTGAGAAGGGCATGGCAAGTTTCGAGCTGTTCTCCCTAAACGATCTACTGATCTTCTGTCCCCCTCCCACCATATCTCACACACACACACCTCTCTCCTGCTTGGATGTGCAACTAGAGGTTTCCCTTTACTGTTACCTCCACACTGCTTACTGTAGCTGCTAACTCTACCATGGCAGCTCCATACTGAACCATGTCTTAGACAGGATCCTAGTCTAGCACTAGGGTTCATATTAAGAGCAGGCTGTCCCTCACGAGCTGAGGGGAATTAGTAGAACTAGACATAAGGTTTAGGTTAGTGAGCCCAATGTCCAACAGTAGGGTATAGGGAATAGCTTAACCCATTCCTCACTGATTCTCTGTTGGCCTCTCACAACTAGGTAGTTAATGTTAGTAGTAGTTTGTGATTACTTAGAGTATATAGGAATGTTTTTTACAAACTATATAATGTTGTTACATGTTGGTTGTTTTATTCTGTAACTTTGTTCACATCTGGTATGGACAACCAGCTATGTTCCAAAATGGTGCACAGGCACCTTGCCCAGAGGGCATCATGTCATAATACCAAGCTGAAAAATGTCTCAATAAATAACCGCTATGTAGCACCATCTAATACAAATGTAGCGCATCGGAAAGATGCCGGAAGTCAAATAGCAAGAAACTGCGTTAATAACAACAACAAAAGAGAAGCAATGCAGGACACACAAGTCAAAGTCCTCACTGACACATACCTGAGTTTGTGTATGGCAAACCAGCAAACATACATCTTCACCACACTGAAAAGGCAAAGAATACCTTGGCAAGTCATTGAAACAAAATAACACAGTACAGCACACAGGTAACGGTAAATGGATTGGGCTTACCACACTCCACAACACACCAGTAAGAGGGGCATGACACCTGCACACCTAAACTATAAGCAATGCCCTGAAGGACAAGCAGGTGAAAACCTACATCTACCAGGAAGACATGCAGAACCGCAAATGGTGCACACCTGTAGGCGTGTCAACAGCACGTTGAAATGTAGCAGGATGAAACAGCGCACCACATGCAGCAACTCACATACAGTGCAATAAGGGGCTTTGCTTCCCACCCACTCACAATGCAGGGGGCTCTGCCCCACAAGAAATATAACAAACTCCGGTTCACACAGCACAGAAGAAAGGGAAATATCGCAAGATGGCCATATCAACAATACAGCATCACACGTGGCGACATTTTTGTGTTGCTATTATCCCGTGCTGTCATTCCATTGACATATTGACCAGTACCCGCCACAGTCAGCTCCAGATACATGGACACACCTTTCAGTACTCTTGCTGTGTATGCTGCTAGGTACACATGCCTGAGCCACCCCAGTACAAGCCTTCCCAAATGTCCTCTGCACTTGAATTAGGAAAGGAAGCCCCAAACCTCACATCTGATACAAAGCCCAGGCTGGCATAAATACAGTCTGAGGTTGGATGGTGGGTCTTCCACCCATATAGACTAGCAACAACTCTAAGCCTCATACTGCACAATCTCACAAAAGGAAATCCATCTCAGACATTACCCTCACGGCGGTAGTTTTATAGGGACTAAAATCCAAATAATCTTCTGAATGTTCAGGGCATACATTTCCTGATTAAACAGAAAATGTTCCTCACTCACCTGATGAAAAATGCTGTGACATAGCTTTTCTTCAGGTGACCCATCTCCCAGAGGCAGAACCACAAAAGCTGATGCAGGAATGGGTCCAGCCAGGTCATAGGCAGCTCATTCTCCAAGAAAGTGAGGGAGCAGCAAGTTTACTTCAAGAAAAGCTTAAAGTGCAAATACCTAACCAAGCGCGCACTCTCACAGAGAAAACGGGCATTGGCAAGAGTTCATATCAACTCAGAGACCCTTCTACTAGCCAATGTCTATAGACCTAATCAAGACCCTTCTTCCCAAAGCTAGCCCATGCAATTGCTAAGTGCAGGAAGCTGGAGACCAGCTGGTGATAGGAGGTAATTTAAATGAAGTCTGGGAGGGCACTCCATACTCTCACTAAAGCCAGGACAGCATTACATGCTCTGGGGAGGAATTAAAACCAGTAGATCTCGGAGAAGTCTCCACCTAACTGGCAGAGACTTCACCTTCCACTTTGTCCCACATAACATGAGTAGTCACATTAACTTCTTCCTGGTCCAAGCCAGACCTTGCAGGAATTCAGCTGGCTTTCATAGGCCCGACTACCATAACATATCATGTTTGCACCAACATCACCTTATCAATAGGACCCATACCTTCTAATACTCCCACGCTGGTGGATGGACACTTTTACTCTCATACAAGGACTACCCACCATGGCTGTTTAGGGAAACTGACTTATTTTTCTTTTGTAATGACTCCTGGAGGTCATCAGAGCAATATTGTGGGACACTTTCAAAGCCTACATTAGGAAGCAAATAATTAGCTATGCAACCCACAACAAAAACAATGAGCTAAAGAGTTAACTGATCTAGAGCAAACCTTAAAACTAAAGAAAAGAGTACAGCGTCCTTCCTTGCCACACTCACCCCAGATGCAATGGGAAATGCTGCAACTGAAATACAAAATAAACTCTCTAACCACAATGGTTGCTCAGAAGTCGCGTACAGAGGAACTCTCACAAATACAGTACTGGGAATCTGGGGAAAAGGCTGGGCAACTTCTGGCCTTCCAACTAAAGTCAAACAAAAGACAAAACTACATTTTCTGTTTTGCCTCCCATCAGGTAGGATGACCACTAGCCCCAAGATATAGCAACGGCATTTACCAGCTACCACACTGCCCATTACTCATCTTGGAGGGCAATTCCCAGCCCGACATACCGAAATTCCTAGAGGTGCCAGCTCCCCAATTCTTCTTCACACGGGCAGGCAGTCTGGATGTCCCAGTTACCCTCATGGAACTGTAGGCTGCCATGAGAGCCCTCCCAACAGGAAAACTCTGGGGCTGGATGGCCTACCAGCAGAATTCTATAAAGTGCTTCAGTCTCAGGTGGACAAACCTTTACTGAACTCTTTTGAGGAAGCCTTTGCAAAGGTAATCCTGCCACTAACAATGACAGAGGCGCTGATCACTCTATTGCCCAAGTCCAACAAAGACCTGCAATTGGTGCCCAAATACGACCCACCTCTCTACTTAACATAGATTTTAAGTTGCTGGTCAAAATTTGGCTGTTCACCTGGGCTCTCTAATCCCTTCCTAATTCACAGCAACAGACAGGCTTTGTCCAGGGAAGAATGGCGATGTACTATATTACAGCAATACTGCATGCAGTTTGGGTGGCCTCCCAAAGCAACTTGCCTAATATATTGGGCAGCATAGACACAGAAAAGACCTTTGCTTCCATGGAGTGGGATTATTTATTCCAGGCAATGACTGAAATGAGTATCGGTCCCAAATACTTCTCATGGGTTAGAACCTTATACTCCTCTCCATGGGCAACTATCATTGCTAATGGTCTTATCTCAACTCCGATGGAGCTCAAGAGGAGCACTAGAGAGGGCTGCCTCCTCTTCCCTTGTTATTCCTCACAGCAATGGAGCCCTCTTCTGCAAACTCTGACAGACTCCAGACATTAAGGGCATCAACTGTGGAGGGCCCAGGTTAAAACACTGGCACGCACCAATGATCTCCTCCTAACCCTCTCTAATCCTGAAATGTCCCTGCTGGCCTCCATAACCATTTTGAATTATTTTAAAACTCTGTCTGGTCTCAAAGTTAACTGGACTAAGACAGAGGTACTCCCACTGAACACAACCACACAAGAGTCCACTGTAAACCACCTGGGTCTTTGCTGGCAGCAGTACAAGCTTAAGTATCTAGATCATATGGCTTACTACAAAGCTAAATTACTTAACTGAATAACCTCAGCCCACTGCAAGCCACATCAGAAGCAAATTTTGCTAGATGGAAAAAGTCCACCTCACTTTTGGCAGCAAAATAGCAGCCTATAAAATGATGGTCTTCTCCAAGATCTTATTTCTGCTGAACAGCCTCTGAATTCCCATCCCCATGTCTAAATTCCTGAACCTTGTAAAACTCTGCATCATTCTTATGGGAAGGGAAGAAGCCCTTCAGTTTTCAGAAGTTGAGGGCACCTGGTAAAAAAGGGGAAGGTTGCAACCCTGGCTGTGGGCATACCACCAGGCAACTAGCATGAGTCAAAATCTGCAGTGGTTGGGAGGCCATGGTCTAGCAAAACCAGTGTGGCTACTCAAAGAGCAGGGTATGGGCCTACACCTCCCTGGACTCACTCATTTCCATGCAGAGGCTAACCATTTCCAACTGACCAGTTCTCTAAGCAGATGTGGCAAACTCACACCATAAACTACAAATGGAAATCGCCCACTTAGGACTGTGGGAGCGTATATGGCACAATCCCCACATAATAATTGATGGTGGTCCCAGTGTTGGGATCACTGGACATCCCAAAAGAATACATGCTGTGACCCACCTAATGGACCCACAGTCAGATGCACTGGACTCCATTGTGAATATATGAAAAATTACTTACCATGGTAATCTTGTTTCTTCCCAGTGATACTGGTATTCATAACTTCTGCAGTGTCCCTTAAGACTGAGCTGCCGTGAGAGATGGAATGCTATGCAAATGATGGAATCTTTGCATGTGCTGTTTTTCAAATGCTGCCTTTGAACTAATTGCCTTGGTTCTAAACTCTCAGATTTCCTTGGAGCCTGGAAAGACAGGTCTCAGAACCACAAAATGATATCTACCGCCCAAATTATTGGAACTATAGTAATAATTAAGTAATAACCCATAAAATCCTCCCAAAGGAGGTCAAAAACTCCAGAATTGGGGATAAACAACAATACCCTGAATGTCAGAATCACCTGAAGGAGAAGAAGAGCAAGAAGAACACAAATTACAAACAATAGTGCCTGATTGTGGTACCCACATAGTAGGCCAGATACATACTCCCAGGAATGCAGAGGCTACTGGTTCTTAAAGGGAGGCAGGGTGGGTAGTTTTGAATACCGAGTATCACTGGGAAGAAACAAGATTACTATGGTAAGTAATTTTTCTTCTAACCCCAGTAATACTCAAGTATTCATAACTTCTATAGACTACTTAAGCAGTACCTTTGGAGATGGGCACAGAACGTATTTTGGAAACAGACTCTGCAGGACTGCTGTGCCAAACCTGGCATCACTCCAGGACAAGATGTCCAAACTGTAATGCTTTGTGAAGGTGTGTACCGATTTCCAGATAGCTGCTTTGCAGATGTCCACTAATGTAACATCCCTGGCAGCTGCTAAGGTAGCAACTGTGCCCCTTGTGGAATGGGCCTCAACCCTGTTGGGGGTTTCCTTCTCCTTTAGAGTAACACAACTGGATGTACTAAACTATCCATGAGAAATGGTCCTTTTAGATGCTGGGTTACCTTTCCCACATCCCCATAAGTCAGGAACAGCTGTTTTCTGTCCTGCCTATGGTCCTTAGTGGCTGTCATATAATAACTTAGGGCTCTTTTAACATCCAGACTGTGGAACCTCCTTTCACCAGAGGTGGAGTGTTCAGTAAAAAAACAGGTAGGGTAATGATTTGGTTCAGATGGAACCAAACCACTTTGGGAGAAATTTCCTGTTTGTTCTCAGGACCACTTTGTCACTATGGAAAGAAATGTAGTCCTTGTTACACAAAGAGCCTGAAGCTCGCTGATTCTTCTGGCAGAAGTCATTGCCACTAGCAAAACTGTTTTCCAAGTGACAAATTTTAGATGAGCTGAAGACATAGGCTCAAAAAGGGGTCCCATGAGCTTGGCTATACACACATTAAGATCCCATGCAGGCACTGGTTCCCTGTGGGTGTGTGTGTGTGTGTGTAAATGGAAAGGCCCTTAAAGAACCTTTTGAAAATAGGATCTGACGCTAATGAGAACTTTTGCCTGGCTGAAATGTAAGCAGAAGCTGCAGCCAAATGTACCTTCAGTGTACTGGCCTGAAGGCCCAAAGAATGTAAATGAGAAAGATAGTCCAACATGACTGATATCCCAGCCTGTGTTGGTTCCATATCCTGTGTGGAGCACCAGTTGGAAAACTTTTTTCCATTTTGCAGAATAAGTTTCCTTAGTGGAGGGCTTCTGTAGCCTTTCAAAATATCCAGAACACCTTCAGAAAGATTTAGTCCTGCATATTCTGTGTCCTCAAGAGCCAGGCCTTGAGCCTGGGGATCTAAGGTTTGTACAGGAGCCTCCCTGACTGGAGGTTAACCGATTTGCCTCCTGGGAAGGTGTATTGGTTTGGCCACAGACATGGAGAGCAGCAGAGAGTACCATGGCTGCCTAGGCCAATCTGGTGCTATCAAGATCATGGATGCCAGCTGGGACCTGAGCTTGAGCAATACCCTGTATACCAGAGGGAAGGGAGGGAAAGCATAGGTGCTTCATTGACCAATCTAGAATTAAGGCCCAGAGGGATTGTTCCCTCTCTGGTGGTCTGCAACAATATTTCAGCAGGTGGTGATTCTGGTGGGATGCGAACAAGCCCACCGCTGGAGTACCCACATCCTGAAAATTGCCTGCACCACTTGCACATTCAGGGTCCATTCGTGATGGGCCTGGTTGATCCGATTCAAGGTGTCTGCCAAGGTATTGTCCTTGCCTGGCAGATGAATGGCTTGGAAAGAAATTCCCAAGGAGTAAGCCAGACTCCATATTTTCATAGACTCTGTGCAGAGAGTACTGGACCTTGTCCCTCCCTGTTTGTTTATGTAGTACATGGTAGTGGTAATGTCTGTTCTGATCTGTACCACCTTCCCTGTAGCAGAGGTGTGAAAGCTCTCAGTGCTAACAACACTGCTCTGAGCTCAGTAGGTTTATGTGCAGGAGTGACTCTGCACTTGACCAGGTGCCCTAGGTAGTGTGATCCCCAGATGGGCTCCTCAACCCAGTAGTGATGCATCCATAGTGAGAGTCACTGAAGGAGCTCCTGTTGGAAGGGAACCCCTTCCCTCAGATTGTTTTCTCTTTCCACCATTCTAGGGCCCGTGACAGAGTTTCTGTTACTAGAACCAATTTGGAAAGATAATTCCTTTTCTGGCACCAGTGAGCTCTTAGGTGAAACTGGATGTCCCTCATCTGGAACCTGGACCCTAGTATCGTCAGTGGCAGCCATCATGTGGCCTAACAGTTGGAGGAACTGTCTTGCAGTTTTTGACTTGTTCAGGACAAATGAACCTGCTAACTGTTGAATGTTCCTGCCCGCCCAGTGGCAGAAATGCCCTGCCCTGCAGGGTATTTAGCTAGGCTCCTATGAACTGTAATACCTGAGAAGGTTGCAGAACTGACTTCTTTTGATATATTAGGAATCCTAAAGACTCCAGGAGTTCTTGAGTAAGATGTAGTTGCTCCCTGACATGCTGGGGAGATTTTCCTATCACCAGGCAATCGTCTAAGTATGGAAAGACTGTGACGCTGCTTTTGATGGTGTGCACCACCACTGCCAGGCACTTTGTAAACTGAATGGCAGAGTTGAAAATTGATAAGGATCTGAAGGGAGTCTGAACTTGAGGTATTTTCTGTGAGATTCCCTTATGGGGATGTGAAAGTAGGCATCTTTTAGGTCCAGTGAGGCCAACCAATCTCCTTTTTGGAGGGTTGGCAAAATTAATCTCAAAGTTACCATTTTGAACTTTGGCTTTGTTAGTATCTGTGTAAGACCCTGAGGTCTAATATGACGCCACTCCCATTTTTCTTTGTGGTAAGAAAGTATCTTGAGTAAAATTCCTTTCCTTTATGTTTGTTGGCACTGGTTCTACTGCTTGAGACAGGAGCAGCTTTTGAATTTCAGCTTCCAGGAGTTTTTTCTGTATTTGAGGATGGTTTGAAAACTTGAATTCTTAGAGGGGAAGGATTTGAAAGACAGAGACAGCCCCTGACTCACTACTTCCAGTACCCACTTGTTTGTGGTGATATTTACCCAGGAATGTGAAAAGTGAGCCAGTCTGCCTCCTACAGGCAGTAGGGAGGTGGCCTGTACAGGCACGTCAGGATGTCTGCTTGCTTGGGGCTGAGCCTTGGGCTGGAAACCACACCTGGAACTCCATCTGCCCCTACCCCTAAAGTATCCTTGCTGCAGATACTGCTGGTATAGGGTTGTAGCCAAGGGCTGAAAGAAAGGCCTGCTTTGAAAGACCCTACCCCTGCCTCCCTTCCATAAGGTCTAGTGGATGGGGAAGCTTTTTCCTTTGGAGTTGTTTCTGTAGGTGGCTTTACATTCATCCACCTTTTCATGTAAGCCTCTGTCATTTGCCCAAAGAGGGAATTTTCCTCTAGTGGGAAATCTAATGCTTTGGTCTGTGTACCTTGGTAAGGTTTGTGGCTCTTAACCAAGCAAACCGTCTTTGAGCCACAGCATTTGCCATCCACCTGGCAGCTGTGTCAATAGAATCAGCAGCCATTTGAAATTGATACTTGCTGCTTCCAGACCAAATCTAGCTGTTTCAGCTAGGTCAGCTGAAATAAGAGACTACTTTTTCTGACATGGTCAGGACAGATTGCTAGAGTGATTTCTGGTACTCGCAGCATAGGCCTGGAAATTGGCCTGCCTGATGGACAAGGAAGCTGAGAGGTAATCTTTTGGCCATACTATTTATTTTCCTTGAATCCTTGTCTGGAGGATGGGAGGCTAGTGGGATCCTTGCCTTGTCGCAGGCAGCCACATGTACTACTCCTTGATGGTCATGGTGAGAGAATAAAAATTCAGCACCCTGCCTAATTGGTACTTTTGTCCAACCTCTTATCCAGAGGTGGGACAATATGAGGAGTTTCAGTAATTTTAAGGCATCTCTTTGAATAATGTATTTATTGGAAGAAGAAGCTTTGGTGGGTGTTAACCCCATAAGTTCCATGTATTCAACTTCTTCTTCATCCTCAATAACTTCACTAGTGGGGATGTCCAATGCATCCACCATCCTTCTTACAAAGGTAAAATGAGAGGGAAAAATCTTCTGCTGCCTTTGGTGGAGAGCCAAATTTTGCTCAGAGGAAACCTCTGGTTCAATGGGGTCCCTTCCTCCTCCTCTTCAACATCCAAATACTCTTCTTGCTCATATGTAGAATACTGAGTAGAGGAGCCAGTCTACTTGGCTGATGTCTGAGGCAAAGGGTAGTCAGCCCTTGTAAAGCCTGGATAACATGAAAGGCCTGTGCAATTTCATCTGCACTTGGCATTTTACTGCAGGCACAGAAGTCTCCAATTGCTTTTCAGCAGGGGTTCTGTGTGTTTTGTCTTTAGATTTTTAAGGAACCAGAGAGTTAGCTGGTTCAGCAAGCCTCTTTAAACTGCTTGTGTACCCGTCTCAGGGTGGCAGTTACAGAAGTTGATATCAAAGTGGTTTTAGCAACAGCAACAGAGGGTGTCGGCTGGTCATAGCTTGAGGGACCCTTGGAAACAGACATCTTTTCTTAAGCCTCTCAAGGTGCTTTTTCCAGAGTTTTTCCTGGAAAGTTTTACAAATGTCACAGTCTGTTTTAAATGTTCAAAACACAAACAGACAACACAAAGAGAATGCTTGTCTGCTTTGGCAAAACTCTCACCACAGTCAGTACATGGTGTAAAACCGGTTCACCGTTCTTCTTTTGTTTTTCAGACATTCTGGGTGAGAAAAGCAATCTGTAAACAACCGCTAAATAAGAAGGATTTTAAAACCTTATTTAGCAGTAGTGGTTGGTTCCTGAACTGAAAAATATTTTCGAACCGAAACAGAACCAAGAAACAGAACCGAGCTGGCGTGTTCGTGAACCGGATTAGCGGTTCAAATTTAAAATATAAAAACTTAAATTTAATAAAACTAAATGGGTTCGTTAGTCAGGAACTCGAAAACACTAAGAAAAGCTCTGGTTTCCCACTGATTATACCGAACTGGGAGAAACCGAGAAAATAAGAATTTAACACTAAAACGTTTAATAAACTAATACCACTTAGCTAAAGGCAGCAAAAGAAAAGGATAAAAATACCTATGTATTTTTTTTAAGTTTTAATGCGCCAGGACTAGATGATGAGGAGAGAAACTCTGGGCTTCTGGTCTTGACAGGAGGAGAGTGAAATCTGAGGATTTAGAACCAAGGCAGTTACTTCAAAGGCAGCATTTGAAAAACAGCACATGCAAAAATTCCATCATTTGCATAGCATTTCACTCTCCAGGCAGCTCAGTCTTAAAGGGACACTGCAGAAGTTGTGAATACCCGAGTATTACTGGGGTTAGAACCACCAGATTCTCCCTTTCCTAGGCAGATTTCTGCCATTACCACAACTGAGGACAGCAGTCTGAGCAAGTCAAGCCCAAGCTCTGTGGACAGGATGGCCTCCTACCAACACTTCTACACAAATGGCTACAGAAACCCAGGAGGATTAGAAGCAAACCATACAACTTTAACTTCAGCCCTCATATCCCATCACTGCACAAATGCAGACTAAACTGGGAATCTGAACTACAAATCCCTATTCTGACAGACATCTCGGAGTCCCTAATCAAAACAGTGCATACAGACTTTAGGGACATGCAGTACCAATTAATAGAGAAAAAATCCTCCACCACTGGTGCAGTACACCAGAACAACCTCCCAAAAATTAACCTTATGCCAATAGATACCTGCTGGAGATGCCACCAACAGGTAGGCACTTTAACCCACATGTTATGGTCCTGTCTGAAACTCACCAACTACTGGAACCAGATTATAAAGTTCTGTGAGCAAGTGAGTGGAATAACACTGTGGCCTAATCCACTGCTTATGTCCTAGGTAGCTGTCCAGCCACTCTTGTTATCACAAAGGCCCAAATGCTTTGGTTGGTACCAGCAACTCGAAGGTGAAACAACAAATATTGCTGAGATGGAGAACTGACTCCCACCCACCTTAGCAGAGTGACTGCACTCCCTCATCAAACTGGCAGAATATGAATGGTTGCCCCACCTAGCAAACTACAATATGGGCAGATTTCAAGCAATATGGGATCCTTCCTGTGTAATTCACAGGTTCCAGATTACTTGGTCAAATTTGTCCCAGTAAGTTGCTTCTTACCTAGATGCTAACCACCTGTAGGATTAAATCATTGTTGGTGTGTGTTGAACTGTTAAGAGTTCATAACTGTTACCTAAAAGTTCTTTGATAACATTTCATGAATTCTCCTTTCTCTCTTCCTAGATCTGATAGGAAAGCTAGGTACTAGACAGTATAGTACACAAGTTCTTAAAAAGGTAGCATGAGGACTATCTTGAATGTACAAGTGATCATTTCTTTGCTGTTTTATTGTTTGTATGGCTTTTCTAAATAAAAACTTCTTTCAGAAAAAGTCCTAGTACTTGTAAGTGGCATACTTATGCGTACTTTAAAGCAACTAATCCTCTTCAAATGGGTTACTTCTCAAATTCAATAGTGTGCGATACATGTTATTAGGCTTGAAGGAATCCACCAGGCAAATTATGGCAGACTCAAGGAATGAGATTCTAATGGACTTGAAACAGTGGGAGATACTCCCTCTGTCCCTGCTAGGAAAAGTAGACTCCATATGTATGAATGTTTTGCCAAGGTTTCTATTCCTCTTCCAGATGCTCCCACTGAATATTCCCCTAACAGAATGAACAAAGCTTAATAAAGACCTACATCAATTTATACGGGGTAGTAGAAAGTCCAGGACATGAAGAGCAGACCTGCAGAGGCCCAGAGATCAGAGAAGAGTGAGACTTCCCATTTCAAAATCTATTACCAGATGGCACATCTGCTGCCCTGATTGAATAAGAAGAAAGACAATCCTGAGAATGTACAGGCAGCACAGGAGAGCCACAGTAATAGAGTTTGCTACCTACTTGAAATAGTCGATGCCCCTTTAGGCAAAATAACAGCACCAACAGCAACAAACCGATGGTTACAACAACTCTATCTGACCTGGGGAAAAGTAAGGTGGAACTGACAGTTACTAGCTCTATAACCTGCTTTACCCAGATAAATGTCTGGACTCTGCCCCACAGAATGGAAGTCACCTTCCTTAGATGGAAGAAGCTACGAACTCCAGTTCTACAGTCTGTGCATGATCAAGCACTCAGATCCTTTGCAGAACTTAAGTTCATTTAATGTAGATCTGACCTCTCTGATATTTGCAGGTTACATCGTACATTATGGATGGCCTTTGGTTAAGGAATGTTCAGGCCAAACCACATCCTGTAATCAAGGTTATTGAGAATGCCAGGAATGGACAAATACAAAATAAATAAATTTCCCAACTAGTTCAACGCTTTATCACACACAAGGAAGAACCACCACCCTCTTACCAGACCACTTGGGAATGGAGATGGGACTGGCTCTTCCCTCAAGACAGGAAGTCTATTTGGGAGGGGTATATCACACATCAGCTTCCAATAACTGGAAGGAATTTAGGTGAAAGTTAGTCTGTCGATATTTCCTCACCCCATCCAAGATGAAACACTATAACAGGGGAAATGGGGCAACTGTTGGATGGGATGTGGGTGGAGAGAACTCCTACCATATCTTTTGGGAGTGTCCCCAGATCTAACCCATTTGGAATGAGATGGAAGAGACATATCTGTAGTCCCTGAACTAAAAAAATTAAGCAAGAGATACAGGAAATACTGACTGCCAAAACTGAACAGGCATTACGTTATCTCTGTAACTTAAAACATCCAGCACCACCCGCTAAACATTTGACCAAACACAGAAAATCGTGTGTAAGAGCAGTGTAAATAAACTGCTCTTACACACGATTCCCTATATTTAATCAATATTGCCATGAAAGTGGTGCTGGATGTTTTGAGCTGGTTGGCTTACTGTTCCTTAGTACACCCAGCCATGGGCAGCTTTTGAGATTTTCTTCATTATTGCTATCTCTGTCAAAAATATTTTGACGGTGGTGGCTCAACAGCAAATTACTTGCCTTTAGGTTGAGGCGCAGCAAATGATGAAATGCAGTCACGCACATTGAGAATCCCATACAGCTCAATTTCATATGGCTCAAGATAAAATACTGAATGCATTCCACTCCAGGCTATTACACACAGTCGACACCCCAGAGAGCCTGGTGGACCCTCGGATTATCTCAGATTTCTTAGCCTAGATCCACATCCCTCATTGACCCTGCCCAGCTTACCCAGCTGGACATTCATCTCAAAACCAGAAAAAGACCTGCAACCACCACTCAAAAATTGTAATAGACACCACTATAGTCACATAAAAACAGCTTTATTAAAGAGACACTTGTGTGCCCACCTGACACGTTTCAGACAGGGTCCTTTATCAAAGGCTTTGTAGTGTCTACTGTAATTTCTGAGGTGGGTGAGTATGGGGTCTTTTTCTGGTTTTGATATTTATTGAGTACCTAACAGCACCCCATGCCTTGTGCAAATTGTTTGGCTTTTCAACACATTCATCTCCACAGAAGAACTGGACGAAGCTTTTAAAGGTCTTAAAAAATAACAAAAGCCCTGGCCCAGATGGTTATACAAGGGAATTTAATAAAATATTTAGTGAGGAGCTGATAATCCCTCAAAGGGAAGTTTGCCACTGGTAGCAGGGAAAAAACCAGCTCCTCCCACCTGTTATCAGGGCATAATGTCTGCCATTCTAAAGCATAATAAAGATGGGGCATCTTGTCCCTCATACAAGACCAATTTCGGACTTGAACATTGACTATAAAATCTTTACCTCCTCTTAGCAAAAGGTCAGATACCAGTCTACTGACTCAAATCAAAAAGATCAAACAGGGTTTGTCTGGGCGAGGCAGACACAGGACAACATAAAACAGAGCCTACATATAGTTCACCATGCCACTTGGTTGAGAACCCTTTCTGCTTCTTAGTCTAGATGTGGAGAAAGCTTTTCACCAGGTAGCATGGGAATTTCTGTTCCCACTCTCCAAAAGATGAACATCTCCCAACACTTCATAAACATGCTGCACACCCTGTATGACTCACTGCAGGTGTATGTTAAGAAAAATACACAGATTTCACAATCTTTCTCATTATATGGGGATTTTGAGAGGGTTGCTCCTCACTCCATCTGCTGCTTGCTCAGTAGTTAGAGCCCCTAGCTCAAGCTACCACCAAGACTATAATATCAAAGGCATGAAGCTGGGAGGAGGCATCAAAAATGTGCATTATATGCAGATGACCTGCTAATTTATCTTTCATCGCCCAACACCTCCTTGCCTCCATTGTGGGAATTAGTACAGAAGTTTGGAGAATGTGCAGGATATAAGATGAACACTGCCAAAAGGAAGTTCTTCAATTTTATTACTACGTCTCTGATACTATTATGCAGCAGTTTAATTTCAAATAGGGCCTTCACTCACTAAAATATTCTGAGTCATACTTGAGGACAGCAGTGATGCCCTACTGAGGGCTAATTACTCTCCACTTCAGCAGGCATTCAAAGAGAATTTACTTACTGTCACCCCCACCCCCAGCCATGCAGCAGTTTCACGAAGGAGCAAGCGACAAACAAGGTTCCGACTTGCACAGAACAGAGCCAGGGAAGAGTACCGGGGAGAGAGGGGAAGAAATCTAAATTACAACAATTAAAGATGAAAAGTGGTGAGACTAACAATATAATTTATCTGGCCAGTCGAATATTGAACAATGATGAGCGAAGTGCTTTAAATAAAGGTCTAACATTTATTCCTACTGCATCATTAGATATTAGTCAAATCATGATTGATCTACAGCTGTTCACTAGAAAAATAACTTTTTTTAAGTTGTTTAACCAGGTATATACGCTAAGCTGGAAGCTTTTTACAGGGCGACCTGGGAGCACAAGAGAGTTAAGTGACTTGCTCAGGGTACACAGTATGTAAGTGGAAGCTGGGATTCAAACCCAGGTCTGGGCTGCTGGATGTCACTCAGATTTGCAGCTCAGAGCCTTAGACCACCATGCTTATACTGTCTCCATAACTCTAAAGACTATTTTCTGAGGATTGTGTTCCAGATGCAGAAACCAAACTGAATTGCAGCCAGACAGCATTGAATACCCTCGGACTGAAATCAACCTATTGCCCCCCTCCCCACGGACCAGCAGTGATGTCTTTCTTACAACAATGCTAAGTGGATTTGATGTATATGGATATGAACCCTACAAATAAAAGGGAGGTAACCAGTAATTTAACAGTTCAAGAGAGACAAGCTTTATGCAATCTATCTTGTGACAAGTCTGTGATTGTTAAACCTGAAGACAAGGGGTGGGGGTGCTATTGTAATACTCGATAGTGATAAATATGAGGGAGAAATTCTAAGACAATTGAATGATACTAATTATCACAGGAAATTGATGGGGAATTTGACAAAGGCATTTAAAAAGAAAACTGATGAATATTTAATGTGGAGGTAGATAAAACTGGATTAGTAAGGAAGAACATAGTTTTTAACAACCAATCATCCAGTTGTTCCTACGATGCATATACTGCCCAAAGTACACAAAAGCTTAACAGATCCTTCGGACGTCCCCATTATTTCTGGTAAGGATGGATCACTGAGCCTTTGTCACAATTCGTTGACAATTTCATTAGACCTATAGTACAAATGTTCCATCATACTTCTGTGACACTATGGATATATTAAACACTGTACAAAATATAGCTATGGGTGATGATTGGTATTTTGCTACTCTGGACACACAGTCCTTATACACTTCGATTCCCCATAGTGAAGGTTTAACTGCAATGCCATTTTTCTAGGCTTAAGACCAATTGGGACTCATCCCAACCGAATTGTTATTAGATTTGGCACAATTAGTGCTAACACTTAACATGTTCTTGTTTAAGGGGTTTATTATCTGCAGATCAGGGTACAGCTATGGGGCTACTTTTGCCCCAGTTTTGCAAATCTGTATCTTGCTTGCTGGGAACATTTTCATAGTTTGACGCTTTCCCACAATCCACACCTTTGGTGTGTGGATTTGTGGAGGCACTTTACTGATGATATATTAATTATATGGAAGGGCAGTGAAGTTGATTTAATTTTGCTTGTTCAGTATCTGGTAATGACCAATAATGCCCTAAAATTTAAACTGACTACAAATTTGAATGCTATTGAGTTTCTTGATGTAATTCTATACAAAGATGGGGAGGGGGCATTGCATCTGATTTGTTTGTCAAAGCTACAGACCGCAATACCCTGTTACAAGCTACCAGTTGCCATCCTGCATATGTGAAAAATTCTATTCTGAAAGGCCAGTTTATCCATACAAAATGGAATTGTAGTGACCAGAAGAATATAGCATAAGAGCTCAGGAAATGGCTAGCAAATTTATTGTTAGGGGTACAAACAATGCTTAGTGGACAGCTTTGCAACAAGTGAACCAGATGGAGAAAGGTTTTGATTGAGAATAAACCCTTTGGGAAATTAAGACATAATTCTGATTTTCCAAGGTTTATTACTGCATACAATAAAGAGCCACTGAAGTCAGAGATATAATTAACAAACATTGGCCTAGTTTGCTTAGGGATTCGAGACTGCAAAATATTTTGCCTGATAAGCCTGAGATAACCTATCAGAAAGCTCTCAAGCATTAGAGACATAGTAGTAAAAAGCCATTATGTCTCACTAGAGAAAATACAACATTTTGGAAGGTACCTAATATGAATAAACGTTGTGGCAACTGTATGTACTGTAATTATAAAATTCAAGGAAATGAAATCAGTCACCATGAGGCAAAAAGAATATATTTTGTAACGCATTCATAAACTGTAACACTGAAGGGGTGGTTTATATTTTAAATGTAAATGCAATGCCTTTTATATTGGGAGAATCATCAGAAATTTTAAACAACGCATTGATGAACATGTACGAGCCTGGAGAGATGGCAATATTAAGTATGCAATTGGTAGACACATACAAAATAAAAATAAGTTGGAACGTATAACTGCCTTTTTTGGTATTGAAAAGGTTTGGCATGGTATAGGGGATTGGGAGAGTTCAGTAAGTCAGAAAGAAACCATTTGGATTTACTGTACTTGGGCATGCTTTCCACCTGGTTTCAATGACTCGGTGGAAGTTAAACATTTGTTAAAAAATAGATTTTTATATACACACGGTGCAGATTAATTTATTTAATTTGGCTGATGTGATATAAAATTAAACAACAAAAATTGGATATTTGTTTCTATCCTTATAACTTGCAATTGGCAGGACTCAAACCCTCCCTCCCCAATCATTGTCATTTTTATAAACAAATGGGTTTTGGAGTTAACTATGAATCTGAATTTCAGTGAATAGAGCTAAAGAAACTAATTAAGTTGGACCTAGGAAATAATAGTACTATGTTTATAATATTAGATTCTCCAGCCATTATATGCGGTGTGTTTGTTCTGTCTGTATTTTGTACTTTTGAAGTAGTCTAGAATAATTGATTAAAATGGATTTGGGGTTATTATATACATTTTTATGGGTGTGTTTGATTTACATTTTAAATGTGTGAAATATTATGAAGCGGGTTACTGGTAACAATAAAATACTTATATAAAATAATGATTCTTGAGAACTGTTTGTTATTAAATAATTAAGTGCCAAAGATTAGAAAATTTATACTAATATTGATTTAGGTGCTTAATATTCTCTCTTAAATCTGTAGGTATATATACAGAGTACATCATTATGAAGAACGGATCAATAAACACTGCAAATATAAAGAGAATGCAATTATTTGGACTAAAACAGTGAAACCTGGGACTTGATTCAACTAAAGTATGATTGTTAGAACCAGTGTGTATTGGTACTACTGATGTGGAGCGATTTATAATTAGTCTCAGTTTTCTCGTGCACTTTAAATGGTTTTACTTAATTGCACTTTAACAGCCTGATTTGTATTAGTATATCTATACCCTGCATCAGTCATGTCTTCTTATGCCTCTGATGAAACCACACTGAGCTGTGGTGAAACGAAAGCTTTTTCACTGCTCTTGCATTTATTGTGAACTGTCCTGATGTGCTTTTTGTCGCTGTGTTCAGTACCGTGATGGAATTTTTTATAAAACAATTTAACATTAAAGACTAAGTTACTCATGCTCGGATATCAACCTGATATTTATTTAATTCCTGGTACAACAACAAGAGACGTAATCTCACATTTTTAAAATGGGGATGAACTAAATAGGTGGGTGCATCCAGTGTGTTTGGACTTACTGTAGATGGCATTCTGTTAACCTACTGTGACTGTGTGAGAATGAACCTATTACAGTACCTTGGCTTCTGTATCTGGCCCAAATCTTGCATGTCTCCCTACCCACAACTTAATTCTGGCAACGAGACGGCTGGTTTTGCAATTTTTATGGGTGGGCAACAGACCTTGCATTAAATATACCACACTACAACTTCCAAAATCAGGCGGGGGCCTGGTCCATCCAGATGTAGAGCGTTACCATCAAGCAGTGCAGATCCAGACAGTATTTTACTGGCTGCCCCACATTTAGCTCTTTGGAAAACAATACAGATGAGGGAAATAACCTCCATTTTATCCCCAAAAGACTTCTATAACCCTGACCAAACCATATGCCACCAGATAACTCAACTACTTTTAGAACATGGCATGGAGTGCTTTCTCAGTCTCTTCCCCAACCTTATAGTTACATGTTGTTGTCCTTTGCGACACACCCACACTTTGCCCCAGTAAAGCTGGACCATACTTTATACAGTGGAAGAAGCTATAGATTGTGCTACTTAAGCAACCAAATATCACTGGAGACCCATAAATATCTTTGCAACTTGAAGATGATATTCAGAAGCACATAAAAGATAATTCCCTAAAACTGTGTTGGGCACACAATTACCACTGTTTAAACGGAAAGTCCTCTCAGCCTTTTATTCTGCTTCCTGTGTAGTTTGTAGGCATGCAGAATGGTTGCCTCTTTTACACCCTCCTAATTTTGTCAGGATAGAAATATAAATGAAGATACTTGAAAAGCTGGACTCCATTGCAAAGGTCATGCCCTGACTCATGTAAGGCATCCTGGAATTTTATGATGTTTTGGTGCTAAAGCCCATAGTAGTTACACTGTATAAGTCAGTGCTGGTGCTGTCCTCTACAGTGCCTATGTTGTTGTCTTTTCAAGGCATATTAAGTGCCTTGCTGTTTTCTATAGTTTAAAGTGTATCTGAGTTAGAAAAAATGCTTATAGAGAATACAGAGCCCTCACAAGACATGTAACAGAACTGAATGCAGTATAACTTCTGCTGGCTTGTGTATGTATGCATCAACTCCCAAGATGCCTTGCATGAGTAGAGTCATGACCTTTGGAATGGAGACAAACAGGTTTTCACACCAGGGCAAAACAGAGTGAAACAACCTCATTTATATTTAAATTAGGATGACATTAAAGGGATGCAGAGAGGGAATCACCGTTCATGCCTACACACTACAGATATGTACAGAAAATAGGCTGAGGGACTTTCCCTTTAAAAACTCACCAAACTTGGACACATATCATGAAGAAATATCAGACTTCCATAATTTCTTTTTCTGTTAGTTCCAATACTGTCACTGGACTAGTCATTTACTGCTGGTGTGATAGGGGAAACTAAGAAGGGGAGATTGAGAGAAACAGTTAGTTTTTCATTACATTTTTCATTTAAGGTTCTCTGTGGTTAGTACTGAGATGCCTCAGTAGAGTGAGAAGACTCAGTAGCCCCTTTTATATGACAGGGCACCTGGAGTGTTACCTCTTGTCATGTATAAGGAAGCTACACCACATCCCAAACAAGCGCCGCTGATCCAGCATTCCCTGTTTTCCTGGGTTCACCATTGCATTGCGGTTACCCTTTGTATGCTGCGGTGTAATTGCAGCACAGTGCTCCCACTGATCCCAGAGAGAGTATCGTGAGACCCTCTGGGATCCCGTGTCGCTTACACATATGGCACTTCCTGTACTGGTCCGATGCTCGTGCCTGCAATATTGTACCAGAGTTCAGCTAAATAGATTTTCAGATACTAGAAGGAATGCTGAACTCGGAAACTAGCTCATTTTCTGAAATGAGGGCTAAAAGTACTTTTAAAGTGTCCCGAAGTGGAACCGTGATAGTGGCATGCTTGCATATTCTGATCTCAATATAAAAATTTAAAAAGCGTCAGAATGATGTGAAATGTAGGTGTTGCATAAGCATGGGGGTGCTGCTGTCCGTCTTTTTAACTTTTGCAATAAATATATTTTAACTTGATCTCACACGGTCTTTCATATGTTCAGTTTTACTGGTAGCCCCACATGCATAACCTTCTGCCTGTGTTCAAAAACAGGAGCCCCTGAGTCAAATACAGTAAGCATAGTTAAACTTGGTAGACCAACGAAACATAAAATAAGGTAAAATAAACATGGATTACAAAACCTAGGCTGATAAACATCCATACCATTTATAAAATCAGCCACTATCAGGACATGAACTTGAGCTGCCAATAAATGCATTAGAGTACAATTGCCTTCTTTTGTATAACTTACCTTAAGCAAGTTTTGGAAATACAGGTTACTTTTAATAATATACTGTAATTAGATTTGCTATGGAGGCAGCAAAAAGAAACATCACAGTGACTTATATCATGATTTTAGAATTCTTTCTCCAAGACACAGAATTTTAAATTCAATACTAATTTTCATACATAGGACTATGAACACAGGAGTACCATTAGAATTAAATAATAAATGTGTGACACTGCAAAATATTAAATTACTAAGAAAGACATCAACAAAGCAATACAGTGCGATACAGACTAAATTACAGATAACTGAGCGTTCCTTCTCATATTTTGGACCGATGTTAGTAAATAATTTAAGTGAAAAGGAGTTGGATTTTAACATTAAAACTAGAATTTTAAAAATTTACACTTTATATGCCAGGCAGCTCCAGACCTTCCCTTGGAGAGGCTCAGTGTCTCTGGTCCCGACTCTACCACATCCGACCCTCCCAGCAATCCCCATGGGTTGCCTCCCGTGACAGGGCCGAGGTCGGAGGGCATCGACTTTCCCCTCCCTGAGACCAACATTCAGACTCAGGGGCTGGGCGCAGATGCTGCAGGGCCATCATGGAGCCTGCCAGCTCCATTTTCCACTCTTTCCGCCCCTCCCTTGCCTGCTGCCCATGTGCATGTGGAGGCACGCACATGCAGCGATTCGCTGCACCCTCCTTATGCTAGCCAGCCCCATCTGCACTAACTTTGGGCCTCCACCTGGGGCAGCCTTGCAGCAGGCATGACTGGGTCTCCCACCCAGGTAAGGAGAGCAGCCTACAGCCGCTCAGTCTATACCCGGCCTCCACCCCTGCTGACCCCCAACATTCCAGGCTCATTCCCAAATCTGGGTTGCCGTGTGGCGTCCAGTGCTTCAACCTCAGCTCCACCGGCTAGTCCAAAACTAGCATTTTTAAGAGAAATTTGAGGGAATTTATGTAGACACTATCAACCTGCAACTGTTTCGATGTACCCTCAGAATTTTTGTTATTAGGACATTAACTTATACAGCAATTTAAATGTATGAAAATGTTGTACATATTGTATTATATGGGACTTGTGGTGGTTTTAACTATGTTATGCTCTGTAATTGATATATTGTTAACCTATTGTTAGCCCCTTTTCCCCAGGTGTGTCTGAAAATGGATCTTTGATCCAGTCCACTTTCCTGATAAAGGCAATAAATAAAATAAATAATTATGCAAAATTGCTAATAATGACAGTGTCAGTAGACACCCTCCTCCCCAGGAATTCTGAACAAAATGAAATAGAATGCCTACATGGACATAAGTACCACATGGTAATGCCTACCAGTACAGGCATCAGAGACATCCACTTGACTTACTCAAATGTTTGGCTAATGCATAGTCAAGATTCTATTGTTGTATAGCTTTAATGTGTTCACCAATGTGAACATTAAAACTTGTTGTAGTGTTGCCTACATAGCAGGCCCCACAATTAAAAATATAGCAAGTACACTAGCCTGTGTATCACAATTGATAACATTTTTAGTGTTTTATTTACTTGTCCACCTCTATGATTGACAATCTGGTTTGTAGGTGACAATTTCTGGCAATGCATACACTTGCCACATCTGAAATTCCCTTTATGTAAAGGGCCGCCAATGTCATTAAGGGAATGGTACTGGATGTACAGTAGGCTAAGGACTAGCTTATCATTTAGATTAGCTGCCCTTTTAAACACATTCTGGGTCTACTGTTAACTAGTTTAAAGTCCCCTTATAGTTTTCAAATTTTCCCAGTTTGTGTTGATTATACCCTCCACAGCATGTGCCTGTGTACTATACTTTGCAATAGAATTGTCCCATGGTGAACCTTCTGACTTATCCTTGTATTTCAGAAGATCTGTATGGTTTGTATCATTAGCATTATCTTTTGCTTTTGCAATCATTGTCTCTGAGAACTCCTTTCTCATCAACTGCCAATTGTTCAGCTCTATAATGGAACATATCAATGGTTCTACAACTATATCTAGTTTAAAGAACTGAGTTTTGTGGGTGTTACTCATGGTACATAGGGATGACAATGACTGGATGCTGACGAGGTGTTCTAATCAGTAGCTTTTTGGAACAAATTCATGTTAAGATACTGTACCAACATTTTATGTGCTATTTCTAAATCCAAGTAGCATAGTCATTCATTACTTTTACAGTTTGAAAAATTTAAACAAGAACTATCTGACAGGCATCTAAACAATTCATCCACAGTTTGTCCATTCCCCACCACACCATGAGCATATCATCAATGTACCTCTAACATAGATCGAACTGATCCAAAAATAGGATGCATTCCCAATTGTAAACAAACAATTCTTCCCACATTCCAAAGTAAATATATGAATAGTTGGGACAAAGATACCCCCATGGCTGTTACTTTAACATGCAAATTAAAGTCACCCAGGAAAGAGAAGGAGATGTACTCCAAAACAGATCGAGACATGAGAGTAAAAAAAATCAGTTGAAGTGTTCAAGTCCACTGGTCTTCAACCAAGATGGAGATTGAGTACCTCAATACGACCATTATGAGATCGTTTTTGTACAATTATATTCATTGTCTAGAGTTTCTAGCCACCAATCATGACCTATTTGCGTTTTATTTAAGATGTTCAATGTTGGTGATGTTGCTGATAAATTAGCCTAAACTCGCTCGCACTGATTTCCCCAGGAAGGAACCCATATGATTGATTGATTGATTGATTGAAAACTGGTAACTGGGAAAGGCACAGTGAGCCAAGGCTTGTTTCCAGGTGAGAAGTCGGGGCAGTAGGTAGACAAATTATACAAAATATACATTACATGATGGTAAAGTGCAAGATACAAAACTATACATAAAGGTAAAAGGTGCATCAATACAGCAAATAAATACAATAGCATTATAAAATTAAAATCAATAGCATAAGTCACTGGTTTAGGCACATTAAGTCACTAGAAGCAAAAGGCATGGCCAAAGAGAGTTAGATAAAGACTTTGTTAATGAGCGAATTGCTGCAATGATTGACCTTTTTTTGGGGGAGAGTGAGGGGCTTATATATCTTGGGAAGTATGCATATAATGTCTCATACTGTGATCAACATTAGGAAAATCTCTAACATATTTATTCTACCCTCCTCATGTGTTGCAGTAGTACAGCTGGTAATTATCCTCTTGCACATTTGGGTAGGACCTCGTGCTAATTTCTTATTAAAAGTATAATCAACAAGTTGTCTTAGAACTTCCCTATTGAAACTTATAGTATCCATAGCCACTATTGCACCACTCTTGTCTGGAGATTTTATGATCAATCCTTCCTTCTGCTTACAGATTTTGAGGCAATGCTTTTGAATTGGCTCATGTTATTAAAACTTACAGACTCCTTATTTTGAAACAGTACCTTCAACTCTGCTTTCACATGTGCTGGAATATGTTAATATATGGATGAAGTGGATGGCAATATGGTTATGTTTTTAAAGGATTCTTGGTTTCTGTTCTTTAATGACATTGTTTGTCTCATTCCCACCAGACTGATTCATCAATGTCGCATTTTTTATTGAAAAATACTTGAGATGCAATGTCCTGACAAATTTATGTAAGTCTACTATCATTTCAAAATGATTGAGGTAATTTGAGGAAAAATGAGTTCCTTCTACAAAACCTGTATTTCAAAGTCAGTAAGCTAAGTGGAAATATTGATGACATTCACTTCTTCTTGTTCTGGTTTTGATCTGTTTTCCAAGATTTCTTTTTGCTCCTCTGATCCCTGGCATGTGTACCTTGCTGAACTCGACATGATCTGCTTCTCCATGGCCAGGATAAGGGGTGAGAGTAAACTATCTTCAAAGAAAAAACACTGCTATCAAATTTTCACTATCAGCCGACCCGCCAGCGCGGTTGATTTCCGCTTGCGGCGCCGGTGACCGGTTCGGGAACAGACTCAGTTCATCGGAGGTCTGGCTGGGGTAGAGGATGGATCATCCATGGATGGCTCTCCTTCTCCAGGGAGGGAGGGTGGGGTAGTGTCGATTACCAGCGAGGACCTCTGGCAGAGACCAGGAGTCACTCACGCTACCGTCAAACTTGACATACAGGGAGGTGGGGTGGGCGCTGGTGTCATTGCATGTCCCCACCTCTGAGAAAAAGTGAAAAAGGAACAGGAGGGTTGAGTCCTCTGTCTCAGTGAAGCCCTCCTGGGGCTTGATTAGCCTACCATCGCCGCACTCCCCCGACCAGATACAAGCCCGCAGCTCAGATATGGGGTCCAGTGCCACGCCCTCCCCCGGGGTAGTCGGGGTAACTGGGGAGGAAAAGGAGGCAATGGATGGGTGGAAGTCCCAGGGGCTGTGATCAGGGTGGATGACCGACAGAAGGGCTCACCAGGATAAAAAGAGAAAATAAAAAAAAAAAATGTCACTATCTTGATCACTGTCCCAATGCTATGATTAAGGATTTTATTTACTGATTTTTTAAGGCTAGATCAAAGCTGCCTCTGGGCATTACTAGCTTTTGCATTTTTCCTAACTGAATATATGGTTTTGTATAACTGGCAGTATACATTGGCAAAATAGGCAGGAACCACTTGGGCAGACTGGGTGGGCGAGTGGTCCTTTTCTACAACATATTCTCTGTTTCTGTCTCTGTCAAACTTTTCTGTTTATTTGTGCTAATCTGTTGATCAAGCTTCTCAATTGTCTTCTGCAGCTGGGGGTTCAGTTTATTGAATTTAGAATGATTTACAAGGTTTGTAAGCAGCGTGTTTTTTTCCTTTAATGTGTTTTGTGTTTTAATTGCACATCCTGTGAATCTTGTAAATTATATTCAATAAGCTGGATAGTGGCTTGTTTTAGAATTTTGTATAATTGATTAACAAACTCCTCCTTTTTGTCACAGGAAGCTGGAAGAAGTGGCAGGACAGAGGTTGGTAGCTGAACAGTGCAGGCAGGAACACCCACAGGAATGCAGGAACTCTAGCAAGCAGGCAGAAGTTGTATCCAAGGAGTAGACATGAAACGTAGTTCCAGAATTAAGCTAGTGTAACCCCTAGGTGGCACTATCCCAAGGGCTACTACGCTGCCTGCCTAACTACTAACAGGTTGAGGGGCCTAGGTCTAATGGCGAATGCCCCACCCAGAGGTCAGGGTTTGCAATAGTTAAACTAACTTGGTCACAGCCCTCTGGGACACTCGACCTCCTCTCTTCCCATTATAGTGGCCCACACAATATATCAGAATTACCTTCATAGTATACACTTACCCCAGGACTGGTTCATCAGCTGACTCTAGGGACTCCCTGTAAAACAAGATGATACAGTGCAAAGACCACAGTACAATACTTTAACATAAACGAATACCTCAGGCAGTGTAACTTTGCTGAAACAAACAGATCTGATTTATTTAGTGGGATATAACAAGGACAGGGGAAATCAGTTTAAACGCATTAATAATCACAGTACTGTGCACATATTTCAGAATCCCAAATGTTCCAAATGTCACTCTTACTGGGTACCCAGGCAATAAGAGGCTAGCCTATTTGGTGCAGCTGGTTGGGGCCCTGAAGATGGAAAAATGCATGCACAATACCCAAATTGTAATCCGGAGCCGTTAGCTCAGTTCGTGAAGAAATAAAAAACACACAATTAGATGACACACTTGCAATTCGATAAACCGATGGCAGGGAGCTACCTGCTTGCACTCAGAGCCAATACTGAAAACTGAATGAGGTAAGTTGTCCTGGATTGCCAGGAGGAACAGACCATGTGGGCAAGGTCCTTGTGACTGGACCCCAATGCAGTTTGGAGCAAATGAATGTAGTCTGGATTAAGCTGGGGTTTGCTTCCAGCTTCATGCACTCAATTCACTGTACAGGGGATTTGAAACACGAGTCCCCACAAGCACTACACACATTTATATGTAAAGGAAAATATTATACCAGGCAGGCTGCTTCTCTATCCCGATCGAATTACTGCACGATACCTGGGAGAACACACAGCAGATTCAGTTCCTGACAGACCGAGCATGATTCAGCAATTTCTCCAGTCTTCTACAGGGTGAGCCTGGTTTCTACTCTTCAGATCTCCTTGATTCTCTTCACAGGTCGGTTCAGTCCGAACAAGCATGTGCACAAGCCCAAGACCAAACTTGGGCCTTACTGCATTTCCTGACCAAAATCATATAATCAAGCACAAGGCTCCTTCCCTCTTCACTGCCAGAGCTAAACTGAAACTCCAGTAGACAAAACTGGGCTCTTCCTTTGAGTTCCTTCCAGTTCTTGGCTGGTTTGGCTGTCACTCACAATAAACTCCCTTGTTGGTGGAAAAAGGCCGAGGTCAAAACTACATTTCCAGAAGCATCTGCCCTACAGTCCCATTGTGGCTGGCTCAAGAGGAGAGTCCAAATTCTGATTCGCCCAGAGCAGGCTCCATTTAAAGGATCCTCACACTGATTGGTCCAATTCAGCAGTTCAGGACCAACATGAGGGAGACAGTCCTGGCTATAAGAAAGCAGGTTAAAACAAACTGCACTTTCCTTATCATTTTAACAGGTTACAAGCAAACAATTACATCTTCTGAAAGAGCTCTCTCTGCCCATATAGTGACTGCAGAGCGGGTGATTTGCTCAGTGGCCCATATGGGGACTCGAGCAGGAAACACACAGACCTTCCATTTCAATAATTATGTCTGCAAGCAGACAGCTCTTAAAGAGACAGTACCAGAGGCTCTAAAAGCACTCACAGATACGTGGCTTAAACGCCAAACACCATTCAGGCTTGAAGCATTCAAGCAAGCCTGGAGACTTTTGGGAACTCCCATTTGCAGGGGGTTACACTAGTAAAAACTGAATTTCTTCTATTCCATTTAATGCATCTTTTCCGAGGAAGAGGCTCATTTGCAACAGGATGTATGTACATACTCTATGTTTTTTATTTGTACTTAGCATTTCTGATAGCTGGTGCAAACCCAATGAAAGACTGGATTGTGGAGGCACAAAGAACAGCTGCATGAACTGTTTAACTGACCTAAAACTTAGATGTTCATTGAGTAAAGGGACACTGTCAACCCCTTAGGCCTCAAATTGTCCCTAGTTTAAAAACACATTTTATGATTGTTCACATTCTATAGAGACGGTTGATGCAGCTGGTAGTTTGATTCAGATCCCTTTTTCTTTTAAACAGTGAAAAACTGACTGCACCATACTGGTGTTACCACACCAAAACCTGTTTGTTTACATTTCTTGACCAGCTCCCACTGCAACTTTCCTGGACTCAGGAACACCCCTAACACAATATAGCCACTCATTATGCAGTGGGTAGAGGAGACTATTGTATCATGAGTGGCTGCACTGTTTGAGGTGTTTCTAATGTTCAGGAAGTTTTCACTAAGAGTAGTTCAATGATTGAAACAAAACAAAGCTGGGCACAGCTATACATTCCATGCATTTTGATTCTAATAAGCAAGGAGGCAGATAAAACAACTAGCAACATCAATGAACTTTAGAGACAGTAAGCAATCATAAAATGTGGATTTTACCTAAAATAATATGATGTAAAAAGGCTGACAGTGTCCCTTTAATGGTAGAAGCTGTCAAACCAGATTTAAAACATGTTCATTATATCACTTGGTGGTGAACCCATAAATAATACTTACGTGCTTCTCATTTCGTTGCTGCACATGTATTTACACTGTTTTCTTCTTTTGCGATGTTCATAATGAGTTGATATGTTATATGTGTTTGTGGTTTTGCTGTATTTAAAACTGCATTAAACTTTAGGAAAAAAAGACTCCTCCTCCTCTTCCTCATGGCCAAATGCTAGATGTTTTACCACGTACAAACCACATTGTACATAATTAACATGGATCCAAGCTTCCAAACAACATTTCTGCCAACAGAGGCTGCCTTTTGCTCGCGTGCTCAAAATCAATACCATTATTTTAGGTTACATATTGCTGAATGTCGAGAATCTGCCATGTTTCCAATCTTGGTATTATCAGTTTCCTGCAGAAATGGATTTATGTTGTTACTGTAAAACTGAGTCTAAATAATTCACAGCTGCTAAGAGTTGCAGACTGTATTTGAAAATACAAATAAACTATGCATTTAGCACATCAAATTCTTGCTTACAAAGCAATGCAATGCCTGTTCCATGCTTGGTTTGTAACAAGCTACCAGAAAGTAATTAAACAAGCCACTATTTGATGATGGTGCTCAAATCCAGCTACAGGCAAGAACAAATAAGGTTTGGCACTCACCAGGCCACTGAAGACTAAAGTATCTGTACCCCAAAAGGAAGTGCAAGATATCTTTTATTTTCATTCCAGCAGCTACGAACAGGGGCCAAATATTCAAAGTGCATGCAGGTGCAATGTTGTCACGGTGCCACCATTTGCACCTGTGCCAGTCCCAAACCTTTTTTTAATGCAAGTTTGTTCGTCCCAGACGCACTGGGGAGATCCCTATACGACTCAGTCCCAGTGTACCGGATCCAGTGCCATGGAGCTGAAGCTGTGGTCTTTTTCAATTAGAGATCCCCCTGTGTGATCCACTGGAAGGAGGCAGTCATGCAATGACTGTTTCGATGTGCAGAGGTCTGCCAACTCCATCTGATCAGGCAAGCATCATGATCCCAAGCTGCTATGCCCCATCACCAATGCTAGGGGCTGGTAGGTGACAGGCACCAAGTCCCTCCTCCCTAGAGAAGGTGAGCAGTCACCTGGACACTCCACCCCTCCAGCTGACCATCTGATGCCCAAGGTTAACTCCTGAACTCTGGGCATCAGCGCCACTGACAGCAGCACTACCACTGCGCCAGTGGGCCAGCCCCAGTCCCACAGCCTTCTATATTCAGAGGCATAGTGCTGGCACTGTGCCCTCTGAATATAGGGTGGATTACAATCCATGCAAATGACAGGCAAGTGCACAGAATATGGCACCATGGATAGCACAGCCTACCAAGGGGACACACAGGCACAGCCCAGTCCAGGGCACTGGGTATGGAGCTGCACACTGGGGTTCTTGTGGATGGGTGGAGAGTGCACACTGCGACCAGACACTGAGAGGTACACATACAATGGCCACACCATGCAGCATCAGAGCAGACCCAGCCATGGCATGGACACACACCATCAGCAGGCATGGCAGAGTTACACCCGCGCACATGCATCAGCAGCACCATGCCAGAGGCTAATAAGCAGGGTCATGTCCTGAGTGGCAGGGAAGGGTGCCCTCACAACCCACAGCCACTGATCAGCAACCAGTGCACAGGTCAACCCTGGTGCAGGACACAGACATCCAGGTTCCTCCCTGGGTCACTGCCAAGATGGGCACAGGCACACACATGTTACACACAACATAGCTGACCATGGCAGGGATCAGCAGGTGACACTGTGTGCATCAACTATGTGCATGCGACTGCAGCAGTCATGTACATGGCAGGCCACTGGACACACTGTCCACCAGTCACCACACCACGGTGTAAGCTGTTATGGCCTGGATGTGTCCAATGTCTTTGTGGGTGCTGGTGAACCTAAGTATAGTGTGGCCTAAGTCAGACTGGGCCACCAGAATACATGAACATGTCCAAGTGGGTTCCTCCTCTGGTGGCTACCTGGCCACCCTTTATACTGTGATACTCACTGCATGTATCAAGTGTACTGTACCTGACTGAGGCTGATGGTATACTGCAAGTACCATTACAGTGCCACCAGAGCCCCACAGCAGAACAGTGATGCCCATTCATATAGCTATGTCACCCAAGTGCACCCCCACTGCTTGCCCCAGTGAGCCCTGTAGCCACTATCCAGGTGGGACCCTGTACCCCAGTCAGACAAGGGTATGTCCCCCATAACAGAGTCTGTGCAGGTCACTGGTTGTATGCCCCAGCACTTCTGACTGTATGGCTGGTCACTGATGGCCCTACTGTTTGCCACCCCTTGCCAGTACTGTGGGCCAGCTGTGAGCTGCTGAGGCACGCCCACACTGCATGAGGCATTGATATGCCAGCAGTGCAAGGGAACTCCATAGCAGCTATCCAAAGCACGTGGCTACTCATGGTAGTGTACGACATCACATTGACAGATACCTGCCACCTGCAGACAGCCAGCATACACAGTCCCAGCCGCAGGGAGGTTTGGGCCCAACCAACTATGAGGGGCACACGGGGCTGTGTGCACTGTCACTGCCTCGCTGGCAGCCATCCAGCAGCACCACGCTGCTTGCATCTACACAATGTGGGCCATGGGGACGGCATAGCAGACACAGGGCAGCATGCCTGTGGCACATATGTGCACCATGGAAAAGCACACACAATGTTACACAGTCCTGTGGCACTGTTGGCCCATCATCCCATGTACACCTGTATACAGTGTCCACCATCAGAGCCCCTGAGGTGATAGAAACATAGAGTTGACGGCAGATAAGGACTGCAAGGCCATCCAGTCTGCCCATACATCAGGCATGGTGGACCACACAGAGACCACCTGTCACTAAATACTGACACAGGCAACACTGTGTAGATGTGTGAGCAGACAGGTCAATACACTGTCAGGCCACGGGTGTAAGGGACACATACCCCTCATCCAGGGTCACCATCACCCATAGGACCAACCCGAGCGGGTGAACTGGAATGATGCCGTCCCACACACCTGATTGCAGTACTCTGTGCCATGTACCCCCATGGCCTGGCATGTCATTGACTGTGTTATGTCCCAGCAGAACAGGACCATGGCCACCCCAACTGCACCCCTCGGGGGTGCTGCTGTCCCCTATGCTGCTGCCACCCTTCATTACAAAGGTGATGCAGTGTCTCATCCCTGGACAGCATGTGTGGCATTGGCAAAGCACACCCCACCAGTGTCAGATATAGCTATGTGTACAACAGGAAGGGCCTGGTCTAACACCATGATGGTGGTAGGGCCGAGCCACCACAGTGCCACCTGTACGGCACCTATACATGCACACATGTAACCCCAGATGCCACACACAACACAGGGTACTTCCCTGTTTGCTGCTCCTCTAGCGGTACTGGGATAGGCTGCCCTACAGTCAGGCGACTCTCCCAGGATGCCCTCTGGTGCTGCTGGTACTGTGTTGTCTGGTTCCTGTCCTAGGCAGGTTGGGCATCAAGATCTGTAAAGGAGGAAATGGGGTGAGTGATTAGTCCCCCACAGTGGTACACGGTGCTCCTGTCAATACACACTACTCAGTATAACAGCCCATTTACCTGTAAAGTGCCCCAACCACAACATGTTCCTTTCCTTGGATGGACAGGTCAGGCAGGGCTGCAAGTTACCTGTGGCACCACACATATGCATGTTCTGACAGCGAGCAGGTGGTATGGCACCCCCACATGGGGTGGGCCAGCCAAGGTGCACACCACCCTGTGTCATACCCACAACCAGTTGCCCCCTGGCCCCTGTACCACTCGAGAATGCATGCCAGACCTGACCCTGTCCAGGCATCGTAGGCATGGGTATGCATAGTGCACCAGGTAACATATGACTAGGGCAGGCACAGTGATACCATCACAACAGCTGTGGAGCCTGGATACTTTTAGGTGTGTCTGCACAGTGGTCTGTACATCTTGGACCCCTGGGCAGTACCATCACACCCCATACAGTACGCAGCACATGCAGGTTCATGGCAAGGTGACATACTGTACATTTCTGGAGAGTGCCACATCTTGCTGGGTGCAGCATCCTGGACAACCACATGTACAACGTGTGTCCATCATCCCGGTCATACATGGCAACAGACAGTGATATGTCTGGGTCCTAACAGCCAGCAAACCGGCCTGCCATCCATGCCATGCCACTATACAGAGGGCTGTCACACCCATGACACTGCTGCCATAGTTCTGTGCCCACCCCCCACTGTGCGGACATGACTAATGCATCCCTAGGCTTCCATGGGGGGGGTCCAGTCATGTAAAGGGTAGATGGAAATCCTGTGGGTCAGGATGCCCAGTCAGCTGCATATGTCTGGCAAGCCATGCAGTGGGGCATGTCTCAGTGCACACAGGAAAAACACCGAGGGCACACAGGTCGGGTGCACAGTGCCTGGGGATCTATCCCTAACACATACTACCATGTCACAGGCCTGCACACAGGCCAGTATACATACTCTGCCTAACAACCAGCCTCACTTACCTGGCTTGGGCAAGGTGCCACTGACAACTATGGCCTGCAGCTCACGAACCTGTGCACATCCCTTTGCTGCAGTTCATTAAATCTATGCCTGCATTGATTCCCCTAGTGTGGTTGGCCCCTGTCCTGCATGTCAGGTGCCACCCCACTGCAGCCCAGACCTTGCAATGGGGCCTGTCCATCCTGCTGCCTCCCCAGCAGTTGGTCCTCTGGCCACCACTAGGTCGACCTGGTTGGCAATCTTTCTTGACTGTTGATCACCTGTGGTCATACTGTACCACTATCCTGCATCGGCGTCCAGACCAAATCAATTTCATTATAACTTACGGACAGAACTCTAACAGGATTAAGACTGTTATAGAGAATAACTGGTATATCCTCACAACAGAACCAGCCTTGAAACAGGAAGCCAATATCCTAATCAGGGTTGTTCACAGACAGTGCAGAAATCTATTGGACCATTTAGTCCATTCCTTGCAGTCAGTTATAAAACCTGCCCCACACTGGTTGCCATCCCAGCCTAAGGTCTGTTTTTCATGTGGCCACTGTAAATTCTGTGAGGTGATCCCCAAAAGTTCCCAGTTTTCTCCCATCAACACAGCCAAGAGTTATGAAATTAAACAGTTTATTAACTGTTCTACTATGGGAGTTATTTACCTTGCAACATGTACATGCTTGGCATTTTACATAGGCAAAACCACTAGGACTTTTGAAACTAAGGTGAGGGAGCATCTCAGTGACATAAGATGCAAAGAGAAAAATGCCCTAGCTAGGCACCTGTTGCAGGCCAATAATGATTGCACCCATAGTTTTCATTTTGTGGAATTGAGAGGGTTACTGTAGGCCCAAGGGTGGCGATCTCGACAACAAGCTACTCTGCAGAGAGGCATTCTGTATTTACCAGCTGGGGCATTGAGGCACGGGCCTAAATGACGATCTGATCTCTCTCTTTTCTTAACATATCTTAATATTAAAGGATTCTTTAGAAATTAAGATCCAACTACCACCCCTTGCAGAATATATGTATGCATTTCTATATGTCCATTATGTACCTGTGATTCTGCAGTCTTATGATTTGCTGACTTTACTTGAAACTAAATGGCCTAATTACTTTTTCTCTCCTTTGTCTCTTTACAGCCTGAAGCCCCAAGTGTTCTAACAAGTTGCCATGACAACTACTGGTACTATGAGGCATCAAGAAGAGGCTGATATTTTACTCTCTCATGTCTTCACTTTTCATGAAGTTTTGGCACTTTATTTCTGATTTCTATTGAGAATATTTATTACTCTTATTCAAATGCAATTTTATGTACTGAGTCCATAATTTTAACCTTTCCATTCAATATTTAACCTTTTGTGTGCACTGTCACTTTAATGACTTTTGCTATTTAAGTTCATGAATGGGAAAAGGCCTTCCCTGAGGATGCTCGATGCTAGACTGGTCGTGGCCTTTTGTGATGGAAAAGTTGTTTCACCTACATGGCACTGAATTTTACTAGCAAGTATCTTCTTACTGTGAGTGAATAAACTGCTATTTTTGTTACAGTGGACGTGTGCTGTGTTTTTCCTGAAAGTGCATTACTTCAACAGTGGCACGTCAGTATTGGATCTGCCCTCTTTGTTCGGACCTCTTAGAACCATCTGCTAACATGGAGGTATGTTTGTGTGCCCTATTTGCAACCCCTCTTTACTGGTAGCATTGCATTTGTGTTCTGCCCATCATGTTACCCCCTGCCTAGCATACTGCACTGCTTGCATTGTTGTTGTTGTTTTCCTGTGAGATAATACATTGCTTAACCATCTTACAGTCTCCTGTGTGGGCTGTACTCACCCACCATGCCCGTGATATGTCAAGTATGATTTGGGCTTGGTACTCCTGGGCCTTCTTGGCCATTCTGGGACGCCTTTGAGCTGATCTGGTATCCTGGTCCTCTAGCTCCACATCTGATGCAGGGTGTTCCTCTGTGGCCAGCAAACATATCCCACGGTTGAATGCCAAGTTGTTTAGTGTACAACTGGCAGGAATATGGTACAGGCCTTCAGAGGAGCATACTGTAAAGAACCAGTGGAATGGTCAAGGCATCGAACCACATCTTGAGCATTCCAAACACACACTCAATGATGATGTGCATGGCAGTATGTGCCACATTGCATCTGTCCTCTGCAAAGGATGTGGGTGGAGGACAGACAGGTGTGAGGAGTCAGCAATGCAGGGATAGGTGCTGTGCCCTTTGAAAGTAAAGGGTATAGATTAGTGCAAATAGCAGCATAGGCACATGGACAATTTTTTTATTTTTTATTTTAGCTTTTGTTGACCGGTAAGTGCACTAGACAAATCCTGCCTATTTTCAGGCACGACCTGGGGAGGGGGGGGATACAGATGCATGCCAACTGACCTTGAACCAGATTAAGCTGTTGGTGGTATTTTTAGTGAATGAGGGAAATTTAGCCAGGACATCGGGAAATTCCCTACTCTTTTGATAAGTGCCATGGGATCTTTAACATCCACCTGAACTACCACCAATCCAGGCAGATGGGACCTCGGTTTAACGTCTCATCCGAAGATGGCACCTCAGAAATGCAGCACCCTCTCATGCTGCATTACAGTGTCAGTACTGGGATATTAACCCAAGTGCCAGATGTGGGAACTGAACCCACAGCCCTCTGATTCTCCCAGCCTCAGAGACAAGTGTGCTACCTACTGAGCCACTGACACTGACAATGATGACAAGTGACAACCACTGGTCCATCTGGTCCACCCACAGACCCTAGCATACCTGGGACCTATGGTCCATACAGCATTCTACCCACCAAGTCCCATATGGGGCTCCCTGCAGGGGGCCTGTGGTATACTCACCGACAAGGTGGCCACTGTGAATGTCCCCACTTTCAAATCTCCAGCGCAAGACTGAATTGTGCCATATGAAGGTGTCGTGGGCACTGCTGGGGTAGCATGCCATCACACTGATGATGCACCTGTTGCATTGCACACCACCTGGTAATTGATGGAGTAGTACCCTTTCCAACTGAGATATGTCTCCACCCATCACTGGTGGGTGCTCGGGTAGTAGCATGGGTGCAATCAATGGCACTGCACAGATAGTAGGTGCAAACTCGATGGAACTGCTGCATGGTTGCTGTTCACTCTGTTGGTGTACTGGGGAATATGATAAACTCACCAGCATGGTCTAGCAGAGTGTCTAAGAACTGGTCCAACAAGTGTGAGGTGGCTGACTGTGAGATACCAGTAATGTCCCCAGCTGGTGTCTGGAATGTTCCAGTGGTCAGGGAAACGCATTGCAGCCTTTACCTTGGGTTCAATGAACAATACATCAGCTACAATGGGTGTCTGTCTGGAGCTGGTCACACAGCAGCTCACAAAACTGCCTGAGCATGATCCTGTTGAGCCTATACTGGCCGACAAGCTGGTCTTCACTGAGGACTTCATATGTGACTCATGGATGGCACTGTTTGTGTGCAACACAGCACCTCACAGCCTACATGGGCCAGTGTGGGTGTCAGTCTTCTCCTTCTCCTGTGCATGCTGCTGTAACATTTTCACTGTGTGTGCTCTTCAAGCGCCATCTTGCACTGTTGCCTGCAGTGCTGCCCACCCGCCCTGAGGGTTTGCAGTGTGTGCTTTGGGAACTGACACTGAACTAGCTGAACCCCTGGCAGGGCTATTCAGCAGCCCACTACAATCAGAGGTGGTTCTGACAGATTGGAGGATAGCAGACATAGTTCCATTCCACAAGGGAGGGACAAGGAACAATGAGGAAACTACAGGCCTGTCAGTCTTACCTACACTGTGGGTAACTAATGGAGACACTAGTCAAAGAGGACCTTGTGGACTACCTGAGAAAAATGGGCTCCCGGACAGGTAAGCAGCACGGGTTTGTCAGACCAACCTGATGGTGTTCTTTGACTGGGTAACTAGGGCAGTAAATAATGGACAAGCAGCGGATTTACTCTGCTTTGATTTCAGTACGGCATTCGACTCAGTACCACACAGAAGGTTGCTGAAAATAAAAAGAGTATCTGGATGCAGTGAACGACCTAGTCAGATGGTTGGGTAGCTGGTTTGAGGGGACAGCAGAGGGTTGTGGTAAATGTGGTCAAGTCAGAGGACAGGGAGGTTGTGAGTGGGGTGTCAGAGGGTTCAGTCCTGGGTCCCGTCCTTTCAATATGTTCATCAGCAAATAGGAGAAGGAATACAGGGCAGGATGTGTCTCTTTGCAGATGACACTTAACTCTGTGGCAGGGTGGACAGTAAGGAAGGGTAAGGGAGTTGCAGAGAAACCTGCACAGGTTAGAGAGGTGGTCCAAGGTCTGGCAGTTGAAATCCAACCCCAAGAAGTTCAAGGTGATGCACACGGAGAACAAGAATCTGAGGATGGAATACTGGATGGAGGGGTTAGCTTGGCACTACTCAGAGGAAAGAGACCTGAGAGTCATAAGTGCCTTAAAGCAATTTAGCCAATACAACAAGACCTACAGCAAGGCAATCAGATAGCTGGGGTGCATTGGAAGGGAATACTCTATAGATCACTGGTGAGGACACATCTGGAATAATGTGCCCAGTTCTGGAGTCCCCATCTAAGGAAAGACAAAGACAGGCTGGAGATGGTGCAGGTGTCAACAGGGAAGATCCTACAAGGATCGGGCTAAGGTTCTGAACATGTACTCACCAGAGACCAGAGGGAGTGAGGCAATATGGTAGAAACCTTCAAGTTCCTGAAAGGAATGAACAAGGTAGACTGTTAGGAAATATTCTGCAGGAATAGTTAATCAAGAACATGGAGACATGAGGGGAAGCTGGAGGCGGTGGGGTGGGGGATTTAAGAGAGACATGGGAAAGTTTTATTTTACAGAGAAAGTGGCTGAGTCATGGGACAGCTTACTGGCAGAGGTGGTGGGTGCAAGACCCATAATGGTTTTAGACATGGATGGGACTGAGTAAAAGGCTCAACAGTTATTCTGGGAATAGCAGTAGGACAGGGGGGGTGGGACGAGGACAAAATCCCAACTAGACAACAAGTTCTGGGGTAGGATAGGATATAATATGGTAGACTGGATGGACCAGTGGTCTTTTCTGCTGACATTTTCTGCTTTATATTCATTGTAAGGCTTGTGAAAATACAGACAGCACTGCAGCCCTGTAGCACTCAATGTTTCACCTCCTTTGCAGAGCTTTGTCAAGTAACAGCCCCTCTAGTAGACTTCATTTTTAATTAGTCTCTTAGAGGAAAACTACACTCTCACATACTGTGAATTTTATCAGCTTTATTTTCGCCAATTAACTCCAACTCCATAGCAGATGGGAATAGAAACTTGTGTTTTAGCTGATATTTTTTGTCTGCAATAGTCCTCTGTAACTATCCTGAAGTGCCTCCATTTTCTGACTGTTGAAATCTCTGTTCCTGAACCCTGCAGAAGCAGTGAAAGATGATGTCACATAGCACATTTACACTATGTGTCTCTATGCAGCAAGTCTAAATAATCTTAAAAACTCTCAAGAAAAACACAAAGGGAAAGTGATTTACAAGAAAAAAAATCTTGCTCTGCCCCTCCTAAGAAGTTTTGAAACTAAATGAATGTACATGGGGTATTTTCATTACTTGTTCTGTTATTCTAAATCAGCAGACAGGTATACTATAGAGACTAATGGGTGCTGACACATCAACTGCTAATGCAGATCCCAGGAACAACTAAAGGGGCTTTACACTACCAGCTCTGCATGGTGCTAGCGGTGCAGATCAGTTGCAATGGTATAGATCCAGCTGTGTAAAGAGCAGCAAGAGCGTTCCAAGCCACTCTGTTGCAGCAAAACGTGTTGCCTGGTTTGTTGGGAATGTGGAATGGAGTGCACCAGAGCAGGTGGTTTTTGCAAGTGTATAAAATGCTGTGTCACCTGCACTGTTGCCACTCCCATTCACAGGCCCCTCCACTGGAAATGCACCCAAAATACAGGAAGGCTATCAGAAAAGCTGCACAGCCGCAGCATGTAAAAAAGCAGAGATAGTTAAGAAACTGCCAGTTTCTACTCAACCCCACATGATCTAACATCACCAAGATCATCAGGCTAAGGTACAACTCTAGACTCCTGCCTATTCCCAGGTTGGATGAAGTGACCAAATTAGCTCTGGACCTCCAATCACAAAAGAGGAATTGTTGGTAAAATTTAAACATCTTAAAATGGAAAAGCCTGGGACTTGATGGCTTTCAGCTGAGTTCTATAAGGAGTTCCGCACCCAAGTGGTTGACCTGATGTTGGCAACCTATAATGAACTTATCAGATTGTGAGCAGGTTCCACCTTCTGGAACCTAGTGCAAATATCGGTAATCCTTAAGACGGGCAAAGATGCCCAGCTTTGTAGTTCATATCGGCCCATTTCACTCTTCCAGTGGATATGAAATTCTTCACTGGCATCATGGCAGATAGACTCCAAGCATGTATATCCAGGTTGTGTCACCATAATCAAACCGCTTTATAGCAGGGCGGTTTCTTCAGGACAACATACACAGGTTGCTTAATATCATCTCAGATCAACGCCACTCCACCTCATTTCAGTTAGCTATCAGTATGGACACTGAAAAGCCTTTGATAGGGTGGATTGATTTTAATGTCCTCCACCCTGTCAAGATTCGGACTGGGTGAGAACTTTACCTCAGCTATCTCTGCTTTACCACAGACCGGAAGCCAGGGTTCAGGTAAACGGATACCTATCAGAACGTATACCTTGGCGGAGGGGCACCAGGCAGGGCTGTCCCCGCCGCCTTTTGATCTTTGCCCCTAATGATAGAGCCCCTTGCTTTCTGGATCTGCAGTAACCCTAACATTACAGGTGTAATAGAGAAGAGCAAAAAGTTGCATTATATGTGGAGCGACTCTTTATTCTTCTCGAAAGATCCCCAGTGTTCATTACGCACCTCATAGAATCCTTATGGGTCTTTGGCACCTTAGCTGGGTACAAGATGAACATCACCAAATCTGAAGCTATAGTGTTAAGTGGCACTCCCAATTGGGTTTAAGGATAACTTTCCTTTCATCTGGGCCAAAAAGAACACATTCGATATTTAGGGTTCAGGTCTCGCCAATGCATTTAAACTGTTCCACAACAACTATGTAAAACTATACAATAACTTGCAAGCAGATCTAGCAAGATGGAAGTTACTACCTCTTACACTGTATGGGAGAATCCATACGATTAAAATGAACGTATTACTAAGATTCTTATTTTTATTCCAGACCCTCCCATAGATATTCCACGATACTTTTCGAATCAACTAAACAAATCACTATTAAGATTTATCTGGGAGAGAAAACACCCTAGGATATCCACATGGATCCTGCAGAATTCTAGAGAGGGGAGGATTGAGCCTTCCCCATTTACATTATTATTATCTAGCAGCCCAAGGGTCTTAACTCTGCACATGGGCCAAAAGAAGAGTTGATTACAGGTGGTATCTGATAGAAGAGGAAGCACTGAAGGGGACAAAGTTATGGACCTTGCCCACTAGTGCTATACAACCCAATATCTGGTCCCTAACTTGAATCCGTGGGTGAAACACTACATTAGAATTCTTCTTAAATTGCGTGAAGATAACACACACACACTCAATGTTATAGTCCCACTTTGCTTATTCGTCATGAAGATAAGTTTACTCCTGCAAAGACAGATTTGGGGTAGTTACTGGGAGGGTAGAGGACTTATCCGATTTGCTAGATGATTGATGGGCAGGTTGTCTCACCTTTGCTGATTTACAGGAAATATTTTCTCTCGCAGAGAGGATTTTTTAGATATTTACAGGTTAGACACATGATTACTTCAGGCGATACCCTTCAATTGATCAGCAGAGATAAGACCTCTAGAGGAATACTGGTGGACTTGATCAGAATCAAAGACAAACTAAACTATATCTCTATGCTTTATAAAGTGTTTCTTTCTCTTTGATCCCACCTATCTTGGAAGATATTAGAAAGAGATGGGAGGAGGATAGTGGAGAGAGAGTGGCACCAGCAAGTTGGGATCGTGGGTTTAAGAGAGGGTGGCAGGTCACATCCGACTTGGGATGGAGGGGATTTAATTGGAAACTCATAACCCAGTTCTTTAGAACCCCTGTCATCATGAAACACTTTCACCCTCAGGCTATAGACTTGTTACGCCTGTGTGGTATCTTCAGGGCAACACATTATCATATATTCTGGCACTGACCCAGACTGCAACAGTTCTAGCAGCAGATACATGGATGTATGGAATTAATGTTGGGATTCCTTCCCTTTCAGGATATGGTGCTAGAAACATAGAAACATAGAATTTGATGGCAGATAAGGACTGCTTGGCCCACCTAGTCTGCCCATTTTCCTACCTAACAGATAAGATGCAGATCCTAGTTAACCAACAGCTTACTTCCTCCTACCCCAACTAGGACTGCCTTAGGTCTGTCCCATGCATTCTTGAATTCCCCCACTGTTCTTGACTCCACAAACTCCTCAGGAGGCTGTTCCATGCATCCACAAACCTCTCAGTGAAAAATACTCTCACATTACCTCTGAGCCGCCCCTCTATCTTCAAATTGTGCCCCTTGTTCTTGCACATCTCTTTTCTGAAAGATGCTACCTCTTGGACTTTGTTGATTCCCTTGAGGTACTTGAAAGTTTCTATCATGTCCTCTCTCCCTTCTTTCCTCAAGGGTATACATATTAAGCTCCTTCGCCTTTCTTCATATGTCTTTGGTGCAGCCCTTGTACCATTTTAGTTGCCCTCCTTTGGACAGCCTCCACTCTGGCTATCTGGAGATGGGGTCTCCAGAACTGCACACAGTACTCAGATGGGGTCTCACTAACTGTCTGTACAGAGGGATAACAACTTCCTGTTTTCTACTATTGATGCCTCTCCCTATGCATCCCAGTATCCCCAGCCTTCCTTACTGCCTTCTCACATTGCTTGCCCACCTTTAGGTCATCTGATATAATTACCCCCAGGTCCCTTTCCATTTTTACTGTTGACAGTATCTCACCCCCACTGTGTACTCTTCCCTGGGTTTTTGTTTTCCAGGTGCATTACCTTGCACTTCTTTGCATTGAATCTGAGCTGCCATTCATTTGACCATTCCTCCAACCTTGCCAAGTCCCTTCTCATCCTTTCCACTCCATCTTGTGTATCAACCCTGTTGCAGATCATTGTGTCTTCTGCAAAGAGACATACTTTTCCTTCAGTTCCTCTGAAATGTCAGGCAGTATAGCTCAGTGGTCTAAGGCTCTGGGCTGCAATCTGGTGACATCCAGCAGACCAGACGTGGGTTTGAACCTCACAGCTTCCACTTGCATACTGTGTGACCTGAGCAAGTAACAACCTCCTTGTGCTCCCAGGTCGCACCTGGAAACAAGTCTGCCAGTGTGCCTTTCCTGGTTAAACAATTTCCCTTCCCTTTCCAATGTCACTTATAAAGACGTTAAAAAGGACTGGTCCCAGTAAAGAATCCTGTGGTACCCGCTAGTAACCCTCCTTTCTTCACTGTGGACTCTGTTTACTACTACTCTTTGCGCCTGTTGTCTAGCCAATTTTTATCCAGGCTACCACCTTGGGACCCACCCAAGGCTGGCTAACTTGTGTATTAATCTTTGTGTGGACTGTATCAAATGCCTTGCTAAAATCTAGGTAGGCCATGTCCACAGCCCTTTTCTGGTCTACCACTTTGGTCACCCAGTCAAAGAAATCTATTAGATTTGTCTGACACGACCTTCCCATCGTGAATTCATGCTGCCTTGGGTCCTGTGCCCCACTGGCCTCTAGGTACTCAACAATTCTTTCCTTCAGAAGTGATTCCATCATCTTCCTACCACTGAGGTCAAATTAACTGGTCTGTAGTGTCCTGCCTCTGGCCTTCTCACTTTTGTGAAGAGGAATCACATCCACCCTCCTCCAGTCCTCAGGTACCACCCCATCCTCCTATGATTTGTTAAAGAGAGTAGTCAGCAGTGTCACTAGTTCTACCCTTAGTTCTTTTAGAATTCTTGGGTGAATCCCATCAGGCCCCATTGCTTTGTCCACCTTCAATTTTATTAGTTATTTCGAACCATTTCTTCTTAAATGGACTGGTATCGACCCCGTCTTCAGAGTGTTTCTCTTGTTTGGTTTTACGTACCTCCTCCTCCTCTTCCTTTGTGAATACTGAGCAGAAATATTCGTTCAGTATCCCTGCTTTTACTGTCACTCTCTGCCCACATTCCCTCCCTTTATTAAGCCTCAGTATCCCTCCTTTGGTCTTTCTTCCTCCTACTATACCTATAAAAGGTCTTATCCCTTCTTAACAGAGTTGGCTATCCTTTCCTTGGTTTGGGCCTTTGCTCTTCTGACTGCCTACCAACTCTGTCTCTAAAGAAGAGAAAAATGGTCGAGGTGGGCCAAATCTTAAGGGTAGTGGCCTTGAAATGTGTCACATCCAAATGGTTGAGACCTGAACCTCCTACAGAGAAATGAAAATTATGTACCTACTGTAATTGTTGATCTTTCTGTGTATCTTCACCATTCATCACTAGTGGGTTATAGCTAGGACCTTATGGGAGACTTTTTTTTCTCTATGGGCAGAGTCGATGCAGGGCCAGCGCCGCCTCAGGTCGACGTTCCATGTGGTGCTCATGGGTTGGCAATTAATCTCATCGACTCTGCCCCAGCCCCAATTCTGAAACACCAGCGAGTGTAAGGAGGAAGGAGGATGAGGCAAGAGAGCCCAAGGGATAGACAAAAGGAAAGGAATAATGAACTAAAAGGAGAAATAAATGACAGAGGAGACAGAAGAGAAACCAGAATAGGAAACTGGGGAAGGAGACAGCCCCAATCTCTGGAAGGAGAAGCAGAAAGGATGGGTAAGGGAGAGATAGAGAGGGAGGGAAAGAAGTACACTCCCAGGAGTATCCCTGTGTGTCTCTAGGGTCCGCTTCCTCCTAGCCATGAGGAGAGGACAGCGAGAAGAATAACAGAAAGACACACAGGAGGAGGAGGGTCCAGAGACTGAGGCCCTGGGGGAAGGAGGGTGGATTTAGCAATGAATGGTGAAGATACACAGAAAGATCAACAATTACGGTAGGTACATAATTTTCATATCATATCTGTGCTCCAGTCTTCACAATTCATCACTAGTCGTGGGTGATATCGAGCCCCTGAAGGGGCCTGAATTACTCAGGGGCTGGGTCTATCCTCCAGTGGGTGAGACACTGGAGGAGAGAACTCACAGGCCTGGGAGGCCTGAGACTGGTCTGGGTGAGATGGGGAGCCCCAGTGGGGAGGGAAGGTGCCCCAAAGTCACCGTCTCTCACCCTACAGGAGAAAGATGGGTTCTCCCGGTATGCGGAGTAAATCACCTTGCACCGGCCAGGAGTGATAACCAGGATGGCGAGCCATGCCGTCCACCTAAGGCAGATCACTGTCCATACCACTCTGGATGCTACCTCATTGGCATCATAAGATGCCCTTGCTTGGTGCCTTGCTAGCTCCAGGCCCTACGAGAGAGGGCAATGGCTTGCCTGGTTTCCCTCCATATTCAAGACTGAGGCTAGGATCTGTCCTAGCCTGACCACAAGAACCTATTGTAGGCTGCAAAAGGGTCTGATGTGCTGCAATAGCGAGAGAGAGATCCGTGGTGAGTAGAACACTCTTCTCCCATAGAAATCAAGTCTGCAGAGTCCGAGTCCGGGGCAGGGTCATGGTAAGAGGTGTGAGGCCCAGAGGGTGTCCAGGAGGTCAAACACAAGAGGGATGAGGGCAGAGAACCTGGAGATCTGGGGGAGCACAATACCATTGGCATAGGTCCCTTGGGGCTAGAACAGTGGAGAAAGGGGCGTAGCCGGGGCGATGTGATGCTTCCTGGAAGGAGGAATAGACCAGGCGGGAGCCACCTGGTGAGCCACACTGTACTACGCCTAGAAAGGTGTGCATCACATGCTCGGGATTGCTAACTGGGACTGGGGTAAGATGGAGCTCATCCAACATCCTTGCGAGGAAGTGCTGATAAGAAGAGAGATCAGAGCTGAGGAGATGTGGGCAGATGGTTCCTCTCCTTCCGTGGAGGGGAAGAAGATGAAGAGCGAGCTCCAAGGTTCAGGGTCCGGCTGCACGGGAGCATGGTGGAACACCTGCTGGTCCAGGGCATGGAGGTAGGTGGGGAATGTGCAGCGGAACCTCTGAACTGCTCCCAGGTGAGAGATCCCGAGGACTGGGAATACCTGGGACAGCTGGGGATGGAGACAGAGGCTTGGGGACAAGCTCCTAGCAACAGGAGAACAGTCTCTGTCAGGGCAGGGGGCCAACAGGAAACCCTTTGCAGGGAGGGGGACCCGAAGGTCCGAGCAGCTAACAGCCATTCAACCGGGTTGAAATGGTCAGAGCTGTGCCCAAAGGAAGAAATCCCCATGAGGGAACTGGGACTGTGAGAGTCCAGAAGGATGGCCCTGACCTCAGAAGTTAAAGTCCCTCTCATGGACTCATCCAGGTAAGGGAGAGGGTCTGCACCATGACTCCTCCCAGAACCCGTCCAGGCTCCAGTGAGGGCACGCTGCGCCACACCCCTACCCCTCAACCCTTCAGAATCAGAGAGGGACCTCATCCTAGCCACCAGCCTCAGCAGCTGAGAACCCGGGTGGCCTCCGAGGAGTCTCACCCAGGAGCAGCACTCTCCCTTCCTGGCATTCCCGGCTACCCCAAACCTGGGCTGTCCAAACACACCAGGGAAAGGTGCCCCAACTGGAGGAGCAGAAGTGCTAGTGGTCCCAGGTTGCACAGCTGTAGTCACAGGGATCACTGCTTGCTGGTCAGAACCACTGACCCTACAGCCTACCAGCGACAACTGACCCCCAGAGGAGGCTGAGTAGGGGCCGAGGTGCTGGAAATGGAGGAGTCCGATGATTCCAAAGAACCTGGAAGCCAGTCTGGATCAGATCCAGAGTCTGCTTCCCGAGGAGATAGGCTCAAGTCTGATGCCAGACCACTCCTGAGCCCCCAGTTCCTGGACCACGAGCTGGAGCACCTTCTAGCTTGGCACCCCAAATGACGCTGGAGCGAAGCACAGCTGCACGCCCGCCCAACACTCCCCCTGGTGCTGCGAGCAGCACTGGAGTTGGGGACAGCCCTGAGCATGGTGCTGTGCTCCCTGGTGCTGCGAGCGACAGCCAAGCCCAGCACGCACTGCCCGATGCCGACATTCCACGCCAGTGCCGCGAGCGACACTGGAGTCTGGCTACACGCCCGAAATGTGGCGCTGCACAGCACTCTGGTGTAAGCCAAGGTTGGCATTGACCACGGCGCCAACCCCATCCCTGGTGCCGCAATGACACCAGAGCCAGGGTTGGTGCTGCTCCAGTTCGCGCCCGCACACAGAGCCAGAACCAGAAACAGGCCCAGAAACCACCAATGCACTATCCTGGTGCCACTGAGAGCCCTGACGCCATGGATGACATCAGAAACTATAGCGGCACTGAGAGAGGGGCGCGTACTGCTCTCCAATCCCACAGGGCTGCGAATGTCACCAGGACCAAGAGCGGCACAGTGAGACGGGTGCCGAGGTTGGTGCCGGTCCAGACCCAGAGGGCCCAGAACATGACACCGAGGGAGCCTTCACCTCTGAAGATGTGACTGCCAAAGTGGTGCCTCCCGACTGACCCCTGAGAGTGCTAGACTGGGCCTCCTGCACCGTGGAAGAAACCCCACCGCAGCAAGGCTAAGAAAGGTGGGGACTCCCTCCTTCATGGGCCATATGGACAGGGAGGGGACCCGGAGGAAGGGCCGAGAACCTGTGCCATGCCCGCTGACTGTGCACTGCCCCTCCGAAAGTCGGGCGCAAGACGTCCGACTTTCAACGCCTGTTTTCAACAACTTGGCAGTCCATGGAAAAAGGAGCATCGCAGTTGTCCATGTCGTGGTCCGGTCGAGGCAGGAGAGGCAGCGGTCATGCTGGTCCATCATGGAATAGAGGTGGCCTCAGGGCACCGATGCAGAGGAGACCAGCTCTGCTTTCAACCGTTTTGCCCCCTCGATCTAGACACATGACCGCTATAAATAAAATACAAAACAATACTTGAGGCCACTTTAAATAAAAAGAAAGGTCTTACTGGCCAGAAGCGACATCAAGTAGGGTGAACAGAACCGAGGCACACACAAGGCCAATGAACTAGGCCACAAATGCAGATTGCTAGCAGAGTCTCCACACAAGGTCTTCACTTAATGGCAGAAGAAAAAGAACTGGGTCTGGGGCGAGTCGATGACAGTTAACGCCAACCCGAGAGTGCCACGTGGAATGAGATTCTGATACGGCGCCGTCCTGTGTTGACTACCATAGGAAAATAAATATCCCATGGGGTCCTTGCTCTGGCACTATACACTAGTGATGAATGGTGAAGACTGACACAGATAAGATCAGTGGATCTCTAGAGTAGAAGATGTAGAGAGGTTGGAAAGCATTACTTACACGGTTCACCTAGAGAAAGAAACATTTCTAGATATTTGGAGACCATGGCAAACCTGGAGAGAGTCCCACAGAGGGGAGGGATAAGGGAAGTGTGAGACCAGAAAAGCTAGAGGAGTAAAAAGAGAGAGGGAGGGTAAAGGGGTATAAGGTCTTTAATAGACCAAAAAGTACAGTTACGTAGGAACTACCATAACAGTAGATCTTTGAGAGAGGTTCCTTCAGTAGGTCATCACACATAGGACTGCGCCACCTGGCGTCGGGTCACACAGCAGACTTTTCTAGCAATACCTGATGGGGACCGCCACCTGCGACCTCATGATGACATCAGCGTGACTGTATATAGTGGGCGTCCCCACGCCCGCCCTCCAGTTCTCTCCGCCGGAGCCAGGAAGAGGGCCTGATAGCAGGAGCCAATAGGATTTGGAGTCCCTGTAAAAACAGAAATTGAGGGAAGGAGGAAGAGAAAAATATGACCTACTGAAGGAACCTCTCTGGAGGATCTACTGTTATGGTAGTTCGTAACTGTACTATCTTACTTTGAGAGGGTTTCTTCAGTAGGTCGTCACATATAGGACAGAGTCCCAAGCAGTCCCTCCAAGGAGAGACCGAGAGAAACTAGGAAGGAGGAAAACTAACTCCAACGGGAAAAACAGAATCCAAATGGATCCAGTCTAGGACAGAAGGCCTGCAGGACGACTAGGCCAAAGCCAGCCTCCCCTAGAAGCAACGTCCAGACTGTAATGCTTGGTAAAGGTATGGACAGAACTCCAAGTAGCGGGCAGCATAAATGTCTGCCAGAGAAACGTTCCATAGAAAGGCCGTGAGGCAGCCATGCCTCTAGTAGAATGACCTCTGATAGAACCCGCAGAGGTTTTTCATACTTCTGGTAACAGAATCTAATTTAGTTGCCTAATCACTTGGATAGGACCTGCTTAGAAACTGGTTTGCCCTTCAATCTCAGGGCAAAGGAAACAAACAACTGGTCACAAGAGCAGAACTCTCTGGTCCGTGGGTGTAACACTGGAGAATCCGATGGACGTCCATTGTATGAAGGAGTGCCTCACCTCTGTTAGAGGGGACGGATAATACAGTGGAAGCTCTACTGATTGATTCAGCATGGCTTCTGACACCACCTTGGGAAGAAACTTGGATGTGTTCTGAGGACCGCCTGGTCTCTATGGAAAATCAGATAAGACTCCTTGCAGACTAGAGCGTGAAGCTCCTAAACTTTTGGGCTGACGTGTCAGCCACAAGAAAAGCACCTTCCAGGACAGGAAGCACAAATCACAGCTCATAGCTGGCTTGAAAGGAGGAAGGTGAGAGCTTTTCCACTACTAAGTTCAAGTCCCAAGGTGGAGTTGGGCTGCTGATAGGGGGTTTCAGATGGAGAATTCTTCAGAAAGGTTTTTGAGGCAGACTTCGCGTTCAGTTGCCTAGGAATGGAAGCCTAACTCCAGAGCTCCTGACTCAACTAGCATCTATCCAGCAACATCCAGCCTTTAAAACCTGCATCCTGCCCAACAATCGCTGTATTGAAGACTTCATTATGCCACCAAAATCAAAATATAAAGATGGTCTCGGTGGTTCTCACCCAAAGCTAAAATTTCCCTCTCAAGGCTCCCAGCCACAGGCCACGATCCATGCCGAGATAGCCGACCTAATAGCCGCAACTCCCGCGACCTCTGATGCATACAGAAGATCTCACTATAACCTCCAAAACCCTCTTCAACAGATGAATGACACTTTAAGCAGGTTGCAGCAAAAGCTACAGAGGATAGACAATGTCTCATGGACCTAACGGAGAAAACAGAACAACCGGAGAACACAGTGTCTGAATACACAACAGTTTCCGACATCCATAATGCTGCCCTGATGGATCTCCACAAAAGAGAGCAGGCTTTAAAACAACAACTTGAAGATCTTGAGAAACAGAATAGAGGAAACAACTTGCGCCTACACAGCCTACCAGAAGGTACTGAAACGGGCAATGATCCAGTTTATAGACAGTTTTTGAAAGAGATTCTAAACCTGGACAAGGACAGAGACTTGGGTATTATCCGTGCCCATAGATCTCTAATTGCGAAACCAAAAGACCCTAAAGCTCGTACCTTGCTCTGTGGTAATGGCCTTCATAGACTACAGAGTAAAGGAAGAATTGCTCCGCACAACATGGTCCAGAGAACAAATTCACTTTGGCAATGTTTGCATGTTTTCTGATCAGGATTACGCTCCCAAACCTTGGCCGTCAGACAAAAGTGTACAGTGTAGTAAAGCTAATCAAGCAAGCAGGCCACCAGGTGCAACTAGAATATCCAGCTAAAATTAAAATACATACTTTGGAGGGTTGGCAGCATTTCCAGAAGTAGAAGAAGCAACAGGCTTGGCCAGAAAGCATGGAGTACACATACCAGAAGAGGGTACTGGGCCAAGAGAGAGAGAGAAACCTCAGGAAGAGAAGCTGGCAAGTGAAGAGACACCAAACACTCAGCACCAAGAACAGGGGACATTAATGCAGTGTGGGATGGTGTGATCGCTAGAGAAGTCCCCAGGACCCTGATGCACATCTTGTTCCTCATGTGGATCCGCACCGAGATGAAGCTGCAACCTGAACGTGATAAGTACTGAACCTTATACCTTTTATTTGGGCAAGCCCCTGGAGGGCAAGGACCTTCCTTTAGAATCCACCCTGGTGTCTGCCCACGAAATGCGGGTGAGGGGAGGAATAGAACTCAGGGCGAAAGCTGTTACCTTTTCTTTGGGACTCTATACGGAGTAATCTAAATCATACAGCCCTATTCTTTAGGGAGGAGCTGACCCAGCTGATTTACGTTAATTGTGTTAAAAGACCCAAGTTTTTTTGGAGGCATAGTCGGTTATTATGTTTAACACTGTTCAATATTCCATGATGCTGCTGGATATATTGGAAACAAAATGGGAGGGGCTCTGCCGTCGGCGGTGTCCGCCCCTGCCTTCAGGCGCTGGGGGCTCCGGGGCTAGGGGACTATGGGGGATTGTTTGCTCTGGGTATCCTGAAGTGGTAGTGGGGGAGGGGTTGACTGATGGCCTGGGCCTCCTTCCTGCGGCTCCCTGGCTTAACTCTCTAGATGCACATACTCAAAATTACAGAAAGAAGGTGGGGAGCTACGAGAAGATGCCGCTTGAAAATGGAGCACAGATTAGTGCCATTTTAACTATCTGACTTTCCATTTAGGGCTGAATCTGCCAATCTACAGCAGTGGGAAATCCGGGGACAATTGAGGTACTGATGGTGCCTCCCGACCGCTTCCCACCGGTTTTTGATAACATTTAACATTGGCACAACCCGAGAAAGTTCTTAACTAGCGCTCTTGACTAGGCCCTAACCACAAATCCAATATTGACGATATACATCATAATGCAAGATGTGTGTTCATGAGAGAGCTGGCTCGGGACATGGCGAGAGAGGCGGCTCCTTGGTGGTGGGGGGACAGATCGATCCTTCCTGGCAGTCGGAGAGGTTACATCTTTGGTACCCCACACAGGAACTTGATCCCAATGGTTGTTCTCCTGGGACTTCTCTGGCCCTGTGGGCTGGGCCTCCTGCTGGGGCTCGGGTCGAGTATTCACCAACCCTCTGGAAACGAACACTTACCCCCACATTGAGTCAATATCTGGCCAAAGGGTACTTCAATTTTACTAGGCAACTATCAACAGCCCAGCCAGAACGATCCACATTTTAGTAAGCACGCTTCTGGCGGGAGGATAGGAAAATAGTCTCCACCCCACCTCATAGGATCAATCCAGAGGTGCGGATTTGGGCATATACACCCTTGAAGTTCTAAGGTATGCAAAATCTAACGCTTAGATGGTGGAATATAAATAGTTTTAATCTGGTTTTGGTTTTATGTTCTTTTACAATTGTTCTGGTTGATAAGGCAGGCATTTAAATATCCTCTGAAATATTTACATATAGAAAAGATGTTATTATGGGTGACTTAAAATAGTATCCTGGAATGTGAAAGGTATTAATAGCCCTGTAAAACGATCCTCAGATATTCAAGAACTACAACGACAGCATGCTGCCATTGCTCTTACAAGAGACACACTTAGGAGCTGGAGAGCATAAAAACTATGTCGAAGCTGGGTGGGAGCAGTATATGCTGCTGAATACCAACAGCAAACTAACAGGAGGGGAGGGCTATTTTGATAAGGAGGATGTCCCCTCCCAATCTCACAGGTAGACTCGGACCCAGAAGGCGGTATGTGAGACTCATGGTGAGTACAGAGGAACCAAATGTACCTTTCTAAACATATATGCCTCCAAATGAAGAAAGGGAGAGGGTTCCTTCCTAAATAAAGTGATCATGGACTGGTCCTAGACCCATATAGTCTTATAATAATAGGTGGGGACTTCAACTCGGTACTGGACCTCCATCTAGTCAGGGTTGGCTCTAAATCTATCAGTCCAGCCCGTGCAAGTAAGGCCTTGTCCAGATTATGCGCTGAGCTGTCCTTGGTTGATGCCTGGAGATTTACCCGACCAAAGCAAAGAGATTATACATATTACTCCCCAAATACAAAATGTACTCCAGAATTGACCTCTTCCTGGTATCCTCTAATATTTTACAATATTTCCATAGAGCTGGTATAGGAAACATTCATTTGTCAGACCATGTCTCAGTCTCCCTGGATATGGAGACAGATCCCCGACTCCAGAGTCTCTATTGAGACTGAATGTCAGTCTTTGACACACAATGACTTTAAAGACTTGATGGGAAAACCACAGAAGAATTTCTGGTCTTCAATCCATCAGAGGATATAGAGGCAGGAGTTAGATGGGATGCCCTTATGCTACCTAAGGGAGCTATCATTAAACATGCCTCATGGCATAAAAATCCAGAATAAAAGCAAGATACTGAACTAGAACACACAATCTCGCAGCTTGAATCAGCTCATCAGAGACCCTCAATCAAGCTTCTAAACTAGAATTAGATAGACTAAAATTGAAATGTAATAAAATCCTAGACACACAGATAGAGGGCAAACTTAGATATGCCAAACAAAAATACTATGAACAAGGAAGTTGCTGGCCTGGCAACTGCGTGAAAGATGTCTTCTCGAGCAGTATTGAAATTACGATCATCAGTAACTCCATATTCACATCCCTCCTTATTACCACACAGTTCCAGAAATATTATGAAGTCCTTTACTAAGCAGAGAGAGGTCCCTTCATCATGAGGGAATCCTCTTATATCTAAACAAACTTCAGCTTCCTAAATTAACAGAGGCTCAAAGACTAGGCTTGGAGAAGCCTATAGTTAAAACGGAGATCATGCAAAAAATTAAACAACTAAAAATGGGAAGACCCCAGGAATGGACGGCTATAAGGGCAGAATTATATAAACAGCTTACTGACATTCTGCTACCCTCATTGAAAGTGCTTTTAATGAGCTGTTGCGAGGTGAGGGGCAGCCCCCAGATCTTGGAATCAAGCCAAATTTCTGTCATTCTGAAACCAGGCAAAGACCCAGAAGATTGTAAGTCCTATCGACCTTATCTCCTTGCTCCCAGTGGATTTAAAAATTTTCACTGGAATCATGGCAGACCGCTTACAAGTGGTGGTAGGAGCCGAGCTCTGGTTCACCGTGACCAAACAGGCTTTATCACAGACCGTTACCTACAAGACAATATACATCATCTGTTGAATGTAATCTCTGCCCAAAAGACTGCAAAACACTTTCAATTAGCCATCAGTATGGATGCAGAGAAGGCTTTTGACAGGGTCGATTGGATATTTTAGAAGAGACCTGAGGGATTCAGCCTGGGAAAAGTTTTCCGCAGTTATCAGAGCTCTTCACAACACCCAGAGGCAAGACTTAAGGTAAATGGCCACCTCTCAGATAGATTTCCTCTTCTACGGGGACAAGACAGGGCTGCCCCTCTCACCATTGCTCCTCGTACTATCCCTAGAACCACTGGCTATCAATATCAGGGCACAACCTCAAATAAAAGGGGTGAAGGTGGAGGCTACAGTCAAAGAATTGCATTATACGTCGATGACTCCTGTTCTTTATCTCAGAACCAGAGACTTCTGTTCCGCTCATTAGAACACTGGAGGAATATGCACGTTGTCAGGTTATAAAATTAACCTCAGTAAGTCAGAAACCCTCATTCTAAGTGGGACTACTCCCAGGAATTTAAGGCGACATTCCCCTTTGCGTGGCCCGTGAAATACTATCCGCTATCTTGGCATCGACATGTCCGTGGACCTCTCCCAGCTTTACAAAAATAACTACTTAAATTATTTCAAAACCTCCAAGCAGACAAGGCCAGATGGCAGTTATTACCCTGACTCTATATGGCAGAACCCAAGCCTTGAAAATGAATGCTTTACTAAGGCTCCTGTTCCTTTTCCAACCCTTTCCAATACAACCCCTAAGATTTCTGGACCACCCTTCAAAAGAGACACAGAGATTTATCTGGAACAAGAAACACCCAGATTAGCCAGAAATATATTACAAGCACCCCGGGAAAAGGGGCCTGGCCCTCCCACACTTTTATCTATATTTTATGGCAGCAAGAGAGGCACAATTATGCACATGGGTGAAACGAGGGAGGAATCAGGATGGTACCTTCTTGAGGAAGAAGCTCTCAAAGGCTAGGCACTTTGGGCCCTACCAGTGAACACCATACCACTGGGTATACAAAGCTCACTAGTTAATCCCTGGGTCACTCATTCCCTGGGGTTCTGAAAAACTTAGAAAACTCACTCATACTCCAGAGGATCTCGCCCAATGTCACTGATTAGGTTTGAACCCTCTTTTACCCCAAGTTTGGACTCTGGCTTCAAGGTTTGGGCAGCTTAGTGACTCACCACCTTTAAACAATGTACGGATAAAGGAATTTGCCTTTCATTCACTCAATTAAAAGACAAATACCAACTTCAGAGAGAAGATCATTATAGATACCTTCAGGTACGCCATTACATAACATCAAACAAGATGCATTTGCTGGATAGGGACAGAACAGAACTTGAAATTTTTTTATTTTACAACCACAATCAAAGAAAACACACATCTCCTATCACAGCTATACAAAATCTTAGCTAGCAATAATCTACCAGAGTTGCATAAAGTAAAATGAAGATGGGAATCGGAGTTATCCATCTCCATATCACAGACACACTGGGATAGACGACTGAACAGAGGTTGGCCAGTAACCAGCTCTTCCACGTGGCAAGAGTTCCATTGAAAATTGCTCTTCAATATTTTCTCACCCCAAACAGGGCTAAGCATTTTGGTCACGGCCAGTCTGATCTGTACTGGAGGGGATGCGGGAAGTAGGGACTCAGACACACATTTTGGGGCTTTCCTAAACTTCAGACATTTTGGAGAGCCATACATGCCCAGCTGCAAAATATTACAGGCTTACAAGTTCCATTTACGGATCAGATCTAGTTTTGGGCCTTCTGACTTTGTTATATGGGAACAAACAGTTAAACAAATTAGCCCAAGTCATAAGAGTGGTAGCACTTAAGTGCATCACCCCGAGGTGGTTATCTCCTCTTCCCATGGGGCAAGACTGGTTATCCAAGATGATACAAATAGAAGCAATGGAACAGATTACTAGTACTTTGAGACTACAAAGTGAAAACTTTATACAAACCTGGACCCTTGGCATCATTATCTCCAAGGGTAGATTGATACTCTGATAGGATATGAAAATACACCCATATAGTTTGTGTTTTTATCAAAAGAGGATATGAGCTGGAGCCTGTATGTCACTAAGTTTTATGTTAGAAATATATTTTACTGAAGGTTAAGCCAGTTAATTGTATAATAATGCTTTGGGGACACAGTTATGAAGGTAAAGATATTCTGAAACCAGAAATTGAGATTTTTGCAATTGATTGTATCTTTGTCTTTCAGTTTACTTATCAGATGATAAAATGATATTAACTGTGTAATGGAATTATAAGACACATCCGATATCAAATAAAAACAAAGTTATAAAAAAGAAAAGTTTTTGAGACCTCTAACTGAGCCACGGGTTTACCATCCACTAGCTTGTAGTACGCTGAGATAGCTGAGATATGGACCTTCAAAGAAGAGTATCACAGACCGGAGTCTGATAAATGAAGGAGGTATTCCATGACTTGTGGCGAGAGCAAAAGAAGGGGTTCCAACCCCCGTGGTCGCCAAATGGAAAACCACTTCCACTTCATGGCATAAGTGGAATGGGTAGAGGGCTTTCCAGCCTCAATGAGGACTTGAGCAATCCTGGAGGAAACCCCAAATGGGAGATCGCTATATCTGCAGGAGCCATGCAAGGAGATGCAGGGTCCTGAGCCTCGGTACAACAGCTTCCACCCTTGATCCTGGGTCAGGAGGTCGAGTCACTGGAAGGAACCGTGGTTCCCTGGAAAGCTGCTGCTGCAGCAGCGAACCAGATCTGTCTCGCCAGAGATGAACGATGAGGATCATCTTTGCCTTCTCCGCTTGAAGCTTGAGAAGAACCTCTGCAGAATGGGAAACGGAGGGAATGCGACAAAATTTCCCTGTCTAAGATAGAGATAATGCGTCATTCCAGAAAGCACCGTGTTCTGGAATGAGTGAGCAAAAGCTGGGAAGTCTTATGCTGGATTCTGGAGGCAAAAGGTCAATTTCCTGATGCCCCCAACGTTGGAACATGGATTCTGCCACTTTCTGATGCAGTTCCCACTGTGAGCTAGGGTTTGAGATCTGCTGAAACTGTCCGCCAGGACATTTAAATGCCCAGAACGTGCATGGCCACAAGGACCAGATGGTGCTGGACTGCCCAGTTCCACACCAGTGTCACTTCCTTGCACAGGGGTATGACTGGGTTCCTCCTTGTTTGTTGATATACCAAACTACCGACATGTTGTCCTTTGGATTAGCAGTGATCCCTTTGGAAGTAGGGTCTGAAAAGCCTGTAAGGTGTACAGGACTGCCCTCAACTCCAGAACATTGATGTGCAAAGGAGTCTCCATGCCAGACCATAGTCCCTGGGCTTGGTGCTCCCATGATGAGCTCCCACCCCATATTCGAGGCATCCATGTTGAGGGTAGCTAGTGGTGCAGGGCCCGAAGGAAGTCCCACAGAAAGATTAAGTAGAATCCATTCACCACTGCAATTCTTTCTGAACTGCAGAGGAGACCAGAACTGGATGGTCCAGGTCTTCCAGCAGCTGATCCCACTGCACCCCAAAGACCACTGAGTGACCCGCATGTGAAGTCTTGCTAGAGGAACGGTGTGATCATGTCCGCCATCAGGCCCAGAAGGTGTAGGACCCTGAGCTGGGATGGTTCATGAGAAGCCACTTTGGAGGCCTGACAGAGAAGGGTCTCCACCCTGTCTGGAGGCAGGAAGGCTCTGCACTGGACTGTATCTAGGACTGCCCTAATGAATTGAAGTCTCTGGGCAGGGATAAGGGATGACTTGGAAACACTGACTGTGATCCCTAGTCTGCTGAAAAGGTCCAGGGTAAAGGTAAGGCCCTCTAACAAAGAATTCTGGACGGGCTGAAATCAACCAATCGTTCAGGTAAGGAAAACTGTACATCCCGGCGGTATAGGAATGCCGCGACCACCGCCAGACACTTGGTAAAACCTGCGTAGTCAAGACAGACCAAAAGGGAGCAGTCGAAACTGGAAGTGTTCCCTTGGAAGCAAAAGCGAGGAATCAGCGGTGGTTGGGAAAGATGGGGATGTACAGGTAGGCATCCTGCATATCCAGTGCACAGAGTCAGTGGTTCTCCATGAGGAGAGGAGAAGGCTCTGGAGTGTCAGCATTCAAATCTTTTGTACTCAACAAACTGATTTAGTTGACTTAGGTCGAGTATGGGTCTTAAGTCCCCAGTCTTTTTGGAACCAGGAAAAATGGGAGAAAATCCTTTTCCCTTTGCTCAAAGGGGACCCGCTCGATTGCCTCTTTGAGCAAGAGTGAGTTTACCTCCTCATGAACTAGGAGGCCTGGTCCGAGAATAGGAGGACTTCTGTGGCACAGTTCCGGAGGATTTCCAGAATTCTATGGGTGTCCGCGGACACTAGCTGCAGGACCCATTCATCGGAGGTGATTGCTCACTCCCGCGCCGTGGGCGGGTGAATCCTCCTCCACCTGCTCCCCCATCGTGAGACTGAGGAGGCAGTGGTCCAGGGAGTCAAGAAGTGGTGGGATGTTCAGGAGGGCCTCCTGAACATCTCTATTTTTGGAGGCAGGAGGGTGGCTGTACCGTGGCCTTATGCTTCCATGGCGGTGCCTGAGCATTCTTTCTCTGCCTCAGGTCCTTTTCTGAAAGGGCTGCTGCTGCTGCTGTTGTTGGGAGCCCAATCGGCATATTGACCTCCACAGACCTACTGCAAGGCCCTTGTCCTGTAGGTCTGTGATAATGTCTTTGGTGCCCCCACCAAAAAGTACTGAGCCAGTAAAGGACGTCCTGAATCACCGACTGCACATTTCTTGGTGAGTCCAGAAAGGTGAAGCCAGGAATGCAGTCTAAGGGCAATGGCAGTTGCCGAGGTACTGAGCCACCGAATCGACGGAGTCATAGGTGGCATGTAAGGCATGCCTACATGAAACTTTGGAGAGGCGGAGATCCTTGGCAAGTTCCTCCTTCAAAGGCGAGGGTCCATGGACTGGACTCTGTGCTTCTAGCCTGGCCAAGGTAGCCTTCTGATGGGACACCATGGGACACCATGTGAGCCACATAATTGAGGGACCAAAGGGCACACGTGGCCAATGAGTATATCTTTTTCTGAACTGGTCCATCTGCCTTGACTCTTTGTCAGGAGGAGAGGTGCTCATGTGCTTTGGTGTTGAGGAGCAATCATGAGCCGCAGAGATGACCACAGAGTCCACCTTATGATGAACCTTCAAGAATGGGGCATTCTTCAGTGCCCAGTAAAGCCTGTCCGCCCTTTTGGGGACAGCCGGAGGGTATGAGGCATCTGCTAGATGGTAGTGGTGAGGTCTTGGTGAGGTGCCGTCCAGGGAGGAATGGGGACCGAGACAGAGATTCTAGGTCGAGATGCTCTGCAAGTCTCTGTCTCATGGGGTTCTGTTCCTCCGACTCCCAGTCGAAATAATCCTTCATGGACCTCAACAGATCTGAAAAGGCAGGGTCCTCTGGTGGAGACTTTGGGGACTCCTTGCCTTTCGTGTCTTGGGGTCCTCTGGAACCTCCTCTGAGAAATCATCCACCCCTCTGAACTATAGATCAATCCGCCTCCTCGACAGGATGACATCTGGTATCTGAGAGGAAACGCCCTGCTGAGTCTTCCCAAGATATGGACAGTGGTATTGGAAGAACTGCTCTGGGAAGGAGACCTGGGAGACCGTGAGTTGTGGGAGCCTAGTCTCCAGGTCCAGACCACCCGACCTATGCCCTGCCCCCTGCCACCAAGACTGGATAAAGCCTTAAAATCCGGGTGACCGGAGGAGGGGGTTATAGAGGAAGAGGGGAGGAGGAGGAGGAGGAGGAGGATGAGCAGGAACCGTGGAGGGTAATAACCCTGGAATCCCTGAAAGTTCAAGTAGGGATTGGATCCAGGGTAGAACTGCCCAAAATTACTCCAGTCGAGTAGGGCCCCAGGATACCCTTCGCGGTAATGGGACAGTTTGGGGTCATCAGATCTGGCATCAGGGTACCCACATCAGACCTGCCATTGCATAAATCAGTAGAGGGTCTGGCGTCGGGACAGCCCACGCCAGGAACTGACATCGAACCGGCACCACCTGATCCGGGCCCGCAGGGTCCAGTGTTGGAGGGCTGGCGTCGGATCCGGACGAAGGGCCCTGGCAGCAGGACCTGATCTGGCGTCGGGGCCACAGGCAGAGGCCAGACAACTGGTCCCGGCTGTGGGATTGTCATCGGGACAACCGGCGTCAGAGGCGCCGGGATCCCGGCCGGAAGGTGGAGAAGGGGCTTCTATAGTAAGGCCAGATGACCAAAAGGAGCCTCCTTCTCCTTGACCCTGAGAGGGAAATCAGAGCAGACCCCAAAGGCATCGACAGGGTCGAGGGCTCTCCGTTGTCATCACAGGAGATACCCGCTGGAGAACTGGAGGTATCAGCAAGGAAGGAGGAGGCGGAGAGGGCTTTCTCCCTCTGGTTTCGCTGGGCGTCAGGTGAGGCACCGTCAGGCCCCGACAGGGAACCGCACCCGATTCGGTCATTTGGGACGCCAACTTATTGGGTGGAGTCGGTGGGCGGGGAGGAGCTCTGGCTGGCTTATCGACCGGTGCCGGGTGAGTACCCACAGCCTGGGCAGTCATCTTACCAGCAGTTGTGTGGTCCCGGAGGAGCCGGGGCGACTTATTGGCTGAGGTGGTGCGGTTGTCAGAGGAGCTGACGGCCGACTGACCCACCGTAGATTTACCAGACTTACCGCCCTTGCTGGGTGGCGGCTGGGACTTACTCATCGCGGGCCTGGCGCCATCCCAGAGTGCTCCCGCCCTAGATTTCTCCTTATGTTTTTAGAAGAAAAAGCCTTTTCAGAAGAAGAATCTCTAACCTGATCCATATTCTTCTTGAGGAAGCCAGGCGGGCTTTTAGAAGATGGGCCTCCAAAGCCTGCTGTCTCCTCTTTTTGTGGCCTGGTTAAAGGTCTGGCACTCAGGGCAGGAGGAGACCGGATGGTCTGGGCCTAAACAAAGGGCGCACTTGAGGTGACAGTCTTTGTGCAGAATCTGTGTGCCACAGGACGAACACTTCTTCTTTGGTGAAGACATCAATAATAAACAAGAAATAGTTGGAAAAATTAGTGAAGGATACTCCGGCAAGACACTTTCTCGGCGATGGCTATATGGAAGTCTGCAATGCGACTGACACGAGGTGACGGGAAGAACTGAAGGCCGGGCATAGAACCGCCCATCATATACAGTCACGTTGACGCCGGTCACGTGATCGGGTGGGCGTTCCCCATCAGGCATTTCTAGTAAGTCTGCGGCGGCTGGACGCCTGGTGGCGCCAGTCCTATATGTGATGGCCTACTGAAGGAATCTCTCAAGTGAGATCTGCATTTAAAATTAAAACTCGAAAGGTTTCTCTCAGTAAACAATAGCTGCATAAAGGAATGGGGAAAGGATGAGTAAAGTGCACTTAGTAATAAAAACAAGTTTTAATTTGTAGATGATTGTAAATGATTTTTAAAGTTATGTTTGAATGGGCACATTCACTATGTTAGAATGTGTCAAAGAGTGGAATCTTAGCCAGCTTTTCCCTTTTTATGTTTCTAAATCTTTCTGCTTATGTTGGACCTATGGTTCATTTACTGTAATAATGAAGGTAAAGAGAAAGACATGGAATCACTGCACAGGACTGTAACCACCTTGAGACATCATTTGACTCGGTGCAGTAAAGAGTCTTCTCCATTCACCTTCAGAGACTTAATGTTATGATGTAAAACAGATTATATTTTAGGAGGCAGTATGGCGCAGTGGGTTAAGGCTCTGAGCTGCAAATCTGGAGACCTGGGTTTGAATCTCACAGCCCCTAGGTTATATTGTGTGACCCTGAGCAAGTCCACTTAACTACTCGTGCTCCCAGGTTGCCTGCAAACAAGCTTTCAGCTTAGTGTGTCCCACCTGGTAAAATAATTGGTAAAATAAAAATTTGTTTATTCTTTATCTGTGTAAGCTGGTACTGCAGGATACTGAAGAACCGATGTAAAAGACTTAATGTTTATCTGTTAATATCGAGCTATGTACTTTAACAATAAAAACTATCTGAGTTAAAAAAAAAAAGGCGAAACAGCTGTGCAAATGGAGGCGAGGAAGCCGATTCAGACGATAACACTCCAGGTAAGTAATGAATGTAAAAGCACCTTAAGATTTCAACAATAGAAAATGGAGTCACCCAGGACAGTGACCACTGCTGGGACTACTGCTAACAGTAACATTAGAGTGAAACAATTTTTATTTCCCTCAAGTGCTATAGAAAATAAACTGGTTGGTGACAAGAAAGCATAACCTTTACAGTATGTGAGGTGTAGTGTGCTCTTTCAAAGTGACAGTTCAGGTCACCATTGTAATCAGGGGCTGATACTACACTAATACACATAAATTGTGCAATGATGTGAATAAGGTAACAAGTGCTCACAAACACAACGTGCAATATCGATCAATTATAATTCAGCTCAGCGCAATGTATGTTTGTTATCTTTGAGTAAGATAAAGACTGTGGCAACCAATAAAGTGGTTTTGATAACATATCTACAGTTTATATTTTCTATACCGAGTCCAGACAAATTATTTCATTATTATGTGTTAAACTGTGCTGAAAATCTGTGTTTGTACTCGAGCTACAATGTTTACACTGCAACCTTGCTCAGCCCTGCAAAGTCCCCAAATACCTGCACACACTGACTTGTCTTGTTCTGTCTAGTGATTCTCTGGAGTTTGTAATCCGGCTATGCCATTTACAGATGAAAACACTTTGCCGTAGTCATAGCTTACTATTTTTCACTATAAGGCGTCAACATGAGGGCTGATACCTGGCTCCCTCTCTTTATCTTCCTATGGCTGGTGCCTTATGTGTGTATCACCTGGGCCAAAATAACTCACAGGGAGAGTCGGACCCTCTGTCACAGTGCTATTTGTACAGCAACTCATCTCATAGCTTTTGTTGCACCCTGTGCTCCCACTTGCATCAGTCTGAGGTAGCTTTCTGGGTGGGACCTGCACCTCCTACCCATACAGGGTATGCCCCCTATATCTCCAGTAATAATACCACTCTACGCCACATGGCAAGGGTTTTAGTAGCTGCATCCTTAGACAGCACTGCATAAATAGCAGGGCCCAGCACTCTCGTTCTGTCATTCCAAGCAGTCGTGGAAGAATTAGAGCTTTCAAATTATCTCTGACTGCCCTAAAGAAAATTGTGTTTCTCCTCCTATTGTGATCAGGCAATGTTGAACTTAACCCTGGACCTATAGAAGCCTTGTCATCTCCATTTGACCTTATAAGGCTTAGAGGAATGAGCTTTATGCACGTTAATGTTTGTAGTCTCTTAGAAAGCTTACATCGATCCAGGCCTGGGTCATTCATACCGAACCAGATGTGCTGGTAGTCTTGGAATCCTGGCTCAGATCTTCTACCCCTGACAGGGAGGTTAACATCCCTAACTATTGGCTGTTCAGAGCCGACAGGCAGACTAGGTGTGATGGGGTAGCCATTTATGTCAAGGACAAATATATGGTCACTACCATTGACTCCTCCTCTATCGCAAATGGCTTCGAATGTCTGTCCCTTAAGGTTGAAACATCCCGCTCAATGGCTATCAGGGTTCTAGGGTGTTACAGGCCACCATCTGCTGGGTCCCAGTTTCTGTCTCACCTATCGACTATTATGGCACAAGAGACCCTCTAAACTATTATTCTAGGGATCTCAGTTATGACTAGTTAGCCAAGGCTTCCTTACCCGTCAAATCCTTCTGTGACTCTTTTGGCTCACACAGCTCATTGAAGAATCTCGCATCCTAACAAGACAAACCCCATGAATAGCACCCTATTGGATGTCGTCTTACAAGAAAGCCACAGTCCTTTTCCTATGCTGGAATATTTTCCTTGGATGTCAGCAATCACTGCTTCATCACCAGTGTAAGATCTGACTCCAATCCCCTCCACATCTAAGTTCTCCACCAGAAGGTCCAGATGCAAGTTTGACCCATGCCTACATCGATGAGCTAAAATCATCTATACACTGGCAGAACTTTTACCTAGCCAAATCGGTCAGTATGGCATATGACATTTTTCATGAAATAGTGTCTTGTGCCATAAATAATCAACTTCCTTGGTAAAAGTCCAGCGTAAAGACCAGAACTTGCCATTGGTTCTCTGCTGAACTCAAGGCTGCATTACTAGCGAGAGATAAACTCTGGAAAAAGCCGCAAATCAAAACTGCCGAGGATTGGCGCCACTTCAGGAAGGCTAGAACTCCTGCACCAAACTGATTGGAGAGGCTAAGGCCAATTTCTACCGTTCTGAGCTTGACTCTGCCTCATGGTGCCCAGCTAAATTTTGGTCCACAACCAAAGAGCTGTCTGGTCATACAGCTGAAATGTACTTCCTCGAAAATCATCTCTGACAATGTTACTATCAACGATAGCAAGGGATTCTCCAGGCCTTCAACAACCACTTTGCTATGGCAGGCCTAGCATTGAGCAATTCACCAGCATCCATGTTCGTTCTCAGGTTAGTACACAGATTCCTGAACCTAGCATCACTAATGCGGTCTTCTCATTCCTTCTTGCTTTGTTGAAAGAGATCGAAGACCTCCTTCTACAGTTGGACACCAAGAAAAGCGCTGGTGCTGACTATCTCAGTCCCTACTTTTAAAGATTTCATACCCGTCCTAGCTGTACCAATCACACACCGATTTGCTTGTCCTTGTCCCAGGGACTCTTCCACACCTATAGGAAATTGCCTCATCATTCCTCTGTTTAAATGGGGATCCTGTGACCTAAATAATTACAGGCCAATATCTCTCCTACCAATATTGTCTAAACTGCTGGAAAAATCGGGAATGCTCAGTTAAGAACCTACCTAGATAACAAGAACCTTCTAAACCCTATGCAGTTTGGTTTCAGAGCCAAGCACAGTACCATTATGGCTCTGGCCAAAGTGACTGATGACTGGCAATAAGAGCTGGAAAACAAAAATTTGTATGTGCCGTGTTTCTGGACCTTAGCAAGGCCTTCAACACTGTCAACCACTGCCTGCTTCTTTTCCACCCTAAAAGTGATAGGTCTGGACCCGACCTCTCTGTGCTGGTTCAATAATTACCTTACAGATAGGCTTCAGCAGGTCAAGGCTGAAGGGAGCTCTCTCCACTCAAACCACTAAAAAGTTGTTCCACAGGGATCCATCCTGGGGCCTCTGTTGTTTGCCATCTATATAAACAATATTGATGTTGGCATCAAGGAAGCCAATATTCACCTTTTTGCTGATGATACAGTGTTGTACCTAAGCCCAACTCCAGAAGCCACCTATGGAGATTTACAAACAGAATTCAACTTGTTGCAGAATCAGTTCGTGAATAAAAACTCTTACTCAATGCCAAAAACAAAAGCTATGTTGTTCTCTCTGGCTACTCATCTAGCGAACCCTGCTATCTCTGGCTCCTTACACTCCCATAAACACTTTACTAGGAAAGAGGTTGGAATTTGTTACTAAATCCAAGTACCTAGGGTCTGGCTAGGACCACAGACTCTCCTTCATGGAGCATGTCGAGGATCTTCTGAAAAAGTTGAGGAAGAGGCTTGGTCTCTTCTTTAAAATAAACCACCTCCTAATAAAAGATGCCAAGATGCAGTTAGTTCAATCCATGTTTCTATCCCTAATTGATTATGCCGATTTAATTTGTAGTCCGTGTAATGCCTCCTGTCTTACTAAACTGGACACCTTATACCACAGAGCCTTGAGATTCATAACTGGCCTACCTATCACCACCCACCATTACTCCTTATATGCAGCTGTGGGAGGACCTCCCTTTAGTACAGAAGGAATAGAAATGTGGCCTCTGGACTTACAGAGCTATTACCAACAAATTACTCCAATACATTTCCGATTGTTTGCCGTTATATGTGGTAGGCAACTACGCACTGAGAAGTTATTCTCTGCTTCTATTGAAGGTACCTAGGACCAATACATGCTTTGGGAGAGCAGCCATAGGCTTTGTGTTGCCCTCATTCTGGAACAAACTCAGAAATCTGTGAAACTGGTCTCCTGTTAGCCTTACCATCTTCAAGACCTTGTATGCCAAGGCTGTTAAGGAGCTATGCAACTGTTTCCAGCACATTTAGCGTGCTTAGGGTGCCTACTGCCCACCTGCCCACTACATCTCCACCTAACCCGCCCCTTGATTGTCTCCACCTATTCCCCCTTTTTTTCTGCTAATCCACTACCTTTCTTACCTCAGACTCCTAATATATATGTCCCCAGCCCATCTACTGTAGCACCCTTCTAGAACAGCTGCAGTCCTGTACCCCTCCCTCCATATCTGCCCCTTAAGTTTGTATATGTCCTGACCAATGATATGCGTGCTGTTTGAAAATGTTTTAATATGCTGGCTGTTTCAGAATGTTTTAATTCCCTTCTCATACCATTCTCCTAACCTTGTTAACCCTACACCTGAAATACTTGTTATTGCACTGTGTATTTTTTTTCTATTTTGTATAATTATGTCTATTTATTATCTGTACATAAAAGTGTTATTCTTGACCTTGTGTAACGTAGTCCACCTTGTAAATGAGCCTGCTCAATGGTGTTTGCCTGGATAAATAAACACTTAATTGACTGACTTCAAGCTGTAAGCAGATCCTGCTGCTATTGGAAACCACTGTACATGAATCCCTGCCTCAATGGGATATCCATTTCTCATGAGTACAATCATTATTATTCTTAAAGTACAAGCATGTTCACAAGCACTTTTGATCTTTGTCACATCTTTACACCATTACTGTATTATTGTAGCATCAGCCTCTGATTGCAATGATAAAGTGAATTGACTAAAATGAAGGTCCACAAGGGGAGCTGTTACTCTTGATAAAGCCTCTGGAAAGGCAGTGAAACACTACTGAGTCTTAGAGGGTTTGCAGTGCTGTCTGTGTTTTTGCACAAGCGTATTGGATATGAAAATAAGAAATATCTTACACTTATTTGGGATCTGGATGCTTTATTCTTCTATAGCCTGCAGTGCTCCCAGATTGATTTAGCATTTTCCCTGTAACTCCAGGACAATTTTCCTGAATTTCCTGTAGATTACACTGTTTCATATGGAGGCTAAATTGCTGTATTTTCCCATATAACCAATGCAAGTCTATGGGAACCATTTACCTGTAGACGGCTCCAAATCACTGCAAAATACAGGAATCCCTGTAACTCTGGATCTCTGTGGCCTTGTAAGTTCTCACCCTTATGTTTCCTTGTTTGCAGTTGGATGTGAACACTATTGTTCATCAGTAGTGGTTTGTTTAATTACTTTCTGAAAAATAAAATGCATCTAACTTCTTTTATTTTTAATTTTTTTTATTTACTGAGATCTCGGATAATACCTGTGAGCAGATGTTCGTTGATAGGTTCCACGTCAGACACATTAGACAACAAGGTATGATACTGTGGACAAATATACAAATACTGAGAAAAATATACATGGAGGTTACAGAATTCAAACATAAAGCACTAGGTATGCTGAGGCATTGTGAAATGTATGCAAGGCCAAGATGATAAGCAGATAGGATAGGATAGGGAAGGATACATTGGGAGTGGGAGAGTTAGGTGAGAGAGCACAGAGGGCAAGAAGGAGAAGGGCAGGGATAAGTCAGGGGAGCAAAGGGCAGAGACGGGGTAGGGAGGTGGAAAGTGCTGGGTTTGACTATCCTGTTGTGACAGAGGCAAAGATAAATGCTAGAGGCAGATTGTTGCTGTGTGCAGATGCATGTTGTGAGAACGCATGCTGTGCCACGGTAATGCGCATCTGGACACTTGGAAAATTTGAGTGGCGGAGCTTTGGTTTGTCTGGTATTCATAAGCAGTGACAGCAGGTTCTGCACCCTGTTGGAAGCAGATTTAATGCGACTTTTGGCAAGAAGGTAGGTTTGATACCCGATTCTGTCATTCAGTTGAAGCCACCATGCCAGCCCGGCACAAAGTTCACAGGTGTGTGAGTCTTGGGTGCATTTGTGAGTAGGCGGCAGGTTTTGTTTAAGGCAACTGAGATCTGTTGGAGTACCGTGTCAGTAGCAGAACCGCTTATGGCCAGCCCATAGTCTATGAGGGAGACAACTGAGTTGCTGATTGTCAGGTTTAATGCTTCATGGGTTAGACAATGCCTGTGGAGGAAGAGGATCCCGATTTTGGTATTAATAACTCTTGCAGTGATATTGATATGCCGGAGAAGGACAGGGAGGAGTCAATTGTAACCTCCAGGAATTTGAAATGTGGGACAAGCTCCAGTGTGTCACCGCTGTCATTCCTCATTGCCAGGGGTAGCTTTTAGCTTGTTTTGGGCTGTGGAGTAGAGCATGGTCTTTGTTTTTTGTAGTTCGTGACCAGTCTGTGCTCTTTAAACCACTCTTCCCGAGATACAAAGCCATTTTGGAGATCAGTTTCAAGGAGTTCAGGGCACAGGTTGCTGGAAAATCACCATGTCATCAGCATATAGGAGCATGCAGCAATGGAAGGAGGCTGGGAGATTATTTAAGAAAACACTGAATAGCAACGGCCCCAGAATGAACCCTTGCAGTACACCAGATCTGACAGATCAGCTGTCTGATAAGACTTCCTCAATCCTGACTTGCTGGGAGTGGCGGCTCAAGTAACTGCTAAACCACTTCATAGTTTCAGGTGCGTGTCCAATGTCAGAGAGCTGCTTGAGGAGGAGGAGGGCGATGATGAACCGTATCAAATGCCTTTGATAGGTCAATGAAGGCTGCCCTACAAGGTGACCTTGGTCTAAGACGCTGTGGATAAATTTGGTAAATTCGAGTAGGGCCATGATGGTACTGTGGCGCCCTGGAATCTGTGTTACTCTGGGCATAGGAGTTGGTATTGATTTAAGTATTCCACCATCTGGTCAGCCACAATCCAATCGGAGAGCGTGGGAGTATGGAAATCGGTCTGTAGTTATTATCTAAGGACCTGTCCCCACTTTTGTGTACGGGGTTACTGTAGCAGAATCCATCTTTGAGGGAATTGGGAGTGAAAACAGGATAGGCTAAGTATTCTGGTTAGTGGTCTAAGTATTTCACCCAGTGCCAAGTGAGCAAATTTGAGGTCCAAGGAATCCCTACTGTGCCTAAATTTTCCGAGAACCTTTTCAAGTATTTCCTAGCATCTGCTTCAGAGACCATTTTGAAGCAGAATAGCGGCTGGTTAGGTGGTAATGCAGGCAACCTCGTATTGTCCCTTAGGTTGGGGGTATTGAAGATGTCCCTGGGGAGCACACTACTGAGGTCAGTGAAAGCATGATTCAGCAAGTTGGCAATAAGCAGAGGGTCCAAGGTTGGAACCCCTCAACAGTAAGCATAGCAGGGGCAGTTTTGGGGTCTTTCCCTGTGATGTCATTAAGGTTGGTCCAGAAAGACTTGCTGCTGTTCCATGAGTTAGTGAGGGCTTCTTTGTAATATGTACTTTTGCATGGAGGATACCTTTCCTACAGTCATTATGGCCTTTATATCATTGAATGTTTACTGTAGTCCCCTGCACTCGCATGCGATTTGCCAGATATGATCTCTTAAGGCAAGTTGCTCCAGGAGTTCAGGGGTAATCCAGGAGTTAAAAGGCCCTTTGGCTTTTCTTGTAGTAACTGGTGCATGTTTGTCACAAATAGCATTAAATTTTGACACAAAGAGGTCAAGTGGTGTCCACATCTTTGAGTTTATGGAGGCCCGTCCAGTCAAGGAGTTTTATGTCCGACTTTAGTTGTGGGAGGTGACCTTTAGCAGCAGCCGCTTTTTTATAGTTCTGATGAGGGGGTTTGCAGTTGTTGTTCCAGTTACATCTGACAGGGGAGTGGTCACCAAAGAGTTGGGGAGAACGGTGAGATTGGAGATGGAGCAGGATGACTGGTGAGTACCCAGTCCAGCAGTGTGCTGGTGCCGGTCTTGTAGTTGACTCATGTCCGAGTCTCCACCATTTGGGAGAAATGGATAGCAGATAGGGTATCCTTGATAGAGGTGGATGCAGATGAGAGCCAGTTTACATTAAAGGTCACCTAGCAGAACAATTTCTGTGTTTAAACTCAGAGTACTAATGTAATCCAGCAGGTTGTTGACACCAGTTATTGTCAGTTTTGTGGAATATATGCTGAGAGCAGAGTAAGCACTCTATTGTGTGCCCCTAAAAGCAGTCTAATGGCCAGAGCTTGCAGGTTGTTACTGCTACACTGGGGGTAGTGTAAGATATGTCCCTGGAGAGAGTCCTCAGTGTAGATGACACAGCCCCACCTCTTTTCGAGAGTGTTGGTCCTGTCTGTACAACATGTAACCAGGAAGAGCGATTACAGTGTCTGGTATCTTTGGGGATAACCAGGTTTCCATTACAGATAGCACGTCTGGGTTATGACGAGACCCATACCTTTAGGCAATCCATTTTGGGGAGGAGGCTGCAGATGTTTAAAGAAGCTAGCAAAGTTCTGTGTTTTTTCGTGGTTTGTTCTGGTGGTGGGGCTGTGGGTTGGGGCACACTGCCAGACATAAGCACAGTAGTAGTAGGCAAAGAAGTTGTTCCAATGTAAGTTTATTATGTAGATGCTGTTGTCTTTTACTGGGCATATAGGCTTTTGTGTTACCAACGTGGATTACAAAATCACTGAGGAGTGGCACCATGGAGGGATCCTTGGGTGAGTATTCCAGGCCTGTGATCATATAGGGTAACTGATAGAGGTTGTGGGTTTCATCAGGGTAGGAAGAGGTAACTGTTCCATATACATTTAGGACTACCGCCTATGGGTAGCTTGAGTAGATTTGATAGGTCCATTACAGGGGTCCATGGAGGCGATAATGGTGAGTACGATGAGGCATTGGAGTAATCCAGTGGCAGTGGGAAACACTGTTGGTCCAAAGGGAGGCAGTGAGTTCGGTATTGGGGTAAGGCAGCGGGTGAGGATTTCTCATGCAAATCAGTCCCAGAGAGCTTTTATCTGAGTTGATGGATAGAATAGGGCTAGGAGTAGTTAGCGAGATACACTTTTCCAAGTAGACGGTTCAGGGGGATAAATGCCCCTAGTAGCAGCAGCGATAGGCTGCTAATCAGGAAGTAGTGGACTAAGCAGAATCTGATTTTCTCTGTGGCGGGAGGCTGAGTACGGCCAGTGGTTCCAAGGAGCGAGCCACGGCTGCAGGTCTGGAGGATGGAGCCTGGTCTTGGGAAATTTTCAGATTTTTTCTGTGGCGGAGGTTGAGTGCAGCCTTGTGGGTCAGACAAGCTAACAGGAACATTTCTAAGTTTGTTTGACCCTCTCAATGGAATTATTTTAATTGTAAACTGTCACATTACTGTCATTTATTTTATACTTACATCCTATGGCCTTCATTAAAGGGACACTGCCAGATTTTGCCTTAACATTAAGAGGAATACTCAGCTCCCTGCCTAATACTGTAGGACCTACAGGTCCCAATTAAACAAACAGCTAGAAAGAAATAATTTTAAGTTGTGATATGTTAGATTTCTTGCTTTTTTATCTGGTTGATCCTGTGTTCCTCCACCGCCATGCTGTCAACTAACTCTCCCACTGACCTCTCTGATGATTATGAGTGAAGGGCTAATGCCCATGGAACATCTGTGTGTCGGCACTTAGTAAAGTAGTTAATACTTGGCAACAGAGCATTTTTGCACCCAGTCTACTGGTACTGATCAGCTGAGTCTGCACAATCAGTAGCAGTAGATTAGTGCGACAATGTACTCTTGCCAAGCATTTACTACTTTTTACCAAGTGCTGGCACAGACGTCTCATGGCTTAGCCCTGCCACCAGCTTATTACAGGGCTGGCCATGGGGGACAGAGAGAGTTAATTCGACAGCATGGCGAATGGAGGACACAGGATCACCCACATAAAAATAAGAAACTTAACATGTCACAGCTTAAAAAATTATTTCTTTTGGCAGTTTGTTTGATTGGGACTTCTAGGTCCCCACAGTATTAAGGCAGGGGAGCTGAAGATTCCCTTTAAAACAAAATATATTGACACTCAAAACATTTCAGATAATAGTTTTGAAATGCCAATACATATGATGATTTCTTGGCTTGTTTTTTTTTACATGTTATTTATCCAAAACCTGATTAAGGCAGGTTGTTCCTCCCTCAGTCAGTGTCTCTAATTTGCGATTATCTACTTGCTGCTCACCACTGGAGCACGTGCTGCCGCACAATGACTAGAGGGGAGTGCGCGTGAGGCAAAATGGCACTGGGTACTGCTCATACAGGGCTATCTGCACCATGTTAGGTGAAATATAAATACAGCACTCAAAATACAAGGCCAGAAAGAGCTTGATTAGACTAAGGTCTGCATCTGTTTCTCATTTACAAACGTGCACTGGAATCACATTAGTGAGTGGACTGAAAATCCAAGCCGGGCTGCGAATGCCACTTAATCAGGTTTTGATAAAAACGAAAAAAAGTAAAAACCCCACAAGAAATCATCATACATATTGGAATTTCTGAAAACCAGTATCTGAAATGTTTTGAGGATTAATATATTTTGTATTAATTTTTTAAGGCAAAACCTGACCGTGTCCCTTTAAGGTCTTGAACAAAGGCCTCTTCTCCGTCAATAGGGGTAGTCCCACTCCTAGTTCTCATAGTGGTTTTCAAGCACCATGCAATGAGTCCAATGTGGGAAACACTTGTGAGTTCCCTTAACTACATTGTAACTGTATCGCAGCTGCAATGCAGTTACGGCAACAAATGTGCAACTATAGTGTAATTACCCATGTTGCATGTAATTGATTACCTACCCTGCAGCTACATTGAAATGGACACTTAAAAGTCCAATGTTTTGGGGCTAGAATAAAAAAAAAGATGCCAAGTCTGACCGTGAACAAAGCTGAGCTTTCCTGTTTTTCTCTTAAGTTGCTTTACCATGTTTAAGATCTGGTAGCATTTGAGCTGGGTAGCTGGAGAGAAATCTTGCTCAAAAAGACTCTGCAACCATTATATTGCAGGTCCTTTTGTTTCCATGTAAACTATAAAACTTGTTGCTGCATTTGATAGTGAAGAAATGTTACCAAGAAGGGTCTGGGGTGTGGTGCGTCCACCAGCCTTGGGAGGGGCCTACTCTATATGCACGTTCCATGTCCAGGTTCCAGTCATCAAAAAATTTTTATTTTTATTTATTTATTTCTAGGAAATACTTTTGAGCCAAAGGCTCTTTAACAGAGGTTGCCACAGTAATACATGAGCATAACATCATTTACAATGGTTACAAGCACATAAGCAGATACAAGGAGGTTCCATAACTTAGAAAACATGAGTACATCTGGTTACAGAGGTTACATAATTACAATAACAGGGATTATGTAAGTAAAAATATACAGATACATAATTTATAGCAGGCTAGGTTGACAAGAAGTTTAAGGAACAACTTGAGAATCTACAGGATATAGAGCAAATCAGGAAGGGAATAGAGGATGATATAGTCAAAGTAGGGGGACGAGGTAGCGGAGGTGGAAATCATGGCAGAGAGAGTGGAAGCCCTCAGGTCTCTTAAGATGGAGAAAGCACCAGGGCCGGATAAATTACATCCCAGAGTGCTGAAGGAACTGGCAGATGTCCTGGCGAAACCCGTGGAGGAGCTCTTCAGCATCTCTCTGAGGACAGGGTGGGTGCCCCAGGACTGGAAGGCACATATAGTGCCTATCCACAAGGGGGGAATCAAGGAGGTGGCAGGGAACTACAGGCCCGTCAGCCTGACATCGGTGGTGGCAAGGTGATGGAGGGCATTGTCAAGGAGAGACTGGGGGACCTGGAAAAGTTGGGGTGCCTGGATGATAGACAGCATGGATTCGTCCTGGGGAAATCATGTCAGACAAACCTTGTGGAGTTCTATGACTGGGACGAAGTGCCTTGGACCTGGGTAGACCAGTAGACGTCCTCTTTCTTGACTTCAGCAAGACGTTTGACTCTGTTCCTCATGGGGCCTGTTGGATAATCTGGAAGAAATGGGGTGGGGAACCAGATGATCAGATGGATAGGAAATTGGCTCCAGAACCGGATCCAGAGGGTTGTAGTTGGTGGGATAGTCTCATTCCCAAGGAGGGTCACTAGTGGAGTCCCTCAGGGATCGGTCCTGGGCCCCTCCTGTTCAACGACACGCCTCTGACATAAGGAAGGGTATCAGGAGGAGATGAGTCTCTTTGCTAATGACTCAAAACTGGGGCAGTGGTTGATGGAGGAGGGAGGGTGGCCCTACTGGAGGCTCTGGAAAGGTGGTCTAGAAAGCGGAAGCTGAGGTTCAATGCAGAAAATGCAAGATACTGCACCTGGGAGCCAGAAACCGGCCAAGTACACCCTGGGGAATGCTACAAGTCTCAATGGCTGAGAGGGACCTGGGGTGGTGGTGGATGTCAAGATGAACAACTCGGAGACTTGTAGGAGGGCAGTGGCAAAGGCCAACAGGATGCTTGGATGCATTGCTAGGGGCTCACCTCCAGAAGGAGGGAAGTGATACTCCCACTGTATAACTGCTTGGTGAGGCCACACCTCGAGTACTGCGGCAGTTTTGGAGGCCACATTTAAAGAGGGACATTGAACTCCTGGAGAGGGTCCAGAGGAGAGCAACCAAAATGATTTGGGGCTTGGGGATAGGACCTATGGAGAGAGGCTTCAGAGCTAAATATGTACACATTGGAAGAGAGAAGGGACCGGGGAACATGATAGAGGTCTTCAGGTACATGAAGGGGTAAATAGGGGAAAAGCAGTCAGGGTGCTCAAGAAAGGAGGGGGGCAACTAGAGGGCATAGGTGGAAGCTGGAGGGGAGATTCAGGGAGAAAGGAGGAGGTGCTACTCACTGAGAGGGTGGTGGAGCCATGGAATGCGCTGCCCAGGGGCTGGTGGAGGCAGAAACAGTGGAGGGGTTCAAGAGGGGTGGGACAGGTACAGGAGAAGGGTTCTGGAAGCAAAACCAGTGCAGTGAGAATATCTGGGACTGGGAAGCGAGAAGCCAGAGAGGGAGAGAGGGCAGCAAGGTCAGCTCCCAGGGTGGGTGCTGACCAAACGAGCAGACAAGAAAGACTGTTAAGCTCTATTCTGCTGGCATTTTAGTATGTTATTATAGTCGGTAAAATAATTAACTAATACTATATGCAAGGAGGCAAGAACTTGATCGGCAGCAGTTCTTTTGTCTTAAGTGCTAAAGAGTGTAGTCATAGAGGAGGGCTAGACCTGGTGGGGTTAAGTGCTGAGGCGGGACCTGAGTCTTTATAAATAAATACTTTGTTGAACTTCCTGATTTAGATATTCCTAGTGGGTTACATAAAATGGGATTTGTGGGTTAGAGGTTAATGATATTCAAACAGATCAATACATAGCTAGGAAGGAAGTAATAAGAGAAATAAATAAATGACAAACAAATAAGGCTAAAGGTCTTGATGATATGGAAATAAGATTTTGAAAGATTCCATTCATGAGGTGGCCCAAACTTTAACTGATCTCTTTTAACAAGAGCTTGACTGAAGGAACTTTTCCTAGATCCTGAAACAGGCTAAAATAGTGCCTATACACAAGCGGGTTTAGACTTTGGGCCAACAAATTATAGGCCAACTGCCTTATTATCTGTTCTTTCCAAGCTGTTGAAAGGTTAATTCATAGTCAATTTATGGACTATTTGGAAAAATATAATAAGTTAAATAAATTTCAGTCAGGTTTTAGAAAGGATATGTCAATGACCACTGCATTCCACGGATTTTATTGACTTAGTAGCAACACCACTTGGTGAGCCAAGATCTGTGGGTGCAGTGTTCACGACTTATCAAAGGCATTTGACTTGGTAGACCATCTCGATGTTGCTACAGAGGTTGAAACAAATAGGCCTAGCAGTTGAACCACTAAACTGGTTTTGATCTTACTTAGAAAATCGATCCCAAATGGTGATGGTGGAGGAAGCTGGTTCTAGGTTTCTCCCAGTAACTCATGGTGTCCCACACGGGTCCATACTAAGATCCTTGTTATTCATCATTTATATAAATGAACTCCCTAATCACATAAAATCTACCCACATTAGGCTCTATGCTGATGACACTGTTTTGGTCTCTGATGGAGTAGATCTGGGGGAGGTGGAAGCCAAATTGCAGACAGATTTTAATGTACTGCAGGCCTGGTTCGCCTCATCAGGTCTTGTCCTAAATATAAAGAAGACCCAAACAATGTTAATCGGTTTAAACACCACTAGGAAAGGGCTACAAAATGGAAAATTACAAATAAAAACTTTAAATGGAAACTTGACCCAGGTTTCGTCTATAAGTACCTATGGGTGCTTGTTGACCAAAGGTTTTCTTTGAACAACATTTAAACATGTTAATAAAAAGTCCATTCAAGGATAGGTGCTTAGAAGGATAGTAAATTGCCTGGGTATTAAAGACAGGCTATTCATAGCAAATCAGTTAATAATACCATTGATTGATTATGGAAGTCACATATATTCTAGTGCAAACAAAACAATGTTACACAAGCTTGACACGTTATAATAGTTTAGCAAGGTTCGTATTGAGATGTAAATTTGATACTCATCATTGTTTCATATATACAAAGTTAAACTGGGTTCCTTCAAGATTAATAGACAACAAATTTGGACAAACGTAGCTTATAAAATTTATAAGACCAGATATCCCATTGGCCTGGCAGTGAGGCTTACTAGTCCTACTCGCAGTTTAAATTATGTAAAGTGGAGCAAGAGATTTGGTAGTCCCTAAAAATAAAAATAGATTTGTAACCTTGACCTTTCAGTATAGAGCTGCCACTACCTGGAATGAACTCCCACTGACATTAAAAACCCAGGACATGACTACAGCCAAATTTAACTCTGCTATGAAGCAAGAAATGTTTTTGTTGTGTATGTAATAGATGACCTGAATTCCTTGATGATGTCTGTGACATGATACAAAATGTATTTGTTTTGTATTAAGTAATTTCTTATATTGTTAAATGTGCAGATTTTACTGTCTGTTTTAATTGCTGAAACTTAGTACTTGACATCTAAACAGGTGTACCTTTGTAAAGAGGGCCATTGGGGCTCTAATGGTGTTTGAAGTTGTCTTCATATCCTGTATAAATAAAATTTTACTACTACTACTATTTCTGAAATAAGTGCCTTCATGTAGGTGATGGTGTCCTGTGGTTCTACCCCCTCCAGGATGCTGGAAAATGCAGATATTAGATCGGCAGAATCGATCCTCTAGATCCCAAACTTTGTCCCCAGGTTCTACTTGCACTGTAACAGATTTATCTTAGCCCATTTGCCTGCTGACACTGTCTGAGCCATACAACAGGGCAAGCTTGAGGTGGGTAGTCTCGTGTTTTAGGGAGTGGAGGTCCTGGCAGATGTCTAGAACTGTAGAGTTGACCCTGTCCAGGTTCAAGTTAGGTGTCTGATTTTGGAGTATTTGACTGTTAGAAACTTCCCATCATGGTTGCCCTCCACCATGGACAGCATTAAGGACTGCAAGTTGCAACTCGAAATGTGCAAATACTGTGGGACCATCCTTGCACCTGGAGATGCCTCGTGGAGGAACCAGAGATCCCCTTTTGATGACTGGCCATCATGGAAGGTTGTTGGGGCTCAAGTAGTTGAAGATGCTGACGTAGTGTCAAGGTGGAATAGGATTTGATCCGGGACTATGGAGCTGCGAATTAAGGCACCATTCTATGTGGTGATGTCACTGGAAGATCCCACCTACCATTCTTGATTAAGATGGTTACTACTCAGTTGGTAAAACACCTGGAGGCCGACGACATCTTCGACCCAATCCAATCTAGCTTCCACTGCTGCATAGTAGAAAGACTATCCAAGTCAAGATATGCAATTATCTCTACATAGTGATGAACAGAGAGAAAGTTCCCATTCTTATGCTCCTCAACCCACAACAGCATTTGACACAGTCAATCATGTGGAGTTGGTGGATAGGTTGGCAGTACATAGAGACCATCTTACAATTGTTTTGAACTTTCCTCTCAGAAAGGGTGCAGTCAGTCATGATTGGGTCTTGCCAATTTAGACCAACTACTCTGGACTGCAGGGTGCCTCAAGTGTCTGTCCTTTCTCCTGCATTGTCTGTAGTGTATCTGCTTCCACTGGGAGAGATCTTTAGGTGATACAATGTAGTGTAGGGTTTCATTGGTACACACAGGACACTGAGCTATATCCGTCTTTGCTCCTGATCAGGGCCTTCCTGTTGCTGTGTTATATTACTGCTCAGTGAGCAATCTTTGGATGGCTTGTGGTTAACTCTGAAAAGACAGAGGTTTTACTAACAGGCTCAGAAAAGCAGGTAACAGCACTTAAACATGGCCTCAGGTTGCCCTTTCTGTGTGGAGTGCAGCCTGTGGAAAGGAGGTTTGCAGTCTAGGAGCTGCACATGATGAGTGTCTTACCTGAATCTCAGGTGTGGGCAGTTGTCACGAGCATTTACTATTTCAAAATATTTCTGGGCTGTGTCCCCTACTTGATTTTGCAGATCTTGTACGTATGTACAGACATTTGTGGAGTCCAGGATGGACTATTTGATGTGCCCCATCAGTGGCAAGTTTAAGGCTAGAATCCACAGACATCTCTGAAAATTGAAAATTACATACCCACCGTAATTCTTAATTTTCCTGTGTATCTTCACCACTCGTCACTGGTGGGTTCTAGCTGGAGCGCTAGTACTCGTGGAAAACTTTTAGGTTTTTTTTTGTATTATCTTTTACCTCCCACGATGCTCCAGTGTATGCCTCTCCTTCAGGCCCTCCTTGTATCTCCACTCCCGCCATCCTCTACCCAAGCGCTGCTCATACCACATATCACAGCCGACCCTCCGAGTCATCCCGGATTAACCCATCTCTATGGGTACCCTCCTCCGAGGGGAAGGCACCGGGGAGGGAAAACCCAGCACACTATTTTCCCTTACTGACTCGGGTTGCTGCTGTGGAGGAGCAGACTCGGAGGTTCCAGAGGTGTGGAGGATGATAAGGCCATCATCCAGCAGGTGCCAGTTGTTTTTCGGCTTTCCTGGTTGTCCCTCCTGTGCCGGGCTAGAAGCTTAGCACCCCTGGTCTCCACCAGGGGCCACTATGTGAGCGGGACTTCCCCTGGCCCCACCCCAGAAGAGGAGAGCAGTCCTCTGATGCTCAATCCTCTTTCCCTGGCCAGCCTCCCGACGCCTGAGTCTGTTCACGAACCCGGTCGCTGGTGTGGTTCGAGGTGGTGTCCAGCCTCAGCCCTCTGAGCCACTGGGCTGGATGGAAACTTTTCATTTTAAAAGCTTTCTCCCTACTAGGAGGAGGGGCAGACATCGAGGACTGTGCTGCCTCAAGGCTGACATATTGCATAGTGCTCATGGATTGGCTAGTAACGACGCCGACCCTCCAGTACCTCAGTTCTGCTTACCAGCGAGGAAACCAGAGATAGAGAAATAAGGGTAGGAAGGGTGGGGCAAGGGAGCTCAAGGGACAGGAAAAGAAAGGATATAAACTAAAAAGGAATAAGCTCGCTAGAAGAGGAGAGGCTGGATCCTAATAGGGTCTGTGAGATGGATTCCAACCTCCGGGCAGTCTAGGGAGGGTAAGAAAGGGCAGAGTGTGGAGGAGGAGAAAAGAAAAAGAAGAAAAAAGGAGGGTGGGGAGAGAAAGAAGAGTATCCACACCAAAGAGCTCCAGACCGCCCCCCAGTGGGCCAAGAGGGAGGCCTTAACTCCACTGCCATATACCCTCTTTTTTTTTTAAGACTGGAAAGTGAGCTTATGGTGAGACAGCTCAATCCAGAAACTAGATTTTACCAGAAGGGTAAGGGAAAAAAAAGACACCAGCAAGTGTTGGAATCACTGGGGCTTGCCAGGGCTCAGCCCCGTAACTCTGAAGTGAATCCTGGTAGCTCACACATCACTGCTAATGACTTATAATGGGAAGGGGCTCAATTTAAAGATAGGGTTCTTATGGGCCCCTAGCTCCCAAAGCTCATAAAGTGTAATTCCAACAGTGAAAAGACTCTGACAGGTGTCTTGGAGACGACAGACCAGGAGTCAACCCTAGGTTCACCAGAGAGGAGGCAACAGGGTCTCAATCTATTCTCTCTCCCCCAGTGGCCAGTAGGTGACGCACAGAGCTCACCTAGCCAAAAGTCCCCTTGGAGACCAAAGGATGGAATCCCGGACATAAGGGATAACAATCCCTATATCCAGCAATACCAGAGTGATGATCTGACAAGGGGGTGAGACCTCATACGAGGATCAGGACTTCCATTAGAGCCAGAGGAGGCTCTGTTTTAACAAGAGACCCAGCAGTGGGTCCCCTGTGAGGGTAGAGATAAATCAAAAAGGCTTTTACGGAGAAGGGAGGGTCCCTGAAGCCCTTATGTTAGCAGAAGGACCCTGTCAGGAAGTCAGGCATGCAGCCAGAAGGGACAGCCTGTGAGGCAAGGTTCCCCAGTGCAGAGAGACCCTGAGAGGGCCCTTCCTAGCTGCCAAGAGGGCCCAGGGAGCCAGAGGAAAGAGGAAAGAGCTCCTGCTTGCCCTCCCCAGAAGTGGCCCCTGGTGCTTCCAAAAGTGGCAGGAGCCTGAGGTACCAGTGAGACTTTGCCCACAATTGGCCTCAGCTGGGGAAGGCAAGCAGGGAGGAGGCACTGCCCAGAAGCTGAAGCCCAAGAATGGATGGTGGGTGAGTAGCAGTGATAAATGGTGAAGATACCAGGAAGATCAAGAATTACGGTAAGTACGTAATTTACATATCTTACCTGTGTCAATCTTCACCATTCATCACTGGTAGGTGAGTACCAAGCACCACAAAGCGGTACTGGCACCCCTGAAGGCAAAACTATCCTTCAGCCCTCATTGGGGACACACGAGGAGAGGGCCAATAATCTGGCCAGACCTGCTACTGCTCAGGGTCAGGCCGAGCCTCCTGGCCTGCAGGAAAGGGAGGATGCCCCGATGGTTTTCACCTGGCCCTGCAGGAGAAGAAGAAGATGCCCCCAGGAATAGGAGGCAGTCACCCCATGCTAGGCCAAGGGTGACAATTGGGAAAGGCAAGCCATGCCATCTACCCAATGCAGACCACAGATCCCACAATCCTGGAGGTTACCTGCTGGCGCGCCATAAGATGCCCATGCCTGGTGTCTCACTAGCTCCAGGCCTCACATGGAAATGGCACTGGCCTGCCTGGTTGCCTCACTATCAGGCATGGCTGCCAGGATCCATCCCAACGCAGCCCACAGGTGCCTTTCATAGGCCACCATGTGTGCCTGATGAGCTGCTATGGAGAGCAAAAGACACACAGAGGAGAAAACTCTTCTGCCCCAGCAATCGAACTCACACAGTCTGCGCCTGGAAGACAGTCTCTTGGCAGATGCAGATGCCCAGAAGGGTATCCAGCCACCCAAGGCCAATGTGGGTGGGGCATAGACCCTGGAGGCCCAGTGAGTGCAGTACCTGCACTGGAAGTTCTGAGGGACTGGAGAAGAGAGCGAGAGCTCCCAGGCACTGTGTGACTCCTCCATGAAGGGACTAGGCCATGGAGGGATCACCACCAATTCTTGGCTATATTCTCTTAGGAATGCCAGTGTTGCACACACAGGATTGCGTTGGGTGGAGGGGAAAAGACTGAGCACCTCCAACATCATTGCTAGGAACCACTGATACTCTGTGATGTCAGCATCGGAGGAATGGTAAGAGATGGCATCCGACATTGTGGATGTACTCAACATAGGTAGCGATGAGGCCGAGGAGGAGATGAAAACACCATCTCATCAATGGCCCTAAAATAAGTGGGGAAAGCACTCACAATTGCCCTATAATGCTCCCAAGTGAGGGGCCAAGGGACCGGAACAACCTGGAAGAAGAGGGCGGGGAGGAAGAAAGGAAGAAGGGTGGAAAGAATGGTCCTGGGAGACAAAGCCCTCTGCCAAGGCTGTGGGCACAAGCGGGGACCCTCCAAAGTGAGAGAGATGCATTGCCCAGTCACTGTCTGTTGCTCAATCCTCTGCGAGAGCCAGCAGAGTGAAGCCCTAGGGAGAAGAGATCCTTGGTGGGGAGACCAGAGCTGTGCGGACCCAGAAAGGCGGCCCTGTCTCATTTGCATAGCAGGCCTGACCCCTAGATATGGGGGGGTGCCCAGCTCAGCACTTGACTCCGCCCGGGTGGCCAAGGACACCGGGCAGAATGGGAGGCTGACCGGGCCCCACTCCCCCAACCCAGAGGATCGAGACCTACCCCTTGAGAGAGGTCCTACCATGGTGATTGCTCTAAGGGAGAGGGAAAGAGAGAAACCGCACCAGGGTCGACCTCTGACTCCCTCAAACTCCATGTCGGAACTGGTAGCGGACATGGTACTGGAGCCAGAATCCTGATGGGGACAGCCCCAGAGGCAGTGCCGCCACCTGTAGTGGCATCGACCATGGCACCAACACCAGCCATGACACCGACTTATGGTGCTGTTACCAGAAATGCCACTGAAAACACCACGGTGTCAATCTCAAATGTGGCATCGTCTCAGGACAGCGCTGACCACAGCCCCGACCCCCAAAACAACACCAACTGTGGCATGGTCACCAAATGCAGCACCACACCAAACATGGCACCATCATCGAGCATGGCACCCAAGAGGCACTGACACCTGAGATGTCACCAAGAATGGTACCAACAGAAGAAAGGGTGTCGTCATGCACGGTGTCATCTGTACAAACTGATCCCACAGAAGAAGACCTTCTGTTGAACCCAGGGAGTGTCCAGCGCTCCGGAGAACTCGGGTTGACAATCTGGTAGTCCTGATCATCCTCTGAACTGGAGGAGGAGACCACGGCCACCCCAGAGAGGTAACCCTGACACTCTATCTGTCCCGACACTGAGGGCTGTGTCAGGAGGGGACTAGTAGCAACGGTGGTGCTGTTTTGCCACCGACTACCGAAATTGGTGTCAGGAGCCGAGGCTGCACCACATGAAGCCCTGAAGGAACCACTGATGCAGGCCCTGTGTGTAGCTAAGACTGCCGCACTGGGGCTGGCTGGCTCCCTGAAGGAGAACTAGGCCACGAGAGGTCCAGACCGCCCCTGAGGAGGCGGTCCACTGTCCCCAACTGCTCGAGCAAGAAAGACCTGACAATCAACTAAGCAGAAACGGTGCCAGAAATGATGATGAATACTGAACAGCGTTGAGTGAATGAACCAAAATGAGCAGAACCAAGTACTGAGGAGGACGGATAAGAAGAATTCTTGTCCCATGAAGTGCTACCTCAATGGCGGAAATGCAGAACTGAGGTATTGGGTGGCTGGCGTCAGTTACTGAGCCAACCAGCAGAGTGCCACGCAATATGTTGGCCTCGAGGCCCCTTCTCCTAATAGGAAGAAAGCTTTTAAGCTACAGGCTTCCTGTGGGGTCCTTGTGCCTCTGGCTAGAACCCACCAGTGATGAATGGTGAAGATTTACACAGTTAAGATGAGGCCCTCCAGGACTAAGATGTCTTTTGTATTCTGTGATCTTTGTACAATAATTGCTGCATAAAGTTTTACGTTGATACTTTAATATCTTGTATTATCTTGGTAAAGTACTCAGGGCTTTGGGAAGAACACTATGTAAAATATAGCACTACTAGTACTACTACTAAAAATCATCATACAATCAGTTATGAATATATTCCATACAAACTCTTTTCATACAGCTGTTTGCTCCTAAGCCACCACCTTTGCCTTACTTCAGGTCAAACCGATGACAGCCACTCCCCCACTGTCACAGCAACAGAGACTGATGTGGAATGGGCCAAAGAGTGTAGACAACTGCCATACTGACAGCTTGGGGAACATGGATTTTCTCATCTTCTCCCCTGCATAACAATCCACCCACCTGCTAGGCATGGTCTATGCACGTCAGGCCACATATGCAGTGACATCCTATGGAGGAGACTAGCTCCATGGCCCACACCAGGGTCACTGCAGCACCCTCCCGCCCTGACTGGAAGTGCTGCTGTATGGCAGTGCCAACCCTCAGTCCCTTCTCCCAGCCACAAAATCCAGTTCCCAACCTGAAGTTTATAGGCCACAGGTGGCCCAACATACAAAACTATTTTCAATCCACATTATTTTAGATAATTTGTTATTGAAGATGGTCTGTGGGCAGCTATGGTGTCAAATAACGATCAGGTAAGGAGATTATCTGGTTAACTACCATAACAGTAGATCTTGAGAGAATCTCCACTATTGAGCCATGGAACTGTAAGCTGTCCACATCAGGACCACAAAGAAATTTCTTGCCCTCTTTCATTACTTCCTGGGCTATTCTCTTGTTTGAGTCTTTGCACTCCTTACTGCTTTCCTGCTTCCCTTTGTTTCCCTGTCACACCTCCTTATGCTCCTCCTCTGTGTCTCCTTGTACCTTCTGAATGCTAACTTTTAGCCTTTACCTTTTCAACCACCTCTTTTGAGAATCATAGCAGTCTCTTTTTCCTCTTGCTTTTGTTCACTTGTGTGAAACAGAGGTCTGTTGCCTGTACTATGCACCCTTTTGTTTTTGCTCACTGTTCCTCCACCCCAAGCCATGCCACCCACCCACTAGGTTATCCCTGAAGCAATCACACAGCTTTATAAAATCTGCCATCTTGAAGTTCAGGACCCTCGCTCTTGTGTTGTTCGATTCTGCAGCCATCCTTATACTGAACCACACTGTATGGTGATCACTGGTCCCCAGGTGGCATCCCATCTTGACGTCTTAAACACTGTTCCTGTTAGTGAGTACTAGGTCCAGTATTGCCCCATCACGAGTGGGTTCACTGACTAGTTGCCTGAGGAATGTCCCTGCAGAGACCAGGATTCTCTGCTTCTAGCTGAAGCCACTGCTGGGATGCTCTAGTCTACACTGGAGTTCCTCAAGGTTCGATCCTTTTGGCGATGCTGTTCGCAGTGTACATGCTGCCCCTGGGTGAGCTCATTAGACAGTACAGCCTGGGTTTTCACTGCTATGCAGATAATACCCAGCTGTATGTGTCATTTGCCCCTGGAACAGATGGCGCCATTGAAGTGCTGAATAAATGCCTGGCCAAAATTCAGGACTGGATGTCCTCTAACTGGCTGAGGTTGAACCCCAACAAGGCGGAGGTGCTAGTGATTGGGCATCGCACTGGCATAATGGGGTGCCTCCAGTGGTGACAGGTTTGGTCCTGGGATCTACTCCGTTGATGGCATCCCCAAGGTGAAAAATCTGGGCATCACGGAAGCTCAGGTGTCGTTTGTGGTCCCAAGTGGTTTCTACCACCTAAGGAATGTCGCCCAATTAAGTCACTGATTCCACCAGAAGACCTGCCCTCACTGGTACATGCCTTTGTGACTTCCAGGCTAGACTACTGTAATGCTCTATACTTCAGGGTCAGTGAAGGGATCCTCCGCCGACTGCAGCTGGTGCAGAACGCTGCAGCCAGGTTGCTGATGGGCCTGTCTAGGTCCTGTCCTGTAACCTTGGTCCTGCAGGATCTGCACTGGTTGCCTGTCAGGTGGAGGAAGGTGGTCTTGCTCACTTACAAGGCCCTCATACGGCTCAGGCCCTGGTTACCTGTCTGACCTCCTTACTCCAGCCATCCTGGTATGTTCCCTCCACTCCTCCACTGAGGGTCTCCTGGAAGTTCCGAGGGCCAGGCTGAAAACCTCGGAGATCACTCTTTGAAGTGGCCAGCCTGGCCCTCTGGAACTCACTGCCAAAATCTTTGAGGAGGCCCATTGGTGGAGGTATTAAAAGGGCCTGAAGACCCATCTTTTATGAAAGCATTCTCAGAAGGTTTTAGTTGATTTTAATATTATTTAATTATTTATCAATTTATGTATTGTATATTTGTATGTTGCCCACAAACCCTGTTTTAATATCTGTAATGGGCCCAGAGCCTCCGGGATTAGGCGCCATATATAACATAGAAACACAGACATTGACAGCAGATAAGGACCACTAGGCCCATCTAGTCTGCCCCTTTTACTGCCTACCATAAAGTTGTAGACCCTACTTGCTCTTCGGCTTTATCCAATTGTTAGGTTCCCCCATGCCTGTTCCACGCATGCTTGAATCCCCCACTGTGTTTGCCCCACCACCTCTGCTGGAAGTCTATTCCATGCATCCACCACACTTTCTGTGAAGAAATACTTCCTCATGCTACCCCTGTCTACTACCTCTAACCTCATGTTATGCCCCCTGTTCTTGGCCATCTCCTATTCTGAAAGATGCTACACTTCGGTACCCTATTTATGCCTTTTAGATATTTGAAAGTTTCTATCATATCTCCCTTGTCTCTCCTCTCCTCTCCTCCAGGGTATACATATTGAGGTCTCCCAGTCTCTCCTCATATGACTTTTGGTGCAGGCCCTGCACCATCTTTTGTTGCCCTTCTTTGAACTGCTTCCACCATGTCTACAACCTTACAGAGATGCGGCTCCAAAACTGGACACTATTCCAAATGAGGCCTCACCAATGATCTGTACAGTGGCATTATCACGCCTTCCTTCTGCTGGTGATACATCTCCCTATGCACCCCGGCATCCCACTGGCTCTCCCACAGCCTTGGCACATTGTTTGGCCACCTTTAGGTCATCAGATATGATTACGCTCAAATCCCTTTCCTGTTTGGTGACCATTAGTTTCTTCCCTCCCCATCATGTAATCCTCCCTGAGATCTTGCACCCCAAATGCATGATTTTGCACTTTTCTCATTAAATCTCAGCTGCCACACCTGGTGCATTCCTCCAGTTTACCTAGGTCCCTCCTCATTTTTTCCACCCTCCCGAGTGTCCACCCTGTTGTAGATCTTAGTGTCATCTGCAAAGAGGCACCTTCCTCTCTAGCCCTCTGCAATGTTACTTACAAAGATATTAAACAGGACTGGGCACAGGGCAGATCCCTGTGGCACCCTGCTGGTCACCCTCCTTTCCTCAAACTGACCACCATTTACCACACCCTCTGTCTTCTATCACTCAACCAGTTCCTAACCCAGCTTACCACCTTGTGACCTACTTCCAGGCTGCCCAGCTTGTTCACAAGTCTATGTGGAACAGTATCGAAGGCATTACTGAAATCTAGGTAGGCCACATCCACCGCTCCCCGATCCACGATCTTAGTCACCCAGTCAAAGAAATCAATTAGATCTGATTGACATTACCTTCCGCTGTGAATCCATGCTGTCTCAGATCCTGTGCTCCGCTGGATTCAAGGTGTTCCATGATCCTTTGTTTAAGTAGTGATTCCATAATCTTCCCACTACTGAAGTGAGGCTCACTGGTCTATAGTTTCTAGCCTCCTCTCTACTGCCATCTTTGTGAAGAGGGACTACATCTGCCCTTCTCCAGTCCTCTGGAACCACTCACGTATCGAGTGACTCGCTTAACAGGGCTGCGTGGTGGCGCCAGCACCTCCGTAGTTCCCTTAATATTCTAGGATGTATCCCATCTGGTCCCACTGCCTTGTCCACTTTCAGTTTTGTGAGTTCTTTTAGGATTCTCTCTCTTCCGTAAATGGACTGGTGTCCATCTCCTCCCATATTTGTTCATGTTGCCTAACTGTGGTTCCTCACCTTCTTCTTCTGTGACTACAGAACAAAAATATTTGCTCAGTATTGCTGCTTTCTCCAGGTCCCCTTCCACACACTCTCCTTCTTCCCTTTAAGCCTTACTATCCCACCTCGGTTTTTCCTCCTTGGTAATGTACCTATAAAATGTCTTGTCTCCTTTTGTACCTCCTGTGCTATTGTTACCTCCATTTGTGCCTTTGCGCTCTGACTGCTTTCCTTACCTCCCTCTGTTTATCCAGATACACTAACCTGTCCTCCTCCTGTTAGCTTTCCTTGTATTTCCTGAAAGCCATCTTTTTTGCCCTTACCTTCCTGGCCACTGTCTTTGAGAACCATAGTGGCTTCTCTTGCCCTTGTTTACTTGCCTAATGCAAAGGTTTGTCACCTGCACTACGACTCCTTTCAGATGGGCCGCTGCTCCTCCACTCCCTTTTGTCCCTCCCTGCCAGGGCATGCTTGAGACATATCCCCATCTTAATAAAGTCCACCCTCCTGAAACCGGGACCCTTGCCTTTGTGTGGCTTGACTCTGCCACTGTACTCATGCTGAATCACACTGTGCGATGAACACTGGATCCCAGGTGTTCACCCTCCTTGACTTCCTCAATTCTGTCCCCATTGGTGAGTACCACGTCCAAAATTGCACCCTCCCTAGTGGGCTCTAGCATTAGCTGCCTGAGGTCTGCCCCTTGCACAGAGTACAGGATGCCCTGCTCCTGGCTGAGGCAGCAGCTAGGATGCTCCAGTCCACATCTGGCAGATTGAAATCACCTACCAGTAGCACCTCCCTTTAGCTGCCACTGTGTGGATGGATTTCACTAGAACCCTGTCCACCCTCTCCCCTGTGCTGCAGGTCTGTATATCACATCCGTAAGAACAGCAGTGCCATGGCCTGCCTGAAGGGTGACCCACAGTACCGCCGCCTCCCCTGCATTCCCTGTATCTCAGTTGCCCCAATACCTCCCTGAGGTAAAGAGCCACCCCTCCCTTTTAACCCCTTGTCTCTTTCGAACAGAGTATAACTCGGACTGCTACATCCCAGTCATGGTTTTCAGTATACCATGTTTCAGTAATGGCTACAATGTCCAGGTCAGCCTCGCTATCAAGGCCACCAGGTCTGGATTTTATTTCCAGGCTGTGGGCATTACATACATAGATACATAGATACATAGACAGTGTCAGCAGATAAGGGCCTATGGCCCACCCAGTCTGCCCATTTGAGCTTGTAAGTTCAGTTTGTTTTCCTAGAAGTCTGTTGCACCTTACCCCTGACCTCCAGAATTCCTTTATGTCTATCCCATGCATTCTTAAATCCGTGATTGTTTCAGCCCCACCACTTCCTCTGGCAGGGTGTTCCACTTGTCCACCACCCGCTCTGTGAAGAAATTCTTTCTCATGTTTCCTCTGAATCGTAATCCTCCAACTTCATCCCATGCCCTCTAGTCCTGGAACATCTTTTTCGCTTAAAAATAGTATTGGTATACATAGCCTTCCATATCCTGCCATTTGTCCTTTTATAATCCCTCTGCTGTCTTTTTGCCTCCTCTGTTTGTCCTTCCTCTTTTCAACTCCTTCCCATCTGTCCTCCGCTGTTCCCCTTCTGTGGATTTCATTTCCTCTGGTGATACCATAACTTTATGGTCCTCCATGTTGACTTCACTATCCTGTAGGGTGGGCAGTTTGGTTCTCCTGCATTCTTCACACTTCTTTGAAGGTTTAAATGCTTAATGAAGCATTTAAACTGTTCACTGAGGACAGCAGTCCCCACTGGACAGGTGTAGGCTGTCCCTTTGTACAGGTCCACATTCCTCCAGGTAGGTTCCAGTTCCCAATAAAGTCGAAATCTATTTCTCTGCACCAGCTCTCCTGCCATGCTGCTGAAGTCCTTGTTGCAGAGGTTCCTAGCCACCCCTTGCCGTGGACAGGCAGCACCCTGAGGTCACAGAGCTTGCTACCTGTGCAAGCCCTCCCAACTTCCTGAACTCCTCGTGCACAATTGCTATCCCTGTCTTGTTTCTAGCCAGGTCATTTGTCCCAAGATGGACAATGACATCAAGCTTCCCTGCCTCGCTACTGCTTTAGCAATTCTCTGGATCATCTCTGCATCCCTCTGAGCTGTGCTTCCTGGTAGACACATTACCTCCCTTTCTCCACTGCTCCTGTCCCCAGTTCCACCCCTGGGCTATGGAGTCCCCTACTAGGAGAAGCTTCTTCCTTTGGGTCCTCTCCCACCCACCTGTGGGGTTCTCTTCTGTAGAACCTGCACATTCACCATGGTCACAACTTGGGTATCCCAGTGGGATCCTGCTACTCCTCCAAAACTGTATAGGAGTTTCCTAGTTGCACTGGGTGGGGGACGATTTTGATCCACCCGCCTCACCCTCCCTGAGCCCACTGTAGTCCACACTGTTTTGCTGATCCTTCTTTGAGGTAGTGGGTGTAGACTTGGCGCCCTGGGTGAGAGGATCTCCCTGCATTCTATCCAACTCGGTCTGGAGGCTGGCAATCTCTGCCCTCAGCCCAGAGGTGTGTGCAGATGGGCAGCACCGCAGTTCCCAGAACATCCTTCTGAAGACTGTTGCTCCACATCCATTGCCCCTACACCACTCCCAACATGATCCCTACCTGCTCTGCTTCTGTCTGCCCTGGTCACTGTTAGGAACCTCACTTCTCCTTAGTACTGTAACCCTTTTCCTAGGGACTATGTACCAGGACCCCCAGTTTTTATTATTAATATACAATAGCAGTCTCAAGAAGATATCCTCCCAGGTTATGCAGCACTGCCTGGCTGCCTTCTGTGGCTCACCCCACCCTGTTTTGTGCTGAGCAGGAAGTGGTCACACCTTCCTGCTTAACCATATAAAGCTAGGTGAGCCTGGGGAGGGTGGGATGGGGTGGGTAGGGCAGGGCAATCCACCTGGTCTGTGCTCTGGAGCAAAACAGTTTGAACCACCTTAGGCTCTGTCTGGATTGACTACACAACTCCACTTAACAGCAGGACTTAAAATGAAGGAAATCCTCTGCCACCAGTGAATATTTAATAGTTTGATGCAAATGTCACCAAAAATACTAGCAAACTACAAACAACCCAGCAGCCCACAGAACAAAATCAGCAGCATTTCAATCCTCTGGATTTAAACTAGCAATCTAAAATAGATAAGCAGTATTGCAAACCCCATCTTCATTCAAACAAGCAAAACCAAGTGTAATATTAAAAGTAAGGTACACTTCCTTCAGAACTTGAGCAAGATGGGGACGTGGCCTGACCGAGTAGAGGAATGGATGCCTAATCCAGGAGCTCTGGGCCCATCCGTTAAATATCAGTGCCATCCTGTACAAAAAGACCAGTAATCCAGTACAGCAAGAAAGGAAAAGTAGTTCTCTTTATGGCATCAGCTAAAAACGAGAAAGGAGCAATCCCAGCTGAACTTTCGCCAGCAGCAGCACCAGCGACCAGGCCTGAACCGCCCTGCAGATTACAAGCTCCCTGTTGCTTCCACCGCAAAGATGAGTCGAGTTGATATGGGAGATAAAGAAAGCCACCCAACAATACAAACTCATAGCAATATAGAAGGCTTAATACAATCTTTAAAATTTGATCTGACTCACCAGATGTGGGCTGGCTTTGAAAACATAGTGGCACAACTCACACATTTACAGCAGACGGTGAACAGCTTAAGCGATACAGTGGAGAGCCATTCCACTAGACTGGATGAGGTTGAGCAGAGAGTCAGTGATGGAGAAGATGCTCATAACCGAATAGAAAGCTCCCTACAATCAGCTCTGAGAGAAATCAATCCTGAAAGCTATTCTGGATGACCACGAAAATCAGGAGAGGTGATGTAATATTCACCTCGTGGGTCTGCCAGAAGGGTTGGAGTGTCAGGACTGTCTGGAATTTATAAGAGCATGGCTGAGAAAAGTGCTGGACCTAACTGCAGAGTTAACCTTGAGGTACAGAGGGCCTACCATTTGTCAGGTCACCGTCCGGTCCAGAGAGAGACCGTGCCACTTTATCGCAAGTTTCTACGTTTCCAAGGCAGACAATGGGTATTGGAGGCAGCTAGGCAGAAAGGCCCCATAATGGAGTTGGGCAAGAAAGTCAGCATTTTCCTGATTTCTCTAGATGACTACAGACAGAGAGGCAAGCCTTTGCGGCAGAAAAAGAAAACTCCACAAGCTCAACTGCCAATTCACCATGGCGCACTCCAGCCCGGCTGATCATCAGGCCAAAGAACCGGAGTCTAAATCTTTATGGACCCAGAGGCAGCGATGAGCTACATTACTCAAGTCCTGACACAGAGACAAAATGATGAGGCCCTACAACAAGAGGCGGCTTGAAAGCTGAGCAAGGTATTGTTCATTTTGAAAAAATGTAGCGATGGAGTTGTTGGGGGCAAACATTTTCCTTTAGACTCATAATGGAGCTTGCTCCAGCCTATCATGGCTGGGTCGGAAGGCCTCCTTCAACCCAGTGCACTCAGCAGCCTATATTCCAGGTCTGAAGGATTAAGCAACAGGGCTATAATAGTCATCTCTAAGAAACGGACTGCCTATTTGATTTTATCAGTAAAAGGTCCCAAGCTGACTTCTCAATGACATGAACATTTTGGGACAGTGATCTCTCTCTGCTTTACTTTCTATTTTTGCATGTCTCTATGCTGCTTTATAATAGAGCAAGCTACTGCAGAAAATATACTTTAGGACTTTGGGTCTGATAAAAATCTTAAATCCTGATCGAACTTAACTGGGGATGAGATACCTTATTTTCATTTCAGAGCCAGCTAATCAACATGCTACAGCCATTGAGGTGAGATGGCGACGCTGGATGGGGACACTGGACTCTTTTCTTCTTTTATTTTCTTCTTTCTCTAAACAAATGCTTTGCATAAGGGTGTAAGAGTGATGGTGAGCACTTACAAACCCTAGAATGTATACATTGCCTTATTATGTGGCATTTCTTCCAAGTTTACTGGTTAACTATGTATATACGTGTGGGAGGTGGAAAGGGCTACACAAATGTGCAACTTGTTTATTGAAATTTTTGGGCAGAGGCTCCACAATTTAAGGAAGGTGGAACAATCTGAGTTAAACTGAGAAAAGCATAACTGGTGTGGGCTGGACTCTCTGGGGTTCTCACCAGGAACTCAGGAGGACCCCCTTAGAGGTCCAAGCGCCACCCCACAAGCCGCCTGAAGAAAGTATGACATACAAATATTGGAAAAATAACACAACTGTGGGCCCAGAGGAGGAGGGACAAGCCTCACTTTATCTCCCAAATATGATGGTACAACATAGACTGGTAGTTCATAGCATAATGTACTATAATGGATGGGACCCTCGGTTACATTGCACGAGAGTAGAGGTAAGAGGAAACACCAAGCTAGAATATGGGGACCTTGGGGTGAACAAGGGGATTATTGTTTCTGGGGTTAAAGTTTTGAAAGTTTTACTGTTAGGTAGTTCTGTTTTTTTTTTGCTGAGGTTCAAGGTTTGGAAGAGGGAGGGGAAGGGAGGGAATTTATAGAGGTTTATGGTTTTAGAGGGAACGTGTTGGGATTATGGACAAGTTTGGGGTGAAAATGAAAAACTAAACATCCAACACAAGAGTCACAAAAGAAGGGTACATGCTATGCGATCTTGGCAGTTATGTAAATTAAATAGCCAAAATGAGCATGTTGAAATGTATCACGGAATGTATGAGGCTTAAAACTGTGGTAAAAGGAAAAGGTGTGGTCCTACATAGGAAACAAAATATGACAAATTTTCTTCAGTAGACCCATTTGACGAGGAGGAAGTGAACAGATTGGTGAACTCTTGGAGGGCACACTGCTGGCCTCCGTTTACCTCCAATGCTAGAGGGTAGCAATATGGATATGGCCCCATCTAAGAGTGGAGGTCCATGGTTCCATCTCTGACCCCTATGGCAGATATTTGTTGGTGGATGCCACAAAAGAAGGAACTAGATTTACCCTAGTTTCACTCTATGGCCCTAATGTGGATGATCCAGGCTTTTTCCACCAGCCATTGGTGGTTTTGGCTCCCTAACCTGAAAATATTATTATGGGGGAGGTTCAATACATATTGGAATCTGGACATGGATCATTCAGGTAATAGGGATAGGCCTCCCCAAGAAGTTTGGTTGCTTTGAGAGACTTAGCAAAGACAGGGCACTCCAGGAAGTCTGGAGACAGTATCACCCACACCAAAAGGAGTTCTCCTTCTATTCTCATATGCATAAGTCACACACCGGATAGACTATTTTTGGCATCCCCAAATGTGTTTACTAGAGTGGTTAGCCCCATGCACGGGCCCTTCTGCATATCAGACCATGCCTCTCTGAGTTTGCTTTTCCCACTGGTAGGAAATCTTACCTAGTAGGCAATAGAGACTGGACCCAACTCTCCTTACCTCTCAGGGATATAAATCTTTTATGGAAATGATTCAGGAGTTTTAAAATACAGTAAAGTGGAAGACACCTCAATATCCAATACATGGGAAACCCTAAAAGAAGTTATGTGGGTGCCATGATCTCCTATGCTGCCCAATTATGTTCAGAGGAGACTACAGAAGAAAGGATACTAGAGGCTCAAATAGTTGATTTAGAGAAGCAAATCATGGAGAGCCAGGAGAAAAATAAAATGGGGACCTTAAAACAACTAAAGGGGACACTATCGCAGTCAGCATCCAATAAAATCGAGAGGGACATTCTAAAAGTGGGGGCAGAAACATACTGTATTTTGAGGGAGACATAGCAGGCAAATGGCTTGCATGGAAAGTAAAGAAACAACAAGCCGAAAGGGTAATACTGTCCTTGGAGGACAAGAGGGGATAAGTACCTCGGATCCCAAGCAAATCAATGACATTTTAAATAGTTCTATAAAACCTGTATAAACCGAGGCCTCGGGGAACAAGTCCAGAAGGCTTTGTGGAAAAATCCATCCAAACTCCTCAAGTCAAGAACTGCGAGAAGGTCTGGACTGCCCTGTCACCGCTGCAGAAGTGAAACAGGCTGTCTGGAAATCAAATGTGGGAGAGCCCCTGGTCCAGATGGTATACCCATGGAATTTTACAAGGTCTTTTGAGCAGAATTACAGAATATACTAATGTTGATGATACAAGATACCTTAAGAACAGGCAAATTACTCCCATCCTTACAATTAGCAACAATTATAGTTCTCCCAAACCAGGTAAGGATCCCAATAAACGCAGGTCATACTGTCCCATTTCCTCTTGAACGCGGACTATAAAATCTTAGTAAAATTATTTGCCAGAAGGATAGAAACCATTCTTCTGATATTGATACATCAGGACCAATGTGGCTTTGTCAAGGGCAGACAGGCAAAACACAATCATCCGATGAACTCTGAACATTATGCAAAGGTGGTCGGAAGAGGGAGAGATAGGAACACAGACCTTCTGGCACTAGATGCCGAGGAGGCCTTTGATCAGGTTGAATGGGATTTTATGTTCACCCGTTAAAAAATTCAATTTAGGGCCTCAAATCAGATCCTGGATCAGAGCGATTACACAGCCCCCCAGAGGCATAAATTCACAAATGACACCCTTTCCACGCCTTTAACTTCACTAGGGGGACGTGGCAGGGTTGCCCCTTATTGCCCCTCCTGTATGTATTAACGATGAAGGTACTGGCCATGTCCATTCGTCAAAACCCAAAATACAGGGCTACTCCTTGGAAGGTAAGCATCAGGTTATTTCCTTGTTTGCCCTGTTTATTGTGCTACTACTATTTCTGAGAGATCCGGGACCTCCATCCAGCGTTAACTAAGTTATTTGCAGAATACGGCCCCTTATCTGGCCATAAAATAAACTGGGCCAAGGGTGAGTGGCTCCCTCTGGGAGATGGGGTGCCCCATCCAGATTCGAGGATATAAAATTTCCCTGCTGCCTACATTAAATACCTAGGGTTCATATTCCCGAAAACTGACGATGCTGTTTGACATAAATTATGAACTCCTACTAAGGAAAATCCAGGAGAAATGTGAAAGATGGAAGAACTTTCCTTTACTTTGATTGGAAAGGTGAATCTGGCAAAAATGTTTATTTTACCTCAATGTCTATACCTATTTCAGACATTACTGATTTGGATCCCCAGAGATATTTTAAATCACTAAGAGGAGCCATTGTGATTCTATTATGGGGTAATAAGAGACCCAGAATCAGGCAGGAGGTCCTGTGGAGGAAAATAGGGGGGGGCCTTGGCCTACCAAACTTACTTTTATATTATCTGGCGGCACAGCTATCTGCAATGGATGACCTGACCCCAAAGTTGTAGAGAAGAGAGCTTGGACTGAGCTAGAGGGTGAATCTGAGGAGAACCCTGAGCATATCACTCTTTGCATCTGCGTTGAAATGGAGCTCAACAAAATATATAGCCAACCCCTTTACTAGGACCACAATGAGAGCTTGGCTCATGGCACACACAATAATGGGTTACCCACTACCCTATCTCAGGACGCCTCCATAATGCAGGTATTGTGGACTGTAGGGAAGACACCAGACCCTACTTGTCAGGCATTGAGGTTATGGGCCAAAGAGAGCTTGCATTTAATATACCAGCTGTATGATCAGGGGCATATTCAACAGTATCAAACCCTAGAAAAAATATGGCCTACATCTCTGACACTTGTTTGTTTACTTACAAGTCCACAGTCGCTTGAGGACCACTACAGGGGCATAGAACAGTTTCTAACTCTGCAGAGATCCCCTTTAGAGGAGATTCTGAGAGAAGACTTAAGGACAGGTAATAACAGGACACTGACGAAATGTTATAACACTATGCTGGGCAGTCTACCACCCATTATGGAAAATCTAAGGGAGAAATGAGATAGGGATATGGGAGGTAACGCCTAAACAGAAGGGACTGAGGAGGATTTTATGCAAGGGCATGGCATTCTGAGTTAATAATAGACTAAGAGCAACTCACTTTAACAAACTTCACAGGGCCTACTTTACTCCTTCTTGGTTCATAGGGTTGACACAGAAAGATCAGACCTTTGCCCTAAGTGTAAGGCCCAACAAGGTACCTTTATTCATGTCATGGGAGTACAAAAATTAGTAGATACTGGAACAGCATAACTCCATCATGCAGAACATTCTACACAACAATCAAGTCCTGGGATTAGGGAAGTGATATTGGGGCACGGGCATCTCTCATGAGGGCTCAGGCCTGGATCATCCATTGTGGCCGCTGGCTATGATGGTAGGAAGCAGGTCCTGGGCTACCACTGGGGTGGGGAATCAGTGCCAACAACTGCTGAGTGGGCTCATAAGCTGCTTAAATGCATGAAACTGGAACATACTTAGTATAAAGCTGTGGGTAAGGAGAACAGATATTGGGCAGTATAGGGGCCTCTGGAGGAGGCCATTGGTCAGTCATGGTTTCCAGCATTTTAGAGAAGTCAAGGGTAGTACACAATTGTATCAGGAGTTCCTAGTAACTGTGAAATACAAATATCCTGAAGGTCTGAACTTTTATTTTTATCTTTATCCTTATCAGTTATTGTCCCTATTCTGCTATGTAACCTACAGTCTGATGATATAAATGCTTTGTACATGAAATGCAACTCTGTGTGCTGAATTTTAAAATAAAGTTTGAAAAAAAAAAGAACTTGAGCAAGATTGTGCTTTCTTCCAGGTTCCCAGTTCAAGATTGTGCTTCCTTCCAGCTCACAGTTCAGTTGTTTCAAAGCAGCCTTCACCTTCAATAGATAGGCCCTGAAATTTTACTTTACTTACTTAACATCCATTAGGTTGAAGTTCCCACCATCTGCACCTCCCCTTTTCTACCGTCTTGCCAACTTCCACCAATACCGTATCTAATTAATGGAGGCCTGTAGATCATTCTTGTGCGAATAGTGGCTCCATTCCATCTCCAGGGTGCCCCACAGCACTCCTCTGTTTCCTGTATTCCCTGTATCTTCGCTCTTTATGTTTTCCTCACATAAAACACCACACTCCTTTCCTACCTACCTGGTCCTTCCTGAACAGAGTATAGCCTGGTATGGCCATGTGACAGTCATGGTTTTCAGTGCATCATGACTCGATAATGGCCACAACATCGAGGTTGGCCTCTGCCATGATGGCCTCTAGGTCAGGAATCTTATCTCTCAGACTTCTAGCATTCGCACACATGGCCTTCAGATTTTGTTTCCACAGCTTGTTGCCCCATTTTTCCCTTTTGCCCTACCTCCTTATGCTTCCCTTCCTTCCCCTCTGTCTCTACCACCTACTTCCTTTATTAATTTGCATACTGGGGATTCCTCTCCTTCGGGTTCTCCTTACCTCTACTGCAGCCTGGGGGCAGTTTTGCCTCCCTGATTCCTTCCACCACCACCCTTGGCTACTTTAAAAGTTTATCTGAGTAACATTTAAACTGTCCACTGAGGACTGTGGTTCCCCTCCCAGATGGATGCAGGGCATCACTTCTGTATAAGCAGTTATCCTCCATGTGAGTCCCCAGTCCCGTGTGGCGAACCCCATCTCTCTTCATCATTCCTTCAGCAATGAGTTGAAGCTCCTGATGTGGAGATCCCTCTCCTCCCCATCATAGGACAGGCAGCACCTCAGTGAAAGCCACTGACCAAGCTACCAAGGCTATTCCCCAGATCCCTAAACTCCCCTGCACTAGCCAGGTTGTTAACACGAGTCAAAGTGCTGGGGCAGCTTAGGAGCACATCTGTGGACCTGGGTCCGAGTCTTCTAATAAAAGGATTACCTTTGCATCATTCATGACTGGACCTGCTATTTTGCTTTAAGGCACTGAGTGCAATACGACTTTGATTATTCGTGTTTGTGGGCTGGCTACCCTGACTGTATTGCACCTCCCGTTACTACTTGATAGCAACACTCTTCTGGAACTGCTTGTATCTTGCCTTTGTGCTTGCAGATGGTGGGTGGAGCGTGTCACGGTTGCATCGGGTTCTAGCATAGAACTGTGAACTCCTAGTAAACCAATAACGAGGATCCTGATACTGAACCTACCTAATATGCAGCAATCTGAAGCATCTACTGACTGACAAGGGATCCCTGTTATCTGTGGGAAGAGTTCGATGACCCTGACCTGAGATGAAGGAGAGCCAGAGAGAGTCTACAAGGGATGATACCAAGCTAAAGGCACCCAACGGTCAAACGATGTAGAAAGCCGATTCGGCAATTTAGAGAAACTGCTGATTAAAGAAATTGACATTACATATAATATATCAACTTTAGAAGAATATATTGTGAGGGTTTGGCACCCAGAGGTTTGAGAATTATGGTCTCCCCATCCAGCGCATCTCAGGCTTCTATTTTAAGGACAACTGGATTCATACAGCACGTGAGTGTTCTAAAATCTTTATTGACTTGCTCGTAAAGATGATAATCATAAATTTGAAGAATTACTTAAGAAACTAAAAGAAGCCAAAGCGAAAGTGTTGAGCTTCAAGGAGCATTCCCAGTATGTTGAACTAAATACAAAATTTAAGGTTAAGCTGAAAAAGTATGAAACCGATATAACTGAGAAGAAAACTAACAAGCTAATAAGGGACCAGAATGCTTATGAGAAAAAGGCACATCACCGAGTGGAGTAAAAATCTCTCAGTAAGCAGAGGCCGATCTAGAATTTGTTTTCAGTTTAAGAACAATAAAAAGCATCTAACAAAATAACAGCAGTGGGCATACTGAACCTTTTGGATCAGGATCGGAGGACAGAAGTGGAAACACAAGATGCAGAAAAACAAGGAGGAGCAGGAGGGTGGACAGAGAAGCAGGGGTATAGAAAGGGCTTTGAGAGTCAGGAAGAAGGATGTCCGCTACAAGTGCTGAATATTTCCAACTACACTTTGAGTCAGGGGTATAATATTTCACTTTAGTTGCTTCTTACCGGATTGCTGGTTTTAGGAATGACTGGACACCATAAGTAACTCCTAACAGCTCTGAGGTTTATTCAACAAACATACATTAGATGGATCACCAGGCCTCAGCAGAACTACTACTACAATCAGCTCATGCACTTTCTAAAACCCAGTCTCCGCCCAAGACATACCATTAGCTCAAAACTGCAGGGGATGTGGACTAAACCATTCTACACTGTTACTAGGGTAAGTTACCATATACTACAGGCGAGATTACAGTCTTATAAAGGGACTAAACGTCATACCAACACTCCCTGTCAATGATTTCAACATTTTGTTGATTTGTATAAATTTTCAGAAAACTCAGACTGAAACTTTTCTTCCAAAAGACAAAAATGTGGGAGTTACTGGAAGGATCAGTAGCTTCTGAAGATTCGGATTTTCTTGTCCAGGAAATATATCCAGATTTAACCACAGCACCTGCAATGGATGACTTTGACTCTGAACTTTGACTAACTTTGATTCAAATAGTGATGCTGACCTCATTAATTTAGAAGCACTAGATTCTTGTTAAATGAAAATCAGGGTTCAGATGACCTTTTGACCTCTTACTGTGCTGGAACAGATAATGGTATGTTTAATGCTAAGCACCATATTTCTAGACTTAGGAAGGGAGGTTTATGAAAGGATCCACATTTTGTCCTAATGTTTACAATCAGGTAATATTAGTGTTCAAAAGACTGTATGTAAACAAGTCAGTGAGATTTTAGAGAATAACCTGACACCTAGATATTACAATTTAAGTAAAGAACAGAGAGGTGCTGTAGATGTTTTATCTAAGAGTCAGTCAGTGGTTATCAAACAGGCTGACAAAGGGGTAATGCTGTTTTAAATGCTGAACACTATTATGATATTGAATTAGGACTACTTAATGATGAGAGAAATTATTTAAAATTTAACACTGATCCCATGTCCAAGTTTAAAAGGAGTTATTCTCATTGCTGAAAGTCGCACTTGATAAAGGTGATTGGAAAGAACATGAATTTGACTACATATGGTAGGAATACCCTACCATCCCTAGTGTTTATATATTACCCAAAGTTCACAAGAATCTGGAGAATCCACCTGGTAGGCCTCCAGTCTCCGGTGTAACTCAATAACACAGAACCTAGGTAGATTTGTGGATTTCTTTCTGCAGTTTGAAGTGTCAAGGTTACTATCATTCATCAAAGACAGTACAGATGTTTTGAGGATTATGAGAGATTTGTAGTGGCAAAAACTTTAGGTGGACAGGGATAGACGTAGAGTCACTATACATGTCTATCCAACACCACCAGGGCCTGGCTTCTGTGAAATACTGGATGGAATTGTTAGCAGTTACTGATGAGGTTCCACATGAATTTGTCCTTGAGGCTACGGAATTTTGTTAACACACAATTATTTTGAGTTTATGGGGCAATTCTACTTACAAAAGTGTGCACGGCTATGGGTGCCTCTATGACACCAGTTATGCCAACTTGTTCTTAGGCCATTGGAGAAGTACACTGTTTTTGATACAAACCAAAATCCCTACCTCAAACACATTAAATTATGGTACCGCTTTATTGATGATGTGCTGTGTGTATAGGAGGGATGAGACTTTAATACCAGATTTTATTTCCTGGCTTAATAACAATGATCTCAATCTAAAATGTATATACATCAGTGGCGCCTATACACTCAATTTTCTGGACCTCACACTCAACAGCAAATTTAGAGTCAGGCAAATTGACACCAATGCTACAGAAAGCCCACGGCTATGAATTCCTTATTACAGGCTTTGAGTGCCTCACAATCTGAAGAAATCAATATCTTATGGTCAACTACTTAGACTACGGAGAAACTGTAGCTCAGACACAGCATTTACAGAGCAGGCAGATGAGCAGTTACTAGATTCCTGGATAGGGTTACAGCATGGAGTTACTAACAGAAATCAGACATAAGGTTTTAGAGGTAGATAGCAGATTCCCTATTGCAGAACACTGGGAGAGACACAGATAAACTAAATTAAGTACCACATACTTTTGTCACTGAATTCAAACCATTTAGCTGGACGAATGGGAAATGTTCTGCACAAGAACTGGCCCATACTTCTTAGTGACACTGAAGTTGGTATGGTGGTAGGGGTTAAACCAGTGGTAACGTTTAGTAGAGGCTGTAATTTGAAAGACAAACTTATACACAGCAGAACACCTAAAAAACATTACCCCCAGCACTTGGCTCCCCACAAGGCCAAGTGGTTTTTACAAGTGTAGTCGCTGCAATGTTTCTAAGTATGGAGTCACATGTAAAACCTTTACCCACCCTTTACATGAAAACATGACAGTTGAGATAAGGGGACTCATCACCTGCGATACCCATGTATGTGGTATATGTGCTATGGTGTACCTGTAGCTTTATTTATGTGGGCAAAACTGTCAGGCCTCTTAAACAGAGGATACAAGAGCATGTTATCGCTCAATCATTAACAGCAGGCAGGATACACCTGTAGAAGTGCACTTCAACACAACACATGCTTCTTGTCCGGATGATCTGAGATTTCTAGGACTAGAATGGATACCTCCTATGAAAATGGAGGACAGGCCTAATTTATTGCTGGAAAAAGACAGCATGTGGATTTTCAGACTTAAGAGTGTCAAGCCACAAGGTCTCAGTGACAGATGGGACCTAAAACCCTTCCTAAAAACAGAACAAATTGTGATGGATCAAGTAGTGACTACTTTAAATGCCATAATGTGAATTTCTATAAAATGTTAGATTTTTTTTACCTATACTCTTCTGTTTAATTAACACAGACCTTTCTCTTGTTCTCTCCTACAGGGCATTTTCTTTTAACACTGAATTCTGACCCTTCCAGGAACTTCTGTATGGAATGCCTCATTAACAAGGAGGTCCTAACATTAGCTGCCATGAAAGAATGTTTAAGTAGCCTTGATAAAGGTAAGGTTTGGACTTTATATCCCTTTAGTCCTTTTTGTTTGAAATGTTGTAAATGGACTTGCAGCATTTTTCTGATGTATACCCTGAGGTGCATTCATTTTAGTTAGAGATGGCTCTAACTGTTAATGTATTTTGGAGGAGCTACCTGGCAGCTCCAACTAGTTCTGTGAATAGGGATATTCCTGGTTTAATTCTTTTAATACATATTGCATGTTCATTTTGTTCACCTAAGTTAGTTTATTGTTTGTGTGCACTATAAAGGGTTGCTTCAATTTTGTAAGGTTCACCCCGAGGAAGACTCACTGCACACTGAAAAGCTGGGACAGCATAGGAGCACATATGTGGACCTGGGTCCCAAGTCTTATTCTAATAAAAGGATTAGCTTTGAATCATTTATGACCTGACCTGTTATTTTGCTTTAAGGTACTGAGTGCAATATAACTTTTTGATTACTCCTGTTATTAGTCTCCAGGTAGACAATGACATCTGGCTCTCCCTCCTGTTTGCCCTAACGATCCTCAGGATCTGCTCCCCATCCTTTTGGGCCATGGTGCCACGTAAGCACCTGGGCTGCCCCTCTCCCCAAATTATACCCCTCACAATCGAGTCCCCATGAGAGTTGCTTCCTCCTTTTCTGGTGTCCTTTACCACCCTCCTTGAGGTCTCCACTGCTGAAGGCCCCCACATCCTACCTGGTACTACTGCAGGTGCCTTCTCCTGGCAGTCCCACCCCACCAGAGTAGCACAGGAATTACATAGTGGTACTGGTTGAGGAATGTGCCACTATCCCAGCACTCCCACCCTTCCAGAGAGCTGTTCCTTCTCCTAGAATCCTCTGAGAGTAATGGTGGCAGACTTAGTGGCACATGGGTGGGGAAGAGGTCCCCAAATCCTTGACAACTTGGCCTGGAGTCTAGCTATCTCCTCCCTCAACCCAGTGAGGTGTGTGCAGATGGGGCAGCACTGCAGTCTCCAGGAATCTCTGAAAACTGCCACCCTACAGCCACTGTACTGCGCTACTGCCAGCATTCTCAACTTCTGTTCTCCCTGTTTTACCTGGAAATACATTTGTACCCTTACCCCTGATAGTGTGTTTCTAGTTTCCCCTTTTGTTGTTTCTGTGTTCCCCGTGCCTTGTTTAAATCTCTTCATACCTCTACTCTAGATGAGTTGTTGCTCCTATTCCCAGTTTTAGCTACTTTGACCTTCTGCCCTTCCAGCAGTGACTGTTAGACAGCAGTGAACAGGTGCCCTTCCGTAGTTGACTGATAGAGGTCCTCTGCTGCTTCCTGCTGATGCCCAAGGCGCCAGACACCTGTTCCACTCACTCGCTGGGACACAAATGTGTTGGACACGTTTGAGTGGAAGTGCTTTATAGTGCTCTTGTAAGAGGCATTAAGCCTCTGTCAGCTGCACCCCCAGTTACACACCTGATTCACATGACTTCCTGAATCTGCTCAGCCCGAGATTAATCTCCTGAGCTAGTTTACCCCACATCAGCTGCTATGATTTTAAAAACAGGTTTCAAAGTTCTTCAAACACTGCCTGCAAATCTCTTTTTCTCCCCATTTACCCTACTACTTTTAGTATGAAGAAATATAAATAAATATCAATATACCTAGTTTTCCTAGGTCTAGCCATGATCAGGTGGACATCCTACTGGCGGCACGGCTAGGGCCAGGGCTTTAAAGAGCAGCAGCATCATCTCTCTCCCCGGACTGAAAGGTTCAAACAGGTCTAGCCCTTGATCGGGCGGACATCTTGCTGGCGGCACAGCTATGGCTTTAAAGAGCCAACCACATCATCTCACTCCCCAGACCCAAAGGCTCAAAACAGGTCTAGCCCTTGATCAGGCGGACATACTGCTGGCGGCACGGCTAGGGCTTTAAAGAGCTGGCATCATCTCTCTCCCTTGACTGAAAGGCTCAAAACAGGTCTAGCTCTTGATCGGGCAGACATCCTGCTGGCGGCATGGGTAGGGGCTTTAAAGAGCCAGCCACATCATCTCCTGTCCCAGACTGAAAGGCTCAAACAGGTATGGACTACTCAGCTTTACTGGACTTGGAATCCCAGAATCCAATTGGCTGTTTTCCTGCACTGAAGTTCGTTGTTGGCTGCAATCTGTGAAGGGCAACTCCCGCTTGATGCTTGGCTCTCGATTCTCCATCTACAGCTTGTTGGCTGTGCGGTATATGGGCTGCCTTCGTCAGTAGAAATTTTTGACCTCGGAATTATTTTAAAAATGCTGTTCTTTTTCTTAGCTGTAATGTAATGCTTAGAGTATAATCTTCAGACTCTGAACTATTTTCATAAAATGCTGTTCTTTTTAATTTTTTTCCTAGCTGTAGTGTAATGTTTAGAGTACAGTTAATTCACATGGATGCACTGCCTGTATCTGCTTAACCTTTGCTAAGAGCCTCTGCTATCCCTGAGACCTTCTTCTAATCACTTCCCTGTATCTGTCTTGCCATCTTTCCACCTACTATTACCATGTCCACCTTTCTCCTAATGCCAGCAGGCTATCTAAGCTGTACCAGTGGTGTCTTACTATATTTGAATTTCTCTGCTGCTTGGCACCATTTCTGTCACCCCCTCACAGAGCAGTCTGGTTTCGTCTCTCGCCTCCCACCTCCTCCATAGCTCACGGCCCTTTTCTCTACATATGCCCATCACTCTGCTTGTTAACTGGGTAATTAATCCCCTGGCTTTATCCTCTAGTGTCTCTCCCCTGCCTGTGTTTAATTCTCCTGCTGAACTCTCCCACCTACAATTCCTTCCCTGGTCTCTCGCCCTCTGCCCTTTATTTTCCTTAACCATGCATTTTCTCTTTTCCTAGATCTAGCCCTTGATCAGGCGGACATCCTGCTGGTAGCACTGGCTGAGGAGCTTTAAAGACGACCGCATCATCTCTCTCCCGCGGACTGAAAGGCTCGAAACAGGTATGGACTGCTCAGCTTTACGGACTTGGAATCCTGGAATCCGATTGGCTGTTTTCCTGCACTAGAAGTTCGTTGTGGCTGCAATCTGTGAAGGGCAACTCTGCTTGAAGCTTAGCTTCTCGATTCTCCATTCACGGTTTGTTGGCTGTACAGCATTTTATTTATTTTATTTAAAATTGGTGGCGGAAAGGCACACTGAGCCAAGGCTCGTTTCCAGGTGTGACCCAGGTACAAGGTGTACACTAAGAGCTAAACAGAGAAATACAACAAATTCTAATTACAGGACAAGTACAACAGTAGTGTTCATGGCAGCGTAGTTAATTTCTAAATATGGGCTGCCTTCTCCTCAAGAGAGATTTTTACTGTCCATCCCACCCCTCCACTGGCCTATTAAATACAATTAAGCCCCACCTTTTTCTGCCTGCTCTACACGACTGGCGCATTCTGCTACAATAACTAAAGGGTTACTGTCGCACTCTTCTCCTTAGGAGTTCAGCTTTGTCTGCACAAATAGTAGGGGCTTGACAATGACTCTGCTTCTCATAATTTTTGTTGCTTATTCGGCCTGTTACATCCCACATCAAATCCCCTATCACAGCATCGCTCCCTCCACAGGCATGTCGCAGTCGTTAATACTACCAACACAAATTAATACTGCCCGTTTCCTTAATCTTACATTAATCTGCTTGTCACTACCCCAGGACATCTATATATTGTCTGGGCATTATACCTACCCCCACTGGCCAAGGTCCTTACCACCAGCATCCTCTCCTATTCTAGTGCAGGTCATTCCTTTGGGGTCAGGATACTCCTGTTCGCCTCCTTGGGCCCATATAGACACCACTCGACACTCCCCTCAGTCAACCAAACACAAATTTAAAAGAGGGCATTTGTCTGTCTCCTTAGGTCCTCCTTTCTGCACTCTTACAAGTCCTGCTCCTATTCTTATTTGTTCGAGACAGCGTTAAACTTATCCCTGGTCCCATTGCTCCAGTTCTGGCACCCTCCCAACTGTCATGACTGAAGGAATGAGTTTTTCTTCATATCAATATTTGCAACCTGTTGAAAAATTTGATCTCATGCAATCATGGTTCACCCACACCAACCCAGATGTACTGGTTGTCTCAGAATCTTGGCTTAGACCAACTGATGAGGATCACAAAATCAGTATCCCTCATATTCCATCTTCGAACAGATAGGAACAATAGAGGAGAGGGCAGTAGGGGCTATTTATAGTCACAATAAATATACTGCTACAGTTATGGACTCTACCTCGGCACATAAGGAATTTGAATGCCTTACTATCAAGATCCAGCTTTCTCCCTCTGTCTCCCTCGTTATTGGCTACACAGACCACCCTCTGCAGGACTCAAAATCCGGGACCTCCTGGGTTCTATTCTCGACACATCCTCCTCCTCAGAGGTTGTCATTCTGGAGGACCTCAACCTTGATTGGATCACAGAATGCTCTAAACCTTTACAAGAACTGTGTGATTCACTGGGGCTAACACAATTAATATCAAAGTAACCCACCCTAATGTCAAAATTCAGAGCGTGGTATTGTACTTGATCTGATCCTGGTTAATAAGCCCCATCTCTTCACGCACTCTGCTGCCTTCTTCAATAACCTAAGTGAACACTGTTTTATTGCCTGTATATGGTCTGCGCTAAACCTATGTCTACCTCAGATATATTTTCAAGAGAAACCACCGTAACCTAGACTATTCTGCCTTCATCTCCGACCTGTAGCACTCTAATTGGCAGGACTTTTATTTGGCCCCATTATATCTGCGCATATGGGATATTCCATAGGATAGTTTTAAACGCCATAGATCGACATGCTCCCCTAACTAAAATACGAACAAAGACAAAATCTTGTCCCTAGTATACCCTTAGCCTCAGGTCTGCCCTACTTCACAGGGACTCACTCTGGAAGAAGGCACGAGAACAAAGATCCTGGCTGACTGGGCTGGTTAGGGGGCCAGGAATCTTTGCATAAAACTGATCAGGAAAGCAAAGCTGATTACTTTTGTAACAAATTAGACTCCTCCGCCAGCTGCTCAGCAAACTTTTGACAAACTCTAAAAAGATATCCGAAGGTCACAGGCGAGTAACTCCCTCCTACAAAATTATAACTGAAAGCACCTCCACTACCGATAAATCAAAAATCCTTGAACTGCTAAACAATCACTTCACCACAGCCGGACTTGCCTTCAACTCTTCCCCGGCTAGCCAACTATGCGACCAGCTTTGTGGACAGGCCCAATCTAGCCCTTACATCACTGCCTCAGGCTCGGATCCTGTGTTCTCCTTCTCCCTGTCTCCCTAAAAAGATGAAGACTCATCCTAGGTCTGGAAACCAAAATAAAGCACTGGTGCCGATCTAATTGATCCTTATTTTATCAAGATAGGCTGTCATGTGTTATCCATACCAATAACTCACCTCTTTAATATGTCTCTTGAACAAGGGGCCCTATGCACCATCTGGAAAACTGCCCATGTCATACCTCTCTTTAAGTCAGGTGACCCTGACTTAAATAACTATAGGCTTATCTCCTCCTTCCCACCCTCTATAAGTTACTTGAAAAAATAGTTAACACCCAATTAAGAAATTATCTAGAGTCTTCAAACTTACTTACACCTGTACAATCTGGCTTCAGACCCTGTCATAGCACTCTCACTGCATTAGCCAAAGTCTCAAATGACTGGCTGAAAGCCCTATATGCCAGAAAACATGTATGCACCTGGTTCCTTGATATGAGCAAGGCTTTCGACACTGTGGACCATGCCCTGCTGTTGAATACTCTCCGAATTTTGGTATGGACACTACGACCTTAAGTGGTTCAATAGTTATCTTGTTTTGGTCATTATCAACAGGTTAAGGCTGATGGTGATATATCTAACTTAACCCGCTCCGAAGAGGTGTCCCTCAGGGCTCCATTCTGGGCCCTCTCTTATTTCTGACCCTACATCAGCAACATAGACTCCGGCATAATCTTGGCCAATATCCACCTATTTGCTGATGATACAGTTATCTACATAGATAGACCTCCCAAACTGGCATGCAGGGATTTATAACTGATTTTAACCAGCTGCAGCTCAATCTCTTGAACCATAAATTGCTACAGAATCGAAAACAACAAAGGCTATGTTTCTCTTGCAATCCACCAGAAGCAACCAAACTTCTCTTACCTCCTCAATACCTAAAAGTAACACCCAGCTTGGTGAACCTTTAGAATATGTGACCAGGTTCAAATACTTAGGTGTATGGGTGATCACAAGCTTACTTTTTCTGATCATATCGAAGACGTGAGTGAAAAGTTAAAGCAGAAGAATTTTAGGACTAAGCACTTACTTACCAGGAAGCCAAAATCACTCTAGTTAACTCTACCTTTCTCCCCTTTTAGATTACACAGACATCATCTACGGCCAAAACACTAAACTAGACACACTTCATCACTGCGCATTAAGGTTGATCACAGGTGCCCCTACTCAACACATCACTGTTTTTTACTAGTTAGTAGGCTGGACCTCGCCGGTTTTAGGCGTGAAAAAACGCAGCCATCTGGATGTTCAAAGTCATCACCCATCTGCTTCCTCAGTACATCTCTGAGTGCCTTCCCTGCTGTTCACCTAGTAGTTATACTCTGAGGAGCCTTTCTTACTTAACCTTTACTGTCCCCAAAGTTTGAAACAGATTTGGTAGCTCATCCATAAGTTTAACTCTGCCCAACTTATGAAATAAACTACAAAACGATGAAATTGGCATATCCAATGAAGTTGGCTACTTTCCAATCCCTGTTTTCACAGTCTTTTACCAAATCCTGCAAGTGTAATCGCTGATGAGCTGTCTGATTATATCCTACTTATTGTATGGTCCTTTAATTTATCTTGTCCTTGTACCTTTCAGCCTTCCTTTTCTTTCTCTAATCTTTTCTACTTTCCTGAAGAATCCTATCTTTATTTATATATATATATATATATTATACACTATGCATAATTAGATAATGTCTGCTAGTACCTGTATTGTGTCAACCTTTTTCCTGGCTGTTTATTATCTACCTTGGTATTGTGTTTTTCTGTTCCCATAGTAGATTGTCATTTAATTACCTGCAATGTTAAACATTATGTTCTATGTATACTGTTGTTGTATCACATTGTCTTGTACTTCATTGCTCAGGTCCACCTTGGTAAAATAAAGATTGATTAACTGAAGGTAAAGCTAGGTGCTTTCACTCCTCTGTCAGCAATGTCTGTTCTTCTAGCTCAGGACCCTGACTCCAGGAAAGTATGCAGACTGTCACGCTTAATAGAAGCAGGCCTATATTCTCCCAGGCTGGTCCCAGTCTAAAATGTAGCCAAACCCCTCCTCTCTACATCATGCCTTCAACCAACTGTTGAAAGTTCTAGTGTGAGTATCTCATCTTCCTTTGGCCGCATACAGGTAACACTCTGATAAACACCATCATTGTGCACGGCGTCCCCAGCTCCCTGCAACTACCCTGCACTCTTCCTGAATTTACCACTTCTGACAGCTTCAATGTTCTTTTCCAGAATTATAAACAGTACTCCAGATGCAGTGGAACTGAGGCCTTGTAGAGTGGCAGGATTACTTTACCAACTGCTGGTCACCCCCTTTTAATGCACTCCAGAATACTGGCCCTTGACAGTGGCCACACATTGCTTGTCATACTTCAGCCCCGTGTCTGTAATGACTCACGAGTTTTCCCACCACAATGGGGAGAGCCCCCCCACAATGTAGATACTACCTCAGTTTTTCCTCCCAAAGTGTAGCACCTTGTATTTGTCTAGAGTGGATCGAGACTCAAGGTGCTCGACTAAATTCTCAGCTTGTTCAGGTCCTCCTAAAGTTTGTTCCCAGCTTTAAGCAAGTCCACCACCCTGGCTAGCTTAGTGTCATTAGCAGACTTAAAACAGCCTACTAGAGACCCTCATTTCCAGATTACTGATACAAAACGTTGAACAGAAAGTGCCAGCTCCGATCCCAGAGGGATGCCGATTAGTACTCCTCTCGACTCAGAATGGTGCCCCATCCACCACAACACTCTGCTTCCTGCCCCTGCCTCAGTTAGCAATCCATTTTGAATGTCACACTGGTGTACTCTGACCAGCTTGCATGTGCCACAGTGTCAAAAGCCTTCCTGAAGCCCAGATAGACAAAGTCTATGGCCCTGCCCTGTTCACCTCCTTGGTTACCCCACTAAAATGAGCAAACTGGTTTGGCATAAATTACCTACCATAAAGCAATGGAAGGGGCATGAACTCTGGCCTCAACCTAGTGCTTCATTATTCTATCCTTGATAGGACCTTGTCCAACACTGATGTCAGCTTGACTGTCTTGAAATTGCTCAGGTTCAGCCTTGCCCCTTCTTGAACATGGGGATTAGAGGATTTGCCCTTCCTCTTTTCTCTTAATAAAAGTGAGAAACTGTCTACCATGTTGGTGTTACCACACAAAACAAGTCTGCTTACAGTCCTTGATGAACTCCAACTGCATAGTTCCTGAAACCTGGGAACACCCCACACAGTCTTGCCACTCATCATGATGCGGTCTGTGGAAGGAGACTACTGCATTATGAGTTGCTGGATGGTTTGGGGCATTCCTACTGTTTGTATGTCAGTAGAGGTTCAATTTGCCCGTGCCCTTTTTCCTTGAGGTAGTTTGTAGGAATCTTGGGTCATCCAAATGCAAACCAATGAATATGTCAAAAATAGGATGAACTCCACTAATTATTAAGTTTCAGTAATTTTATTTCTTTTCCAAAACACCTACGGGCGACAGTTTCATGGTGTCAGCCACTTCATCAGGCCCATATGATGTGGGGAATATAGGAATGGGTGACATTGTCTTGAGTGAGTTCTGTATACTTTGTTTTTAGGATTGAAAAAGAAAGTAATTTAACTTGTTATAACAAGTTATATAAAACAAACAAAACACAAAATCAAACTTTTGCTTTCATTTTCCTCCTAATTACTCTGACCAGGATATAAACCCAGCAACTTATCTGGAATGGATATTATTTATTTATTTTATTTAGTTTTTTGACGGGTAAGTGCACTAGACAAATCCTGACTATTTTCAGGCATGACCGGGGAGGGGATACAGATGAATGCCAACTGACCTTGAACCAGATTAAGCTGTAGTTGGTATTTTTAGTGAATGAGGAAATTTGGCCAGGACACTGGGGAAATTCCCCTTTTTCGATACATGCCATGGGATCTTTAACATCCACCTGAACTACCACCAATCCAGGCAGATGGGACCTCGGTTTAACGTCTCATCCAAAGACGGCACCTCAGAAGTGCAGCACCCCTTCATGCTGCACTACAGCATCAGTACTGGGATATTAACTCAAGTGCCAGATGTGAGACTGAACCCCAGCCCTCTGATCTCCTGGCCTCAAGCATAGTGAAAGCCCTACTGAGCCACTGACACTTGTTAATTATTAACTGCAGGTACTGCAGGACACTTTTCAGAAGGGCAGTTTTATAAGATTTAGGACACTGTCTTACATGCTGGGCCACTGGAGATGTAAGGGCTCAGCTCCAGGCAGCATGGGCAGAGATTGCACGCTTCAAATTGCATATTCAGGAGGAATTATATTATAAGAATGCCTGCCATTTCCCCAACATCCAACAGAAGCACCTCAATGACAGAGGTAGTTGGTCCAGGAGGTTGGCAGGTGGTTAGGAGGGCAAATCAGGTGCCCCATCACTTGGTGCTTTCCAACATATCAGCTCCACAAACCATATAAAACTACAAACAGGTATCTGCCTCTATCTCTGAAATCAAACAAAGGGACAGAGGACACTGCAGAGCAGGATACTGCAGCACAGGAGCTAGCACAACAAAACTCCCCAAAACAGGAACCAAAACAAAAAGCAAAAGAAAATCAAAAACTTCTGATCATAGGAGACTCCATGATTCGGGAGTTGATACCTATCTCCAGCCAGGGGAATGGTCAGATGTCTCCCAAGTACATCAGCGTGAGAGACACTGACCACATTGCTAAAATTGTACAGGAAGCAGGAGAAACATCGATGTCCTGGTACACATAGGACTATCTGATCTCACCAGCCGTCAGTTGTGCAGACCAAGGAACACCTGACCAGGCTGGGTGACTAACTATCATCCATTTCTCACGGCATCTCCTTCTCTGAGATCCTGCCAGTCTGGAAGAGGGGGCAGATGAACAGAAGGTCAGAGAATGGGAGATGGGGAGCTAAACATGTGGCTCAATGGCTGGTACCAGGAAAAAGGACACAAATTTGTAGGGAACTGTCAACGCTTTGGGAGCAAAAGTTCTTTAAATTTGATGGACTGCATCTGACTAAGGAGGAGTCAGTGTATCAGGGTAGAAGTTTGACATCTTTGCAGAATATTTAAACTAGCAATGGGGAGAGGGTGCAGCACCGACATCGTCAAATGAGAAGAACCCCCAGCTAGTGGTCAAACAGGAGTTCAGAATGTTTGTAGTTCATTTGCATCACCAGGTAAGGAAAAAGTCCGGCTCCTCATACGACACACAGGGAAAGCAGACCTAAGCCAACAACTAACACACCAAATCTGGCCAATGGAAAATCATATGAATGCCTGCGGTCTGGGGAAACAAGGTCCCAGACCTGCAGGCAATAATGACAGAGGCTAAACTGGACATAGTAGTCATTAGTGAGACATGGTTTACCAATAACCACCCTTGGGAGACTTCAGTACTTGGCTATGTACTGTTCAGAAGAGACCGAGGTGGCAAAACGGGTGGGGGGGTGGAGGCCCTTATGTCAATGAAAATATCAAAGCTACAGAAATTCAGAATACATCTAAGGAGCCAGAAGAACTGTGGGTCACCCTGGAAACAGGAAATGGGACAGCCATATGAACTGGGTTGTCTACAGGCCTCCACACCAGGGGAGGACATAGACACATTACTGTTAGAAGATATACAAAACATGACAGCTAAAGGGGAGGGTCTGATAATGGAAGACTTCAACATGCCAGATACAGACTGGTCAATACAAGCAGGAACATCTGCCAGAACTAGGCACACAGTGGATTCCCTGCAGGGAGGGCCTCAAACAACTGGTACAACAACCCACAAGAGACAGGGCTATCCTAGATCTAGAACTGACTAACAGGGAAAGGACCACAGCTCTCCAGGTAGAAGGTCACCTGGGGCAGTGACCATCACATGGCATGGTCCAAGTTTGGCCACTAGATCATCCCATTCCAAGGCAAACATATGGGGCTTCAGAGGAGCTGACTTTGATAAGATGGTCAACAGAGTTGAGCTAGCCATAAAAAAAAATACAGGTGAGGGGTACAGGCAAAGTGGGCAAGCATTAAAGATGCAATACTTGAAGCAACATCTCATTGTGTTAGAGAAAAGGAAGTGCAAAAGAAGAAGGAAACCACGTTGGTTCTCAAAAACAGTAGCGAAAAGGTCAGAGCCAAAAGGCTGGCCTTCAGGAAATGTAAGGGAATGCAGCGGGATGAAGATAGGAGGCATACTTCCCTAAGGGAAGCAGGAAGACAGTAAGGCAGGCAAAGGCCTAAACTAAGAAACACTAGCATGAACAGTAAAAGAAGGTGACAAGACTTTCTATAGATACATTAGTGAAAGGAGAAAGTCCAGAGGTGGTATTGCTAAGATCAAAGGGGATAAGGGGCGTGTGAGGAGGACCATGTAAAAGCATCTATCCTAAATAGATACTTCTGCTCAGTATTTACTGAAGAGAAGGTAGGGCAGGGCCCACAGCTCAGCACCATGGACACAGAGGGAAGGAGGTGTGCACTGGTCCCTTCACAAAAGAAAGGGTCCTACAAGAGCTCGATAAGCTCAGGGTGGACAAGGCAATGGAACCTGATGGCATACATCCCAGGGTACTAAAGGAGCTAAGGGGAACTAGCAGAACCATTATCAGAGCTGTTTAGTGAATCTGTGAGCACAGGAGAGGTCCCAGAAGACTGTAGAAGGGTCATGTCATCCCGCTCCACAAGAGTGGTAGCAGGAGGAGGCAGGGAACTACAGATTAGTCAGCCTTACCTCAGTAGTGGGCAAGATTATGGAGACACTTCTTAAGGAAAGGATAGTGCAACACCTGGAATCCATAGGAGCACAGGATCCAAGACAGCATGAGTTCACAACAGGAAGGTCCTGTCAAACTAATCTCATAGATTTCTTTGAGTGAGTAACCAGAGTGGTGGACCAAGGGGAGCGGTTGATGTCACTACCTTGACTTCAGCAAAGCTTTCGATACTGTTTCACATAGAAGATTGATTAGTAAGCGGGTGGGTCAGAAGTTGGTCAACTGGGTGGCAAACTGGTTGATGGGCAGAAAACAGAGTGTGGTGGTAAACAGTATACAGTCAGAAGAGATGCAAGTCACAAGTGGGGTACCTCAGGGATCAATCTTGGGCCAGTCCTCTTCAATATCTTCATCAGTGACATTGCAGATGGACTGGAGGGTAAGGTTTGTCTGTTTGCAGATGACACCAAGATCTGCAACAGAGTAGATGATCCAGATGGGGTGGGCAGAATGAGAAGAGATCTGGATAAACTGGCAAAATGGTCAGAAGAGTGGCAACTGGGGTTTAACGCAAAGAAGTGCAAGATCATGCACATACATAGAATTTGATGGCAGATAAGGACCGCTTGGCCCACCCAGTCTGCCCATTTCCCTACCTGATGGATAAGCTGCAGATCCTAGTTAACCAGCAGCCTACTTCCTACCCCACCCCTAGAATTGCCTTATGACTATCCCATGCATGCTTGAATTCCACCACTGTTTTTGACTCCACAACCTCCTCTGGAAGGCGTGCTCCATACATCCACAACCCTCTCTGGAAAAATACTTCCTTAAATTACCTCTGAGCCGCCTCTTCTATTTTCAAATTGTGCCCCTTGTTCTTGCACACCTCTTTTTGAAAGATGCTACCCTCTTGACTTTGTTGATTCCGCTCAGGTACTTGAAAGTTTCTATCATGTCCCCTCTCCCTCCTTTCCTCGAGGCTATACATATTAAGTTCCTTAAGTCTCTCTTCATATGTCTTCTGGTGCAGACCCTGCACCATTTTAGTTGCCCTCTCTGGACAGCTTCCATCCTGTCTATGTCTTTATGGAGATTGGGTCTCCAGAACTGCACGCAGTACTCCAGATGTGGTCTCACCAGCTGTCTGTACAGATGGATAATAACTTTGTTTTCTACTGGTGATGCCTCCCCTATGCATCCTAGTATTCCCCCAGCCCTCCTTGCTGCCCTCTTACATTGCTTGCCCACCTTTAGGTCATCTGATATGACTACCCCAGGTCCCTTTCCATTTTTGTTGTTGTTAGTATCTCACCCCCATTGTGTACTCTTCGGCTGGTTTTTGTTTCCAGGTCATTACCTGCACTTCTTACTAAGAGAAACCAGAAGCCACCTATAGGCTGGGAGGAGTTGCTGGCAGTCACAAGGGAAGAAAGAGACTTGGGCATCATCATCACAGATTACCTGAAATCATCCAAGCATACCACTAAAGCAGTAGGTAAGGCTAGGGAGATGTTGGGGTGTATTAGTAGGGTATCACAAGTTGTAAGAGGGAGGTAATAATCCCTCTTACAAGACACTGGTTAGGCCCCATCTGGAGTACTGTGTGCAGTACTGGAGGCCACACCTTCACAAGGACATTAACCCAACTGAGGCAGTCCAGAGAAGGGCAACCAAAATGGTGCAGGGACTGCATCAGACAACATATGAGGACAGATTAACGGAGCTCAACATGTATACCCTAGAGCAAAGGAGGGAGAGAGGTGATATGATAGAAACATTCAAACACTTTAAGGGCATTAACAAGGTGAAAGAGTCTAACATGTTTCAATATAAGAAAGAATAGCAGAACAAGAGGACACAGCATGAGATTAGAGGGAGGCTGATTAAGGGGTAATGTGAGGAAGTTCTTTTTCACAGAAAGGGTGGTGGATGCATGGAATGGCCTACCTTGGGAAGTGGTGGATATGAATACAGTGCAGGGCTTTAAACAGGCATGGGATAGGCATAAGGGAGCAATACAGATGAGTATGAATAGATAGGCCACTGACAGAGCAAAGGCCGATGGCACATTCTATAAGGTAGAAAAAGAAATGGGCAGACTGAATGGGCCTTGCAGTCCTTATCTGCCAGTCAACTTCTATGTTTCTAAATACAACATTAACAGACTAGCTGAAAGAAATAAGGTACAAAAAGATTTGTTGAAACTGTTAAGTTACATTAGAAGATAAAGACACACTGACTGACTATGAGTAATGTTTTAGGGGAACTAGAATGCTCTATCTGCTGTTTTAAAAGCAACAAAAGATTAAGAAATGAAGTTGCAGCCATGGTGCTTTGGGGATTTTTGAGTAAAAGTAAAGATTGTGGAATTTGTTGATAGGGGACACTAGGGTGATAGTGATATAAAAATAATTAGATATTTTCTATAGTATTATATTTATATTTTAAACAGAACTCAGTTTTGGGCCTGATGAAGTGATGACACCATCAAAATTGTCACCCTGTGTGGTGTTTGGAAAATAAAGATTACTGAAACTTAATCATTAGTGGAGTTCATCCTATTTTTTGACATATTCCTACTCTTTTGGGAAATATTCTGCAAGAGGAGTTTGAGGATTTGATGCAAAACAAGTTCTGGTACAATTATACCAACAGCATATTTTTCTGTTTAGTAAGAAAAGGAAGCAGATAAAAAAGCCCACCAAAATCACCAAATTCTACAGAATGTAAGCAATGTTTTCTTTTTTGTTTTTTGCCATCTAGCTTTGCCTCACAGACGATCACCTCCACCTGACTTCAGGTCTATGTGGCAACCTCCCAGCCCCTTCAGCCACTCCCCGACCGTCCTGACCAGCGAGTATCCACATGGTGTGGGCCAGAGAGTACTGGCAGCTGTCATACAGGTGGTTTGGGAGAAGAGAGTTTTAGTTTTTTGGTCCCAATCCATAAACCTGCCATCCTCCCTGGATACTGGGTGGTGTCCCGTCAGGCCTCACATGTAGGCAACAACGCTTTATGGAAGAGGCTAGCTCCTCTGCCCACCACAGACGCCGATGCAGCAGCAAAACCCTATGCCCCCTCCCCGGCTGGGAGTACTGCTATGTAACAGTGCTACCCCAGCTCCACCTAGCACTCCAGATCAGTTCCTCGAATTTGCTCCCACACCCATGTTGCTGGCACGAGTGGGATGCATTACATAGTTTATCAATTAGTAAAATATGATGGCAAAATGGTTAACATTGTCCTTTTAAATGTAAGCTGAACTGTGTATACACTGTATATCTTTTAATATTTTTCCCTGGGCTGGTCCAGTTGGCAGCACAACAGAAGACTAGGTTTTATTTATTGAGGATCTCGGATTAAAACCTTTGAGAACAGGCTCATTACATAGGTGCCACGTCAAGGTAAACAACAAAAGACAATTGCAATGTTATGATATATACAGGAGTCTGAATGAGCAAAGAGTTGACAAAGGACATTAAGCTAAGCATTAACAAAAGTAGAAACAGGGCAGTAAACACTAAAGTAATGGCAAAACATAATAAAATTACTAAAACGGACAAAGCTTAGGAAAAGGGTAGGGTGGAGGGTAAGAACCAGGATGTGATTTGTACAGACGGGGAGGTTGCTGGAGGAGAATACAACTAGAATCAGCCCAAGGGTGGCCCACGTCAAATGAGAATGTCGGGGCCTGGCACAGTGGTGGGTCCAGGCAAGTGCTAATTTGCTGGTTACAGGTAATGGGGATTAACTAGCGGTGCAGGACATTAAGGGATAGGGAGGGAACCCAAGGTAGGGGCTAGGAGGGATTCAGGGGTGAGGAGGTTAGAGCTGGCAGTGGGTCATGGAAGGAGGGAGGGAGGGAGAGAAGAAGAATGATTCAGGAAGGGAGGGGAAGAAAGCAGTAAGGGGAGTGTAGAAAGGTTGGGGGTGGGAGGAGTAAGGAGCAGGAGGGGAGGTGGGGCTAAAGCAGGTAGGACATAGGGGCAGGTGGTTCGGGGCACTATTGGAAACAGCTGCAAAAGCATTGGCAGCCAGTTGAGCTCTTAGGTCATGTTTAAAGTGTCCTAATGGGTTAGAAGTGATACCAGAAGGCAGGTTGTTAATCCATTTAGGTGCACAGTGGGCAAATGCTCTTGTTCTGGCGAGGTACAGCATCTGGGGACCTTGAGGACCACGCCTCCCGGAGTTTGTATGAGAGCAGCAGAATCCCATGCAGAGGCGGCTTTGGCCAGGCATGTCATGGAGGTGAAGCACTAATCTCCAGGGAAGGGAAGACATGGGACATACTGCATTTGTGCACCCCGCTGGTCATCCAAGAATCAATATTGGCTTTAAATGTGAAGGTAGACAATCGCCTGTACTTCCAGTAGGAGGAAGTGGACTGCTGAGGAAGATCTCAGTCATCAGGAGGGAAACGGGAGCAGTACAGCTCAAAACAGCCAACAGAAACATGAAATTGTCCTGGATAATGAAAACAAACCATATTTCTCAACAGAATAAACAATAATATGGATGAAGTGGTCAAAGATAGCACAGTAAGAAAAATCACTCCGTCATAGTTATGTTTCTTCTTAAAGGATCCATCAGCTATATTCACAACATGCAATCATTCCCTGGAATGAGCGCCCAAAGCGTTGGAATTTTATGCTAATTATGGAACTTTAGAATGAAGTTCAACTATGCTGGGTGGTTATGCTCCACCCTACTTTCTAATGACAGATTTATTTCTGTAGCTAGGGAAGCTGCAACCACCAAATCTAGCTAAATGGCTAACAATAATATTTTAAACATTTTTTATCCAGTGGCGTGAGGGCTGAGGCATCATGCCTTACCTCCCGCCACGCTGGTGACCCATGTTGGTGGTGTGAGCGGGTCGCTGGTGGTCGGCCAGGAGGGAGAGGATTGAGCGCCTGAGGACAGCCTCCCCACCGGGAGGGTGGGACTGGCGATCGGTGCATGCCTGGCCCCCTAAGCAGCTGGAGGCTAGCACACAATCCCACAGGACAGTGGGTGGAGACAAAGCAGATGCCTGGCATGCGGAAGAGTCGTGGCTCGCCATTAGGCGCCACTGCATGCCAAGTCCCGACTTGGGGAAAACGGGAGAAACCGGAGGAGAAAACACCGTGGACTGGCAGGATGATCCCGACCCTCCGCAGGCACCGTCACCTGGCCAGCTGGCACCTCAACCTAGAGGTGAGCACCAGTGGATGCCCGGTGACTGGGCTGAGGGCTGGAGGAAGGGGACGGTCCACGAGGAGCAGAAAGAAATCAAGTAAAAAAAAAAAAAACAATGTTCAAAACAAGGTAGAACAACATTTACCTATACTGAAAAAGAACTTGAAATCAGACACACAGAGCAGCAATTGTAAGGCACTGTAACAAGTAATGCTCAAGAAAAAACTGATTCTTGTCTGACCCTTTTACACCAGGTTCTGGAAGGGCAGGGGGTAGGATTGTGATATAACAGATGGATCCCTTAAGAAAAACAACAACATTACTATGGTGAGTAAATCTTTCTTCTAACCCCAGGAATCCATCAGTTTATATTCACAACATGCAGACTCTGTAGCAGTACCTTAGGAGGCTGAGTACAGACTCTATTTAGAGAAAAGGTTCTGCAAGATAGCAGTGCCAAAGCTGTCATCTCTTCTGGACTGTATGTCCAGATGGCAGTGTTTATGAAGGTGTGTACTGTTTTCAGGTAACTGCTTTACAAATATCTTGCAGGGAGATACCCCTTGATGATGCTATTGAGACCATGGTGCCTCTTGTAGAATGTGCTCTGGGTGGCAGTATAACAGCTTTGCCGTAACACAACTGTATGCGGAGACTATCCAAAATGAAGTGGTTCTCCTGGATGCTGGTTTGCCTTCACTTACCTCACCATAAGTGACAAATAGTTGAGTACTACTGGACTTAATTTCTTTTGTGTTGTCTGGGTAGCAACTCAGTGCTCTTTTGACATCCAGGCATTCAGATGGAATTCAGACACCACTTTAGGGATGAACTTCCTGTTTGACCTCAAGATTATCTTGTCCCTATGGGAAATTATGTACTTTGGATCTGTGCAGAGGGCTTTAGCTCATGAACTTTTAGCAGATGTCATTGCCACTAGGAAAATGTTTTCTAGGTGACATACTGCAGTGCACTAGTGGCCATTGGCTCGAAAGGAGCCTCTATCAGTTGGGCAATGCACACATTTAAATCCAAGGGAGGGACAGGGTCCCTCATTGGAGGGTACAGGTGGGTAAGGTCTTCAAAAACTTCTTGAAAATGGATTACGAAGCCAGGGACATGTCCTTGCCAGTTGAAGTGTAAGCCGACACTGCTCTTAAATGCACCTTCAGGGTTGATGGCCTCAGGCCCAGTGACTAGAGGTGAACCAGGTAATCCAAGACTGTGGACAGACCTGCCCAGATAGGGTAAGTTATCTAGGAGCACACCAGAAAGAAAACCTCCTCCATTTTGAAGCCGTTTTCCTTGTTGCTGGTTTCCTAGAAACCTTCAGCACTCATTTAAACCAATGAATTCTAACTCTTCAAGAACCATGCTATGAGATGTAGAGTTCTCAGGTCTGGAAATGTTATCCTGCCCTGAGATAGTGCCAGAAGATTTTATGTCAGTGGCAGATTGATAGTAGGTTTGCTGGAGAGGGACGTGAGCATGTGCGCCAAATCTGTGGCCTGTTTGGTACTATGAGAATCACTGTTGCAACTACCTCCTTAGCTTCATGAGCACCTCAATAACAGTGGTAATGGGGGCAGCGATAAGAACTTTCCTGTCCAGTCGAGGACCAGTACATCCTCTGGACTGACTCCAATACTGGGGTCTGCAACAAAGAGTGGGAGCTGGTTGTTCTCCCAGCAACCAAGCAGGTCTATTTCTGGTGTACCCCAATGTCAACACTGATGCCAGCACCTGCTGGTTCAGAGTCCATTCATGATTTCTCTGGCTGATTCTGTTCAGGCAGTCTGCCAAGACATTGTCTTTCCTTGGCAAGTGTACTGCGGATAGTTGTATCCCTAGGGAATAAGCTAGGTTCAACATTCATAGCTTCTGTGCATAACTTTGAAGATCGTGTTCCTCCCTATTTATGTAATACATTGTTGTGGTGTTTCGATCTGGATAGACTGACCCTGAATCGAGAAAATCCCTGCATTGCCAGGCACACTGTCCTGAGCTCCAGAAGACTGGCTGGATATGTTCCTGAGTCTCCTATGTGCTCCACATACCACTTACAGTGCGATCCTCCAGGTGGGCCCTCAACCTAGGAGGGAGGCATCTGTTGTGAAGATAGTTGTGGGAGATTGCTGGAGGAAGGACATTCCTCTTTGAGACTGTCCTCTTCCTTCCACCATTCCAGTGCCCTTAACAAGTTTTTGTGACAGGCACCAGTTTGGACAAAGGATCCCATCTCCGAGACCATACATAGAAACATAGAAGATAGACTTTGATGGCAGATAAGGACTGCTTGGCCACCTAGTCTGCCCATTTCACTACCTACAGGATAAGCTGCAGATCCTATTTAACCAACATTCTATTTCTTCCCACCCCACAAGAATTGCCTTATGTCTGTCTAGTGCATCTGTGTTAGTCGTCTGAAGTACTTTAGTGACTACTGGGTGTGCGGAAAAACATACTAGAACTTTCCAGTTAAATTCCCTCCACAGAGGGGAGGACATGACTTTCCAACTGTGTGTCAAGGTATGCTCCCAGGCAGTGGAAGTAATCTGGTCCGTGTTTCTTGTTACTGCTTCGCTCTGACTGTTTCCATGGGAGGGTGGTTGTTTTCTGAAGGATGGAATACATGTCAGAAATATAAGCGAAACCATGTTTTAAGCGTCACCCACAAGTAAAATAAAAAATCCTCGGGGTTGTCATCTGTCTAGTCAAGGCATGGCAATTCTCATTAGATTGAATGAAGTGTCTAACCTATAGAAAGTGAAAGAATCTATTCAGGTAAGTGGAACTGTTGGGCTAATTCTGAAGCTCTTAACCTGTGCTACTGCTACGCACTGTGAAACATGTTAGACCCTTTGTTCCCATAATGTGTATCCCCCTGTTGCTGCAGGGGCCCAAAATACAGAGTGTACCTGAGAAGGGAGAAGGACCAATCTGGTTGGGTGTCTGTGTACACTTCTGCAGTTTCAAAAGAATTTGCAGCAATGTTTAACTCAGGCATATGATATTTTCCTGAGTAACTCCTGCATGATGGGGGCCAAAACTAGTGTCTGGTCCCACTATCATAATCTATCAAGTACCACTGCGAATCTCTTCTCTGCTTCACCTAGGTGATAAGGGTAGTGGCCTGGTGGCCATATAGTAAGCCTTAAGATCCGGCACAGCTAGCCCTCCTTTGTTTCTAGGGTTAGTTAGACTGATTGGCTAAGGCTAGGGGGATGTTGGGGTGTATTAGTAGGGGGTCTCAAGTTGTAAGAGGGAGGTCATAATCTCTCTTACAAGACACTGGTTAGGCTCCATCTGGAGTACTGTGTGCAGTACTGGAGGCCACACCTTCACAAGGACATTAACAAAATTGAGGCAGTCCAGAGAAGGGCAACCAAAATGGTGCAGGGACTGCATCAGAAGACATATGAGAACAGATTAACGGAGCTCAATATGTATACCCTAGAGCAAAGTAGGAGAGAGGTGATGTGATCGAAACATTCAAACACCTTAAGGGCATTAACAAGGTGAAAGAGTCTAACATGTTTCGATATAAGAAAAATAGCAGGACAAGAGGACACAGCATGAGATTAGAGGGAGGCTGATTAAGGGGTAATGTGAGAAGTTCTTTTTCACAGAAAGGGTGGTGGATGCATGGAACGGCCTACCTCAGGAAGTGGTGGCTATGAATACAGTGCAGGGCTTCAAACAGGCATGGATAGGCAAAAGGGAGCAATACAGATGAGTATGAATAGATAGGCCACTGACAGCAAAGGACGATGGTACATTTATAAGGTAGAAAAAGAAATGGGCAGACTGGATGGGCCTTTGGTCCTTATCTGCCATCAACTTCTATGTTTCTATGTAATTCTGGATATATCCTCCCCAAATAAATGAATTTGCTCATTTTTGTTACAGATCAAGTTAAAAAACTGCAGGAATGAAATCGGTAACACTTGAAAAAGGAACAAGCATCTCACCAGGAGGTTTATTTTAAAAAGTAATGTCTATTAGCAGTGAAAACTGCAAAAATCTCCACCTAGCTAAGTCTGACTACGTAGCCTTATATAAAGGTTGGCGATTTAAACAGTTTATAAATTTGTGGGGTTACCTGTACTCCTTGATATCTAATCTGATTATTCTGTGCATAACATAAGGATAATCCTGAGGATCAGTTGTTAACCATGCTGTAATCACCTCAAGTGGTTGCCAGGACGACCTAGTAAACCTTGAGAGCGTAGCTCAAGAGGTTTGCCATCGCCTTGGCAACTGCAGAGGTGATTTCAGTGAGGCTCACAACCAATCCTCAGGTATTATTTTTATAGTGTATTGGCTACAGATGCGAGCGGCACAACGGGCCCTTACATTTTTCTATTTTTTTTCCCATAGTTCCGATCTCCATAATGCTGCTCACCGCTGGGCCTGCCTGCTAGAGCCGCTACCTTCAAACATGTGCATGTGCAGATTGGCTCCAGCTATAATCCCATCGCTATGATGTACTCAAGAGGGGTTAAGAACACCCTGACGCATAGTGGTGGGATTACAAGAAAATAATCTTGTTGATTTTGACAGGCAATAAGGCTCTTCCATACATTATAAACCCCTATACTGGTTGTTCATAAAATTTAATTTTTCCTAAGAAATGCACTTAAGATCATTTTAAAACTACAGGAGTCCTAGGTCGTCTTAACATAAAAGGAATGCAGGATCAATACATTTATTAATTTTGTAGTTTCAAATGTTTTCATCACTTGATGTATATAGCTGCACCTTATTAGTGGTTTGTATCCCAACACAGTACTTTCAAATAAGGGACCATGTGGGTTTGCACTGCAAAATAGCCATAATATCAGTGGGTGAGCCCTCTAAGGAAATGCTGATCGTGGTTGTCGGGGTGTTTGTTGGCTTATTATGGGAGTGTTTTTAATTGGGCTTTTTATGTATATTACTAGAATTATGTGTATTTATTACAGAAATAAAGTTCTGCCTGAACTTGGAGTGCTGGTGCCATACCATACTGTTGGCAAATACAAAATCCATTTACTGTATATCCAGTTCTGTTCTGTTAATCTGACAGTTTGATGCTGAGCCAAGAATGGCCAGAGGTTGTATTCCTCAAACTTCCTACTGTCAGCCACACTACAGTGAATGAGAATCCAAGCACATCAAGCAAAATATTTACATAGAAACACAAAAATGATGGCAGAAAAGACCTACCAGCCCATCCAATCTGCTCATGCATGCCTGATTTTGGGACTGTACCCCTGTCAGTCCTCCTCTCACCCCAGGCTACCCCTTTGCACTGCACACATGGGCCTGTCCCATCCCTTTAGAATTCTCCCAAAGTTTCATCCCCAATGACCCCTCTGGAAGCTTGTTCCTGTTCGTCACTACTCTTTCTATAAAAGGTACTTGACATCCTTCTCACCCCCACACTTTCAGGAGTTACCCTGGTACCCATGTTACCACTCATTGTGAACAGCTCACTATTCACCTTTGTTTAGTCTGCAGAGGTGCTTGAACATCTCAAACCTGTCACCCCTTTCTTCTGTGGAATGTGTACATATTTATATCCTCCAAACGCTCTTCATAGGACCTACTACGATGTTCCCATACCATTTTGATGAATTGTCTCTGCACAGCCTTTAATCTGTCCCTGTTCTCCCTCATGTGTGGCCACCAAAACTGCACACAATGCTCCCAAGTTAGGGAAAACAGGGATCTATACAACTGTATTACCTCTCTCCTTCTAGTGATCCCTCTGTGTACTGCAGAATCCAATTTGCCTTGCCTACTACACTGTGCTGATGCCTTCACGTTTTCCATTATTAAACATCCCAGGGCCCTTTCCTCTGATGTTCTCTCCACTACCATTCCATTTGTCCAATACTCTGGTTCTTGGGTGCTTGCCACCTATGTGCATTACCCTTTTCATGTTCAATTATAGCTGCTACACCCTCGACAACCTCTCCTAATTTTTCAGATCTTTCTTCATGCCCCTTATCCCCACCTCAGTGCCAACTCTTCCAGAGAACTTGGTGTCACTTGCCATGAGGCATATCTTTCCTTGAACCTACTCCCTTATGACAAATAAATATGTCAAAGAGAACTGGTATGGTTCCGTGACATCACCTGCTAAATGACCGCCTGAATCAGGAGCTCCTCTTCTCCGCAACAGCAAACCTCATCAAAAAGCTCAATAGCAGTCAAAACCCACCATAATCGATAGAGGAGAGGTGTCAAACATAGAGATGAAGCAATCAAAGAATCTCTAGTCCATACTCTCAGTGGATGCCAGTGGATCCGCCGTGGAGCTCTTGGACTCTGCCCAGTCGGGGACTTCTAACTTGGCACAGGCTCTCTCCCATGGTCTACAGAAGTAGCCCTACAAAACCAAGGGAAAAAGCTGGATGCCAGAGGTCTGAGCCTTTCAGGTCAAACTCAAATAGGCTCTTGCCTCATTACATGCAGATAATAGACACACTGGAACCGAGGGAGCACCCACTAAATACCAGGCAACGATCACTACCTCCCAGCTCACAGACCTCGATAAAACTGCCCTACAACTTGCAGAGACAAGACACAGAAAATCACAGCAGCCTGGCAGAAGGATTTGGAGAACAGGGCCCAGAGGAAGAATATTAGAATCTATGGATGTCAGAGGATTCAGAGTCAGGACTTGGCGGTTTCATAGATACATTCCTCCATACAGCCCTATGACTCCATGCAGACCTTGTCCTGAAACAGAGTTAACCTCAGGGCACTGGGCTTGAAGGCACAGTCCGCAGCTGCCCACCCTCTCTATACTTGTATGTTTCAATAAATACAGCACCAAAGAACTCTTGTTTCAAACAGTGTGGCAACAAAAATCGGTCCTTTATGGCATAACAAAGGTATTCTTGGGCAATGACTGTGTACCTCACACAGCTGTGCCGTGCCTATATACTGCTCTTACAGACCCTCCCCTCAACAAATTCAGATTCCAAACCCTCTGCCCTGCCTTCTTGTTGTGTAGTGTAGGATGTGTATTTGTGTTCTTGTTGTTCTCTTACTCTGTAAGTTTACTGATGTGTCAGCACTTACCTTATATGTAATGTATTTAAAACTTTATGTGTGACACACTGTATAACTGCTCCCAGTGAATATACTATGCCACAATCATTCCCACCTGACTTTTGTACCAACATTTGTTTACAACTGCTGTTTGTGTACCTAGCATCATATTGTACACAGCATTTCGCTGTCACTCACTGGACCTGTACCATACCTATGTATTGTGCTTCAATTGCTGTATTCGAATTTGATCTCCTTGATGTATATTTTTGTTGCTCACCTTGTATTCTCTGCCATCCTGTGCCATATGTCATGGCCCTGGTCGTGCTCTGAAAACGGTCCCTGGGATCAGTCACACACTCATTCATCAAAGTCATAATAAATAAATAGTACATGTGGGTCAAAAGACTTCGCTCTGCAGCTGATGTCACTAGGGATTTTGCAGACCATGGTATCCCATTACAGATCTATCGCCCACAATGACTGCAGCCCCACAATGAGAGGTCTACAGCACGCTGATATTAAACCAATCTTCAGCACTGCCAGCATGCCCAGGACACCCTGTCAGCTATCATGGCCCTGCTCATGGCTATGAGAGGTACAGCAGACTAGTGGCACCACTCGAACTGTCTCAACATACTGCAGCTGCCACTGCCTTGTGAGGTACTGTATGCTCCCATGGATATTTTATTTTAATTTTCTTTTCTCAGTTGGGGTGACGGAGCTCTTTCAAGTGTTGGACTCCCCCAGGGGCCTCGCATGCCTGTTGTCTGCTCAGTCTGACTCAGCAACCTTCAGCTCAGCTTCACGCCATGTACAGACTGGGAAGGGTGTGCTCCAGGCCAGCAGATCGCCACTGAGGCAGCCCGGCTAACAGCTGCAAACATTCCTTCACCTAAGAAGTACACATCAAGCCACAGCTCTGGGGCATCTTCCCCAATATTGGGGATCGGGTTAATTCTTAGGGCTAGGATGCTGGAGGAACAGTAGGCCCTATGGCTCAATAGCGAACTCAGGCAGACTGGATGGACCTTTGCTCTTTTCTGCCATTGTTGTCTATGTTTTTATGTTTCTGTTAATCCTTCACAACTGGGCGGCACACATGCGGTGGATGGCTGGGGAGACTCTCTTATGTCTGTTGAATCCCATATTAGACATAAGCATCACAAGACATTTAAACCACTTCCAGCTAGGGGAAGTTATTCTTAACCTAAGTGCTGCACCTTCCGTGAGGAGTGCCCTCCAGGCCGAGTTTCCCAGATGGTCCTGGGAGCAGGATTCTTAGGCCAGTCACCTTTCCTTGAAGCACAGGGACACAGTACCTTGGATATTGCCTTAGACTGTGATAGACACATCCTCTCCACTGACAGGCTTTTTTTCTCCTACAGAGACAATTAAAACAGACTGCACTGCCTGTGAGACCTTTGGTTTTGGTACAAACAACTTTTACATTTACCAGGCCAGCATACCCTCTGAAGATCAAGGATACAACAAACAATTACAGCCAGCAGCCACTTGAAGTAAGTCTGGACTTTGGTCATGCATTATTGGTAGTCGCACAGAAGGGCATGAGTGACCATTACTGACTAAATCGTTAAGCCTGATCACTACAGGCAGGAGAACCACTCCTTCATGGCAATCACCTAGCCATTTTAATAATAGACTGCTCTGTCCCATCTATGGGTCAAAGAATCAGTTAGCCCTCAGTAAACTTATGCTCTCCCACAGGTGGCACTTTATAGCTCCGTGACTAAACACCTGAACTGAACTGCCCCCCACCCAACAGCTCATGTCTGTATATTGCTAGAGTAGAGGGCACCAGCATGGATGGCTCATCCATCGAGAGTGATGAACTTTTTATTCCTGCAATCCCCTTGTATTTTCTTTCTATCACCATCCCAGTCGCTTAGCATCTCCTCACAGATTTTAAGAGACCGCACTAATCCCACAGGAGCCCAGAGCACATTAACTCATGGAGATTTCCCAGTAGCACTTTCCAGCAGCTACCAACAGGAGTGGTGACCCAACCACCCTTCATTTGGAAGCCACAGTTCTATGTTCCCCATCTCTGGGTCGGGGTATATGCTGTTCATTTAATGGCAGACACTTTTTTCTCTGTTATAGGCCCAGTTGGCTGAGACCTCACCTGCAGTTTTCTGCCTTTCCCAGTCCTCAGGTTATTAGCAAAGTTTACGCCTATTTCTCTAAACAATTTACACCAGCCAAGATTCAAAATGACAGCATGTTGTAGAGTGCCATACATAAAGCAAACATAGTGAGAATGACTGTATTTCCCTTGTGGCTTGCAGTGTTTGACCTACGGCTCTGGCTTAAAGGAATGTGTGTGTGTGTGTGTGTGTGTGTGTGTGTGGGTGTGGGGGTCCAGGGTTCAGATTTCAATATATCCTAAATAAGGTAATCTTTTAAAATTATTTATCAAAATGATAATGACCTGTTCAGCTCCACCAAACATGTGAAGGTACTCAGTGCCCTTAAACAGAAATCCCACTTAATCCTACTGCAGGAACCTCATCTCAATAGTGCTGAATCAGCTTATCAAAATGGCTGTTGCTGGGGTAGTTATTCTGCCCCCCAAGCTCTCCTTTTAAATCATCCTTACCTTTATGTACCAGAATGGTAGGCTGGTAGTAACGGTAGGCACTTTATAAGATACCCCACTAACATTCTATAACCTCTGTGTCCCACCTGGCAGTGATGCCTCTGCTATCTAAAAACTCATGGATACTATCCTCCTCCATCAAAATGGAACATTACTGATTGGGGGGGACCTCAACTTCCTCCTGAACCCTTCCTTAGACTCCAGCAACCCCAAACCTTCACCCTCACCCTCCACATCAGGACAAAAAACCCTCAGTAGACTCCTTAAAGATACGGGCATGATGGATGCTTGGCATATTTTTCACCAGAGAGTGCCACTATACTTTCTACTCTAATTCTTGCAACACATATTTGAGATTACACTACATTTTATTTCAGCACAGCATGCAAAATGGGTAGCAGACACCCATATTGCCCTTATTCTTCGGTCAGATCATGCCCCATTACACTGGCCCTAGCTACTCCCCCAGAACCTTGCACCACGGTTTGGAGATTTAACTCTTCATTACTGAAGACCCCGAATTCATAACACTACTGCAGGACTCAGTTACCCACATCATAACAGAAAACACAGGTCTCCAAATTACTTCTCCAGTACTTTGGGATACGGTAAAAACTGTACTCAGGTGACATAATATCTTTCACTCATGATGGAAAAAAGAAAGAGGAGAAAAACAGAGGCTCAGTCAATAAAAGCTCCAGTTTCTCCAAACCATGCACGTGTACGGCATACCTCCCTATTTGATTTAATCAAACTCACAGTAAACTAGATACAAAACATTTTGACATATCAAACTGAACAGAACCTTTTAAGGCTTCATCAAGCATATTAAGAAAGAAGAGCCAGGGAAAAAAATTGTTAACACATCATCTCAAGCAAAGCCACAGAGCTTACATGGTTACAAAATTTAAGCACCCAAGAACAGGCGTATGTGGCACAAAACCTCGGAGATCCTGGAAGCCCTGCAGCACTTTAATGCTTCATTATACATTGGGAAGCCTCTCCCAGAACAGGACTCCTTAACCAGTTTCTTCATCCCTCGCATCCCACACTGACTGCAGAGCAGCAGGAGTTCTTGCTCCACCTGATCTCTGCAGAGAAATTAGTTACTGCTATACAGGCCCTCAAAATGGAAAAGCATAGACCTGGAAGGCCATGGCAAGAAATTCTATAAAGCCATGAAAGAATCTTTACATAAAATGTTGTTGTAGACATTCTCTGACAGTTTTACTATGGGGATTTGTCCTGATACATGGAGATACGTTACTATTTCAGCTATACTAAAACCAGAAATTGACCCACATCCATCCTTAACACAGATTATAAGATGTTCACCAGTATCCTGGCCCACAGGTTAGACAATATCTTACTGACCATAACTGACCCGGGACCAATCAGGGTTTATCCGTAACCGACAAATGGCAGACAATATCAAACGCACCTTTTCCTCACAGAACATGTCATGCCATGCCATTCCCACTATCATTCTGAGCTTAAATGCTCAGAAAGCATTTGATAGGATCTCATGGGATTTGTTACATCACGCTTACCCAATTTTGCTTCCTGCTACAGTTTCGCCAACTTCTACAAGGGATATACTCAATCCACAGGCAGCTGTCAAGGCAGATGACTCCCTCTTCTGGCACTTTTCCTTACCAGAGAAACCCATCAGGGTGTCCCCTTTCAACCTGTTTGCACTGCATGTTGAACCTCTGGCTAAACTTCTAAGAGAAACATAAACAATTATAGGCATTACAATAGAGAAGCATGAACATAATCTGCTGACAATTTATTGCCATACATTACTAACCCTCAATTTTCTCTCCGCACCTGCTGGAGACCCTTAAACAAATGGAATAAGTAGTGGGATACAAAATCAAGGATTATTTTTTAATTAAATATACGTTATTAAAGACTTTCAGCCAATACAAACATCAAAAACCATTAAACAGGCTAGAACATTAACATCATACAGTCTGATCATAATATAGGAACATTAGTATCAAACCCTAAACAAAAGAGCCCCCCAATACCCTTCCACAGCCCATACACAAACAGCGCATTCTGATGTTGATAAAATCCAGAAAATATTTATACAACAAAACATTTTATATGGCAGACAGGGTTCCCCACGGTCTGAAAATATAGGGCGGCGGTGGTGGTGGTGATGTCAAAAGGTGCATTATTTTTCTGGACCACCTATATGCACTGTACATGTGCATAAGCAAATTTTAAGTAAATATAGTATGCTGGTATCAAAGCGGGTAGTAGTGCAATAAAGAATAGCAATAAAAGACAATTTTGGAGGATTTTATAAAAACAGTAATAGAAAAATATAGGAGGTGGTAAATAAATACAGAATGGTGGTAAAAATATAGAGCAGTGGCCCACCACATTAAAATAATGAATGGGGAACACTGGCAGAACAAGCAGTTACCAGTATTTTCACAGGAAATATCCGGCCCTGCCCACCTAAGAGCCATACTTCCAGTATCTCCCATAGGCCAGTGAGGTACTAAAGATCCATAAAGAATCCAGCTCTCATCCATTCCCGCTTAGCACTCTCCCAAAACCAGTAGAAGTAAACAGTGCACCCTCTATTATCTGCCAACTTTGGTGCATCAACTTTTGGTGGATAATAGAAGGTGTTATGTTGCATTGGTAAAATATTAATAAAATATAGGAAAATTGGCACAGGACTTCATTTACTGCAGGTATTAACTCTTCAGTTTCTTTATCTGTGTACAGTTAAGTAACAAAAATACTTGAAAATCACATTATGACTGACTATTCAACTCTAGTTTAGTTTCTCATTTATCATCAATCAACTTCAAAGTAATCAGTGATGGATATCTGTTTAGCTATACAGTATTTGTCATGATTAATTCCATTTAAGCATCCAAGTCCTCCTTTCTCATTGGCCTGCAGTGGTGTCCAGGGAGTGACTATGAGGAGGCTGGGATAAAACCCACAACCTGCATGGCAGGTATTATATAGCTCTTAACATTTTGCCACTGAAATGTTGGGCAATGATACTCAAAATGTAGGAAACTTGGGACACTGGCCTTAATAACATGGGGCACATCAATACACATGGAGACACAAACTCAGAATACTGGAATCTAGTGATTTAACTAGTGATTAGTGATTTATCCGCCATTGTGCACTCCCCAGATCAGCCCTCCTCCTCCTGCTCCTGTCAGGCAATGTCCACCCCAATCCCGGGCCTGGCAGCACTGGTCCTCCCCTGAAATCTCCTGGCTCGATTGCTTCTATGAACATCTGTAGCCTCCTGAAAAACTGGACTCTCTGCACTGCTGGGTGACTCTTCATAAACCTGATGTTGTTGCCCTTGTTGAAACCTGGCTGTCTCCCTCCACTCCTAACTCTCATGTCTCTCTCCCTGCTACACTCTCCACCGGTTGGACCGTGTTGGCAGGAGAGGTGGGGCTGTCTTCTATTTGAAGGATTCTCTCATGGGCTACCACTCCCCGCCTGACCTCGACCATAAGGCCCAGGCACTTACTCTAAAGCTATCCCCGGACCCAGCTAGAGGCCCATTATTCCTAACCGTAGCCTACATACCCCCAAGAACCAATCCCAGGCCCTGGGTCCACTAATTGACTACCTCACCTCCCTACCCAACTCGTCGGACCAAATCTTGGTGGGCGACTTGAATATAAACTGGCTCTGCCCTCATCTTCCTCCCACCGTGAGGCTTTCGATTCAATTGACCTAACTCAACTGGTCTCACAGCCTACTAGAAAAACCCTGGGACAAGCACCCTCCTGGATGTGGTCCTCACCAACAGGCCAATCGCATCCACAACATCCAAATCCTCCCTGACTGCCTCAGTGACCACTCCCTGTGCTTTTCAGCTGGGAAACCCCTCGGCTCTCATCCCGGTCAAACCACCTCTCGAAGGCAGCTTAGGCCTGGGGACTCATAGGCCTTAAGCGCTTCCCACACTGATTGGTCCTCTAACGAGGGCAACCAACATTGACTTGGCCCTGGGCTTCTTTGTAAGCACTTTCAACTTTGCCTGTGATATCTTTGCTCCCATAACTGCTAGGAGGTCCAAAATGAAACATGCCCCTTGATCACCCCTGCCCTTCTGTGGCAACTTACGTAACGTGACAATCTTTGGCACTTGCTGTTGCTACTGGCCGTTCAGCTGACAGGCAGTCCTATGCTGCTGCCCGTAACCAGTGCACCTGGGCCATCCGCAGCAAAGGCGGAATACTACCAAGCCTCTCTACCTCCTCCTGGGGAACCCCAGGTGCTTCTGGGACAACATCAAGCAAACTTAATGGTCACTCCCAGTCCCCCTCTCCTTCTCTTCTCAACATCAATGGTACCGTCTCCTCTGACCCTGCCCTCATTGCCTCCCACCTCAATAACTCCTTTACCGACCTTAGCTCAGTACTTCCTGGTAACTTTCAGTCCACCCTCCATCTGTACCACCACCCATTGCCCGCTTCTTTCCACCTCGTGTGTCACCATGCAAGAAGTTAGGCCTTACTTGCTAAAAGCCCTAAAAGGTAACACCATCGGTAATAACTCACTTGATCCCTGCCTTTACGTCAGGTCTTGGATCAGGTCCTCTCACCTATTACATGCATTTTCAACAAATCACTCTGTCTCGGAAAATTCCTCTGCCTGGAAGATTGCCACAGTTACCCCTGTCCATAAAGGTGGTGACAGGACTCTTCGCGGTAACTACCGATCTATCTCAATCCTCTCCCGCGTTAGAGAAAATTGTATGCCCCAAGTCTCTGACTCTCTGTAAGAACAATGTTCTCTGCCCTGAACAACACGGGTTCAGAGCAGGTCATAGTACCAATACAGCACTCCTGGAATTTTCCAACTTCCTCCATGCCTCCTTGGACTCTGGTGCCCTGGCTGGTGCTATATTCATTGACCTGTCTAAAGCATTCGATACTGTTTCACATCCTCTTTTGCTCTCCACCCCCGACCTAATAGGCTTTGCCTCAGGACCTGTTTCCTGGTGCACCAGCTATCTCTCCGCCCGCTCCCAATGTGTGAAAGTCAACGGTACTCTCTCTGAAACATGCCCCATTCGCTCTGGGTGCCGTAGGGCTCAATTCTTGGACCCCTACTATTCTCACTCTTTCTTAACTCCCTACCCAGCAGTTGTAATGGGTAAGATGCTTCTCTATGCTGATGATGCTGTTCTCGTTGCCTCCCACAATGACCCCATGCTGCTACAGAACTCCTCCAACTAGTCTTTGACTCTGCAGCTACCTGGTTCACTGAGCACCGACTTGTTATCAACCTTAAGAAAACAAAAACAATGCTCTTCTCCCACCCCAAAATAAGTACAGCAAGTTTCCTTAGCTGTCCACTCCACACCAATCTCGTCTCATTGACCAGGTGCAATCCTATAAATATCTTGGTATAACCTTTGACCCTGCACTTTCATTCCATGGACATATATCTGCCTTTAAATTCTGTCGCAACTCCACGGTTAGGCATTCTTTACCGGGCACAAGAAATGCCTCCTCCTGATGCCCTCCGCCTGGCTGTCACCTCCTCTGTCATGTCTCTCATTGACTATGGCCTTCCAGTCTATGGCTCAGCAGATCAGACTGCCCTCAACAAGGTTCATCTCACAGTAAATAAGGCCTGCAGACTATCACTGGTGCTCCCAGACTCACTCACACATGTGAGCTGTACACCCTGGCTACCCTACTCAACCTGGAAGAGCGACTCATGTATCAGACATGCCAGCTCACCTTTAAAAGCCCTGCATGGCCTATCCCCATAGGCCTATCCAGCACCTCCATTAAGCATTGCACTGACCTGATCCTGCATCGTCCAAAACTACCCTAGTTATTCGAGAGCCAGGACCTCACAAGGTCAGAGGGCATTCCCTACTGCGGCGCCCCCACTGGTATAACTCCTCCCTGCCAGTGTCTCAAACTCTAACCTTAGCTTGCTTTAAGCCCAGGCTCAGAAACCTCCTGCTTAGCTCTCGCAAATGCAACTGCCGCTAGCCTAGTGTAAAAAAATATATATATATATATATATATATATATACTCTGTTTGACAATGCTCACTGAGCTGCTCCCCCTTCCTTTCCTACTTATTCCTCCTCCCCTATCTCCCTCCCTTCTACCCCACCAGCTCTCCCCCACCATAAGTTTTTCACCTTTTGTTATCTTTTGCTCGTTGGAGATTGAACTCTATTGTAACAAAACTGTAATTGAACTGTAACTTTTTGTTTGTAAGTACTGTGTCCCTTGTACTACTGTTCTGATGTCCTCTTTGTGACGAGGTACTTTTGTAAATGAGCCTCTGGCTCAAAGGTTTCTAAACTGATGTTTAACTAAATAAATAAAATAAATAACAGCATTCCATCCCTGATCACAGTGTGGACACCATAACAATGGAGGACAATGACTCACACTAGTCTTTTGAGGCCACCACCTTGCACTGCTAAGTGCCATGTAATAGTAGCTCTTAAAGAGCTGTTAATGGCCATCTCAAACAATAAAGGATTAGAGCCTGCTAAAGTAGAGACTTTTTAACTCCATTGGCAACCACTGAAGACTTGCATTAGTCAAAATGGAGAAGTAGAGGGTTAGCTGCACTGGTTCAGGCCCGAGACAAGCAAAACAATGTTAAAATACACCCTTGCTTCTAATATAAAATCTTTCCTCTTTACCCTGATAGTTTCTACAATTTCTTCATAAATAATGTTGTTGAAAACTTCAGCTCCATTCTCAAAGGTAACACAGTACTCAGCAGTACACTGTAAAATATTTCTTATTAAGACATTCACAACAACAAAAACTGGGACCATAGTGATTTGGCAGATAACAGAGGAGAATTACATGAGAAAGACATGGACTGTACACAAAAAGTGCTGGCGGATGGCGGATAGAAAGGGTGGCAGATAATAGAGGGAATTTCCATAGAGAGAATGGTACAGGAGGTCAGGCTGGCGGATATGGAGAGTGGTAGATAATAGGGGGATAATAGAAGGTGCACTGTATATAAAGTTTCTCAATCCCTCTTGTAGAGATCATCCCTATGATGCAACCTTGCAATTTGCTTCTCCACGGCTAGGGCTAGAGTTATCTTCATATACTATTCCCTAAAAGCGGAATGCTATCCGCTAGCCAATGTTGAAAGATTAACCATTTTGGCTGACATGGAGATTAAGGCCATATAAGCCCTCAGTTGTCAGGGAAGGTGGGAAATCTCCTATGAAACAAATTTCGGGAGTGAAAGCACCTCTAAGCCCAAAAAGTGGGTCCAGAGATGATTTAATCTACTCCGAAAAGGCTATATTTTAGCACAATCCCATAGCATATGTTTCAAATCACCCTCCAGGGAGACCACAGTGGAGCATACGGAGATGGGGCTTGCCCACCTTATATAGCCTCATGGGAGTAAAATATAGATTATGCAGGATCCTGAATTGGGTCCATCTGTACGGTCTCTTTTCAAGTACTTGTAAAATTACTCCATATCATTTGCCAGTGGTGCTGATCATGGTTCAAGTTAAGTTTTTGTTGCCAGAAAACCCAATCCCGATAAGGAGTTGGGGTCTGCCTATTGCAGACAAGCATATAACCCAGAAATCGGGTGTGCCTGAATAACCCTAACAAGGAGTTGGTCTAGTGTTCGGGATCCATCGGTTGCCATGGGCCAGACCCCAGATAGGCTCTTAAGGCCATTGAGAGTTGCAAATATGTAAAACTATGCAAAACAGGAATTTCATACTTGGCTTGTATCTCCCAAGAAATAACAACTGGCCATTCCTAATTGGGACTCCACCGCAGCAACACGTGCGGGGACAAAAAGCTATTTATTTATGATTTCTCAGATTACATTACCTTTGAGCAAGAACAGCTCATTTACAAAGGTTCCATGTCAAAATGGAGGGTAACATACATAAAAGGTCAACATAGTTATACAGAATCAAATAACACATAGAGGGCAGAAGAATTATTAACAACAGTGCTTCAAAAGGAGAGAGAGGCCTATAACAGTAGACTAGGCATAGTTCTATGGTAACTTATTCAGAAGAGCACAGGTAGTGAGAGGAACAGAACGGGAAGACCCAGGAGGCGTAGGCAGGCTGGAGGGCCATTGTCAGAGCGAGAGGAGGGAGGGAGAAGTGCTAGGTAGCAAACATGGACAGGGGTCAGAGAACAGCCAGGGTAGGGGAGAGGGTAGCGTGGTAGAGGAGGGGAGAGGGAGTGGGGGAAGGTGGGAAAGGGCAAGGGAAGGGACTGCAGACGCAAGTAGTTAGCTGTGGAAGAACACTGTGAGCCAGTCTAAGCTGGGGTACAAAGGGAGGTGGTCCCCTTAGGAGAAACCATCATAACTACTGGCACAGGTAAGATGCTGCCCACCAGCCGTTTGAAGGGCCAAGTTTGGGAGTTGTCAGGATATCTCGTGGAGCACATTATACCAGTGAGGTGCCCTGTAGGCAAACAACTTCTGTCCCATGGAGGTCCGACATCTGGGTATCTGGAAGGTTTGATAGCTACCACTACGGGTATGCTGGGAGCTACTGTGGGAGTTTAAGAGTTTTCAACACCTGGTGGCATGAGTCCAAGGAACACCTTTTGGTTAACAGGCAGGTCTGATATTGGATCCGTGAAAGGAGCGGAAGCCACCTAGCTTGAGCATACAGGTCACAGGTGTGAGTTAAGCGAGCAGCGCCCATAAGAAGTCAACAGGCTTTGTTGAGTGGCACAGTTAACCTACTGAGGGCAGTAGGGAAGCAGAGCTGTAGATGACTAGGCCATAGTTGATGATGGATACGACAGAACTATGGACTGCCAATCTAAAGGCATCCGCAGTCAAGCTGTGCTTGTGTCTGTATAACAAGCCAATTCAAATATTAACAAGTTTCACAACATTTTGTATGTGTTGAGAGTAGGAGAGGAAGCTGTCCAATGTGATGCCTAGATATTTGAACTGCATGACCTGGTCAAGCAGGACACCAGAGCAGTTCCTGATGGCAGGGACTGGGATTGTGCCTGCCTCGCAGACTGCTAAATAACATAGCCTTAGTTTGCTGTAGTTCAGGACACATTTGTGGGAGCTAAACCAGTCTTCAACATGCTCAATGTCAAGTTGTAGATGATGCTCAAGGAGATTAGTGTCATGGTGACTAGTGTAGATGACGCCGTCATCTGCATAGAGCTGAATATTCTGGTGGCAGGCGCTTGGAAGGTTGTTCAAGAAAAGACTAACTAGTAGAGGTTCCAAGATGGAGCCCTAGGGTATGCCGGAGAGGACTGGCTTTTGATCCGAGGTGACACTGGCAATCCTTACTTGTTGGTGCCGCCCACCAGATAGCTTTTGAACCAGAGTAGTGCATCATCAGAGAGCCTAACAGAGGACAGCTGTCTGAGAAGGAGCGGGTGGTTGACAGTATTGAAAGCTTTTGTTATGTTAATGAACACTGTACCAACACAGTTACCCTGATCCTGTGTAGTGTGTATGAAACCCGTGAATTCAGAAGGGAAGAGGTAGTGCTGTGCCTTTTCTAAATCCATGCTGTTGTGGGCATTGGATTTCATATTTTCAGAAATTCAGCAAGCTGGTCCGAGACAATGCATTCCAGTGCTTTGGAAAGTGGGGAGTATGGAGATAGGCCTGTAGTTGGTGTGTAGTGTCCTATTTCCACTCTTATGAACAGGTGTTATAAGCACCTGTTTTCAAAGTAAGGGTGTGCCAACCTTAGTGAAGGTTAACAATCTTTGTGACTAGCACAAGTTTCTTCTAGGATGAATGCAACCAGTTTTAGGTCGAGGAATCACCGCTGAGACCAGGTTTACAGATGGCTTTGTGAATGTATGTTCTGGCCAGATGTAGTGGAATCTCTTTGAAGTAGAACTGTGGGTGGGTGGGGTGGCCCAAGGATGCTGCATCGTGGTGAGTACTAGTGGTGGGGTGTCAGAGTAATCAGGTGGAAGAACATTGCCCAGTTCAGAGAATGCATCGTTAAAAGTATTAGTTATAGTTCCAAGGTCAAGTGGTGGTGCTCCATTGATGTTGAGCATAGTAGGTGGCAGCTTGGGATCTTTCCCAGTGAGGTTTTTCAAGTTATTCCAAACTTTTTATCATCACCCCAGGAGTTAAGAGTGTGTTTCCTGTAATATTTGTTTTAGCATTTCAAATGTCTCGTGTGCATTAATTTCTGGCAGCTTTATATCTTTGAACATCCACTTGCTTAGAGGTGGCTCTTGCACATTGCCAGAGGTGGTCCTCAGTTTCAGGTGACAAATGAGTTTGGGTGTTATCCATGAGGTTGGAGTTCCCTTTAACCTTCTTCTTTCTTATAGGCATATAGGTATCATAAGGCCACAATAAATTAGCCGAAAAGTTCCAGTGCTGCGTTAATATCAGTGTTTGAGTCAAGTGGGTCCAGTCTAGTCTTCAAAGACGTGCTTGAGCGTGGTGGCCCCATTTTAACACCCTGGTATACAATAATTTAGGTGGGGCTTGTTGAACTTGTTAGACTAAACACAGATAACGGGCGAAATTATGATGGTGTTGGGGAGCACAGCCACCTAAGAAAATGTTCAGGGCGATTAGACAGGATCCAGTCAAGTAGGGTATTTGTACCTGTCTTGTAGTTACATCTGGTAGGGGTGAAGACAAGTTGAGTGAGGTGTTGTGCAGTGACAGTGTCCTTAAAGGATCTGGCATCTGGTGAGAACCAGTTTAAATTAAAATCTCCCAGTATTATTGTTTCTGAATTAGGATGCAGGCCCCTTAGATGTCCCATGATGTTATTGAAGCCAGTAGCCTGATCTTTTGGGGTAAGTACACAGATGCTATGGTCAGCACTTTGTTATGAGCCCCAAGGAGAACTTTGATGGCAAGGACGGGAGATGGGGAACGAGGGTTGGGCATAGGTAAGGTGTGGCCCATATAAGTACCCCTGAGATATGGGCATTCTTGCCTGAAGACTGCAGTGGGACCTCCGCTGTGTAATCCCCAGCTCTCCCAAATTCTCAGGGCACTCTTGCCCATGGAGCTGCAGTGGGACCTCCTGCTGTGTAATCCCCAGGTAATCGAAAGGACAGGGTCTGCCTTGATTTCAAGTTTGGCACCTTTTTTCTCCGTGGCTTTGTTCAGCAGCTTTTGCGAATCTCTGCTAAGTGTGCTTGCTTGAGTACATGAGGAACCTTTATTTTACAACCGTACCTGCGAAAATGAATTTACCTGCTTTAGCCCTGTAGACATTAAATTACCTGCCTTTAGCCCTGCCAAACATAATTTCTGCTTTTAGCCCTGCCGAAACGAAATACCTGCTTTCAGCCCTGCCAAACTAAATTCATTGGTTTTGCCCTGCTGAAATGAAAATCCTGCTTTCAGCCCAGCAGAAGCATTTGCATGCTGTTTGCCCTGCTATAACGACCGCTCTTGATTCAGATCTATCTGAAAGAATTCCTGGAGCCTGAGAGCCACTGACCCACGTTCTCTCCTACCTGAAAGCGGGAGGCGAGAGGAGATTCCTGTGGGCTGTAGGCTCTACTCCTCTCCATGGCGTGAAACAGCGCTCAGCTGGATCCTTAGCCTCGGGCTGCTTAGACTCTGCTCAGGGCATTAACTCCTGCAGCCACTGCATGGCTGCTCCCCGCCCACCTCCCAATACCCTCCCACCCTTAGCTGTGTTTATTTATAAAAGTCTTGTGTATCGCGTGATTCTCTGTGAGTTCTGTGCTCTATCTGTGAGTAATCTCATTTGCAGATTATCACCTGTCTCCACTAGGGGTCATTCCTAGCCTGAAATAGCCTACACTCATTTCTTTCCCTTTTACCTTCAGTCTACTGTGGTTTACCCTGCCTATTCAGTAGTCCTCCCTGCTGTTTTCCACTACTCCTTTACCTGACCCAATTTCTCTCTTGTTCTCCCCCTTGGTTGCTACTACCTTGCAGTCAGTATCTCCTCATCTATGTCACACTATGTTGTCTAGGCTAGCTTTTTATCTCCTTGGGCTGTTGCTCTTTGCTGTACTTGCCCTCGGCTCTCTATGCCTCGCTGTAGGCCCACCCCCCCACTAAGGGTCCACTTGCAATTACGTTTATTCTAACCTGATAGCTGAAGGTTCCGCCACACCTCCACCTCTAGTTTACCTTAGCTACAAACTCCTCAGCTTCCTTATTAGGCATTTGGTGCTCAGGAGGATTACCTCGCCTACTACTGTCTCTTGTGCTTTAGCCCTTGCTTTTCTTTGGGTTACTACCTAACTCTCACATTAGCCAGGGATACTGAAACCAATCCTGGCCCCTCGCTTCACCGAAACCAAACCCACCCCTCACCTCCTGCTCGCTCCCTCAAGCTCCTGGCCTATCCTTTGCTCACCTAAACATCCGCAGTCTACCTGCAAATCTCTCTGAGCTGGAAGCTTGGGTTCAATTAAATAACCCTGTAACCCTGACATCCTTGTTCTATCTGAAACATGGTTAAAACCTACAGTCCTGGACAACAGCTGTGCCTACCTGGCTATAACATGTATCCGCAGATCAGGCATCCTCCAAAGAGGGGATAGCCTGGCACTATATTACAAGTCTTGCCTGAATGTCACACTGCTGCCAACACCCAGCCTGATCAACTGTGAGGTACTGCACTGTCTCCTGCTCCTAGGGGTGCCAAGAAGTTGCACATATTTGGGTGTACTCACCCCAAGAAATAGAAACTTAGACTAGAAACTTACTGGTCTGATTCCTACCTAACTAAGAACAATGAGGTGATCTTGCTGGGAGATTTTAATCTTGATTGGCTGAGTCCCAACTCCGCCTCACTTGCTTCCACTATCAGTAAGGCCAACCTCAACCAATTCATCTCTTCCCACATGCGGTTAACCCACAACAACCTCTGTCGTTTGATGATAGATTGGATACTCACCAATCCAAGGACTGCTATTCCTCTTCCGGGGTTCTGCCTGACACCATTAGTGACCACTGCCCTGTCTACTGTGTTAGGGTGCCTTGGCTGTCACTACTCCTCCCAAAATTCTGTCCTACACTAATGTTTCTGCACTGGACATCTCTGTGTTCCTAAGTGATTTGAAACAAGCTGACTGGTCCCCTTATTCCATACAAATGACATCAACCTGGCCCACCGACTACTTCAATGCCACTCTGCTAGCCTTACAGTCTAAACATATCCCAGTTTCAATGCAGAGGATCGAGGAAAGGTGACCACGTGGCTGAAGCGGCCTCTCCTTCAACTACTCAAAGGTGACAAGCTTTGGTCTAAATGGAAATCCTCCTCTGTTCATACTGACTTTGTTGTCTATCAATCTCTGAAACACCTGCAAGAAAAAGTCCGAGCTGCCAAGAGCAATTACTGCAGGGGCCTCCTCGGTCTATTGCCCTCTGACCCAAAGTAGTACTGGAGTCAGATAAGCGAGATCCTGGGGAACTCCAAGCCACTCGCTCCCAAGGATATGCTAATTGATGATTCTCTGCAACAATCCCTGTCGATACAGAATGCTCTTAACTCCCTCTTTACTGGGGCTCCTAAACTCCTCCCTCGGCATCCAATGGCCCTACCCCCCTCCCTACCACTCTGCCATTTATCCTCTCAATATTACTAAGTCAGATGTTCTCAGGTTTCTTCAGTCTATCCCCCACATGGAAGGCCTGGGCCTGATGGTATTGAACCTGGATACTTAGACTGGGAGCCCGTCTCCTTGTTATCCCTATCACTAGGCTGTTTAATCTGTCTATCTGCATCTCTACTGTGCCTTCAGCATGGAAAACAGCCAGGATTATCCCTGTTTTTAAGAAAGGGACCCAAAGTCCTATCTAATTATTGGTCCATAGCCTTGCTACCAACCCTCAGTAAGATTTTAGAGAAACTTATTCACCTCCAGATCTCTGCTCACCTACTGAACTTTAATCTTCAGTCTCCTGCTCAACATGGTTTTGGGCTGGACATAGCACCTGCGCCCTCACTCTACTCACCAGTGACATTAAGTCCAGCATGGACAAGGTCTACTCACAGGGCCCGTGTTCATAGACCTCACTAAGGCTTTCGATCTGATTAATCATCCTCTTCCTAAACAAACTACATCTCTTGGCACTTCTGAACCCACCCTATCATGGTTCAGCAGCTACCTAACCAACTGAACCAATCTACCTCTTTTGACAAAGCTCTTTCATCTCCAGCTCCCATCTCCTCACGGTGTCCCACAAGGTTCCATCCTGGGACCACTACTCTTTTCTACATTCACTAATGACACTCCATCCTCACTCCCCCACTGTCACTCCATCATGTATGCTGAGATCTGGTTCTCTACATCGCTTCTCGTTCTGTCTTGGACATTAATGCCTACCTGTCCTCCGCATTCAAACAGATCCAGCACTGGCTCTCCTTCAACTCACTAATTCTTAACCTACTTAAGACCAGGCCATGCTGTTTGGGTCTGCCAGGAAGAGATTTCTGCTGAGTCTAAGCTTCATGTGCTTAGCTGTGACTGATCTAAAGTGGCGGCTACCGACTCCTTCAAATGACCTTGGAGCTACCCTTGATCCGTTCTTGATTTCTCTGTACATATCAAGGAGGTATGTAACTCTGTTAATGCCAAACTAGGGCAGCTTACCGAGTCGCCACTCCCTAACCCCAGCTTCAGAATCTCTGTAGCGTGGGTACTACTTCCTTGGCTTCTGCAGCTCTCCCAATTCTCTCCCATGCAAGCGCGAGGAATCCTTCTTAAGTGGGACATCTCATATAACAACACCTGTAGATTCGCCCTCTCTGTCCCTTGAATAACTCACCACTGTCACCTTTACTCCACTTTTAGCTGGCTGTTGTCTCATCTCAGTGCTCCTTCTCGCTAGGTTATTTATTGATTCCATGGGCAGGACCCCTGCCCAGGCAGCATAGGTGCCATGCTCACCCCATGACATACTCCCCCACCAAGGTCATCTAATTAACTCTGTTCTCTGTCCTTTCTGCTCGACCAAGATGGGGAGCAAGCTTTCTTCCATTTTGCCCCTAAATTCTGGAACTTCGTTGCCAGCCTATTTAAAGAGACTCCTTATCTCCACACTTTAAATCAGCACTTTTTCCGCACCTTCATGCATTAGCTCCTGCCACTGTACCTAAGCAACCCTGTACTCCTCCTACTCATCCTTAGTTTAGCTCTACCTAGCTGCTACAATACCAAACTGTACTGAACTGCCTGATGACTGTTTCATTGGTCCTACCATCCCTCGCGTGGACATAGCGTTGTCGGTGATTCGACTGGTTCGAAAAATTGCTGAAACTCCCCTTTATTTTTATTATTTGTAAAAAAAAAAAAAAAAAAAGTTCCATCATTTCTGTTTATTTTTTCTGTTTACAGAGTGCTAATGCACACATGATGAACCCCAGCACTTTCTCTCTGCATGCCCCTCCCTCCTTCTGCTGCCAATCAACTCCCTCAGTACCAGTAAGATGACTGGAGCTGCTTTGTGAGTCTTTCTCTGCACCCTCCCTTATAACTGGCTGGCCAATATGAGCTCACATCAGCATCGTGAATGTGACCTCAATACAACACTGCCACTGCCTACAATTCACACTGTCAGCTAGCACTGGAAAAAGATGGAGCATGGTGACAGGCTCAGAAATGACATCACCAGGAGAGCAAAAAGAAGTAGAGAACCTCTACTTATAATAGTATCAGTCACAGGCAGGTAAATTTTGCTGGCCACTACTGCGAAGATGTGTCCATAATGGCGGTATATTAAGGGATAGGCTGTACCCAGTTGAGCAAGAGAGTTTTTCAGGTGTCGGGCTGAAAATGTAGAAATAAATTATTTAAACTCCTCTATACAAAAAAGCAAAGTTGTCATGTTTCATATGCCTGTTTTAACTTTTCATAAGTAAAGCAAAAGAGGTACCACAGTGGAAAGGCAATGCAAGTGTTTGGAAGGGTCTGGCTGGGATCTGCACTGCCACCTCATTAATGTACTGTTCAGAGAGGTCTTCACTGTGGTCCCATTTTCATGGACATTCAGTACCACTTTGGTCTGTGTCATCTGTGCCAGATGCTGTTAAATCAAATAAGTTGTGATGTGTTTCTCCAGATGACCACGTGCCAGCAGAATGACATCTGTTGCTACAGTTCATTGTTTTGAACATACCCACTGTACTTTTGGAAGCATGGTGGGGTGGGGTTGGGGGTGGGGGTAGGCATTTAGGATATGGTAACTTTGCACTGAAAATCCCGCCACTGTCAAATTACCTTTCCCTCACTCCTTTGTCATATCTACCACATTGGAGAATGGAGTGGGGGCAACAATTGTAGTACTCAATATTGAACTAAGACTTATGTTACAGATTTTTTCCAAGCAGGGTGCCTGGAATAGAAGAAAAAATTACTCACCTTAGTAATTGCTTTTCTTCTCATGGAGTCTTATATTATGACTTAAGGCAGTTAGCCACAGCACTTGAACTGCCCGGAGAGGAAACAGTTAACCCAGGGAGACTGGAGTTCTAGTCGTAGAGCACTATGCCAAAGCTCTGTCTGGCAAGTTTCAAATGAAACTGTCAGATCTTTACTGAGCTAATACTAAGCAGCAAGTCTGTGTGGAAAGCTCTACTAGCCAAGTGGCTACCTACTAGTAGGAATAACAACAGCAAACACAACAACAACAAGAGCAATAATAATAATAACAATGATAATAATATTATTAGTTTCACCCTAACAAGCACTATTAGACCCCCTTCCCCAAAGACTCAAGTCACGGAAGGGGGACATATATACTTAAAACAGAAACAATCTAGTTCCCTAACCCTAAATAAAAGGGGGAAAGGGAAGAACTAAAATGGCATGACACAGTGCTTGCACTAATTTGCCAACCCCTACCCAAGTAGAAGTTCTGAGAGGGGCAGGTTGGGGGGGGTGGTCATAATATAGCAAGACTCCATGAGAAGAAAAGCAATTACTAAGGTGATAATTTTTTCTTCAAACACCATGAAGTCTTGCTATATTATGATTTAACAGATACACAGCAGTACCTCCATGGAGGAGGGTCAGAACCTATTTAGGAAATAGGCTCTGAAGCACAGCTGTGCCAAACTAGCATCTCTCCTGACTGGACATCCAGGGAATAATGCTTGGTAAAGTGTGAACTGTTTTCCAAGTAGCAGCTTGACAGATTTCCAGAATGGGAATATCTCTAGCAGCCGCTAGAGATGCAGCTGTACCCTGGTGGAGTGAGCCTCAGTCCTGAGGGGGTTCTCTACCTAGTTTTTGTAACAAAATTGGATACAAGAGACAATCCACCTTGCAATTGTCCTCTTAGTGGCAGGTTTCCCTTTGCCAACCTCGTCATAGGTAAGGAAGAGTTGGAGGATTCGAACCTGTGACCCTTGGTGCGTTCAAATAGTAGCTTAAAGCTCTTTGGCGTCTAAACTGTGCAGTCTCCTCTCACCCGAGGAAGAATGCTCAGTGAAAAACTGGAAGAGAGATGGCTTGGTTCAGATGGAAATCTGAAACCACTTTAGGCAAAAACTTTCTGTTAGTCCTGAGGACTACCTTATCTCTGTGAAAAGATATAAAATCTTTTCCACTGACAGGGCTTGTAATTCACTATGCATCTGGCAGAAGTGATAGCCACTAGAAAAACAGTTTTCCAAGTTAGAAACTTGAGATCTGCTGAAGACAGAGGCTCAAGGGGTTGCATTAACTGAGCAATGCAAACATTCAGGTCCCAGGCAGGAGCTGGTTCCCAAAAGGAGGGTTAGTGTGAAGTAACCCTTAAAAACTTGGAAAACACAGGATGAGAGGAAAAGAAGCAGGCTTCCTGCTGATACAAAAGCAGAGACAGCTGCCAGATGAACCTTTAAGTAGCTGGCCTAAGGCCTAAGGAATTTAAATGGACCAAATAGTCCAGTAAAATGGGCAAATCAGCAGATTCTGGGGCAATTGTTTCTCAGAACACCAGATGGAAAACCTCTTCCACTTAGAATTGTAAGTGGCCCTAGTGGAAGGCTTCCTTGAAGCCTTTAAATATCAGGACACCTTGGGAAAGGTGTAACTAGCAAATTCTAACTCCCCAAGGCCAAGCCTTGAGATGGAGGTTGAGGTCCGGATACCACACTCTCCCTGTGCACAGGCCAGCAAGTCGTGGACTCTGGGCAAGCTCAGGGCAGGGCGGACTGTCAGGGACAGAAGCAGAGGGTACCAGGGCTGTCTGGCCCAATCTGGAGCAATCAGAATCACTTTGCAGGGCTGAGATCTGATTTTACTAATACCCTGAAGAGAAGAGGAAGGGGAAAGGCATATAGGAACTTCCCTTCCAATCCAACAGAAAGGCGTACAGAGGACTGAGCCCAGCACTGGAGGCCTGCAACAAAATAGAGGAAGTTGGTGGTTGTCTGGGGCTGTGAAAAGATCTATCTGAGGGGTGCCCCATCTGGCAAAGACCGACCCCAGCACCTGAGGATTCAGAGCCCATCTGTGATGGCCCTGAGAACCTGCTGAGGGCATCCGCAGGACATTGTCCTTCCTGGAAGGTGAACTGCTATCAGGGAGATGTTCAGGAGTAAGCCAGAGACCACAACTTCATTGCTTGGTGCACAAGGCTGATGACCGAGTGCCCCTTGTGATTGATGTACCACATTGTTGTGGTGTTGTCTGTCCTGACTTGAACTACTTTGTTCTGGACAGAAGCTGAAAAACCTGAAGAGCTAAAAAGACAGCTCTGAGTTCCGAAAGATTGATGTGGGCAGAGATTCCTGAGGACCACACCTCCTGAGTGGAAAGGTCCTAAAGTGAGCCCCCACCCTAGCAGGGAGGCATCCGGGTGAGGGTGAGGGAGTGGGAAACAGGAATGAAGGGAACCCCTGGGAAAGATTGCTTTGATCCTGCCACCACTGGAGAGCCAGGATCAAAGTTTGAGTCACTGGGACTAATTTGGTAAGGGGGTCCCTCCCTTTGAGACCAATAGGCCCTCAAATGGAACTGAATGTCCCTCATCTGGAATCTTGCTCCTTGCACAACAGCTGTGGAACAGCCATGTGCCCTAGGAGTTGCAGAAAATGCCTTGCTGGTCGAGACCCGAGGGTAAGGAGGATGCCAGGGCAATGAGTCTGTCTACCCTTTCCAAGGGAAGAATGCCCTGGCTAACTCTGTGTTCAATTCTGCACCTATGAAAGTTAGTACCTGAACTGGTTCCAGAACTGACTTTGGTAAATTCAGCAGGAACCCAGGAAGTGAGAAGCTGCTGGGTGACTTGCAAGTGGGATTCTACCTGATCTGGAGACTGACCACTATGAGCCAGTCATCCAGGTAAGGAAACACAGCAACCCCTTGCCTTCTCTAAATGAGCCACTACCACAGCTAGAAATTTTGTGAATACCCTTGGAGCAGAGGTGAGGCGAAGGGCATTGCTCTGAACTGGTAGTGGCCTGAGGGCAGTTCAACCTGAGGTACTTTCGGTGAGAAGGCCTGATCAGGACATGAAAATAGGCATCCTTGAGGTCCAGGGAAGCTAGCCAGTCCCCTGGCCTCAGGAAAGCTAAAATCATTGCAGAGTTAACATTTTGAACTTGGTTTCAAAAGATGCTTGTTCAGGTACCTTAAATCTAGAATGGGCCGCCATTCTCCTGTCTTTTGGGGTAAGAAAGTATCTTGAGTACAGCCCTTGCCCTGGTGGAAGGGAGGGACCCTTTCCACTGCTTTGCAGTCTAGAAGAGAAGAAACCTCTGCTTCCAAAGCAAGGGCTTCTGAAGGATTTGTAGTGGAAATGTCAAGCTCTCATCTTTGGAAACTGTTTGAAGCTGAGAACCAGACCCTGGCTTACTACCTCAGAACCCATCTGTCCGAGGTAAGGACACGCCATTCTGGCTGAATAAGCCAACCTGCCCCCACCGTACAGGAGACCGCCCGGCTACCCCCATCAGGGTGCCTGCTTGGCAGCAGCCTTAGGCTGAGGGAGGGGCAGTTTACTTGTGCCCCGTCTACCTCTGCCTCTGAAGAAACCCCTCTGTGCAAACGCAGAGGAGGCTTGAGATGGTAAAAGGCCTGTGGAAAGGCCTGCCCCTACCTCTGGGAGCGTGCCTTTGTGGAGTGGCATGCCTCTACTTGGCCTGGGCACTTTTGTAGGTAGTTCTGTATTCATCCATCTTTTCATATAATTTTCTGTTTGTTCCTCAAACAGAGAATTTCCACTACAGGAAAAATCCATGCCTTTGACTGAGTATCTTGGGACAGATTAGTGCATCTGAGCCATGCCAACCTCCACGGAAAGTTACAGAAGTGGCCATGACCCTAGAGGAAACATCATTAACATCAACAGCAGTAATGAAATTGAACTTTAGAGGCTTCCAATGCCATCAGCAGCCCTGTTCCAACTCACTAGCCAGCTGGCCATGGGCCTGCTTGGCTAACTGCAATACTGTGTCCCATCTAGATTTCTGATATCTAGCCACATAAGCTATATAATTTGCCTGCCTGAGTCCCAAAGAAGCTGCCATATATTGTTTTTCTGCCATGGCATCAATCTTCCTGGAATCCTTATCAGGAGGATGTGAGGCCAGGGGAATATTAGCTTTGTCACAGGCTGCAGCTTGTACCACACCTACATGACTACACTGCTCAGTGAGGAAGTCTGTATCAGGGCCTGACAAGTATACCTTCTGTCCATTTTTTATCTACAGGAGGGACAGAATGAGGATTTTAAAATCTTTGTTGTTTGCTTCCTAAATGACTTATGCAAAGGAATAGACAACCTCCCAGACTCTGGTATATCCATCATTTCTACATAATCAGGCTCCTCTTTCTCATCCACAACCTCTTCTAAAGGAAGCTGGAGTTTCTGCAACTTTTTATAAAACATAAAATAGAAGGGACTCAGACAGCATAGGGGAGATTCTAAAGGTCTGTCTGGAGAAATGTCCCGTTCAATGGGCACGTCCAGACCCTCCCAGCCACATACATAATGATCAAATTCCTCCTCCCTCCTGTGGTTCATAAAATTCTCAACATCACACTCTTGAACCACTGGAACTGAACAAACCAACCTTTGCTAGCTGTTGGTGGTTCAACAGAACCGAGACAGTGACTGGACAATCTGTATGGCTTTAGCTATCTCTGCAGCAGTTGGAGAGACAATTTTGGACTCCAGACCTGCTGATTTCTTTGTCTTTTTACTGGGACTGGTTCCTCTGAACCAGCCTTCCTTTTGCCCGAGGAAGTCTCGCCCTGGTCAGAGGGCACTCCTCTGGTCCAGTGGGTGCTGGACCGGCTGGCCATCGGGTCAGCGGACTTTTTGGCTTCTCGTCTCTGAGCGGCCCAATCTCTTCTCCAGGGTGGCTGCAGGGAAATTTTACACACCTGGCAGTCTGACGGGAGGTGGTCAACCCCCAGATCAATAAACACAAGTGGTGTGGGTCAGCCCTGTCAAGAGGCTTCCCACAGACATCACAGTGTTAAAACCAATGGGCCCGGTTTTCTTTGGGTTTCTCAGACATAATGCCAAGCAAAAACTTGCCCTTTTGATGGCAGTGCCAAGGCAAGACACTTATCGGTTCCTAACGCGTGTCTGGTATGAAAAAACCCCAAAGGTATAGGTTTTTTAGAACCGATAAGAACGGAACCGCACTCTAAAAAGCCCAAAATATGAATAGAAATGCTTATTTTAGCAAACCCGATCGGTTAAAACCGAACCGATAATTAATTTTCACACAGACTTTAAATCCTGTACTTACGGTTTACCAGATAGAGCTTTGAACGAAATGCGGTAAAATAAATACTTTTGCGGTTCAAATGAACCGAAAATACTCGCTGAACGAGAAATGAACCGAGCTGGAAGGAGCTGATCTCGGAGCGACTGTTCAGTGAAGTGGAGTAAAGAATCTGACAGTTTCATTTGAAACTTGCCAGATAGAGCTTTGGCATAGCGCCTGCTTTTAGAACTCCAGTCTCCTGGAGTTAACTGTTTCCTCTCGGGCAGTTCAAGTGCTGTGGCTAACTGCCTTAAGTCATAATATAGCAAGACTTCATGGTGTTTGAAACATAGAAATATAGACAATGACGCAGCTCCATCCAGTCTGCCCAAGTTCCTATAATCCCTGGAACCTACAATTTCTCCAGGGTACTAACCTCCTGTCCTCTTTCTAGTCACCTCCTTGGCCCTGTTGCCTCCAGTAACCACTATTCCCTTCATTATGTCCCAGCCCTGCTTGAATTTTCTGACTGTTTTACACCCACCACTTCAGCTGACAGACTGTTCCAAAGTTCCACCACCTTTTCCATAAAGTAGTACTTCCTCACAGCTCTCCTGATCCTACCTCCTGTTAATTTCCATTGGTGTCCATGTGACCGCTAATTGGTACTCAGGCTAAATAGTACCCCCGTAGTTCACTTTAATTCATTTCAGGAACTTGAAGATCTCTATCATATCTCCTCTCTCCCTTCTGGTCTCCAATGAGTACATATTTAGTGCCTTGAGGCACTCCTCATAGGATTTGCCCTGCTGTCCCCGAATTGTTTTAGTTACTCTGTGTCTGCACTGTCTCCAACCTATCCTTATCCTTTCTGGGGTGAGCACTCCAGAACTGCAGGCTACAGTACTCTAGGTGAGGCCTCACCAGGGATCTATAGATGGGAAGCATTGCCTCCTTTTCTTCTGCTATCAATACTCCTACCAATACATCCCATCATCCTGCTAGCCTTGCTATAGGCCATGTTGCACTGACTCAATTACTTAAATGGTATACTGAGTTGTGGATGGTGGGGTAACAACAAAGGGTAGAGAGAGTTCAGATATTAGTTATTTAGACTTAAAATAAGCCACAAAAGTGCACTGCTGAGCATACCATAGCCTATGGTTTCTGGGGCCTATCAGACCCAGACCCCTGCCCTAGTAGCAAGCCAGCACTGTAGTAAGTTAGTAGTGTACAATACCCAGTCAAAACCAGCTGCAGACTCTGTATTGAGGTTCTGTGCATTAGCATTTGCTCTCTCTATATATATCTATCTATATATCTACATATGTAATAGATAACCTACTCTAAGGTGTGCAGTTACGCTTCTGATATACGCATGCCTGGTGTGGCAGCATGAGTCCGCAGGCCGAGTGCATCAGCCACCAAGGCATCTGTATATCAGAGCATGACTGCACATCCTAGAGTGAGTTATCTATCTCATAAAATGGCAAAATTGTTTGGAGGGGGTAAAAGTGCAGGTGTGCGGTCACGCTCTGATAGATGCATGGTCATGTGATGTGTTTTATACAATCAGAATACTGAATTTGTTATTTACTTTGCTTTCCATTTTATAAATACATACACACACACACACACACACACACACACACACACACACACAATCTGAGCCACCCAGACAGTAATAATTGTCCTTAGAGCAGGAGGTGGTGGCGAGCTCTAGATGAGTTATTCTGGTTTAAAATAATCTACAAAATTAGCCACAGAGTATCTAGTACCCCCAAAGCTTCTGGGCCAAGCAGCCCCAGACCCCTTTCCTACACACCAGTAGATCCAGCTGCAGATATTAAAACTCATAACATATCTGAGACAATGTCTTGGTATATTACATGAAAGCATCTTGTTGCCCTCCGGTACTGAATACATATGTATTCACCCTGCAGCCAGCCAGATAATAATTTTGTTTAGAGCAAGGAGTGTAGGAGATCTCAGATATGACTTCTTTAGCTTCAAAACAAGCCACAAATGCACCATGGAGCAATTCTAGGGTTCCATGGCTTCCGGGTACTAGCGGCCCTAAGACCCATAGCTTTTTTAAAAAGTTGCAGACTTGCAAAAAAGAACCCCTTGTGAAAATCCTGGCAACGGCCCTGGTGGATGGCTACTGCTTGTTGTTATACCTAATCTTCTGTGGAGTTCAACCTGTTATGTAATTTGCTACTTGTGCTTGCTTGTTTAATTTATTCAAAATTGTGTCTGTTCCTCTAGGATGCCTGTTACTGCTAATGATCTCTATTTGTTTTTGTGTTAACTCTCTGGTTTATGTACTGTACTCTCCCGGTCGTGCTTGAAAATATGCAGGTCTCTTGCCTAATGCACTTACCCGGTTACCAAAAGCAAATAAATAAAATGGCACAACCACCACCTGTTTTATGTGGTCCTGTCCTGCCTAAAAATAGCATATCCCAGGATTGCTACTGCATCGCCTAGTATCTTTGAGTTAAGTCATGTTTTGACAACAGAGAGGATGTCAGGATTGTGTTGCTTTACCCAGGTTTGGAGGTTATCAAGCTTGCTGAGGAGGCTACAGACATTGACAGATGCCAGCCGAGAGACCCACCTTCCGTGCTCAGGGTGTGAGGCTGGCCCAACAGGCCCAGGGCTAGGTGGACATTGCCAGACAGTAGAAGAAGCATTAGCACAAGTCTTAGAAAGGTACGCTTTGAGCAATTTGTAGAAAGGTTTGTTAGTAGTCTTTTCTTCTTAAGGTACTTGTACACGTCTGCATTGCTAGGCAAAGTGGTATTGCCATTGGGGATAGCGCATGATGGGCTGGGAGTGTGTATCCTTAGAAGGTAGCCTAGGATCCAGCTCTGGGTGTAGTGATCAAAGCTATTACAGTCAGCTATTCCAGTGGCCATGCCTTGATTGTAGTGTATGTGACTATGAAGTGAGTACTGGTAAGGAGGTTGTACTGTGGCGCCATCCAGGACACCAGGCACTGCCACCACCAATATTAGCTTGACAGCCAGGGTCAAACAACCCATGCTAGAGGCCACCAAGGTCACAGCTCGGGCGAGGAACAGATACTGGCTTATGCTAAACTAGGGCATTTAGGTTTGCCCTTGCCCAGCCCTATGTGTTGTTGGTGGTCTAGAGGCACACTTTTGCAGTATAGGCTATTCTTGTGGCAGAGAGACCACGATTCTCAGTACTCTTAAGGAATTTAGTGCAGCAGTTTGGTAGCGCACTTTTGCCTCCTCTGGGAGTAGTAAACTAGCCAGTTAGTGGCCAAGAGCAAAGGGGCCGGGAGTGCAGGAGCACTGATGCCCAGCACTGAGTCCACAACAGGAGGAGAGAGCCAGTAGCTGTGGAAGAAAGAGGGATGTTTGTAAGGCACCAGCAGTTCTTTGCTAGTACTTTTCCAGCTATGGCAGGAAAACAGGAGACGGTGTGAGCCAATGGGGTGTGCTTACATGAGGCAGGAGGGGCAAGTGTTTATTTAAAGGCGGCCTGGGCAGGAGAAAAATTGTAGTCAGAGACAGTGAGAAAGGTGACAGAAATACAGTTTTGGAGCCCAGGAGGGGCTGGAAAGGTGCTCCAATCAGAGAGTTCGTACAGCCCGTGGACCAATCAGAGTCGCTGGCAAACGCCGCATCAATGGTGGCAGCAGTAGCAAGTCAGCTCCAATTTGAACTAAGCGGTAGTACCTTGTGTTAGGATCCGGGCTGTAGAACCAGGAGGGTGGCTAGAGGATTCAGATCCTGGTGGGCGGCTGAGATTATGGCTATTGAGTGCCGCCATGCTGTACAGTGCGCTGCTTCAGGCAGGATCCCTTGTTGTAGGATCCAGGCTGGAGAACCAGGAGGCGGCTAGAGATTCAGATCCTGGCGGGCAGTGGCCGAGGTTACGGCCTTTGAGCACCGCTGTGCTGTCTGCTGCGCTGCTCGGGCGCAGAATATCGGAATAGCCGCCACCGATCTGGAAGTGGGGATTACTCCAGCACAGGTTGGGTAAGTGCCTTACTCCAGTCCACCCTTAGATAGGTTTGTAATTGTAAACAAGACTTTAGAGACCGGATAAAGGGAGGTGATCTAACTAAAGGCAGTAAGCTAGAGGGTTTGAGGTGTAAAGACTACTGAGCTGGACTCCTGCCTGGCAGCACAGGTTAGTTTCTAATTGAAGCCATGTGGGCTGGTAAGTCCCTGGGCAATTACTGGTTACTCCTTACCCCACTGTAGCCACTTCACACTATGTAAAGCTAAATAATATAAAAGAAATCAGGTAGCTGGAGACCCCTGTTCTTTTGGCTGTGCAAATTTAAAATAAGCTCGTTGGATTGACTTTCCCTTCCACAAGTACTGGTTGATAGCTCTTGGAAGATTTAAAAATCAAGATTTCGACAGAAAAATTCCTATAATTCCAGAGGATATATCAGTCGTGGTAGAATGTTCATCTTCATAATATTAACTCTGCCCCAAAGTGAAAGGGAAGAGCCTCCCATCTCCGAAGGTCCGATCTAATATCTTGCATAAGGGGAAGATTCACCTTACATAGGTCCAAAGAAAAATTACTCACCTTAGTAATGTTGTTTCTTCTAATGGAGTCTTGCTATATTATGACTATTGCAGTTTGTCCCACCATTAGAACTGCTCCGAGGTGAAAGAGTTAACTTCCATGCCAGGCATGGAACTTGGAGCCGAGCTCGGTTTGAGAATCTCTGTCTGGAAGATTTCAAACTGAAACTGTCAGATCTTTACGAGCAAAAACTCACTAAGGTTCTGTGTGGAAGCTGTAACCTACACTAGCCAACTGGCTACTTAAATATTAACACATTTTCCTAGTCCCAACACTCAAGACTCAAGTCAGGGACCAGAAAAATTTAAATAAGATGAAATAAGATAATATAAAACAACACCCAAACACCCCAAAAAGAAAGGGTGGAAAACAAAAATGGGCATCAAAAGTGCTAACACTGGAATGCCCACCCATAACCCAAGTAGAAGTTCTGAGAGGGGCAGGTTGGGAAGTCATAATATAGCAAGACTCCATTTGAAGAAACAACATTACTAAGGTGAGTAATTTTTCTTCAAACAACATGAAGTCTTGCTATATTATGACTATTGCAGAATACACAGCAGTACCTCTATGGAGGAGGGACAGAACCTACTTAGGAATAGGCTCTGAAGCTGCAGCTGTGCCAAACCGAAAGCATCCCTCCTGGCCTGGATATCCAGGAGTAATGCTTGGTGAAAGTGTATACTGCTTTCCAAGTAGCTGCTTGACATATCTCTAAGATAGGGATGTCTCTGGCAGCAGCTAGAGACGCAGCTGTACCTCTGGTAGAGTGAGCCCTCAGGCCTGAAGGGGAACCTTCCCAGTTTTGATAGCAAAATTGGATACAAGAGACAATCCACCTGGCAATGCATCTCTTAGTGGCAGGTTTCCTTTCCTAACCTCACCATAAGTGAGAAATAGTCGGAGGATTTGAACCTGTGACCCTTAGTACGCTCTATGTAGTAACTTAGGGCCCTCTTAACATCTAAGCTGTGCAACCTCCTCTCACCAGAGGAGGAATGATCAGTGAAGAACACTGGAAGGGAGATAGATTGATTAAGGTGGAAATCTGAAACCACTTTAGGCAAAAACTTCCTGTTAGTCCTGAGGACTACCTTATCCCTGTGAAAGGAAATAAAGTCAGTCTCCACTGACAAAGCTTGTAACTCACTTATGCGCCTGGCAGAAGTGATGGCTACTAGAAACACAGTTTTCCAAGTCAAGTACTTAAGCTCTGCCGAAGACAGAGGTTCAAAGAGGGGTTGCATCAGCTGAGCAATGCAAACATTAAGATCCCAGGCAGGAGCAGGGCCCTGAAAGGTGGATTAGTATGAAGTAATCCTTTGAAAAACTTGGAAAATACAGGGTGAGTGGAAAGAGAAGAGGGTCTTCTGCTGAAGTAAAAGCAGAGACAGCTGCCAAAAGCACTTTCAGGGTAGCTGGTCTCAGTCCCAAAGAATTAAGATGGACCATATAGTCCAAAACAATGGGCAAATCAGTGGATTCCGGGAAATATGCTTCCCAGAACACCATATGGAAAAACCTTTCCATTTAGAGTTATAAGTAGCCCTAGTGGAAGGCTTCCTAGAAGCTTTCAAGATTTCAAGAACACCTTGAGAAAGGTGTAGGTCAAAAATTCTAACTCCTCAACAGCCAGGCCTTGAGGTTGAGGGATTTGAGACTGGATACCAAACCTCCCCTGGGCACAAGTTAACAGGTTGTGGTTCCTGGGGAGAAACAGGAAGATGGACTGCTAAGGACAGAAGGAGGTACCAGGGCTGCCTGGCCCAATCTGGAGCAATCAGGATCATCTTGCAGGGCTGGGATCTGTTTTTGACTAGCACCTTGAACAGGAGAGGGAAGGGGAAAGGCATATGAAACTTCCTTCCCAATCAAGGAGAAAGGCATCCAGGGGACTGAGCCCATCACTGGGGCCTGCAACAAAACAGTGGAAGTTGGCGATTGTCTGGGGCTGCAAAAGATCTATCTGAGGGTGCCCCATCTGGCAAAAACTATGCCCAGTACTGGGATCCAGTGACCATTCGTGATGGCCCTGGGAAATCCTGCTGAGGGCATCTGCCAGGACATTGTCCTTGCCTGGGAGGTGAACTGCTATGAGGGAAGTGTTCAGGAATAAGCCAGAGACCACAACTTGATAGCCTCGTGCACAAGGTCAAGACCGAAGTGCCCCTTGTTTGTTGATGTACCACATTGTAGTGGTGTTGTCTGTTCTGACCTGTACCACTTTGTTCTGAACAGATGAGAAAAAACCTGAAGTGCTAGAAAACAGCTCTGAGTTCCAGCAGATTGATGTGGAGCAGAGATTCCTGAGGGACCACACTCCCTGGGTGGAGAGGTCGCCCATGTGAGCTCCCCCATCCCAGAAGGGACATCTGTAGTAAGGGTCAAGGAGTGAGATAGAGGATGAAGGGGACCCCTAGTCTCAGATTGCTCTGATCCTGCCACCACTGAGGGCCTGGATCAGGGTTCGAGTCACTGGGATCAACTTGGATAGGGATCTTTCTTTGAGACCAAAAGGCTCTCAAGTGGAACTGAATGTCCCTAATCTGAAATCTTGTCCTTGCACTACAGCTCTGGAAGCAGCCATGTGTCCTAGGAGCTGTAGGGAAGTGCCTTGCTGGTCGAGAGACCTGCAAAGTGAAGGAGGAGGCCAGGGCCACTAGGTTTCCACCTTCTAGGGAAGGAAGGCTCTGGTCTGCTTTGTGTCAATTCTGCACCTATAAAGGTGAGTACCTGGACAGGTTCCAGAACTGACTTTGGAAGATTGAGAAGAAAGCCCAGAGAGGTGAGCAGCAGTGGGTAACTTGCAGGTGTGATCTGACCTGGTCCGAGACTGACCTACAATGAGCCAGTCGTCTAGGTAGGGAAAGATGGCAATCTTTTGCCTTCTTAAATGAGCAACTGCTACTGCCAGGCATTTGTGAATACCCTTGGGGCAGAGGTAAGGTCAAGGGCATTGCTCTGAATTGGTAATGGCCTGAGGGCAGTTCCAATCTGAGGTACTTTCAGTGGGAGCTTCTGATAAGAACATGGAAGTAAGCATCCTGAGGTCCAGGGAAGCTAGCCAGTCCCCTGGCCTTAGAGAACGGAAATCATTGCCAGAGTCACCATTTTGAATTTTGGTTTTAAAAGGTGCTTGTTCAGATATCTTAGGTCCAGAATGGGCCGCCATTCTCCTGTCTTTTGGGGTAAGGAACCTGAGTACAGACCCTTGCCCTGGTGTAGGGAGAAACCTTTTCTACAGCTCTGAGGGCCAGGAGGTTGAGTTCTGTTTCCAAAGCAAAGTCTCTAGAGGGTTTTGGGTGGAAAAGATCTGATTCTCATCTTTGGAAATTTTTGAAGCGAAACCAGACCCTGGCTTACTACTTCCAGGACCCACTTGTCTGATGTTAAAGACTCCCAGTCCTGAATGAAGTAAGCCAGCCTGCCCCTACAGGTAATGGAGAATCGCCCTGGGCACCCCATCAGGGTGCCTGTTTGGCAGGAGCTTTAGGCTGAGGGGGAGCAGGCCTGCTTGCACCCTCTGCCTCTCCCCTCTGAAGAACCCTCTGAGCATAAGCCAAGAGGAGGCCTGGTTTGGTAAAAGGCCTGTGAAAGGCCTGCCTCTACCCCTGGGGTCTGCCTCTGAGGAGTGGCTTGCCGCCTCCTGGCTTGTGCACTCCTGTAAGTGGTTCTATATTCATCCATTTTCTTCATATAATTCTCTGTCTGCTCCCCAAACAGAGAATTTCCTACCACAGAAAAATCCATAGCCTTAGTCTGGGTATCCTGTGACAAACTAGTACACCTGAGCCAAGCCAATCTATGAAAGGCCACAGATGTAGCCATGATTCTAGAGGATACATCATTAGAATCCACAGCAGCATGGAATTGCACCTTGGATGCCTCAATACCATCAGCAGCCACCTGCTCCAGCTCCTTGGCAAGCTGGCCAGGGCCTGTTTGGCCAAAGCCATGACAGTGTCCCATCTAGATTTTGGTATCTTGCCACATAAGCCATGCAATTTGCTTGTCTGAGTCCAAGGACGCTGCCATGTATTGTTTTCAGCCATGGCATCAATCTTCCTGGAGTCCTTGTCAGGAGATGTGAAGCCAGGGAATTAACCTTATCACAGGCTGCAGCCTGAACTACCCCTAACATGACTGCATTGCTGTGAAAGAAATTCTGAATCAGACCCTGACAAAGTGTACCTCCTGTCCATCTTTTTGTCCACAGGAGGCACAGAATTAGGAGCTTTTAAAATTTTATTGTCTGTTTCCTAAATGATTTATGTAAAGGAATAGACAATCTCCTGGACTCTGGGATATCCATCATTTCCACAAAGTCAGGTTCCTCTTGCTCATCCACAGCTTCCTCCAATGGGAGCTGGAGGGTTTCAGCAACCTTATATAAACAGAAATGAGAAGAGGACCCAGAAAGCGAGGGGAGATTCTAAAGGTCTGTCTTGAGAGATGTCCGTTCAATGGGCACATCCAGACTCTCAAAGTCACATTCACACTGTTCATAATCATCCTCCCTCCTCTGGTTCATAAAACTCTTCTATATCATATTCTTGAACCGGTGGGAACGGCCGAACTGACCTTTTGCCAGACAGTGGCGGTTCGACGGAACCGAGAAAGTGACTGGACAATTTGTATTGCTTTAGCTATCTCTGCAGCAGTTGGAGAAGGAATTTTGACTCCACACCTGCCGATTTTCTAGTTTTCTTTCTGAACTGGCTCCTCAGAGCCAGCTTTACGCTTGCCCGAGGAAGTCTCGCCCCTGGTCAGAGGGAAGAGTCCGTTCGCTGACATCGAACCGGCTGGCCATCCGGGACAGCGGACTTTTACCTTCGCCCCTAAGCCTACCAACTCTCTTATCCAGGGTAGCTGCAGGGAAGTTCTTACAAATCTGGCAGTCTGAATTGAGGGTGGTCAAACCCCAGACAATATACACATGTGGTGTGTGGGTCAGCCTTGGCAAAGGCTTCCCCACAGACACTACAGTGCTGAAACCCAATGAGCCCGGTTTTCTTTTGGGTTTCTCAGGCGTAATACCAGCCCTAACCAAAAGCTTGCCTTTTAAGCGGGTAGCCAGGCAAGACACCCTTATCGGCTCCTGCTAACCGCAAGTCATCATTGGAATCGTGGAAAAACGTAATGAAATCCGCTTTTTTTAGAACCGATAAGAACCGGGAATCGCACACTCAAAGCTTTTAAATGCTTGAGAACAAAGTTTTAAAATAACCTGATCGGTTCGGAACTAACCGATAAACATTTACAAGTTCCACACAGAAATAAACCTGTCTATTACTTACAATACCACAGACAGAGCTTGAACCGATCGTTTATGTTAAAATAATAATAATCGTGGGTTGAATTTAATCAGAAAATACTGTTTAAACCGAGAAATGAACCGAACAGTAGGAGGAATCTCTGAGCGACTGTTCAGTGAGGCGGAGTAAAGAATCTGACAGTTTCAGTTTGAAATCTTCCAGACAGAGCTTTCAAACCGAGCCACGCCCAAGTTCCATGCCTGGCATGGAAGTCAACCTTCACTCCGAGCAGTTCTAATGGTGGGACAAACTGCAATAGTCATAATATAGCAAGACTTCATGTTGTTTGAAAGAAAATGGGACACCCAAATCCCCAAATAAATTGTAATGCCTTTGATTCAAAGACAACCCTAGATTTTGTATCTCCTACTTAGAGACCATCCCATTTAGTGGCATAACCTGGGTCTTATCCACATTTAATTTATAGCCCGCTATATCTGAAAACTTCCATGTCTCTTCTAAGGCCACAGCGATGGAAGGGGGTCTTCCACGTAATAACATATCATTCTGTAAGCAGATATGGTATACCTAACCTCCCACCAAAATCCCTTTCACGGTCAAATTATGTTGCAAGTTAAACAGAAGGGGTTCTAAGTACAAATTAAACAAAGATGAGATGAGGACAGCCCTGTCGGGTACCCTTGAAGTTGAAAGGACGAAGAGAGACTGTCACAAGGGATCTGAGCCGTAGGATGGGTATACAGAATCCGTATCCACTTAATAAATTGGACGGAAAGCCACATTTTTTTTAAGTACTGTAAACAGATAAGGCCATGGAACTATCAAAGTCGAAGGCCTTTTCTGTCCCAGAGACACCAAGGCCACGGGACCTTGCTCTCTCCGGATGTAGACATCACATGGAGGAGTTTGAGAAACGATCACTGGACAGGTGACCTGACATAAAACCTACCTGAATGGGGAAATCAAGTCTCCCCAAATCGATTTTAGTCTAGTCGACAAGACCTTGGCCAATAACTTAACATCTGAATTTAACAGGGACACCAACCGATAACTAGAAGGTAGTAACTCATCTTCACCTCCTTGTGGATCAGCAAAATCCAAGTCGATGTTAAGGATAGATTGGTCAAACCTCTGCAAGTAAAAATTAAACAGTCAGGTAGGAGCGGAGAAGAGTTCATCCATAAACATTTTATAAAACTTATTAATAAACTGTCCAGTCCCAGGGCCTTATTTACAGAGAGATGGCCGATCGCTTCTCTCACCTCCAGGACACCTATAGGGCCCCATAACATCTCCTGTTGTTCCTGGGATAAGCAGGGGAAGGGAGAACTTCTAAATACTCCTCAATGATAGCCTGCAACTCTGGAGTGACTGGGGTATCTCAAGTAAAGACTACTAAAATATGACCAAAATGCCTCCACAATGTCACAAGAGTGAGTCAGCACCTTCTCTCGTTGGAGTTGGCCTGAACCTAATAACTCTTGCCCTCTAGACGCTTAATCCTCTAAGCAAGCATCTGCCAGCCCTCTCCCAGATTCAAGATAATGTTTCTTAGTGCAGAACAGCCTTTTCCACGAGTAGCTCATAATACTTCATCCGCAGAATATCCAATCTCCAAAATTCGGGAGGCGATGTGGAGAAAGTCGATGTTCCATACTCCTAATCTCCGACGAGAAACGGTCTTCCTCATGTAGGTGACTCCTCTTATGCTTGGTTGTAGCGAATATATTCTCGCCGAACCCTGCATTTGAATGCCTCAAACATAAATCAGTGTCAGTGGCTCAGCAGGTAGCACACTCTCCTCTGAGGCTGGGAGATCAGAAGGCTGTGGGTTCTATGCCCACACCAGGCACTTGGGTTAATATCCCAATACTGACACTGTAGTGCAGCATGAGGGGTGCTGCACTCCTGAGGTGCTGTCTTTCAGATGAGGCGTTAAACCAAGTCCCATCTGCCTGTTCTGGTGGTAGTTCAAGTGAATGTTAAAGATTCTTGGACCTGGGTAGACAACTGGACATTCTCTTTCTAGACTTCAGCAAGGCATTTGACTCCGTTTCTCACGAGGGCCTGTTGGATAAGCTGGGAGAAATGGGGGTGAGGAACCAGATGATCAGATGAATAGGCAATTGGCTCAGGACTGGACCCAGAGGGTCGTAGTTGGCAGGATAGTCTCATCCCCAGGAGGGTCATAGTGGGGTCCCAGGGATCAGTCCTTGAGCCCCTCCTGTTCCAAACGCCTACATCTCCGACATGAGGAAAGGTATCAGGAGTGAGATGAGTCCTCTGCAGATGACTCAAAACTGGGGAGGTGGTGGATGGGGAGGGAGGGAGGGTGGCCCTACAGGGGACCTGGAGGCTCTGGAAAGATGGTCTAGAAAGTGGAAGCTGAGGTTCAATGCAGAGAAATGCAAGGTACTGCACCTGGGGCCAGAAACCCGGGCCAAGTGTACACCCAGGAAATGCTACAAGTCTCGATGGCTGAGAGGGACCTGGGGGTGGTGGTGGATGTCAAGATGAACAACTCGGAGACTTGTAGGAGGGCAGCAGCCAAGGCCAACAGGATGCTGGGATGCATTGCTAGGGATCACCTCCAGAAGGAGAGAAGTGATACTCCTCTGTATAACTGCTTGGTGAGGCCGCACCTCAGTACTACATGCAGTTTTGGAGGCCACACTTAAAGAGGGACATTAAACTCCTGGAGAGGTCCAGAGGAGGGCACCAATATGATTAGGGGCTTGGGACAGGACCTATGAGGAGAGGGCTCAGAGCATAAATATGTACACACTGGAAGAGAGAAGGGACCGGGGACATGATAGAGGTCTTCAGGTACATGAAGGAAGTAAATAGGAGGAGCAGTCAGGTGCTTCAAGGAAGGAGGAGGGGCCACTAGAGGACATGGGTGGAAGCTGGAGGGGGAAGATTCAGGGAGAAAGGAGGAGGTGCTACTTCACTAAGAGGTGGTGGAGCCATGGAATGCGCTGCTTAGGGGCTGGTGGAGGCAGAGACGGTGGAGGGGTTCAAGAGGGGTGGGACAGGTACAGGGGAAGGGTTCTGGAAGCAAAGTCCAATGCAGTGAGAATATCCGGAACTGGGAAGGGAGAAGCCAGAGAAGGCGGGGGGCAGCAAGGTCAGCTCCCAGGAGGAGCTGACCAAGCAGGCTAGATCTTGAAGAACCGTTGGGCCTATTCTGCTGGCATTTTAGTATGTTAGTATCTCATTGCACTTCTTGAAAAGAGTAGGGAATTTCTCGGTGCCTCAACCAAATTTCCCCTCATTCACTAAAAATACCACCAGCAGCTTAATCTGGTTCAAGGTCAGTTGGCATTCATCTGTATCCCCTCCCCTGGGTCGTGCCTGAAAATAGGCAGGATTTGTCTAGTGCAGTTACCTGGTCAACAAAAACTAAATAAAAAAAAAATCCAGCTTGCCACCGATCCCTTGTTCTCTACTAGAATTTAACTAAAATTCCCTAAGATGTTGAATGGTATTCTTATCTTTAAGTATTTGAGAATTTAACCACCATATCCCATCCCTTTTCTTTACTCTCTGCCAATGCCAGTACCAGGATACCGTAAGTGATCAGAAATAACTCTGGTAATATACCACTAGCAATAAGCCCAAGGACAGAAGGTTTACTCAAAAGGAAGAAGTCCAAGTGAGAAGAGGTCCCGTGTGTTGAGGAGTAAAATGAATATTGCTTCATCATAGTGTTCAAAATCCGCCATGGGTCTGAGAGCCCCAACTGATCCAGAAGTTCTCTGGAGTCCCCATTGGGCAGGGGAGACCTTTCTCTGGGTCCCCAATCTATCCAGATTATTCTGGTATAACAAATTCCAGTCACTACCTAGGATAATCAGTAACCAGGGAAAGAGGAGAGCTGGAGAGACATCTTTGAGAAAAACTAGGTGAGTCCACATTTGGATCATAAATGGGTCGAACAGAACTTCAGAGATACCTAATCGGGCATGGACAAGAATAAACCTACCTGCCGGGTCCCAATAGTCTCAGAATAATTGAAATGGTAAGCTCCTCACCACAAGAAAAACTGTCCCTCCCTTCTTCAAACTACAACCTGTCCCAAAGACCCAACCTATCTAACTCCTCTGAAACAAAAAATGTCCTCCCTCTTCAGTGAGACTCTTGAAGCATGGCTACATATGCCTGAAGTTTATGGAGGTGTTTCAAAACCATATACTGCTTCTGCTTGTTCTGCACTCCTCTGTTGTTCCATGAAATAAAGTTATATGCCACCTGACATAGCATTTATTCCTGTCTATGAATTGCGGTATATGACTGTAGTCTTAACCATCATAAACTCTTAAAATATACAACCACTGAGCAGTGCTCTGAAAGGCACCCCAATCAAAACGCCAGAAATGCTTAACTTGTCAAAGTACCCCCATCCCCAACCCTCCAATGCTCTCAAACAATCCCAACCAAAATAATGACCAAACAACTCGGGTCCTAGTGACCTCCACTCCAAGAACCCTCGGTCCAGGATGAAAGCCATCTGTGTCGAGCCCCCCAACCCCAACCCAACCTTCCCAAGTAGAGTTTCTCCAGAACACAAATAACCACTTGAAAATATATGACAGACCCAATGTAAAAGTGAAAAGGGAAAGCCGCCAATTTACAGTAAAGAACGATACAAAACTTAATGAGCTGGCCCTGCATAGCTCTGAAGATAAAAGTAAGTAGTGGTAAGTAGACTCCAAGTCCAGCCTGAAGATCTGTCTTGCTTTGTGAAGGTCCCAAACCCCTTCCAACTGCTGGTTGCCTCCTCAACCGTCCCTTAGCGCCCAAGCGAGAACAGTTAAGGACAAGCTGCCATGCTCTGCTTCTAAAGGAGAAAGGCTCAGGGACTGCCATTGGGAAACATTCCTTCCCACTCGGCTATCAAGCATGGACCTAGAAAAGATCAACCCCCACTCAACTAAGCTAGTGTGACCTCTACCAGGGCCACTCTTTCCCTGCTATCTGCCCAGAATGAAGACTCTGAGGAGTACTGGGAGAATGCCTCCAATTCCTCCAGCCATCAGGTCATACACTATTATTTAAGGACTACCTGGTAAAGCGTCGGCACAAACACCTCCACTGACACAAAGTCCACACAGCACTGGGTAAGAGGTAGTTCTTCACTTATGAGAAGGAGCTGCCTCAGAAGGAAGAGCGGGAGCCACTGTCCCTACCCTGACTCTGAGCCCCCATAGACAGTTGCTGGAGGAAAGCTGAGGGGAAAGGAAGCATCTCTCGTAATCTCCCAGTAAACGTGGAGTAGCTATGCATCCCTGTCAACCTAGGGTAAGCACTGTCAATAAACACGCCTATCAGAGGACGAAAAAAGTATTATACGTCCCAATGAGAAAGGTACACAAGAAGGCAGCAGGAAACTCACTAAGAACAAGTGAAGTGTGCACTTTCCACCCTGTGACACCGGCTTGAGCCTTAATTGTATGCTCTCGAGTGATCTTCCTGGGTCCCGTATTCCCAACAAATTAAGATAGGGCTAGAAAAGCAGTCCCAATGTCTCATACCTAATGCTCCCTAAAAGCAGAAACTGTGACCTACCTGTAGGGCCGGTGACAGAAGGAGGGGCCCACCAACACTGGTAGAAATAAGGACCTTGGTCTTGCAGCACTTGGTTAGAAGAAGGTAGAGTTTAGTTCATGCTGTAGAAAGAGAAGCCTTCCCCTCACAAAAACCTGCAGACAGTTAGCCAAAACTTCTTAGCTTGCTTGGTGTTAACTGTAATGCTTACAGGCAGTGTCCCTGGTTAAATAAGAAAGCTGTATCGATGCAAAAACTGTTACACCAGACTGGTCTAGGAAAAGCAGTGCATGGTGCAGTCCGAGCTAAACCGGTCTCCTTCAAAACAGTAATAAGGAATGCAGAAACAATATGACTTAAGGTAACTGCAGGAAGTCTGAGCAGACCTGGTGGAAAGCTGAAAATAGGAGACAACACCGGCCTCCCTTCAAACTCCAGCGGCTCCCACAGCGAGAGCAAGATGGAACAAGCATCCTCTGCCACACTAAAATTCTGCTGCAATACTATAAAAGTAGAGTACTCCTCCTCCACTGTAACACTAGGGCTACTGGGTCCAAAGAGTTAGAGGCACTACAAGTCCCACAATGAATCCAACCAGACTGTCAATGGGTACGTCCGAAAAAGTTGCTGAGCCACAACAAATAGCTGGAGAAAGCAAGTCAAATATTGTAACCACAAAAAAACAGCATGGCAGTCCATTCCTGCTACAGATCACTTGGGTGCAGTAAAAAGATCTGGGAAAAGTTTCGCAGCTCTTCTTTAGTTTGATCACTTCGACTCAAAGGATTTGGGTGAGCCCTTATAGATGATCTGCAGTTTAGCAGGGTATATCATTGTAAACCGGACTTGGGTGAGCCCTTATATATGATCTGCAGTTTAGCAGTATATCATTTCAAACGGTTTGCACAAGAAGTTTCGAGATGAGAGAGCCATATTCTGTTCTTTTGAGCCTAACTGAGCAGGTAAGTCCTGGGTCATTCTAATTTTATGACCTTCCCACAGCAACTCCTTGGCATCTTTTAACTTCACCAGCGCATGGACTTTACCAAGGACATTTAGAAATTTAAATATCAGTGGATGGGGTGGGGAATTCGGTGGGGGGTGAACACGCGGTGCCTGAGCCCTCTCTATCACATGTCTTAGTGCCATTAGAGAGATGGCCCTGTGACCTCTCACACAACTTTTATGTGAACAAGATTGCATTCTGCCCCTCTGAGCCTTTCGGTAATCCAATTAAAATCATACTGTTTTGCAGGCTGTGCCTCTAAATCTTCGATCTTTGCATCCAATCTTGCCAGCTTCTTTCCAAGGTACGCAGTTTCTGGCTCGTGATGGACCCACCAGTCCTCAATGGAACTAACCTACACTTCAGTATCCCTGACACATTGGGAGAGCCGCTCATGGCTTTACTGCATTGATTGTATTTCCTCCGTGATATTTTGCAGGGCCTCCCACAGGGAGATCTCTTGAAGAAACAATCCTCTGATAAAGTGTGGGAGCCAGCATGGGTTTAGCTACTACTGCGGCCTGTACTTTGCTCTTTTTGCGGCCTTCTTTTTCTGGAGTGGCAGGGGATATGTCTCATCCCTGCTGCTTTCATTTCGCATCCATCACAAAAATCTTGAACTCCAGGAGTCACCTGACTGATAATGCAAAGAAGAAAGGTAATTCACCAAAATAATTCAGAACAGTATTACTTAATGGAAATTTGTCGAGCAGGGGAGCGGAGCCAGGTGAATCATGTCTTACCCAAGCAGACGCGATCATGTGGACTCCTACAACATCAAGGATGACAAAATGAAAATTACGTTCCTACCGTAATTCTTGATCTTCCTGTGTATCTTCACCATTCATCATTGGTGGAGACTGGCCAGAGACAAGCACCAATTTTTTATTTTTTGCTTGGGAGAGGAGCGGCAGAGTCTATGAGGCCAACACACTGCATGGTGTGCGGGTTTGGCCAGAAACGAGATGTTGGCTCCTCCCACCTCAGTTCTGCTTGTTGAGAGTAAAGAGAAAAAAGAGGGATAGAGAAGAAAACTAGGGCGGGCAAGGGAGCTCAAGGGCAGCATAAGGAAAAGGATATAAAACTGAAAAGGAGTAGGCCAACCAGAGGAGGAGGAGGATCTGGGATGGTATGTGCGGAAGCCCCCAGTCCCCGGATGGCCATATATGGACAGGAAAAGAGAAGAGAAGAGAAAAAGAGGGAAGAGGGAAGAGAGGGGAACCAACATCCATCGTCAGGTGACTCAGATCTAGAGAGACCTGAAAGTGCCTCCAGGAAGGCAGACAGCCAAACCACAGGTAGCTGTTACGAGGCTGAATCTTGGTTTACTGATATCCCTTCAGGGAGAAGAAGCATGGAGAAGATCCCTCCTCCACACCCCTGAAGGTGGAGACCACCTTGGTGAGGATTCCCACTCTTCCTCCCTCTCAGGTTACCATTTTCCAAATGAAGAACCCATCAGGTTCGGGGGTGGGGGAGTGAGGATCCCACCTATATATCTCCCTCCCAGGAAGGGAAGGAGACAGGAAGTTGAGAGGAAACAACATAAAGGAGGGAGCAATAGGAGTCCCGCCGCCCCAGCCCCCATCCCATGGGATCCTGAAGAGTCGCAACACCAAGGGCAGACCAACCCCGGAGATCGTACCAGGACAAGGGAGAGGGGCCCACCAGAAGTCCCCCACCAAGATCTTATTTGAAAGCCCTACTCCTCCTCCCAAGAGATCCTCTTGCCACCTCCTAGGACAAGGAAGGGCACCAAGGAACAGAGGGACCTAACTGGATCCCCAAGGGCAAGCAGGAGGAGGCATCGCCTAGGGACTGAAGCCTTCTGAGGGGAAGGTGGGTGAGATTCAGTGATGAATGGTGAAGATACATAAGAAGATCAAGAATTATGGTAGGTACAAATTTTCATATCTTCCCTGTGTCAATCTTCACCATTCATCACTGGTGGTGAGTACGCACCCCTGAAGGGGTCCAGTATTTCTCTGAGAGATCAGCATCCCTCAGCCCCCGTGGGGAAAACACAGGGGAAGACCTCTGCCGCCAGTTAGGTCTTTGACTGGTCAGGTGAGCGGGTTCCTCGCTCCCTGGGGAAGGAAGGCCCCTGGTTCCCATCTTGCTCAGGAGAAAAGGTGGGTCCCCTGGAACAAGAAGGCCATCACCCCACGCCGGCCAAGGATGACAACCATGAAAGGCGGCCACGCTGTCCACCTAATGCAGATCGCTGTCCCTGCAAGCTGTGAAGCGACTTCACTGATGTCATAAGATGCCCTTGATTGGTGCCTTGCCAGCTCCAGGCCTATAGCAGAGAGGGCTATGGCCTGCCGGGTAGCCTCCGAATCAGGCAGTGATGCCAGTGCCTGGCCCAGCATCATCCACAGATGCCTATTATTATAGGCAGCATGGTGCCCTGATGAAAGCAATACATACTATAATCTGCGCAGAGGAGAAAACTCTCCACCCCAGACGATCGAACTCTGCAGAGTCAGGATCTGGGAGCTGTTCAGGACCGCCATCTATGCCCAGTAGGGGTGTCCAGATAAGTCAATCCCATAGTGGGATGTGGCAGGGTGCCTGCAGACCTCTGGGGTGTACAGTACCAAGCTGGCAGTCCAAAGGGCTGGAAATGTGACAGATGGAAGCTACCAGATGCTTGCGATGCCTCCTGGAAAGGGACAGGCCAGGAGGGGACCACCAAGTGGTGCGCACTGTACTCGCCTAAAAGGTTTGCATCGTAAGCTCCAGTATTGCGGTGGGCTATAAAAGAAATATGCAGATTCCTGGACCAGCTTCACCAAGAAGTGCTGATACTGGCCTTGATCAGAGTCAGAGGACAGGTGGACATAGGGCACTTCTTCCTCAAGGGAAGATGAGGAGGCCAAGGAACCTGAAGAGTCAGACTCTGGCTGTGGAGGGGGACCTGGTCGAAGACCTGTTCGCCCATGGCCCTGACATACTAGGGGAAGTCCGCAGCCTGGGATCCAAACTGTTCCCATGTCAAAGGTCCCGAAGGACCAACATGGCCTGGGAGAAGGGGGCTGGACGAGAGGCAAGGGGGAAAGAAATGAAAATTATGTACCTACTGTAATTCTTGATCTTCCTGTGTGTTGCACCATTCATCACTGGTGGGTGTCCTTGAGACAGACACCCCATGGAAGTTTTTTTTTTTGGGAGGAGGCTGACGACATACGTGGTCCCCGCGGGTTGGCTAGTAACAGCCGTGGGGTCCTTCTCCACCTCAGTTCTCTCTAAGGAGATACAGGAGAAACAAGTAAAGAGAAATGAGGGTGGGGCAAGGGAGCCCAATAGACAGTAAGAGGAAAGGAATGAACTGAAAAAGAGTATGCGGACGACAGGACAGGAAAGAGGAGGGCCTTAGGGTTGTGGACCAGGAGGCCCCAGTCCAAGAGCCACAAGGAAGGAGAAGAGAGAAAGGAGAGTGAGAGAAGAAGTGAGGCATGGAATTGGGTGAGTGGGGGTGGCCTTGGTTCCCAAACAAACAGAGGCGCTCTGGAGGAACACAAGGTAAGAACCCTGGTGAGAAGACTGCAACCTGGAGCCTAAGTGGTCTGATTAGCAAGAACGCAGCACAGCTGCAAGTTTTACCGCTGAGCCCCCAGACGAGGCAGAGCCAGCACTGTCAGAGGTTGAAGAGGAGTACAAGGAAAACAGGAGGTTGCGCCACAGAGTTCGGGAGAGGTCACTCCCCAGTCTCAATCCCAATAGATCGAGGACTGTCACAGTTCTCGACTTTCCCACTTCCGCCAAAACCCCAGAGGGTTTAAGGGGGGGAGAAGAAACAACACTATGGAGGAAGGTAAGGGCATCCCAGGAGGCCCAAGGCACCTCCCAGACCAACAGACCCAGACAGTGGGTCAAGCAAGGGTCCAGTAGAGGAGGGGCACCCTGGATACCAAGTAATAGAACCCGAAGAGTTTGAGACTTGCTTGAACCCTGCCCCTGCCCACAGACACCCCCGACAACCATCGGGAGTGGAGAACTCCAGAGCGGGGGTATGGGGTTCGAGTACAAAGAGGGCGCACGCCTCAGGGACTGAGGCCTCCAGAGGGGAAGATGGGAGGATTCAGTGATGAATGGTGAAGAGACACAGGAAGATCAGAATTACGGAGGTACATACATTTTCATATCTTACCTGTGTCAGTCTTCACCATTCATCACTGGTGGGTGAGTAATGAGCACCCCGAAGGGGACCCAATAACCCGAGGGGAAAACATTCCTCAGTCCTCCCTGGGGGGGAGAACGGGAGGCATGGACCCTCCACTGACAGTTCAAGGCTGGGATTTATCAGAGTGAGACGGGTCCCCTGAACCGTAGGGGAAGGAAGGCACCCTGAAGCTCCCATCTTGCTCTGAGGAAAACAAACGGTCCCCTGGAAGGGGAGGCCGTAACCTCGCGCCGGGCCAAAGGTGACAACCTCAACAGGCGAAACCATGCTGTCTACCTAATGCAGATCATTGTCCCCACAAGCTATGAAGTGACCTCACTGGTGTCATATGACACCCTTGATTGGTGCCTCACCAACTCCAGGCCTATAGCAGCGAGGGAAATGGCTTGCGGTAGCCTCCAAATCAGGCAGCAATGCTAGGGTCTCCCAGCATCACACACAGATGCCTGCTGTAGGCAGCGTGGTGCACCTGATGTGAGATAATAGCCAACAGGCTCTGTACTGAAGAGAAGATTCTTCGCCCATCTGATCCGACTCTCGAGAATTGGTCTCAGGGGACCTATTGTGAACCAGGCATCGAAGCCCAAAAGGGGTGCCCAGCCACGTAGGTCCAGAAGGTGGATGAGGCAAGGCACCTGGAGACCCGCGGGTTGCACAATACACCTCCTGCAGCAGTCCATAGGGGCTGGTTCCTGGGAATATGGATGCTGCCAGGCATTGTATGACACTTGTCAGAAGGGAGCCAGCCAGGACGGGACTACCAAATGGTGTGCCCCATATTAGCCTAGGAAGGCCTGTGCTGCATGCTCGGTATTGTCCCTAGTAGCGGGGAGATGTGCAAGTCTCTAACCAACCTCGACAGGAAGTGCTGATTCTGAGCTTGAGCAGCGCCTGATGACAGGTGAACTGAAGGTTCCTCTTCCTTAGTGGAGGAAGATGAGGAGGTCGAGGAGCTTGATGAATCAGACTCTGGCTGCGGGGGAACTGGTTGGGAGAGATCTGCTCGTCCATGGCCCTAATGTACTGAGGGAACACTGTCGCTTGAGACCTGAACTGATCCCAGGTCAAAGGTCCCAAAGGGTCAACGTAGCCTGGGAACGGGGGAGCTGGGTGCACAGGCACGGGTAAGCCTGTCACCTGATGTGACATGCCTTGCCAGGGCTAGCAGAATCTACAGGAGAGCCTGCATCAGGGAAAACCACAGGCCTGTAGATTCACCATCCTATCCTGGAAATCGAAATGGTGAGGGCTTAACCTGTGGGGTGAGCTACCCTCACGAGGACTGGAGCTGCATGGATCCAGAAGGGCGACTCAACTGCCACCCAGAGGGACCTCTGTGGGAGAACCCGGGGAGAACAAAGGGCTCGGCAGTATGGCTCTTCCCGACCTCAAAGGGTGACAGAAGTATGCCGCGGTCCCTTGCCCCTCATCCTCAACCCTGTGGACTCTGAGGAAGCCCTCTTCCTCGACCCACATCTCAAGGGCTCCTTTGACTCCACAGGCCCCCACGGAGAGGGCCTCAGAAGAGGGGCTCAATCTCGATTCTGAGAGAGGAATGGCACCAGGGACAGCAGCCACTCCCTCACTCAGGATCACAATTGCCACCCTATCTGCAGAGGGACTGGAAGGTCGAGCTGGCATCCCGAGCCAGGGGTGGCTGGGAGATCTGCATGAACCCCAGTCACCTGAGCCACCGGAGGGACACCTGGGGAGACGCAGGGTGCTGGGCCATGAGGAACCCTCTGGCTCAAGAGTCAGACAGCCAATCCAGATCCACCTCAGAATCATCTTCCTCCCAAGAGGAGACAACTATGAAGGGCCCTGGATCAGCGGCCCTGAGGGATCCCCAGTCATGGTGCCAAGACCCAGCCCCAGGCCCCTCGCGGCACCACGCCAATCACCTATGTCGTACATGGCGCTGGGATCTGAGACAGCGCCCGATGGGCAGCACTGGAACGTCCCGCGGGACCTGCAGCTGTGGGCCCCAACAGGGGAGCCTGCACCTCCGAGGAGGTGACTGCTAAGGTGGTGCTCCTGGCCCTGTCCCAAACGGGACAAATGGCCCGTCGGCACTGCTGTAGGGACCTCCTCCACGCAAGGCTGGAAGAGGAGGAGGCCCCTCTCACTGGACTGTATAGGCCTGGGAAGGACCTGGAGGTAGGACAAAGAGCCCTGTGCTTGGACCGTGAGCGACGCCCCTCCAAAAAAAGTTGGTGGGGCCCTGCCGATCTTTAATGCGCAGTGCTCCAAAACTCGATGGTTCATTGAGATGCAGGTGTCGCAAGCATCCATATCATGCTGGGGATCAAGACAGGTGAGACACACATCATGTCGGTCGGTCATGGAAATCTGTCGGCCACAGGGACACCGACGCATAGGGGCCAACCCGCTTTCTTGGATCGCTTCTTGTCCTGATGACAAGACATGATGGAATGCTAAAATAAACAAATTCAGAAAAGACTACCGATGCACACCAAATAAAAAGGAAAGGTTTTCACCGGTCTTGAGCGCCAAGTAGCGGAATCGAGGGTAACAGCATCGAACTAGGCGCCGCAGAAACACTAGGCTGCAGAAGTCTTAGTCGGCTGGGGTGCTGTCTTGACAGCAGGAGAAGCAGAACTGAGGTGAGAGTTGACCCAACAGCCGTTACTGGCCAACCCAAGCAGCACGTAATATGTCAGCCTAGTGGGCGGTGCTGATGGCGCTACTTCTCCTCCAAAAATAAAGTTCCTGTGGGGTGCCTGTCTCTGGCAGACACCCACCAGTGATGAATGGTGAAGATTGACACAGGTAAGATCTGGCCACTGTATGTGGTGCGCCTCCCGCCAAGGCAAAAAGACCTATTAGGCGATCCTGGAAGATCAGGGGACCCGTGGAGTCTGTTCTGTCACCGACCTGTGAAGCAAAGAAAATGGTTGGGACTGAGCCATGTGAGGGTAAGCTTTCTATGAGGAGACTGGGGCTGCACGAATCCCGAAGGGTGGTCCCCAGCCCCACCTAACAAGGACTCCTCGAAAGAGACGAGGAGAGAACTTACCAGCACTGCAGCTCCTCCCTGGGCCCCAAAGGACTACTGAGGAGTGCCGCAGCCTTGCTCTGTCCCCAACCCTGTTGATTCTGAGGAAGACTTCTTTCTTGGACCCTGTGCCATAGAAGCCCCCCAAACTCCATAAGTTCCCTGAGGGTGCCGCAATGGAATGGAATCGGTCCCCTAGCCAGCAAGGGGCGGCATCGGGCGGTAGCCGACCCTCCCAAAGCCCGGAGAACCACACCTGTAGCAACGGGTGCTGACCGTGCCGCCATTGGTCGGGGTGTCATCAGTGCCAGCTGCAGTCACGGGCAGCTGGGCGCACCTGGGGAAGTGCAACGGTCCTGGGGCCTGAGAACCCACAGACTCCGGGAGTCGGGTTTCAGTCTGGGTTAGCCTCCCAATCATTCGGCCCGTGAGGAGGAGATCCAGAGGAGCTCCAGACTGGCAACCCTGGGGCTCTCCACCTACAGCACCAGGGTTGGCCCAGAGCCTCGTGGCACAGCCCTGATCACCGGAGCCGTGAATGGCTCCAGGATCTGGGGCAGCGCCGGTGGGTGGTGTGACACTTGGACAGCTGGTTCTGATTAACCTATGCTTTTGTAATAAAAATGTGTTACTGAATGTCTCTCATGAGAGATGCTGACAGCCTGTGGAATGACACCCCCTCCAGGTTTTAGCTAATAGGTGTTACCTGGAAGGCCAAGAGATAATTACAGGCTAGAAGAGACTAAATTTAGGATCTCCTTTTATAGGACTAATTGCAGCTTGCAACTGCCAAGACAGATTATAAACTTTACAACGCTCAGAGGAAGCAGTTAAAATTCACATGGTGATACAAAGCATGTTGCACCTCTGTGAGATCTGGCAGAGAGAAATAACAAGTCCTTTGATGTCCTGGAAAGGAAGCTGCTCATAAGATCAAAGAAATGTCATTTGAAAAGAAAATGAGTTGTGCTGAGATCACAGAATATTAATTTACCTTCTGGAAAAGACATCATGTTTTGTATAGATACATTTTTTTTATATATTCTGACAGGGAGGAGCTAGGTGACCTCATGCAAAGAGGTGGGCAAATCCAACTTTTAAACAGTATTCTGTTTTCCATTTACGCACAAATGTTTGGACTCTGAAGAGAAACATCTACAGCACTGTGAGATAAGCATACCTTAGAACAGGCAAGTCTGAGTGTATTAGTGGTAGGAATCTACACTTTTAAACCTGTTTTAAGTGATTTGTATGTTTTGTGATAAATGGTTCTGTATTTACATTTTTTATCTATTTTGAAGTACACCTGTACTTTGAAGACCACTTGGTGTGTCTTTGAATTTCTTTTTCTTGACAAAGGAAGCATACATGGTTAAAGCTGACACTGCACAAAGCTTACTGGTTTTACCAAACTGGGAAAAGGTAAGAATTTATTCTGAGGTCTTTAATAAAAGGGTTCACTTTATGCGCCTGGTTAGGTGCCCGTAGGAAAGATATCTGCTCCCCAAGAGCAGAATTATCTAAGCCTGTACATTGGGTATGCTAACATGAGGTTCACAGTTTGAATCCCTCCAAGACTTGAGTCCAAAGGTTGATTTGAACCCACAAAACAGACAGGAGGGTTACCCTGTTTCTGTTAACTGTCCATAAGTCTGCGCAGAGGCTGGCACTTTGGGAGTAGAGGGCTGACCTGCTGAGAGGGTTTGTGACAGACTGGTTGGCAGCAGTCTGCGAAAAATGTTGGTATTACAAGCTTTTATTGTTCAGTGTCAGCTTGAGACCGTCAGCTCACTTGCAAAAAAGAAAAAGCAGTGATTAATTTTTAAAAAGGAGACAGAACTATATCACTTGACGTACAGTCAAGTTCCTACCGATTTATTTTTTTCTAAAGTGCAAGTCAGGTAGCCATAGTTAGGGAAGAAGATGGCTTCCAACTACAGCAGGCACACTGTAGACTACTTAAAGCAGTTGTCTTGGCGGAGATAGAGGAGTCCCACTCGAGGTGAAAGCCAGCAAACAGAACCTCGTGGATGCCATGATGGTAGCAGATACCCAGAGCAGCAAGTCACAGACTGTGACTGAAAAGGACCAAACCTCGAGTGTGGCAGGGCTAGCAGCCAGTGCAGTGTCCAGATCCAATGAGGAGGGCAACAGGGCCACTGTCAGTGAAGGGCCACAGCAGCAGGGAAGGTCACCAGTATCCTGGATCAAAGTACTCAGGCTGCAAACTGAGTTGCGCAGAATAGAGCTGGAGTTCCAGAGAGACAGGGACTGTGAACAGCGGGAGGCACAGCGAGAATGCTGAGACTCAGACCATGAGGAGCAAGAGCGCCAGAGGCAACACAAACTGGAGAAGCTACGACTCCAACCAATGGCACCAGAGCAGGTAAGTGGCTTGGATGTAACTGGGACTACAGGACTGGGTTACAAATTGAATTCCAAATTGATAGCTGAATTTAAAGAGGGGAGGACATGGATGCCTTTTAAATTCTTTTGAAAAGTTTGTATTCAGGCTAACATTCCTAGAGGTCCTGGAACTTCCAGCTATCCCCACTACTTATCGGGAAAGCTCAGGATGCACTGGGTCAAATGGACAATGAGGACAGTGATGATTACAGCAAACTTAAAGCTGCACTGTTAAAAATTTGAATTAACTGCTGAATCATACAGAGCTAAATTCCGTAAGCTCAGGAGAAGCCTGACATGGGCTACGAGGAGCTAGCCACTAAACAACGTCAGTTTTAAAATGGTGGTAGGAAGGAATTGGAGCAAACTCTGTTGATAAAATTGAAAATGTGATTTTGTTAGAACAGATTTATTGGGCATGCCCAGCAGAGCTGAAAACCTGGCTGGAGGACTGAGATCCCAAAACAGTGCAACAGGCTGCTGAACTCTCTGACCGCTATGCCAAGAGCAGACCTGCTCTGAGAGGGCGAATGGGGCAAGTGTGGCAGTGCAGAAAGGGAAAAGTGCGCCTTCAGGGCAGCTAAAACCCTCACTGCCTCCACCGAAACCAGTTAGCCCCAGGTTTCAGAGAAAAGATTTCTCTGAAAAGAGAAGTGAATGTTGGTTATGTAAAGAAACTGGACATATTGCCAGACAGTGTCCCAAAAGAATGAGCAATAATATGCAGAATGGTACTAGAAAAGAAGTGGATTGTTTGTGTCTCCCTGGAAGCATGCCTGTGAACATGAGGGAATACATGCACCCAGTCATGGTGAATGGTGTGCAGGCGCCAAAGGTTAAGGGCACAGGGCATCCCTGACTATTGGTAAAGGGATCTAGTAGAGCCTAGTCAGCTTATACCCAATAAATATGTCATTGTACAGGATTTTACTGGTGAAGAGAAATCACTGCCACTGGCTAGTGTTCTCCTAGACTGGGTGAAGCAGGGAACTAGTGCAACAGGTGGCAATAGCCAAAACATTAGCAGTGGATGTGATCCTGGGCAACAATCTCAAACGGTTGGTATGTGCAGTTACCTGTAGCCAAGTGGCAGGGAAAACTGTAGTTCCCTGAACCCCACAGAAGCCATTGTGGAAACCACTGAGAGGCTGGTTCCTCAGCCTGTGTCTCCAGATGGCGAGACTAATAAAAAGGGGTAGAAATTTCCCCAGTAGCAAGTAACCACACAGCTAGAGGGTTACTCCAAAGAGGGAGGGTGACCCATTGTCAGAGGGTTGGGTTTGACAGTGATCCTGAGTGCCCTGGCGCTAGTGTTAGGTACCCTAGTTTAGCGACTGAAGGGGACCATCTCATGCCTTGGGAATTTTTATTTATTAAATTCTCAGATTACAAATACCTTTGAGCAGAAACTGCTCGTTTACAAGGTTCCACGTCAAAGGATGAGGGTCAACATACATACAGAGGTAGTAAAAGAATGCACAATAAACAACCAAAATAACTAAAAGAAAAATAAAGATACTCAGTTATAACATACTTTGAGATAATATTCATATAACGAGCAGCTTGAGTAGGCAGCTGGCTGCAGTAACAATAAGAGAGGGGTTGCAGCTGCTCAGAGAAGTGACCCTAGTCTAGAGAAGCTGAGGGCTTGGGCAGACTTGGATGGCGACAGGAGGTGATGGCAGACATAAGGTTTATTGGGAAAATGGGTTTATGTATACTCAGGCAGTACAGACAGAGGGAGGGTGCTAGGCAGGCAGCTTGTCATTCCCCAGGGGTATCGTGAGCAGTTGCTCAAGACTGCATATAATATTCCCTTGTCTGGTCATCTGGGAATGTACGCACTACACAGCGGTTGGCCCCAATTTCTATTGGCCTAACTTTACCCAGCAGGTGAAGGAATATCGCAGGTCTTGTCATTGGTGTCAAGAAGAGAAGGCGGGCAAGAAAACCAAGTCGCCTTGATTCCATTGCCCATAGTGGAGAGCCATTCCAGAGGGTGGGAATGGATATTGGGGCCCTTGAATACCCCCAGCTCCTGGGAAGAGATTCATCCTGACTGTGGGGGATTATGCCACCCTGCACCCCAGAGGCAGTCGCCCATCCTCACTGAGGACATACAAAGTGGCAGATGCCTTACTGGGATTTTCTCCGTGTTGGGTTTCTGCAGGAGGTTATCACTGATTGAGGGGTTCCTTCATGTCGTACCTGATGAAATGTTTATGGGAGAAGTGTGGGGTGCTGCAGAGATGCGACACGTATCACCCACAAGCCAATGGGCTTGTGGAAAGATTCTACCCTGAAGTCAGTGCTCGGGCGTTTGCTGAACAGCATGGGAGGGCTGGAGAAATACCTTCCCACCTGTTTGCATACAGGAGGTGCCCCAAGAGTCGACAGGATTTTCCCCTTCAAACTCTTATATGGACCTGGTACATGGGCCTCAGGACTTGATCTGGGAGGGCAAGCACACCACCCAGGGAACTCCCATTGTGGATTATGTCCTTAGGTTTAGGGAAAGGCTGAAGGAGCTTGAGGACAGCCCAGAGAAACCTGGCAGCTGCCCAACAGAAACAAAAGTGTGGTACGACCGCAGAGCCAGAGCTTGCTCATCGTGGTGGGTCAGGAAATCATGGTCCTTATTCGGTCTGGAAAGGCGAGCTGCAGGCTGGTGGGCAGGACCGTACAAAGTGGTTAGGAAAGTAAATGACGTGAACTATATTGCAGAGTTACCTGATCAAAGACAGACAGAAAGGATGTACCATGTCAACATGATGAAGCCATATGCAAATAGGGCTGACATGGTGTTTGCAGTGTGTAGTCCTGGGAAGGGGACGGACGAAGAGACCCCCTTCTGGACTTGCTGGAAGAAAGTAGCGGAAGTCCTCTGTGGAGGCAGTAAATTGTCCTCCCAGCTGGCCCCGGACCAGATCGAGAAAGTAAGGAAGTTTAGCAGACTTTGAACCATTGTTTAGTGCCAAGCCTGGACTAGCCCCTTAGCAATGCACAATGTGGAGACAGGGACCCAGACGCCCATACAGTGGACAGCATATCGGGTATCAGAGGCTGTCCAAAAGGACATTAGGAGGAAGTGGAGGAGATGCTGGATTTAGGGGTAATCCAGAGATCCCAGAGCCCCTGGGCCTCACCTGTAGTCCTTGTGCCCAAGCCAGATGGCTCTGCTCATTTCTGTGTGGACTACTGTGGACGGAATGCAATCATGAAGTCAAGCGCCCACCCGATGCCCTGGATGGGCGAACTCCTGGACAAGTTGGGAGGCGGCGTACCTTATGACCACTGACCTGAAAAGGGGTTGGCAGGTAGAGTTGACAGACAGAGCTAGGAGAGGCGGTCTTCATCACTCCGATAGGCTTATTTGAATTCAAAGTAATGCCTTTCGAATGAAGAACACCCAGCCACTTTCCAAATGTTGGTGAACCAAGTGTTAAATGGTGCTGAGGAGTGCGCGTGGTGTGCCTGGATGACACTGCCATCTTTAGTACCAGCTGGGAGGAACACCTGTCCCACCTTAGGAAGTGCTGGGCAGGATACAGAGGCCGGGCTCACTGTCAAAGCCGGAAGTGCCAGGTGGCCATGGGAGAAGTGGCATACCTTGGGCTTGTGGTAGGTCGGGGACAGCTCTATCCTAACCAAATAAAAATAGAGGCAATCCAGGCATGTCCCAGATCAGAAACACAGAAGCAGGTCAGGAGTTTTCTATGGACAGCAGGGTACTACAGGAAATTTGTACCCAATTACAGTGCCCTGGCTGCTCCCTATCTGACCTGACAAAAAGGATGCCAAAAAAATTACCTGGGGCCAGCCTGTGAATAAGCCTTTTCCAAACTAAAGGCACACTGTGCAGGGCTCCTGTTTTGACAAGTCCTGACTATAGCAAACTCTTTATAGTTCAGACTGATGCCTCAGGACGTGGGTATTAGGGCAGTACTGAGTCAGACATCCAGCCAAGGAGGGATCACCCGCTAGCCTACCTGAGTAAAGTTACTTCCCAGGAGCAGGCATACTCTACTGTGGAAAAAGAATGTCTTGCCATAGTGTGAGCCCTAAAGAAGTTGGAGCCATACTTATATAGGAAGCATTTTGTGGTGCAGACTGACCACAACCCCTGGTTTGGCTGACACAGATGGGGAAAAACAATGGTAGATTGCTAAGATGGAGTCTTGCTTTGCAAGGGTATGATATATGACAATTCTACATAGGGCTGGAGCCAAAAATCAGAACTCCGATGGGCTGTCTCGTGTGTACGAGGTGAACCGATTTGGGAAGTTCATCCCATGCATAGATAGAGCCCCCAAATTCAGTCTAGGTGGGTATGAATTGTGACACTTGGACAGCTGGTTGTGATTAACCTATGATTTTGTAATACAAAATGTGTTATTGAATGCCTCTCATGAGAGATGCTGACAGTCTGTGGAATGACAACCCCCAGGTTTTAGGTAATAGGTGTTACCTGGAAGGCCAAGAGATAATTACAGGCTAGAAGAGACTAAATTTAGGATCTCCTTTTATGGGACTAATTGCAGCTTGTAACTGCCAAGATAGATCATAAACTTTTATAACGTTCAGAGGAAACAGTTAAAATTCACATGGTGATACAAAGCATGTTGCACCTCCGAGATCTGGCAGAGAGAAATAACAAGTCCTTTGATGTCCTGGAAAGGGAAGCTGCTCATAAGATCAAAGAAATGTCATTTGAAAAAGAAAATGAGTTGTGCTGAGATCACAGAATATTAATGTACCTTCTGGAAAAGACATCCTGTTTTGTATAGCTATATTTTTATATATTCTGACAGGGGAGCTAGGTGACCTCATGCAAGAGGTAGGCAAAGCCAGCTTTTAAACAGTATTCTGTTTTTCATTTATACACAAATGTTTGGACTCTGAAAGAGAAACATCTACAGCACTGTGAGATAAGAATACCTTAGAACAGGCAAGTCTGAGTGTATTAGTGGTAAGAATCTGCACTTTAAACCTGTTTTGTTTAAGTGATTTGTTTATTTTGTGATACAGGGTTCTGAATTTACATTTTCATTTTTATCTATTTTGAAGTAAACCTCTACTTTAGAGACTACTTGGTGTGCCTTTGAATTTATTTTTCTTGACAAGGAAGCATACATAGTTAAAGCTGACACTGCACAAAGCTTACTGGCTTTACTAAACTGAGAAAAGGTAAAAATTTATTCTGAGGTCTTTAATAGAGTTTTAAGGGTTCATTTTGTCGCCTGTTTAGGTGCCCGTGGGCAAAAGATATCTGGCCCCGTGAGGCAGAATTATCTGAGCCTACATTGGATGCATGTACAAGAGGTTCACAGTTTGAATCCTCTATGACTTGAGACCAAAGGTTGATTCGAACCATGAAACAGACAGGAGGGTTACCCTGTTTCTGTTAACTGTTCACAAGACTGCGCTCGGAGGTTGGCACTTTGGGAGCAGAGGGCTGACCTGCTGAGTGGGTTTGTGACAGGTGGCACCAAGGAATGCCCCATGCCAGACCCAGAAACCATGGGCCCTGACAACAGGGGACCCTGCACCTCCAAAGAAGTGACTGCCAGAGCGGTGCTCCCAGCCTGGCCACGGGTGGAGCCAGACCAGTCCCACGGCACCGCTGTAGGGACCTCCTCATGGCATGGCTAGAAGAGGAGTAGCCCTCCCTCACGGACTGTGTAGCACTGGGAGAGGACCGGAGGAAAGGCGAAGAGTCCCTACACTTGGACCGACGAGAGTGACGACTGTAGCTTCTCAAAGCCCTTAAGAAGATCTGTTTCAGTACTGACATGACTGACCTTAGAATTTCGACTGACCATTCACGAGGTCCTTTCCCCACTAACTGCACTGCTCAACCTCTCTCTGCATAGGAAAGTTCCTCTGTTGAAGACAGCTCTCATAACCCCCATCCACAAATCTGGTGATCGCCTCTCCCTAGTAACTACCGCCCCTATATCTATCCTTCCCCTCTCTCCAAGGCCCTCGAGCATATAGTGGCAGACCAACTCACAGAGTACCTATCCAAATACAAACTCCTGACTCCTGAACACGATTCAGAGAAGGGCGAGTACAACTACAGCCCTCCTCGATTTCACTAGTTTCATACACTCTGCTCTGGATAAGGGCATGCTGGCTGGTGTGGTCTTCCTGGACCTAAGGCCTTTGACACCGTTAATCACCCTCTTCTCCTCTCCACCCTGTCTCAAATCGGCCTTGCCGGAGGCCCCTAAATTGGTTCACTGACTACTTGTCCAACCAGTCCCAAAAGGTGAAAATCAACTCCGCCACCTTGAGCCCACTCCTGTCCGCTCTGGAGTACCACAAGGCTCCATATTAGGTCCCTTCTTTTCAGCCTCTTCCAAATTCCCTCCCAAAGCCTGCACTGGAAAGATCCTCCTGTATGCTGATGATGCCGTTCTCTATGAATCTCGCCCAAACCATCCTAACTTGAACTCTCCCTCCAAACCTCCTTTACGGAGGCAGAGTCCTGGTTCACCAAACACAAACTAATGCTCAACTGAAAAAATTAAAGACTATGCACTTTGCCCACCACCAGAACAAACTTAAGTGCACCCACTAAAAATCAGCACATCCACCACTCTACCCCTTGAACAGGTCCACTCGTTCAAATACCTCGGCATAACTCTCGACCCTGCCCTTACTTTCTATGACCATATACATCAGCTTTGCTCCAATCTAAACTCCCGATCGGGCTCCTCTACCGTCATCAGCAATGCCTTCCCCCTGATGCCCTCCAACTTGCCATCTCCTCCTCGGTACTATCGGTAGTTGACTATGGCATTGTCATCTATGGGAAGGATGACAACACCGCACTAAACAAGGTAAAAGTGTTGCTCAACAAAGCCTGCTGTCTCTCACTGGGCTGCCCCAGTACCACCCACACCTGCTCCTCTATAACCAAACAAACTGACTGGACTTTGATGACAGACTACAAACCACTCCTGCCTATTAGCCAAAACAATCTCCACTGGGCTCACAGCCCCTTGCCTCTCCGCACTCCTGCAACTGACTCCACATGTAAGGCACACCAGGCTCCCTCAAATCATCTTATCAGGTGCCAAGGCAAAAAAAAAATCCCTGGGACAGTGCTCCTTTCTCTATCGTGCCCCAGCTTGGCTTAACTCACTCCCACCACACATTGCTGAAGAACCCAAGCTGGCCACTTTAAATTCCTACTTCACTCCCACCTTCAAGCTTCACACTCCTGTACCTGTCTCTAACTCCTCTCCCCATGACAACGTCAAGTGTCCTACCCTCCGACCTTATTCTCTCTGGTCAAAATATGGATGCCTCCTTCCCCAGCTCTCTCTTCTTGCCCATCCTTCTGACAATAGACTCTGTCCAGCCTCTGACTTCCTCACGATCTCTGTGCCACTTTTCTATTTTTTCCCTACCCATCCCCTAGTCCCCCTGACCTACCATACAATTCCTGATCTCGGCTCAGGTGCCATGGCTCTTACCTTGGCCTGCCTTTTGCCCTGTCATCCCTCCCCAAATTTCTGAACCTAAGATAGTAAATAGCAATGCCTCTAATGCTATGATTCTTTACCATAATGTTGTATATAATGTAACACAGTTTGCTCGCTATGTATATGAACTGTACCTGTCCTAAACACCTATATTCGGTTGTCTGTTATATGTGCTGTATTTTCACTGTATTTGACGTGGAGCCTTTGTAAAGGAGTCTTTGACTCAAAGGACTGTAATTCTGAACAACCAAATAAATAAATAAATAAAAGCAGACATCACAGTGATCCATGTCATGCTGGGGTCCAAAGGCAGGAAGAGCAGACATAATGCCAGTCCGTAATAGAAATTTGCGGCCCTTGGACACCGGACGATAGGAGGCTGGCCCTGTTTTCACAAACGCTTCTTGTCCTCCGAACCTTGCATGATGCAATGGTAACTCAAAAACAGAAAAGACTTGACGCCATAAAGGAAAGAAAGGAAATGTCTTACCGGGTCTACAGTAATGGCGCCGAGGGTAGAACGGCAGAATCGAGGCAGATTACTTAAGGCGGCATCAATAGCGGCTTTGAGGACCGACTCTGAGGTGTCAAAATGGCTCTGAGGTGACTAGGCTGTAATGGTGTACTATGAATTCTTTAGCTGCAGGCAGGTGCTGTCTCAATGGCAGAAGAAGCAGACCTGATGGAGGAGTAGCCAACATCCGTTTCTGGCCAACCCACAGCCATGCAATCCTCAATTCCCCTCCTCTCTTCAAATTCGGTTCATAAAAATCTTCAAGGGTATACTCTTGAACTGGGGAAACCAACTGAACCGAATTCCTGCCAGAAGGAGCCGTCCGGTTCGAACTGGACGGAGCGATTCCACAATCTGAATGCTCTGGCTATCTCTTTGGCGGTCGGAACATGAACCTCTGAATCGAACCGGTCGATTTATCTTTGCGCTTTCTTTTGTTGAAGTCGATCCTCGGAATCGGCTCTCCTTTGCCCAAAGTAGTATCGCCCTGGTCAGAGTGGCATCTTCTGGTTCGTCGGACCGAACCGGCTGGCCATATCCGTGTCAGCAGACTTCTCGCGCCTCCTTTCCCTCAGTCTACCTAATCTCTTCTCAAGGGTAGATTTGGGAAAATGTTTCATATTTGGCAGTCTGAATCGAGGTGGTCAAACCCCAGGACAATACAACAGGTTGTGTGGATCGCCTTAGCAAAGACCTCCCCACACTCACTGCAGTGTTGAAACCCAGTGGGCGGTTTTTCTTGGGTTTCTCAGACATGGCCAACCTAACCAAACTTACCTTTTTGGCAACTGCCAGGCAAGACTCCTTATTGGTTCCTAACCATGTCACGGGTATTGGAAAAACTGGTTAAAAATATGTTTTTAGAACCGATAAGAACCGTAACCACACACTAAGTATAACAAAAGTCACAATCAAATGGCCGTTCAGTCAAACCGACCGCACTTTTACAAGTTCCACACAGAAAATAGAACAATTCCTATCTAGTACTCACGGCACCACAGACAGAGACTGAACCGACTACGCGGATACTTTTTTCGGTTTAAAACCAACGAAAGCTGAAAACTTTAACCGACTTTTGAACCAAGTCAAGGAGAAATCCGAGCGACTGCTCAGTGAGGTGGAGTAAAGAATCTGACGGTTTAAGTTCAAAACACTCCAGACAGAGACTTCACCCAGCTCCAGCTTCAGCTGCCCATGCCCTGCATGGAAAGTTAACTCTTTGTTCTCTGGGGCAGTTCAAAGGTTGGGAATCACTGCAATTGTCAGAATACAGCAAGACTTCATGTTGTTTGAAACAAACACTATACTAACACTCCCACCTCAATGGAGAAAAAACAGCTGATACCAGATTTCTCTTAAATTATCTTTTTATTTCTGTGTACACTAAAAGTAAATTTACACACTAAATTTTCAAAGGAACCTGGGCATGCATGTCAACCTTTTTACAGGTTCTTCAAGATATCTTTCTTTTTCCATAGGAATTTCCCAAGCATTTACAACCCATAGTTTTACTGTACATACATCCTACACTGCAGCAAACTATGATTATAGTCACCTTCACTTTCGCTGTGCAAAATCCTCATTCAACACGTAAGAACAGTGGTAGAATAAAACAAAAATAATTAAAACATGTTAAATTGACTGTATGACATCCTTATATATGTTTTTGGTCCCTCTTTCCCAATTCAATTCAGATTAGCAAGAAACACTACATATTCATCTCTTTTTCATTAAACGTTATACAGTAGTGGTTCATATCCTTAAAATGAAGAGGCACTAATAGATGTACCTTCAAGAACATTACTACAATAATATCTGGCAGACTGTCAAAATTGCAGCAGGAGAGGCAGCAGCTGCCACCTTTTAATACATTTAAAGAAAATGCACACACAAAAAAAACACATACACACAAAAAAAACAAAACAAACAAACTTTATGATTTCTGGGGTTAATAACCACGCAGAAGAATTATATTAAATCTCAGGAGAACAAAATAAACAAGGCATTGAACACAACCTGAAACATTCACAGGGATTCCGAGGCAGTGAGGCTTAAGCTTCCATTTTTTTCCAAGTCTTCTAAGGACACCACCAGTGTAGCTCACAAAGACAGAAATGTTTAAATTCCCAGCACAGCAATAAAAGGAAAATCTTCAAAATGTTCATCCCGATTATTTACAGATTGATTCTTCTAATATAAACATAAATTTAGGACTTCAGTATATAAATAAATATACAATGTTATTTGACTTTTTATGTATACCTTTTAAGAGCTGCTTACCAACAAATCATCTGAACAGGTGGATTTCAATTTATGGAAACCAATTTTTTTTTTTTTTTTTAATTTTTTCAATAAAACCAATATAAAATCTCTAATTGGTGCGATTCCTCATCAGTCTGCCTTTTCCTGATAGTTATGGAAGGTGTTAATGTGGCTGGGAACATCAACACCTTGGCATGCATGAAAGACAAGTCAGGAAGGCTGGCAATCACCTTGGCAGCCTCTTTGTTGAGATTCTCTTCCTTTTAGGTTTCCTGTTTAGAGAAAACAAAAGAAAGAACATATATGAGTTAACCACTTTTAACTGTGTACAATAAGTCAAAGTGGACTGAAACAGAACATCTAGGTTTCTCCAAAAGTAACTTCGGAAGCAGTAGTTCATGATTTTCTGTAAATGTTTAAAAATAAAAAAGATTTGCTAAAGTATGTATGCACTACAGTGTGCTATATAGTCTTTCTTTTCCAAGTTCATTAATGCCTTCAAGGGTGTCAGCTCTTCATCTACAGGCTACTAGACTTTCTACTCCAGGGTAACTGTGTTTGTTGTGCAAGGAAGATTTGTGCACTTTTCGTGTTTGCAGTGCAGGCACTATGCTACTCACTCATGTAAAAACTAACTGGAGACCAGATTTTTGCTGCAAATAGTGCCACATTTATTACTAGTCCCAGATAACGGTGGACAAAGTGCAATACTGGTAATAAGTACAGAAACACAATGCACCAAGGGTCGCACAACGTGAAGTCAGTAAATGGCAACAGCAGATGCTGTATTTTTGTACATTGCATTTTTGTACTTGTTACCTCTGCTTCACTTTGTTCACACTTTATCTGGGATTGGCAACAAATGTGGCACTATCTGCAGCAAAACTCTGGTGTTCATGTCAGTGTTTACAGGAGTGAGCACAGCACCTGCACTGCCACATGAGTGCACAAATCTTATTTGCACTATATGTGTGAATTGTTGGAGGCTGTTCACCCTGCATCCCATGGATGTAATCTATTTGGATTTTACAGAAACCTTTAATACTGTGGCACATGACAAACTTCCGGCAAACTACACCAGCTCAGTATACATGAGACCTACTCAAGGTGGAATGCTAGCTGGTTTGAGGGCAGGAAGCAGAGGTGGCAAGTCAGACTCCACTTGTAGTACTGCATGCAATTCTGAGCTCCTCAATACAAAAATTACATTGAAGCAATTGGGGCAATGCAGGGACACCAAATGATCAAAAGTATGGGGGAAGAGCTACGAGGAGAGGCTAGAGGCCTTAATATGTCCACCCTGGAGAAGATGAACAGGACATGATCTTGGTCTTCAGCACGTTCAAGGGCAGAAGCAACACTGAACATCTGAGATGCTTGATCCAGTGACATGCCCTGAAGTTTAGAAGTGGTACATTCAAGGTAACATTAGGAGACACCTTTGGTGACTCTGTGGAACAGCCTACACATATAGACAGCGGATATGAAGAGAATACTGACTTTAAGGCAAGTCTGGACAAATTTCTACTTATCAAGGGAATCTACAGGCACACTGCATAGCAGAGTAGGTAGGTAATCTACATCAGTTAGTATGCATTTGCTCAGAATGTTTTTTTCATCCAGCTTATGAAGCAGGGGGCATGGTTATGAACCTAGTGTCCCTTCCAACCTTAAATTATTTTATAACTTACACAGGAAGGTCCAGCTGAGATGCAACAATTCAGTTCCAGTGAAATCCTGCTTCTATCCATTTTCTCAGTTGCGTGGACTGGAGTACTGGGAGGTTAAGTGACTCACCCTAAGTCACACAGTGGTATGCTGGCTCTGATCATGTCTGAACCTGTGACCTTTGCTTACCAAACCTATGCTCTGACCACTAGACCACATAGCCACCTCAGTTACTATATTACTATGTAAGGCCTCAAATTTCCTGTCATAGCCTATAAATACAGAAATAAGTGTCCACTCACCAGTTTAGTAAGTGTGACAAGAAGAAGAAATTCACTTCATACTTACCGTAATTTCCTTTCTGTTGGCTCCAACACTGTCAATGGGTACCATAATTTCCTTTATGTTAGCTCCAACATTGTCAATGGGTAATCATACAACTGGGTATAGTGCACCCATACCAGGGAAATGGCACAGTCCAACCTTTAGAATGTTGGGCATATGAGGATTCCATGCAACTGCAGTTCCCCAGTTGCCACTTAGTACGCAATGCCTTTATAGCTCATGCAGTGCCATTATAGCTACACATGTTCATGTATCCTAAACCACTATTGCACATTCGCCAATACATTAAATAAAATACTGTCTTACCTTCCTAGCAGGCATTTCAGGAAGAATTTGTTCTCCATGGGCTACAGGTCTAGATTATTTTGTCCTTTGCAGGAACGACCTTCAAAACATAATAGGTCTCATACAGTCACAGACCTGTGAACTGAAACTAACACTAAATGAGGCAGGTTCTCTGGTTTCTTTTACTAAGTACAGCTAATTAACTGCAACAGGAAAAACATAAAGAAGGACTAACAAAACCTGTTAACCTGTGGTTGCAGACTAACTGAGGAAAACCTTATGCTTTAATTATATCAGAGTACAGCACATCAGAACAGAGAGACAGAGATCCAGTAGGTGATGTTAACGAACCAAACCTCTCTTCCTACATATCGGATAACATTCTCCCACAGAAGCAGGCTCTAAGACTACTGACAATGTTGGAGCTAACAGAAAAGGAATTATGGTAAGTATGAAGTTAATTTCTTCTTTCTGTAGTGCTCCACATTGTCAAATGTAATCATAACAACTGGGTTCTAAGAAGCAGTACCCAGAGAAAAAATGTGGGGGATTATCCAATACACCTGAAAATATCAGAAAATATCTGCAAACTGCTGTCTGCAACACTCCGACCAAATGTGTGTTAGCAGAAAAACTCTGACAACCAATCTGTAATGCTTATGAAAGCGTGGCGAGAAAGCCACGAGCTGGCTTCATAGCGCTAAAAATGAGGCATTGCCTCTTTACACCGAGGAAGTTGCCTTCACCATGGTGGAGTAAGCTTTGAAGAGAGCCACAGGCTTACCTTTTTTTTTGTTACGACATAGGCCTGCATCCATCTAGCTGGGGTAGCCTAGAGGCTTGACACAGCTTAGCTGCTCCAAGGAAATAGACCATCTGAGTTACAACACTCAGCCGCGTTAAGGTAGCACTTAACTGCCCGATACAATCCAGCTTGTGCAATTCCTTCTCTCGGGTGAGAAGATTAGCATTACACGGATGGAAAGCATCCTTCCTGGTTCACAAGGAATGCCATGAGCACTACTGGGACAAAAGACGTAACCATTCTGAGTACCACTTGTCTTTCTGCATAAGAAGGTAAATCTCTTTATGAGACAAAACCTGGAGTTCACCCACTCTCCTGGCTGAACACCTGGTCAGAAGGAAAAACAGACCTTGTAGAACAACACATCCAACAAAATGGACGTGGAGCTTCACAAAACTTGTTGCATGAAGAATTAAAACCCAATTGGATTCCCGGAGAACTAGAGACAGAACACCAGGCTGTCCTACTAAACACACACCTATCAGGCCTTATGCCAAAAATCCCAGGATGGTGCAAGCAGAACCTGGTCTGATAGTGGGCTCGATGTCAACCTCTTCATCACACCTTCTTGTAGAGAACCAAAAAGTGCAGAACAGTGTCCAGTGAAGAATAATCTTGCTGCTTGCCCAAGGTAAAAAGGAGGGTAGCCCTTATTGGAGCATGGGCTGCTGACCCAGAGAATGTTTGGCATCCAGAAAGGTGTCAAGAAGTTCCTCCGAAAACCTATATTTATCCATTCATTTCATAGTAAAGGAGCCTCAGAATCTCAGGAGCCAAGCTGTCTCATTGCTGGCTTTTATTGGGGAGAGAGGAGAGAGACCCTGATAGCAGGTCTCTACACCAGAGGCTGGAAGGTGTGATGAACAAGATTCGCTAAGTCCAAGAACCACAGTCCTCTCAGCCACTCTGACTAATAAAGTGTGGCTCTTTAGAGACATCCTTTATATTTATTTATTTATTTATTTATTTAAATTTAAAGGAGAATGGCGGAGTAAGCATACTCTCTGCTGGAGATCCACGCTTAAGGCAGAGCGAACACTGCCCCGGCTGTGGAGAATGAAGAAGACTGAGAACCTTTCTGGAGCCAAGAATAGTGACCGGATGTGAACAGCAACCTGATGTCGACCAGCCAGTTGTACAGGTTCAACCACCACTCCACAGGATGAGCATTTTTGAGGCATGGGCAGTCTGCCTGAAGGTTCAAATTCTTCTGCCACGAGAAATGTCGACAGGTCAGCGACCTCTTGAAAATCTCCTGTGCCTACATGGACTGGTAGACTGTATGCCCATGCTTGGGAGCATGGTTGAGACCTAAGGAAGTCTAGGAAAACCTTCTCCATCTCCTGGAGATGCTGATCCTAGACTGACCCTGTTCCTAGAATGGGAGGCTGGCTCTGTCTGCTACCAACCGTGAAGCTGACATCTGTTGTGATAATTAACTCTGGGACTCTTGAACTTGACTTGAACTCTGCAGAGATCCTGTACATACACTCACGAACTCAGGGAGTGATGAAGCTGAGAGGGGTGGGAACTGGCTACTAAGCCTCCAATGAAGAATCACAAGCTGATAGAAAAAACAGCTGAATGGGCTCTCCTAGAAGTGAATCCATAGGATTGGGAATCACTGTCGAACCTGAGAACTAAAAACAGCAGGTCTAGAGCAGATGCTGAGGACCGTGTCCTGAAACAGTGGACCTTGACAAAGTCACCTTCCATAAAATGGTGAACCTTCCTTGGTTTGTGGGGAAAAATCACCCCAGGCTGTCCAAGATCGGACGTTCGAAAGCCCGGCACCCTTAGCCATGCGACTCTAGTAGACCTAGAGGCGGAGGAACCACCTCTTGACAGAGACAGTGTTCTTGCATGAATAATCAGTTTGTTCCAACAGGGCAGACAATAAGCCATCAGGACTATCAACACCTTTGAGGAACTTGGTGGGGTTGATGCTCAGGCAAAAGGAGGCCCTGCTTGGATGTTGCCCAATATCAAAACCTGAGGGACTCTTAGTAGGACTGAGGAATGTGATGGTTGATATTCATCAGATGCAATGGGGCTTAAAAAAAACCCTGACTGAGCAACCCAGTGAGACCTCTGGGCTCCATCCTGCAAAGAGTTTTGGAGCACACTTGTTCAGGAGCTTGAAGAAGAAGGGCCTGGCAAAACCCACACTTTCTGGGGACTATAAATGAAACCATATGACCCATAACCCGTTTGATTTAGTGGGACCTGTACGATAGTCCTGAGAAAAGATGGAGTCAGGAGCTCTGACTACAGTACATCTGCCCTTATCACCTCAGGAAGAACTGGGATGGAGAATATCCCTTAAAAGGTGTCTGACACTGTTCTGGCCCATCTCAAGGAGAAAACCTCCTCAAGAGGGTAGAGGGCCCACGTGCTCTCTAGTAAGGGCACCAGGCTTGGTGCTGGGCCTTCCACAAGGTGCCTCCAGTGCTCCTTTGATACTGTAACCTTGTTACCTCAGTAGATTCCTCCATTCTTGAACCATTATGGGAGGAACGAAACCCCCATTGGAACTGTCTGCACCGCCATTACCTTGACCCCTTGTGTTATGGTAGACTTGCACTGTTTAACACTGGAGATGGCCCTTTTACTGCAAAATCATGTATTTTTGTTTGGAGAATCAAACCATAAGCCTCCCTCAAGGGAAGTTACATAATTTAGCTTACAAACTTGACCAGACCAATGACTAGTTGCATGGTCCTCATGGTTGAGAACCATAGGTGGGCGAGTGGTCTGACAAGAAAATCTCCAGTGATACTCACCTGGAAGGTGGGTCCATGGCCCTGAATTGCAGATAAAGTTTGCACCTTCAGTGATGGAATGAAACTGGCCTCCTTGCTAGTGACCTTATTTTGAAGGCTCTGGCCAATAAAGCAGCATAAAAAACATACAACTGTTGTGTGCTGATAAGAGAGGAACTCCTCCTGCATGTGGTGACCACCACTTTGACATGACTGATATGGTCAGAGTCTTTAGAGGCAGGGTGGTGTTCTTCAGCAATACAGACTGTCTTGTCTATCAGTGGAGTAACTTCCCACCAGGAGACCTTTATTCAATAATGGAGGAACCGTGACATGATTGGGAAGATTTTATGTTTTTATCTACACCTGCCTAGTATTGCTCAATAATTCTGTCACATATTATCCGAAAAGATTCAGACAGAGTCGAATTGACATCCGCTGTCTTCACAGACTCAACCTCCAGAGCTGTAAGGACTACATTCCTCAGATATCCAAAAGATAAGGGCTTATTTATTTACTTATTTTTCAATTACGTTAAGGTCAGGAGCTTCCCAAGATCCCTGTAATCATCCTCCTAGCTTTGAAAAGGCTGGGTCGGGGTCTGCCTGCACATCTGTCATCACAGCCTAAGCTCACTCAGGTGCACCTGGACATGCCTGAATGGGCCTCCCCCAACCTGAGGGGCTCGATTGGGGGTCGGGTGTATCTCAGGGATGTCCTGCGGAAATGGAGGCTCAAGCTCACTCAGGAGCCACAAAGTAATTTCTTCACAATTCTGCTGCCACTGCCAAAAATACAGGTTACTCACCTGTAACAGGAGTTCTAGGAATGGTATATGTTGTTCATCCACACTCATTGGCAGGTATCCTTGCCGCTTAAATCTTGCGGAAGGTCTTCAAGCTTGCTCCTCCCACCACCGGGTGGTATAACTCTCGGCTCCGCCCCATGACGCCAGATCTGGCCCGCTGGAAGCTCAGAGGTAGCGTCAGCCGGGAGGTGAGGAGTCGTGGATGAACAACATATACCATTCCTAGAACTCCTGTTACAGGTGAGTAACCTGTATTTCTAGGACATGGATATGTTGTTCATCCACACTCATTGGCAGACTCCTAGCAGTTCTCCGGGAGGAGGGAGGCAAGACGCACACCCCAATACTTACTTGGGAAAGAGACTGGAGAACCGAGGCCCCAAACCAGCATCCCGGCGTGACTCAAGGTCGATGTGGTAATGGGTAATGAAGGTGTTTGCTGACTTCCAGGTAGCAGCCCTGCAGATTTCCTGGATAGGGACGCCCCTGGGAAGCAGCCACCGTCTGCAGCAGTATGGCGGGTAGAATGAGCTCTTATCCTCTGGGAGGCTCCATGCCCGCCAACTTATAGCAGAGATCTATGCAGGAGGTTACCCACCTGCTTATCGTCCGCTTGGCTGCAGGTCTGCCAGATGCGGCTTCAGCGTAGGGTGACAAACAGCTGAACCTCTCCCAAATTTCAGCCGTGCGCTCCTTATAATAACGAGCGCCTTCTAGGGTCCAGAGTATGGAGCTATATTCAGCCTCCGAGGTGTGATTGGGGTAGAACACGGCAGAGTCAACACCTGGTTAAGGTGAAACTCCGACACCACCTTGAAGGAATTTCGGTGGGGCGCAGGACACCTTGTCCCTGTGGAAGACCAGGTAAGGAGACTCGATGGAAAGCGCCTGGAGCTCTCCCATCCTTTTGGCTGACGGATAGCCACCAAGAAGGGTCTTCCACGACAGGCGAGAGAGAGCACACCTGTGCATAGGTTGAATGGCTTGCCCATGAGCTTTGCCAGTACCAGCAGTAGATCCCACGGAGGTGGGGGTTCCCGCACTGGAGAGGAAATGTGATCAAGGCCTTTGAAAAGCGCCAGACCACCTTCTCCTGCGCCATCGACTGCTTCCTGCCCGCGCCTGTAAGCAGAGATGGCTGCCAGGTGCACCCTTAGGGTCATCGACCTAAGCCCTTGACTAGAAAGGGACCATAAATAGTCCAAGATGCTTGCCAAGGAACAGGAGGAAGGGTCCAAGCCTTGCCTGACACCAAGTGGAAAACCTTTTCCATTTGAAGGCATAGCATTTTCTGGTCGACTCTTACGGGACGCCTCAACTACATTGAGGACCTCGCCGAAAGACCCAAGGCCTGGAACTCTAGCCGCCAGGAACCAGGCCGTCAGGTGCAGGGATTGAAGGTCCTGATGGAACACCTTCCCTGATTGACTGAGAGCAGGTCCGGGCGAGCTGGAAGCTGCCGCGGAATCCTGGAGCTGAGACTGAGGAGATCTGGGTACCAGAACTGGCGAGGCCAGTCTGGGGCTATCAGAATCACCTCGCCTTGTCCCTCCTCGCCTTGAGAAGCACCTTGTGGATCAAGGGAAATGGGGAAAGGCGTAAAGAGGCCCGGGGTCCACTGCCTCGAGAAGGCATCCCCTGCAGCGAGCCCTGCTGAGGGGGCGGCATGGAACAGACTCAGCTTCGCTGCTCTCCTGGAGGCAAACAGGTCCACCTGAGGTGTGCCCCAATGGAGAACAGATGCTGTACTACCTCGCAGGAGAGACCACTCGTGGGATGCAGCCCCTATCCGGCTCAGGGCATCGGCCAGGTGTTGGAGGCTCCTGCCACGTGAATGGCTAGGAGATCCACCTCCAGGCTGCGCACGAGTGACCACATGGGAGAGCTTCTTGCATAGAAGCATGGAGCGCGTCCCGCCCTGGCGGTTTAGATAGTACATGGTCGTGGTATTGTCCGTCTGGACTCGGACCACTTGACCCCGGAGGAACGGAGCAAAGGCGGTGAGAGCTAGGCGGACCGCCGAGCTCCAGCAGGTTGATGTGGCATCGGACTCCTGCTGGGACCAGAGGCCATGAGCCTGTGTTCCCAGATGGGCCCCAACCCATCAGAGAGGCATCGGTCGATAGAGAGACCGCCGCTCGGGCGGACTTAACGGATGCCCTCCTGCAAATGATCTGGAACGGTCCACCACTGGAGAGTGTTCCACATCCCCTGTGTCACCGACTACAAGCTGGTCCAAAGGATCGCAGCGTTGTGACCACTGGCTGGCCAGTCCCCACTGAAGGGAGCGCATGTTCCATGGCCCCACGGACCACGCTGGTGCAGGCCGCCATGAGACCCAGGAGGCGCAGGAAGTCCCGGGCAGGCATGGTGCCCAACCAGAAATGATCGGGCAAAGGAGGAAAGAACCTCGCCCTGTCCGCCGGAGCCGCCTGGCTCAAAGAGAGTCGAGCTGCGCCTGATGAATAGAATCACCTGCTTCGCCTCGTGTTGACTTGGCCTCCTCTGATAAGGAGGCCCAGTTGAGAGCAGACCTGGAGGGCCAGATCTCTGGACCACTCTGCCTCCTTCCTGGAGGAGCTGCTATCAGCCAGTCGTCCAGGTAAGGGTACACCCGACCCCTCGGCGCCAAGAGGGAATGCTGTCACCACTGCCATGCATTTGGTGAAGACCCTGGGAGCTGGAGACAAGCCAAGGGCATGGCTTGGAACTCAAGAGGATCCTTCCGCTCCGAAGCGAAGGAATCTCTGGTGAGACGGACGGATAGGGACGTGAAAAACGCTGCCCTGCAAGTCCAGAGAGCAGAACCACACGCCCGCTGCTCCAAGGATGGTATTATCTGAGCCAGAGTGACCATCCTGAAGGTCTCAGGACCTAGGAACTTGTTTAGGCTCGTAGGTCGAGAATGGGCCAGCCCCCGTCTGGCTGAACCAGGAAGTACCTGGACACAAACCCTGGGTCTGAAGGAGGGTCCACCACCTCTCTTATCACCTCCTTCTGGAGGAGGAGAGCGAAGGCCGGCTCGACGAGCCGCCAGTGAGGCTGGGGATCCCGGCCTCCGAGGGGCGACGGCCTGGAAGGGTGGTGCCTGTCAATTCCAGAGGCAGGCCTCTTCCCACCACTCTCCAAGACCCACCTGTCCGTGGAAACAGTGGACCAGGCGGAACGGGAAGTGCTGGAGCCGCTCTCCCCCACGGGGACCCAGGGGTAAGGTGACGGAATGGGGCGACACCCTCAGCCCGTCACTGGGCAGGCTTGGAGGAGGGACCAGCCGAGGGACCTCCTGGGCCTTTTCCTCCCTGCCTCCTGTTAGAGGAAGCCGTGGTTTGGGTTTGGGATGCCAAGGCCGAGCCTGCTGGCCCTGACGTTGTTAGCCGGGCTGCCGCGGGCACAGAAGGACGAAAGGGCTTAGGCTGTGGTTTGCGCCTTGTCCTTCTGAGCGGAAGAGACTGAGTCCAAGGTAGCATTGACTTCTCGATCCTCTGCAGGTGACCTTCCACCCCAGGGCCAAGAGGTCAGTCCCTAAAGGAACATCCGCCAACTTGTGCTGGGTATCCGGGTAAAGGTGGATATCCTCAGCCAAGCCCGCGACGCATAGCCACTGCGGCCGCCACCGATCTGGCACATGAGTCCCCTATATCCAAAGCAGTCTGGAGCTGCTGTTTGGCCACTGCCCTGCCCTGGTCCGCACCTGCTTAACCGTAGTCTGCAGATCGGTGGGAAGATGAGGATGACCTCATCCAGGGAGCCCAACAGGGCATGAGAAAATGTGCCATGAGGACGGCCGAACTGGCCTGGCGAAGGCCGAGAGAGGACGCAGCATAGACTTTTAAGCCCGACATAGTCCAATTTCTTGGACTCTTGTCAGGAGGTTTGTCCACATCCTGGCGCTACCGGGCGCCGAAAACGCTGTCGGTAACCAACCCCTCAGCAGAGGGGTGTTCCAAAACCGGACAAGGAACCGTAGGGGACCGCGATACTTCCTGGCCATCCTGGCGGGCGAGCGAGGGCAGGAAGCAGGGTGCTGCCAAAGCTCCAGTGCCGACCCACTATGGCCTCGCCACCGGAAAGGCCTCCGCCGGAGAATCCCCGGTCCAGAATCTCCGTGAGGGGATACCTGGCCCATTTGAACGGGTTCGAGCTCCATCCCGGTGGACTCCGAGATGAGCCAAGTAGTCCTAGGAAGGACGACGGCTATCGTCCATTGACTGACCTCTGAAGACTCCAAGTCCAGTCGCTTGGAGAAAAAGGAGGAATCATCTTCGACTCGGAAGAGTCCTCAAGAGCTGCTCTGGCCTGAGCCACCCTTCACCTGCCGAGGTCGGTCGGAGTGAGGTAACTGACAGCCGATGGGGTAGACCTCAGCCACCGAGAATCCTGGTCGGAGCCCCACTTGGTGGCTGTGGAGGCGGAGGTTCCACCGGAATCGGTGGAGCAGCTGGTTTTGGCCGAACAACCGCCTGGGTATAGGCCTCGGATAAGTCGAGGGGTTGTGTGCGCCGCCCGGTGACAGTTACTTCAATGGCCGGGAAGGCGACGGGTCGGCTTACTCCCGCCAGGAGGAGCTGTTGCAACATAAGGTCCTCGCATCGTCCGACGTAATTTACGCCGCAGCCTCCCTCATCTGAGGAGGAGGAGCAGGGCCGAGCGGGCGACGCCACCGTGGTGCCGAGACCGAGACCGACTATGACGGGGATCGGGCCGGACCGCGAAGAGGTCCGAGACCGAGACCAGAGTCCCGAATTTCCGAGGTCGGTGCGGGAGGTGTCGGCCGAACCGCACTCTTCGGCTCGATGGTGCATCCGAGGGTCCGGAACCGAGGCACAGGCGAGCCCACGGGATCCTCAACTCCTCCCGGGGAACCGGGAGAGAATCTCGGCTGCTAAAGCGACAGCCGTCAATGGGTCGAGAAAATCTCGACTTCATCGGTGGGAGTCTCGGTCAACTGACCTGACGGGGACACCGTGAGGCCAGTGGTCAAGCCGAGATGGTCGATCGGCCGACGATCGACGGCCCGGGAGAGGGACCTTTCCCGCCTCCCAAGAGCGCCGACGGAGGGACTTACCCTTGTCCTCTTTTGGACCGAGAATAAGGTCCCGCAACGTAGGCCCTTCTCCTTTAGTGGAGAGGGACAGACAAAGCTCCTTAAAAGAAGCCGTGTAAGAAGAGCCCAGAGAGCAGGATAAATGCGGCGCCGAGGAAGATCACGGCCGCGCCGCCTCCTCTTCGAGGGCTACCATCCGCCGAAGCTGATCCGCTGAAGCCATGGATACCGCCAATCGGGCCTCCCTTGGACTTCACCGAGGGAACGCTTCTCGGGACGGCCCAGTTGCAATCGGCAGCACGGTTGTCTTCGAGGACGAGGGCGAGAAAGATGAGCACAGGTCGCAAGCCCGCGGGTCGTGCTCAAGGCCTAAGCAGTAGACACACGTGGGAGTGTGGATCCGTCCCGAGACATCTTCTGCCCGCGCATGGGCATCTCCGAAACGGGGAGTCGATTTGTCCATCGCGGCCGCGAGGATAGAAGACTGAAGTCTTTTTAGCCAAATTTATTTTTAAATCCGAAACGGAGAAATAGGAACAGTCTCAAACGAGAGCGTTAAGGAGGAACCTGAGCTTCCAAGCGGTAAGGAAGATCTGGCGTCATGGGGGTGGAGCCGAGTTATACCACCCGGTGGGTGGGAGGAGCAAGCTGAAGACCTTCCGCAAGATTTAAAGCGGCAAGGATACCTGCCAATGAGTGTGGATGAACAACATATCCATGTCCCTAGAAATTAAAATTACATACCTACCGTAATTCTTGATCTTCTCTTGTATCTTCACCATTCATCACTGTTGGGTGTAAGCTGGAGGTGTGCACCTGCAAGGCAGTGTTTTTCTTTTGGGGGAGCCCACGAGGCCGCGCACTGCATGCGCCACGCTGGTTGACTGTTAGGCGCTGTAGGCTCCTCCTCCACCCCAGTTCTGTTCTGCGGGAGGAAAGAAAAAGAGGACAGAGAAAACCAAACATGAGGCAAGAGAGCCAAGGATAGGAAAAGGAAAGGATATAAACTGAAAAGGAATAAGCTGACCAGGGACAGAGGGTATAGAACTTTTTCCTAATTGGCCTTAAGGCCCCAGCCCCTGGGGCAGCACAGGAAAGAGAGAGAGCGAAGAGAGAGAATGAAAGAGAGGAGAAGGAGGGGAAACCTCTGCCATGTTCAGCTGGAAGACCATTAGCTCATTTCAGCGTCAAAACCCTGAGGGGAAAGAAGACAGGACCAAGGTTCCTGTCATCTCAGGGACCACTGGACGAGGCCCAGATGGAGAACTTTTGATGGTCTTGGAAATAAAAGCACGGTGAAGAGGTAACCCGCCCCACCCTAGACACACATAAGGGATTAAAGTCCTAGAGCATGACCTCTAGCTGAACACCTGTGGGTTAGTTTAAGGGGAAAAACCTTTAAACAGGAGAGGATTCTGTCCAGAAATTACCCCCATAAGAAAAGGGGACACTCAGCGTGAAGGAAAAATGGAGGAAGTCCCTACGGGTCCTCCCATGGAATGTACTGATGAAGTCCCCACCTCTTTAAAACCTATACTGGAGATCCATGCCACGACATCCAGGGACCCCAAGTATACCCCACTGAGAACCCCGGACATTCCTCAAAGGTCAGGGCGAGGACCCTACTACCGCCTCCCGAGGTTGGGAGCTCTGTGACTTTTAGAGAAGGAAATAGAGGCCCTGAGGTACCAGGGAGACTCTGCCCCAACTGGCCTCGGGAGGGGAGGGCAAGAGGGTGGCGGCACTCCAGGAGCTGAGACCCAAGAGGGAAGGTGGATAGGAATCAGTGATAATGGTGAAGATACAAGAGAAGATCAAGAATTATGGTAGGTACATAATTTTCATATCTTCTCTTGTCAATCTTCACCATTCATCCTGCTGGTGAGTACCAAGCCCCGGAGGGGACCTGGCACTGCCCTGAGGAACAGATTCTCTCAGCTTCCTGCAGGTGAGGCGCAGGAGGGGAGACCCCATAGCCCTACTAGACCGTAAAGGGCCTAAGGCTGGTCAGACTGAGGAGGTGTCCCCATGGCCGGGGAGGGCGGAACATGCCCTGCAAGTTCCTCCCTGCCCAGCAGGAGAAAAGACGGGTCCCCTGGAAGCGGAGGAAATCACCCCACACCGGCAACGGGTGACAACCCGGACAGACGAAGCCATACCATCCGCCTGATGCAGATCGCTGTCCCTGCCAGTCTGGTTGCCACCTCACTGCGTCATAGGATGCCTTTGCTTGGTGCCTTGCAAGCTCCAGACCCTGTGCAGAGGGCAATGAGCACCTAGATTCCTCCAAATCAGGCAAAGATGCTAACACCTCGCTAACATCGGCCACAGGTGCCTGTTGTAGGCACAGCGTGGTGAGCCTGATGAACCGATACAAGCAGCACATGAGCTGAAGAGAAAACCTTCTTCCCCACTGGTCGAACCTCAGCTGAATACAGATCCAGTGGTCGGTCGTGGTGCCAGGTGTTGAAACCCGAAGGAGTATCTAAGACCATTAGCCCGAAGGCGGGTGAGGCAGAGAACCAAGAGACTTCCTGGGAGTGCAATACCTCTTCCTACAGTCCGCTGGGGATGAGGCGGCTGGTGACTGTCAGGGTGCGGACTGATGCTTCCTGAAGGAAACAGGCCAGGAAGGTACCACTAGGTGGTGCACTAAACTCACTCAGGAAGAGCACGCCTCCGCTCGGTATTGTGTCTTACCACGTGGAATATATAGAGTTTCTGTACCAACCTGAGAGGAGCAGCTGATATTCAGTAAAATCAGCATTGGAGGAAAGGTGGACTGAATGGTTCTTTTCTTCAGAAGAGGAAGCCGAGGAGCTTGGGTGCTCAGAGTCCTCCTGCGGTGGTGAAGACAGGTGGAAGGCCTGCTTGATCACCTAGGCAAGGCTGCCACCGTGGCCCTGAACGCCTCCCAGGTTAAGGGCCCCGTATGGCCAGGGAGAGGTGGAAGTGACTGCAGAGGGATTCGGAAGAGCACCTAACTGAAAGTGCCCGCCTCTGCCAGGGCTCTGAGACCTCGCTGAAGATCCTCTAGCTCGGGGATCCTGGGGTCGACCCAGTCAGTATCGCTGCAGATGTGAAACATATCCTGGTAGAGCCCCTGAGGGGAATCTCCTCTGTAGTGCAACCGGGGTTGCATGGATCCAGAAGGGTAACCCCAGCACCACCCACTAAGGGCACTCTGAGGACTCGAGGAGGAGAAGGGCTCTGCACTGTGACTCCTTCCCACCCCTGCAGGAAAGTGGAAGAGGGCCCTGTGCTTTACCCAGCCTCTCAACCCCTCGGACTCCAAGGCCACCCTCTTCCTTGACCCCAGTGCTAAGGGGTCCCCTGATCCCATAGGCCCTGGGGAGGCCGAGAAGAAGAAGTCCCCATCCCAACCAAGGAGCCAAAGCAGCACCAAAAAGGCAGCTGCCCTGGCCACGAGGTCGAGACACACACCATTCCCTCCGGGACTGCTATCCTCATGCGGGCCCCGCACACTGGAGTTGACAAGGGGCCTGCAGAAACCACAGACTCCGGGAGCCCTGGAGGTGAACACTGGGCTGCCTGGTGCCGCATCCAGGGGCTCCCCAACCCTGGGGAGTTGGGACACCAGTCCAGATTGGCCAGTGAGTCATCCTCCTCCTCCGAAGAGGAGACCACGCAAACCGCCAGACTAGTGACCCCAAGAGCCCCAGAACTGATGGCGCCACCACTGACACGCCCGATCCCTGGCACTGCGAACGGTGCTGGATCCGGCAGCGCTGGCAGACGGTGCCAAGGGTCTACCAGTGCAGGGCCCAGCAGCCATGGACTGCAACACCAGAGGAGCCTGCACCTCCCGAGGAGGTGACTGCTGAGGCAGTGCTCCTGAGCCAGCTCTCAGGGAACCGAGGAATTCTCTGGCACCGTGGAAGAAACTTCTTCAATGGCAACTAGAATCAGAGGAGGTTTCCTCCTCTCCGGGCAGAGAGTCCTGGGAAGGGACTCGGAGACAGGGTCAAGAAATCTTGACATGGCATCCCTAGAATGGAGCAGTCTTCCAAAAGTTGGCGGGCTCTGCCAACTTTAAATGCATGGATTTCCAAATGCGCGGTCCATGGAGAAACAGGCATTGCAGTTGTCTATATTGTGGTTGGGACGAGGCAGCGCAGACACACGCCATGTCGGTCTGTCACTGAAAATGCTGGCCACGGGGCACTGGATGCCTGGAGGCATGGCCCACTTTGATTTCTCTTAGCCCCTAACCAGACATGACATGAAAAGAATCCAACAAAATTCACAGGAAAAGACCCGCGCCATCGGCAATAATAATAAAGGAAGGGTCTTACTGGTATCCAACAGCGTCGAGTGAAATCAGAACCAGGATGGAGAAGCGTAAGCTGCGCTCGAATCTGGAACAGGCCCGATGATGCAGCAAGCACTGAAACTAGCACAGCAGGTGCGACCTCGACGGGCGGAGAAACAGAACTAGGGTGGCGAGGAGCCTACAGCGCCTAACAGCCGCTCACGCAGTTTGTGGTCCTCGTGGGTGGCACCGTGCACGCCCCAAAAAACACTGCAGTGCAGGTGCATGCCTCCGGTTTACACCCAGCAGTGATGAATGGTGAAGACTGACAAGGGAAGATCAACCAGGTGCTCTCCCTCCCCAGGCCAGAGAACCAGCTTGGGGGTGCTGAGCAACACAATGAGGGCAGAAGGAACCCATGGGGAGTGCTTCATCACCCTTGCAAGTCTTACATGGAATAATAGTCTTACATTGAATAATGGTCTCCGATACGTCATAGCACCAAGAAGAAATAATTATGCCAAATAAATAATTATGAGATAGAAAATAATAATTAGCCCCAAATTTTTCTGTATAGGCTAAAATCTCTACATCGTGCCTTACACGACTTGCTCAGACACACACATCACGCAAGTGGAGGTTGTGAGAATCAAACCAGGACTGCTGAATGTATAAGTCATGCTGTCATATACTAAAAACACATAGAGAACCCCTCCAGGTTAAACTATGTTTAAAGAGCTATCTACCTGCTACTGCTCTCAGAAATCTGCCTGCAGTTGCAGATAAGTGGTTTATGCTGCTGTTAGTTCTCTGCCTGTGACAGCTCTAAAAAATATTAGAAAATGGGCTTTTTATTTCCTGACATCTGACTGGCTAGCACCTTGCCAGAGGGTACATTAACTTTCAATAGATGCCCAGGAAATAAAAAGTACCATCCTATAGAGCCCTTCACCCACTGAAGTATCCTAGTGCCCACTCAGCTATCTAATTGGCAGAAACCACCTAATTTGAAAATGAAATCGCCGCCATTCTTTTGTCTCAAACACCAAGAAAATAACATCCATTGTGAGTTAGCCCTACCAAACACGCACAGACAACCATGACCAGAAGTATTTTGGCATTTAAAAAACAAAACTTGAAGTACTTCATTTCTAATGGCCTGTAAAGCTTCTGTTTTAATTCAGCTGCATTACTTTAACCCTTATACTTGTCCGCCACCCCCGTCTCCGGCCCCATCACCGATCCTCAACCACTTTCCACAAACGCCACCCAACAAAAGCCTACAAATGTACCTGCTTTTAGCAGGCTGAGTTTTTCTTCTGCCACCTTGCTCAACCTCATCCTACAAAATCTACAGACATTCCGTGACATCCGTACTTTTTTTTAATTTTATTTATTAAATTCTGATTACAAATACCTTTGAGCAGAAACTGCTCGCTTACAAAGGTTCCACGCCAAAGGATGAGGGTCAACATACATACAGAGGTAGTAAAAGAATGCACAATAAACAACCAAAACAACTAAAAGAAAAATAAAGATACTCAGTTATAACATACTTTGAGATAATATTCATAAAACAAGCAGCTTGAGTAGGCAGCTGGCTGCGGTAACAATAAGAGAAAGAGGGCACCATAGGCAGTTAGTATTGCAGGCATACACCGGGAGAGGAAGTTGGCAGGCTAATAGGCCACTGTCCAATGGTAGTGGAAAATGTCTTGTACCAGTGGAGATGTGAAGCAGGAAAGGAGTCACAAGGAAGGCCCAGTGCCAGAGGGAATGAGATTGGGAAAGGGCGGGCTGTGAGACATGAGTGAGCTGGGAGGTGTTTTGAGAGATCTCTGTTCAACAAAGCAGTCACGTTGAGTGGTAGAGGTGAGGTAAAGTTTGAGATTCCTTTTGAAGGGTCCAAGTGTAGTAGAGGAAAGTGATTCTTTATTGAGGGAATTGAACCATTGAGCAGCTCTATAGATAAAGGACCGCTGACCCATGGAGGTGCGACATCTGGGAACCTGAAAGGTTAGAGATTGGGCACCACGTGTTTGTTAAGTGCCACTGTAGGTAGTAAAGTGAGCTAACACCAGGTGGCATGAGACCAAGGAGAATCTTTTGTAAGTAAGCAGGTCTGGTATTGTATTCTGCTGCTGAGGGTAGCCAGCTGGCCTGTGCATAGAGGTCACAGGTGTGAGTTAGTCGGGCTGCACCGTCAGTAGTCTACAGGCTTTGTTAAGAGCAACTGAGATCCCATGGAGGGCACTTGTTGGGGCAGAGCCATAGATGGCAAGGCCGTAGTCAATGATAGAGGTGACAGAGCTGTAGATGGCTAGTTTACAGGCATCGCGGGCATACAGTGCTTGTGTTTGTGTAGTAGTCCAATCAGTATATTGGCGGTCTTGGCAACAGTGTCAATATGCCGAGTGTAGGAGAGGGTACTATCCAGGGTAATACCAAGGTACTTGAACTCCATGACATGTTCAGTGGGTTCCCAGCGTGGTTCTTGATGGTGAGGGACAGAGAGTTGTGCCTGCTCTGTCGGTTACAGAAGGACATGGCTTTAGTCTTGCTGTGGTTCAGGACAAGTTTATGAGTATTGAACCAGTCTTCGAGCGCGATTGAAGTCGAGCTGCAGCTGGGATTCAAGGACTGTAATGTCATGGTGGCTGGAAAACAGGACTGCATCGACCATGATAGTAATATTTTTGGTGGCAGGCACTGGGAGATTGTTGATGAAGAGGAGAAGAGAGGGCCCAGAATAGACCCCTGGGGACTCCGGAGCGGACCGGTTTCTCATCCAAAGAGATCCCTGCAATCCTTCACATTGGATCCGATTATCAAGGTAGCTGGTGAACCATGGAAGGGCATCGCTGGAGATCCCAATGGAGGACAGTTGCTTGAGCAGTAGGGGGTAGTTAACTGTGTAATGCCTTGGTAAGGTCTATAAATACTGCCCCTCCACAATTCCCTTTGTCAAGCGTGGCATGGATGAAGGTTGTAAATTCCAGTAGTGCAGTGGTGGTGTGCCCTTTTTCTGAAGCCATGCTGCTCTGGGCACTGTACATTGTACTTATCCAGGAATTCAGCTAGTTGGTCCGACACTATTCGCTCCAGCGCTTTGGATAGTGGGGGAGGAGTGAGATAGGTCTGTAATTGGTGTGCAGTGTCCTATCTCCGCTTTTGAACCGTGTGACAGTGGCTTTCTTCCAGAGAGAGGGAAATGGCCCAATTTAAGCGAGAGATTAAAGATCTTTGTAAGTGGTTCTAAGATTTCATCGAGGACTTGTGCCAGCAGTTTCAGGTCAAGGGAGTCACCACTGTACCCTTGTTTGCCGATGGCCTTTTGAATGTATTTTCTAGCTACTTGTGGTGGGACCTCCTTAAAAAAACTTTGGGGTTGTACGTTCTAGTTGGGGGTAACTTGGGAGGAGCTGGAGGAGGTCGTCAAAAATTTGGTGGAAGGACACTGTCCAGGTTTGTAAATGCAAACTTGGCTGATGTACAGCGTGGCTGCTCACCCGCCTGCCACCTTTGCTTCACTCCCAATCTACAAAGTATTCTCGCCAGTATTCTCATACAGAAAACAATCTTCCTGGCTCCCCAGGCCCGCCCCCATCCTAATCGCTGTGCTTTGCACCATAAAATAAAAAACACTCTTACAGTTGTTTACGGAAAAACTAAATGTTGTACCAGCAGTCTGAGGTGATTGCTGGCATTACTGGATCTCCTTTGCTCTGCTCCAGATGTCATTAGCAGTCACATGGGGGACATGACTGAAGAAAGCAAAACGAGCTGTCAGCCCCATTGCCTCAGGTAACTATTGGTGGATAGAGTGCCTTCTGTATGACAGCCAGACTCCGATCTGAACAGCAACAGCTACTTGCTCCAAATTAATACTAAAAGAAACAGACACTAGGACACACACACACACACACACAAGAAATATATTTCCTATGATAAAGTAACTATGCTTTGCTGCCAAACATGCACACACTGTGGTGTGATTACTATGGCAACAGCTACTGGCTAAAAAAATGTAAACTATTACAAGAAGGTGTGTGTGTTTGTAGGGGCTGGTAAAACAGACATTAAACACCAACAAAATGAAACACTAATCTGCATGGTCAAGTCGTGGTGTATAAACAGACTCCAATGGGAGGTTATAACTGCACACAACCAGCTTATTTAGGTGGAGGAACTATTTTATTACAAAACTAATCAAACTATTTATTAACAACTTTTTTAAGTTTTTTTTTTTTTTTTTTAAACAGTGCCCATTTCTAAGTGTAATAATACCTTCCAGGGATGGGTGATGATGGGAAATACCCATTACCTTCCAGGGACTATAATGCCCTGGGTAGTCCTGTATGTCCCAATACTGCCCACCCTGTCGGGTATTATTCTTTACATAACTATCAGCCTGATTGTCTTATTGGGCCAAACTCACAGAAACAACAAAATAGCACTAAAACATAGCAAAATCACATAACTGTAAAATAGTAAGAGAAACAAAAGCGGAGCTGGGGTGGGAAACAGAACAGAGCGCTACAGTCAGAGACCCCCACACTCCCCAAAAAAGTTGCACCTACCTAAGGCACCTTGACTTATTAACTTTTTTAAAATCAGAGACCATTAAAACACCCTATTAAGGCAGTAAAAAGGCTCCCAATCCACACAGGAAAAGTAGGAATGCAGGTTATTCAATTTGAAAGCCGCAGTTTAAAAGGCACAATCTTAATTTAGGGGTGCCCAGTGAAAACAGGGAGCCCCTAACCTGCTATGCAGAATTGCAGCCCCAAAGAAGTCTTGAATCTTGAGAGAAGATAAAAGTAGCTCTGTCCCTATGAATGGCACAGTCAAATTGGGAAACTGCAGTTGCATGGAATCCTCATATGCACAACATTCTAAAGGTTGGACTGTACCATTTCCTGTAGAGGTGCACTATACCTAGTTGTTATGATTACCCATTGACAAAGTGGAGCACTACAGAATGTAGATTTATTAAAATACACAAACTAATAAAGTCACCCAAACCTCCAAGGTTTCAGGTGTAAGGTGGTATCCTTCCTTAGGGTGGCACATGTACCTTCTGTGTCCACACTTGTATATTCTAAGTTTCAAAAGTTTCTAAAGTCCTTTGCTAATGATGTGTAGTTTTAAGCCTTGTATGCAGTATTTTGTTCAGGGTTCACAGAGCTCACTTGACAGAGAGCTTCTCCTATTCCTATATTCCTAGACTATGACAGGACTCTCATTAGAACGGACTAATGTAGTTCTAATGGGATAGCAGTGAGTGATGGAGAACTATCACCCGGTCAGCCTCACCTCAGTGGTGGAAAGATCATGGAAGGCACTAATAAAGGAGAGGTGATGAACTACCTGGCGAATAGTGGATTGCAGGATGACAGGCAGCATGGTTTCTCGAAAGGGATGTCATGCCAGGCGAACTTGATTGAGTTCTTTGATTGAGTGGAGCAGGTGGTTGACCAGGAGAGGTGGTGGACGAGCTTTTCTGGACTTCAGCAAGGTCTTGACACCATTCCTTACAGAAAGTTGGTAGTAAGCTGGAAAGTACAGGGTGGGTTGGAAAATAACCAGGTGGGTGGAGAACTGGTAGGCTGGCAGAAGCAAGAGAGTGGTGGTAAATGGGTGTGCTCCAGGATGGGGGAGTGACGAGTGGGGTGCCCCAGGGGTTAGCACTGGGACCCCTCCTTTTACTATTTACATCAGTGATACAGCAGAGGACTAAGGGAGGGTGTGCCTATCTGCTGATATGAAAATCTGCAATAGGGTGGACACCCAGGGTGGGGGAGGACATGAGGCAGGACCTGAAGATTTTGAGGGATGGTCAGAGACTTGGCAACTGAAATGAAATGGCAAAAGTGCATTGTGATGCAGTTGGGGCATAGAAACCATAAGCAGGATACACCCTAGGAGGAGGTAATTAAAGTAACCCGAGCAGGAGAGGGATCTGGAGATTATAGTATCAAGCAACCTTAAGGTAGGCAACCAATGTAGGAGGGCGGGAGGAAGGCCAGTGGAATGTTGCATGCATCAGCAGGGCATTACTAGCAGAAGGAGGGAGGTACTGATGCCCTCTACAAAGCCATGGAGAGGCTGCACCTGGAGTATGGAGTCCAGTTCTGGAGACCACAACTGTGAAAGGACATAGACAGGATAGAGAGAGTTCAGAGAAGGCAATCGAGATGGTGCAGGGTATGCAAGGGAAGACATATGAGCAGAGGTGTAAGGAACTGGATCTGTACACGCAGACTAGAAGGGATAGAGGGGACATGATTGAAACGCTTACGTATGTGAAGGGGATCAACAAAGTGAAGGAGGGTTATTTACTTAAAAGGAAGGAGGGGGCTACAACTAAAGTGCATAGCCTAAGACTGCAGGGAGGAAGATATAGAGGCAATGTGAGGGAGCGATTCTTCCCAGAGTGGGTGGTGGAGGCCTGGAACAGACTACTATAGGAGGTGATGGGGGCTGAAATGGCGGAGGGATTCAAGAGGGCTTGGGACAGACATATGGGGCTGAGCAGCAGGAGGGGGGGCCAGTGGGAGGAGGGATGAGTAAAGGGGGCACGGGGCAGATGGGGTCCTTTTCTGCTGTCAAGATTCTATGACTACTCTCTGATAGAAGTTTATTTTTGCCTAGGGAAGATATGAATACCTTGTCATCTCAAATTTCCTGTCCCTTTCAGTCAGGATTCATGGAAACCACTTGACAATCACATACTCTGATACTCAAATGGGTTCCTTCTCCTTAATGCTCTACCTTAATGGTGGTTGTTCTGCTATAGAAACTATCCAGACCTGTCTCCCTGCATCTCCGCCAAACTGATATTCTCCCACTGTTTAAATTGCAGCTAAAACAACACTTCTCCAGTGCCTTTTAGAAGCAACCTCTTCTTCCTCTAATTACATCTTTTCTCTACTTTATATCTCTTTAAACTTACTAATTTAAAACCTCCTCTACTTGACATCTGTGAAGAGACCATCCATGTCTGTCTATCTATGAAACTGTATTACTGTTTTAAATTGTTCCTCCTGAGACTTACTGATATCCACTCAGCTATGGATCAGAATAGTTACTGTACACTGCTGTCATCCTTATTGACCTGTTTAGTTTTGGTACAGTGCCTCACCCCTTCCTCTTGCCCAAGCTGCCCAAAGCAGAGTTATCACTCCAGGTGGTTGAATGATTCAGCACATACCTAACAGCCTGCCTCCAATTTATGCATGGTGAGGACTCCTTTCCTCCCACATCTGCTGACAATGGCCGCCCTGAGGTCATATCTTTCCTCTGTTCTTTTCTCCATCTTTTAAAATGATCTTCCCTCTACCTGTGTCTCAGGACACTCCCATCTTTACCTCTGGAAAATCTGCATCTAGCCTCTTTCCCATCTTATAAATGGATTGTGACAGTCCAGTAGTGTTTCAGGTCCAATTCTCTCCTTTAATACCCACAAAACTGTTACCATGAACTGAAAATCATCACTGCCCTTCCTTGTGACACTGAATGTCCCTCCCTATATTTCAAGCCTGGAATGCCAAAACAGCTGCAAAGCCTTAATGGCGGCGCTGGGTATTTAATCCTCTGTGGTGAATGGCAACTTTGTCCACGCTTGTATGCTGCAAATGTTATTTGGCACAAAATAAAGATGATAGCAGCACTGAATTTTCTGTGTGTGGATTTGGTAATTCTAAGGAGTGCAGCATTATTCTGTTTTCTTGAATGGATTTATCCACCCCATTCAGCTGCACCCTCCAGATCACACTGATGCATGGCCGCAACTGTGGGAAGACAGTTTTTAAGTTGCCAGTTTCAAACACCTAGGAATCTGTCCGGACAATCACCCTGATTTCTCTCATCATACAGAGGTCACTGGGTCCCAAACTCCTCCCCTTCTAGATGTTTTGTACCATTATTTCTTCCTTTAGTGGCCAGACAGGAAATCATCTCTTTTACTGGTCGACAGTGGTGACCCAATCTACGATGCTGCACCTAAATACTCCCTAGCAAAGCTGGATGCTAACACTTTTGCTGTTTTACCCTCAACTGCACTCCTTCCACCCACCACTGCTCCCTCTAAATTGTCTTCAACTGGCCAGCACTGGAAGGGCAATGACATTTGCATGGGGCCTCCGTTCTGCCCAAATACTGTATGAAGCCTCTGAACACCCCTGCATCTTCCTCCTCTTTCCAGCTGCCTCTCCCCTCTAGCCAGCTCCCCAATCTATGTATGCCCTCAGACGTCAGTCACACTAGTCTTTCCTACCCCCATATGTGCCAAGGATATTGGCAAAAGGTTCTAGTACAGATCACGAATATAGAACAGTTACATACTCACCATAAGAGTAGATCTTTAAGTGGTGAGGCTAGGGAAGGCAGGAGTTCAGGGAATTGGGGAGGGTCACAGACAGGTGGCACACTCTGTAACCTTTTCAGGGTATTACCTGTTGATGACCAGAGGGAGCATAGGGTAGTCTGCACCAAGAGATTCAATGCATGGTTGAAGAACTGGTGTGGAGTGGAGGGTTCGGCTTCATTGGGGACTGGGATCCACTTGGAGCGATGCACGCCTACACAGGAGTGATGGCCTGCCTCTATCCAGGGAGGGAACCAGGATCCTCAGTAAGAGGTTTAAATGTTTCATCGGCAAGCATTTAAACTGGCCAGGAGGTGGCGAAGTAAAAGGGTGAAGCAAACAGCCTCCCTCAGAGAATGAAACAGGCAGTAGAGAAGACCAGAAGGTTCAGAAAGTGCCAAAGACACCTAAAACCAGAACAGGTAATATGGGAGAGACAAGACAAAATGGGAATGAGGGCAGAAGGGTAGGGTGGAAGGCATGGGGTGAGGAGGGAAGCAAATGGGACAGAAGGCAGTAGAAATTGAATGGCCATGTGCACAAATACTTGCAGCCTGGGAAATAAAATCCTGGACCTAGTGGCATTGATGGCAGAGGCGTATCTGGGCATTGTCGCTGTTACAAGACATGGTTCATGGGGAACCATGACTAGGATATAGCCATATCAGGTTACACTCTATTGAGGAGAGAGAGGGTGGACAAAAGGGAGGGGGGTTAGCTGTCTCACGCCAGAGAGGGAATTAAAGCAACTGAGGCACAGGAATGCAAGATGGAGTGGAGGCACTGTGGAACACCCAGGGACAGAAAATGGGCTGCCATTCACACTGGCATGATCTACAGACCTTCTGCACAGGGGAAGAGCTGGAAAGGGTACTTGAAGAAGCCATCCACAGAATGACAGCAAAGAGGAAGTGCTGCTGGTGGGAGACTTTACTCTGCCGGACGTTGACTGGAGCAACCATGCAGCAGCCACAGCCAAAGGCAGAGACATCATGGACGCACTACAGGGGCGGCCTCAGAGAGCTAGTGGTAAAACCCATCGACAGGAAACGATTTTGGAACTGGTACTCACCAACAAGGACAGGATTACAGATGTAAGGTGGGTAGCCACCTGGGATCAAGTGATTACAGCACGGTATTGTTCAATGCAAGAACAGTGGAGGAGCCAATCCACACAAAGCAAAAGGTCTTAGATTTCAGGAGTCCGATTTCGAAGCTGGGGAATGTCTTAGAAAAATCACTGATAGGGAAAGAGGAAGGGAGTACAGGAAACATAGACTAACAGCAGATAAGGACCACTTGGCCCACCCAATCTGCCCATTTCCCTTCCTATTGGATAAGCTGCAGATTCTAGTTAACCAACAGCCTACTTCCTGCAACCCCCATTACAATTGCCTTATGTCTGTCCCATGCATGTTTGAATTCCCCACTGTTTTAGACCCAACAACCTCCCAGGAAGGCGGTTCCATGCATCCACCACTCTCTCTGTGAAAAAAGTTCCTCACATTATCCTTGAGCCGCCCCCTCTATCTTTAAATTGTGCCCCTTGTTCTTATACATCTGTTTTTCTGAAAGATGCTACCCTCCTGGACTTTGTTGATTCCCTTGAGGTACTTAAAAGTTTCTATCATGTCCTCCCTGTCCCTCCTTTCATCAAGGGTATACATATTAAGCTCTCTCAGTCTCTCTTCATATGGTTTCTGATGCAGACCCTGCACCATTTAGTTGCCCTCCTCTGGACTGCTTCCATCCCTGTCTATGTCCCTCATGTAGATGGGGTCTCCAAAACTGCACACAGTATTCCAGATGGGGTCTCACCAACTGTCTGTACAAAAGGATAACCACTTCCTTTTTCTACTTGTGATGCCTTCCTTATGCATCCCAGTATCCCCTGGCTCTTCTTACTGACTTCTCACATTGCTTACCCACCTTTAGGTCATCTGATATGACCACCCCAAGTCCCTTTACATTTTTGTTGTTGTTGTTGTTGCTGTACCTCCCAGCTATTGTGTACTCTTCTCCTGGTTTTGTTTCCCAGGTGCATTACTTGCACTTCTTTGCATTGAATCTAAGTTGCCATATGTCTGACCATTCCTCCAACCTTGTCAAGTCCCTTCTCATCCTTTCTACCCCCCTGTGTATCAACTCTGTTACAGATCTTTGTGTCATCTGCAAAGAGGCATACCTTCCCTCTAGACCCTCTGCAATGTCACCTATAAAGATGTTAAAGAGGACTGGACCCAGTACTGAGCCTTAAGGTACTCCACTAGTAACCCCCTTTCTTTGGAATGTGTTCCATTCACTATTACCTTCTGTGTCCTGTTGTGCAGCCAGTTTGCTACTCAGGCTACCACCCTGGAACCCACTCCCAGGCTGGCTAACTTGATTATTAGTCTTTGTGCGGACTGTGTCAAATGCCTTGCTAAAGTCTAGGTAGGCCATATCCACAGCCCCTTCCTGGTCTATTACTTTGGTCACCCAGTCAAAGAAATCAATTAGATTCTGCCTGACATGACCTTCCTGCTGTAAATCCATGCTGCTTTGGGTCCTGTGCCCGCTGGACTCTAGGTACTCAACAATTCTTTCTTTCAGAAGTGATTCCATCATTTTCCCTACCACTGAGGTCAAACTTACAGGTCTGTAGTTTCCTGCTTCTGCCTTGCTCCGACTTTGTGAAGGGAATCACATCTGCTCTCCTCCAGTCCTCAAGTACCACCCCATCCTCCCATGATTTGTTAAAAGTGTGGTCAGTGGTGTCGCTAGGTCCTCCTTTAGTTCTTTTAGGATTCTGGGTGAATCCGCCAGGCCCCATTGCTCTGTCTACTTTGAGTTTTAGGAGTTCATTCAGGACTGTTTCTTCTGTACATGGACTGGTGTCAACCCCCTACCCAGAGTGCTTCTATTGTCTGGTTTAGGTAACTCCTCCTCATCTTCTTTGTGAATACTGAGCAAAAGTATTCATTCAGTATCTCTGCCTTTTCACCGTCTCCCTCTGGCCACCTCCCTCTCCTTTATTAATCTTCACTATTCCTCCCTTAACCTTTCTATGCTCCTAATGTACCTATAAAAGGTTTTATCCCCTTCTTAACTGAGTTAGCTATTTTAACTTCGGTTTGGGCCTTTTCTATTCTGACTGCCTTCCCACTTCTTTCTGCTTTAATTGATACAGTTCCCTATCGTGCTCCTTCTGTGATTCCTTATACTTTCTGAATGCAGCCTTTTCTCCTTAACTTCCTGCCACCTCTTTGAGACCCATAGTGTTTTTTACTCCGCTTTGTTTTCTTTATTTGTTTCACACAAAGGCTCGTTGCCTCTATGATAGCAGTTTTGATTTTTCTCCATTGTTCTTCCACCCCTCCTTTTGGCCATTTGCTAGTGCATTCCTCAGGTATTCACCCATTTTGCCAAAGTTGGCCCTTTTAAAGTCCAGTATCCTTGTTTTTGTATGGTTTGTCTCCATGGTTGTGCTTATTGTGAAGCACACTGTGCAGTGGTCACTTGTTCCCAGATGTCTACTGACTTCCAGGAACAATGGGAAAATCTTAAAGGAGCCATAGCAGAGGTAACAAGCCTTTGCATAAGGCAAGTAAGAAAAGAAAAAAAAACACTATGGTTTTCAAAGGAGGTGGTGGGAAGGTAAGGGTAAAAAGGATGGCATTCAAGAAGTAAAAGGAAACATAAATGACGCCGGACAGGGAACTGTTTCTGGAAAGGCAGAGGGAGTCGGGGAAAGCAGTCAGAGCCCAAAGGCACACATGGAAGAAAACATAGCCCAGGCAATAAAAAAGGAGATAAGAACTTTCCAGGTATATTAGTGAAAGAAAAAAGACTAATGGTGGGATTATGAGGCTAAAAAGGAAGGAGGAGGTGCAGAGGGGATCAAGAAAGAGAAATCCTGAACAAATGTTTTTGTTCAGTATTTACAGAAGAAGGGAAGGGAGGGACCACAGTTTGGCAACAGAAGCAACACTGGAAGGGGAGAGAGATGCCTTCCATTTATGGAGGAGAGTGCTAAAAGGAACTAGCAAAACTGAAAGTAGACAAGGCAATGGGGCTGGATGGGATACATCCCAGAGTACTGAGAGATCTCAGGAGGTGATGGAATACCACTGACAGCCCTGATCAACAGATCGCTGGCAACAGGTGTGGTGCCAAAGGACTGGAGGAGGGCGACGGTCCCGCTCCACAAAAATTGGGAGCAGGGAGGAGGCTATGAACTACAGGCCAGTCAGCCTGACCTTGGTGGTGGGAAACTAATGGATCTACTACTAAAAGAAAGGTTTGTGACATATCTTGAATACAGCGGAGTACAGGAACTGAGGCAGCATGGATTCACAGCAGGAAGGTCTTGTCAAACTAATCTGATTTCTTTCTTTGACTGGGTGACTAGGGAAATTGATCAAGGAGGAGTGGTGGACGTGGCCTACCTGGATTTCAGCATGGCCTTGACACCGTCCAACATAGGCGGCTCCTCAACAAGCTGGGCAGCCTGGGAGTGGGTCCTAGGGTGGTAAACTGGGTCATAAGTTGGCTGAAGCGATAGGACACAGAGGGTGGTGGTGAACATAGTTCAATCCGAGGGAGGGGTAATCAGCGGGTCCCACAGGGATCAGTGGTGGACCAGTCCTCTTTAATGTCTTTATAAGCAATACTGCAGAAGGGCTGGAAGGAGGGTATGTCTCCCTGCAGACAACACAAAGATCTGCAACAGCGTTGACACCACAGGAGGGGTAGAGAAAATGAGAAGGGGCCTAAGGAAGCCTGAGGAGTGGTCAAGGGACTGGCAGCTAAGATTCAGACCAAGAGTGCAAGATCATGCACCTGGGGCACGGAAATGCGGGAAGGGGTACATGATGGAGGAGGGGGTACTGACGGTCATCAAACAGGAAAGGGACCTGGGAGTAATCATATCTGATGACCTGCAGGTTATCAAACAATGTGAGAAGGCTGTGAGGAAAGCCAGTGGAATGTTGGTGCATAGGGAGAGGTCTCTTTAGCAGAAGGAAGGAGGTGGTGATGCCACTGTACAGAACACTGGTGAGACTCATCTAGAGTAGGCGCATTCTGGAAGGACAGTGATAGATGGAAGTGGTACAAAGAAGGGTAACAAAAATGGTGCAGGGTTGCATGGGTAGTCATATGAGAGAGACTGAAAGACATAAATATGTATTCCCTGGAAGAGAGAAGAGAGACAGAGAGGGAAATGATGGAGAAATATCTCGGTGGTATAAATAAGGTGCAGGAGGGTAGCATCTTTCAGAAAAGAAGATGCTCAAAAACAAGGGACCATGATATGAAAACAGAGGGGGTAGATCCAGAGTTAACATGAGGAAGTATTTTTCACAGAAAGGGTGGTTGATGCATGGAGCAGCCTCCCTGCATAGGCTGTGGTGGCAAAAACAGTGGGGAATCCAAAATGCATGAGATAGACATGAGGTAATATTAGCGATAGGAAAAAGAGGGTATGCTGCAGATCAATTAGGATCTGAGGTATATGAAACAGGTAGGGAAAATGGTCAGACTGGTGGGCCAGGCAGTCCTTATCTGCTGTCAAATTCTCTGTTTCTATGTTTCATTAGGACACACCTATGGAACTTATAGCCACCAGGCATTAGGACCAAATGGAAACTTTTGCAAGTAGTCCACCAGGGCTGCCCACAATGACATCAGATGTTGGCAACCACATAAACATGGGCGGTTCCTTCCTCTCAGTTCCCTGCTGGAGGTCATGCTTGGAGGACCTCCTGTAGGGAACCTGGACAGAAACTAGCTCCTTATGGAGGAGACCCACTCACCATAGGCTCAGGATCCTATAGAGGGAAGGAGGGGACGGCATAGCCTGAAGAAATAGATTCTCTTAAAGATCTACGGTTACGGTGAATATGTAACTGTTCTATCTTCTCTGAGGATATCCCTTTCATCAGGCCACACCTATGGAGACAGTATCAATTTATTTATTTAAATTTTGTTGACCAGGTAAACCCACTGGGCCTTGAGAGGCCCTTTTTCAGGGGTGACCTGGAAATAGTTACAGAGATAAATCACAGACTGGCTGAATACAATAAGCAATGGATAGGAACAGGCAACAGTACAGCGCTTAAGACTGGTTACAAGGATACATTATGGTAACAAATACATCAGTACTGACCATAAACAGTCTGGGTGGCTGGGGCCTACAAGCATAAGAAAGCAGGCCTTGAAGTACAGCTAGGCCAAAGCCAGCCCTTTGTGAGAGACAATGTCCAGACCATAGTGTTTAGTGAAGGTGTGGACAGTACTTTAGGTGGTAGCTGCACAGATTTCTGCAGCAGACAAATTTTGAAACATGCAACAGATGTGGCCATGCCTCTAGTGGAATGACCAGAACAACCCCAGGAAGTTCCTTACCATACTTCCTATCACAAAAGTGATACAGTTTACTAACCATTTGGACAAGCACTGTTTAGAAACTGAGCGCCTCTTTTCCCAGGAGCAAATGAAACAAAAAGCTGTGAAGACTTCCAACAGTCCTTTGTGTGGTGTATATAGTACCTGAGTATTCTATGTACAAAATGCGTGTGGAGCAATGCTTCCCTGGATTGGCATGCTCAGGAAAATAAACTGCAGGTGGATGGTTTAATTTAGTGTAAACTCAGACACCACCTTTGGTAAAAAGTTAGGATTAGTATGCAAAGACACCCTGTCTTTGTGGAAAATCAAATAAGGAGACTCACACATTAGAGCCAGTAGGTGAGAAATCCTTTCGAGCAGAGTGTAAGCCACAAGTCACAGCTGGCTCTAAAGGAGACAAAGAATGCTTTTCCAAACAAATTCAGGTCCCAAGCTGGGACTGGATTATGGATGGGAGGCTTCAAGTGCAGAATGCCTTCAAGAACGTATGGACCACTTTCAGCTGGACAACTGTATGACCTCAATAGGGACATGGAAAGCTGAAATGGCAGCCATGTGCACTTTGATAGGGGAATATTGCAGGCCTTCATCTGATAAGGACAGTAGATACTTTAGAACCTGATTTATTGGATAGATAAACGGATCTAAGTGATGAGATGCGCCCAAAAAGCAAACCCATTCCACCTCATGGAGTAAGTGGTCCTGGTGGAAGGCTTTCTGGCACCCACCAGGACATCAGCTACCATTTGGGAAATGCCAAATATAGCAATTGCTATGTTTTCAGGAGCCATGTATGAAAATGAAGCAATCTGAGTTCTGGATGGACCAGGGCTCCCTGTTCCTGTGATAGTATGCGCTGGTGTAAGGGCAAGGATACTTGTGGTTCCACTGCCAGCTGCTGCAGTAGAGGACCCAGATCTGACAAGGCCATAGGGGAACAATGGGGATCAGAGTTGACCTCTCCATCTGGAGCTTGAGTAGCACCCTCTGAATGACAGGGAAGGGGTATAGGAATCTCCTCTTCCAAGAGAAGGACAACGCTGCTCACCAGAAAACTCCAGGCCCTGGAGCGAGCGAGCAGAAAATCAGCAGTTCTGAACTGTCGTGTATGGAAAAGGTCAAACTTTGATGACCCCATTGGTCAACCAGATGTTCTACCACTGAGGTCAGCAATTCCCACTGCATTCTGGAAGTGACCTGCTTACTCTGTCTGCCAAGATGATTTATGGCCTGGAACAAGTAGTGCTGATAGTTCTAGATCATGTTCCAGAGCCGAATACCAGACTCTCATTGCTTTCATGCACAGGGTAAGAGTGAGTTCCACCTTGCTTGTTGATGTAATACATTGCACTGACGCTGTCTGTCTGTACTAACAGAGGACCTGGGACTGCTGAGCCTGGAAGGCCTGTAGCCATACAGGACAGCTCGCATTTCTAGACCATTCATATGCAGCATCTTCTGCACTGTGGTCCGTGTACTCTGTGTCTGATGGGGTCCCAAATGTGCTCCCAACCTATCCCTGAGGCATCCATAGTTAAAATCTGGTGAGGGAGGGGATCAGGAAGGAACCCCTTTAACAGGTGTTTGGGTTCCATCCACCACTTGAGCACTTTGTGTACAGGAGGTTACTAGAACCCTCTATTCTAGATCATCTGTGAACTGGTCCCACCGACTCCTAAGGTCCACTGAGGGATCCTCGTGTGCAGTCTAGCCAGAGGTACTGTGACAATGATCGCTGCCATCAGACCCAGGAGCCAAAGGAATGTCCTGGCTGTAACATACTGGCTCTTGTGGACCATTTGGGCCTGTGCAATCATTTAGCCCTGTCCAGAGGCAGGAAGGTTGAGCCTTGTGCTGTGTCCAAAACTATTCCTATGTACTGCAGGTACAGACAAGGTATCAAGAAAGACTTGGGGGCCCGTGGCATGGAGGGTTGAGACGCTGGACGCCACACCTCGATCACACCGGCGACCCAGGTTTGGGAATGAATTTGGGCATTGGGGCCGGGAGAGGATTGTGCTCTCCTCTCCCGAGGAGGTTTGGTGGCTTGCTTGTTGCCTTAGCGACCTCCGATGGAGATCGGGGGGTGCTACAGGTACCGGCGATGTACAGGGATGGAGTGGCAGTGTACATCAGCAGCGCACTCTGCGCAGACGCCACTGCACGCTCAAGGCCCAAGGGAAGTAAAGCCAGAAAAGCCCTGGGATAGGCTATGGCTACCTCAATGCCCTGCCACCACACACCCAATACTGGGCTCGTCTCTCCATTCCTTCCGATCCTCCATACTGCCTTGGCTGATGCACTGGATTTCAGATAGAGCACGGGAGTGGAAGCGGCCCTGCCTTGGGGACTCAGAGCTGGGGGTCTGTTGGTCCGAGGGAGGTGGGGTATCAGTCTCCGATTCTGGAGGGTGGGCTTCAGGTGGGTGGTGAGCGGTATTGTGTGGGGTCAGCCTACAGAGTTCCCAGGTAGCCAGAGATAAAGAGAGTTGATAAAAAAAAAAAGACAGACTTGGGTACACTGACAGTAACCCTCGGCACTGATCATCTGCCTTGTTTGAGCTAGGTGTGCAAGAAGTGCTCCTTGGATTTGGCTTCAGTAGCCAGTTATCCAGGTAAGGAAACAGATATATGCAGATATATGCAGTCATAAGGCAATTCTAGGGGTGGGGTAGGAAGAAGTAGGCTGCAGGTTAACAAGGATCTGCAGCTTATCCAGTAGGTAGGGAAATGGGCAGACTGGGTGGGCCAAGTGGTCCTTATCTCCTGCCAAATTCTATGTTTCTATAAGAGACTTTCCTGTGAAGGGCTATTGCCACCACTGCCAAGCATTTGGTAAAGACCTGTGGTGCAAAGGACAAGTCAAAGGGCAATACTCTGAACTGGTAGTGTTCCACCTGAAACAGGAAACTCAAATATTTTTGGTGAGGTTTGTGAATTGTGATATGAAGGCAGTCATCTTTCATGTCGTGGGAACAGATCCAGTTTCCCGCTTGTAGTGTGGGCAGGACCTGTAGGGTGACCATTCTGAACTTTTGTACTCTATAAAATGTTCAGGTCCCTGAGATCTAGAATAGGCAGCAGGTCTCCTATCCATTTTGGGACTAGGAAGTACTGAGTGCAGAACCCTGTGTTTCTCTGTTCCAAGGAACAGGTTCTATAACCTCTTCTAAAGCAAAGTGTGAACTTCCTCCAGGAGTAATAATAATAATAAAATTTATTTAATTAAGCTCTTTCAAATTTTCAAGGTGCTATACAAACATTCATAAACACCAAACATCAAAAATACAATAAAACATAACAACAATTACAACAAATAAAACCAATTACAATAAGATGGAAAAGCCTTATCCCATAAAAAGGACTTTAGAGCCCTTTAAAACTGTCCACCGTTGTACCTTCTGCGGACGGGCAGGGTAGAGAATTCCAGAGGGATGGAGCCACGAAACCAAAAGCACGGGCTCCAGAAGACTTCAATTAACCTCGAATTCTCCAGCAACCCCTGCCAGCCGAGCGAAGCTGTCTCAGAGGGGTAAGGTAACAGAAGCTCTTTCAAGTAGTCAGGACCATACCCGTGTAGGACTTTGTAGGTCAAAAGACCCACTTTGAAGGTGAAGAGTAGAAGACTGTGGTTTGGAGGATAGTGTGCTGGCACCGTGGGTGATCTGAGGTATTTCTAGAAGGTCCAAAGCATGACACTGTGCTATGATTTCCAGGACCCAGATATCTGATGTCACCTCCTACTACTGATTTAAGAGGTGAGAGAGAGATACCCCAACAACCACCCCTGGAAGTAATGGTGGCTGAGAGGAGTACAAAGAGTCAGGTAGAGCCGATTATGGCAGCTCCTGCTATGCCGCCACTTCTAGGGGCTTCTGAGGGCATGTTGTATGGTTCCTGGGGTGGCAAGGCTTCTGCCCTTGCCTTGTTGTCTGATGGCAGAATGGTGTCTAGCACCAGCCGGACAAAAAGGTATCCTCGGTCTACCGCTTGTTTGGGTATAATAGAGGGAGTGTACAGACTTTAGGGTCCTACCTGAGGCCTGGAGGTTACAGAGGATATCTTGAACATCTGATTCAAATGACCCGTATCCTCTAAAGGGACACTGAGAATGGACTGTTGTACATCATTACAAACCCTGCCATCCCTAAGCCAGGAGTACCTCCTTAAGCATATTCTTGAGGCAGCAGTCCTGGCCAAAGCATCAGACAGATCATAGGCCATACGAAGGAGATGTTTTCCTACCCCAGTCCCAGCTGTGAGAGCTTTGAAAAGTTCCTGTTTGGTGTATCCTCTGGCAATGCCAGAACAGCTGTTTTGGCCTTTCTCCAGAATGTATTCGGACACTTGACCATATGGGCCTGATAGTTAGCAATTCTGAGGCCCAGGAGGCTGAGGCAAAATTCTCTTACCTAGCACATCCAACCTCCTGGATTCTTTATCAGGAGGAAAGGAGCTGAGGTGTTTGGTGCCCTTGATCCATCACAAGCAGCATTGATCACTACAGAGTCTGTCTCAGGTTGGCCAGCAAAGAAGGGTTTCCATGAGGGAGCCATATATATCTCGTCTGCCTTTCTTGGTATGGCAGGAATTACAAGAATTTCTGCCATGCCAGGCATCAAAGGTGGCATCCTCCAGGGCAGGGGAGGAGGAGGAGGAGGTGCTATCACTACATGGGGAGCTATCAGGTAACTCCACCTAAGCTATGAGGTTTTTCTTGGTGGTATCCTGCTCCTCCAAATCAAACCCCATGGCAGCCTGTAACTGCTGCATCATGGTAATGAAAGACGGGTTCTCTAGTGGGGACTGCATGTAGAGACAGTAGAACTCCGTTCTTTCATAAGGACTTTCCACATAGTCTTCAGCTTCCTCCTTTTTATCCTGCATCATGAGATCAGGATTATACTCAGAGACATTGTCCATCTGGTTGACGGCAGCATGCTGATGAGGCCACCGCACTCGAGGAGGCAGCAGCTGAGACCCCCGCCAAGATGTGTCGCCATCGGGGTTTGAATTGCAGACCCTGCTGACAGACCTTCTGGTACAGGAGGAGGAGGCAACAGGTGTCAGAGCATGTCCATGAAGGACTATAGCACCGCTTGGACACCTGCACCTATACGGGGTTGACGGGTGCGCTGGTGGAAGTCAATGGAGGAGGCAAGGCCCCTGTCAATGGCGACACACAAGCTGTACTAGGCCTGGTGGTGCCTACGGCCTGTCCTGACCTGGAAGTTAGGTCACTGGTCAGGGTGGCGGGTGGCATCACCACCGAACTAGTTGGCAGCACTGCAGCAGTCATATTTGTCAAAGCGGCACCTGGAGTGCACCGAGGAGGCTCTCTCCATCTCTCTTTCCTTCTCCTGGTGTTTGTGATTGTGGGTTCTGGATAACTTCTTCCGGGATTTTGATGACTTGGACCTGGAGGAGTGGGCCAGCGATGCAGCAGAACACTTCTGTTGGAGCTCCTTCTCCATGCGAGCTACCTTCTGTTTTAAAAGGTGCTTCTAAAGCACCTTTTCAACGCCACCAGGTGGCTGTGTTAAACCCTTTACAAATCGAGCAGGCTTGCACAATGTGGTTGGGGCCAAGGTAATCAGATGCAGATGTTATGCTAATCGCTGGTGTAAATCTTTCACCACATTTACAACTGTTTGGTAACATAACAGTTTTGATGGTTCCTTCAACGACATACATGCCGTCAAAATCACTTATGAAAGTGATTGATTACTTAACTATGGAGAGAAAATAAAGAAAATGGCGGCTACTACAGCAACACTTCTGCGCATGGCCCAAAAGAGCATGGTCGATGGCAGCAAAAGAACTGGAGGAGGAAGGCTGCCCATGTTATGTAGTAACTGATGTCTGACGCTGTCATGGGCGGCCCTGGTGGACTGCTTGCAAAAGTTGTCGTGTGGTCCTAGTGCCTGGCGGCTATAACTTCCATGAGTGTGGCCTGATGAAAGAGATAATCTTGAAGAAGATCTGGAATAACCTCCATGCTGAGAAATTTTCTCCCCTCGACTAATGCACTCAAAACTCAGATCATGGTACTTGTCAATCCTGCCTTCCTCTGGCAGCACCTACCCTTTCTGCAGTTATCTGTTTATTTTACATTGTACCTTACACTTGTTCTTATTGTAATTTTTTGTAGTTTACTCCTTATGAAATCAATTTCAACTCACGCTGTAATTTTGCCTAAAACTGTACCCGAGTATTTATGATGTACTAGTACTTTGGTACGAATCTCCTCTGACCCTTCCCCAAGACAAATCTGGAAACAAGATGACTGCAGCCTCGCACGCCTTTTGTGGTGAAAATTATTTAAACAGCATAAATCAATAAATCAAATATGACCATTGTAGTGTATGTGAATACTGCTGCAAAGACCACTCTCAGGGTGGGGTAAATAGGTTTGTGAGCTGGTGATCAGTTTGGCCACCAGCTTTCAAAATCTGGTAGTCATATCAATATTTTAATGGCCATCATTTTAAGGGCTCAAAATCACTTCATGGGCTGGCAGCCAGTTGTCTGGTAGCTTTCAAAATCTGGCAGCAATACCAATTTTTTATGTTGAAATCTAGATTTAGTAGTTGCCGTATTGGTCCTTGCAAGAACAGATCCGGAGCAAATGATTTGATACCTTTTAATGGACCAACATAGATGTAACAACAAGAACAAAGTGCTCTAGCTGGACCAACCAGTCCTTGTTGGTCCGAAGCTAGAGCACTTTGTTCTTGTTGTTACATCTATGTTGGTCCATTAAAAGGTATCAAATCATTTGCTTCTGGATCAATTTTTATGGCCACCGGCAACCTAGCTGCTTGATTTGTTCTGACCTCGCCACTTCTACGGTCATAAGAGTGGTCTCACCTGCATTCTTAGGGTATGAGAACTGCAAAGCAAAGGTGGCAGGTTCTGATGCCCAAGGATATAAGTGGGACCATTCTTACGAGCATAAGAGTTGTCTTTGAGGCAGTATTAATTTATTAATAATCGAGGTGGATCAATAATATATTACCATTTTTACAAACTTTCCATTAATGCGATGCTTTCAGAGCAGCGAGCATGAAACACTCTTACAGAATAAGACTGTCTCGCTTGTAGAGGACAGGAGTGCTCCCTCCATCAATAATAAAGTTTATACACACAACAAAGCAAGCTTTTAAGATTAATGGAGATAACTTGTGCTGAAGAAGAATATTTTGCAAGAAACAACTGAATATGCAAAGAACTGTGACATAAATTACAAATGCACATAGAATATCTAAACATATAATAGGGTTGTTGGGGCCAATACCACCCAGACTGGGCGAAGGTGCAATAGTGATCATGCAAGTACATTACAGAATGGTCCAGGTGCAAAACAAACTGCCAGATATGGTATGAACACATATTAGGAGATAGGAACATTTTACGAGCCGATTAATGCCACACACAGACGGAGTGCCTAGGGAGGGCAGAAAAGTGGTCAGAGAAGGGGAAGAGCACCGAGGGCAGTGGTCAGGTACAGTTGAGGGAGGGAGGTACAGTCTTGAATAAGAAACTTGCCAGTAGTGGCGGCCCACTGGCACAGCTGTAGAATTACTGCGTGCAACGCTGGTGACCCGGTTCGCCAAATGGACTCTGGTTTCCAGAGGGTCAGTCCGGGGGAAGTGGATTGAGTGGCTATATCATGCTTCCACCTCGGGGATGTCCGTTTGAGGCACCTGGGTGAACACAGGTTGCCCTGTTACTGTAAAGCTGTGTGGGTACTCAGGGGCCTGTCAGATGCATAAAGTGTTTATGCCACTGTGTCATTGATGCCATGCCCCATAGCTCAGAGACAAAACCTTGCCGGACAAGCAAAGTGATGCTTCCTGCTGCTGCTGCCCATGTAGCCAACCGGAGCCTCAGCCTGGACACCAACTGTGGCATTGGAAGGGATAAGGGAGGTCTGAAGCCCCACCATAGGGGGTAAGCCAGGAGGAACACCAGGTGGTGGCTGTCCCGTGTCGTAGCAACGGTAGACATGAGCACAAGGGAGCCATCCTGGTGCTATAAAAGCATACCATAGAAAATAAATAATAAAAAAAAAAGACTTGCCAGTAATTTTTCAAGTTACTGATTTGTAATGGTAAGTGCCAATGCATTGCACAAACTGCAATCCTGTTTTTGGATGCAATAAAGGAAATTTATTTACCAGTAACTCTTGATCTTTTAGAGTCAATCTCCTCCACAGAGCTACACCCTTTCATCTTAAGAGCTGGACGACTAAAACCCAATGGTAAGCAAAACTTCTGGCTCTCAATGCAACAGCATGCTAATGTCACTGCATGCCACCGTTGTACATCAACAGCACCAGCAGTGTCATCCTTCACTGTTTGCCAAGTCATGCGAAGAAGCCAGCAGAATAAGACCATTTGGTCTATCTAGTATGCTTTCGTGATGCAGGGTTCTCAGCTTAGCTACTAACCCTGCAGCCCCCGCTCAATCTGCCCTTCTTCTTTGTCCACCCTCCCATGACGCTATTTTCCCTCAACTCTATCCCAGCCTCTTTTGAACCTGCCCACTGTCTTCAATGAAACCGCTCTTCCAGAAGCACATTCCAACCTTCCACCACCATCACCATGAAGAAGTGCCTCCTAGCCTCTCAACCCCCTCAACCCAACTTGAGACTGTGTTCCCATGTGTTTTGGTTTCCATTAAGCTTGAAGAGACCCTCCTTGTACACACAATTTATTCCTTTCAAATACTTTAAGGTCTCAATCATGTCCCCTCTCTCTCTTCTCCTTTGGGGAGTATGTCCAGGGTCAACCTCTCCTCATCGTCCTACCTGCTGGCCCATGATCACCTTCATGGTCCTCCTTTGGACCGTCTTCAGCAGGTTAATGCCCTTTTAATGTATGGGCACCAGTACTGTACACTGTCCTCCAGAAGTGGCCTCATTAAGGACCTGTACAAGGGCAGTATTACCTCCTCTCACTTGCTTCTGATCCTCTGTAATGCAGCCTAACATTTTATTTGTCTTGCTGCTGCTTTCCTACACTGTGTGGAGTGCTTCAGGTCACTAGTGATTATCACTCCCAAATTCTTCTACGCTGATGCAGATATCCGGACCCCTCCCAGGTTGTACTCAGTTCTTGGGTTCTTGGCTCCAATGTGCATAACTTAGCACTTCTTTGCATTGAAGCCAATTTGCCAAATCCTGGACCACCTCTCTAGCTTTTCCAGATCTTCCTTTAGGTCCTGTATCTCTTCTGCTGTGTTCACCTCCCATAGAGCTTGTGTCATCTGCAAATAGGGACACTTTGCCCTTAAATGCCATCCCCATCCGCCCGGTGGTGCTGAGGGTTGAGGCACTGGACGCCACACCTTGCGCTGCACCGTGACCCAGGTTTGGGAGGCGGCCAGGCGCTGGGGTTGGCAGGGAGGAGTTGGATCGTACATCCGGAGGACTGCTCTCCTCTTCCAGGGAGGGATGCAAGGGTTTCAGCGCATCAGTGGCCCCGTGGAGTAGTACATGCGTGGATCAAGAATCAGGGACTTAGCATGGCAGGGTTTGCGCGGCAGCCTCATGTCAATTCTATTGCACGCCGCGTCGTGGGGAATGAAAAGGAAAGCCTCTTTACTGCCAGTGAGATGACGGTGGCTCCAGGGATCGCCTCATCCCAACGCCGCCCAGACGCACCCGATCTCTCTCCATGGGCTGATCCGTCGACAGCAGGTAAGGCACCTACACTTAGGATCCAACCACCAGAGGGAGGGCGGAACCAGCCCCGGAGGTGATACTGGGGCCGAGCCTGCCTGTGGTCGCTCGGGGAGAGGATCCTGAGAGATGCGGAGGGTTCAGGCAAGGAATTAGGGAAATTCGCAGTGTGCACTCTGAAGAATGCCCGGGGTGTAAGGTGTATAAAGAAAAGAAAAAGAAAAAAAATATGCCATCCCCACATTGTTGAAGAACACATTGAACAGCACCAGTCCGAGCAACCCAACAGTGACCTCCCTGGTGCTAGATTGCCCACCCCCACCACCACACTCTGGGTCCTGCCCTTTAGCCAGTTTTCCAACTATCTGGTCAACTTCACTCCAATCCCGAGATTTGCCAACTTCCAAAATAACCTGTTGTGGGGCACAGAGTCAAAGGTCTTGCTGACGCTCAGGTAAAGGATGCCCACCGCTGGCCCTTGTCCACTGTTTTAGTGACCCAGTCAAAGAAGTCAACCAGATTTGTCTGACACAACCTCCCTCCCATAAACCCCTGCTGCCTCTCATCCTAGAGACGATGCTCATTTAGATATTCTACCAACTTTGTTTAAGTATGGTCTCCATAAGCTTGCACAGGATTGAGGTCAGACTGACTGGTCTGTAATTCCCAGGGTCATCCTTGGGACCGCTCTTATGGAGGGGCACTAGATGTGCCATTCTCTGGGCCTGCGCACCATGCCTGACTCCAGTGAACTATTGAACACATCAGCCAATGGATCTGAAAAACCTCTGCTAGTTCCCTCGGCACCCTGGGGTGTATGCCATCTGGGCCTGGGATTTGTCTACCCTAAGTACTAGCAGCCCTGTTATCACCCTATCCAACTCTATCAAAACATCAGTGTTCTCCGCCCCTACTCCTCTCCTTCCCCCATTGTGGCACAGGTCTGTCTCTCTCCCTGGTGAAGATGGAACAGATGTACTCATTCAGTACCTCTGCTTTGCCCCATTTTCCTCCACCCACCCGTCCCCTTTCCTGAGCCTAACAATTCCATCTGTCTTGTCCCTTTTTGCCAATATAGTGAAAAAAGCTTTCTACCTTCTTAATTACCTCAGCTACCTGCAGTTCCTTCTGAGCCTCAGCCCACCAGACTACCTTACCTGCTATGCTAGCTATCTTCAGGTAATCCTCCCGTCTTCCTCCTGAATTTCTTGTATGCTGATGTCTTATCCTGTACTGCCTGGGCATCCTCAGTACTAAACCAGCTGGGTGCTTTGGCCCTTGAGTTTTTCCCTTGAGCCTAACACACCCTTTGTGGCAACTGTTATTCCTTCCTTGATGATGAGCCACCTTTGGTCCACCCACATATCCACTAGATGCTTGCCAGGTGACTGTTTAGCAGGTTGCCCATCTTTCTGAAGTCTGCCTTTCTAAAATCCAGGATGTTAGTCTTAGTGAGGGCCCTTTTCATGCCCATGTCCTACCAGGATCACACTGTGCGATGGTTGCTCCCACCTAGGGGCTCCCTTGACCTTTATATCCTGGATGTGGTCCCTGTTCAACAGCACCAGATCAAGGACTACCCTCCCTTGTAGGTTCTGTGATGTCCCGAGTCGGGAACCCCTTTACAGCACATCTAGGATCATCTAACTTCTGGCACAGGTTGTGGCCAGTACCTCTCCAATCCACCTTGGGCAGGCTGAAGTCTCCCAATATTACCACCTCCCTTCCTTGCAGCAGTCAAAATTTGAGCGCTCAGTTCTCTGTATCTTTCTTCCTCTTGGTTGGGTGATCAGTAAACCACCCACAACCTCCCTCCTCCCTCCCTCTGTTAGACAGTAACTGAATCCATACTGCTTCTGCCCTCCCTCTTCTGACTCCTCCCTCATACACGTATACCTTCTCTCTGATGTAAACCGCCACCTTCCCTTTTCTACTTCCTCTCCTTCCGTATAATTTATATCCAGAGATCAAGAGGTACCAGTAATGGTTAGGTGTGGTCCATGTCTCCGTCACCGCTGCAATGCCCACTCCCTCTCTGCCAACAATGACTGTAAGTCATCCACCTTGTTTCCACGACTTTGTATGTTGGGACACCACTTCCACCTAGAGTCTGGGCCTCCTCCTTCCCTCTCATCTGCCTTTATTGTTCCTCCCTGTTGCTTGTGCCCCAACCCCTGCTGTTAACCCTTTGCTCTCCCTCCACCTTCAACCTCCATTGCCTCCTACTGGTGCTGCACGGGGTCTGTTGGCCTCCACTTCCCAGAGTCTCGAGGCCTGCAGGCTTGCTCCCCCAGAAGTTTAAATTAAGTTTTGGTTTATGTACCCCCAGCTTGTCCCTGAGGGCCCTAAGCCCTACTACTGAGGTGCAGTCTCTGGTGCAAAAAGTGTTTCATTCATTCAGGTCTCCCAGCCCCCTAGTGTAGTCATACTCTTCCTCCCTGCACCACTCCCTCAGCCAGTCACTGAACTCCTTTGTCCTTTTCTTCCCTAACCATGCTGGCTCTCAGTGCTGTAGGTTTCTAGACAGAAAAGTGAGAGAGAGAGAGAGCAGAGGGCTACAAAAATGATCCCTGTGTAACAAGGTTAGACCTACAGTATGAGGAAACACTGGATAGCAACCTCCCAAACAGACATTAGAACCCTCGGTTCCAAGGAACCGTAAGGGAACCGCGAATAGAGACAAAAAACTACTAAAATACTAATAAACTATACTAAACAATGTTTCTAAGGCAGCAATTTAAATTTAAACTAAAGATGAGTACTTATCCACAGATAAACTTTATTCTGAAGACAGTTCAAGGAGGCTCTCCAGACATCCTTACTAGGCAGGGGAGTAAAGAATCTGATGCACTCAGAGTGCAACAGTTGCTAAGGCAGCAGTTTGAAAGTGGCATGAGCCAATTGAGAGTTCCATAATTTGCATAAAATTCCATCTCTCTGGGCAGTTCAACACAGGAGGCTGACTGCATTAAGTTTAATCATAATGAGTGATTCCCCAGGGTTGAAGACAGAAACATTCAAATACTGTGCTATGCAGGGACATACTCTTCTGCTCTTTCTGACCCTTCCTCAAAGGCACTGCCTCTCTCACTGTGCCACCCTTATCTCTAATTTCTGGTTAGGATATTTCTGCCTCGCCGCTGGTCTAATCCCCCATCAACTCTGCTGCTTCCCTGCCAGCCTGAAAACTATCATTTGGCACATCTCTCTGTCTGCTTCTGCCTCCCTCCACTGGCTGCACTGCCTCAGCTCCAGCCTCCCACCCAGATCGCCCAACCTAGGTCCAACTGGATTCTCTCTCTCCGCTAATCTTCCCTCCACCTCCCACAGGTTGCAGTGGTCCCCCATACTGTATTTGTAAAATGTATTTCTATCAGCCATTATACTATATTTACTTTGTACACATTTAGTGTATTGTTGTTTAAGCTCTGTGTCACTTCTTGTTGTGATAGATCTAAATCTCTTGTTGTAGCCCCTAATTTATTTTTGTCAGCCATTATACTATATTTACTTTGTACACATTTAGTGTATTGTTGTTTAAGCTGTGTCACTTCTTGTTGTGATAGATCTACATCTCATGTTGTACCCCCAATTTATTTTTGTCAGGTATTATACTATATTTACTTTGTACACATTGCTCTTGTTGTTACTATGATGTACAGCATCAAGTTTCTCTGTAACCCTCCCCCACACACACACACACCACGGATATCTCTGGAAATGAACTCAGTAGGCCTTTCTTGGTTAAACAAAAACAAAACAAAAATAAAGGTTAATAAATAAATACTAAGGTGGATTTCAGAGAGTTATTTAAGTTAAGGAACAGCCAACCACCAGGGTACAATCTTAAACTGGACTGGGGGATTCAGGAAGGACATTAGAAAGTATTTCTTCATGAAGTGAGTGGTGGATAAGTGGAACAGTCTATTCAATACTTTGATATCAATGCTGGACTACATCAGGGTTCAAAACTCAATGGATATTTTCAAGGGGTAATTAGGAACAAAGGAAGGCAGAGAGTGGGGGAGGTCTGAAAGGGCAGAGTAAACAATGTAGGAACTTCAGGGCCCACTCAATGGACTCAGTAGCTCTGTACTTGGATACAAGATGGCACTACTGATGGAACCACGATGAAGGAGAGCTCTGATAGGACTCCTTAACTTGATGGACTCAGCTCTTTTCTGTCCTTAATCATCTATGTATCTTTACACACAATAGCTTAAAGAGACTGTGTGTAACCCCACCTCTAAAAAAAAAATAAAATTCTGATTTGGACTCTTTCAAACAATAAATGGGAAGGGTTCACAAAACTTAAATACAAATGGAAAAACTTGTTTACTTTATGAAAGGTGGTGGTTCCATGAATTAAGAATGACTGAGGTACAGGCAAGGCATGGGGGCCTTGTGACTGGTAACGTGGTGGAAATCAATCTATACATGGCAGATTTCTATGTGCCTATCTGGCTCCAACATGGGCGACAGTACCACTATTTATGAAAATGAGGTCAACAACAGCAAAACAGCAGTATTCTTTACATACCATGGATGAGAACATACAAGTGAATGGGACACTTTATTTTGCTGTGATCCAGATTTTAAACAGTTAAAACATGTTTTTATATACTAGAATAAGAGACTTGCATTCTGTGTTTAAAACACTGCCCACAATACCCCTCAATTGGATGGTGGGACTCAAGCTGAGATGTGGTCTTGTGGAGATGACTGCCAAATCTGCTAGTACTCTGTTGGTTGATCAAGGCAGTATAACATCAGCCGGAGGCTGCCTAGTGCTGCTGTTGTCACTGCCATGGAGGGTAATTATGGAAATATGGCAGAAAAATGGTACATAATCAAGGGATAGGAAACCCTGCTGACACTGGAGGCTTATCTAGAGTCTCTGGTGAAGGGAGGAAATTATTCATTTCATACAGAACCTTGTCTGAAAACACTGGTCACAGAAGGGTACATTACCATGGGTGCTGTGAGTTACAAAATATTGGATTAAGAAAAAACATTGCTAGGTCTGAGAGGCTCATTCCACCATGGTGGCTGTGACAGAGGCATGGCCAACATGGCATCATAAGTGAAAACTGAAGATACTGAGGTACACAATGTTCACCAGGATAGGGAATGGGGAGGGGGAGGAGTGTATTATGTTAAGGAAGGCATCTTAGTCTCAGAAATCCAGGAAGGAGGCCAAGTCAAGGGACTGAAACAGTATGGGTGCATTTAGTTATGGGACAAGAAGGGTGATTAGGATCAGAGGGTGTACAGGCCTCCAGCACAGAATGACGAAAGAGATGAAGAGCTGGTAGAGGAGATCATCATGATGGCAGGACTGGGGAGGTACTGATAATGGGGATTTCAATTTGCTGGATGTGAACTGTAGCATCCAACAGCATCAAGTGTAAAGAGCCAGGCTCTGGAGGTGAAGATGCAAAAGGCATTTCTGAACTACATCATCATGTAAGACTCTAGGAAGAGGTTATACTGGACCCTGTCCTGAAAAATAGGACAGTGTGGGTGGTCCGGATGAGGGAACCATTGGGAGGATGAGGGAGGTGTTGGGGGGCTAAAAATTGCAAATGTGATGGTAGCAGTAGTGAGCCGGTAAATGGGATCTGATTAAAAGGAGTACTGGAGGCGAAGGACATGCATAAATATGACAGGAAAAGGAATAAGCAGCAGTGGGTCCAAAAGTGGTAAACTGGATAAGAAATTTGTTAAGGGATAGGTGACAGAGGGTGCGGTAGCGGAGTTCATTCCAAGGAAGAGAGGGTGACCAGTGGGGAGCAAATCTGCAATTGGGTAGACACTCCATTGTGGGGGTGGAAAGGATGAGTAAAGACCTGAGAAACTAGAGGAGGGTCAAAGAGTATAGCAGCTGGGTTTCAATGCTAAAAAATGCAGAATAATGCACTTAGGGCACAGAAACCCAGGGTGGAGTACAAACGGTGAAGTGGTACTGATGATCACCAAGCAGGAAAAGACCTTGGGGTAATCATATCGGATGACCTAAAAGTGGCCAAGCAGTGCAACAAGGCACTAGGGAGGGCAAGTGGGATGCTGGGGTTCATAGCTAGGGGTATCAACAGCAGAAAAGGGAGGTGTTGCCTCTGTACAGATCGTTGATAAAACCCCACCTAGAGTACTGTGTCCAGTTCAGGGCCCACATCTCCGGAAGGACATAGACAGAGGGGCGGGTCCAGAGGAGGGCACCTAAAATGGTGCAGGGTCTGCAACAAAAGCCCTATGAGGAGAGACTAAAGGACCTCAATATGTATATCTGGAACAGAAGAGAAAGAGGGAGATATGATAGAGACCTTTAAATACCTCATGGGAGTAAATAAGGCACAGGAGGAGAGTGTTTTTTCAGATAAAAAGGTGCTCAAGAACAAGGGACATGCTATAAAGCTGAAGGGCGGGTTAGATTCAGGAGAGATGAGGAAGTACTTCTTCACAGAAGGAGTGGTGGATTCCTGGACAGCCTTCCAGCGGAGGTGGTGGGGCAAAACAGTGGTGGGGTTCAAGAATGCACGGGATAGGCTCAAAAGAATCACAGTGGAAAGAGCTGTAGATTGTGCACACAGTCTGATGTAATAGTGTACGTGGGGAGAAGTGGGTAGACTAGATGGACCAAGTGGTCTTTATCTGCTGTCAAATTCTCCATTCCTGTGTTTCAACAATCACAGAACTGTGTGTGTTGAGGTGAAGTTAAAAGCCTAAGATAGGGTACACTCCAGGACTGAGGTCCTAGACTTCAGGACAAATGTTGGGAGGATGAGGAGGGTGTTAGGGGCAAAAATTGCAGGATGTGACAGTAGCAGTAGGTGAGCCAGTAAATGGGATCCAATTAAAAAGGAAGTACTGGAGATGACAGGGCTATGTATAGAGAAGGCAAGAAAAGGGAATAAGCAGCAGCAGAGGCAGTGAGGGAAAAAGGAAAGGCATTCATCAGATACAACATAAGTCAGACAGAAGAGAATGAGGAGCATACCAGGAAAAGGTAAGGGTTGCAAACAGGGTAGTGAGACAGGTAAAGGCAGAGCTGAGGCTAATGGAGGGGTTAAGGAGGAGACAAAACATCCTTTTGTTACATACGAGAGCAGCACAAAATCAAGGAAGGAGGTTGGCTAAAGAAGGGGCGGGATGGGTGGAAGATGAGAATGGTAAGGCTAGTTACTGGGTGATTATTTCTGTTGGTGCCCACAGTTGAGGACAATGGCCTCTGCCAGACTACAACATAAAATTCAATAGGGATCACTAGCAGGCATCAACATGAAGCCCATCATGGAGAAGAGTGCTAAAGGACAGTATATTTATGTAAAACTTACCATAACAGTAAATCTTTGAGAGGATTTCTGCTGCAGGACTACAGCTGCCAGGCGCTAGGACCACATGGAAGCTTTCAGCTAGTAGTCTACCAGAGGGGCTGCCCATCTCTGATGTCAGCCCCGACACCAGCCAATCGGTGATAAAGGCAGGCGTCCCATACCTACTTCGGTTCTCCTGCCAGAGGTCAAAAGCAGGATACCCGAGGGAAACTGAGGAGGATTCCGAGGTATCCCAAGGCATAGAAATAAACAGCAGAAGGCTCACCTTATAGAAGAGGAGACAGAGAGCAGGAAAAGGGGAAGGAGGAGGGAGGGAAGGAGGGCGAGATCCTCTCGAAGATAGCAATAGCTACGTCATGGAACTTACCTTAACAGATCTTTGAGAGGATCTCGAGCAGGCATCAGTGGTAGTACTTAGATATCAGGTGCTAGGACCTCACGGAACCTTTCTAGTTAGAAGTCTACCACAGGGGCTGCCCACCTCTGATATCAGTGTCCAACGCCAGCCTATCTCATATAAGGTGGTGGTCCCATGCTCGCCTCAGTTCTTCCACCGGAGACCATAAACAGGATACTGGGGTGGCCGAGGAGGACTCCATGGTAATCCTGTGGCAAAGTAAAAGCAGAAGGCTCATCCTATGGGAAGAGGAGAGAGAGACAAGATGAACAAAGGGAGGAAGGAGGGAGGAGAGAGGGCCGGCTGCAAGAGATCCTCTCAAGATCTATTGTTACGATAAGTTCTTACGTCGAACTATACTCATCTCACTGAGGGTACCTCTTGCAGCAGGCCATCACCAGTAGGACTGAGTCCCAAGCAGTTCTGGTACTACAGCTAGGCAGGCCGGGTGGCTGGCTAAAAATAACAGCCTAAGAAAGGAGGACTTGAAGGCAGCTAGGCCAAAGTTGGCACGACACCTAAAGGCAATGTCCAGACTGTAATGTTTGGTAAAGTTGTGGAAAGTACTCAGGTGACAACAGCGCAGATGTCAGCAGCTGACACATTATGAAGCAAGCCACTGATGTGGCCATACCTCTTGTGGAATGGTCCTTATCCCCAGGAGTTCCTTGCCGTTTGTCTGGTAACAGTAAACAATGCAATTTGCTAACCAGTTAGTCAAACACTGTTTGACACCAGGGCGCCTCTCTTTCCCAACGGCGAATGAAATAAACAACTGAGTGGACTTCCGGTAGTCCTTAATCCAGTGTGTATAGTACCTCAGGAGTTTATGCATATGTAAGGTATGAGCAATGCCTCCCTTGACTGGAATGCTCTGGAAAATAAACTGGCAGGTGGATGGATTGATTTAAAGTAAACTCTGACACCACCTTAGGAAGAAACTTAGGATTTGTATGCAACGACACCCTTTCTTTGTGAAAAATGAAATAAGGCTTTTTACACGAGGGCCTGAGCGCTGAAATCCTTGAGCAAAGTAATGGCAACTAAAAATAATGCTTTCCATGACAGAAAGCACAGCTTGCAAGATGTATCTGGTTCAAAGGGAGACAATGTAAGCTTTTTTCTGATGTTAAGCCTGAATAAAGATTTGATTGATTGATTGATTGATTCTAACACAAAACTAAGGTTCCAAGGCGGGACAGGTTTCCTGATTGGGGCCTTCAATGCAAGATGCCCTGCAAGAAGGTGCGGACACATCGAGTTGAGCCACTGAGCACCCATCCACAGGTACATGATATGCTGAGATGGCAGAGATGTACCTTAAGACAAGAGTACCATAAACCTGAGTCCGAGAAGGACAAAGGTACTCTAAACCTGATCCACTGGACAGGTGAAGGGATTCAACTGGTGTGAGGTAGCCCAAAGAGCAAATTGCTTCCAGTTCATGGAGTAGGGTGGCCCAGTGGAGTGCTTCCTGGCCACCACCAAAACATCAGCCACTCTGGGGAGACCCTGAATCTGGCTATGGCTATGTCCTCAGAAACCATGCATAGAGATGGAGTGACTTGAGATCCAGATGGGCTAGGGTGCCCTGGTCCTGGGACAGCAAGCCTGTGCACAGGGGCAGGGACAGCTAAGTTCCACTGCCTGTTGCTGTAGTAAGGGGAACCAGATCTAACGAGGTCAGAAGGCGATGAAGGTCATCATAGTCCCTTCCATGTAGACTTTGATTAGAACTCGTTGAAAGAGCGGAAAGGGAGGGAAGGCATCAGAAACTTCCCTGTCCAGGAGAGGACAATCGTCTCACCAGAAAACTCCAGGCCCTGGATCTAGCGAGCAGAAAGTGGCAGTTTTGCATTGTGTGGGGACGCAAAAGGTCCAACTTGGGCCAACCCCATCTGTCAAAGAGATCTTCTACCACTAAGGTAAGGAGTTCCCACTCGTGAACTATTGACCATGGCGACTTAGGCTGTCCACCAGGATATTTTGGTGCGAGAACATAGACAGCGAGAGTTCAGACGTGCTCAATGGCCCAATGCCAGATCCTCATCGCTTCCCTGCACAGGGGTAGGAATGAGTCCCCCTCGGCTTGTTTATGTAATAAACCACGCACATGATGTCCGTCTGAACCAAGAGCGGACCCGGGAAAGGCGAGTCTGTACCAGTTACACATCTATTTAATCTGTCTCTTTCACAAGGACTCTCCCTCACCTATGGAAAACTGCACATGTCATCCCGCTATTTAAATCTGGGACCGCGATCTAAGTAACTATAGGCTGATCTCTCTCCTCCCCATTCTGTCAAAACTCCTGGAAAATTGTAAATGCCCAACTGAGATCTTTCATAGATAACACAAATCTTTTAAACCCTATACAGTCCGGCTTCAGAGCTAAACATAGTACAATTATGACTCTGGCCAAGGTGTGAAATGACTGGCAGCGCGATCTAGAGAACAAAAAGTTTGTCTGTGCTGTTTTTCTAGACCTAAGCAAGGCCTTCAACACTGTCGAACCACAACCTACTTCTTTCACGTTAAAACGATAGGTCTAGACTCTACCTCCCTGAGTTGGTTTCACGACTACCTTACAGACAGGCATCAGCAGGTCAAGGCTGAAGGTGAGCTTTCCACTCCCAAACCATTAAAAGAGGTGCCCTGCAGGACTCCATCCTGGGGCCACTTCTATTTGCTATCTACATCAATAGTATAGACGTCGGCATCAAATAGGCAAGTATCCACCTGTTCTCAGACGACACGGTGCTTTGCCTAAGCCATACAACATCTGAAACTGCTTGTGGAGACCTGCAAACCAATTTCAACTTACTGCAACACCAGTTCCTTAGCAAAAACTGCTACTTAATGCCAAGAAAACAAAAGGATGTTATTCTCACCTGTTAATCATTTGGCATACCCTGCTGCTGTTGGTACCCTCCTCCTCATCTCTACTTTACTAGGAGAAAACTTGGAATTTGTAATGAAATTCAAATATCTGGGGTCTGGCTAGACCACAAACTCCTTCTATGGATCATCTGGAGGATTTGTTGAAAACTGAGGCAAAGGCTTGGTCTTTTTCAGGATAAACCGCCTACTAGCTACAGAGGCAAAGAGACAGCCAGTCAGTCCACGTTCCTCTCTTTAATTGACTATGCTGACTTCATTTATAGTCAATGTGCTGCCTTATACCTTGGAAAACTGGACATACTATATCACAGAGCCCTGCGTTTCATTACTGGTCTCCTTTCTCCACCCACCACTGCTCCTTATATGTGACTGTGGGGTGGACCTCCCACAATATAGGCGTAATAGAAATGCGGCTTTCTGGACATAAAGAGCTATTACTGAAACTTCTGCAGTATATTGCTGATTGTCTGCCTCCTACTGCGATTGGTTATGCTCCAAGAAGCTGCTCCTGATTTCTTCTGCAAGTGCCCAGGGCCTGTACACACTTCGGGAGAGCTGCCCTAGGCTTCTATACTTCCATCACTCTGGAATAAGCTCAGAAATCATTGAAATTGAGGACTCCGTTAGTCTAGTTGTGTTCAAGACCTTGTATGCAAAAACTATCACAGAAGTCTGCAATTGCTTCTATCGACCCTAGCTCGTTTGTGTCTGCACCCAACTAGCCTCCCATTGTACTCCCAATCTTTATCATCACACAAATCGATCCTAGTTACTTACAAACTCTATGTCCACAGTCCTCCCTCCACACCTGCCACCCTTACATGTCCCCAGCCTGTTAACCTTCCTCTCCTGGTAGTATAGCATCCCAGTACCAGCACCTCCTTGTCTGCTTTACTTCCCTACCCCATGATTTCTTCGCTATGCATGAGGTTTTGTTAAATTTGCTAATTAATTTTCTTCTCTTCATGCAGTACCTTCTTAACTTCCCACTTTTATTCCCTGAATATGTTACAACTTATACAGGAATATTAGACCATGTATATGTTTGCTAAACCAGTACCAATTATTGTTTACTCTGCTATATTACTGCTATATCCCTATGTATACCTACACTGACTGTCTTCTTGCCTGTACATAAATGTATTGCTATTTACCTTGTGTGATGCACGTCCACCTTGTAAATGAGCTTGCTCAATGGTGTCTGCCTGGATAAATAAAGATTTAATTGATTGATTGAGTCTGGAAAGCTTGCGGCTTGTACAGGACCTGCCCATATCTCCAGGACACTGATGTGAGAGCCTTCTTGATCTCAGACCAAGTTTCATGTTTTTGGGTTCCCCATGTGGGCACCCAACCTGAGGCGAGGCGTCCATTGTAAGAATCTGTTGAGGTGGAGGGATAGAAAAGGCACTCCCCAAAACAGGTTGCTGGGCTCCAGCCACTGCAACAGCACTTTCTTGACTGGACTCGACACCAGCACTGGTTGATCCAGGGCATCCATGCTTTGGTCCCACTGGACTTGCAGTGTCCATTGAGGATTCTCATGTGCAGCCTGGCTAAGGAACCATCGCAGATGGCTGCGTCCATGAGGCCCAGAAGCTTTAAGAACTCCCTCCACTCGAGCAGTGCGGTTGGAGAAAAGGCGGCAGGCCTGAGCCATAAGGTGCTCTGCTTCTGTTGGAAGGTAAGAAGGCATTGTTCTGAGCCGTGTCCAGGACTGCCCCTATTTAAAGGAGGCACTGGCTGGGGTGAAGAAAGATTTGGGCAGACTGATGGTAATGACCAAGGACTGGCACAGGCTGGCAGGTACTCTCAACAGCTTGCAGCAGACGGTCCCTGGATGAGGCTGCCAATAGTCAATCGTCTAGGTAGGGAAAACATAAAAGCCCTGCTGCCTCAAGGCTGTGGAGCCCACCACCAGGCACTTGGCAAATATTCCTGGGGCTGAGGACTGGCCAAAGGGCAGAGCCGAAAGTGGTATGCTCTCCCATAAAATGGAAGTGAAGAAGCCTGTGGAAGCAAAACTTTGATGTGCAAGTAAGCATCCTGCATATCCAAAGAGCAAAGTCAGTCCCCGATGAAGCAGGGGCAGTAATCCCTTAAGGGTGACCATCTGGAAACGTTTGTAGTCTATGTACAGGTTGAGGTTGCACAAGTCCAGGATGGGTCAGAGATATCCTGTCCTCTTGGGAACCATGAAGAAGTGGGAAAAGAACCCCTGTCCCTGTTGGGATCAGGAGCAGGCTCTACAGCCTTCTTTGCAGTAAGGCTTGAATTCTTGCCCATATGAGCGGAAGGTGGCCTGGAGGATATGTGGATGGACCTGGAGGATTTCTGGGGCCACTCCAGAAACTCTGGAGTGTGGCTGTACTCTATGAGCTGTAAGACAAAGTTGTCTATAGTAACTTCTTTCCAACTGTCCAGGTACAGGGAGAAATGACCCCTGACTATTGCCTCCTGAAACCTTGGGGGGAGGGTCTGGCAAGAAGTCAGGAGGTGGGGAAGCTCCTGGCTGGGCTGCGCTGCACTCTAGCAGCCCGGGAGGGTCTGGTGCAGGAAGGGCAGCACCTGTTTTACATTGCCCTGGGCCTTGGGAGGAGGTTGGGCCTGTTTATGGGAGGAGCGGCGAAGGGGCCCTGTGACCCGACTTCAACTGGGTATGGTACATAGCGTGGACAAACTTCAAGGCCCTCCTGGAGGTCTGGAGCTCAGAAATAATGTCTTGAACATCGCCCCCAAACAACTTTGAACATTGCCCCCAGACAGCTTGGGACCCCAAAAGGAAGCACACAGAATGCTGGATTGGACATCTGAAGCAAAGGTCGAAACTCTAAGCAAGACATGATGCCTCATGCTGATGCCCACGGCAGCCACCCAGCCTGAAGCATCCATGGCATCATAGCTGCTCAGAGGACGGGTGCTGACGCCTGACCCAGTCTTCAGGGTCTGAAGGGTTTGCTGTTTCAGGAGTCATCTGGCATGGCCATGACCATCTCTCTAGCCTGGTCCTACAACAAGTTTGGTATTGCACCATGTGGGCTAAGTAGTTAAGGGACCAGATGGCGAGGGGTGACCGATGCAAAATGCAGCTTGCCCACCTGGTCCAGCTGCTGTGACTCTCTGTCTGGAGGAGGGCATTGAGGTGCTTCAGTCTCTTGGTGTGGTCATGGGCCATGTTAATAACAACAGAGTTGGCACTGGGGTGCTCACCAAAAGGATATGTCAGCTGGAGCATGGTAAACCTGTGAACCTTCTTAGAGACCACTGGAACAGTATGCGGATGGAGCCATGTGGCCTTATTAACGTCCTTGTACAACTCGGCGAATGGGGGACCACTAAAGGAGGTGTCGTGCTGATGAAGGTAGACCGCCCGGCGGCAGCACTCTGGGTCTTGTTCCTCGGTCTCCCCCACTCTATCGTGGCTTGGATATGCCTCATGATATCTATGAAGGTGGGGTCATCAGGAGGCGATTTGGGGACAGTACTGGACTTCCTTCATGCCCCAAGGAGACTCCCTCAAGGAGGAAGACTCCGAATGGTACTGTTGTCGGTGGTAGAGTCATACGTCCCCCACTGTTGCCAGGCTGGCGGTTGACTACATCGGTAGGGCTCCTGGGGGCAGGAGGAGCTCTGGGCCTGGGCGGGTCAGGCCAGCTCGAGAAGGCCCTGGGTGGTGCATCTGGGATGACCCACCTGGAGCAGGGACCTGCGACTGCATGAAGGTGCATAGCTCTGAGATCAGGCTGTGGTAGTTCACAGGCGCCTGACCCCCAGGTATGGCATAGTTGTAGGCGGCTATGGTCCTGTGGGTGCAGGGTATGAGGTGAGGCCTCGCCAGTCCCAGGTGCTGGATAGGGGTAGGCTGGTGTCACAGGGCTTGGAGGCGGTGAGCAGGTGCCAGTCCCCTGGTAGTGGCACTGGAAGGGTAGCAGGAGGGCCGGGCGAAGGCTCTGACAGCACCTGAGGCAGAGCCGTGAAGGGCCCGTGGGCTGTGGGAGAATAACTGCCGCCTCGTGGCATTGCTCTGGGTGATGCGGGGGTGGTCATAGGCTGATTAGGAGAGGCCGGTGCTGGGGAGGAGGATCCCACTGATGAAGGCTGGGGAAACCAGACTTGGGAGTCACCGGTGCCCAGCAGCGCCTGCCCTTGAGAAGAGGGCAGAACCGACAGAGAGGTCCCGGATTTCAAAACCAGTGTTGGGCGTGGGTGATGGGGTGGCAGGTACAGAACTGGCGCCAAAAGCACCCACACTGGCTGGAGAAGCACCAGCTGAGCTGCCTGCAGAGGAGCCCACAGAAAGCAAGAGCTGAAAGAGCAGGGACTGGGGGCAGAATAAGGGAGAACCTGTGCTCGGAGAAGCCGCCGCCAGTCACAGAGAGCCAGGCGGCAGCGGGCTACCAGCAGCCCTGAAGGGCAAGGTGTGTGGGCTGAGGAGATTGAACCCCCAAATGGAGGAAGACCCACATGCAATCGGTTTAGGAGCCTTTGGAGACACAAGCGGAAGCAGACCGGAGAAGGTCCCATCCTTATCCTGATGCTTGTGCTTCCCAAGACTTGTTCTTGGATTTGGAGGAAGAGGAGCCCGAGGACTGGGCTGGGAGGTGGAGGAGCTCCAGGCCTGCAGCTTCCATTCCATCTGGGTGACAGTCTACCAGAGGAGATGACTTTCCAGGGTCCTCTGGCAGCATCTCCTGGTGGCCTGAATGTCATGGGCTGGGCCTAGGCAGAAGAGGCAAGCAGAGTGGCCATCCTTGTCTAGGAACTGTTTGCCACAGGCACACTTAGTGAAGGGGTGAAGGAGGAGAGGATTGTGAAGACATAAATTTGAGGAAGGAACACAAAAAATCTGACGCTTAATTAAAAATTAGAAAATAAGAAAGCGCGTAAACGGGTAAAAGGCGGTCGACTGTAGCTGTGGCAGAGTCCGTGGTCTGGACGTGCAATGGTCAACTGCGGAATGACCTGAGGAGGGCATGAGGGCTGCCCTCCTATATAGGATAGGATGATGTCAGCCACTGACGCCGGAGGTGGGTGGCCCCTCTGGTAGACTGCTAGCTAGAAAGGTTTCCGTGTGGTCCTAGCACTTGAGCCAAGCAAAGTCCCACTCGTTATGGTCTGCTGTAAGAGATCCCTCCAAGTAAGATCTACTGCCACAGTAAGTTCTTATGTAACTGAGCTATCTTACTGAGGGCATTCTTGCAGCAGGCCATCACTGGTAGGACTGAGTCCAGCAGTTCTGGCACTACTGACAGGCTGTCTTGGTGGTAGGCAAAATTGAAGGCCTATGAAAGAATGGCTAGTCTGAAGTTGGCTGCTTGCCTAGAGGTGATGTCCAGAGTGCAATGCTTGGTGAAGGTGTGGACAGTGTTCCAGATGGCAGCAGTGCAAAATGTCAGCAGCTGACATATTTCTGAAACAAGCTACGAGGTGGCCATACCCAGTGGAATGGCCTCTAATCCCTCCTGGAAGTTCCTTGCTGTACTTCTGGTAACAAAAGACAATGCAATTGGCTAACCATTTAGACAAACACTGTTTGGACACTGAAGCATAGTAACTAGAATCCTATGCACATCCAAAATATGGAGCAATGCTACCCCTTGATTGGAATGCTTCCATAATAAACATGTAGGTGGATAGACTGATTCAAAGTAAACTCCGACACCACCTTAGGAAGAAACTTAGATTTATATGTAGACACCCTGTCTTAGTGAAAAATCAAATAAGGCTCTTTACACGTAAGGGTCTGAAGCTTGTAACTCCTTCGAGCAGAAGTAATGGCAACTAAAAATAATGCTTTCCATAAAAAGCGTTGCTCACAAGATGCATCCGGCTCAAAGCGAAGCAGCACAAGATTTTCCAGCACAAAACTGAGGTCCCAGGGTGGGACAGGGTCATGGACTGGAGGCTCCAAATGCAAAATTTGGGGTGGTGGTGGATGGGGAGGAGGGAGGGTGGCCCTACAGGGGACCTGGAGGCTCTGGAAAGATGGTCTAGAAAGTGGAAGCTGAGGTTCAATGCAGGGAAATATAAGGTACTCCACCTGGGGGCCAGAACCCAGGCCAAGTGTACACCCTGGGGAATGCTACAAGTCTCGATGGCTGAGAGGGACCTGGGGTGGTGGTGGATGTCAAGATGAACAACTCTGAGACTTGTAGGAGGGCAGCAGCCAAGGCCAACAGGATGCTGGGATGCATCGCTAGGGGATCACTCCAGAAGGAGGAAGTGATACTCCTCTGTATAACTGCTTGGTGAGGCCGCACCTGAGTACTGCGCAAAGCCTTGGAGGCCGCACTTAAAGAGGGGACATTAATCTCCTGGAGAGGGTCCAGAGGAGGGCAACCAAAATGATTTGGGGCTTGGGGACAGGACCTATGAGGAGAGGCTCAAGAGCTAAATATGTACACATTGGAAGAGAGAAGGGACCGGGGGACATGATAGAGGTCTTCATGTACATGAAAAGGGTAAATAGGGGAGAACAGTCAGGGTGCTTCAAGGAAGGAGGAGGGGGCCACTAGAGGGCATGGGTGGAAACTGGAGGGGAAGATTCATGGGAGAAAGCAGGAGGTGCTACTTCACTGAGAGGGTGGTGGAGCCATGGAATGCACTGCTTAGGGGCTGGTGGAGGCAGAGACAGTGGAGGGGTTCAAGAGGGGTGGGACAGGCACAGGGAAGGGTTCTGGAAGCAAAATCCAATGCAGCAAGAATATCCGGAACTGGGAAGGAGAAGCCAGAGAAGGTGAGGGGACAGCAAGGTCAGCACCCAGGGTGGGGCTGACCAAGCGAACAGAACACGAAAGACCGTTAGGCCTATTCTGCTGGCATTTTAGTATGTTAGTATGTTAGTAAAATGCCCCTTAAGAAAGTGCGAGACACATCAAGTTGAGGCACTGAATGACAATCTACAGGTACATGACATGCAGAGATGGCAGAAAGATGTACCTTAATAGAGGACTACTGTAAACTCGAGTCTGAAAGTTACAGAAGGTACTCCAGCGCCTGATCCACTGGGCAGAGGAAAGGATCTAATTGGTGCAATGCAGCCCAAAGAGCAAAGCACTTCCATTTCATAGAGTAAGTGGCCCTGGTGGAGGGCTTCCTGGCTGCCACTGGGACATACGGCACTCTGGGAGACACTCCAAATCTGGTGATGGCTATGTCCTCAGCAGCCACGCATGGAGGTGGAGATCTGAGGTCTGGATGGACCAGGGTGCCCTGCTCCTGGGAGAGGAAGCCTGTGCATGGGAGATGGACACTGGAGGTTCTACTGCAAATTGCTGCAGCAATAGGAACCAGATCTGACGGGGCCAGAAGGGGGCTATGAGGATCTTTGTGGCCCCCTCCATCTAGAGCTTGATCAGAACCTGTTGGAGGATGGAAGGGAGGAAAGCGTACAGAAACCTCCCTGTCCAGGAGAGGGACAATGCATCTTGCCAGAAAACTCTAGGCCCTGGATCTAGTGAGCAAAAAGAAAAATTACTACCATAGCAATATTGCTTCTTCCAAGGGTCTCCCAGTATGATTAGACATATGCATTCAGCCCAGAACCTCTGACTGCCCCAGAGCTGTAGTGATGTAATGTGGAATGTATGCAAATAATGGAACTAGAATGTTACATTCAAATTACTGCCACTAGGTGGACTGTGTTCCATCTAACAGTCAGATCCATTTTGTAGCTAAAAATACTAGACTATCCAAATTAAATAATTCTAACCAGACCAACAATAATATAAGTAATACCCACCCTCTGGTGAAGAGGACAGGCTTACAACATGATAAAAACAACACAAATGGAAAGCTAGACCCACTAGTCATCTCTGTGTGCATCAAAAACATTAAGTTAAGCCACTGATTAATAGCAACATTAAGAACCCCCAAGAAAGTATTGCTGAACTTGATCCAGGTTATGTAAGAGGAGGTAGAGGGGAGGTCTAATTATACTGGGAGATCCTTTTCAGAAACAATATTACTGTGGTAAGTAATTTTTCTTCAAACCCAAGGAATCTCCCAGTATGATCAGACATATACAGACTACTGAGCAGTGCCCTGAGAGGAGGGTACAGAAACATAGAATTTGACAGCACATAAGAACCACTTGGCCCACCTAGTCTGCCCATTTCCCTACCTAATGGATAAGCTGCAGATCCTAGTTAACCAACAGCCTACTTCCCTCCTACCCACAAGAATTGTCTTATGTCTGTCCCATGCATTCTTAAATTTCCCCACTGTTTTTGACTCCACTACCTCCTCAGGAAGGTCTTTCCATGTATCCACAACCCTCTCCATGAAAAATACTTCCTCACATTACCTCTGAGCCGTCCCCCTCTATCTTCAAATTGTGCCCCCTTGTTCTTGCACATCTCTTTTTCTGAAAGATGCTACCTTCTTGGACTTTGTTGATTCCCTTGAGGTACTTGAAAGTTTCTATCATGTCCCCTCTCCTCGAGGGGTATGAGAGAGAATGCCTGACCAACGAGAGGTTTAAATCAGAGTTTAAAACTTACCTCTTTCAAAAAGTGTTCCCAGATGATTTTTATTAATTTATAGTTATATATTTGTATTTACCGATGTGTTTATTATTGGTCGTGAAGCGCCTTGGTTGATGATGATGGTATACATATTAAGCTCCTTTAATCTCTCTTGGCATTTCTTCTGGTGCAGATCCTACACCATTTTAGTTGCCCTACTCTGGACAGCCTCCATCCTGTCTATGTCCATGCGGAGATGGTCTCCAGAACTGCACGCAGTACTCCAGATGGGGTCTCACCAACTGTCTGTACAGAGGGATAACAACTTCCTGTTTTCTACTGGTGATGCCTCCCTATGCATCCCAGTATCCCTCCAGCCTTCCTTACTGTCTTTTCACATTGCTTGCCCACCTTTAGGTCATCTGATATGACTACCCCAGGTCCGTTCCATTCTTGTTGTTGTTAGTATCTCCGACCCCAACCATTGTATACTCTTCCCTGGTTTTGTTTCCCAGGTGCATTACTTGAACTTCTGCGTTAAATCTAAGCTGCCATACATGTGACCATTCCTCCAACCTTGCCAAGTCCCTTCTCATCCTTTCCATCCCACCTTCTGTATTGATCCTGTTGCAGATCTTTGTGTTGTCTGCAAAGAGACATACTTTTCCTTCCAGTCCTCTGCAATGTCACTTATAAAGACATTAAGGACCCGGTCCAATACTGAACCTCATGTACCCCACTAGTAACCCCTTCTCTTCAGCGTGGACCCCGCTTACATTACCCTCTCTGCCCTGTTGTCCAGCCAATTTTTTCCTAGGCTACCACACTGGGACCCACCAAGGCTGGCTAACTTGTATATTAATCTTTGTGGGACTGTGTCAAATGCCTTGTTAAAGTCTAGGTAGGCCATGTCCATAGCCCTCCCTGGTCTACTACTTTGGTCACCCAGTCAAAGAAATCTATTATATTCTTCTACACGACTTTCCGCTGTGAATCCATGCTGCCTTTGGTCTTGTACCCCACTGGCCTCTAGGAACTCAACAATTCTTCCTTCAGACACGATTCCATCATTTTCCCTACCGCTGAGGTCAAACTAACAGGTCTTTAGTTTCCTGCCTCTGTCTTACTCCCACTTTTGTGAAGGGAATCATACCCCCCTCCTCCAGTCTTCAGGTACCACAACATCCTCCATTATTTGTTAAAAGAGTAGTCAGTGGTGTCAGTAGTTCTACTCTTAGTTATTTTAGAGTTCTTGGGTGAATCCCGTCTCAGGCCCCATTGCTCTGTCCACCTTCAGTTTTCTTCTTCTGTGAATTGACTGGTATCGACCCCCTATCTAGAGTACTTCTATTCTTTGGTTTAGGCACCTTCCCCACCTTCTCTTTTGTGAATACTGAACAGAAGTATTCGTTCCAGTATCCTGCTTTTCACTGTCACCTCTGCCCACCTCCCTTCCCTTTATTAAGCCTCACTATCCTCTCCTTGCTCTTCTTCACTCCCTAATGTACCTATAAAGGTTTTATCCCCTTCTTAACTGAGTTAGCTATCTTTTCCTCAGTCTGGGCCTTTGCTAGTCTGACTGCCTTCCCTTCCTTCTGCTTTAACTGGTACAGTTCTCTGTCCTGCTCCTTCTGTGTTTCCTTATACTTCCTGAATGCTACCTTTTTCTCCTTAACCTTCCCCGCCACTTCTTTTGAGAACCACAGTGTTTTTTTCCTTCATTTTGTTCTGTTGATTTGCTTCACACAAGGCTTGTTGCCGCTGTGATGGCTGTTTTGATTTTTCCCATTGTTCCTCCACCCTCCTTCTTGCGGTTTGCTAGTGCTTTTCTGAGGCACTCTCCATTTCCCTCAAGTCAGCTCTCCTAAAGTCCAATACTCTTGCTTTGTATGGCTTGACTCTTATGGCTCTGTTTATCATGAACCACACTGTTTGGTGGTCGCTTGTTCCCAGATGGCTACCCACTTCTAAATCGAGATCCTTTCTCCATCCCCGCTTGACAGTATCGGGTCTAAGATTGCTCCTCCCGAGTGGGTTCCACCACTAGCTGTCTGAGGCATGCCCTGCAGGGCATCGAGAATAACCCTGCTCTTGGATGTGGCTGCAGCAAAGGTACTCCAGTTAACATCTGGCATATTCAGGTCCACCATCAACAGTATCTCCCTTTTTCTGCCATTCTAAGGATGCCTTCTATCATTTCCTTGTCCAATGCCTCCACGAGATGGGGGTCTGTATACAACCCCGTGCGGATTGTGGTGCCATTCCTGTCTCCAGGGTGACCCACAGTGCCTCCTCTACTCCGCTTACTCTTTAGTTCCATTGCTTTGATCCTTCCTCACATAGACAGCTCCTCCTCCTCTTTATCCTCCCTGTCCCTCCTGTAGCTTGTGTACCCTGGTATGTTGACATCCCAGTCATGGTTCTCTGTGTACCATGTTTCTGTGACTGCCACAATATCCAGGTGTCCCTCTTCCATCAAGGCCACTAGTTCAGGGGGCTTGTTACACGAACTACAGGCACTGGTACTCCATCACCCTCCATTTTTGATGGCCTTACCCCTTTTAGCACCCGTCCTGCTCCTATTGACTTCTCTACCTTAGTGTTTACCTGCAGCTAATTACGTGTTTTGTGGGAGGGCCTGAGGATTTCCTGCTCCTTTTCAGTGCCCCCTCCTTGGCTAGTTTAAATACTCCAACAAGCATTTAAACCTATCACCTAGGATCCTGGTTCCTCTCCCGACAGATGCAGACCATCACGCCAGTATAGGACTGTATCCTCCAGTGGACCCCAGTGCCCAATGAAGCTAAAGTCCTGAGCTCCGCACAGTTTTCAACCATTCATTGACTCCCATGGTGTGGAGTACCCTAGCATCACCCTTTCCATAGACAGGTAGCACTCCAAGAAGGTTGTCGATGTGCTACTTGTCCAAGGCCCCTCCCCAACTCTGAAACTCCTATTGCACTGCTCTGATTCCATTCCCAGCCAGGTCATTTGTCCCTAGGTGGACAATGACATCCAGCTCCCTCCCTTGTGCAGCAACTCCCGCAATCCTGAGTTCCTCCCTGTCCCTCCAAGCCGTGGCACCAGGCAGGCACCTTACCTCCCTCTCCACTTCCTCCCCAGTTCTACTCCCTAACGATCAAGTCCCCACCAGTAGTTGTTTCCTTACCCTCTGAGGTCTGTGCCACCCTCCTGTGGGTCTCCTTTGTGGAGGTCCCAGCATCCTCCTTGGTCTCCACTGTCGGTGCCTCCACAGAGGAACCACTCTCAGCCAGAACAGCGATGAATTGTGGGAGAGGTACAACTGGAGGGGGCGCCCGTTCTACCACCCTCTCCTCTCCGAACCCACCTTGGTCCAAGCCTCCTCTTTCCTGGCAACCTGTGAGGTAGCGGTGGTGGCCCTGGGTGGGGAGGAGGCTCACGAATCCCAGCCAAGTCAGACTGGAGACAGGCAACCTCCTCCCTCAGACCAGAGAGGTGCCTGCAATCAGGTATCGCAGCCTCCAGAATGTCTCCTGGAAGACTGCTGCCCCACAGCCATTGCACTGCACCACTCCCATCATGTCTTATTTTGTGGCCCTCTCCTGTTGCTTAGAATGCTTACTCTCGCCACCTCATTTATTTTTCCACCTACTTTCCTACTGCCTATGTGCCCTTACAGCTCTTGCCCTTCCTATTCTGGGAGAGGAACTTCCTGTTTTCTCGGTAGTCTCCTCCTTCCTTGCTCAGAGTCAGACCTCCAGCAGCTAGGGGAGAGGAGAGCTACTCTTTTCCTTCAAGGATGACTAAATCAGCGTGTCTCAGTGATCCTTCCTTCCTACTGCCAAACAGGAAGTTCCTGTTGTCAGTCAAATCCAGTGCCTATAAAAGTAGAACTGGCTAACAGAGGGAGGGGAAAGAGGGCAATTAGTAGAAAAGTTCTAGATTTTTAGTCTACTGCTCCTTCTGAAAGCAACATTCCTGTCTGCCAAAAGCTAGCAGAACCTACTTAAGAAAAGGTTCTGCAATACTGCAGCACCAAACCTTACATAACTTCTGGACTGGACATCCATGCAATAGTGCTTTGTGTAAGTATGGACTGTACTTCAGGTAGCACGCTTTACAGATTTCCAGCAAGGGAATATACCTTGCAGCTGCCACAGAGGCAGCAGTTCCACAAGTGGAATGTGCCGTGAGGCCCTGTGGTGGTTGTTTCTCAGCTAACTGCAACAGACTTGGATGCATGAAACTATCCAGCGGCAACTGATCTGTGAGGCAAGCCTGCCCTTCCCAACCTCAACATAAGTGATAAACAGCTGTGAGTGGGAATCCTGATGTCCTTAAGTACGACTGATATAGTAGCTGAGGGACCTCTTTACATCCAAACTATGAAGCTTCAATTCCCTGAACTGGACTTGACTGCAAGAATACAGGAAGGGTGATGTATTGGTTCACATGAAACTCAGATACCACCTTGGAAGAAATTTCCTGTTGGTCCTAAGGACCACCTTGTCCTTATGGAAGATGATGTAATTAGCATCAGTGCAGAGAGCTTGGAACTGCACTCTCCTTGCTGAAGTAACTGCCACCAGAAAACAGTTTTCTAAGTGATATATTTCAGATCAGCCATAGCCATTGGCTCAAAGGGAGGTTCCATGAGTTTGGCTGTGCACAAATTCAGGTCCCTAGGAGGGACTGGTTCCTAATAGGAGGAAACAGATGAGCCAAGCCTTTGAAAAAAAACTTTCTCTGAGCACCTGCAGACAAGTAGGCAGATACTGCTCCTAAATGAACCATGAGGGTTGCAGACCTCAGGCCTAAAGGCATGTGGGTGTACAAGGTAGTCAAGCAGTGTAGGTAAGCTTGCCTAAGAGGACCGATGTGCTTAGACTTGCACCAGATGGAACATCTTTCCACTTTGAAGCATAAGTCTTTCTGGTTGAAGTTTTTCTGGAAATGTTCAGGACCTTAAGGACTTCTTTTGACAATTTAAATTCAGAAAATTTGAACTGCTCAAGAACCAGGCCTTCACGTGAAGGGTCTTGAGGTTCGAAATACTATCTGACCATGAACAGCTGTCAGGAGATTGTATCTCTGAGGAAGGCAGAATGGTTGCTTGGTGGACAGGGTCGTAGCAGAGGATACCATGGCTGCCTGGCTCAGTCTGGAGCAACCAGGATCATGGTTGCAGACTGACTCTGAGCTTGTGAAGGACTCTCAGCAGTGGAAATGGTGGAAAAGCATACAGGAATTTCCCTGTCAATCCAGGGCTATTGCTTCCAATGGCAAATATGCACAATGAAGGGGCCTGCAAGAGGAAATTGGTGGTTCTCTTTTGAGACAAACAGATCTCTTTCTGGATTTCCCCAACATCTGAAAACTGTGTTCAATACTTGCTTGTTTAAAGCCCATTCGTGATGTTCCTGAATGATTCTGCAGAGTGAATCTGTCAGCGTATTGTCTCCTTGCCTGGGAGGCAAGTGGCAGACAGATGCCCCTCAGGGGTATGCCAGGACCAGACTTTATAGGCTTCTGTGCACAGTCTTGAGGATCTTGTACCCTCTTGCTTGTTGATGTACCACATGCGGTTGTGTTGTCTGTCCTGACCTGGAATGACTGACCCCTCAACTGAGGAGCAAAGGCCTTTAGGACAAGAGGGACCACTCTCAAATCCAAGAGATTAATATGCAACTTGGATTCCTGAGGGGACCAACTGCCACTGAATGTGTGGTCATCTGTGCGTGCACCCCACCCTAGGAAGGAGGGAGGCATCTGTTGTTAGGACTACAGTGTGGTGCTGTTGCTGAAAAGGATGCCCTTGCCTGAGGTTGTCCCTTTCTTTCTGCCACTGCAGAGCCACTAACAGAGTTCTTGTAAGTGGCACAAGCTCTGAAATGTGATCCTTCTTTTGGACCAATGGGATCGCAGGTGGTTTTGAATATCTCTCATCTGAAACCTGGAGCCTGATACTACTGCGGCAGTTGGGGCAATGTGTCCCAGTAATGCTAGGAACCGCCTTGCAATCCTGGGCTGACCAGGCAAAGGAGGTTTGCCAGGGTTTTGTAAGTTTGCCACCCTCTCCTGGGGAGAAATTCCTTGCCCTGGACAGTATCCAGTTCTGCACCAATTAATTCCTGTGACTGAACTGGTTCCATCTGAGACTTTTGAGTATTAATGAGGAAGCCCAGAGACTCCAGGGTACTTTGGGTGACTCTGATGGAGTCCTTTACCTGCTCGTATGACTCCCTATGACTAACCAGTCATCCAGACAAGGAAATACAGTGATTCCTTGCCTCCTGAGGTAGGCTGCCACCACTAACAGACACTCTGTGAATACTCTTGGGACAGATGTGAGCCCAAAGGGAAGCACTGAAAATCAGTAGTGCCCTGAGGGCAGAATGAACCTTAAGTACTTTCTGTGGCAAGGCCTGATTGGAAAGTGAAAATAGGCATCTTTCGGATCCAGAGATACCAGCCAGTTTCTTTCTTTAGGGAATGAATAATGATGGCAAGTGTTACCATACTGAACTTGGGCTTTGCCAAGTGTTTGTTCAGGAATCTTGAGGTCTAGGATTGGCGCCAATCCCTATTCTTCTTTTTGGTTAGGAAGTATCTGGAGTACTTGCCCTTCCCCTTTGGAAGACAGGGACTGGCTTTATTGCTCTGGTTTGCAGAAGCTCTTTACCTCAATTCCAGCAAATTGTCTCTGCAGGAGCTGCAGGTCAGAAAACTGCGGCCCTGTAATTTTGGAAGCTGTTTGAACTGTAGACAGAGACCATGACTCACTAACCTCCAGAACCCACTTGTCTGTGGTGATGTTTTCCTAGTCCTGGAAGTAGTGAGCCAGCCTGCCCCTACTGGAAGAGGAGTGGCAGCCTGTTTTGTGCAGTCAGGGGTTCTGTCTAGGCTGGGGTCTAGGAGCTTGGTTGAACCAGCTCGCAAACAAGGCCTCCTGCCCCTGCAGTAGCCTCTGACCAGTATAATCTATAGGCATGGAAGCTGGAGCATAAGCACTAGGATAATTTCCCTACCCTACCTCCCTTCTCATGGATCTAAAAGAAGTGGAGGCTCTTTCTCTTGGAGTTACTCTTATAGGTGGTTTTGTACTCTTCCACCTGCTTCCATGTATGCCACAGTCTTGTCACTAAAAGGGAACTGTTTTCCACAAGGAAAATCCATGGCCTTTAACTGAGTGTCTGGGGCTGAGCCAGGCAAACCTCCTCAGAGACACTGATGTGGCCAACAGCTCGGATGCAGTATAATTTGCATCCACAGCCATGTGAAATTGGTATTTTAAGCAGCAGCCAATGCCGTCCTGGCTATGTCAGCCAAATCATGTGCCACACTGCCTTTACTCTATCAGCTAATGCTAATACATAGTTCAAAGGGCTTTCTGATGCAGCATATGCCATATAAGCTGCCTATCAGAAGAGAAGGGAACAGGCTAAATAACCCTTCTTCCCCATTGTGTCAATTTTCCTTGAGTCTTTATACGGAGGATATGATGGAGGGACTTTAGTTTATCACAGGCAGCAGCCTGTACCACACCCTCATTGTTTGGATAAGAATACAAATAATCAGCAGCAGACCCATCAACTTGATATTTTTCCTCAACCTTTTGTCCACTCCAGGGACAGAGGAAGGTGTCTGTAGAACGTTTAAAGTGGCTTTTTTAAGAGAATTATGGATAGGAAGGAACACTCTTTTAGTGGGAACGACCCATCATATATAAAGTTTGCCTCCTCCTCCTCATCTTCCATAGACTCCTGAGAGGGAGGCCCAAAGTATCAGCCATCTGTCTGACAAAGGAAAAGTGGGATGAAAAATCATCATGCCTGAAGAGGGTACCAAAATCTTGTTCTGGGGATACCTTAGGCTCAATGGGTTCCCCAAATCTGGATCCTCCTCCACCAAAGTAAACTTTCTGACCTTGGTCTGTGGGAACTGGTGGTGGGATTTGAACCAGTGAACCCAGAATAGAACCTACAGTTTGTAAGGCCTGAATGACCTGCAGGGCTTTAGCAATGTCATCAGCTGAGGGCATTTTGTTTTTGTCTGCTGGGAGCTCCCTTGCTTCTTCAGTGGCAGGCACAGCGACATGCTTTTCTTTATGTTTCTTTGTAACAGGTACAGATTCTGCAGCCTGCTCAGAAGGTATTTTATATTTACTGTGTTCAGACCCCTTCTCTGTACTTTTGGGGTCTGAAGAATCTTTGAAGGGCTCTCCTTTGTTTTGGGTGAGAAGAAGAAGAGGCCTCTTCAGGGTGCTTAGAGTGACACTGAGGTGGGAGCAGAAGCCATTTCCTCTAACCTTTTGGCCCTTTCTTAATGGTTTTAGAACAAAATGTACTGCACACTTCACAGTTCGAGAAAAAATATGACTGGGACCCAGGCACTCAAACATAAATCGTGGCGATCCGCCTTAGCTAATATTTGAAAACACTTTATACAGTTTTAAAACCTGCAGGTCCCGTCCTCTTTTTAGGTCTTCCTGACATGCCAAATGTCAGTACACAAAAGAAACTTCCAAAGGGGATTATATATACAATCAAGGGTCGATTTCTGAGGAGAAAAGGAACCACGATTAAATAAAAACTACTTTATTTTGTAACAAACGCGATCGGATCCTGACAAAAGGGAACCAAGCGGAAATAAAGTAAATCGCTCCTAAATAAATGAAAATAAGGAACTTTAAAAGCGAAATTTCTAATAAAGTGGCGGATAAAACCGCTATAAGAGAAGGCCTTGGTTCCTGGGAACCGCAAGGAACCAAGAAATAAAACCCAAATAACTAAATGTTAACAAAAAGTTACTAAAGGCAGAGAAATAAATAAAATAGTGAAATAACACTTTTATGTTTTTGCTATCTGTTTATCCCCCTCCTACACCACGCCTGCTCCTTTCATCAGGGCTCCACAATGCAACTGCAGGCTGTGCCAGAGGACAGAAACCATCCACTCCCACAGGTGCCCGCTCCATGAACCTCAAACCCTCGGATTGGCCCCAGTGTGGGGAGGAGGAGTCCCCCTTTCCCTTCTTACCATAAGCGGAATGGGCACACACTGCAGACTTCTCCTCGATCTTTCCGATCGCCAGTGCTGGGGACCAGTCTTCAGGAGCTGACGAGGGGTTTTCACATTTTCTGGTCTCAACCCCTGCAGGCGACACGGGGAGGGCCCAAGGAGATGAAGGCACGCTGAGATGTGCCTTGGCTGAAGTCTGCCCTCCCTGAGACTACTACTTCCTGAGCTGCACCTCCACCCATGGCCACCCAGGCAGAGGTATAGCAGTGAGGAATGCAGCCCTCCTCCTGGGTAAGGAGGTGGCCTCCAGGGGCCAGATCCTTCCTCCACCCCTGGACAGCCCTCCAGCAGACCAGGCTTGCTACCAAACCCGGTCGCTGGTATCGCGAAGCGAAGCGCCATTGTGCAGACGAGCCGTGAAATAACACTTTTTGACAGAAATAAACAAACTTGCAGTGAAGTTGCTGAGGGAAGCTCTTGGGGCATCTAGTTGTCTGAATGGAGAAAATAAATCCGACTGTTAGATGGAACACAGTCCACCTAGAGGCAGCAGTTTGAATTTAGCATTCTAGTTCCATTGTTTGCATACATTCCACATTGTATCGCGACAGCTCGGGGCAGTCAGAGATTCTGGGCTGACTGCATATGTGTAATCATACTGGGAGATTCCTGGGGTTTGAAAGCTACATTCTGCATTGTGTGGGGATGCAAAAAGTCCAACTCGGGGCAGTCCCATCTGACGAATATATCTTCTGCCACTGAGGCCAGAAGTTCCCACTCATGGGCTCTGGACTGAGACCGCTTAGACTGTCCGCCAGGATGTTTTGGTCACGGGAACATGGATAGCCGAGAGCTCCAGGCTGTGCTCAATGGCCCAGTACCAGACTCTCACTGCTTCCCTGCAGGGGATAAGAATGAGTCCCCCTGTTTGTTTATGTAATAAACTATGCACATGTTGTCCATCTTAATCAATTGCGGACCCTGGGAGAACTGAGTCTGGAAGGCCTGCAGGGCACAGAAGACAGCTTGCATTTCTATGACATTGGTGTGGAGTTCCCCTCCACCTCAGTGCCGTCCCTTGAGTTTGATGGACTACTAGGTGAGCACCCAACCCGATATTCGAGGCACCTGTCGTAAGGACCTTCTGAGGGGAGGAATATAAAAGGAACCCCACAAAACAGATTGCTGGGCTCCAGGCACCACAACAGTACCTTCTTGACTGGATCGGAGACCATAACCTGTTGATCCAGGGTGTTCATGCATTGGTCCCATTGGACCTGCAGCATCCATTGAGAGGGATCCTCATGTGCAGTCTAGCCAGAGGAACTGTGGCAACAGCTGTGGCCATGAGACCCAGAAGCCAGAGAAAACCCTCGTGGGGACAGGACGGCTGGAGTAAAGATGACAGGCTTAGACCATCAGACACACTGCCCTGTCTGTGAGCAAGAAGGCCACCCTGAGCCACGCTCAACACTGCCCCATGTACTGCAGATGTTGGCAGGTGTCAGAAATTGCTTCGCATGTTTATAGTGATGTCCAAAGCCTGGAACAGGCTGCAGGTATGAGCCAGAGTTTGAAGGAGATGTTCCCTAGACAGGGCAGCAGGTAGCCAATTGTCCAGGTATGGGAACACATAGAATCCCTGCCGTCTCAAGGCAGCTGTCACCACCACCAGACATTTGGTGAAGATCCTGGGGGCTGAGGACAAACCAAAAGGCAGAGCTCTGAACTGGTAGTGTGCTCCCTGGAAGAAGAAATGGAGGAAGCGCTGGTGAGAGGCAAAAGTCTTGATATGCAAGTAGGTATTGTGCATATCCAGAGAGCAGATCCAGCCCCTGGTGTAGCAGGGCAGCAAACCCTAAAGGGTGACCATCCTGAACCATTTGTACTCCATAAATAGGTTCAGCTTCGCTCAAGTCAGGATGGATCGAAAGTCTCCCGTGTGCTTGGGGACCAGGAAGAAGTGGGAATAGACCCCCTGCCCTGCTGAAAATGTGGGACTGGCTCTATGGCCTTTTTAAAGTAAGGCCTGAATTTCCTCCCAAAAGAGGGGGATGCGTCTGGAGGCATAAGGATCCTGTGGAATATGGCCACGCCTATGAATTCTAAAGTGTGGCCATGTTCAATGAGCTGCAGCACCCAGTTCTCTGCAGTTATCTCCCACCACCTGTCCAGATGGAGAGAAGCAACCCCTACAACCGCCTCGGATCTGCGACTGGAGGGAGGGTCTAGCAAGGTGTCAGGAGGTGGGAGCAGTCACTGGTTGGGCTACTGCAGCTCCTTGTGTGCTATTGGTGGTGGCAGGAGAGGAAGGGCTGCCACCTTTTGCTTGTCCTGGGCTTTCAGAGGGCACGGGCCTGCCTGTGGGAGGAGCGATGAAAAGGAGCTTGCTGCCCCAACTTTGACTTGGTATGATATGTGGTGTGGAGGGATTTGAGAGCCTGTCTGGAGGTTGAGATGATATGCTGAACATCTCCCCAAAAGTTTGAAACCTCTGAAAGAGGTGTCCATTATATTAGACTGGACGTCCTGAGCAAAGCCTAAGACCCTTAGCTAGCAGTGACATCTCATACAAATGTCTACGGCTGCTGCACGACCAAAGGCATCTACCGCATCATAGACAGCCCTAAGGACCTGGTACAGACATCCAAGCCAGTCTTGAAGGTCTGGAGGGCCTGCTGCTTACAGGGTCATCTGGCATTGCTAGAACCACCCACATCCCTAGCCTGGTCCCAGAGGAGGTTTTGATACTGCACCATGTGGGCCAAGTAACTGATGGCCTGAATGGCCAGGGTGGCCGAGGTGAAAGCACACTTGCCCATTTGATCAAGCTGGTGAGACTCCCTGTCCAGCGGGGAGGGAGCAGAGGTGTTTAGGCCTCTTAGTTTGGTCGTGTGCTGCATTAATGATGACTGAATCAGCCTTGTGCTGTTCACCAAAATATGGTTTACCACTGGCGTGGTAAAATCTATCTGCTTTTTGGACACCATGGGATCATGTTAGGGCGGCTCCAGGAAGCCGGGTGACATCTAATAGGCATCTAAGATTGGAGGTACCACTAAAGGAGGGTGTCAGGCTGCCATAGGTAAACTGCTAACTAACGCCTCTCTAGGCCCTGTTTTTCTGTCTCCCACCCACATTGGCTTGAATATGCCTCATAAGGGCCAACGAAAGTGGAAGATCCGGGGGATTTGGGGACGTTACTTAGAGAGCCTCCAAGAGTCTGGACCTAGAGAGGAAGACTCACTGCTTACACACTGCCTGCATCATTATCCCAACTACCATCATGCGAGGAACACTGTGACCTGATGAACAGAGGCAAGGGAAAGGGATCCAAAGGAGGCCCTGGGGTTTAGCTGGGGCCAGTCCTCCTGGGATAGGAACCTATGTCTGTATAAAAGACCACAGAGTCGAGAGCAGGTCTTGGTAATCAAAGGGATAGGCACCAGTCCCACAGGTGTTAGGTAATTGTAGACCGCACAGGTCCCAGAGGCGCCTGGTATGGGTAACATGGCACTGGTCTTGCAGGCATGGGATGGGGTGGGTAGGTGTCGGAGTCCCTATGGAGTTAGTCTAAGGCACCAATTATCTCTCTGTGCTGTTCCCAGGTAACTGGCCTGAGAGCCCATGTATCCAGGTAACTGCTGCAGGAGTGGAAGAGATCTGGGAAGGAACAGAGACACAGAGTCTCTGACGCTCTACCTGGGCTACATGACTGCACAGTGGACCTTGCCTAAAGGAAGGGCCTGGCAGGACCACCCAAACGGGTCATCCTACATTAGAGGAATGATCCTTTGGTACCCATGTAGGGATTTCTCCAGGTGGGGTGAGCGATGCTATACACTCCTGTAGAGTCAATCAAGCTTAGTGACACTGGAGGAAAGAACTACCTCTGCAACAGGATGTAGTACAATCCAGGTGTTGGTACTGCTTCTGACACCATGAATGATGTTGGGAGGACCCGACACCGCGACTGGCACAGGCCTGCTCACACTGCAAACCATACCAGGAGTCGGGCGGTGTCAGGCCATGACAACGAGTGAGACATACACATAGCTTCAGTCTCACCACCAGGGATGTCTGCTGACCAGGGCAGACTGATGAGGCTTGCAGCTGGTCATCCAGAAGGAGGCGGCTGTCTACCAGACCCACCCAACAGGGCCTCTTGCCTTGGCAGGGTGAAGTCGAGGAGGGCCCTGTGCTTCCATGGAATAAGAGTTTCCTGGAAGGGCCCAGGAGAAATACTAGAGACCTTACCATGGCCTCATGAGTGTGATGTCAAGGCTGGGGTTGCAGACCCCACTTCATCGCTGAATTTCCAGTGTGTGGGGGGTCCACTGTGAAACAGGTGCCATACTCATCTGTGCTGTGAGCTGGGCCAAGGCAGGCCATATAGGAATGTCAGTCCGTCGTTGCCATCCGTTGCTAGGGCACGGGTGAATAACTGGGGCACATGGACTGTTTTAACTGCTCTGCCCCCTTCTTGATACATAAGCACAAGTATTAAACACTCCAGGTTACCAAATAAGTAACTGCTGGCTCCAAGTTCTGCAAAAAAGGCAATTCTTCTATTCAAGCATAAAGGTAGAACACCAAGCTTATTACTTAATACTTGTGCGTGTGTATTGACTTCTGGAGGTCATCCAAACCTCATTTAAAGCACCCTGAACATTCCCTGAGATGCACCTGTTTTTCTTGGGTTTGGTCTACCCCTTCTTGTCAGGTTTTGACAGCACAGAAAAAAATTATAAACAGAGAAAGAATGGCATTGAGAACTTTAGAGTGGTGACACAGTTAGAAAGGTGCTGCTGCTCCACAGTGCTGCTGTGACAACAGGAAGAACAGAAATGAAAATTACGTACCTACCGTAATTATGATCTTTCTGTGTATCTTCACCATTCATCACTGTTGGGTATCTGCGGAAGCCAGGACCCACTTAGGAGCCTTTTTCTTTTAAAAAGGTGGTAGTCGATGTACCGTCAGAGCGCCCTCGGCGACGCACTGTGTGGCGCTGCGTGGGTTGGCTGCTTAGGCTGTGTCGACTCTGCCTACCTGCCTTCTGAGTCACGGAGAGGTAAGAGGAAGGAGAGGGGTGGGACAAGGAAGTCCAAGGGACAGAAAAAGAAAAGGTAATGAACCAAAGAAAAAATTACTCACCTTAGTAATTGCTTTTCTTCTCATGGAGTCTTGCTATACTATAACAATAGCAGTCAGCCACTGCAGCTGAACTGCCCGAGAGGAAGGAGTTAACCCAGAAGATCTGAGTTCTACAGCGAGGGCGCTGTGCCCAAAGTTATCTGGCAGTTTCAAATGAAACTGTCAGATCTTCTTAAGCTAACATCAAAGGACGGAAAGTCTGTGTGGAAAAACTACACTAGCCCATGGCTACCTACTAGTAGTAATAACAACAATATAAAGAACAAAGAAACACTCAGAGCCATAATAACAAAAATTGATGGTATTATGGTTCGTTTCTACCACCCTGACAAGCACATATGAACCCCCCTTCCCCAAAGACTCAAGTCCAGGAAGGGGCAATATAAATAACCTAAATGAAACAATCTAGATCCTAACCCAAAGGAAAAGAGGGTAAGGGAAAACTACAATGGCATGACACAGTGCTTGCACAATTCGCCACCCTACCCAAGTAGAAGTTCTAGAGGGGTAGGAGGGAGGGTGGTTATAATATAGCAAGACTCCATGAGAAGAAAAGCAATTACTAAGGTGAGTAATTTTTCTTCAAACACCATGAAGTCTTGCTATATTATAACAATAACGAATACACAGCAGTACCTCCATGGAGGAGGTCAGAACCTACTTAGGAAATAGGCTCTGAAGCACAGCTGTGCCAAACCGAGCATCTCCCTGGACTGGACATCCAGGGAATAATGCTTGCAAAAGGTGTGAACTGTCTTCCAGGTAGCAGCTTGACAAATCTCCAGAATGGGATGTCTCTAGCAGCCGCTAGAGACCGAGCTGTACCCCCTGGTGAGTGGGCCCTCAATCCTGAGGGGTACTCTACCCAGTTTCTGATAACAGAATTGGATACAAGAAACAATCCACCTTGCAATTGTTCTCTTAGTGGCAGGTTTCCTTTGCCAACCCTCGCCATAGGTAAGAAAGAGTTGGAGGATTCGAACCTATGACCTCTGGTGCGCTCTAAATAGTAGCTTAAGGCTCTTTGACATCCAAGCTGTGCAGTCTCCTCTCACCTGAGGAAGAATGCTCAGTGAAAAATACTGGGAGAGAGATAGATTGATTCAGGTGGAAATCAGAAACCACCTTAGGCAAAAACTTTCTATTAGTCCTAAGGACTACCTTATCTCTGTGGAAAGAGATAAAATCTTCTTCCACTGACAGGGCCTGTAGCTCACTTATCGTCTGGCAGAGGTGATAGCTACTAGGAAAAGCAGTTTTCAAGTTAAATACTTGAGCTCTGCAGAAGACAGAGGCTCAAAGGGTTGCATTAACTGAGCAATGCAAATATTCAGGTCCCAGGCGGGAGCTGGTTCCCGAAAAGGAGGTTAGTATGAAGTAACCCTTTAAAAACTGGAGAACACCGGGTGAGAAGAAAGGAGGCAGGCTTCCTGCTGACACAAAAGCAGAGACAGCTGCCAGATGAACCTTCAGGGTAGCTGGTCTAAGGCCTAGGGAATTCAGATGGACCAAATAGTCCAGTAGAATGGGAAGATCAGCAGATTCCTGGATAATCTGCCTCTCAGAGCACCAGATGGAAAACCTCTTCCACTTAGAATTATAAGTGGCACTAGTGGAAGCTTCCTTGAAGCCTTTAAATATCCATGACACCGTGAGAAAGGTGTAAGTCAGCAAATTCTAGCTCCTCAAGAGCCAAGCCTTGAGAGGTGGAGGATTTGAGGTCCGGATACCACACTCTCCCTGTGCACAGGCCAGTAAGTCGTGGACTCTGGGCAGGCTCAGGGCAGGGTGGACTGCCAAGGACAGGAGCAGAGGGTACCAGGCTGTCTGGCCCAATCTGGGGCAATCAGAATCACTCTGCAAGGTTGAGATCTGATTTTACTAGTACCCTGAAAAGGAGGAGAGGAAGGGGAAGGCATACAGGAACTTCCTTTCCAGTCCAACAGAAAAGCGTCCAGAGGGACTGAGCCCAGAACTGGAGGCCTGCAACAGAAAAGAGGAAGTTGGTGGTTGTCTGGGGCTGCGAAAAGATCTATCTGAGGAGTGCCCCATCTGGCAAAGACAGACCCCAGCACTTGTGGATTCAGAGCCCGTCGTGATGGCCTGAGAAATTCTGCTGAGGGCGTCCGCCAGGACATTGTCCTTCCTGGGAGATGAACCGCTATCAGGGAGGTGTTCAGGAGTAAGCCAGAGACCACAACTTCATTGCTTTGGTGCACAGGCTGAAGACCGAGTGCCCCTTGCTTGTTGATGTACCACATTGTGGTGGTATTGTCTGTCCTGACTTGAACCACTTTGTTCTGGACAGAATCTGAAAACACCGAGCTAAAAAGACAGCTCTGAGTTCCAAAAGACTGATGTGGAGCAGAGACTCCTGAGGAGACCATACCCCTGAATGGCAAGGTCGCCCAGGTGAGCCCCCCACCCTAACAGGGAGGCATCCGTGGTGAGGGGTGAGGGAGAGAGAATGGAATGAAGGAACCCCTGTCTTAAATTGCTCTGGACCTGCCACCAGTGGAGGGCTAGGATCAGAGTTTGAGTAACTGGGACCAACTTGGTAAGGGGTCCTTCCTTTGAGACCAATAGGCCCTCAAATGGAACTGAATGTCCCTCATCTGGAATCTTGCTCCCTGCACGACAGCTATGGAAGCAGCCATGTGCCGAGGAGTTGCAGAAAATGCCTTGCTGGTCGAGAGACCCGCAGGGGTAAAGGAGGATGTCAGGGCGATGAGTCTGTCCACCCTTTCGAGGAAGAAAAGCCCTGGCTAACCTTGTGTTCAATTCTCGCCTATGAAAGTTAGGACCTGAACTGGTTCCAGAACTGACTGGTAAGTTTAGCAGGGATCCCAGAGTGAGAAGCTGCTGGGTGACTTGCAAGTGAGTTTTACACGACCTGGAGACTGACCCACAATGAGCCAGTCGTCAGGTAGGGAAACACAGCAACCCTTGCCTCTTAAGTGAGCCACTACTACAGCGAGACATTTGTGAATACCCTTGGCGCAGAGGTAAGGCCGAAGGGCATTGCCCTGAACTGGTAGTGGCCTGAGGCAGTTCGAACCTGAGGTACTTTCGGTGAGAAGGCCTGATCAGAACATGAAAATAGGCATCCTTGAGGTCCAGGGAAGCTAGCCAGTCCCTGGCCTTAGGGAAGCAATATCATTTCCAGAGTCAACATTTTGAACTTTGGTTTCAACAGATGCTTGTTCAAGTATCTTAAATCTAGAATGGGCACGCCATTCTCCTGTCTTTTAGGGTAAGAGGTATCTTGAATAAAGCCCTTGCCCTGATGGCAAGGAGGAACCTTTCCACTGCTTTGCAGTCCAGCAGAGCAGAAACCTCTGCTTCCAAAGCAAGGGCTTCTGAAGAATTTGCAGGTGGAAAATGCCTGGCTCTCATCTTTGGAAAGTGTTTGAAGCTGAGAACCAGACCCTGGCCTATACCTCCAGAACCCATCTGTCCGTAGTTAGGGACAGCCAGTTCCGGCTGAAATAGGCCAACCTGCCCCACTGGTTCAGGAGAATCGGCCTGGACACCCCATCAGGGTGCCTGCTTAGCAGCAGCCTTAGGCTGAGGGGAGGAGGACGGTCCACTTGTGCCACGCTCTACCCCTGCCTCTGAAGAAACCCTTCTGCTAGACAGCAGAGGAGGCTTGAAATTGAAAGGCCTGGAAAAGGGCCTGCCCTTACCCTCTGGGAGCATGCCTTTGTGGCATGGCATGCTTCTCCTTAGCCTGGGCACTTTTGTAGGTAGTTCTGTATTCATCCATCTTTCATATAGTTTTCTGTTTGCTCCCCAAAAGGAAAATCCATAGCCTTTGACTGGGTATCTTGGGACAGATTAGTGCATCTGAGCCATGCCAACCTCAGGAAGCTACAAGTGGCCATGACCCTAGAAGAAACATCATTAACATCAACAGCAGTATGAAATTGAACTTTAGAGGCTTCAATGCCATCAGCAGCCACCTGTTCCAACTCACTAGCCAGCTGGCCATGGGCCTGCTTGGCTAACTGCAATACTGTGTCCCACCTAGATTTCTGATATCTAGCTACATAAGCCATATAATTTGCCTGCCTGAGTCCCAAAGAAGCTGCCATATACTGTTTCTTCTGCCATGGCATCAATCTTCCTGGAATCCTTATCAGGAGGATGTGAGGCCAGAGGAATATTAGCCTTGTCACAGGCTGCAGCTTGTACCACACCTACATGACTACACTGCTCAGTAAGGAAGTCTGTATCCGAGCCTGACAAAGTATACCTTCTGTCCATTTTTTTATCTACAGGAGGGACAGAATGAGGATTTTTTAAAATCTTTGTTGTTTGCTTCCTAAATGACTTATGCAAAGGAATAGACAACCTCCTAGACTCTGGAATATCCATCATTTCCACATAATCAGGCTCCTCTTGCTCATCCACAGCCTCCTCTAAAGGAAGCTGGAGGGTTTCTGCAACCTTTTGTAAAAATAAAGAAAGAAGGGACTCAGACAGAATAGGAGGAGATTCTAAAGGTCTGTCTGGAGAAATGTCGGTTCAATGGGCACGTCAGACCCCCAGCCACACATATATTGATCAAATTCCTCCTCCCCTCCTGTGGTTCATAAAAATCCTCAACTTCAAAATCCTGAACCACTGGGACTGAACGAACCAACCTTTTACCAGCTGTTGGTGGTTCTACAGATCCCTGAGACAGTGACTGGACAATCTGAATTGCTTTAGCTATCTCTGCAGCAGTTGGAGACACAATTTTGGACTCCAGACCTACTGATTTCCTTGTCTTTTTACTTGGGACTGGTTCCTCTGAACCAGCCTTCCTTTGCCAGAGGAAGTCTCGCCCTGGTCAGAGGCACTCCCTCTGGTCCAGTGGGTACTGGACCGGGCTGGCCATCCGGGTCAGCCGGACTTTTGGCCTCTCGTTCCCTGAGCCGGCCCAATCTCTTCTCCAGGGTGGCTGCAGGAAATTTTACACACCTGGCAGTCTGACAGGAGGTGGTCAGCCCCCAGACAATAAACACAAGTGGTGTGTGGGTCAGCCTTGGCAAAGCGTCCCCACAGACATCACAGTGTTGAAACCCAGTGGGCCGGTTTTCTTTGGGTTTCTCAGACATAATGCCAGCCTAACCAAAACTTGCCTTTTGATGGCAGTGCCAGGCAAGACACCCTTATCGGTTCCTAACCGTGTCACGGTATTTGAAAAAAGCGTTGATAATTCGTTTTTAGAACCGATAAGAACGGGAACCGCACTCTAAAACCCACTGTACACTTTTAAAATGCAGACAAAAACCAACCGATCGGTTCAAAACCGAACCGATAATTAATTTTCCACACAGACTTAAATTTTAGTACTTACGGTTACCAGATAGAGCTTTAAAACCGAAATGCGGTAAAAACAATAACTTTGCGGTTCAAATGAACGAAAAATACCAAGCAGAACGAGAATGAACCGAGCTGAAGGAGCTGATCTCCGGGCGACTGTTCAGTGAGCGGAGTAAAGAATCTGACAGTTTCATTTGAAACTGCCAGATGAAACTTTGGGCACAGCGCCCTCGGCTGTAGAACTCAGATCGTCTGGAGTTAACTCCTTCCTCTCCGGGCAGTTCAGCTGCAGTGGCTGACTGCTATTGTTATAATATAGCAAGACTTCATGGTGTTTGAAGGAGAAATAACGACTGAAAGGACAGCGAGGGAGAGAGAGACGGAAACTAAAGGGATTGGGAGGGCCCCAAACTCTGGAAAGGAAGAGGGAGGTAGGGTGGTAAAGAATTTAGGAAGACAGGGTAGAAGGTTAGTACATCCCAGACCTTGGTCCGTCTCCAGATTGTATAGGAACTGCAAGGAGTAGCCAAAGGCTTTCTGCCAGAATTCAAGGCACAGAATAGCTGGCAAACACTCCAGACAAGCAGAGTCGGCTATTCTGGAAGAAGGATAGGGCACAGAGAATAAACACCTCTCAGGAGAGATTATGGTGAAAAAAAAAAGGAGAAAACTTTTTTTTTTTTTTTTTTAAAATGAGGAGAAAAGGTTAGGCGGGAGCATGGGGGGGGAGAGAAAGAGGCAACTGACAACTTCCACCCCACAGGGGTGGAGCCAAAGCACTAGAGAAGGAGTGCCCCCTTGCTATCCACTCTCACTGAAACATTATCCCCTGTGTGTCCGCTTCACCCCACTCCTAAGGAGGAGAGGGAGATAGGCACAGAGAGGAGGATCAGAGACTGAGGCCGGGATGGAGGTGGGATCGAAGATGAATGGTGAAGATACAGAAAGATCATAATTACGGTGGGTAGGTAATTTTTCATATCTTATCTGTGTCAGTCTTCACTATTCATCACTGTTGAAATCTGCCAGAACAGGACCCATGAGGAGCCTTTTTTTTTCTTTAAAAGGTAGGCGGAGTCGACGTATCAGCGGAGCCGCGAGGCCGACGACTGCGTGGCGCCGTGGGTTGGCTGCTAGGCTGTGTCGACTCTGCTGCCTGCCAGTTCTGAGTCACCGGAGAGGTAAGAGGAAGGAGAGGGGTGGGACAAGAAGTCCAAGGGACAGAAAAAGGAAAAGGTAAATGAACCAAAAGGAGAAATAACGACTGAAAGGACAGCGAGGAGAGAGAGACGGAATTAAAGGGATTGGGAGGGCCCCAATCTCTGGAAAGGAAGAGGGAGGTAGGGTGGGTAAAGAATTTAGGAAGACAGGGTAGAAGGTTAATACATCCCAGACCTTGGTCCGTCTCCAGATTGTATAGGAACTGCAAGGAGTAGCCAAAGGCTTTCTGCCAGAATTCAAGGCACAGAATAGCTGGCAAACACTCCAGACAAGCAGAGTCGGCTATTCTGGAAGAAGGATAGGGCACAGAGAATAAACACCCTCTCAGGAGAGATTACTGGTGAAAAAAAAAAGGAGGAAAAACTTTTTTTTTTTTTTTTAAAGTGAGGAGAAAGGTTGGCAGGAGCATGGGGGAGAGAGAAGAGGCAACTGACAACTTCCACCCCACAGGGGTGGAGCCAAAGCACTAGAGAAGGAGTGCCCCTTGCTATCCACTCTCACTGAAACATTATCCCCTGTGTGTCGCTTCACCCTCCCTAAGGAGGAGAGGGAGATGGGCACAGAGAGGAGGGGACCCAGAGACTGAGGCCCGGGGGATGGAGGGTGGGATCGTGATGAATGGTGAAGATACACAGAAAGATCATAATTACGGTAGGTAGGTAATTTTCATATCTTATCTGTGTCAATCTTCACCATTCATCACTGTTAGTAATACCGACCCCCGAAGGAGTTTTCTTTACACCCTAAGGGATAAAATCCTTTAGCCCTGTGCTGGTGACACACTATGGGAACCTCAGGGCCTGGAGAGGCCGAGAGTGGGGCGAGTGAGACGGAGTCTCCCGGAGGGGAAGGAAGTTGCCCCGACAAGCACCGCCTCGCCACAGGAGAAGAGATAGGTTCCTGGTGGGCGGAGTTAATCACCCTACGCCGGGCCAAGGGTGACAAACTGAAAGACGAGCCATGCCATCCGCCTAGTGCAGATCACTGTCCCTACGACCCTGGTAGCTACCTCATTGGCATCACAGGATGCCCTCACTTGGTGCCTTGTTAGCCCAGGCCACGCGCAGAGAGTACAATGGCTTGTCTGGTTTGCTCCATATCAGGCAATGAGGCTAGGAGCTGACCCAGCCTGGACCACAAGAACCTGTCATGGGCTGCATACTGGGCCTGATGTGCAGAAACAGAAAGAAGTAACCGTGCCGAGTAGAAAGTCCTTCTACCCCAGAAGTCAAAATCCGAGGAATCTTGATCTGGGGGCCGGTCACAGTGAAGGGCAAAGCCCATCAGGAGTATCCAACTGCGCCAATCCAGACTGTGGATGAGGCAAGGAACCTGGAGACTCCGGGGTGTGCAATACCTCGGCTGAGATCCCTAGGGTCAGGAACCCGGAGAAGGGTCTCTGCCAGGAATGCAACGGTGCCTCCCGAAGGGAGCAGGCCAGGACGGCACCACAAGGGTGGCCTTGCCAAAATCGCCTATAAAGGCGCATGAGTGCTCAGGATTGCTGGCAGAGGAAGGAGTAGGTGCAAGTCCTCCAACATCCTCATGAGGAATCGCTGATACTCACAGAAATCAGCAGCTGGAGAGATGTGGACAGAAGTTTCTCTCCCAGAAGAGGGGATGAGGAGCTGGAGGGCACCGGCTGTTCAGTGGGTGGCTGCATGGGGGTAGGTTGAAAAACCTGGCTGTCCATCGCCTACTTGTAAGCAGGAACCAGCAGCCACCGCTCCTGAACTGCTCCCAGGAGAGAGGCCCGCTATGACCAAGGATGCCTGGGAGCGCAGGAGGTGTGGCACAGGGATGGGGACAGAGCCGAGAAGAGATAGCCGGTGACCTCCGCCTGGGCTAAGGAGGCGGACCGTGGGCACCCACTGAAGAAGGTGCCCGGAAGATCCCACAGCCGACAGCTGAACAACCATTTCGGTACTGCCTTAGCTGCGCCGGAAGAATCCCCTGTGACGGGGCCGTATAGGTCCAGAAGGATGGTCCCCTACCTCAAAGAATGTGACTCTCTCAAAGACACCGAGGAGGAAGAGCGGAGATCCGCACTCTGGCTTTCCCAGAGCCGGGTGGACCCCGAAAAGGCTGGCGTGCCGGCCCTTGGAGTCGAAAGAGCCCTCCTCCCGAGAGGGCCAGCTGAGTAGCTGGCATCTCTGGGCAGCTCCCAAGGGCTACCCAGGGCACAGTGCACCTCCCTCTGAGGTGTCCTGATCGGCCCCAAAGTTGGGCGATCTAGTCACACCACTGGTGGGGTACCACTACTGAGGGGTCAGTGAAACCACCAAGACCAGGTTGCAGAGCTATGGTGGCCTGCACCACTGCCTGCTGGTCAGCACCCTGACCCTAGTCTCGGTAGCCACCGATCCAACCTCAGAAGGGGTCTGACTCGGCTTGTCGAGGAGACTACTGGGCTACCCTCCTCAACAGCCAACCCCAAAGGGTCAGACTGTGCATCTGACTCAGATCTCGACTCCGCCTCCCGAGGAGGTAGAGTCTGAGGCCCTGTGCCAAACCGTAGGAGTGTGGCCACTGCCATCCTTGCCAACAGGCCCAGAAACCGGAGCTGTGCCCGAGCCGGTGCCAGTGCCCTCCGCAGCTCCGCGGACGGAACTGCAGGGGCACGGCTCCAGCCCGAACAAGAGCACCAGAGCTGGGACTAGACGTGGCGCCATCCGGGTCCCATGGCGCCGCCGGGCAGACATGGCACTGATGACGGCCCCGACGGCACCACTGGCGCTGACAACAGCACCCCAGCCCCGGCACCGCTCGCAGCACTGAGTGCAGGGGCGCCCCGACGACGCCGGGCGGGCTCGAGGCAGAGGACGGCGCCACGAATGGCACAGAGGGCAGGGCGGCGTCGAGGACAGCGCCGACGGAGGAATCAGAAGGCCCCATGGCGCCAAGCCCTAGGACATGGCACTGCGGCTCAACCTTGGCGCAGAGAATGGCGCCGAGGCAAAGATGGAAGAGGACGGCGACGTAGCATCTCCCAGGCACTGCTGGCGCCGCAACAGCTCCAATAGCGGCCATGGCACTTCGCGACAAGTTGGTGCCAACGACGACGACTCGAGGGCCCATGGTGCCGCTGAATGGCGCCGAGGGCCCACAACAGCGCTGAACGACGGCATCGAGGATGGCGCTGACCGGGCCTTGCAACCGCGGGTCCGACACCGGGGAGCCTTCACCTCGAAGGCGATTACCATGGTGGCGCCTCCGCCCGCCCCAGAAGGAGCAGGACAGGCCTCCTGCGCGCGGAAGAAGCCTCAGCAATGGTTAGGCTACTAGTAGCGAGGCTCCCTCCTCCTCGGTCCGTATAGAACCGGGAGGGACCCAGAGAAGGCCGAAGGCGTGGCTTGGCCCGGCGAGTGCGCATCTGACCCCGAAATTTGTGGAGCTCGCCCCACTTTCCATGCGCATTGCTCGATGATCTGGTGGTCCATGGAGAAACAGGTGTCGCACGAATCCATGTCCTGAAGCGGGCCAAGACACGAGAGACACCCGTCGTGCTGGTCGTAACGGAATACTTTTGGCCACAAGGGCACCATCGCATGGGGGCCGACCTGTCTTAAGATTTCTTGCTCTCCGACGAGACATGACCTTCGGAGAAAAATACACCAAAAATAGACTCGATGTCGCGAAAATATGAAAATAAGGAAAGATCTTACCGGCTGGCGTCGGTGATGGCAGAAACAGAACCTGGAGGAGAACCGTCGGACTTGACGGAAGGTAAAATTGTTAATTTAAGAACTGCGTAGCGAGCCTAGGCTCTTCACGGCTTCCACGAGGTAACCTCTATGGCGGGAGACAAAGAACTGGCAGGCAGGCAGAGTTGACACAGCCTAATGGCCAACCTGCGAGCAGCGCAGTGCTGCCGGCCTCGGGAGGCGGTGCCGACGGCACGTCGATTTCTCGCCTCACCTTTAAAAAAAAAGAAAAAAGGGCTTCCCGAGGGTGCTGACCTCCGCAGATACCCAACAGTGATGAATGGTGAAGATTGACACAGATAAGATCTGGTGCCAGTGGGATCTAGCGACGTTACTGACCAGGGCGCCATCAGTAACTAGTAACAAGGCTAGTAACCAATGTCAGTTCCTACCTGCAAAAAAATGTGCTACTGTGGGGTCCTAGTGCCTCTGGTCCCAGACCTAGAAGTGAAGTCAATGGTGAAGATTGATTTTGGAAGATACATAGAATGTGAAGGTAGATAAGGTTTGCTGGGCCTACCCAGTTTGCCCATTTTGTTTGTTAACTTTCATTTTTGCTGCAGACCATACTTGATCTATAGGTGCAATCTCTTCTCCCATTATCTTACCCTGTGATTCTCTTGTGCCCGCTCAAACATTTTGAACTCCACCACTGTTTTCACCCTACTACCTCCACTGGAAGGCTTCTCCAGGTACCCAACAAACTTTCTTTGAAACAGTACTTCCTCATATCCCTCCTCAATTTACCCCTCCAGCTTTATAGCTTTAAGATCATAGACATTAAGTAATGAAGGGAGAGGTGGTAACAGTCGGAGACTTCAAGCTGCCCAAGGTAGACTGGAGCACACCGGTCATGTCCTGTGCCAGGAGTAAAGTGATCTTAGAAGCACTGCAGAATGGGTTCCTGACTCAGGGTGTCACAGAACCCACCAGAGAAGGTGCTATCCTTGATCTGGTGCTCACAAGCAGGGAGCACGATATAAGACATAACCGTCAAGAAGCCCCTGTGTGGAAGTAACAATCACACATTGTGGTTCTGGCTGGATATGAGCAGGAAAACATCCCCACTAAGACTAGAATCCTAGATTTTAGGAGGGTGGACTTCAGAAAGATGGGTGAGTTGCTAAGGAAGTACCTGGCAAACATCAGGCGGATATGTGGGTTGTTGGCAGATAAGGACTGCCAGGCCCATCCAGTCTGCCCAGTTTCCTACCTTAATTGACAGCTGATGTCCCTATCTGGTAATCGGCTTTAGCCTCTTTTTCTCCAACTCTAGGATTCCCTTATGCCTATCCATGCATGTTCAAATTCTCCCACTACTTCCTGGGTACATTATTCCATGCATCCACCACCCTTTCTGGGAAAAAGAACTTCCTCACTTTTCCTCTCATCCTGCCTCTTCCAATCTCATATCGTGCCCCTCGTTCTTGTGCCCCTCCTATATTGAAAGGTGTCTCCCCTTGCACCTTGTTTATGCCGTTAAGATACTTGAAAGTTTCTATCATATCTCCCCATTCCTTGTTTCTTCCAGTGTATAAATATTAAAGTCTTTCAATCTCTCCCCATATGTCTTCTGGTGTAAGCCCTGCACCATCTTTGTCACCCTTCTGAACCGCCTCCACCCAGTCTATGTCCTTCCAAAGATGCGGTCTCAGAACTGTACATGGTATTCCAGATGAGGCCTCACCAGTGTTTTGTATAGTGGTATCACACCTCTCTTCTTTGGCTAGTGATGCCCTTCCTATGCACCCCAATATGCCACTGGCCTTCCCTACAGCCTTTGTACTCTGCTTGGTTACCTTTAAGTCATCTGAGATAATCCCCAAATCTCTTTCTTCCCTGGTGACTGTCAGTAACTCCCCCAAATCCTGTAGCTCTCCCCAGGGTTTCTGCGGCACAGGTGCATGCATGATTTTGCACTGCTTCGCTGAACCTTATTTGCCACTCTTCGGACCATTTTTCCAGTTTTCTAGGTCACCCTCATTCTCTCACCCCATCAGGAGTGTCTACCCTGTTGCAGATCTTGGTGTCATCTGCAAACAGGCAAACCTTCCTTCCAGCCCCTCCACAATGTTGCTAATGAAGACATTAAAAGGACTGGCCCCAGGACTGATCCCTGAGGTATCCACTGGTCACTCCCTTTCCACGGACTGGATCCCATTTACCACCACCCTCTGCTTTCTATCCTCTAACCAGTTTCTAACCCATTTTACCACTCTGTGTCCCATACTCAGGCTTCCCAACATTTCAACAGTCTATGTGGAATGGTGTTGAAGGCCTTGCTGAAATCAAGGTAGGAGACATCCACTGCTCCTCCCTGGTCCATCTCCTTCATCACCCAGTCAAAAAGTCTGTTATGACCGGCCCAGTGGTGCTGAGGGCTGAGGCACTGGATGCCTTACATCACACCACACCAACAACCCATGTTCGGGGAGCAAATGCGGTCGACAGGGGTGGAGAAGGATGCAGCATCCCCAGACAGCTCTCCTTCTCTGGGGTGGGGGGTCCTCCAGTTTTGGTGTTTGCCTGGCCCCTAGCCGTGGCTGGGGCTGGCACACCGTCGCTAATTACATGGGAGGCAGAGGCAGCTGTGGATGTGCTGTGGGCAGGCGTGTGCGCAGTATGTCCCCGATGGCATTCCGCTCCACTGCCTGTGGAAGTAAAATAGTGAAAAGATGGCGCCCTAATTATGCAGCTTGATGGCCGTCCACATGATCTCTGGCTCCGACCGTCGCCTGAACTGGATCTGTACAGGGTGGGGAGTTGAGGGGCTCCCTGCCACCCACTGTGGGGGTAAGCTGCAGGAGTTAAAGGCGAGAGTTTCTGGAGTCTGGGAAGATATGAGCGGCTGGAGTCCCACAATGATGCCATGACATGGGAGCAGATCAGGTAGGGCCAAAAGGAGTAAAAGTATAACCCCCAAAAAAGGTCTGTTAAATTTGTTTGATATAATCTTCCTGCACTGAATCCATGCTGCCTCGGTCCTGCGCCCAGTGGATTCCAAGTGTTCCACAATCTCTCCTTTAGCAATGTCTCCATTATTGTCCCTACTACTGAGGTGAGGCTGACCTGTAATTTGCTACCTCTTCCCTTCTACCACTTTTGTGTAGTGGGACCACGTGTGCCCTCCTCTAGTCCTCGGATGTGACTCACTAAACATGGCTACCAGTGTTGCTGCTAGCTCTATCCTTAGTTCCCCTCAGTATCTTGGGATGTATGTCATTTAGTCCTATTGCTTTGTCTACCTTTAGTTGGACTCTACCTTCTGTAAATGGACTGGTGTCCACCTCAGTCCCTACTTTGTTTTTGGTACCTAGCTGTGGCCCCTCCCTTTCCTCAGTGAATACCAACAGAAGTATCTGTTCAGCACTCGACATCTTTTCCTGATCCCCCACACACTCCCTCTGAGCTTAACAATCTCCCTCAGACTTCCTTATTTCACTGATGTACCTATAGAATGTTTTATCCCTCTCTTCACTGTCTTTGCCAATCTTTCCTCTGTTTGCACCTTTGTGCTCTTATCAGCTTTCCTGCCTCCTTCAGACAATTCAGGTACATCATCCTATCCTCCTTTCTTCTGTATCCGTTTATACATTCTGAATACTACCCTCTTGGTCTAACCTTCTCTGCTACCTCTGTTGAGAACCATAGTGGTTTCTTCCTTCTTTTTCCTTTGTTTATGAGCCTAATGCACTAGTTTGTCACCTCGCTATGGCTCCTTTATGCTTGCCCACTGCTCCTTAACCCCCCACCTGCCTCTTTCCTTTCCAGGGCTTATCTGACAGCCATTCCCATCCTAGTAAAGTCTGCCCTCCTGAAATCTAAAATCCTCACCTTTGTGTGGCTTTTGTGACCCTGTACCTGTGTTAAACCACACTGTGTGGTGGTTGCTGGCCCTGAGGTGACCATCCACCTGTACTTCTACGATTCTGTCCCCATTGGTCAGGACTAGATCCAGAATTGCCCTGTCCCTGGTGGGTTCTTTCACTAACTGCCTGAGGCTTGTCCCCTGCAGGGAGTCCAAGATGTCTCGGCTCCTGGCTATGGCCACTGCTGCAATGGACCAATCCACATCTGGCATACTGAAATCACCCAGCAGCAGCACCTCCTTTTGTTGCCAACTCATGTATTTCCTCCACCATCACCTTGTTCACCTCCTCCCTCTGAGATGGTCTATCATCAAAGACAGAAAAATGGTTGCCACAGAGGGCGTGTTAGGCAGGGGGAAGAACTCAAGGGCTAAAGTACCCAGCGAGTTTAGCACAGAGGTCGCCCAGACAGAAAGGGACAAGAGGTTAGCCTATAGGAAATTCAAGAGGACCAAGAGAAAGGAGGACAGCGAGGATTACCCAAGGATGGCTAGTAAGGCAGGTAAGGTAGTCTGGAAGGCTAAGGTTCATAAGGAACTGCAGATAACTGGGGAATTAAGAAAGAGGAGCAGACCTTTTTTGCTACATAAGTGAGAAAAGGGACAAGAAAGATGGGATTGTTGGGCTTCGAAAGGAGACAGATGGGTGTAGGAGAATGAGGGAAATGCAGAGGCACTGAACAACTACTTCTGTTCTGTCTTCACCAGGAGAAAGATGGACCGGTGCAAGCGGGGAGAAGGGCAGCAGGGGGAGGGAGTATGGATGTGGTGGCAGAGGGGGATAGGGTGAAGACAGGACTGCTAGCACTTAAGGTGGATAACTCACAGGCCCAGATGGCATACACCTATGGGTGCTGAGGGTGCTGGCAGAGCAGCTTGCAGAGTCACTGGCTGGCATGTTCAATAGTTCACTGGAGTCAGGCGTGGTACTGCAGGACTTGAAAATGGCATGTGGTGTCCCTCCACAAGAATGGTCCCGAGGATGACCCAGGAAATTAAAACTGGTCAGTCTGACCTCAATCGCATGCAAGCTCATAGAGACTATACTTAAGGAGAGGTTGATACAGTATTTAGAGAAGCCTGGTCTCCAGGATGCGAGGCAGCATAGGTTTATGGGAGGGAGGTCATGTCAGACAAATCTGATTGACTTGACTGGGTTACTAAGATAGTAGACAGGGGCCAAGCAGTGGACATCCTTTACCTGGACTTCAGCAATGCCTTTGACTCTGTACCCCACAGGAGGTTGCTAAGGAAGTTGGCCGATGTCAAGGTTGAGGAGAAGATGACCAGATGGGTAGAAAATTGGCTGAGGAACAGGATACAGAGGGTTGTGGTAGTCATGGGGAGAGTTATCTACCACCAGGAGGTCACCAGTGGGGTCCAGTGCTGGACTGGTGTTTTCAATGTCTTCGCCAGTTACACTGGTATGGCATTAAGGGCAAATTGTGCCTATTTGCAGATGAAACCAATCTCTGTGGGAGGGTGGACACAGCCAAGGGATACGCAACCTAAAGGAGGATCTAGAAAAACTTGAGAGGTGGTCTGGGATGGCAGTTTGGCTTCAATGCAAAGAAATGCACACTGGAGCCAAGAATCCCAGGATGGAGTACAGCCTAGGAGTGGTCTGGGTATCTGTAACAGAGGTGGAGAAGGATCTGGGAGTGATGATCACTAGCAACTTGAAGCACTTCACACAGTGCAGAGAGCAGCAGCAAAGGCAAATAAAATGTGGGGCTGCATTGTCAGGGGATCAGCAGTAGGTGAGAGGAGGTTATACTGTCCTTGTACAGGTCATTAGTGAGGCCTCATCTGGAGTGCAGAGTACAGTACTGGTGCCCACACCTCAAAAAGAACATTAACCTGCTGGAGACAGTCCAAAAGAGGGTAACAAAGATAATTATGGGCCAGCAGGGCAAAGCATATGAGGAGAGGTTGGGGTCCCTGAACATGTACTCCCTGGAGGAGAGGAGAGAGAGAGGGAGGACATGATTGTGACCTTCAGGAATTTAAAAGGATAAATAGGGTGGGTAAATGGGGTTTGTTTAGTTATGTGGCAACTGAAGCACAAGGGGACATTGTCTTAAGTTGGGGAGGGTTAGGAAGCATTTCTTCATAGAGAGGGTGATGGCCTGTTGGAATGCGCTGCGGAAGAGGTTGTCTCATTGAAGATGTGGGCAGCTTCAAGAGAGCTGGGACAGAGTTAAGGGTAAAGTAAGAGTCATGGGAGGGCAGATGGGAGGAATGGGGAGGAGATAGGGTCAGTAGTTTAGGCTGGTGACCCAGCAATATGAGCAGACTAGCTAGACCAAATAACCTTATTGTGCTGGCTTCTAAGTATGTTTGTATTAAGTTAGGCATTGAAACTGTGCAAAGGTCAAGTTAGTGGTCAGCTAATTAAGTGAATGCTGTAAGGCAGGAGATAGTTTAAGGAGCTAGACTAACACTGAAGCTGAAGTAGTAGTGCAGGTAGAGCAAATGAGGATTTAGCTTGTTAAAGTGCAAGTTATAGCCTAACAGGCTGTCTAGGTACCACAATTAAAAGCAGTTTTTATGGGATTATGTATTTATGTATTCACTCCAGAGCTGCCCCAACCAATGGGGCCACCTCCTTCCCATCCACTAATTTCACTAGTGCTTACTCCCCATTCTCACAACTCACCCCACTTTGATCTGTGGCAGGGTGCTTAAGCCCAGGGACACCCTTGGGATCTGCCCCAGCAGGAGACCGACCTGTACTTGCTGCACGTAGTTAACTTCATTTTAAATGGGACAGGATTAAGCATCCACAGACTTATCCTTTCCTAGGGTGTGGGATTGGCCACACCACTCACACACTGCCACCTCATGGAGGGGGTGGTAGGCTAATGGAAGTGCCACACACCTGGGACTGGCTGACAATCGCATGAAGTGCGTGGTGTGTCTCCACGTGAACGCATGACTGCATCACCTTTCTAACAGCCAAGGGAGGAAATGGGAACAATCAGGACAGGTGTATGAAGCCCTGCTCGCCGCTCCAACCTGTTCTATCGCCCTGGGGCCCTTCACAGAGGAAGTGGATCAGGACTACGGGAGGCCTCCAAAGCTCCACCGCAGGGGACAAGCCGTGGGGGCAGTGAAGTGGCAGGTAAATCTCAGGGAAATATGACAGCTGGTTGGAGAGCGAGCAGGGCTGAAGAGCCCTGTCTGTACCCTGGGAAAGAAAGAGCTCTATTGGGAAGGAGAAAAAGTCTCCCAGTAAGGTGAGCAGATAGACGCAGTAACATAGCCTGCAGACTAGACACCCTTTTCCCCCAGCTCTCATGTTGCGCATTGTCATGATTGAGTAATAACAGCTGCAGCTTTTGGCACCGGGCCACAGCCAGATTAGCTCGGCTTCCTGCTGGAGGTAGTCCTCATCGATTTGCTAATGAGCAAGATTTTTGGTCGATAGAATATGAAGTTATATATTCTGTCTTAAAACACTGATGTGCAGAAAACACTAAATAAATCTTTGTTGTTCATGATAAATGGCATTTCTTTAACACATCTTTGCTCTCTGGATTACAATATAATACATCAAACTAAAAAAAGAAAAAACAGAAATCCATCTAATGTACAGTACCCTCACTACTGAAACTCTCTCAAGACACAAGTACACTTGTCCTCCTGTATAAAGGACTCGTTATCGAAAATGTGCTACAGAGAACATTAGCAAGGATAAACAAACAGTAAAGTAAAAATACGATTGTAAACCCCTTGGACATTAGAGGCAGAGGTCAATAAACACTGGGATCTGCTGAGCTGCTGAACTCTGCCTTCAGAACGGCTGAGACACAGATGTAACTTACAGGCTCTGTGGGTTGCCATATTTACCTGGTTGATGTGCTTGCCTTCTCAACGGTGGACATGAGTCGAGCGAATGCATCCGTTACCGATTTGTTGTGCTGGCAGTTTCCAATTTAGCCGTGGGTCAGCTCCATACAGCTCCGGGTCCACCCTGCTGGTACAGAACACTGCATCAGTCCCAAGAAATGAATATGCCCCTTTAGCAGCTACACTTCAAGAATCAAAACCTTTAATAGAGCAAGATTTCTGTAAACATCTTGACAGGAAGAAGGCTGAATAATGGGTTGCAACAGGGTTTTAATGTCCAACATGGAGAATAATATTTTGAACCAGTAACTGATAAATGTTTAAATGCATGTGCATAATTGGATCCGAAAATGTACTGAGAAAGATGTTTATCAAAGTCTAAAATACCGAAAATACTGCTTACAAAATGCTGAAATGTTTTGCTACTTAACATGTTCCACCTTGTATATATTACAAAACATTACTTTTGTAGAGCTCAGAACAATACTGAAAAATCCAAATAAACCGATAATGTTCAGGACATTTATAAGAGTAAACAGCACTGTAACGCACTATTATGTGGCAGTTCTTTCAGAAGTGTCATCAGCTGTACTATTTATTGTCAAAACGTGTAGGAGAACAATACTGTTAAATGCTTTCTGCATCACTGTGAAGGGCTTCAATGAGATATGTACAGCTCACAGCATACTACATCTAACTTGTGACAAAATCTGACTAAAAATATCAAAGTATGAGTACTTTTGTGTTAAAAACTCCTTTTTCTGAGCATATTTAGGAGAGTATATACAAGCATATGAATTACCTACAGCTCTTAGTGAATTATTGTTTGAAAGTCAATTTGGCATCTTGGGTTCAATTAAAGCGAAGGGTCTAAAGTGAGGATCTTTATTAATTAGATATTCACTCCCCACTACACATCAATTTTATACCTGGATGACCCCTCCCCTTATTAACGAAGGGATAGGATCTGCACAAAAAGTTCTGTTCATCATTACCAGGATTAAGACTCAAGTGTACTACAGTGCTCTTGTAAAAGATTACTGTAAAAGAATATTGCATTCTCTATTGTCATTTTTAATTATCAGACATCACTGTTTTCTAGAGCACTTTTTCCTTTAATTCACCCTTCATCCTGATGTTTACAGAATCTATAGGCAGCAGCAAAAGACAAAACAAGTCTTACAGCAGACATTGTCCATCACTTTAAGTAGTTCTACATATTAGGCACTGCAACAGAAAGCTCTGAAAAGACCCCATTAAGGTGCCTACAGGAAATTGATAAATCATCATCTTGTGCACTGTTGTGCAATACTCCCTGGCAAACTTTAAAAAGAAAAAAAAAGAAATACTTTTTAGGGAATGGTTAATAATTTTGGTTCTGTGTATCTTTACACATTCGTTACTCAAGGTTCAGTCCTTGGCAGTCTGTACTGTTCTCCATTTTTCTAAATGACCTGCCTTTGCCTGTATCTCCTGCCAAATCCACATGCATGCAGATGACACGGTGCTCTTTTCCAGTGTTCTAGATGAAAAGCAAATCATAGCCTGATTTGGACACCATTTTGTTTTGGTTTGGACAATCAGTTTGGTTTGGCAGTTTTCTACACTAAACCACATTTTAAATAATGAACTTCAATTAACCTCATTTCATAGGCTGTCACTGATTAGCTACTTGCTATGTAAGGAAAGGCTAGGGAGGCTGGCTAAATGGCATGGTGGCAGTGCAAGAGGACTTGTGTGTGAGCCCCAGAGCGGCACACAAAAGACCATCTGGGGACTGAGCACATTGCAGAACTTGAGCATTTGCTTCCCGGGAGAATGAGTAAGAGTGTTGGCGTTCATACACCTATGTTGGCCAATCATACTACAGGGTTGATACTGGCTGAGAATATAGAGGAATGGTGCAGCTAAACACACCAGACTGTAGGGGAGGTGAAAAAAATAAAAATAATAAAAGGCCAGTGTGATGATGACAAAAATTAGGTCAATGGTTACTGTCCATTAGGTACTATTAGTCGGGGTCATGCAAATTGAAAATTTTTAACTGCAATATTAAACATATGGTTTGCCAGGGCGGCACCCTGGAACTGGAAAGAGAAGATAGGCTGTGGAGACAATGGACTCAGACTATGGGGGCAGAGGGACAGGTGCCTTTTCACTTGCGTGGCTCCTCCGTGGAGACTGGGAAGCGGCACAAGATGTCATGGGGTGATCAAATGATGTCCTGCCCCTTCAAACCCACCTAAGATCTGGTGTAGCAGAAGCAGGCTTACACAAAGCAACATCCTTAAAGAGAGAAAATAGATGGCAGGAAGATGGTCATTGCTCAACAGCAACCCAGATGTTCTCGTCTGCATGGATCTTGGATTAAGGGCACACAGCATTCTGCTGCAGAGGAAACTGCAGGAATGCTGAAAGGGCAGCAGCTGAGTCATATAAATGGGGTGGTAAATGGCAGACCAACAGTGCTGGTTAAAAGCCAAACCAGAGCAGAGATAAGCAGTCACACTGAAGGAGAAACAATAACTGAAGAAAAAATGCTTTTAAACTAAGATTTGCAGGAAACAGATGTACTGAGACCCTAAAATTCAGAGGTAGTTGCTTCTGCACTGCACCCCCTTTCTCCGGGTAATATGGCAGGAGGATCCGTGTCTGCTGCTGTGTTTGGACTATCAAAGGGACAACATGTAGAAGAAATAGAAATGCCAGCAGTAATAGTGATGAAAATGCACACTGGTCTTTTCATAGGACTCATTTCTTTGCTGGTCTATAGACTGCAGAAGACAGGGTAAACTCTTCCATATTATAACATACACAACCGGATGTGACTTGTCCCCAGTTAGACTCAGTGTGGATTCTGGAGTTTGCACATGAACTTTGGTCTCCATGTAGGAATGCTGCACGCTGGACCAGCCACTTTTGGCTTTATATTCTGAATAAATATTACAGACTTTATCCTATTCACCCCAAACTAAAGGCGAGTCACACTTCCTACAAATGGATTGGCTAGGAGCCAGGTGCACTGCAAAGGGTTGCCTCCATTCTTGGGGATGGAGAACTGTGCAGCCTGTCATTCACATGCCCGTCGGCTGACCAGGAGTAGCATTACACTTACTATAATTAGGTAATGTGATATTATAACTATTTTGTACTCCTTTCCATTGGAAACCTCTTGCCCAGGGACATGGTTGAACACAGCACTATTTATCTTAAACAACGTGTCTTGGTTATTAAAAAAAAAAAAAAAAACTGTGAAGGCTGCTGATTGCTCACCTTCCCAGCCATAGAAGAGCACAGCCATGGCAGCCCCATTATCGGGTTGGGAAACAAGGGGACAAAAATCCCAGCCCGCCCGGCCCAGCAGTTGGATTCCACTTGCAACACTGATGATCTGGGTTTGAGAATGGACCGGGAGTCAGAGCATGGCAGGGAAAAGGATTGAGCATCTTAGGGACTGCTCTCCTTCTTGGGGGAGTGGTGGTGTCCGGGCCCTCGTACCCCTAGCAGAGGCTGGGGTACCACCGCGACTGGCTCCATTATGATTGGGGCGGACGCTGGATGCTAGTGCATGTTCCCGCCTGCAGCAAAAGCATCACACATGACGCCCACTCCGGCCCACCACCCACTGCCTCCGATGTCTGCCGGGAGGGGGCCGCCCCGTGGCCCTGACCCGAGAAGCTGGCTTGCCAATGGTGTCCATTGGGAGGGAGCCCCCGTGGCCCCATCCAGGGGCAAGCCTGGGCATGAGCACAGTGGTCAGTGATAGGTCCGAGGACAAGGGGGACCCGAAAAAAATCTCACACAAAACAACTAGAGGTAAAGATAATCATAAAAATAAAACAAATGCAGGCCCTCAGGACAGTGATAGTGCTACCGCTCTTGATGCTGCCAATCAAAGTTCAGAAATAAGCTTGAGCCATCAGGTAAGGAGGACTGAGTGACCCAGAGGATGTGTTTGTCTTTGGGGATGGAAGACTATGATCCCCACAGTAACACTGCCACCTGGGTAACCAGAGCTGCTAGTGCAGGTGGAGGCACTGTGGGAGGAGATGTTAGTTGGACTCTGAGCGGCATGCTTACATGCTCGTGCTTAGAGCCTCTAGTGAGGTGACTTCCTATGGGACTGGGACCAAACATGAGAAAACACCTGAAGAATGCAGGATAATCTTGGGGCTCTGCCTCCTGCTATTGGCTGCCCTCTTGACCCCAGGCTCTCCTGCCTCCAGACAACCACTGGAGGTGGAGGTCGTAATCTGTCAGCAACTAGTCCATCGGGGGAAACCGTGGGGTTGGAAGAAGAGGGTAAGTGAAGAAATACGGTGGGTGGGGGATTCCATGGAGATGGGCCTCACCTGGAAGATGCAAGCCACAGCAGAGGGAGCATAAACCATAAATAAAAGAAACAAAAGTGAATCTTTGAGCTGCCAGTCCCAATTGGTGACAGGCAGATTTTATGCCAGCTTCCCAGGCTTGTGCCTGAGAGTGGGGCAAGAACATGGGCCAGCAGAAAGAAGCGTATACATGTTGGATGATGCTGTCCTCCTCAGTATACTAGGGCAGCAACTTCTGCTGTGATAATGCCATCTGGGAGACAACTGATGACAGTGCACAAGGAGGACGTAGAGAGATGGATGGCTAGAGGAGGTATGCAGTTTGTCAATGTATTCTTGAAACAAGACCAAAAGGAAAATAAAGGTAAGTGGGACCTGGCATATGATGCCACCTCAGCAGTTAATAAGCCTATCTGGGGCCAAAACAGACATCTGGTTTGCCCTCCTGAGCCAAGTCGGACTCTGCCAGGAGGTCAGGACCATGGCCCTGTATAGGCTGTCTGTGACCGAAGTCCTCCCGGATGGTGATCGGAGCCCCTACCAGGAGAAGATGTTCCCAGGAACCTGGAAACAAGTTGCCAAATGCCTGCAGATGTTTATTGTCTGGGGATGGTGGAGCATTTTTTAGGACTACAGCATAAAACAGAATTTGAAAACATATCTACATGGGAGGGTGTGTGTGAGACACGCAGTGGCGAAGAGATGGATATACTGGGATCACAGTCTTGTCATTGTGCTTGGATAGCTGACTCCACCTCTGGGTGGGTAAAACCACAGGGCGCCACAGCCAGATGCCTACTTGTAGGCACCGAGGACCAGGAGAGGAGTGCCCTGGACAGAAGCAGGAACATAAATAGAAAAATTAACATCACCACCTCCTCCTCTAAAATGACTAATTTGAACACAATTTCATTAAAATGAAACTGAAGCCTACATTGTTTATAAAAAATAAAATGTATACAGTTAATTCTGAAACTCAGGGGCCACCTACTGCCATTTTGTTTCTGAAAGTACATGGTAAAGAGACCATAAACTATCCTAATCTGCAGGATGAGCTATAAACTTTGTCACAAACAAACGTCTGGTATGCTGTACCACAAAGATTCCTATCAAGTTCTGCATCAATACAACATTGCAGAGTCTATGTAGCATTGTTTCTATACAAAAGTCACCAACATACACTATAAGTCAGTTAAAGCAGCAATTACACAGAACTGGGCAAAACATTTCATCCTTGTTTTTCATTGCAAAGATTCCAGGCATTCTCAGTTTTATTTGGTGGTAAAATGTCCTACTTCCACCAAAAATTTGAATTTCTTTATAAAGGTTTTAATTTAGTTTTTGTCAAGAAACAGAAAGATGGCTTCCACATCTGGCTTAAAATAGCACTTTAGAATCGCCACGATGGTCAGGACTGAAAATAAACAGTTTGTGGTGCTCAGCGGGAAAAGCAGGTTTGACATTATGCTAATATCTGTATCAACAGTACCTGAAAAACTAGCTTTTGGAAAAGCGTTTCGTTTCACTGCTTCAAGTCTATATTTTCATATAGGTGTACTTTTAATGCCCGTCTGATGCATATGCACTGCCTCTCAGAGTATGCAGGCCCCTCAGACAGGCAATGCAAAATCTGGCACTGGTAAGCTTTTCGATAAAATGATCAAATCTAAATCTCATTAATATCTGTTCAGAGTCGTGTGCCATATTGCCAGCTACAGCATAAAGTAACTAGTTTTACCTTGATTGTGACTCACAAGTGGTGAAAACAGAGCAGGATATAGATTTTTTCAGGAACCTTGATGGGGTCTACATGAAAACTGCTTGCAAACTATATTCTACATTATTCACCAACCAGTTAAAGAAATGAAACCAAGGAAACAGAACCACACCTTGAAGGAACACAAACCATGCCAAAAAGCATACAATGTAACTTTCCCACAAAGAAGTCCGTAATGTTGCAGATAATGTTTATGTTACATAAATCAAGGAACTTGGTCCATGTAGTTACTTTAATGGCATTCAGATAAAATGCAATGAGCTTCAGTCCTGTGGTTAATTCTCTACTAGTAGGAAAAGAATGAGTGGGCACAGTGGCTGCATTCCATACAAGCCAACAGAAGTTAAGCTAGTGTAAGAATCAACATGAGTCTTAGTAAACATTATGATTCTTCTGTCTTTTCAATTTATGACGGTTATTAAAAGTTTATTAGCAGTGTTCCAGCCTGCAGTGTTACAATATTACCTAGATCACACAGTTATTTGCTTTTAATACAGGCCATGTTTTCACTGATATTCAGTATTTGTGAACAGTAATATAAATTTAAGATAAAATGTGTACTACTGGTCAGTTCTGTAACAGCTGGCCAATGATAAAACTTTAAGGTTCTACTGATGCCAGAAGAAAAGCTTTGGAAATCTGAATATTTAGACACAACTGGACATGTACTATATTACATCTATATTTCTGTTCCCCATGTTCTTTATTACTGATGAACCACTGTGGCACAGAGGCATAGAAACATAGAAGCTGTGAAGCAGATAAGGACTGCAAGGCCCATCCAGTCTGCCATTTCTTTTCTACCTTATGAATGTGCCATTGGCCTTTGCTCTGTCAATGACCTATTTATTCATACTCATCTGTATTGCTCCCTTATGCCTATCCCATGCCTCTTTGAAGCCCTGCACTGTATTCATATCCACCTTCCTGAGGTAGGCCATTCCATGCATCCACCACCCTTTCTGTGAAAAGAACTTCCTCACATTACCCTTAATCAGCCTCCTCTAATCTCATGCCGTGTCCTCTTCTCCTGCTATTTTTCTTATATTGAAACATGTTAGACTCTTTCACCTTGTTAATGCCCTTAAGATGTTTGAATGTTTCATATATCACCTCTCTCCCTCCGTTGCTCTAGGGTATACATATTGAGCTCCATTAATCTGTCGCATATGTTTTTCTGATGCAGTCCCTGCACATTTGGTTGCCCTTCTCTGGACTGCCTCAATTTGGTTAATGTCCTGTGAAGGTGCGGCCTCCACTACTGCACGCAGTACCCAGATGGGGCCTAACCAGTGTCTTGTAAAGAGGATTATTACCCCCTCTTATGACTTGTGATACCCTACTAATACACCCCAACATCCCCTAGCCTTACCTACTGCTTTAGTGGTCTGCTTGGATGATTTCAGGTCATCTGTGATGATGATGCCCAAGTTTCTTTTTCCCTTGTGACTGCCAGCAACTCCTCCCAGCCTATAGGTGGCTTCAGGGTTTCTCTTCCCTATGTGCATGATCTTGCACTTCTTTGCTTAAACCCCAGTTGCCACTCTTCTGACCATTTTGCCAGTTTATCCAGATCTCTTCTCATTCCACCCACCCCATCTAGATCATCTACTCTGTTGCAGATCTTGGTGTCATCTACAAACAGAAAAATCTTACCTCCAGTCCATCTGCAATGTCACTGATGAAGATATTGAAGAGGACTGGCCCAGACTGATCCCTGAGGTACCCCACTTGTGATCTGCATCTCTTTGACTATACCGCTTACCACCACTCTGTTTTCTGCCCGGCCAACCAGTTTGCCACCCAGTTGACCAACTTGACCCACCCTGAGCCTGCCCAGCTTATTAATCAATCTTCTATGTGGAACAGTACTGAAAGCTTTGCTGAAGTCAAGGTAGGTGACATCAACTGCTCACCCTTGGTCCACCACTCTGGTTATTCAGTCAAAGAAATCTATGAGATTAGTTTGACAGGACCTTCCTGTTGTAAACCGATGCTGTATTGGATCCTGTGTTCTTATGGATTCCAGGTGTTGCACTGTCCTTTCCTTAAGGAATGCCTCCATAATCTTGCCCACTACTGGAGGTAAGACTGACTGGTCTGTAGTTCCCTGCCTCCTCCCTGCTACCACTCTTGTGGAGCGGGGATCACATGAGCCCTTCTCCAGTCTTCTGGGACCTCTCCTGTGCTCAGAGGCTCACTAAACAGTTCTGATAATGGCTCTGCTAGTTCCACCCCTTAGCTCCTTTAGTACCCTGGGATGTATGCCATCAGGTCCCATTGCCTTGTCCACCCTGAGCTTATCGAGCTCTTGTAGGACCCTTTCTTTTGTGAAGGGACTAGTGCACACCTCCCTCCCGTGTCCATGGTACTGAGCTGTGGGCCTGCCCTACCTTCTCTTCAGTAAATACTGAGCCGAAGTATCTATTTAGGATAAATGCTGTTACATGGTCCTCCTCCTCACACAATCCCTTATCCCCTTTAAATCTTAGCATACCCCCTCTGGACTTTCTCCTTTCACTAATGTATCTATAGAAAGTCTTGTCACCTTCTTTACTGTTACGTGCTAGTCTTTCCTCGGTTTGGGCCTTTGCCTGCCTTACTACCTTCCTTGCTTCCCTTAGGAAGTTTGGTATACCTCCCTATCTTCATCCCCTCGTTCCCTTATATTTCCTGAAGGCCAGCCTTTTGGCTCTGACCTTTTCTGCTACTGTTTTGAGAACCAAAGTGGTTTCCTTCTTCTTTGCACTTCCTTTTCTCTCTAACACAATGGGATGTTGCTTCAAGTATTGCATCCTTAATGCTTGTCCACTTTGTCTGTACCCCTTCGTCTGTATTTCTTTTTGCCAGGGCTAGCTTAACTCTGTTGGCCATCTTATCAAAGTCAGCTCCTCTGAAGTCCCATATTTTTGCATTGGAATGGGATGATTTAGTTCTAGTGGCAAACTGAACCATACCATATGACGGTCACTGGCCCTCAGGTGACCTTCTACCTGGAGATTTGTGATCCTTTCCTGTTAGTCAGTACTAGATCTAGGATAGCCCTGTCTCTTGTGGGTTGTTGTACCAGTGATGCTACTGTGACACTGGGAACTCAGGTTCGGACGACGGAAACCTGTTGGGGAGAATCAAACACCCCAAAGGATGCTTTCCTTCTACAGAGAGGGAGGTGAGCAGCAGGCCTGCAATATTGCCACCTCAGTGTCTATAGGTCGCAGTGTAGTCTAGAAACCTTTGCTGACGGCTCCAAAAGGGCTGGGGGAACCTAAAGAGGTAAAGACCGGTAGTGTGGCAGCATGATACCGACACCCTTGGACTTGACTGAAATGACTGCTTACCACCTTCTACATTGACAGATCAGATGGGGCACTGCTTCAATTCCTGATGGAATCCATCAAGTAGGTAAGGGAGGGACTCTGTGGACCCGAAGTCTGGTAAGTGACAGAGACAGAAAGGACGAGGCTGGGAGGTGGTCAGGCTGAGTAGAGCAGATCCGTGATGGGGATAAAGAATAAAAATAAAAAAAAAGTTTAACAGGAACTTTGCCTTTGGCAAGACCTTTGGATGGAACCTGTCCTTGCTACTTGTCTACACATGATGATACCATAATCCACTTTACAAAATGGCACTGGAAAATCCACAAACATGACTGGCTTAAGTATGTGCTTATGACCATGCGTTAAATCTGCATTAACACATGGTCAGGTGTTGAATCTCGCCCCCAAAAAAAAAAAACTACTTAGAGCTATTTTATAAGTGTAATAAACCCCTCCAGAGTGTGCACCATAGGATTTTAATGCACTTCCCAGAGGCGATAAGGACACCTGGCCTCTGGCCTTGTGCTCACTACACCCTAGGGCATGCATTAAAATTCTCTAATGCATACCCTGTCATGGCTTATTACTTACATTCTTGACATAAATCAGTTGTTGTGGAAACCATGTTAAAGTCACAAGAAGAGAAGTGTGATATCCCACTTAGACAAGCAGCAGAAGCAGATGGAGTTCCAAGGAACAAAGAGGTGCATATCCTTAGTAGCCTTCTTGTTCATATATTTGTATTTAGTCTAGTATAATTTGCACAGTACAGCATATCCTTTTGTTTTTGCACAACCTCTTTTGCCCACGTGTTTAATTTGGATGGTTATCACAGTTTGCCTTTTGACAGCCTAACCAGCAGGCCCACTTTTTACTACTTTGTTTTAAACTGCTCTAACTGCATTACATTCTCTGCTCTGTGTTGTACCTTTCCTCATGAACCTTGCTTCTTAGTTACTGGCCCAGGGTTTTACTTTTGTGAATTGTTTTTTGTACTGTTTCTTGTTTGTATTAATCCCCTGTTCACATTTGCGGGACATATTTGGAAATATATGGCATGCAGCTTAGTATGCTTGTCTAGTGAACATATTTAATAAATGATAAAGAATAAATGGAAGAGAAATACAGAAAGTACATGAAATATAAGCTCAATCGTATCCATGCAAACGCTTTTCTCCTCGGGTCATTAGATATCTGAAAATTTAAAATTCAGTGTCAAACTAGCTAACTATTCCACTGCCTAAGATCAGCCTGTGGACAGAGGAGAATATGGTAATTTTTTTTAATCGTTCTGTTGAGTAAGCAATAAGACACAACAGGATATGGGTTGTTGCCTTTTATAAAATGGATTTTAGTAGTAAATATCTAAAATAAATAACTAAAATGAGCAAATAAACTTAATAGTTTGAATATATTTTTATAGTTTGTCAAAAGTAGTTGTCAGCTGGCCTGGTGGCGCTGAGGGTTGAGGCGCTGGACGCCACACCTCACGTCATGCCAGCGACCTGGGTTCCGGGGGAGGGAGACGGATCGAATGTCCGTAAGACAGCTCTCCTCTCCTTGGGGAGGACACAGGGTCTTCCTGGTGCAGTAGAGACCCCGGTGGGAGCCGAGGTACTAGCTAGTGCAGGAACAAGAATCAGGGACGAGCGTGGCCGGGCGCCTATGGGTAGCCGTGTGCTGACGCCATTGCACAGCTGTGCTCGGGGATCTGATGACTGAAGGTAAGGCACCTCACATTTAGGAGATAACCACCAGGAGGAGGCGGAACCAGCCCGGAGGTGATCTGGGGTCGGGCCTGCCTAGGTCGCTCGGGGAGAGAGCCTGGGAGATCACGGGGTTCAGGCGGAGTTAGGGTTAGATCCAGTGGGCACTCCTGAAGGATGCCCTGGGGTCTGGATGTACAAATAGAATAAAAAAAAGTAGTTGTCATAAGTGTGCACTGGTACCCACATTTTGTATTTTGTGTTCAGCGACTGTCAATGATGATCTGGTTATCAGGTCAACTGAGAGGAACCAAGGAGAAGCAGGAAGCCCTTACAAAATAATGTTTTGGCGACAGCAAGAGCATATTACTCTCCTGAAACAGGAAGTAGGGATGGAGGAAGGCAGCATGATCTGCTGCAAGAGATTCTCTTGACGATCTACTGTTATGGTAAGTTCTTTCACAACTCTATTATCTTCATCGAGGAAGTGTCTTGCAGTAGGTCATTACATATAGGAATGAGTCCCCAGCAGTTGGGAGGCAAGTGGGAGGAGGCAAGAAATGTTGTGTGTTTAGGACAACAGTCCCTGAAGAGCAGCCCAGCTAAAGTCAGTTTGCTTTTTGGACGCTATGTTCAGGCAATAATGCTTAGTGAAGGTATGAACAGTGGGCCAAGTAGCAGCTTCACAAATATCAATGGCTGAGATGCCTCTAAAGCATGCCACCGAGGCAGCCATACCCCTTGTTAGACTTTATCACACCTGGGAGTAGTTTCTTGCATGTATTATAATAAAAGTAATGCAGTTGGCCAACCAAGTGGACAAGCACTGGATAGAAACAGGAATGCTCTCTTTTCCTGGGGCAGAAGAAACAAAAAGCTGGTCTGAACTACTTTAGGTTTAGTACGAAGGAGAGAATATCTTAACATTCTATGTACCTCAAAGTATGGAGCAGGGATTCTCCTGGATTAGCCGACTCCAGATAATACACCAGTAAGTGTATGGATTGATTCAACATAAATTCAGATACCATTTTTGGCAAAAATTTAGGATTAATACGAAAGAGACCCTATCCTTGTGAAAATTCAGATGAGGTTCCTTGCACATCAGTGCATGCAACTCAAAAATATGTCTACCTACGAATGAGCAACTAAAAAAAAAATAGTTTTCCAGGAGGGATAACGAGCTCATGAGGCTGCAGGTTCAAAAGGTTTTAATGTAAGTTTTTGAAGCACAACATTTAAGTCCCAAGGAGGACTGGGTCCTTATTAGGGGATAAAGATGAAGAATACCTTTTAAAAAGGTGTTCATGATCTGAAGTTCAGTCAGAGATTTATCATCCACAAAAACATGGAAGACAGAGACTGCTGATAAATGGACCTCGATGGAAGGGTATTTTAGACCACTCTCTGAAAGGGACAACAGATAGTCTAGCAAACTTTGGGGCAGACAGGCGTATGGGTCCAAATCATGATTCTTTGACCACAGGCAAAACCTCTCATTTCATTGAATAGGAGGAACAGGTAGAAGGCTTATGGGCCACCCAGAGAACCTCCGCCACTTGAGGGGAGACCCGAACTGGAGAGGACTATGTCCTCAGGAGCCAGGCATGAAGATGTAAGGAATGGAGGCTGGGATGAAGCAGAGTACTCCGCCTGAGTAAGAAGAGAGCAATTTGAGTAGAACCCTCTGAATGAGAGGGAATGCGTAAAGAAATCTTCCTGTCCAGGAACAAGATAATCGTCCAGCCATAAAGTTCCAGGACCTGGCTTTAGTGAGCAACAATGAGGCAGTTTGACGCTTTGTGGAAAGGTGAACAAGTCCACATCTGGTCAACCCCAGAGAGGCAGATGTTCTCCAGAATTTCCTGGAGGCTCTCCTATTTGTGTTTTTGAGTTTTGATCTGCTTAGTGCGTCCGCCAGGGTATTGTTGATGCCTGAGACATGTACTGCTATTAGGTGTATCCCCTTGGATTGCCCAATACCACACTTGCAAAACTTCCTACATAGAGGATAAGAATGGGTGCCCCTTGTTTGTTCAGGTAGTGAACTACCGTGGAACTGTCAGTTTGAACCTGGGAGGAGGGTCTCGAAAGCTTGTAGAGCATACAGGACTGCTCTAATTTCTACAATGTTGATAAGTAAGTGAGCTTCAGAGTTGTCCAGGATCCCAGTGTCTGAACCTTGCCCAGATGGGTGCCCCAACTTTGGGAGGAGGCATCCATAGTGAGAATTAGGCAAGGAATGGGAACCTGGAAAGGGACTCCACAGAGAAGATGATCCAGAGCCATCCACCATTGAAGTTCGTGAATGACTGGGGAAGAAATCAGGACAAGAGCCTCAAAATTGTTTGTTGTTGGTTCCATTGAACCACGAGAGTCCATTGAAGGACCTCATGTGAAGTCTGGCATGGGGAACGATATAAATGGTTGCCACCATATGCCCCAGAAGGCGGAGGCATTCCTGGGCTGAGACACACCGAGAAGAAGCCATCTGGGATGTCAAAGGATAAGTCTATCCACCCGTCCCCAAGAAGGAAGGCTAAACCCTGAGAGGTATTTAGAATGGCTCCTATATACTGAAGACTCTGTGTGAAATCCATTTGGACTTCGTACATTGATCGTAATTCCCAGACAGGAGAATAGTTGAAGTGTTTGGGAGAAATGTAAATTGGCAGAGCACTGATGGAGCTTTAAGCCAATCGACCAGGTAGGGAAAGACGACAGGCCTTTCCTGCGAAGAGCAGGCCAGCCACCACCACAAGACACTTTGTAAAGACCCTGGGATGGAGGACAGACTGAAGGAAGTGCCCTGAATTGGTAATGTTGACACAGGAAACAGAACTGGAGGACGTGCCTGTAAGCAGGGTGAAATCCTGATAAGGAGGTATGCATCCTTCATATCCACAGAACCGGGCCAATCTCCCTTGTTCATCAGAGGCATGAGGGTTTGAAAGGTCACCATCTGAACCTTTTGTACTCTATGTAGAGATTTAGATTTCTGAGATCTAGAATCGGCTGCAAATCCCTGTCTATGGAAGTAGAACACCCTGCCCGTTGTTGAGGGTCGAACAGGCTCTATTACTAGTTTTGTTTTCAAGGCTTGAACTTCTTCTGCCAAAACTGATGCCTGGTTGGGGGTTAGTGAGAGGCCCTGGGGGCACAGGAACTGGGAGCTCAAGAATTCTAAGGAGTGGCCTGATTGTATAAGTTGGAGAACCCAAGCATCTGAGGCGATTTGTCACCAGCCTGGAAGATGCAGTGAGAAAATACCTGACTGCCATGGGACAGCCCCTGGTCCCACAGGCAGGGAAAAACTGCACGCAGAAGGCTGTCCTGGTTGGGGACAGGAATGACAAACAGCCACCTTGGGATTGTTACGGCCTTCTTTTGCTTCTTTTAGTATTAGGCTGTTGTCTGGCTGCGGATCTCTGTCGATTTGCAGGTCTGCTAAAATTACCCTTGTAATTAGGCTTCGCCTGGGTATTGTAAAGGGAATGTACTGATTGCAAGTACGCACCCGAGGCCTGCAAAGAGGTCATGATATCCTGGGATGGAGGACCAAAGAGTCTGTCACCCTTTAAAGGGGACATTGAGAATGGACTCTGGACATCTGGGGCAAAACCCGAAACCTGGAGCCAGGCATGGCGCCAAAGACAAATATCTGCTGAGGAAGCCTTGGCTGTAGAGTCAAGCAGCATCATAAGCTGCTCATAATAAATGCCTGCCAACAGCAGAAGCCATGGACGACTTGGTTTGCAAATCCTTCTTAGTAGCAGTGTCCAGGAGGGATGGAATGGAAGCTTGAGTAGCTTTTAAGAGTTCTTCCTGATATTTCAGAAAATGGGCCGTATAATTTAAAATTCTGAGGGTCAGGATAGGCGAAGAATACACCCTTTTCTCCATGACATCCAGCTTTTGGGATTCCTTATCTGGAAGCTGAGCATGGAGATGTTTGGTTTTACTGACCTATCATGAGCTGCATTGATAACCATGAAGTCAGCCTGTGGTGGGGATGTAAAGTAAGAGTATTTCAAAGGAGCCTGATAAGTCCTGTGAGCCTTATGTGGAACTGAGGGTACAGAAGAGGGCTGTTGCCAAGCAGCCCAAATGGCATCCTCATAAGCATCAAGTAAAGGAGGAATGACCAGCGAAGGACAGTCAGGAAGGCCTAAATAATTGGCCAGCTTCCGATGGGAGGCATTTTGCTTGGTTTCCTGAAACCCAAAAGTTTTCTGAAGGTGGATCATAATACCAGAAAAACTAGGGTCATCTGAGGAGAACAAGGAAGGACCGGAGAAGTCTCATCCTGAATAGAGGTGGCAGAAGAAACCGATAAGGGGACAGTGGTTCTTGCTCCAAAGCATCCTCCTCCTGATCATCCACTTCCCAGTCCTGAAAATCAGGGTCCTCAATGTCAACGCATAGTAAAGCGGACTTGCTGGGAAGACTTAGCTAGAAAGAAGTGCCTAGAAGACAGTGATACTGGGACCCAAGCACACTTCCTTGAGAAGAGGGGTGAACTGTGGTAGACCCAGAATAGTCTGTACAAGGGCCTGGACATCCACCATGGTGAACTGAGGAGAAGATGCAGAAGTTGGTGTAGAATGCACTGATTGAATGGGCACCACTGATGAGACTGGGTTTGGGGTTGGTACCAAGCGAGCCGTCAAACAAATGGTGAACAAAAAACCCAGCACCATCGATGGGAAGAAGTTGTCAATGAGAAGGAGGGAGTCAAAGCGTCCTGACCAAGCTGTCGATGACAGTGAAGGTGCAGTCAATGGATGATGGTGAGAATCCTGAGACGGAGGTGGCAGCAGTGGAAACTGCAATTTAGGGGAATCAGCCAAAGATGTCGCCGGGGAGCCATTGACGAGCCAGCAGCAGAAAGGCCAGAGGTCATTGATGGTTTAGAAGACGACTTGGTGGCTGCTTCAGAAAGGGCAGCCAAAACTATTTTAGTCCTAAGGATGCCTTGCTCTGTGGAGCGGGAAGAAGGAAGGCTGGCTGTTGGCGGAGAGAAGACAGTAGTAGTATGCTTACTCTTAGAAGAGTGTTTTAGGCTTCTCCTGGGTGTCAACCTTCCCGTTGATGAGGATCCTTACCTGAATGGCGGGATCCAGAGGGGAGGCGGAGCTCCTTGACTTGAGTGGTGTTTCACGTTCCAGGAGGGCAACTTTTGCTCCATGAGGTGCTCTCGAAGGGTGTGGAGCAGAAGGCGTTTGGTGGCTTTATTAAACTGCTGCACAGGACACAAGCAAAGGTATCATGTGCTGGACTCAGACACTTCACGCAGAATTTGTGCAGGTCCTCTGTTACAAATTTTGGCCATAGAACACTTTCTAAAAAGAGAATCCGTAGATGACATGGATCGGTCAACAGGAGCATAGCGATACTGGAACACCAGAAGTTTAAAGTAGACTGTGAACTTTTTGTCATTAACTGAAGCTGAACTGTGGATGGAAAAGCGTGCAGCATACAGGTCGCGATAGGAAAAGAACTGAGGAGCATCTGAGACTGCTCCTTTTATACCTGTCAAGACGCAACATGTGGTGTTGGGGCGGTCCCATGTAGACTGCTGAAAATCATCCAGATGGATTCAAGCCTGTGGCTAGAATATTCCCATCTGTAATGCCCTCCCCGATGTAACGACCTGCTGCAACAGATTTCTCGATAAACATCTGGCAATGTAGCCATGCTCCTTGAAGTAGGACTTTCTGCTGTTTGGGAGGTTTTGGTGCGAATTCCAGTTTCACTGATCGATCATAACACTCACGATTTGCAAAATGTTAAAGAAAAATTATTCAGAAAGCTGTCAGGGGTTCATGGAAGTTGGCGTGAAGTACAGTGCTCTTGTTGTTTCAGACGAGGGTTAGTGCAGAGTGAGCAGCAGGCAGGTTGCTGGGGGGCATGTAGAGAGCGAAGCTGAAGTCATGATTGGTGCTGCTATCTACTGCCATGCGAGATAACAGGCCTGCAGAATACTAAAAGAAAAGAACAAAATCAGAAGATCAGATGGCCGTGTATGTATTTTATTATCTGTATTTTGCGGTTTCATATGTGTGGTGTTGGGGTGGGGAGTTAGAAAATGTAAAACTAATATTTTAAATGTAAGGCACATGATGGATGTTCTCTATAGTAACAGGGCTATCAGAAATTTCTTTTTTTCAAAAGTTTCTGGCAGGCAATGATATGTGGGATGCACAGTAATCATGATGCCCAAAAGTGCCACCTTCATGGCTGTTGCTCTAGAAGGACATGGGCCCTGACCAGTCAGAAGGCAGGATTCCTGTACCCTTTTGTCTTATTTGAAACAGAATGGTGGGTTTCGAAAACCCAGAGGAAGAATACCAAAAGTCATATAAAGAACAAAAGAGAATGCAAACTGCAGACTTAAATTTGGTTATTGCCATATGTTTTTCAATACTACTTTTATCACCTGTTTAATGGGCATCTTTGATGACAGCAAGCTATTATAATGCTGTATGATACTACAGCGGTGTATTATTGAAATATCAATAATGAAAAATTTGCTTCAAGTTTCCTGAAAATATGCAGGGCCCCTAGTGTTCTGCTGCATTTTATCCTGATTTCTGTGGCAGGGCTCCTAGGTTTCTGTGGCAGCATTTTCTGATTTCTGTAGGCATGACTTATTCATTTCTGTGGCAGAATGCAGTCCTGTCATTGGCTAAAATATGATGCGATGTCACTGATGACATCACATGCGAGCACAGAGGAGAGGCTTCAGGATAAATGAGATGGGGAAAGGAGCTGGGCACTATAGAAAACTGTATATTTTAATGAAAACCCACCAGCAATGAATTCTGCAGCAGTATATTTAGTCTGCAGCATGACGCAAATTCTGTGGAAAATTCATGGCCACAGAAATGCAGGATTCCACGGGCTCTGTTGCAAAGACTGCCTACTGAAACTGTGCCATTAGGGAGCTGTCATTTTACTTTCTTCACGTACAGTGGCAGCATCATGGTGACACTATGAACCAGATTTCAAACATCTGAATACAGGTGCCAGATAGGATGCTAGATTTTCTGTTGTTCTGCCCTTAACTGCCCCTCACATCCACCACAGCACTTTTTTGTAATTCTCTTTATTCTCCTATGAATGGCGATGATATACCCCATATCTGCCCTTGGATCTCCTTTCAAGTTCATCCTCTTGTCCCCTGGAACTTGCCGTTCATCTGGGAGACTGTGGCTTGCCCCCATGGCAGGGTTCACCTCCACCCCCAAGTTAGCTTAAGAGGGCAAAGGGCCGAGAGGCTTATCCAGCTTCTGGCAGGCACCTGGAAATCATGGTGGAGTGGTGCTTGCTGGGATGTAGTGTTATTCTGTTTGGCCATTTTTTTTGTGTAGGTCCCCCGGCACAGCGGACAAGCAATTACTTCTGTGTGACATCAGGCATGTTCCTGCTCCTGCCCCTGCAATGGTGATGTCTGCCGCCTCACCTATCCCTGCATCCACACAATGACTCTGAGGACAGGCCCCAAACTACCACTATGGGTCAGGCTACTGCCCAAGTATGTGTACCTCTCTCCCTGGATAAGGATAGGAGTCCACTGGACGCTTGATCCTCCTCCCACTGGCTGACTCGACGGACACTATGGGCTCGTTCCCAAAGCCAGGTCACTGGTGCTTCAAGTGGCAGTGCTACCGCTGCCCAGTAGACCAGGTCACCACAGCAGTCTTTACACCTTAACCTTTCTCTCCCTCCCTCAAGGGTGGGTGCCCCTCCTACTGCTTCTCCTTCTTTGGCAAACACTGGTTCTCTTCCTTTCCTGTTAGCTCTCTTCCTACTCACTCTGTTAATCAGATACCCAGTACTACTCTACTCCCTGATCCTACAATTCTGCTGGGTAATCTGCTTTCTCCTGTTCCCTGCCTACCCATTCCCCTCACCTCTCTAAGACCCTCCTCTATGATCATCCCCCCATGATTGAACCTAAACATTCCCTCTCTTCCTCTCCCTTTCACCCTCCAGTAATCTTAGCAATAGCCCCCAACTGTTTGTTGTCTATGCAGTATAATTAATAAACCTTACTCATCGTCCACCCTTTGCACTCACCCATCTCCCTAACCATTCTCATTCCAGTACCCTGGCAGCAGCTTTATTTTAAATAACCCTGTTTAAAATATATTTTTATCACTAATGTATATTGTATGTACTTCTTTCCACCTGTTGCCCTCTTTCCTCGTGCCTTGTTGTTGCCAGCATTATTTGTTTTGTATTTCACACCTCACTGCTACTTTTCACTGCTGTTCTGAACTGTAATTTACTGCCCGTTTCATCCTAATGAAACCCTTCCCCATGCCACACCTGAAAATGAACTCTAGATCAGTGCACCTTTTCTGGGTAACAATTTTAAATAAATGAACCTGCTTCTGGCAGAACCACCGCGCCTTACTGTCTGCCTGTATGCAGCAAGTGCAAGTTTTCTAAACTGGGCGTGGTTTACGGTCGCATGCATTCAGATGTGGAGACCATCTGCCATGCTAGGACTATTAACAAATGGTGTAGTCTACAGAGTCCCTGGACCATGCCTCCACTGATGGACACAACAAAATGTCTTGGGGTGCCTGTACTCATCAGGCTGGCACAGACACTTTGAAAATGTGGCTGGGTAAAGGCAGCACAATGCTTTGAAAATCCAGCTTTATGTCTCTCCATAATGAAGCCATTCCATGCAAACATCCAAAATTAACAAACTTGACATCAAGATGAGAGATACTGTAGTGTCTATGGCTGGATGAAATAAGCAAATTCAATTTCTCAAAATTTTCATGAAATTCTGCACATTTCTAAAAGTTTGCAGAATTTTCGAAAGTCTTTAACTGGTCATAACTTGGTCAATCTTACGGGATCTGAAATTTGGTATTTATATTTGCTTGGAAGAGGCCCTAAAGAAGGATGCTAAGTTTCATGTCATTTGGATAAGGGATGGGGAAGTTATAGGGCTCAGAGTTTGGCAGTTTATTATTCATGTGCAAATTTCTGAAAATATTTCTATGTTTACAACTTAACCACATTTGGAGCTAGATAACTGAAAATTGATATGCATGCTTTCTTCTTGGAAGAATCTTAGAAACTACCAATGACTAAGTAGAGTCAGTGGACACTTTCAACAGGTAGGTAAATGGGCAGACTGGATGGGCCTGGCGGTTCTTATCTGTCGACAACTTCTATGTTTCTGTTTGCTAAAAGAGAGGTAGCTGGTTACATAACTTGTAAGTTGCAGGAGTTCAACATTTCACAATTTAATTATTTGTTTAATTGTGTGAACATTTTCAAAAATATGGGTATGTTTATAGCCCCACTGCTACTGCAGGTATACACTCAAGATTTGGCAGGCATACCAAAGTAAATATGTCCTGGAATTTAGTTAAGGTGGATATATGTGGTTTAGTAGGTTAACATTTATCATGGATACTTTAGAAATTACTAATTGGTAGACTCTGCTCAAAAATTCATGGGCACATATTAGGTAGTGCTAACAGAATGCCACTTGTGGATTTAACTGTCTCAAAGCACTTCTCACCACTGAATCACCTTACCAGCACTAGCAACATGGCCCTGGAATGCCCTTCTACCCATCTTGCGACAGTGATGCCCAGTATCATGTTTCATTCACGACTAAAGATATCCAGATACTTCTGTCACAATGGCTTAAAGAGCAGCGGCGCCTTCAGGAGAACTTTACAAAAATATAATATTTATGCACAATCCAGCTTGTATTTCACATAGTTCTGTATTCTTCCTTCCCATTATTTATTACTGAGGTCAACTGCAGGAAAACAGGATATCTGCTCTTGAATAGTTCATCCATTCCTGTTGCTGTCTCCCTACCTGAGGTCATAATGCACTGCTTGTGACATCACACTTACTCCCATGGCAACAGACTGTGATGTCACAACAGAGGATTATGACTTGAAGTAGGAGTCAGCTATAGAAGGCAGATGAACCCTGAGGGATAAAGATCAGGTATTCATACAAATGTTCTTAGTAATATATACTGGGAGGAAGAATCTTGGCAATATATGTGGAAGCTGAAATATACCTCATTATTATGTTTTTCAAAGTTTTTAAGGCATCAGCAGCTCTTTAAGTTGCAACTAATTGTAAGGCTTGGCGTTCCTCGATGCCACTGTTTTCAAACAGTAAAATATATACTTATCTACAGGGTTGTTAAAGAGCCAGCAGGTGGCACTGTCAGGAACAATGCTGCACATGCACGTGCTTCCACAAGTCATTAAGTCAGTGAGCTCTAGTGGTTAGCTGGTATACTGCAAGAAAACAAGCTTGTGCACTGTAAAGTCCATGACTACTCTTCATGGTTCATCACTCAATACAGTGACCTGACACTTGGCACCAATATACTTTTGCTATGGAGCCTCAAATGAATGCTACTGTCCTCATTGCCACTTTGTCCAGCCTTTACCTTCATTACAATGGTAACTCAAGTGTATGACTGGGCAGAATTTATGGACACAATTTGACAACAGTATCAAAACATTCCACAATTTCACAAATGGCCCTGAAATTCAACTTGAATTACTGATATTATTTTGGAATCTTTGACTGGTTATAACTTGGCCAGCCTCTGAGCAAGAGATTTGAGCGTTGACACACACAGCCTCTTTTTTTCCCATAGTGGTTCTTCTCTCAGCTGGCACCTCATCTCTGAGGGATATACCCTGCTCACAGGTATTTACCCTGATCAGGCTGAACCTAGCCATCATTCAGTTGGCTACTGGTTCTTCTCCATTTTTCTCCCTCCCACCTCCCTGGTTGGGGTGGTGCCTCTGTCAGCCTCACATGGCACAGCTTCCCTTGTGGCAACAGCGAGGCTCCTGGCTCAGCTGCTGGGGTCGCTGTGTGGTGGACCCTGCAGAGAACCCTCCTCAACTGAGATAAACTGCCAATTGGCAGCTATCTTGGCCATAGCCTGCCTCCCGATGAGACATCCCAGGCTTGCTTCTGATCCTGGGTTGCCAACATGGCAGCACGACGCTCTGCTGCTGGCCCATGAGGGTGACCTCAAAGCCTAATGTTTAAGGTCAATGAACCTAAAAAAAAGGTGATATTCAGTTCTCCAATTTTAAAGTTTATAGTGGCTTAAAATTCTTCAGTTTATATAATTATGAAATGTAATTTTTAAATTTCCGGAAGTTTGGAGGCTTATAACTCAGCCATCTTTAAAGACAAAGATTTGCAACTTGGCACACTTCTGTATGAACACTGGTAAGGTCACTAACAAATATGGTGCAATTTGGATAAATACTATTACAATTAGTTGGAAATAATTGAAATAACATATCTGGTGAATTTTTGCAGAATTTCACGGAAGTGAAATCAGAATTTTGCCAGCGGAAGATACATTCTCCCAACCCTAGTAGTGTCATGACAATGATGACATTGTGAAACAATGGCGTGGTAACATCTCTGGGGAACAGTACAATGAAGTAATATATGCCAAAGAGCAACATATTTTCAGAAAACGATATAGCAGCATATCACTGGTAGCTAAAATATCGCTTTCTTGGTAGAACTTTGACAAAGGCAAAAACAATTACTCTCCCTAACAGTAGATCTTCAAGAGAACTCTCTTCCATTGGGCCACACCTTTGCAACTGTAAGATGTCAGCATCAGGACCACTCAGAAACTTCTGCTAGCGAGAGGCCACCCATGATAACATGCAACACTGGCGCCTATTTAATCATAGGGATCCACTGCTCTGCAGTTCCCCACTGGAGATAAACTCAGAGGGCCTCTCACCATGAGGAAGCAGGAGACCAAACCAGTATAGAGCACACAAGGAGAGTCATGGGACTGGAAATATAATATACATAAGGCATTTACGGACACACGCAAAACAAGGCAGTGGACAAACCTACCAGCTTATACCTCAGAAAGGGGAAGAAGAGAGTGCACTGTGGCCCAATGAAGGAGATTCTCTTGAAGATCTACTGTTAAGGTGAGTAACTGTTCTGTCTTCATCGAGGATATCTCCTCCACTTGGTCACGCTTTGGAACAAGCAGTACAAAAGTACCCAGGGAAGATTCAGAGTCTGATATGCAATAAGGACAGAAGGCCTTGCAACACCACAAGACTAAGGTCAGCACGTTTATGAAAGACAATGTCTAGACTGCAGTGCTTAGTGAAAGTATGTACAGTGCTCCATGTGACAGCAGCACATATGCTCCTAGAGAAACATTCTAAAAGCAAGCAAAAGAAGTGGCCATACCATGCGTACAGTAGCCGTGGGCAGCACCAGAAAGTTCCTATAACAGAACATAATAAATTAAGCAGTCATTTGGACATGTACTGTTTAGACCAGGGTGCTCTGTGTCTCAGGGTTGAATGAAACAAAAAGCTGAGTGGTCTTTCTGCAGTTCTTAGTGCATTCAAGATAGAAACACAGTGTTCTATGTACATCAATTGTAAGAGCAATGCCTCACTTTTGTTAGCATGCTCTGGATAATACACAGGAAGGCCTATGGTTTGATTTAATGTGAAATCGAGACCCTTTAGACAGAAAACGAGGACTGTTCTGTAAAGACCCTGTCTATGTGTGTGTGTGTGGGGGGAGAGGAATCAAATAAGGAGGCCCATGCATCAGATCCTGAAACTCAAAAATCCTATGAGCAGATACCATAGCAACCAAGCATTTTCCAGTAAGGAAAAGCATCTAACAAGTCACAGCAGGCTCAAAGCAGAGCCAAAGCCACTTTTTCTAAAATAAAATTATGTTCCAAGGCAGAACTAGTTTATGAATTGTGAGATGCGTGTGCAGAATACCCTTCAGAAATATACAGGACAACTCTAGTTGTGTCACCATGTGTCCATCAATGGGGCATGGAAAGCTGAAACTTCAGCCAAGTTCACCTTAATGGATGAGTACTGGAAGAATCAGACAGGGGAGAGAAGGTAGTCCAGTATAGTTTTTTTATTTTTTTTTAAACTTTATTTATCACCCTACCTTCCTGAACTCTTTCAGAGTGGTCTCCCACCAGTGTCCTTGTGATCCTGCCTCAGCTCCCTCTTGCTCCTCCGGGGACTGGACTCTCCTGTCCCCTCCCAATATGCACCCAGCCCCCGGCTCAGAGTTCCCGAGGTGGGACCGCAGATACTCCTCCTGGCGCCCTATTCAGAAACCAGTCTGGTGGCCCTGAGATGGAGGAGAGCAGAGGAGTGAGAGGAGGAGCCCGACATTACGCATGGTAGGTTGGCACCCCGGACCCTCCATCACCTATCAGGAGGCAGGGTTTTTCTGGTAGCTTGTGAGTGCCCTTGCCCCCACCCCCAGGTGGAGAGCAGTGTGCAATGATGCCAGGGGCGTCTGTCGTGGCTCCAGAGTCCCTCTAATCGTGCCCTTAAGCGGTGCAGTACCTCCGGTCTCACCGGGGAGCCACTGCGGTGCTAAGGCAAACCCTTGGAGCACCCCTGAGAGAGGAGAGCAGTCCTCTGGACATTCGATCCTTTCTCTCCCTGCTGACCCCTGACGGGCCGGGCTGCGTTCCCAAACCTGGGTCGCTGGCATAAGCGTGAGTTGTGGCTTCAAGCGCCTCAACCCTCAGCACCACGGGCCGGCTGTCCAGTACAGTATTTACAGGATTCATACATGGGTCCACTGAACCGGAAGCATACCATGGAGAAGCGCTTCAATTTCCAGAGCGCATGTGTGTCTCATGGAAGGCTTTCTAGCCATAAGCAATACATCAGCCACCCAATGGGAAACCCCAAAATGGACAATGGCTAGATGTCTTCAGGAGCCAACACGTGAACAAAGGTACCGCAGGTCAGATGGACCAGAGATCCCTGACCCTGTGACAGCAGACCCAACAAAGCTGTAGCTGAACAGGAGGCTCCACTGCCAGATGTTACAGAGGTACATACCAAATCTGGCAAGGCCAGAAGGTAGCCACCAGCAATGGGGTGGCATGCTCTGCCGGTAGCTTGAGCAGAATGCTCTGAGAGGATCAGAGGAAAGGCATAAAGGAACCTCCCTTTACAGGCGAGGACAACGCATGTCGCTAAAAGATTCCATGCCCTAGAGCAAGCAAGCAGAAATGCCCAGTTTTGTGTTGAATGCGGATGCAAAAGGTCCAATTCTTGATGATCCCATCTTGTGAAGAGGTAATTTACCACTGAGGTCAGCAGTTCCCATTTCTGCACCAGGGACTGAGACCTGCCTAGCTTGTCTGCAAGATGCTCTGGACATCAGGAAAAAGCAGCCAATAGCTGAAGGTCATGAGACATCGCACAGTACCATACCCTCATCGCTTTGTTGCACAGTGGATTAAGAGAAGTGCCCCTGCTTGTTTATGTAGTGCCAGAAACTGACATTGTCTGTCTGAACTAACAAGGAACTGGGGCCGAGGGTGCTCATGGAAAGCCTAGAGACCAAGCAGAACAGCCTACATCTCTGTGACGTGATATGGAGATCTAACTCTAGAATGGTCAAGGACTCTTGGATCTGACAGAATCTGAGATGGGCACCCCAGCTGGACCCTGAGGCATCCATTGTGAGGATCTGCATGGGAGTCAGGAAAAGAATGGAATGTTCTGTAACAGGTTCTGGCAGTCCATCCACCATACCAGAGCACAGCAAAGGGTGACTGTGACAAGGAACATTTGTTCCAGTTCATCTGTCAACTGATCCGATTGTACCCGAGGAGTCCAATGTGGTATGTGCAGATGAAAATGGACAAGAAACAGTAATGATGCAGCAGCTGTCAGCCCCAGGAGATGCAACATCATCCAAGCAGACACATAATGACTTCTGTGCATCACCTGGGCCAGAGCAATAAGAGACTCTTGTCCTGTCTGCAGGCAGTAATGACCATCACTACACCAACATACTGAATGTGCTCACTAGGAGCAGTATGGTTTTCAGTATGTTCACCGTGACACCAACCTCCTTGAATAACTGTCTCATTCTGGAAAATGTGTACAGAATTGCTTTACTGGATAGGGCTTTAGAGCCAATCATCCAGATATGGGAAGACCTAAAGACTTCCTCCAAAGAGCTGCTGCCACAACCCCTAAGCATTTAGTAAATACCGGCAGTGTCGAGCATAAACCAAGGGCAAGACTCAAAACAGACAGTGGTTTCCTCCAGCAGGAAGCAGAGGTACTGCCTGTGGCACTTGTGAGATGTGATATGACGGTATGTGTCTTCAGGTCCAGGTTACAAAACCAGTCCCCTTTGCAGTAGCAGGATGAGACCCTGAGGAGAAACCATTTGAAACTTTGTATTCGATGAACAGGTTTAGGTCTCTCATGTCAAGTACAGGATGCAGATCTCCTCTCCACTTGTGAATGTCATTTTTTCATTTTATTTTTTATACTTGATAACTTGATGAGCATGACTGCCCGTTTTCACAAGTAGTAAGTATTACAAAACAAATACAAATATTAAATACAGACAATATACACAATACAACAAGTACATAAATAGAAGCACTCTATAATATTAACTTCTTAAAATACTGCTGGAACAACAACAAGGGGTCATGCTTTCTAACCATGATTGTAGTCTAAGTTTGAATAAGATAAGTGAGAGGAATATACTAATAGATGTAGGAATGGAATTAAAGAAAGGACTGCTCTAAATGAAAATGATTTCTTACCATGGGCCTTTTTACTCTTGGAATCACAAACTGAAATTTATCTTTATCTTGAGACCTAGTTCCCAGAAAATTAATAGCTCTAGGGAACACAGAAGATAAGGAGGTGGCAAGAAGACCTCTAGTAACTTTAAATAACAATGTACCTAGTTTGATCTTTTTCTGTTTTCAAAAGAAGGAAGTTTGGCAGTTTGTAAAAGTCACAGCTATGGGTCCTAGGGGAGACCTGTTACAAATCTAAGAATATTATTATAATTAACTTTTAGTTTGGAAAGATATTTTTCATTAGTGGAAGAATAGATAAGAATGCCATAGTTGAGGACCCCAAGGAGAAATCCATGAGTAAGTTGTAGCCTAGAGGACGGAGTAAGGAACTGTTCAATTCTGTACAGGCAGCCCAATCTTTGATGAATGTTTTTATAGTTGTAAGAATGTGAGTTTGAAAGTTAATCGAGCATCAAGAATGACCCCAAGGTATTTAAAATGATCAACTTTTCTAAAACATTACCATAAGTATCTGTCATAGGTGGAAAAGCATGCTTGTTTCTTAGTACCGTAAAACCATATACTTGTTTTTTTACATTAAGCACCATTTGTTTAGAAACCAACCATTCGTGGAATAGCAGAAATCATTTTGAACAACATTAAGTGCTACTGATGGATCGCTATTTGGGTGAAATATAACAGTATCATCAGCAAATAGAATCATTTGGGACTTCTGACAGTTCAACTTGTGAATCGAGAAGTATCTGTAATAGAACCCTTTTATCTCTCATGTGGAGGAATGGGTTTGACAGACTGCTTGTTTACAAAAACTGAACCTCCTGTAGCAGAAGGAACAAGTGGCAGAGAGGATAATGACAAGGATTTAGAAGAGGAACTGGAGGGGTAGACAGTAACTCCGGAGTATGCCCCTTTCTACTATTTCCAGGACCCACTTGTCCTATGTGATTTCCTCCACTTTGGCAGATGAAGGAGATCCTCTTCGCTACTTGCATCCCGGAGGCAACAGTGGAGGGAAGGAAGTGGGGAGTCAGAAGGTACCAGGGGTGGTGGGGTACACCCATCAGGTAACCTATAATGCCATAATTAGCATAAGGTTCTATCTCTGGGTATCCCGCTCTGTGTGGAGAAGATGCTTGTTGAAAAGAATCGGTGATGGATTATAGGAGTCATAGAATTCATAGGAATTTGCACAGGTCTGTAGCGTAAGCCATTATTGACCTGATCCTTAAATTAACTATGGATCGAGTAAACACGATCTCCCATATAGTCATCCATTGCCCTCTTAAAAAGTTCCATGTTGTTACCTGTTACCACTGCTGCGGAAAAAGTGTTCCATGTTCCCACTTCATGTTGTGAGAACCAGGAACCTCTAAGGTTTTCTCGTTGTGTTCTCCTTTAACAGTTTATTATGGCTCTTATCGCCACTGTTTACTGGTGCTAGATCCCAGGAATCTCTCCAAAGGCATATGCGGAGGCAACAGTTCTGGTAAAGGCATCAGAAACATTTTATGCAGAAACCTAACAGATGCCTTCCGATATTCACATCAGTCGAGGCAACTTTAAGGAAGTCAGCCTTGGCAGGACCATCAGTTAGACTGAGCGTAGTCATAAAAGATTCCCACAGGCTATTCTGATATTTCCTCATGTATGCCTGGTAGTTTGCAATTCCTAGGCCCAAGGATGCAGAGGCAGGCGTTCTTCTGTTCATAACATCCAGCCTCGGGATTCCTTGTCAGGGAGGCACAGTACTCTGATTCTAGGTGGTCTAGAGTGATCATGAGCAGCCATGTTTACCACAGAATCAGTTTCAGGTTGGGAAGCACAATAAGGTTTAACAGGCAAATCAAGGTACTATTTATCAGCCTTACTAGGCACTGGAGGCAAGTATTAAGCTTATCCAAGCATCAAAAGTAGCATCCTCTAAGGCAGGATATGAAGGAGGAACCACAATGGAGGGTGGTGAGAACCCCGAAAAACTCCATCAAATTTTTCTTACTGAAGTCCTTCTCCTCTGCATTAAATCCCATGACATTTTGGATTTATCTGAATAAAGCCTGAAAAGAGTGATCATAGCAGAAGACCTGTTGGTATCCACCAGAGAGTCCTCCAGAATGAGGAGAAGGTAGAGCTGGAAGGCTCACCCCCCGATCATTATTCCTTTCATCCTCCTCCAAATCAGGACTGTATTCTACTTTGTCGTCCTTGTGAATGGCTTTCTGGTCTCCACGGAACTTGAGCCACTCTGGAAAAAGACTCCAAAACATGCAGTTGCTATGTCAGCAGGTGCCACAGCGTGAAGGTGAAGGGACCCGAGGCCTGGGTGAATCAGTTGCCCTGGTCTTGAGTCAGCAGGTTCTGGAGGAGGGGAGGGGGAGGAAAGGAGGTTTCGCTTGCAACTGCTGAAGCAGAGAAACCACACTGAGCCAAGCCAATAAGGGGCTGCAAGTATCATGTGGGCCCCTTCTTGTTCTGCAATAGTCGAAAGGAGGAAGGCATACAAGAACCTCCCTGTCCAGCAAAGAGACAGTGCATCGCACCAGAAAACACCACACCTGGGAACAAGTGAACAGAAATTGGGTAGTTTTGCATTGGATGGGAGGCGAACAGATCGAGAGCTGGGCAACTCCACCGATCAAAGATGTCTTCGACTACTGACTGCCTCAGTTCCCACTCATGTGCCCTTGTCAGAGTGTGGCTGAGAGGCGTCTACCAGGATGCTGTGAATGCCTGTGATGTGCACTGCCATGAGCTGTAGGCTGTGCTGTACCACACACTGCCACATGTGCATCGCTTCCCTGCACAGTGGATATGATTGCATGCCTCCCTGTTTGTTCAGGTACCAGACCACGCACATGCTGGCAGTCTGTACAAGAAGAGGTCCTGGGAGAAGAGGCTGGAAGACTTGCAGAGCATAAAGTACAGCCCACATCTCTTGCACATTTACGTGTAGAGATAGCTCCTGCTAGGACCAGGATCCCTGTGTCCTGTGATCGCCGAGATGACGCCCAGCCCTGAACAGAGGCATCCGTGGTCAAGGTCTGAGTCGATGGAGGCATCTGGAAAGGAACCCCTCTGGTGAGATGGGATAAGTTCTGCCACCAGAAGAAGGTCCTGATGCATGGGACTAGACACTAGAATCCTGTGGTCTAGGTCATTGGTTTTCTGATCTCACTGGACCCTGAGGGTCCACTGTGTGATCCGTGTTGAAGCATAGCCAGGGGAAAGTAGGAATAGCCGCTGCCATCAGTCCTAGAAGGTACAGAACTGAGCGGGCTGAGGTCCATTGGCTGGTTGCCACTTGAATGGCCAGCAGACGCGGGGTTTCTGACTGATCCAAAGGGAGAAAAGCCTAATCCTGGAGTCATATCAACACAGCGGCAATGAATTGGAGGCGTTGGTAGGAATAAGGTGGGATTTGGGGTAGTTACGGTGATCCCCACCTGTCTGAATAGATTTAGGGTAGTCTGTAGTGAGGCCACCAAGCCATCCTCGAAGGAGCTGACAGGAGCCAGTTGTCGAGGTATGGAAAAACATAAATCCTGGCAATGCAGAGCCACTGCCACCACCGCTAGGCACTTGGTAAAACCCTGGGTGCCGAAGAAAGGCCAAAGTGGAGTGTTTTGAACTGGAAGTGCTCCCCTGAAAGGTAGCACAGGAAGGCGGCGATGGGAGGAAAATGGAATATACGGGTAAGCAACCTGCATATCCAGGGCACAAAGCCAATGGCCATGCTGCAAAGGGCAGAAGACCCAGTCGGTCAACATGCAAAACCTCTTTTACTCTACAGCTCGGCGTGTTGAGGTCCAGGATCGGAGAAAGGTTCCTGTCTTTTGGGGACCAGGAAGAAGTGGAAGTAAAATCCCTTTCCTTCCTGGAACCGAAGAAAAGGCTCTATGGCTGATTTTGTTAGAAGGCCCAAATCTCTTCCCAGATGAGCAGAATGTGGCCTTTTGAGTAATGAGAGAGAGACCTGGAGGGTTTCTTGGAGGGCTCTCTGCAAATTCTATAGTGTGACTTTCAGCGACCAGCTGAAGGACCCACAGTCTGTCGTTACTGACTCCCATCTGGCCAGGTGGTAGGCAAATCTGCCCCAACTGGTTTCTCTCGAGACAGTGGCGAGGCTGGGGCTCTGCCACGAATCAGGAGGCGGGTCGGGCAGTGCTGCCCTGGCAGCCCTATGTGACTTGGCTGGAGGGGTTGGTCCTGTGGACTGGGCGCGACATTTATTCTGACGAGCTGATTGTTGCCTATTTTGATGCCATTGCTGGCAAGGAAATGGCTGTCTTGGTTTAGTTTTAGAGAGGTACATGGACTGCACAGAGCGCAATGCCTTGCCGCTGTCCTGGATCTCCATGATAATGTCCTTGGCGTCACCACCGAAAGGACAAGTCTTCTGAATGGGGCATCCTGGATGGCCAACTGGACGTCAGGGCCAAACCACATACCCACAACCAGGAGTACCGCGATGTTACCATACTAACAAAATGAAATACTGGTTTTGCTTACGAGTAGTGAAGGTGTGGAATGAACTCCCAGTGGAGGTAGTGGCCAGCAGTAAAATGTTGGATTTAAGAGCAAACTAACATAAATATCTAGTTGACAATAAAATCTGTGGGTATAGCCAACCCAACTGGCTAACTAAATGGACTTTGGTCTTTGTAAGCTCTGTACTAACCTATGAAACCTATGCTAATGGCTGTGGCAGCACTCTGGTAGAGACGCTCTTACGTCGTAGGTTGCTCATAGTGTGTGCTAGCAGGAGATTTCTGCAGTCCTGACTGTCTGACCGATTTTGGTTTTAGCCTTGGAATCGGGTAATGTGTCAATTCTGATTTCAGCTGTCCCAAGATGGATTTCTGGAACACAACCATAAGTGCCAGGTAATTCAATGTTCTCAGAGTCAGAGTAGAGGAGAATATACCTTGCACCCAAACTGGTCTATTTGCCTTGACTCCTTATCTGGAGGAGAAGTGCTCATGTGTTTAGGTTTGGCCGTCCTGTCACGAGCTATATTAATGACCACTGAGTACACTTTGGGGTGGGAACAAACGTGGTCTTTTCCTCAGGGGCCCTATATAGTTGGTCAGCTTTCTTGGCAACTGCAGGCACCGGCGAGGGTTGCTGCCAGACAGTAGAAGCCAGATCTCATGTGGTCCAATCCACGGAGAGATGAGCAGCGGGACATCTCGGCATGTCCACATGTTCCGCCAAGCACTTACGCTGGGGTCCTGTTCTCCATCTTTCAGCCATTTGCCTCCACAATCTGACAGAGTATCTCTGTCAAAGAGGGATCCTCTGGAGGACACTTGGAGAGTCTTTAGGTTTGGTATCCTCTGGTGTGGGGTCTCAAACCTGAGGCCAGTGATTCATTGGAGTCTGAATTCCAGCCCGACGATGGACTTGTGTCTGGAGACAGAGCCGTGTTAAGCGGAATCTCGAAGGAGACCGTCTGATCCTGGCCATGCGTGCTGCCGCAATCTGCAGGAGCTCAGTACCAAGGTAGAGGCGAGACTACTGGCAAGAGGGATCTCGGTGGGCCAGCATGGAGGGTGTTACCGTTGCCGCCGTCCAGTTACGAGACCAACTGCGCTCTTGGTGGAGGACCACCAGGACTGTACAGCCTCCCTAAAGTCCACCTGAGGCTGACACGGTGGAGGAGGCAGGGGCTGATAGACCAGTGGTAGCCTGTAAAGGGAAACCTGACGTCAGATAGCCCGGCATCGGATAATGGTAGCCAACATGCTACACGGGAGTAGCCCTGAGGATGATACCCTGGCATGTGATACCCTGGTGGCAATACCCTGGTGAGGGGAGGTGCAGCAGGATAGCCTGGCATCGGAAGGCCGCGAAGGGCCCGACGGTGGAGCCAATGGACCTGCTGGAGGTCCTGACGGTGGGTAACCAGGTGTGGGACCTGATGGAGAAGCCAAAGGCCCGACAGACATAGGCCAGGTGAAGGCCCGAAGGAGGGCTGAGGGACCTGACGGAGGCCGGTAACATCAGGTTCCTCGAAGGACCAAGGTCCCACCGGGTCTTGGGTGGCAGAGGCAGCCCAGATGGGGGAGTCTATGGTGCAGAGATCATCGGCTGCCGATGGAGGTCCGGTGTCAGGCATTCTGGCTCTGGCAACGGGTCATGTCGGTGGAAGCACCTCCTCCTCTGGCTCTGAATGTGCAGGGGAGCCAGGAGGCACCATTGATAGAGGTGTGAAGGAGGCTCCAGAGAGGCGACCCTCTGGGAAGGGCTGTCGCTGAAGCGGCAGTGTGCACTGATCCAGAGGATCATTTTCAGGCCTGTTATCAGGGCCCGATGGAGCGCAATGGCTGAGCAGACATCAGAGGAACTGACATCTGACTTATCAGCCAGGGCCGGGCGTTTGTCAGAAGAGCTGATGACAGACTTATCGGCTGCGCCACCAGACTTCGACCCTGAGGTTTGAGAAGCCTAAAGGGTGGCGAAGCTCTCAGAGGGTTTGGAGGCACCTACCTGCACTGTGACCAACTTTGGGTGGGGGGTGGCCTCAAGGCTGCTCATTGCAAGGAGGGGCAGACTTGTCTGGTGGAGTGGTACCTGCCCCGAGAGGTCGCTCATTGCCTGTGGCCCCGAAGGAGGTTGCAAGCAGGAAGGAGCCCGATCATGTCCCAGTACTCTCCCTGTCCTTCTTTTTCTTGTGAGAGTCTGAAGAACCCCCGGTGAGGAAGGCAGTCGCAGTTCCTTCTCCATGGAAGCCATATTTAGCTTGAAACTTGGGCTTCCAGGCAGAGGTGTGCAAATCCCATTGCCCCCTGTCTGGGGCAAGTAAATTTCACTGAAGGGCAAGTACTAAAACAGAGATAATTTCATTGTAATTAATAGGGGCAAGTAAAAATTCAGCCACAGTCATGGCTGGGCAAGTAATAAAAGTTTAATTTGAACACTCCTGCTTCCAAGGCCTGTTGGCGGCGTTCCGTGTGGCCTGGTTGAATTTCTGACAGGCCTCACAGTCCACGATCTTTTGCTCTAGGGCCCAGGCAGAAGAGGCAGAGGAATGGCCGTCTCAGGAGGGAGGAGGTTGCAGGAATTGCACTTGTTCTTATGCGACTGTTAGGTGTCAGAGAAGACATGCACAAAAAAACAATACTTTATACAATTTGTTAAGAAAGAAATAAAAGTCGAGAAATACTATCGGAAAATAGCGGTCGACTGAAGCAGCATTCTCCGCGAGGTCAGACGTGCGTGAGGTTGATGGCGTGGAAAGAATTGGAGGACGCGTGGGGACTGCCCACTATATAGTGTCACAGTGATGCCTGTCACGTGATGTTGGGTGGGCGGTCCCCCACCAGACACTGCTTGCTAAAGTTTTCCATGTGGTCCTAGTGCCTGATGGCTCTAGTCCTAATGGTTAGTACCTAATGCAAGAGCCCTCTCAAGTAAGATGGAACAGTTACATAAGAACTTACCAGAACAGTAGATCTTTGAGGAATCTCCGTCATCAGGTTACACTTATAAAACGTAGCCATCAGGTGTCAGGATCGCTCGGAAGCTGCAGCAGTGTACTAGAGGCCGCATATGCAGCCATCAGGCTCAGACGCCACACACCCTACAGTAGCGCATTCGGCCCCACTACCTCCTTGGTTCTTTCCCTAGTGGAGGCCACAGGAGATAAGAGTCCCACCAGGGAACCGAGGAGACAGTAAAGATGCCCAGCATGCCGAAGGCTAGAGCAACAGAACAGCTGTATTGTAGACAGAGAGAGAGAGAGAGAAGGGAGACGGAAGGAGGGGCATGACCTGATGACAAAGATTCTCTTGAAGAACTACTGTTACAGTAAGTTCTTATGTAACTGTTCTATTTTCTTCAGGATATCTCTGTCATCAGGCCACACCTCTAAACAAGTCTCAAGCAGTGCTGAGAGCAAGGACAGTCTGGGTGGCAGGAGACCAGAGGCCTAAGAAAGAAGGCCCTGAAACACAGCTAGGCCAAAGCCTGCCCTTCTTCACAGTTTCACGGTTCATAGTTCGTTTTTCGAGTCCCATCAGCCACTGGCCGAGACAGACTTGCCACATCAGTGGAGACACTCCCATTTTATTTCCTGCATATATTCATCAAGCTAACGCTGAAGTTTTCTATTGCAGTGGCTTCCACAACATCAAGTGGTAACCTATTCCATTCTCCAACCACCCTTTGGTTGTACCATCTCCCCTTCTGTGCTTCTGTAATTCTCTCCCAATAACTGATATGGGTGTTGTCTAGTTGCCCTACTTGGTGGTACTTTTTCCCTAAGTCCAGCACACTCCATAGCATGTCATCATGGAAACATCTGTACGCATAACATAGGTCTCCTCTAAGTAACGTAGGACATGGAGTAGAGACCTAACTTCAACAATCTGTCTTTATAATCCATGTCTTTAACAACGCCTATCCTCTTCCTATATCTGCGCTTGCACTCTACTGATTTACCAGTACCTATTTCCTGTGGGGCAACGAGAGGTACTCCGTACTCAAAAACTGGCCTTACCACAGATCTGTACAGTAGTAACATAACTTCCTCCTGCCTACTCTTTATATTTCTCAAAATGTTCCCCATTAATCTATTTGCTTTTTAACCATTTCTAAATTGTGTTTACTGAATGATAACTACTGGCCAGCATTTTATGCTATTGAGAAAGCAGGTTGATATTTGCCGTAATAACCCGCTGGTTATTACAGCATTCATCGCTGTGTTCATCAAAATACACAGTTCCCTCATTGGCTCCGTTTTCTAGGTGGGCGGTCCGAACAGTTCTGAAAACATGGCGGCTCCATCTTTCCGCTCCAAGGAGCGGCACAAACAGACTTGTTGCTCCCTGTAATTTTCTGCCACGTTCCCCAATCTATCTGGTTGATCCTACCTAACAGGGTAAAATAAAAATGTTTATCTGGTTGATTCCACACTTCGTTCGCTTGAACACAGGCTATTAAGTGCAATCAGGAGCGGGTCCCGGATGACTGGCACGATCCCCACTGGAAACTGTAAGTTTAGTTAAAAAATAAACAGCAAAAACAAACTGCCAATTCTGGAAAGAGAGGACAGAGAGAGACTGTGTGTGTGTGTGTGTGTGTGTGTGTGGGCGGCGTGACAGAAGTAAGCCTGCAGTGTGTGCATGTATGACAGAAGTCAGGCTGCAAAAAAATTGGTGGCCAGCAATTATAAAAATAGAAGATGTGGAAATGTTTGAAATGAGAATTTAATCCACACCCTCGATTGTGGATGTTCTGTCAACCCTTGGGCTTAGCCTCAGGGTTTATGTAGCATCTCACACCTTGCAGGTGTGCATTAAATCTCATACACACTTCCCCATCCATTATTCTCTATTTAATGCATCAGTTATTATAACCCCAGGTCTCTTTCGGACTTGGTACTTGCAATTATTACATTGTTCAGTTTGTATCCAGCTTTTATTGTTAGCCTCAAAGTGCATAACCTTACACTTGTCCACATTAAAGAGGACCTTCCCCAGTCACTTTGACTTTCATGCATTAATTACCCTTCTTGCATTGATTCTGGAACTGTATTTCATTACTGTCTGCTGGAGTTAGTTTTTGCATTCTGAGCTGCTAAAAACTGCAGGGTGTACCAGACTTCTATAGCAAGCCCTGTGTTGCTGAGGGTCCAGGATTATACTGCTGACATCATTGTAGGGCAGAGTCAATTTCACAAAACAAAAAAAAACATACTGACAAGGCATTTAGATTTTGGCATAATGCATTGCTAACTGGGTGTCTTGGGGAAGGGAACACAGCATGTACACGAGCACTGGTGGTTTCCTTGCAACACTGTTGCAATCGCATGATACTGCACAGTGCGAGTCACCTCTATCCTACAGTGATGTCATAAGGAGCCAGCAGCCTAGCAACTGAACAGCAAAGGCAAGTGCAGCATGGCTCAAAAAAATTCAAATTCTGGAAGGCAGAGTAAACCTTGGCCAGAAATAAATGCATACACCTTTTCAGGTCTAGTACTGCATATAATGACTACAAGCTGTAACTTTTGGACCATCAGGAAGGTTCTCTTTAAAGCTCAAATGGTGCTTAGCAGCCCAGAGTTCTAATTTAGTCAGCTGGTCCTGAAGACTGACTATCGCTTTCTGGTTGTTAACCATAGCTCCCACCTTTGTGTCATCTGCAATTTACAAATCCATGCACCATCAGAGACCTGCATGGAAACAATGAACAATTTAAATAGTAGGGACCCAGGACAGAGCCCTGGGTACCCCACTTGTCACCCTTCCCAGTCTGAAAGAAACCCCTGAGTTGGACCTCTGGACCCTATCAGTAAGCCACACTTTTATCCATAAACTTAACTGCCAGTGTACCCTAGATCCATTAAAGTCTGTATCAGTATTCGATGTGAGACAGAATCAAAAGCCTTGGCATAGTCCAGGTACAGGGCGTCAACAGGAGTCTGCTGTCCAAGGCGTGACTAACTGACTCGAAAAAGTGAAGCAGATTGCTGGTGCATGATTTACCAGCCTCAAATCCATGCTGACTAATATCCATTACCTGGAGATGTCTTACATCCTGGTCCAGAAGTCCTTTACACAACTCTCATAACTTTCCCCACAACTGAAGTTATACTGATTTGCCTATAATTATTTATTTGTATTTTCTTACCAGACTTAAATATGGGTGTAATATGTGCTGATCTCCACTCTTCAAGTACTGTACCCTCTCTTAATGACCTATTAAATAACACACACAATGGTCCAGACAGTTCATTCACTAGGGTCTTCAGAAACAGTGGGTGGTATCCATCTGGTCCGCATAATTTAGAACTCTTTAATTTATTTAACTTCTCTGATTTGCATTTCTGTAATTTCCAAATCTGGATAGTCCTTCGGTCCTCCTACCTGCCCTAAATCAAGGTCCCTACTAGGTGGATCTGGCCTAAATACTCCCAAAAATGTTCATTAAAGGAATCTATCAATTCATCTTCTTTTACCAAGATTCTATCCCCACCATAACATTTATTTGGTTGTTACAAACCCTATGTAACTGTAAAACTTTTATAGTTATCTTTATTACACTGTGCCAATTTCAGCTCTGCTTTTGCCCTAGCTCTTCTTATGTGTAGTTTACATTTTTTGATATCTGTTTGAATTGTTGTTTCCTACTTTCTGAAGGATCTGCCCCAAATTTCTTGTAAACTCCTCTCTTTTTTTTTTTAACCAGTTTACGTATGCTTTTATTAAACTATGTGGGTATGCAACCTTTACCATCGTATTAACCACTTCAGGTATCTATGTTTGTATACATCCCTGCACTTTTGTATTTATTGTATCCCAGGTGTCATTCAAGTCCAACAAATCTAAATCTGCCTCCCAATTCCATGCCTGCAAGGAATGCTTTATTCCTAAATAATCAGCATTAGAGTAGTTCAAAATCTTGTTTTACCCACTATTCTGTCAACCCTAGTGTTTATATTACAACTAACCATATTATGGTCACTGTCTGCCAGATGTGGGGCTATCCTAACATTCTCCAATAGGGTATCACTACTTCCAAATACAAGATCCAGGACATGGCTTCCCTTGTTGGTTCATATACATATTGGTGTAACCCATTAATAAGGCATAAGTCCAAAATCTCTTTTCAACACTACTTTTTCCCTGATTTGTTGTCCAATGGGCATGTTGAAATCACCCATTAACATTGTATTTTTCTTTTGGGTCCTGTCTTCAATTAGGCTGAAAACTTCTCATTTTCAGTATTAGATAGACTAGGGCTCGATAACATACTCTAATGTACAAGTCTCATTTTTCATTTGAAACCTTACCCACAGCTGTTCCTGATCTACCACATTATTTTCATGTTTCTCATAGATACGCTCAAGTGACTACAGTAGCAATATAGAAACCAACACCTCCACCATTCCTGTTTTTCTAAATCTCTGGAAGTAGTCATACCCTGCAAGATCAATTTCCAGTCCCCCTTTACTCCATGTCTTCGTAATTCCACATCTATCTATCCCATCTCTTAGTAAAATATACTTTAGCTCATCCATTTTATTTCTAATACTTCTTGCATTCAGAAGCAGTATTTTGAGTTCTTTCTCATCACTTTCCTAGTTACATTTCTTCCCTGTCCTTTTTATTTTGCTTTCGTTAATAGGTAATTTAATTGATGTATCTCTCACAGAGTCACCCCCTTTACTAGTTTAAATTGCTTTCAATCATTTCCTAAAAATACACCCTAATTCCTTACTCCCTTTCTACTCAGATGTAACCTGTCTCTCCCAAACAGTTCCAGCCTGTGTTCAAAATCTCCCATGACCTAACATAGTCATAACCTTCCATCATCGCCATCTTCTTAACCAGTTAGTCACCCTTTTGCTTTTATATTTATTTCTACACCTGCTCTGGGGATTGGCAGAATTTCGGACAGTATCAGGGTCCCATTTATTTCTTAACCAATTTGCCTATGATTAGAAAGTCTAGGTATATTTGGTCTTCCCTAGTATACTCATGTCGTTTGTTCCCAAATGGGCCAAGATCGCTGGAGTGTCTCCTATATTTTCACCATTTTAGAGAAGTGATATCATGTCATCCAGTGTTGCCCTGGTAAATATGACCTATTAACTACCTTTTTCAGATTTTTAGTTGTATGGCTATATTTTATCACTGAATCACCTATTACATAAATTCAGTTGGTACATAGTTTGCCTCCTCGTCAGTTTCCATAATATTGTTTTGGCCTCACTATCTGATATGTGTGTGCTGCACATATCTGTAACCTGCCCATCTTCAACTTCGATTGTATTTCCTTGCTTAATTATTTCATTTTCATGATCCTCTCTCCAGAGTTTGTGTACTAATAGCATTTCTGGAGGCAATGCCCAGACTGTAGTGCTTGGTGAAAGTTCGAACAGTACTCCAAGTGGCAGCAGCACAAATCTCGGCTGCAGTCACACCCTGAAACAGGCAACAGAAATGGCCATGACCCTGGTGGAATGGTCCTTAACAACCCCAGGAAACTCCTTACCATGCGTCCTGTAACAAAAATAATACAGCTGGCCAACCATATGGAATAGCACTGTTTCAAAACTGGAATGTCCCATCTGCCAGGGGCAAAAGAAACAAACTGAGAGGACTTCCTGCAGTCCGTCATACGGTGTGAATAGTAAGCAGAATTCTATGCACATCCAAAGTATGGAGTAGTGCTTCTCCTGGATTGGCATGCTCTGGGTAATACACAGGCTGGTGATGGTCGATGGATTGATTTAAGGTAAACTCAGACACCACCTTAGGATGAAACATAGGGTTAGTACATAAAGAGACCGGTCTTTGTGGAAAATCAAATAAGGCTGCTCTCATGAGAGCCTGTAGCTCGAAATTCTTGAGTAGAAGCAATGGCAACTGAAAAATAACCCTTTCTATGACCAAAAGCCTAGCTCGAAGATGCAGCTGGCTCAAAAGAAGGCAGGGTCAGCTTCTCCTTAACAAAATTCAGGTCCCAAGCTGGAACCGGTTATGGAGAGGAGGCTTCAAATGGAGAATGCCTCTTAGAAAAGTATGGGCTACATCCAGCTGTGCCACAGTACAGCTAACGATGGACACCTGAAAGGCGGATATGGCGGACAGGCACTTAAGAGAGGAGTATTTGAGTCCTGCATCAGACAAAGTCTGGAGATGCTCCAAAACCTGGTTCACCAGACAGATTAAAGGGTCCAGGCTACGAAGTGGCCCAGATAGCAAACCACTTCCATTTCATAGACTAAGTGGGCCTGGAGGAAGGTTTTCTGGCAGCCACCAGGGTGCCGGCCACCTTCTGAGGCACCACAAACCAAACAATGGCTATGTTCTCAGGAGCCATGCATGCATGTGGAAGAACTTGAGGTCCGGATGGACCAGGGTCACCTGGACCTGAGTCAGCAAGTACTGGCAGAGGAGCAGGGGAACTCGAGGTTCCACAGCCAATTGGTGCAGTAATGGAAACCATATCTGCTGAGGCCAAATGGGGTTATCAGAATTGCGGCATCCTCCATCTGTAGGTGGATGAGAACCCTCTGAAAACTCCAGGCCCTGGATCTATCGAGCAGAAAGGTGGCAGTTTGGTATTGACTGGGATGCAAAAGGTCCAACTCTGGATGACCCCACCTGTTGAACATGCTTTCTGCAACCGAGGTCAGCAGCTCCCACTCGTGCACTTTGGACTGAGACCTACTAAGGCTGTCTGCCAAAGCGCTTTGGGTGCCTGGCACATGGATGGCAGACAGTTCTAGACTGTGATCTAGAGCCCAGTATCAGACCTTCATTGCTTCCTGGCACAGAGGGTAGGAATGGGTCCTCCCTTGCTTGTTGATGTAATAGACCACACTGAGATTGTCCGATTGCACCAGCAGAGGGCCCCAAGAGAGACTGTTCTGAAAGGCCTGTAAGGCATACACAACTACCATCATTTCTAAGATGTTTACATGGAGGTGAGTCTCCCAGTGGGACCAGGGAACCTGGTTCTGATAAGGACTAAGATGAGCTCCCAACCCAGACCCAAAGCATCTGTGGTGAGCATTAGGTGAGGAGTAGGGAAAGAAAGGGACCCCTTAAGAGATTGGTGGATGTACTCGCCAGTGAAGCACTTTGGGTACTGGCGAGGAGATAAGGACCAGCTGATCTAGATCGCCTAAGCGCTGATCCCACTGGAACCCCAAAGGTCCATGCGGAGTCCTCATGTGTAACCTGGCCAGAGGGACCATAACAATGGCTGTGGCCATAAGGCCTAGTAGCCTGATGAATGTCCTGACAGAGACATGACAGCTGAGACACTTCCTGGGCCTGGGCAATAAGGCGATCAGCCCTGTCTTGAGGGAGGAAGGCCTTGCCATGAGTAGAGTCCAGGACTGCCCCTATGTACTGTAGTCACTGATAAGGGGTCAGCACAGACTGGGGCTGATTCACAGTGATGCCCAAGGGCTGGAATAACTGCAGGGTGTGTTCTAGGGTAAACATAGGAGCTCCTGGACTGGGCTTTAGTAACCAGTCATTCAGATATGAGAACACACAGAGCCTTTGCATCAGAGGGATGCTGCTACAGCTGCTAAGCAACTATAAATACCGTGGTGCAGAGCGATAAGCCAAAGGGCAGTACCCTGAACTAGTAATGCTCCCCTGGAACAGGAACTGCAGATATCGTGAGGGGACAACCAGGATATGCACACAGGCATCTTGTATATCGAGGGTGCATAACCAGTCACCCTGCTTGAGCATAGAAACATTGACTCTGACAGCAGATAAGGACCGCTACCCACCTAGTCTACCCACTTCCCTACCTATTGGATAAGCTGCAGATTCTAGTTAACCAACAGCCTACTTCTTCTTACCCCCACTAGAATTTCTTTATGTCTGTCCCATGCACTCTAGAAGTTCCCACTGTTTTTGACCCCATGACTCCTCAGGAGGGCTGTTCCATGCGCCCACCACCCTCTCTGTGAAAAAAATATTCTCACATTGCCCTTTGAGCTGTCCCTCTCTATCTTCAAATTGTGCCCCTTGTTCTTGCACATCTCATTTTCTGAAAGATGCTACACCTGGACTTTGTTGATTCCTTGAGGTACTGAAAGTTTCTATCATGTCCCCCCTTTCCTCGAGGGTATACATATTAAGCTCCTTTAGTCTCTCTTTGTATGGCTTCTGTGCAGACCCTGCATCATTTTAGTTGCCTCCTCTGGACTGCCTCCATCCTGTCTATGTCCTTGCGGAGAGGGGTCTCCAGAACTGCACGCAGTGCTCCAGATGGGTCTCACCAACTGTCTGTACAGAGGGATAACAACTTCCTGTTTTCTACTGGTGATGCCTCTTCCATACATACTGTATCCCCCAGCCCTCCTTACTGCCTTCTCACATTGCTTGCTTACCTTTAGGTCATCTGCTAGGACTACCCCAGGTCCCTTTCCATTTTGTTGTTTTAGTACCTCCCCATTGTGTACTCTTCCCTGGGTTTCCCAGGTGCATTACTTTGCAGAGGAAGAAGGCTGCAGAACGTGACCATCTGAAACTTTTGTGCTGGATAAAAGGTTCAGCTTCTTGAGCTCTAGAATGGGTCTCAAGCCCCTGTTCTTTAGGAACCAGAAAAACCTGGAGTAGAACATCTTGTTCATTTGCTGCCTGGGCACTGATTCTATGGTTCGCATGAGCTGCAAGGGGAGACCTCCCTGAGCACCTCTGTGTGATCTGGAGGGTAAAGGTGGGGACTAGGGAATGTCTGGAGGTTATTCTAGAAGCCTAGAGCATGGCCTTGTTCGATTATCTGCAGAATCCAAGCATCTGTTGTAATGGTTCTTCACTGGGACAGAAGGAGGGAGAACGAGCTCTGACCACCACCTCCCTGGCTTGAAACAAGAGGAGGGCGGTCTATCAAGAAGTCAGGCTGAAGCTGAACTGGCGGCCGAGGCTGCGCCTCCCTCTGGATTGCTTGGCAGAGGAACCAGAGGTGGAGGAAGGAACTGCAGGACAGAGCTGGCTCTGGGTTCTCTGAAGCTTGGTTCTGAAACTTGACTTGTGAGAGACCTTATGAAAGATCTACTCTGGGCTGGTATGGTACAGGAGTGGACAGACTGAATAGCCCTGACAGAGGCCTGCAGATCATTTATAATATCCTGCACATCTGGTCCAAAACGTCTACGGCCCAAAAGGGGCATTCAACACCTTTTGCTGACATCAGTCACAAAGCCAGACATGCTAGCCAGAAGTGCCTTCTGAGGCAAATGCAGAAGGCAGCTGGCTTTGGCTGTAGTATCAGCTATATCCATAAAGTGGGTCTGAGGAGATGCTTACTGACATCTTCTAAGGCCTGGAGCACTTTGAGAAGCTCCTGTTGCTTGAACCCTCAGGGAGCGCCTGTGCAGCAGCTTTACCCTTCCTCCAGAGGATGTTTGGTACTCAATCAGATGAGCCAAATAACTGGCAATCCCTAAGGCCCAGTGGCAGAGATGAAGTCCTCTTGCCCCAGAGATCTAGCCTCCTGGACTCCCAGTCACAGAGCAGGGAACTAAGGTGCTTAGGGCCTTACTTCTGCCATGGCCGGCCTTGATAACCACTGAGCGGTTTGAGACTGGCTGCATAAAGGCAACCCCTAAGGTGACTGGTAGAGACTGTCAGTCTTTCTGGGCATAGCTGGTACCACGCTGGGCTCTGCGCAGGCACGTAGAGGCAGCATCATTTAGTGCAGAGGAGGAATACTTCTGTGTGGAAATTCAGGATCTCCAAGAAGTCCTCTAGATTCCTCTTGGTTTCATCCTCTACCCTGTTTGAAACCCCATGGTGGAGGAGAACTGCTGTAATACTGAAAAAGGAAGGGTCCTCTGGAGGACCTGGGGGTATGTTTGACAGATTCCTCACTCTTGGAGGAGACAGTGGGGACCTATCAGAGGACTCCACTTTGATATCTTCCTCCTCATCCTCTTCCTTAGGGAGGATGAGGTCAGGATGGTTATTCCTCTTCGACATCAGCCTGCTCCAGGCAGGGACCAATGGGTGGACTACTAATGGCTCTCTGGAAAGCATGGGGTGAACAGGTCAGACTGATGTCAACACCGAAGCATCACTTAATGGCGCCGGGTGATGATGGCCCGGCTGTGGAACAAACTGTTGAATTAGAGACGTGGTAACAGAGGAAGAGATAGCATTAAAGTCGACGGGAGGAAAGAGCATTGTCACTGATACAGGCGCCGATGGAGGGGCATGTATGCTGGGTCAGACGACGAACCGCTAGCAGTAGTAGAAGTGGGTTGGCCCAGTGCCTGAAGACCTCAGATAGAGGTCTTGATGGCGGGTAGGGGATGACGATCCAGAGGCCAATGGCCCTCCACAGCCCTGTGACAGTTGTGAGAAGAGTCTTGGCCTGATCAGAGCAAAGGCCTGCATGGGTGAGATGCCGACACCAAGCAGTCGACAGGGCAATCCCTGGAGAAGAGGAGGAGAATCCTGCGGGACTGGAATCACAGACAAGGGGAATGGTCCTTAGGCTAATCCTTGTCCCATCGAGAATGTTCCTCAAGGATTTGTCCCAAGCCTTGGTCGAGAGCCTGAAGACACTGGCGACTGGGGCGCCTGGAGGACGCCTGCTCTCTGCTGGCTGCCTGTTGCTCCATGAGGAACTTCTGCAGGGCTTTTGTATCAGCACCGGGTGGTGAGGCTGAACTTCAGACAGAACTCACAGGCAAGAATGTTGTGACTAGGCCCAAGACAGCAGACACAGAGTTAGTGTTCATCGGCTGAAGAAATCTTCTTTCCGTAACAGCAGCATTGGAGAAGAGCTGATCGAGTTTTTTTTTTTTTTTTTAATAACTCCACATCCTTTTCACTCCTACTAGGAGCGGGTGGCTAGTCTTCCGCCACTGGCACCCGTCCCCTGCACTCCGGTCTGGCCAGCGACAAGCTCTCCACCATGCAGGCCAGCATGCAGTGTCCCACCCCGGGACCTGGTTCCTGATACGTGAGGGCTCACCTCTCTTGTCCAGGGTGCAGGGCATGGCCATCAGCCGCCATGATTGCCCCGTGATGTTCCATTTTGTTCCTCCCTTGGAGCCGGTCGTGTCGGCATCGGTGCACCACGTGCCCCTGCTCGCCCGCGCTCAGCCCTCAACTGTGCACATGCTACCCGCAGTGCCTCGCCTGCCAGTTGCTGCTGCAGAGCAATGCAATCCCCGCCCACCCCAGAGGAAGGACAGCGGTTGCTGGATGCCGATACTCCTCTCCCTGCCGACCCCGACAGCCTGGTCAGCTCTGAACCTGGGTGGCTGGCGTTAGTGAGTGTGGTGTCCAGCTCCTCAACCCTCAGCACCACCAGGCCGGTTGACGAGGGTTAGTGCTTGACACACAAAGGATAACGGAATCACGTTAAGCTAAAAGTGATTCAAAGGAAAAAAAAAAAAGGTAAGTAATTTTGGTTGTTGAACTGAGCGACAAAGCTTCCACAGAGTCCATGTGTAAATGGTTGATGGCAGGAAAGAATTGAGGAGGGAGTAGGGCTGCCGCGCTTATAGGGTGTTGTGTGACACTGGAGCCTGACTGGGCAGACATCAGTAGACTGCTGCAGAAAAAGCTTCCATGAGATCCTGACGCCTGATCGCTAAGTTCCACAGGTGTGACCTGATGACAGAGATATCCCGAAGAAAATCAGAAAATAATAATAAAGTCAAAGAAAACAACTGTGTTGCTTTTCTGCAGTATGCAGAGTGATCGACAGCAGAAGAAAGAACTGAGGAACAATGGGATCCACCACGATTACAAAGATGCTGACATTGCACGTCATCGCTGGGTGGCACCAGGCTCAACAAAGGTGCAAGTGGTCCTGACAATGACAGCTTACAGTTCCAAAGGTGTGGCCCAATGGAGGCGATTTCCTCAATGAAGTTATTCTGTTTTATGTTTACTTAAACTGGCAAAGCCAAAAGTCATTTCAGGATAAATTGTCTCTTTGGGACAATAATCTACCACTAAATGGGTAAGCCCAATGCCCTGTTAAAGAGTATTATTCTGGTTTGGGTTTAATCTTTGGGAACATAGGCTACTCAGCAAAGATTGAGAGTTTAAGTGAGGAATAAGGCATGACAAAGGGAGGATTATGCTATGTTACTGTATCGGTGGTGAACTGCCACAAGGAACGTTGACACAGCATAATCCCCCACCCTGATGGAACTGTTACTCCACTTATAAAATGTTTAGTAATATTAGTTTTTAGCAGTGTAGTAGTGTTGTAATTTGGTGCTGTATCTTTAAGTGGTTGGCTTTAGGGCATCAGCATAAATTAGATATGTGACAGGGATTAAGTTGTATCTGGAAGCTGCAGTTATTTTGTTGCTTTAAATATGTATTCCTGACTTCCCATGTAACCAGTGAGGCTAGCTGAGCGCCTGGGCTGTGCTTCCTGTACTTTCTGTGAGATCTGAGTCAGACCTAGAAGCCTAAGCTGGTGCTTAGATATCATGCGACTTCACACTAGTGCACTACAGGGCAGCTGATGAGAATCAAGTAGGGAGTTTGAGCTGTCCTTTATTTCTGTGTGCCAGATAGCTAAGTGGGTATTTTATTAGCTTTTAGAGCAACGTTCTATAAATTTTGCTGATGGTTCAGTCACGTACATATGCATGTTTCCACTGTGTGAGTCATAGTTTTGAAATATATTTTGTGTTTTTATTTGGTGTTTAAAAATGTTTTCTTCAGTAAGAAGCACTGAGGCTTTTTGGATTTGTGAATAGGAAGTACTACATGTTTTTTCATACTTGCTGGATGGATTTCTTTTACAGTTTGTGATTCTTGAGCAATGTTGCTATGTGTGGGGGTCATGTGTTTTCTTCTGCTTTTTTTTTTTTTGGGATGTTGCGGTGTTGTTTGATTTGTATTGTTACCTTTCTGACCCTGAAGTTATGTGATCAGCATACCGACCTTTTGACCCGCCTGACTGTGCTCTTCATTAATGCCCCCATCGGGTCTTATAAGCAGTGGGTATATGCTAGGTTAACGAGTACCATGTGATTGAGATGGGGTCCTGACCAATGAAAGGCCAGAATTGACCAAACACCATTTTGTAAGAGCTGTTAAAGTCTTACAGAGTCATTCATTATCCCTACTTCAAAGTTAAAACCATAATAGGTACAGTACACAACACTCTACACAGTCCTGCTTCTTTGTGGGAAAGTCATTTAAACATGCTATTAGTAGATTGTTAGTGACTCACGGTTCTGGTTTAAATACTTTGCTGACCTGGGATTGTGGTGGTGGTGCTAGAGCTACTGTCCTCCACGGGCCCAAAGAAATCGAGGTTCAGAAGAGTGGAACCTCCACTAGCTTGAAATTCAGTGACCGTGTATGGTAGGCAGCACAGAAGGTAAGCCAAGGAAGGGGTTTATGTAAAAAGGGTAAGACACACACTTGAACATGCAAGTTATCATTAGTACTTAATGTACACAGTTTAAAAACGACATCCAAAACAAGTCTTACATTAGTAGCGTGTCATTTCTAAATAGGTTATTAACAATGTAATTCTAGAGACATTTTATCGTACAGAGCGACAAACAATTCAACCCTGATTGTTTTAATCAGAAATAAAACAGATTTACTGTAATTAAGTTTAGAGAAATACCAGAACTGATTCAAGATTCTCTAGCTTATCAAAGGAAAACAAACTTTCACATAGAGGTTTAATACTAATTAATTTAAATTGCCTTTTCATAATATGTCCATTACTAACCTCACCTTATCATTCTCAAATGAATTATCAATAGCTAAGAATGTAAATACATATTACTATTCTGTGCAAGGGTGGTTTCTGTAAGTATTCAGTTAAGTAACACTGGCCAATTCAGTCCAAAACTGTTGCACATACAGTGAAGGGGCATAACAGTTCATGATACTGAAAATTAGCTAAGCTGTATTGTTTCCCTTTAATATCAAAATGGAAACCAGAAAATATGATACAATCAAAGAAGTACTGTAGCTAATAAAAAAGACACAGAGATTTGATTGAATTAAGACACCAGACGACAGTAAAAAGGTCCATCCAGGCTTTCCTTCATCATTATCATCATCATTTTTTTTTTTAATGTTAATGTCCTTCACTTTCAACTTCTGTCTTCTTTTAACGCTACAAGACTAAGAGAAGCAACTGAGACATGTTTGGTCATATCAACACAGTCTCTGCATGCAAATACAGCAAATATTCTGTAGTGCTTTGATTTCAAAATGTCAATAAGTTATTACTGAACTAGCTGTGAAACACTTTTGAATGGTACTGCAACAAAGTACTTTTCAGCACTCACTTTTTCTTCACAAATTAAAAAGTAATCTTCTCCTCAGAATACCACCATTCGTTCTCTTTGTTTTCGTTTCTCCAATCTTTTCAAAATATCTAGAAGCTATGTTTTAAAGAACATCTTTTAACGATTATATTACCTGTTAATCGTGGCAAGTATGGCACTCAAAATCAAGATAAAACTGCCAATAATACTTAGGACTTCTCTCTGTAAATTCTTGTAAACAATTATTGTTTGAGAAAACTCGAGATTCGAAAACAGAGAACAATGAAAGCAAAAGGAAGTTCAAACTGGTTAAATGTTAAATATTAAATGACATATTGGGTGTTTATATCTTTGATTATCTGCTCTCCATCAATTTGCTGAGAAATATTTACATGCCTGACAAAAACATTCCTTAGTGATGTACATATGCTTCTGTGCCCATACTATACTGTATAGATTATGCGGTTGTTTTCATTTAGACTTTGCTTAAAAACAGTTTGACCAGAAGACCAAACTGAGCTGAGGGCAGTTTGTTTCAGGAGTGTTCTAAATAATTGTGCTTTGAAGCAAATACTACTTGTATAATTACTTTTGTGGTCTAGAAATAAATACTATATATAGACTTTATTCTTACTGCAATTTTTATATAAAACAATATTAAGATACACCGTACCATCTCAGGATTTCCACCCCTAACACAATGGTCAGATACATGTTACTAAATAAATGTAATATAATAATAATACTAGATATGTGTGACTCAGAAACTGCAGGCTTTGTACTGCACCATACCTTTTATATCCTGTAACATTTTTTAAGAAAGTACCTCCACTATGCACATAGTAGCGCCTACAGTGAAGGAGCACTGATAGAAAAGAGTATTTTGCTTTGGCACAGATAGAAAGAAAGCCTGAATTCCACAGGAAAGAATAAGAAATGAAAAACAAAATCAGCAGAGAAGTCTGTCTGAACTTGGAAGCTTTCTTAACTCTAGCTCTGGTGCTAGAGGCTCTCAGAAGAGACGTACCATCAAGAGGGTTAGTAAGGCCACTGCTACTCAGTCGAACTGGACAGGCGGTAGTGATTCCTAGAAATAAAAAGTAACAAAAGACATTTGTTTCAGTTATGTTAAGAAGGCAGCTTTCAGTTTGGAGCAAGTTACCAACCATTTTGCTCTGTTAAATGGCAGACAATATCTTGAGGAGAAGCCAGGTCTTGGGGTATTTGTGTGGACAACTTCCGTGGTAGAAGGCAGGTAGCTTCCTAAAGGGAGAAACTGGCATTTATGAGGCCACTTCTCTTAAAAGCAAGTGGCTAGTTTGTGGCAGTCTTAGCTGAGGAGCAGCAAAGGGCTGACCAATCTCCACCCTAGCTAGATGGGTCTCTAAAGGAAAATGGGAGCTGGTGATACAATGGATACAGTAATGAGAAAATAAATGGAAAAGAACTAGAAATCAAACTCTGATCCATGGTGACACAAGACTTTAGTCAGTAGTCAAGGAATAGTAGTCCTGCACAAAAATATATAGTTGTATGTTTTGTCAAAAGGGCCAAGCTACAGCAATAAATCATGACAAGAAGTGTCCCAGCTGAGTACCTCTAATCCCCAAGGCTGTGGTTAGCCTACATCAACATGGCAGAGCCACACCCCATGTACATTAACCTCAATGGAAATACAAAAAGGAGAACCAAGAAAGTCAGACTTTTATTTAAAAATACCATTCCTTAACAGATTATTTTAATAGTTACTACTGTAATACAGTAACTAGACTGCTTAAATTTCATACACTGAGTGTAAGGTATATTTCCTTTAATCAAATGTTTTACACAGATAATAGTAAAGATTTCCAATAAATATTTTTAGCCGTAGTCTACTCAATCTTTCCAGTTAAGAATGACTAGACAACTGTTAAACAACAATGCAATCTCTAGTTGTCTTCCTCACTAGGTGAAGACAACAGAGCTACTGTAAATAGAGTAATAGATGTGGGAAAAACAGTTACATACTTACCATAACAGAAGATCTTGAGAGAATCTCCTCCATAAGTCTACACCACTGAATTACATAGCCATCAGGACCACCACGAGAAACTTTTGCTAGCCAGGGGCTGCCCACAATGACGTTGCCGTCCGGCGTCTACATAAAGGTGGGCGGTGCTCACTCCTCAGTTCCCCACTGGAGAACTTTCAGCTATGGGGAACTAGGAGATAAGACCAGCCTAAGCATACAAGATGAGGCACAGGGCTGGATATATAATGCATATATTAGGTTCAGGCACAACAGCTGATGCAACCTCACTGAAGCAGAAAGGGGATGGAGGGAGGACGGCATGGACTAATGGAGGAGATTATGTCAAAATCTACTGCTATGGTAAGTATGTAACTGTTCTATCATCTTTGAGGATATCTCCTCCATTATTTCACACCTTTGGAATGATTCCTAAGCACCCAAACACCAAGTGGGAGGTGGTTACAGTTGGATGTATAATCAGGACAGCAGCCTTGCAGCACAGCAAGCCAGAAACCAGCACATCTATGACAGACTATGCCCAGACTGTAATGTTTAGTGAAGGTGTATTATGTCCAGTTCTGGAGACCACATCTCTGGAAGGCAGAATGGAGGCGGTCCAATCGAGAGAGGCAACTAAAATGGTGCAGGGTCAGCATTAAAAAAGCCCTATGAGGAGAGACTAAAGGACGCCAATAGGTACACTTCCAATAGGTTCCTCCTTGTGAATGAGCTTGCTCAACGGAGCTTTCCTGTAATAAACTTGAACTTTGCAAGGGGGACAAGATAGAGACCTCTGAATACCTCACAGGAAAATTAAGGTACAATAGGAAGTATTTTTCAGAGGAAAAAAAGGTGCTCAAGTACAGGGGACAAGCTATGAAGCTGGGATGTGGATTTAGGGAGATGTGAAGAAATACTTCTTCACAGAAAGCGTGGATTCTAGGAATACTCTTCTGGTGGAGGTGGCAAAAACAGTGGTGGGGTTCAAGAACGCATGGGATAGGCACAAGGAACTGTAGTGGAAAGGAAGGTGGAAAAGAGATGCAGATCAAATAGGGTCTGCAGTGAGAATATAGAGAGGGAAATGGGCAGACTGGGTGAGCCAAGCTGCCCTTATCTTTCATCAGACTCTGTGTTCTATGTTTCTATGTGGACAGTGCTCCATGTGGCTGCAGCACAAATGTCAGCAGCAGAAACATTTCTGAAGCAAGAACTGAAGTGGCCACTCCCTAGTGGAGTGACCATGAACTGCACTAGGAAGTTCCTCACTGTACTTCCCATAACAGAATGTGATACAATGTACCAGCCATTTGGAGAGGCACTGTTTAGACACAGGAGTGCCCTCTTTATCAGGGACAAACAAAACAAAAAGCTGAAAGAAATTTCTGAAGTCCTTGGTGCGATTCACATAGTATCTGAGTATTCTATGTACTGTACATCTAAAGTATGGAGCAGTGCCTTAGCCTGACTGGCATGCTCTGGGTAATAAACAGGAAGGATATCATTTGATTCAGTGTACATTTAGAAACCATCTTCAGCAGAAACAGGATTTATACACAAAGGAAAATCAAATAAGGAAGCTCACACATCAGAGCCTGAAGCTCGAAAATCCTTCAAGCAGAGGTAACTGCAACTAAAATAATGTCTTCCATGACAAGAAATGTAGCCACAGCTCACAGCTGGCTCAAAAAGAGTCAATGTCAGTTTTAAGCACAAAACTTAAGTCCCAAGGTGGGACTGGATTGTGGATAGAAGGTTTCATAGGAAGAATACCTCTCAGAAAAGTACAGGACACCTCTAATTGGGCACCGGATAACCATCTATAGGGACATGGAAAGCTGATACAGTGACCAAATGCACCTTCAATAACGAATACTGTAGACCAGTCTGACAATGACAGCAGGTATTCCAGCACAGCATTCACAGGACATGTAAATGGGTCCAAATTCCTGGATGCTGCCTATAGAGTTAACAGCTTCCATTTCAGGGAATAGGTATATCTGGCAGAAGCGCTCTAGCTGCCATCAGCACATCATCAACTTTAAGGGATATCCCAAAATTGCAATGGCTATATCTTCAGAAGCCATGCATGCAGATGTAGGGACTTCAGATCTGTACGGAGCAGGGATCCCTTGTCCTGTGGCAACAGGCCCTCAACACAATGGCAGGGGGACGGTAGGCTCCACTGCCATCTACTGCAGAAGTGGAAACCATATCTGGGAGGCCACAATGGAGCAGTGAGGATGAGAGTGGCACTCTCCATCCACAGCTTGAGCAGCACCCTCTGTATTAGCGGAATTTGGGACATGCATATAGGAATTTCCTTTCCAAAAGAGGGACAACATGTCTCAATGCATAAATACAAAACAAACACAGTATGTAAGGAATGAATTTAGTTGGAAAATGGCACGGTTTGTTGTGGAGTAGCTGTTGCTCCGGGTTCTACAACATGTCTCACTAGAAAACTTCAGGTCCTAGAGCGAGCAAGCAGAAACTCGCCAGTTCAATGTTGTGGGGGATACAAAATGGTCCAATTCTGCATGACCCCATCTTTTAAAGAAAAGTACAGTTAATGTAAGAACCACCGTAACAGTAGATCTTAGAGAACAGCTCTTGCAGCAGGTTACACCATTAGGACTGAAGCCGCAGGCGCCAGGACCCCACGGAAAATTCCTCTAGCTAGCTATCTTCAGCAGGGACCGCCCGACGCCGGTCCCGCCCACGCCAGGTGTGGTACATAAGGGGCGGTCCCACCAGAATCCCCAGTTCTCCCGCCGAGACTCCTGGCCGCAGGATGACATCAGAAGGGAGACGAGGATCTGCCAGAAGGCAATAAAGGATAAAATACCAACAGGAGCATTCCTTCTATTTCTCCGCCTAATTCAATCACTACACCTTTCTTTTGGTTTCTTCGTTTTCCTCTTCCCTTTTTTTTTTTTTTAAATGGAGCCATACCTCCTCTAAGGGGAAAGGTATGGATAGGTTGCTGCAAGAGCTGTTCTCGAAGATCTACTGTTACGTAAGTTCTTACGTAACTGTACTATTCTTACTCGAGATACAGCTCTTGCAGCAGGTTACACCATTAGGACTGATTCCCAAGCAGTAACGCTTACCAGAAGATCCGGAGGAGGCAGAGAGATAAGAGAAAACCAATCCAAGCCCTGACTCAGGACACGACCTTGCAACACCGCTTAGGTCGAAACCGCCTCACGCCTAGAGGCTATGTCCAGACTGTAATGCCTGATAAAGGTATGCACAGAGCTCCAAGCAGCTGCAGCGCAAATAGCTGAAATAGAGACGCTCCTGAGCTGCAAAGGAGGTGGCCACACCCTGGTAGAATGACCCCGATGGAACCCGGGAGGGGCTTTTGTTTAATCTGGTAACAGTAGCAATACACTGGACAAGCCAGCGGACAAAGACTGTTTAGACACCTGCTGGCCTTTCATCCTCTGAGAAAAGAGACAAAAAGCTGGTCAGAAGCCTGAAAGGGTTTAGTTCTGTTGAGGTAATACCTCAGGCTGCGTGAACATCCAGAGTGTGGAACAAAGCCTCTCCTCTGTTAGAATAACTCGGAAGTAGACCGGAAGGTCAATATCCTGATTCAAAGTAAGTGTCGAAACCACCTTAGGCAAAAACTTTGGGTTCGCATCAGAGATACTCTGTCCCGTGGAAAACCAAATAGGGCTCTTTGCACATGAGAGCGTGAAGTTTTCAGAAATCCTTCTGATTGAAGTAACGGAAACCAAAAATAACGCCTTCCACGACAGAAAACTTAGCTCAGAATCCGGGCAGGCTCAAAGGAGGGAGCGAAGTTGTTCCAGGACAAAGAGTAGATCCCACGGAGGCACTGGGTCCCTAATGGGAGGCCTAGGTGCAACACCTCTAAGAAACTCCCGAGAAGCATCAAGCTGAGCAATAGTACGGTGCCCCACCGGCAGGTGGTAGGCCAAAATAGCACAAAGGTGCACTTTAATAGAGGAGTAGGCTAGCCCTGAATGGAATAGAGAAAGGAGGAAGTCTAAAACCACTCCCAACGGACAACCTAGGGGAAAGGTCACGAGCCCGTGACCATAGACAAAAACCACGCCACTTCATGGCATATGTAGCATGCGCTGTCGGGCTTGCTGTGGAGAGAACTCCAGCAACCTCTTGCGCAGGACCCGTGTCGCAGAAAATGGCTATATCTCTAGGAGCCATGCATGCAGGTTCAAAGAGCGGAGATCCGGATGAAGCAATGAACCTCTCTCCTGAGACAGTAGGTGGGAGCTGAGCGGCAACGGGAGCAGGGATTCCTAGATAGCTGTGCCAGCAAGGGGAACCATATCTGTCTGGGCCAAAACGGAGCCACCAGAATCATTCGTGGCATGCTCCTGCGCAGCTTGAGAAGAACTCTGGATCAACGGGAAGGGAGGGAAGGCATAAAGGAATCTGTTCACCCAGGAGAGGGACAACGATCTCGCCAGAAAACACCAGGCTCTGGATCTAGCGAGCAAAAATTGGGCAGTTTTGCTGGATGGGGATGCGAAAAGTCCAACTCTGGAGTTCCCCATCGAGGGAACAGATCCTCTGCCACCTCCTGAAGAAGTTCCCACCGTGGACTCTGGCCTGGGAGCGACTCAGGTCGCTCATGCATCGTGTTGTCCACCCTGGGAACGTGTACAGATCGGTTTGCGCCGTGTCCGACTACCAACTCCACACTCTCATGGCCTCCCTGCAAAGGGGTAAGAGCGCCCTGTTTGTTGAGGTAATACATCACCGCCGTGTTGTCCGGCCTGAAGCAGGATGGTGCATGGCGGAATTATGGACTGAAAGGCCTGAAGTGCATAGAGGACCGCCTCATCTCTAGGACGCTTGATATGGAGATGAGCCTCCAACGGGTCCATGCACCTGACACTTCACCCCGCCTAGGTGTGCTTCCCACCAGACCAAGCGCCTGTGGTAAGGGTTATCTCTGGGGACGGCGCTGCAAATGGGACACCTTGGAGAGTGACCGCTAACCACCATTGCCAGTCTCGAATCACGGATTTTGTGATCCTGACTGGATGCTGCAAATGGTCTTGCCTCTGATCCCATTGCGCTCTTGAGCATCCACCGCGTTATTCTCATGTGGAGTCGCGAGAGGGACTGTGGAATGGCCGCAGCCATGTGTCCGAAAGCAGACGGCGACCAACCTGGCTGGTACGGTCTGGTTTGTCGATAAGTCCCCATGAGGGACCTGATGCTCCGCCTGTCGGCCGGAAGAAAAGCTCTTCCTGGACCGTGTCCAGCACTGCTCCTATGAACTGCAGGTTTTGCGACGGTACCAAGAAGGACTTCTCTTGATTTATAAGAATGCCCAGTGATCCAAATAGGTCTTGGGTGTCCTGGATCGCGATCATAAGCGCCGCTGGAGGCAGCTCATGAGAAGCCAATTGTCGAGGTACGGAACACATAGTGGCCCTTCTCCTCAGAGATGCTGCCACGACTGCCATGCATTTGGTAAAGACCCTGGAGCGGATGACAGTCCGAAAGGGAGAGCCCGAACTGAAAATGGTGGCCTAGAAACTCAAAGCGCAGGGAACCTCTGATGCGCTTGAGCTATGGGGATATGCAGGTAGGCATCCTGCATGTCTATGACGCTAAATAGGCGCCTTTGCTTTAGCATGGGATAAGGCCCGGAAGGGTCACCATGCGGAATCTCTTGTATGCGATCGACATGCTGAGGTCGCTTAGGTCCAGAATCGGACGGAGGTCCCCTGTTTTCTTGGGAACCAGGAAGAAGTGAGAATAATACCCTAGTCCTCTCTGGTTTCCCGGCGCACTTCTATCGCCCCTTGTTTAGGAGGCGTGAGCACTTCTTGCCAAATTAAGGCGCCGTGCTGGACCGAATATGGGAGAGCAGAGGAGGCCTCGAGGGTGGCTTTTCCATGAACTCTAAAAAAGTGGCCGACGCTGACTAATTGAAGAACCCACCTGTCGGTGGTGGTATTGCCTGCCATCCCGGCAGGAGAGTTCGGGCAATGCCACTCCACCATAACATCCTGCTGATCCTGAGGGCGGGGCCGGAAAGGAGTCATGCTGTATGCAGACAGGCCCGCTGGCTGGGTCGCCTTAGGGTGCGTTGACCTCTGCTGGCGGGCTGCTTACCCTGGGTTCTATGGAAACCAGAGCCCTCTGTTGTGTGGCGGAGCGGGGTTGTTGCCTCTGTGTCCGCCCATGGAAACGGTCTTGGTGCCTACAAGGAACCAAGCCTAGGCCGTACATTGCTTGACCGACCTCACCACCTTTCCAGTTTCTTGGAGTTTGGTAATAATCTTCTCTGAAGGATTACCAAACAATACATCTCCTCGAAGGGGCGCCATAATGTTCTTCTGGACATCCGGGTGAAGCCAGAGACACGGAGCCATGAGTGTCTCTGGAGACAACGCCCAGCTGCCGCTTGTCGTCAAGAGTCCGCGGGAATCACACGCGGCTCTAAGCATCTGGGTCCCCACGCTTGAACCTCGCAGGAGGAGCTGGAGCATCTCCTCCTTCTGCTGACCTTCGGTAGCTTTTCGCTACCTCCAGACCCTGTTCCCACAGGGCGCTCTGAAATTGAACCATGTGGGTCAGATAATTTAAGGATCTGATGGCACAGGTAGCGGATGCATACAGCAGCGCTGCCCAGAGAATCCAACTGCTTGGATTCTGGGTCCGTGGCAGGGTGCTCAAATGCTGCGCCTTTGGGACCGGTCATGTGAGGCTGTTATGACCAGAGAATCGGCCAGAGGATGTTGCGTCAAATACTGGTCCTCCCTAGGAGCCTTGTATAGATGGTCAGCTTTCTTCGGCACCGCAACGGTCGTGGATGCTGCCTTGGTGACATCCACAAAGTGTCCACCAAGGGTGGCACCACCACAGGCTTGGGTCCTTCTGCCAAGATACTTAGCCAGGCGCAATCTTCGGGTCTAATCCTCAGCTTCCCACCCCATGTTCTCCTGGATATGGCGTGAAGATATCCATGAACGAGGGTCATCCGGAGGAGACCGTGGTGTCTCATTGGGTCCGGAGAAGGGACTGAGATTGGAGATGGGGATCTTGAAGTGGAGTAAACAGATCCCGTGTCCTCCGCTGACGGCACGCCGGCGCCTCCTGGATCTCTTGGGGCTGGGTGATCCAGAAGAAGATCTTGACGGAGGTCTCCTCTTTGTATGCCGGAGCCCTGGGAGGGATCTGGACTCCTAGGGATAGAGCGGGCAGCCGACCCCGCAGGTGAAGGGGGCCGGAGCCGGAGGAGGAGAAGGAAGAGCGGTGGGTGCCACATCTTTCTTTATGGTGTCCCACCAGTATGTAAAGAGATCCTTTACATCCGCAGAGAGAATCCCGACGCCGCTCAGACGCCGAGGGTCGGACGAGGGTCCCGCGACGGCTCCGCAGAGGCCTTGGGCGGCGGGCTAGGAGCCCTGGGAGACTGTGCGAGGCCGGGATCGCCTGCCTGGTCCTCTCGGGCTGCGCCAGGTCTTCCTCCGTAGAGACTCCTGCCCGACGACGGTCGGAGGCGCAGGAGCCCTCTCTCAGGCACTGCGGACGCTGGTCCCCAACCGACGTCCGATGTGAAGGCTTAGCCGACGACGGTCTGACGGCCGACGACGGCCCGAGGGAGTGGTGACGAACGGCCGATGGAGGTCGAGCCGGGCCGGGTCTGCCGCCTCTTCAGAGGGGTGAGCTCAAGGGTCTTCCTGGGAGGCACCGAGAGGACCCGCGCTGGTACCGGACGAGCGGGAGCCTGACTTGTGGTGATGATGATGACGCCCCAGACTTCCACGGCCTTAGGGGTGGAGGATGACAACGGCCTGGTGGTAGGGGCCTGAGAAGACCTAGAAACAGCCACCGCAGCCAGGGGGAGGGAAGAGGCCCTGGACGGGGACCGGTCTGACCCAGATCCGAGCTGCGGGACCCGAGAACTAGAAGGTCCTTCTCCTTCTCTTCTGTGCTTATGGGAGGATTCCCTTTAGAGGACATGGCTCTAAGTTTTTCTTCGAGGAGGAACGCCTGAAGAGCCTTCTGTCGCCGGATCCTGGTGCGGCTATTAAATCCCTGGCAGAGGAGCAGGCCTGGGTGTCGTCTCTGGGCCCAGGCACCGAGCATTAACCGTATGAGGGTCCTTGAAGGGATCTGTTTCCGCAAGCACACTTGATGTATGCCGGAGGTCGGAGGGACATCAGCAAGGAAATTCTTGAAGTGAAGCAAATTCTCGTAGGAAGTTCAACAACCACGCGTGGGCGCTAGACTGAGACCGGAAGGGTCGAGGCATGTAAGTTCGACGGCGGAAAGAATGGGGATTCTGGCGGGACCGCCTCTTATGTACCACACGCCTGACGCCGGAGGCAGGACCGACGCTGAAGGTCCCCGCTGAAGAAGCTAGCCAGTAGAAATTTTTCCAGGTCCTGACGCCCGCCGCTCAGTCCTAATGGTGTAACTCATGGCAAGAGCTGTATCTCGAAGTAAGATCTGTTTACTACTGAGATCAACAGTTTCCATTTGTGAATCTTGGACTGTGACCTGCTTAATTGGTCTGCTAAGAAGTTTTGGAGACCTGGGAGATGAACAGCTGACAGTTGTGGGACATGGGACAGAGCCCAGGACCATACTCCTTGCCCAATGGACCTTATTGTCCTCTGAAGGAGTCTCATATGAAGGTTGGCCAGTGGCACCATCCCAATAGCTGCAGCTATGAGACTCAGGAGGCATAACATTGTTCCTGCAGAGACATAGCGACTCCTGTATACCAACTGTGCTTGGGCAATCAGGTTTTCTGTCCTGCAGCAAAAGCACCAACCCTTTTCTGTGTCCAAAACTGCGTCTATGTACTGTAGTCATTGGCAGGAAGTCATCACAGATTTTGACACAATTACTGTGACTCTCAAGTTCTCACACACTGCCTTGTTCGAGACAAGGTATGAGGAAAGCTTCCTGAGCTGACTTTCAGCAGCCAGTCACACAGGCAATGGAGAGACATACAGGTCTTCCTTCAAGGGCTGCTGCCACTACTGCCAAGCATCTGGTCAAGAACCATGGCACAGAAGTCAAGCCAAAGAGCAAGAGTCTAAACTGGTAATGCTCCCTTCCAGAACAAAGTGGAGGTACAGTCTGTGAGCTTTTCTGATCTTGATATAAAGGTACGATCCTTCATATCCAGGGAACAAAGCCAGTCCCCTGTTTGCAGCAGGGAACGAGGCGTGCAGTGATACCATTTGAAACTTCTTGTATTCTGTGTAGAAGCTTGGGTTCCATAGATCCCACACAGGATGCAGATCCTGTCCTTTTGGACCAGAAAGTATCTGAAGTAGAAACCTTTGTTTCTCTGTTGAGAGAACTGGTTCTATGGCATGTTTCTGGAATAATGATCTGCACTCTCTTCCATCCGAAGCATAAATGGCCTAGAGGATAAGAGGAAGGAGGTGGAGGATGACCTGGAGGGTTGCTACAAGCTCCAGCAGCTGCCCCTTGCAACTGGCCCTAGGAACCACTTGTCCATTGTAATCTCCCTCCATTGTTTTAGATGCAGGAGAGTCTTCCCTCTACAACTACTCCTGGACATAACACAGGGAATGGGGTATATTCTGCAAAAGTCATGCAGAACCAGTGAGGCCAGCCACTGGTACAGACTGCTTTGGGTGCTTTGTATGGGAACCTCATGGAAAGGGAACCAGCAGGTCACCTCCCTACCTTTGCTTTGATTAGCAGGCATGGCTACCTCTGGCAGAATGCTGACAAGAAGCCACTCCCATGACCCCTAGCTGGAGTGGGCTACAAGAACTTGATAGACCATATAGTTATTTGTAATTTTGATGTCTGAAGACCTCTTAGGGCTTCTTCAACATCATAGCCAATCAGTTTTGTTCCTCTAAAAGAGGCATTTAAAACTGACTGTTGCACAGCATTTGAAAACCAGCAACCTTAAGCCAAGGATATCTCCTCATACAAATGCCAAAAGCTGCAGCCCTGGCAGAGACATTATACCAGAGCAGAGTGTTTGCCAACCTCAGCACCAGATGTCAAAGTATTAAGCAACTCATTCTTGGCACAGCCCTCAGTTAAAGCCTGGGCTACAGCTTTCCAAAGGCTGTTTCAATATCTGACCATATGGCCCAGTAGTTTGAGATTCTATGCCCAGTGAGGCAGAAGCATACATATTGTCTGTCACATCCAGCCTCCTAGATATTTTTTTTTTTTTCATCAGGAGACAAAAGTACTGCCGCCTAGTGCTTTAGACTGATCATGAGCAGCTACTATGACTACAGAGTCAGTCACTTGCTGGTTGGCATAATAAGGCATAGCAGATGGAGGAATACTGCTTATCAGTCTTTCTGGGTACTGCAGGCAGTGAGTTTGGTCTGCACCATGCAGCAAGGTAGCATCCTCTAATGCAGGATATACAGGAAGAATTCTAATGGAGGGGAGCAGGGCACCTTAAAAATTCCATGATATTTCCTTTTTGTGGAGCCTTTCTCCTCCACAGCAAAGCCCTTGGCAGTTTGCATTTCCTGCATCATGGTTTGAAAAGTTGGATCCTCAGAAGGAGACCTCAGGGTATATACCACCACACCCTCACTGCAGGATGAGAGGGTAGAATTAAATCGAGGTGCCACATACTGCTCTCTGTCACGCTGCTACTCTATATCCTCCTCCAACACCATGAAGTTCGTATTATATTTTACCTCTTCACGGACATCCCTATTGATGATGGGAGCCACAGAGTGGACTACTGAGAAAGAGGATTCTGTGATGTGCTGGTAGGCATTGATGGTATTTCAGTGCTCGGAGGCCATGTCAATGGGATAACTACTTGCACTGACTGTATCACTTCTTAAAACGATGTCAGCATACCTTAATAGTCGATGATGCCCTGGACATGGGCGGACTACTTGTACTGATGAGGGGCATTGGCTCGATGATGATGGCATCCTACTATCCATAGTAGGCATGGCAGCACCTAAGCCAGCCCTGACCTTGATGTCTCATCAACGGTCAGGGAGGTTGTAGTCAACACCACCGCAGGAGTCGATGATGCAGTAGAATTGTTTTGTCTCACCGGTGACTGGGACCTCACTAGTGAAGTAGATTTCTTTATGCTTATGCTTGTGGCCAGTGACACCAACCATTCCCTGTCCTTTGACTTTGGTGACTGTTTCTGGGCTGATGGCAAAGTTGCAACAGATTTTGGGCCTTAGTCTTTCCCATGGCTTGTTACATTTTAAAGAGAAAATGTTCTGTGGCTTGATGCGTCAATAGTCTTTGTAGCCTGGTTGAAGCTCTGGCAAAGCTAACAAGTCCTCATGTTGTGGAGACTGGCCTGGCAGCACACACATGCCTGTGTGTCCTTCTTTGTAAATTTCATCTCCGCCTCACAATACCGAAATAAATGCTTTTTCAACGTCAGCGACATGAGGCGATGAAATAAACTGTTATATAAAGTAAAAAAATAACGGCAACGTCTAGTTGACATTTCTTTAGCAGGCCTGACAAGAATGACTGATGGCGGAAAAGAAATGAGGAGTGATGGGGCTGCCCGCGCTATATAGACAATGATGCATGATGTCGTTGTGGGCAGCCCCTGGCTAGTAAAATTTCTGTGTGGTCCTAGTGCCTGGCAGCTATAGTTACAAGAGTGTGGAATAATGGATGAGATGTCCTCCAAGAAGATCTATAAATTAAAGACTGTAATTCCATCTTGGGGTTCTGGTGACATCACAACTATGACAGCGAAGCTCGAGGCATTCCATGATGCAGCTAGAACCCGAGATGAAAATATAGCAAGTTACTGATAATTCCCATAGTTTATTATTTTTAACATATGGTTCCTATTAGTTAAGCATTTTTGTGAGAAACACTGGCATTCATTTGCAGTTTTATTCTTGACAAGTTGGCTTTTACTGCACATGACGGTCACAGTGAAAGCAGACTCGCGTGATGGATTTTGACTAACATCTGATCTCGCAACAGCATTACTGTGATGTTAGATCATTGATATTTCCTTCTGAAGCCACACTGATGGTATTACAGGGCTTGGATGTCAGGGTTTCTCTAAAAGGAAAATGTGACCATCAATATATAGTACCGTATAGTTACTTCTAAAAAACATATAGTAGACAACCCTAGCCAAACATTATATTTACCTCACTAACTGTACATAAGACAGTATTCTCCTACAGGCAGCCATCATGATGTCAACTTCCCATTAAAACAACAAAATTCATATGCAGTTCAACTTTTCAGCCTTGCCTATTTTTCTTTGAATACCTCAGTGAGCTTCTGACCCTCTACACTCCTTTAAGGGTGATGAGATCCACCAGACAGGGGCTTCTGCAGGTGCCACCTTCTGTTTAAAGTCAGCTTGGTGTTGGTGGCCCCTGTCCAATGAAATTTGTTCTGTCTTCTTGATAGGCAGCTATTTATTTGTCCGTTGATTAGTGTCATGCACTTTATTATACTAATGCACTTTAGTGAATCACTGACTGGCTGTTTTGTAGATATCATCTGGTACTTGTATTCAGCACCAACAACTTTCTGATCTATAACTGTATTCCAGTGATCTGAGCTCTGAAAGTGCACATAACCAAATTAACTTTTAGTATTGACCTGCTGTTTCTTTCAAGCAGTACAATATTTGTGAACTTAATAAATGTCACTCTCCAAATTTAGTAGGGGGAGAGGAGAAAGTGTTTACTGCCTGGAACACTTGGTGCTACTACAATGGTATTGCTCAAATATCCTGGATCCCCTCCATAAGGTTGGTCTTGGGTGTCAAGCATTGTTAAGAATGAAGGCATGACTAGGGGTTAATTATCACCAGTTAATCTAACCCTAGGGGGTCATGAGGCAAGAGGTATAGTCAAGTGTTTTATGCCCCAGGGTTAGATTAAATAAGATAACCCAGCCCTGAAATCTTAATGGAATTATTACACAAAATGTTTTCAGATTTTTTAAACGAAAGTTTTATAGTTAAAATTTAACCCATTTAGAAGGTTGTCAAAAATTAGAATGCTCCAATTCCAACCATAGTTTTATAATTGGTATTATAGTCAAGCGTTAATATAATGTGGGTGTCTATAACAGAGTACAGTGTAAGTGGGAGACATGTTACAGTAGCCATATATCAGAGGATCAGTCCTCCCACACTACCATTCAACGTCCTAACCTGGCCCAGTGATGGCTCCTACAGTATGACTTGTCAGCTCTCCTACTCCAATTTCCGCTTTAATGTCCCACCACACCCAATCAGTCCGCCGTCCCAGGCTCTTGGGGACATGGATGCCTGCATCCTTTACAAACAGATTTGGAGTCAGGATTCTTGGACATTTCTGGAGAAAGTCCCAGAGACCCTCACTGTACAAGGCCCCAGGAGTCCCAGTGGGCTGACACAATGCACATGTGTGGATCGAGCTGCACGTTTTAGTCACTTGCATAGAGCATGCTATGGGGGTGGGGTGTTTTTCGTGCTTTAGACCAGGACCACAGTGCTGAGGAGGGGGCCAGGAGGGAGTAGTGGTAGTGCTCAAGGAAGAAACCAGTGAATTCTCCCCCATGAAGCAAATGATTCAACTGCAGCAGAGACACTGCATCTGGCACAGGACAGCCATTTCAGAGGTGCTGGAGACCACAGCAGGGTTGCAAATTAACACACATCCATTTTATTTTACAAAAATTTTAAAATAATTTGTTCCCAGTCCTCTCAACCCAGGATGAGTTGGAACGTCGACTATACAGCTAGGCTGCACTGAAAATGCAATCAACAACTCACAGCAACACTAAACAAGTGTTGAATTTTTTTCATTTTAGGCAGTTAGAGCATTGACGACTATTTCTGAAGATGGTTAATGGCTTAAGTATTTATTTAATCTTGTAGATACCCAGCTTTAACCAGTGCATGTTACTTGCAGAGAGTCAGTGGGGTGTGGTGGGGGAGTCAAACCCACATGCCTTGTGGTCAGCTCCAGACAGTGGTGAAATGTCACAATGAAGCCTAAATGATGATATTGGTGGAGGAAGTTCAGCAGCAAAAGAAAAACAAACAACCACATCATTATCCAAGTGTGAAGTGTGTGACACATCTTAAGAGACTGTAAACGTTGGGACTGATAATGACAAATAGTCTGAACAGACAGCATCTGCAGGTTCAGCTAAAAGCAAGAAAAGGTTTTGAAGGGACAACTGAACAAAGCAATTTCCATGGTTTGTAAAGGATGAAATGGGAAACATTTTGGAAATGTAGCTGGTGTAAAAACCTGGAAAAGGCAATCCATCTGCCACAACTGGCTAAACTAACCTGCAATTGTCTGCTTTTACAGACATGTAAGAAACAGAGAACATCTGCTACTACAAATGAGAAGAAAACAGCAGAAAGATTGACTCTTTCAAAGGTATTTGAGAAACAGATAGCAGGTCCCAAACTAAGGATGACAGTAACGTTGCCCAGTTACTGACAAAGTATTTACCTTACAGAATAAAGTCAATCACTGAACCAGTGACTGACACTGTTCTGTGAGGCAATGTAATCAGGTGGCACACTGAATGTGTGCTTGCTTTACAAGCAAAGGGTCAGAGGTTCTACTCTAGGTGAGGAACAGGTTTGTCATCTTAAAGAATATTCATGAATTATTTATGCAAAGGGAATTAACACATCTCAAAAGGAAAACTTCTTCCAAGAAACAGGGTGGCGTGACACAAGAGGGCACAACTTGCATCTGGTGACACATGTTTAAAAGCAACTCTAGAAAGTACTTTTCACAAACAGCGTGATAGACCTATGGAACAGCCTGCTACCAGAAGTGGTGGCACCAAAGACAGTAAGAGAATTCAAACTTGCTTGGGACAGGCAATGTGGGCAACTTAGGAAAAAATATAATGGGGGTAACATCTTGGCAGACTAGAAGAACCACACGTCCCCATCTACCAACACTTTTCTTATGTTCTTGTGTTCAGTCTGAAACACTGACACAGTATCTCTAAAGCTGAGGTACAGGAATTAGGAAGGAATCAATTTAGCTGGGGCTAGATCTAGTGATTTTGTTCTTTTGTCGTCATAGAAACTAAATGGCTGTCCAGGGCTGCATACAGTGGCACAATCTACTCTGGTTGGGATGCAAGACATGACATGCTGGACTCCCATACAAAATACCATACAAGGAAGAAATCAAAGCCCACTTAGCAGGCTCTCAAGTTTCTTGCTGTAACAGTGGATGATACCACTGATGTAACCATTCACAAAAACATTAACATATGTGTAAAATGCATACTCAATGCAGAGTCAAAATTCATTTCTGGCTGTATTGGCAATACCTGATGGAGGGCAGAGACAACTGCATCAGAAATCTTAAAAGATTGTTCTGATGATGCAGCTGATTCCATGCAGATCATCATACTAGCAAGTGATGGTGCAAGTGTAACTGACTGGAATGCACATGGGGTTGGTGCAAGGTCAAGACAGCAAGTAAATCCAAGACTGATTCAAATCCACTGTGTTGCCCACAGATTGACACTGGCAGCAGGACAAGCATGTAGGGATGACAGTGTTTTGAATGAATATCACATAACTATAAAATGTGTACAGCTACTACAGCAGCTATGCAGTATGGTACAAAGCCTTGCATTTCATTCAAGAAACATCCAATGATGACAATATTAGTTATCTGTCTCATTACAGATCCTACCCTGCACTGTTACACGCCTTAGAGCATGACGAGCACAAGGTGCCCCAGAAGCAAGGCCTTCAGACAAAAGTAAAATCTGTCTGCTTTATCTTTTGAATCTAGTCATGCAGCAGGACAATGTTGACATTTCAGCAGCCAGCAGCATGACAGAAGCCAGTTACTAGACTGCAACAGTTCAAGGAACAGAATGGGCAGAGCTTCAAAAGACACTTCAAGAACTTGACTAACGTCCTGGCATGTGGTAGGAACAAAAGTGAATGATCGACTAGCACTGTGTATGCAGTTCCAGATGGCATATGAACAATATCTGACACAGCTCACTCAAAACAACAACACAAGATCCGAGACATCTTGATGTAGTTGCTGCAGAACTTAAAATGTTGTTCTAAATCCTAAATGTCTTCCTGATGACTCCAAGATAATGGACAGCAGGAACTGAAGGATGTTTACACTTACGCCCAAGACAAACTTCAATGAAGAAACACTGCCAACACTTATTGATAAAGAAAGAGCTGAGGAAGATTACAGACTATTCAAACTTGTTCTAAAATCTGAAAAAGAATGACTTTGGCCACCATTGTTTACCAAGACTTAATTGAGAACTATTCGATATATTCCCAGATTGTGTCACAATGGCAAATATTTTACTTGTGTCACCTATTACATCAGTGGTATGTGAAAGAGGATTTTTATGCAAAACAAAATATAAACAAACGGTAGAAGTTTTCTGAACTGACACTGTCAGCAAACTCATGTGGATAACCCGAGAAAGAGCTGACGTTGAACACTATAACCCTGTTACCGCACTTAAGAAATGTAAGGCCATTTGACTGCACAGAAAATAATGTTTTAAAACAGTATTGGGAATTAAAATTGTGATTTTCTTTTTTTTCCTTAGTTTCAGACCCAGACTGGAGTGATTCAGAGACAAAATATGACTGAGGTATCAACTGGCTAAAAGCATTAGGGCATAGGGAGACTAAGATAACATTGCGATTATAATGCTTCCAAAAGGGTGGGGTGTTCATAACAAGTTATAGCCCCATACTGCTCTTTTCATCTCAACAGCACCATTAAATAAATGCTTCCAAATGGTTTTTAGGGTGGGAGGAAAAAGACTAACAAATTAGCTGCCCATTCTGCTCTTTCCACAGTCTGTCAACAGTAGCTTCTATCATCAAAGTGAACCTAAGAGAGAATGTCAAGAAATGAGCAGGATAGAAGCATGTCGTTATGGACGGAGGAGTTCAGGAGGCGTTATAGGCAGGAAGGAGTTCAAGAAGAAGTTATGGGCATGAGGGGAGTTCAGAAGAAGTTATGTGCAGAAGGGAGTTCAGGAGCGTTATGGGCATGAGGGAGTTCATGAGATGTTATGGGGGAGGGAGTTCAGAAGGCGTTATGGCATAGAGGAGTTCAAAGAAGCTATGGGCAGGAGGGAGTTCAGGAGAAGTTTTGGGCAAGAGGGAGTAAGCATTTATCTGCAAGAAGGAGTCACGAGAAGTTATATGTAGGGAGGGACTAAGGTCAGGAGAATTTTTGGGTAGGAGGGACGGAGAAGTATTGGGCAGAGAGAAGGTCAAGAGAAGTACATGCTGTGAAAAGATCAACAAAGATAAGCAAGTCCACAGAGAGAACCCACCAAGTAGATTGTGCCACTGTCTTTACTATGAGGGACAGCACGAAGTGAGCGGGGGTGGAAACTCTTTAGTCAGTAAAATTTTACATTTTATACAAAGACCTTGCAGGAGAGAACAGAGGTTAAGTATTGGGCAGGAGAGACTACTGGGAGACATAGGTGACTGTACCACTGACTACTTTAGCAGCAACAACTGTGTTTTTAGTTAACAATACTGCTTTTTCTAAAGTCTTGTTTTTGCAGACAGCAAAAGATAGAAACATGCCATATAAGACAGGCAGAGATATGACTGTAAAACTAAGTACAATTTTTACGGCTGCATGGCAGAGCTCCACAGACATTATGCCATCATAATCTCTTTAGAAGGGCACTGTGGGCATGCGTGTCTGGACCGCTGTCCGGTGTGCTTCCACAGTGCTCATCATTGCTCTGCCCTTCACCTCCACTGGCACAAACACACACCCACTTACGTGGGGGCACTTCTTTTATTCCACAACTGTGTGGAAGTGATGACCACCGTGCACAACATGGCCTCCGACTCGGTATCGCAAATGCGCAATTCTGTCATCGCCGACATCTTGTGCATGGCATACTCGACACTCCTAAAGCTCTGAGCAGCTATTTCAGCTGTGACCAGAGTTTGTTTCTTAAGTTGTGCCTACTGTGAGTGAAAGCACAGAAAGTACACACAGATCAGGTTTAAAATGTTGGCATAATGCGATGCTATTACAGATTCCCCACTGTCTTATGCACCTCTTAAATAATAACACTGACAGTGCAACCCTGCTGTGAATTTAGTAACAAAAAGCAAACTGTATGAAAAAAACTACTGTCATTGATGTAATCCTGACAAAGGAATCACCTGGAAAGTAAAAATAAGCATAGTAAACACACAAGAGTAATTGTACTTTTCAGACTCATTGCATTCTTTTCACTGGGGATCTCCACAACTTTCACGGTATCCCCAAATGTTAGCTGAGGACCCCATTTTTCCCCCAGAAAGTTCAGGACTCCTAAACAAAAATCTAAGCGCCATGCAGTCCAGATGTTTTTATTTTGAGCTCTTTTGTCTCGGAGCTTGCCTTCCTTTCTAAAGTCATCCTAACTTTTTTAATCATGTATTTTATCTAGGATAGCTGAACCAAGATACAGCATCTCATTTTCAGAGGGCCCTGCCTCAACTCGATTTTTTTGCAGCAGGGAGGGCTGAAGTAAAAGGAGGTCATGTGACTTGCTCTGGGTCACACAGTCAGCTGTTGGGTGAAGCAAAATTTGAACCCATTATCTCCGTTTTGCAGTTCAGTGCTCTACATTAAACCAGACTGCTCTCCTGTTGCCTCTTCCATGTATGTTTATTTATTTATTTAAAACTGGTGACCAGGAAAGGCACACGGAGCCATGGCTCATTTCCTGTAATTTATACATGGTAGGAGGGTACAGGAGGTAAAATATAGACAACAGGAGATAGCAGAGAAAATTAAAATAGCACATTTAGGTACAATAATAAAGGTGCGGGTAAACAGTATGAGACTGTTCAAACAAATATACCTCTGCCGTCCCTACCTTCTTCAATAATCAAGCTTTCTTTTTTCATTCCTGAAAAGACCAAATTGTGGAAACGGCTATTCTAACCATATATCTTCCATTATCCCTGGGAAACCTACCAAAACATACTGTAGACACATTTCAGCTTATTTTTTTCCAGTTAGTTTCCACTGTTCCTGTGTAACAAAATACAAGATCAGTGTCCCTAGACTTGGTGCTCTGGTTTCGGTCTACACCTGACACGATCACTATCCATTACTTGCAACAGTAGAATGTGTTGCTGTGAAAACTGTTATTATGCTCAACGGAGGGTTACAATGTCAGATGTACAGTAGACCAGCAACTACAGCAAATGAAGTCTATGGGACACTGATCCAATTTTCATGTCAATGTATGCAATTATAAAATGTGGAAGCAAATGCGGAAACAGGAAATGTCTTAACTCTGTGTAAATCTCCATTTTTTTTTTATTAAAGTTTATCCTGAGTTTTCCAATACAACACAAACAACAAACATGCTGCATGGTTAACAATGTAGAAAACACATTTGGATCAACAGTACTCACCAGCAGAGTCAAAAAGGATAGCCACACAGGGTACAGACTAAGAAGCTTGGCACTCAGCGTAAGCAAGGTACAAAGTCAGACCTTCTGTGCATCATATAGAACCCTTCTTCACCAAATTTTTACAAAACATTGTACAAATTGGTTTATTTTGGCCATCAGTTTCCCAAATGATAGGCATCTTTCATTAAATCCTGGTGTAGTTTAATGCCAGGAGATTTATCATTAGCCAGTTCTCAGTATTCCACTTTCTGGATGTCAGGATGCAAACACTCAATGTTCAGATATAAGCTGGATAATAGCAAATGTTTATGCACTTGAATAGTTACCCAGGTCTACCCAAGAAGCCTAACTGTTCTGTCTAATGAAGATGCCCTGTCTGCCACTGTTGCATACTACTCCGCCTAAGACTGGAGTCTAGTCCTATTGTGAATGTTTACAGTGATCATTAAGCATGGTCTATCTGTGTTTATGTATTCCTGATGTGAACTGTGTCTGTGATGGAAATGTTTCTTTGTAACTTCAATGCAATGTTTCTGCTAAGTGTTTATTCTATGTAACTATTTCCAGGTCACCCCTGAAAAAGGGACCTTGGGGCTCAGTGCATCTACCTGGTTACCAAAATTGAAATAAATAAGTACTTCTGTGTTGCGGGAGCAATCAGGGAAAGGAGGAGGGTTTTCACTAAATTTAAGAGGACACTCAGCGAGGAAGATAAGGAAGAGTATAGGAAAAGAGGAGTATGGCAGGGAAGAAGATCAGAAGGGCAAAAGCAGATACTGAGGAGAAACAGCAAAAAAGGCGGGGATAAACCTTTTCAGATATGTGAGGGAGAGGAGAAGGGCAAGACAGGGATTACTAGGCTGAGGGGAGGAGAAATAAAACTGGATAGGAACTGTGAAAAGAGTTATTAAATAAGTACTTTAGCTCGGTATTCACAGAAGAGGAGGACAATAGGGACCCGCGCTTAAAGTCAATAGAAGAGGCAATGGGTGGATCTGAGCCTATTCACTGTGTATAGGTTAGGCAGAGCTAGACAGATTGAGGGTAGACAAGGCAATAAGGCATGATGGGTTACACCCAGGATGATCAGGGAATTGAAGGAGGAGTTGGTCGCACCCTTGACAAGGCTCTTCAGCTTGTCCCTGGATATGGGGAGCATGTCGGAGGACTGGAAGAGGGCAGACATAGTGCCTTTACACAAGGGAGGCAGTAAGGAGGTGAAGGGAACTACTGCCCTGTCAGCCTCACGTCAGTGGTGGGAAGGTAATGGAGGCATTATTCGAGGAGGGGTGGATAACCTGGAGAAGAGTGGCTTGGACAGCAGACAGCATGGCTTCATGAAGGGAAGTCTTGCCAGAAAATCTAATTCAGTTCTCTGAGTGGGTGACTCAGGTGATTGACGGGGGTGGACGTGGCCTATCTGGACTTCAGTAAGGCCTTTGACGCCGCCCCCATAGGAGGCTGGTGAGCAAGATGGAAAGCCTGGGGTTGGGTGGAAAATAACAATGAACCAAACTGAGGCAGTCCAGAGAAGGGCACCTAAATGGTGCAGGGACTGCATCAGAAAACATATGAGGACAGATTAACATGATATGATTGAAACATTCAAACACCTTAAGGGCATTAACAAGGTGAAAAGTCTAATATGTTTCAATATAAGAAAAATAGCAGGACAAGAGGACACAGCATGAGATTAGAGGGAGGCTGATTAACGGGTAATGTGAGGAAGTTCTTTTCACAGAAGGGTGGTGGATGCATGGAACGGCCTATCTCAGGAAGTGGTGGATATGAATACAGTGCAGGGCTTCAAACAGGCATGGGATAGGCCTAAGGGAGCACATACAGATGAGTATGAATAGATAGGCCATTGACAGAGCAAAGGCCGATGACACATTCATAAGGTAGAAAAGAAAATGGGCAGACTGGACGGGCCTTGCAGTCCTTATCTGCAGTCAACTTCCATGTTTCTATGTGACCAACCATTAAATGTGTATTTCAAATGGAGCCAGGAACCAGCCTGAACATCGTAGCTGTCAGCTGCAGCAGCAAAGTACAAGACTTCTCCACAGAGCTACACTGTTACTGTATTATTTTAAAACTGTATATGTGCCTCTGCCCGTTGTGCTTACTGTGCATTAATTTAATTTCTGTTGGCAGAGAGCACCTGATTGTTTTTGCTCAGCCAGTCTTTGTGCTCCGCTTATCTGCAGCTTGCTTGTGCCTTTAACCAATTTACTGCCTGATCTCTTGTTGCTCCACTGCCTTTTCTCTGGTTGTCATTTCCACAGTCTGCTGGGTGCATAGGCAGATCGTCCCTCCACCCCCTGTTGCTTTTGTGCCGTAGCTTCCCGTTTTCCCGCCCGACCATTTTACCTTTTGTTTGTGAAAACACAACCCCTTTAATTCAGCATTCTTTTCCCCTTTATCTACAGGTGCTTATTTGTTGTGCTCCCAAACGGAGCCAGGAACCAGCCTGAACATCGGAGCCGCCAGCTGCAGCAGCAAGGTACAAGACTTCTCCACAGAACTACACTGTTACTGTGTTAGCCCGCTGCCCACCCTGGTCTGTCCCCAATTCATAGGTCACATACATAATGTGACTTATCATGTGATCTCAACCCTGCCAGAACCTATCTACCTACTTTCCCAATGAATCTTATAATTTGTGATCATTAGGAGTCACTGCTGAGCACACCCCAGATCTCCTCCACAAGATTCAGCTCAGTATCCAAAGCACACAAAAGTACAGTTACGTAAGAACTTACTGTAACAGATCTTCGAGTGGAGCTCTTGCAGCAGGTAATACATATAGGACAATGCCACCAGGCACTAGGACCCCACGGAAAATTTCTAGCTAGCAGTCCAAGGTGGAAGACCGCCCAGACGTTGGCCCCACCCTGACGTCCTGCTGTGTGATAAAGGGGCAGTCCCCCAGCACCACCTCAGTTCGGCCCCACTGGAGACCCGGCTGAGATACAGGATAGGGAACTGAGGAGGACTCTCCCATCCCCAGAGAGAAGTACAGTTACATAAGCCCAGAGGCAGGTGGAGAAAACACCTGCTGCAGGAGCTCCTCTCAAAGATCTACTGTTACAGTAAGTTCTACATAACTGTACTACCTTATTTCGAGAGGGAGCTCTGCAGCAGGTAACTACATATAGGACCGAGTCCCAAGCAGTACAAGGAGAGACCCAGGTCAGAAGGGTGATGGACTAGTAGAAAAACAGTGTCCTGGACACTCATTAGGAGAGTAGTCTCTGGAGGACCACAAGGCCAAAACCTGCTCTTCTTCTGGAAACAATATCCAGTCTGTAGTGTCTAATGAAAGTGTGACCAATTCCAAGTAGCTGCTATGGAGATCTGCTGAGACATTTTCTGAGGGACGCAAAGGAGATTAAGTAACTTCTCTTGTAGAAGGAACCCTGACTGGTACTGGCAAGGGTTTGTTGTACTTTTGGTAACAAAAGTAATGTAGTTGACCAACCATTTGGCAAATGTCTGCATGGTCACTGGAGCCCCAAACATTCTATTGGCAAAGGAGACAAACAATTAGTCTGTCTTTCTTGACAAATGGGTCCGTTTCTATATAATAATGGAAAATCTGTGTACATCCAGAGTATGTAAAGAGGCCTCCTCTGTCTGAGTACTCTGGGGTTATATAGACTAGTAGTTGGATGTCCTGATTTAAAGTGAATTCGACACTACCTTTGCAAGGAACTTAGGATTTGTATGCAGGGCAACTCTGTCCTTGTGAAAATAAGGTAAGACTCTTTACACATCAGCGCCTGTAGCTTGGAAATTCTTCATGCGAAAGTAATGGCAGCTAAAATAATGCCTTTCATGAGGAAGCATAGCTCGTAGCTGCTCAAAGGGAAGCAACGTGAGCTTCTCTAACATAAAAAGAAGGTCCCATGGAGGGACGGGATCCCTTCTGGGAGGCTTGATGTGCAAGATACCCCAGGAAGGTCTTGCAAGTCCACTTGTGCCAGAGCTTTCCATCCATCGGCGTGCTAAGTTGACAGCACAGAAAGTTGCAATCTTAATGGATGAGTAGCTGAGTCCCCTGTCCAGCAGGGAAAAGAATGTACTCCAGCACAGATTCCACCGACAGTGGAAAGGGTTCAAGGAACGAGGGATGCCCAGAAACAGAAATGTTTCCATTTCATGGCATACGTTGTCTGGTTCAGGGCTTTCGCTGCCATGAGAACCTCTGCCACTTGAGGATATTCGAATCTGTCCCTGATCAGGTCTGCAGGAGCTATGCATGCAGATGCAGAGACCAAAGATTCGGATGTACCAGAGTTCCCTACTCCTGGGAGAGCAAGTGAGCGGACAGGGGTAACTGGACCGCGGTTCCAATGCTAATTGCTGGAGCAACAGAAACCAGATCTGACTAGGGTCAAAAGGCGCTACGAGAATCATGCATGCGCTCTGCCTGCAACTTTAGTAGTACTTCTGGAGGAGCGAAAGTGAGGAAAGGCATACAGAAACCTCCCTGTCCAAGAGAGAGACAGTGTGTCACACCAGAAAACACCAGGCCCTGGATCTAACGAGCAGAAATTGGGCAGTTTGGCATTGTGTGGGGATGCAAAGAGGTCCAGTTCTGGCTGACCCCACTGTCCAAAGAGCAGCTCCCATTTGTGACTCTGCAATCGAGAGCGTTAGACTGTCTGAGGTCGTTAGAATCCCTGGAAAGTGAACAGCTGTTATTTCCAGGTTGAGATGCACTGGCAAGCTCTCATCGCTTCCTGCACAGGGGTAAGAATGTGTGCCCCTTGCTTGTTGAGGTAGAAGACAACTGGAGTGTTGCCTGACTGGACTAATAGAAGACCTGGCGGCATGGACTGGAAGGTCTGCAGAGCATACAGGATGGCCCTCATCTCCAGAACATTGATGTGGAGATTATGCCCACTGTAGACCAGGTGCCGCTTGTTTGGTTGGATGCCAGATGTGTACCCCAGCCCATCCCCGAGGTGTCCGTAGTCAGGACTTGCTGAGGACTAGGTTCTTGAAAGGAACTCCGATGTCCAGCCGGGAAGGGGTGAGCCACCACTCCAGAGTGTGGTCCACTGCTGTGGAGATCCTGACCAGTTGGTCGAGATCATCCATGCATTGATCCCATTGAACACTGAGGTTCCACTGTGGGGCCCTAATGTTCAGGCAGGCCAGGCGAGCTGTAGTGATGGCTGTGGCCATGTGGCCTAAAAGCTGCAGCACCACTCTGGCCGGGATTGGATTTGTGGAGATGACCTTCTGAGCAACAGCTCTTAGTTTGTCTGCTTGGTCTCATGGAGAAAGGGTTTCCTGGATGGTGTCCAAGACCGACCTATATGCTGCAGCCTCTGGGTAGGCCAGCGGAATGACATGGGAGAGATTCAGAGTGATCCCCAAGTCTTGGAACAGTCAGAAGGTCTCCTCTGTTGAACGACTCAGCTGTTCTTCCATAGGTGCTGTGAGTAGCCAGTCGTCCAGCTAGGGGTAAACATAATGCCCTTTCTCCAGAGAGCTGCTGCCACGACTGCTAGGCACTTAGTAAAGACCTCGGTGCCAATGAGAGGCCAAATGGCAGCACTCTGAACTGACAGTGTTCTCCTGGAAGATGATACTTTCAGTGGGATGGCACGATCTTTATGTGCATGTAGGCATCCTGCATGTCCAGGAACAGAGCCAATCCTCTTGGTGGATCATGGGCAACAGACCAGGTAGAGTCACTATCCTGAACCTTTTGTACTCGATAAAGTTGTTCGACTGGCTCAGATCTAGTATGGGACTAAGGTCCCATGTCTTCTTTGGCACAAGGAAGAAATGGGAGTAATATCCCCTTCTCCTGTGACCTGCAGATACCACCTGAATCGCTCTCTTTTGCAACAGCGAATGGATTTCTGCTCTTATGAGGGGAGCAGTGGGTTGACTGGTGGAATCTGTGAACTTCAGTGCATACCCTTCTTTCTATTATCTGGAGGACCCACTGGTCTGTGGCCATACTGACCATCCTCTGAGGCAGAGGGAGAATCTCCTCTTACTGCCTCCTGAAACTCCGCCAGAGGTGGGGGGGCAGGCAGGAGTCATGCTGAGGCGGAGGGGTTGGGCACGGGTGGTCTGGAATTTTTGCATTTTTGGGACCTTGAGTGCCTGAGGGCAGGGAGGTCCCTCTCTTAAATCACCCTTTAGGTAGCTGATGCCTTTCCTGTTGGCCCTGGTTCTTACGAAGAGCCAGCATCTGGTAGTAGCTGGATCTGACCTGTACATTCGGTGAACATCGGAAATCACCTTCCCGGAGTCCTGAAGTCCAGTGATCAGCTTCTCGGTGTCTAGCTGAAGAGAACTGACCCTTGAAAGGGTGCATCCAGGATAACATCCTGCAGAGCCTGCCGGAATCCTTGAGACCTCAGCCAGGTGTGACACCCATACAGACCTCTGTGGCAGCAGCTCTGGTAGCCGATTCGCAGAGTCATATGAGCTTATCAGGATGTATTTGCCTCACGCCGATGCCGGACTGAATAACAGCCATAAGCTCAGATTTTGATTAGAATCCAGCTGAGCTTTAACCAAGTCCATTGCCTTGTTCCATAAGAAAAAAATTACTCACCTTAGTAATTGTGTTTCTTCTAATGGAGTCTTGCTGTATTCTGACAGTCTGCAGTTAGCTCCAGCCTTTAAACTGCCCCGAGAGTACAGGGTTAATTTTCTATGCAGTGCATAGAATGTTGAGCTCAAGCTCGTTGAGGTCTCTGTCTGCAGCCCTCTGAAACCCAACTCTCAGTTTCTTACAAGCAAAACTCACTAACTATACTATGTGGAAATTGTAAAATTTTAACTAGCCAACTGGCAACAGAAAGTTTTGATTCCCAAAATAAAGACTCAAGTCAGGAAACCCCAAACCAATCTAAAATAAGGAAAATTATACAAAACACCCAAAATAAAAAGGAAGGTGTGAAAGAAGCACCCTGGGGTGCAGCACTACACCTGCCCACCCACTTCCCAAAACCAGGTTCTGAGAGGGGAGGCTGGGAGTCAGAATACAGCCAGACTCCATTAGAAGAAACACAATTACTAAAGTGAGTAATTTTTCTTCAAACAACATGAAGTCTTGCTGTATTCTGACAATCTGCAGACTACAGCAGTACCTCCAATGGAGGGGGACACAACCTACTTTGGGAACAGGCTCTGAAGTACTGCTGTGCCAAACTGTGCATCACTCCCTAGCCTGGATATTCAGAGGTAATGCTTGGTAAAGGTATGGACTGTTTTCAGGTGGCTGTGACAACTTTCTAACAGAGGGATATCCCTGGCAGCAGCCAGGGAAGCAGCTGTACCTCTTGTAGAGTGAGCCCTCAGGCCTGAGGGTGGAATTTTTCCCAGTTTCTCATAGCAGAATTGTATACAAGACACAATCCACCTGGCAATAGTTCTCTTGATGGCACGCTTATCCTTTCCCACTTCCCCATAAGTGAGGAACAACTGGAGGAGTCAAACCTGTGACCCTTGGTACGCTTCCTCTGTAGTAGCTAAGGGCTCTTTTAACATCTAACTGTGTAGCTTCTCTCCTGAGGAAGAATGATCAGTGAAGAAGACAGGAAGAGACACAGACTGATTCAAGTGGAAGTCTGAAACCACTTTGGGCAAGAACCTCCTATTGGTTCTAAGGACCACCTTATCTCTATGAAAGGAGATAAAATCAGGTTCCACTGACAGGGCTTGCAATTCACTGATACGCCTGGCAGAGGTAATGGCTACCAAACACACAGTTTTCCAAGTCAAGTACTTAAGATCTGCTGAGGACATAAGCTCAAAGGAGGTTGCATAAGTTGAGCAATGCAAACATTTAAGTCCCAGGCAGGGGCAGGATCCCTAAAGGGAGGATTGGTATGAAGCAATCCTTTGAAAATTTTACAGAACACAGGATGAGATGATAGTGAGGAAGACTTCCCACTGACAGAAAAGCAGAAACAGCTGACAAGTGCACCTTGAGAGTAGCTGGTCAAAGGCCTAGGCCATTAAGATGGACTATATAATCCAGAACTGTAGGCAAGTCAGCAGTGTCTGGAGAAATATGCTTTGGAGCACCAAATGATGAATCTTTTCCATTTGAGTTATAGGTCTTTCTGGTGGAGGGCTTTCGAGAAGCTTTGAGAATATCCAGAACCCCTGAGACAGATGCAAATCTGCATACTCTAACTCTTCAAGAGCTATGCCTTGAGACTGAAGATTGGGTACCAAATTCTCCCCAAGAGGAGGTTAACAGGTTGTGATTCCTGGAAGAGACAAGGGAAGATGGACTGCTAGAGACAGCAACAGGGGTAACAAGGTTGTCTGGCCCAGTCTGGAGCAATCAGAATCACTTTGCAAGGTTGTGACCTTATCTTGACTAGAACTTTGAACAGTAGATGAAAGGGAGGGAACTTACAATTTCCACAAAGTAAATCAGAAAACTATCTAGTACTCATGGTACCGCAGACAGGGCCTGAACCGACAATGCGGAATAATTTCGACTTAAACCAACACTTTAACTGACACTTTAACCAACCTTGAACTGAGCTGAAGAAGAAATCTCCGGAGTGACTGTTCAGTGAGGCGGAGTAAAGAATCTGATGGCTGGGTTTCAAAGGGCTGCAGACAGAGACCTCAACCGAAGCTCAACGCTCTATGCACTGCATAGAAAATTAACCATATACTCTCCGGGCAGTTTAAAGGCTGGAGCTAACTGCAGATTGTCAGAATACAGCAAGACTTCATGTTGTTTGAATGACATTTGTCACATAACCATATGTTTGTAAATTAAGGGAAGAAGTGGGAAGGCAATAAGGTCTCTTCAACCAAGAATGTGAATAAAAGTTATTTTATTTTCATTTAATTGCCATTCTACACTTCATTTACAAATTTCTGACTTTATCCTGTCTGTGGAAGGAATATGATGGGACTCTTATAAATTACTCCAATACCCAAGGAACACACCTATTTTTCCTAGACACATAACCATATGTGTCAAGAAGTTCAGGGACCTGACTGCAGGTGGCAGAGGAATATACTTTTCGCCCATTTGATCCAGTTTCTTAGACTCAGGATCAGAGGCTGTGAACTCATATGCCTAGGTTGTTGTGCACTGCCATGAGCTGTGATCAACACCACAGAGTCTGCTTTGGGCTGTTCACTCAAATGAGGCTCTCCCTTTGGTGTCCTGTATAGATGGTCTGCCTTCCTTGAGACAGCCAAGTAGTGGAGGGATGCTTCCAGACAAATTTTGTGATGTCCTAGAAGGGCTCCACTAGAGGAGGGTCGACCAAGGGTTTAGGGTCGCTTGCCCCTAGAAATTTTGCAACAACGCCTTTCTCTGGGTCAAGCTCCTCTGTATCCTACCGATTAAGATATTGCATGTGTCTCATTATGTCCAGAAAAGAAGTATAATCCGAGGAGATTTGGGAGAATCCTTCTGATGGTCCAAAGAGGAGAGGGAGCTCATCCTCACAGGAATAATAGGAGGAAGAGTCCCTGGATCTTCATCTGAGGACAAATGCGGACATCCTTGGTAGATGGTATGGACGATGGTGTCGACCATGGCCACTACGCACTGGCAACCCCTACCATCGCCCCTGATGATGGGTGGTCAGGCATCGGAGGCATTCTGGTAGGCCTCTGAGGCAGCGTGGAAGACACTAAGGCTAGGTGACCATTCCCGTGGTCTGGTAGCAGGTCTCCCTTTACGGTGTTCCAACATGAGTTGAACAGAGCTCCTACCTCCACTAGTGGGATGACAGGCTGAGCTGGTGGAGGGTAGGGATGTTCGGTACCCCAACGGAGGCCCTTGTGTACGTCCGGTGCAGGCGGTCTACCAGTTCATTGCCATCAGGCGTCAGTATCAGAGGCTCTGGCGTAGAATCCCCGGAGGTCGGACATCCAGCTCCTTAGGAGGAGTGGTGACGACGGGTTTGAACCTCGCTCAAGAGATCTGAGGCATTCGGTCCTTAGGCGTGAGACCTGTCGTCGGGTCAGACATCTGGTCCTGCGGTGCAGACAGCCTTTGGGAGGGTGTTTGGTCTGGATCCGACATGGAATCTGAAGGCCCCAAGGTCTGGCGATCCTGGAGTGGTCACTGCCTCTCTCGCCAGGAGTGCTTCTGGTGGCGCCAGATTCCTGCATCTGCGGAGTTGCCCGACCCTTTGACTTTTGGACGACTACAGGGTCTTATGGGTGGTAGACTCTGACACAGCACCAAGAAGATGCTTGTCCTTCTTTTTAAGACTCTAGCGACTGCTTGTAGGGGCCTTAAAGCCAGGGATGCAGGGCAGATGAATGCCTAGAGGATTCCTTGCCATGTGAATCAGAGGAGGCAGCAGTTGTCTTGGCAGAAGTCCCGGGAAGGGCTAAGGCACCTGGGGAACAGATTCTGACCTCCCAACAGAGGCAGAGGTCTTGTGGGGGACCTAGGGAAGGATTCTGACCTGGCTCGATCCTTGTCTCTATGGTGGTGTTTCCCACCCGATTTCTTCTCTCTCCGGGAGGAATCCCTGGCTGAAGAGGAAGAACTGTGACCCAATGGGTCCTCTGCACGGTAGCCACTTGCTGTTCCAGTAGATAGCTTCTCAGAGTCTTGAGTTGGCGGATTTGGGTCTACTGTTAAACTTCTGGCAGTGTAGGAAGTTGTCTGGCTTGTGGCGGGCCCAGGCAGATAAGGCAGGCCGAATGGCCGTCTCTAGCCAACATCTGCTTGCCACGTGCATAAGACTTCCATGGAAGAGGAGATGAAGAAGCCATTCACAAAGAAAAAAGGCGAGGAGAAAAACTAAACAATTGGTAATCATGAGCTGATACTAGTGGGTGAATGGCGGAAAATAACTGAGGTGGTGCTGGGGACTGCCCTTTATACCACTGGGACGCCGTGAGGCGGGACGCCAGGGGCGGGGCCTCGCCTTGGACTGCTAGCTTGAAAATTTTCAGTGGGGTCCGAGTGCCTGTGGTACAGTCCTGTATGTGTTACCTGATGCAAGTGCTCCTCTTGAAGTAAGATCTACCACCTATTTACTTGCACTGCTCCTCCTGAGATCTTGCCTATCCCTTGAATCCCCCAGATTCGAACCGTTGACCCTCTAACTCTTGAGATAACAACCCTAACCACTGTACCACAACAGCAGTTACAGGCTTCTATGTTTCTTGGATTCCTTTAACTGCTTTCACACACCACTCTAACCACCTCTTGGCCTCCACCCCAACCTCCTCACTATACCTGTTACCCCACCGACCTCACTCTCAGTTACCTTCCTAACTTATCTTCACCCTTTCCCCAGGCCCTCACAGTGCTCTTAATTAGACATGTGGACCAGAATGTAACGGCCCCACTCGCTCTGTTTCTCCTTCTCATAGAGTCTACATGTAACATCATCCGTTCACCACAATGTATGACCCTTCGCCCACCAATCAGTCACACCACAGGGCACTGAGCCTTAAGCACCAAATAAACCAGCACCACTAAACCCACCTTAATCGTTAGCAGCCCTGTATGCTGCTCCTTTTTCCTCCAACTCTTCACTACTGCCAAACCCAGTACTTGATGAATAAATCCTCCAGCCAGAGACCACCTACTTTGCTCAAGTCTCTCAAACAATATTTACATAGGATTGCCCTGATTCTCCTACTATTGTCTGGTAATGTTCACCTTAACCCTGGCCCACCGCGAGTTACCTAAATGTCAAAACAGCAATAACAGGTTCCTAAAGCTGGCCTCTATCAACATTTGCAGCCTACTACCCAAAATTGATGACCTGCAAGTCTTGGTAACTCAACACAAACCTGACAAGCTATCCCTAAATAAAACCTGGCTGTCTCATAAGGTTCCTGATACTGCAATTTCCTTCACTGCTTATACCCTATTTAGGCATGACCCTATTTAGGCTCATTCTTAAAGTAATGCAGAATCACACATACCCCATAATGCAAGCACCACCGCTGTATATGAAAATCACAAAATGTTATGCTGGTTCAACTTTGCACAGGAATGCATGAGTGCCGAAGGCCTCACACAATCTGAAAAGGTGCCATCAAAAGACAAAGACACAAAACACATTCCTGTGTCTTCTGTTGGCACCCTTTGTAGATCATGTGGAGCCTTTCGCACCATGCTCCTCTTAAAGTTGAAACAGCACAACATTTTGTGGTGATGTTCTTATACAGCCCATGATGCTTTGCATTATAGGGGTATGTGTGATTTTGTATTTCTTGAAACTAGCATCCCTGCCAATGCCCTTTGGGTAACCCTTGCCTCAGTGCTTACGCACTAAGGTTCTTTGTCTTTAGCTTATGTTTTGTTTTATTGGGCTCACCACAACCCAAATCTGATAGACCAACTTAGGATAACTGGCTCATTTCACTGGGCTGTCATACAGGCGAGGCACACTGATGAGTCCTGGTTGGATGAAACACATGTCTGTGTCTTCTGTTGGCACCTTTGCAGACTTGTGAGAGGCCTTTTGGCACCAAGCATTCCTGCTTAAAGATGAACCAGCATAACATTCTGTGGTGATTTTCATATATAGCCCATGATGCTTTGCATTATAGGGTATGAGTGATTTTGTATTACTTTATGAATGAGTTCACAAACTCCTGGGGTAATAGCTGGAGTGTCTGGGATAAATTTAAAGACCTTATGGGTAAGCCCAACAAAACATCCCCGAAAATTATTGAGGTGAATGGCATCATCATACAAGACCATACACTAATAGCAGATACCTTTAACTTCACCTTCACTGATCTCAGGCGTCCTTCCCCTGACTTTTTGAAGAATCTGATAAGATTGATAAAACTGGAACAGGCCCCCCATCGCCTTCTTTCTACTTTAGGAGAGTCACACTAACCAAATCAAAAAACACCTTCAAAGGGTGCTCGACAAAACTAGATTTAGTAGTGACTCCCTAGACCTCAAACTCTAAACCTCACTCTTGGTGTAGTCCTGAAACCTCTTTCAAACTCTTAAATTTATCACTCTCCTCGGGCAGTTCTCCAGCATTGGAAAGTGGCTACTGCGCACATACACAAAAGTGGTGACAGTTCACAACACACCAACTACGCCCTATAATCCATCCTTCCTCCCTCTCTTAAAGCCCTTGAGTGTATCGTCTCAGACTAGATACATAGATACATAGACAGTGTCAGCAGATAAGGGCCTATGGCCCACCCAGTCTGCCCATTTGAGCTTGTAAGTTCAGTTTGTTTTCCTAGAAGTCTGTTGCCCTTACCCTGACCTCTAGAATTCCTTTATGTCTATCCCATGCATTCTTAAATCCGTGATTGTTTCAGCCCCCACCACTTCCTCTGGCAAGGTGTTCCACTTGTCCACCACCGCTCTGTGAAGAAATTCTTTCTCATGTTTCCTCTGAATCGACCCTCCTCCAACTTCATCCCATGCCTCTAGTCCTGGAACATCTTTTTCGCTTAAAATAGTGTTTTCCTGCACCCTGTTCCTCCCTGTAAGATACTTGTATGTCTCTATCATATCCTCTCTCCCTCCTCTCCTCCAGGGAGTACATGTTCAGTTCCTTCAACCTGTCTTCATAGGACTTGTGATGCAATCCATGCACCATCTTTGTTGCCCTCCTCTGAACCTTCTCTACCCTGTCTATGTCCTTACATAGGTATGGTCTCCAGAACTGTACACTGTACTCCAGGTGGAGCCTCACTAGTGTCTTGTATAGCGGAATTATGACCTCCTTTCCTGCTGGTGATGCCCCTGCCTATACATCCCAGCATCCTATTTGCTTTACCTGCTGCCTTGTCACACTGTTTCCTACCTTGAGGTCATCAGAGATGACAACCCCAAGATCCCTTTCCTGCTTGGTGCATGCTATATCCTCACCCCACAACTGATATATTGTGCCAGGTTTTTGTGCCCCATATGCATTATCTTGCACTGCTGCATTGAATTTCAACTGCCAAACCCCTGACCATTCTTCAAGTTTCCAGGTCGCTTCTCATTCTGTCTACACCTCTGGTGTGTCTACTCTGTTACAGAGCTTTGTGTCATCAGCGAACAGTGAAATTCTGCCTTCTAGATCCGCGCAATGTCACTGATGAAGATGTTGAATAGGACCGGTCCCAGCACTGATCCCTGTGGTACCCCACTGGTCACTCTTCCCTCTGTGGAGTGACAGCCATTTACCACCACCTCTGTGTCCTGCCACCCAGCCAGTTACCTACCCACCACACTACTGTCCTGCCCACACCCATATTCCCCAGTTTGTGTAATAGTCTTCTATGTAGCACAGTGTCAAAGGCCTTGCTGAAGTCCAGATAGCCATGTCCACTGCCCTCCCTGATCCACCTCCCTAGTCACCTAGCCAAAAATTCAACGAGGTTGGTCTGACATGACCTCTCCCTGGTGAAACCATGCTGCCTTGGGTCCTGTAGTCCATTGACAACTAGATGTTCCACCAATCTCCTTCAGTAGTGCTTCCATGATCTTACCCACTACCGAGGTGAGGCTGACTGGTCTGTAGTTCCCTGCTTCCTCTTTGTTCCCACTTTGTATAGGGGACTACATCTGCTATCCTCCAGTCTTTGGATTCCTCCCTGTTTCCAGTGATCGGCTAAACAGGATAGTCAGAGGTTCAGCCACCACTCTCTTAGTTCTTAAGGACCCTGGGTGCACCCTGTCTGGCCCCACTGCTTTATCAACTCTTATTACTTCCAGTTCCTTCAGGACCCTTTCTCGTGTAAAGGGACTTGTGTCCATTTCTGCATCATTCTCACCCTTGTACTCCCTTTAGACCCATTACCCTCTTCCTCAGTAAAGACTGAGCAGAAATACCTGTTCAATATGTCAGCTTTACTGTTGTCATCCTCCACGCAGCTCCCATCCTCCCCTTCAGTCTCACTATCCCTCCTTTTGTCTTTCTTTTTTCACTTATGTACCTGTAAAAGGTTTTGTCCTCTACCCACTGATTTTGCAATGTGTTCTTCTGTCTGAGCTTTGGCTTCCCTTACTGACCTCCCTGCCTCCTTTGCTTCTCCTGGTACTTCTCCCAATCCCTTTTGCCTGTGTCTTTTTGTATTGCCTGAATGTAATCTTTTTGGCTTTCACTTTCTTTGCTACCTCTTTGGAAAACCATAATGGTCTCCTCTTCCTTTTCCTCTTGCTAACCTGCTTAATGCATAATTCTGTTGCTCTTGTAATCCCCATTTTAAATACTGCCCACTGTTCCTCAACCCTGATTCCTGTCCCATTCCCTTAATGCCTCTTTCAAGTATCTCCCCATTTTCCCAAAGTCTGCCCCCTAAAATCCAGGATACGTGTTTTGTGTGGTTTGGTTCTGCTCTTTCTGTGATTTCAAACCACAATGACTGGTGGTCACTGTTACCCAGGTGCTCCCCACTGTTACCCCCATCACACTGTCCCTGTTTGTGAGCACAAGGTCCAGTATTGCCTTCTGCCGAGTTGGTTCCATGACCAGTTGCTTGAGGAAGGCACCCTGAAGGAGTCCAGGATAAATCTGCTCCCTAGTTGCTGCTGCTGGGATGCTCCAGTCCACGTCTGGAATATTGAAGTCTCAGCCAGTACTACTGCCCTTGTCTGCCATCCTTTGGATGGCTAGCATCAGCTCCTATCCGTTTCTTCCTCCTGGGCTGGTGGTCTATAGACCACACCTGTGGATGGCTGTCCCCATTTTCCTTTCCAGCTTAACCCACAGTATCTCTCCCATTTTGTTCCTCCTGGATCTCTGTGGCCTTATGTCATTTTTCACATACAGTGCCACTCCTCCTCCCTTCCTGCCTGCTCTGTCTCTTCTGAATATGTTGTAGCCAGGTATGGCCATCTCCCAGTCATGGTTATCATTGCACCAGGTTTCAGTGATGGCCACAATGTCCAGGTCTGACTGTACCACGACAGCCTCCAGATCTTCCATCTTGTTGCTAAGGCTCCTGGCATTTGCACATGGCTTTCCATGATTTGACCTCCCTAGACTGCTTCACTGTTCTACTCCAGCCCCTTCCTTGGTTGTCATTTATCCCTGGTTCTCCTTGCTGTCTGCCCTTCTGCTGAATTTTGCCCTTTTCTGCTTATCCACCTCTTGGGCACTAATCTCCATCTTTTGCACACTGTTTTGAGAGATAGCCACTCCTCTGGTTCACTGGTTCCACTGCTAGCTGTGGGGGTGAGCAAGTAGGTACCCTCCTTGCTGGCTCACACCCCTTTGCTAGGTGTCTGAATACCTAGCCAAATACAACATTCAATGCCCACAGCAGCACGGTTTTAGAAGAGCACACAGCGCAACCAACCACATTCACAAGGTCCTGGATCATGGCCATATAGTTGCGTCAATTTACACTGACCTGACTAAGGCCTTTGACACCATTAATCATCCCTTTCTGTTCCACACTCCCTGCCCTTGGCCTTTTAAATGGGTCTCCAATTGGTTCACCAGCTATCAAAAGGGTAGAACGCAGCAAGTAAAAATTTGTGAAACACTCTCCTGCAGCTCTTCCCGACGATCCGGTGTCCGCAAGGGTCCATCCTGGGATCCTTAATTTTATTCTATTTATTAATAACCTCCCAAAACCTGTAACAGTAACATGGTCCTTTAAGCAGATGATGCTGTTATTTTCTCCAGCCACAGTGATCCGCTCCTTCTTTCAAGAGATCTACAATCCAACTTCAACTCGGCTGAGACCTGGTTTGGTCAACACAAATTATTCATGAACTACAAAAACCAAGACTATGCTTTTCTCCAACCCACACAACAAATATAAAACAGCTAGTTTAACACTTCAGAACAGTCAAAACCAGCCACTTGAATAAGTCTAGGAATTCAAATACCTCAGTATAACACTCGATAGCTCTCTATCCTACAACCTACATGTTAATCAAATTTCCAGGCTGCTGTAAACTCTAGGATCAGGATCCTGTATTGGCACCGGCACTGCCTGATCTATGAGGATCTACGATTAGCTGTGTCCAGCTCAATCCTATCTAGTATAGACTATGGGTTAGTCATTTCACGAGCTGCCACCGACACTACCTTTAAAAGAATTACAATTGCCCTGAATAAGTCCAGCAGACTTGTATCTGGGGCTGACAAATGCACAAATATATGTGATCTTTACAAACAGATCAAATGGCTTCATTTAAAGGGTAGTGTCTCCTACCAGACCTGCTTACTCATGAAAAATTAGCCTAAGCCTTACTTCTCCAGCCACCCAGACTCTTCTAACACCAACGCCTAACCCATACTGTACATGTAGTGCATCCAAACAGGCGTTCCTTGTCCCTCTCTGCTGGACCTCTAAGGCTCCAGTGAACTTTAGCTTTAGAACACCTACTTGGCTTAATGACCTCCTCCTGATGTTGCTGCGAGGTCAGAGCTTGGCCTTTCAAACTCTCAAACTACGTCAACACCTTCTGCTCTCAGTTGCTGTGATTGCACCTCTTGCTGCATGTCGCCTCGTCACCTCTAACATCCTCGTGAAACTAAACCTCCCACCCTCTCGCCTTTACTCGTGTCCTAGCTTCCTCCCTCCTCCCTACCTTCTTCACCCTCTCGCTTCCACCCTTTATGCCTCTACCGTTGTCTCTCCTCACCCCTTAGTGGGACTCTACCCCTCAGTTTCCCTCCCTCTTTCCCCTGTCTCTAACATTCAGTTAGCACTTAAATTGACAAAGTCACTTCTTGGACTGCAATATATTCTTCACTGACCTCATTTCTTGTTTGCCTTGCACTGTATGCCAGTTGTAACCGTACTGAATTGTTTTCTTTCGTATGTAACTTACCTATATGACTAACATATTGTATCATTGCTTGAATTTATTCTTGCTGACGTGGAACCTTTGCAAATGAATCTCTGGTTCAAAGGTATTGTAATCCTAGACATCAATAAATAAATACATTTTAAACTAAAGACAGTTTGAGGCCTAAGTGAGGCTGACAGTGTCCCTTTAATTATTAGGGGCACATTTAACTACAAATTCTGCCAGTCAGAAAAGCCCACTGAACTTTCCCAAGGAGCAACTGGCTACATTATCCACCGTCTTCGCACAACAAACCATCCCCAGGTTTCCCAGAATGCAATTTAACCACTGTGTTTGAGCCCTGTTTTAGGTAGAGGGTCAACTTCGAAGGTACTATGTCACAACAAAATTAAAAGAAGCTCAGTTACTAGATCCACATTAGATCATCCTAAGTTGCCAGCAATACCCGTCCTTTTGGTGAACTGTCAAGAAGCATCCTATTGCCCATACAGCTCCATGCCCTTACTGTCCCCCAATCGTGGGGAATTATATGGTGGCCACAGTTTGCTAGCCAGTTACAGGTCTCGGACCAAACTGCTTTCATAAGTCTGAGACACTCGCCTCCACCTCTTCAGACCCATCAACTCCTTTCTGAGCCCAACTGTGGCTACCTATGCAAGCCTTAGTGAAGAAGCAGAGCAGCTTCCCACAGGGAACACAATGGTAAATTCACCAGCGAAACTCCCAGATCAACCCTCTGGGCCCTCCTCGTCACAACACTCATTCATTGAATTCACAACACGATTCATGTGAATTCGATTACATTTCCTGCATGAACCATAGATCTAAATCACAGATAATCGAATTGGCAAGGGAAGCAGACATATTTTAGGGTTACTTAGATATTTATCTATGTTGGACACTGACCCATTGTGTATAAAAATAAGGGTCAAGTGAAAAAATAATGGGTCATATAGTTCAACCGAGCCCAGATTCATAAAACAGCAGTCTAAAAACCTGTATAACAGTGAGCAGGTTGTCCCAAGATAGAAGAAAAAGTGTGTCAAAATTAAAAACTGTGTTGCCAGTTGTCTCAATCCACTCCAAAAATGAAATCACTAAGTCCCTAAATCAGAACACTATATCAATAAACTTAAAAACAAATACAAAGTTCTGTTAATGCGAGAAACAAAAAAACACAAACATGTACACATATTCTAAAACCTGTTCAAAACAAGAGAAGGTACACCTTTTAAAGTGTGCTCATGAAAGAAAATTCACTTCTAAATACTGAGCCAGATAGAAAGTCTGTCCAAATACATTGATTAGTTAATAACAATCACCAGATTCCGTGTGCTGAACAAAACTTGGGACATCACAGATCTCAGTAAACTTCTTTAAAATCTTGAGGAATCAGTTTTCCAGGAAAATGTTTTAATGCATGTGTTCTTTTAAAAGAAATCAATAGATTACATCTTACAAGAAAGCGAAGAAGCGTACGCGTCAAAAAGACAAATCATACTCATTGCTCATTTAGCCAAATACCACAGGTGTTGAATATTTTCTTACCAGGTCCTTTCCAATTACCACACAGATGACTCCCAAGTCAGGTCCCACTACTATACTTGGCAAGTTTAAAAATTGTATACTCCTTCTGTTAGGCAAAATAACCAAAGTACCAGTGGAGGACCATCACACTCAATACTGAGTCAAATAATGCATTTGTACAGTTCGCTACTACAGCATCTACATGTAATTAGTAAGGAGGGTCACTGCTTAGGGAATCTAGGTATTCAGAGAAGTAAATACTTGTTTCAGGAGTTCAAATTCAAGAAGAAAGGTCTGACTCCAGAACACCAATTCCCAAAAATCATACCAAGGGACCCTTCTATCCTTTCTCTTGTTTAAACTGGGAGTTTTAAATCACACCTGGGAGATAAAAAAATACTTACCATAGTAATGTTGTTTCTTCCAAGGCATTCTCCAATATTCATAACTCTTGCAATCAGCCTTTAAAGTAGAACTGCCGGAGATACAGCAGAACGTTACGCTAATGATGGAACCATTATTGGCTCGTGCACTTTTCAAATGCTGCCCCTATCAACTGCCTATGTTCTAAAACACCTCAGATTTCAATGAAGAGCCTGCAAGGAAAGGCCAAAACTACAGCTATGCATGAATAATAATAAAAATAACCCAATCCAAACAAACCCTTGAATGTCAGAATAACCTGAAGAAGGAAAACCAATGCCCAACAGGGCTCATAAACAGACTATGCCAGTGTGTGGCATGTACAGTAGTAAAAGGTCATCCCTTATCTTCCTTCGCTGCAGACTCGTAATCCCACATGATCAAGTTTGTCCCTCTACTTTAAGTCCTCCATATCTTTCATAATTTTGTACTCTTTCTCTGAATCCCTATTAGTTTGTGGACTGACCAGGTCCAAAAGGGCTTGCAGGATATAAGGACTGCTCTCCTCTCCAGTGCACTGATATAGAGATAAGATTCTGACAGTGGGCCCAACACCAGTATGAGGAGGCATCTATAGCGAAAAATCACTTGTGGCTCTGGAAGGGACAAGGGAAAATCCTGAAGGAGACTGTCCTTCACGATTACCACAAGAGTGACTGAGCTAAAGGCTTACTTGCTTGTACTGGGTGACTCAGGGTGAGATGCCTGTGACCACTCTGTGCTGAGCATTCATTGAGAGGTTCTCATGTGCAGCCTGGCTAGGGGTACTATGAACACAGTGGCTGCTAGAGTCCCAACATTTGTTGCACAAAATGTGCCATCACTTGAGGATGGTCCTTGACTTAGCATGCCATCTGGATGACGGAGTCTGCTCTGTCCATTGAGACAGTTCTAAATGAGATTTCTGGAGATTCACTAGTACCACCATAAAGGTCAGGAACTTCAAGGCAGTTGTTACTGACCCTTCTGTCTCCTGCCTGAATGGGCATTTTATCAGACAGTCATCCAAAGACTTGAAAGCCTTGCTTCATGAGGTGTGCTGCTAGCACTGTAACAAATCTGTAAAGACATGAGGCACCAAAGCAAGCCCAAATGGCAGAACTGTGAGCTAGTATTGTGAGTTCCACCCATAAGTAAAGGTATTTGCAGTATTTGGGGTTGACAGGAATATGCTGATAAGCATTCTGCATTCAGCAATACCTGCCAATCCAGGGGCTTTAGACAGGAGCAGGGACCCTAAGGGCACCTTCTGAATTTCTTGTGCATCTCATGAACACATTCACTTATCAGAAGTCGAGAATGGGGTGCATGCCACTAGTCTTTTGGGAATGAGAAAGTACTGGGAGTAGAAATCTTTGTTCTTTTAGGACTCTTGTACCACCTCTACTGTCCAGTTGTGCAGGAGGTCCTCAACCTCCAGGGACAGCAGGCCAGCCATTATGATCTGTCACCTAAAACCACTTCCCTGGAGGGTCCTCTGGAGGATGCTCTATCAGCTAAGACAGAATCCTTCCCATATGATCTTAAGGCCACTAAATATACTGTCTTATGGACCCACTTCTGCATACATCATTTGTGACATGATTACTGTACTCCTGGCTGTACAGCTGCATGCAACTCTCCTGGTTGTTGACCGAGAATAGTTAACATGCTCATCTACTGCACTTATTTTTGTATTATGTTCTTCTTGCCACTGTAAACTGTCCTTGAACCATTTGTAAACACTGCTTTGTTGTTCAGATGTTGCATAAATGCAGAATACTGGGCCAGGTTGTTGATGGGGCTGCCAAGAACTTGCCATATCACACCTGTGCTGTGCGAACTGCACTGGCTGCCAATGCGATGGAGAATCACCTTCAAGGTTGCGTTGCTGACCTATAAGACCCTACACAGTCAGGGACCGGATTACTTGCAAGATCTCCTACGGCCTTACCGCCCTCTTTGCTCACTCTGCTCTGCTGACGAGGGATTGCTGGAGGTTCCCAGGGTTGCGTCTTCAACCATCTGGGGCCAGAGCTTTTTCTTTTATGGCCACAACCCTGTGGAATTCACTACCTCGTCGGATTGAGAGTGCCAGTCCACAGAGCAATTCAAGCATCTTTAAAAGCTATTTATTTGAGAAAGCCTTTTATTAGGCCAAACCATTGTCTTTTAATTGTTTTAAACGATATTTATTTGTTGGTTGTTTATTTGTATTGTATCTGCGCTTGACAATTTTGAAAAGCGCTTTATAAATAAAATTTGATTTGATTTGATAAATCCTGTTGTGATATGCCCAATGTATTCCTGTCTGTACATCGTTCCACTGTTTGTAACTCTCCGGTCGTGCCTGAAAATAGGCAACATTCTTGAACAAAAACAAAGTAAATAAGGACCCATCTGTCCATTGTAATGGATTCCCATTTCTGACAGAATCAAGTCAGGCATCCCTCCACTGGAAAATGGTGAGTCACTTTGGGCAGCTGAGGTAGACACTGGGCCAGTGCCCTGTTAGTGGGTTGCCCTGTGTGCTGTTGTCACCTGTGTCTTCTGCAGCTTCTTTTGATGTTGCTGCTGCTGGGAAGGTTTCAGCTTGTATTGCTATCGATAGCCTTGATGTGCAGATTTGTCAAGAAAGGCTGTTGCTTATGGCAGTAACATTGACCTTTCCAACCACAGAAACTGGAGTGATTAGACATAGCTCCTTTGAGGCTGTACTTCTTTTCATGCAATTCCTTAAATGCTTCCTCTACATGCTGACCAAACAGATAAGTCCCATTAAATGGAACATTCAATATCTGCTGTTGGATATCAGAAGCAAAGCCAGCAGTTCACAGTCAGGAATCCTCCAGATTGAATCCCCACAGATGCAGACCATGCTGCTGCATCGGAGGAATCAACTGCAGCTCTTAGCTGATTATTAAAGTCAATACCCAGAGTTATAGTCATCAGAAGGTCCTACTTTGAGGAGGACTCTGACAAGCTCACCACAGTAAAATGGAGCTTGCTTCATAGACAGTACTCATACCTTGAAATATGGGCCTGGTAGCATGCTTCACATAGGCCTAGCGTGGCCAAGGCAAACACTCTTCTTACGATTAATGTCACCTTGCGTGACTCCTTATCAGAGAGCAGCTCTTGACTTCCTTGGAAGCTCCTCCTTTTCAATATTAGCCATAATAACAGCAGCATCCACTATAGGCTGGGTATAATAAACCCAATTTTGAACTTGGTGCCAACTACTTCTTATCCAGTAGTCAGGGACAGCCAGAATAGAAGCCGACCTCATCCAGGCTGCCTCTGTGAGGTCTCAGAGTATGTTGGATCAATGGGACCACGGACACAGGCATGGTAGGCACATTACAGTATTCCAAGTGCAACTTTCTAACCTCATCCATAGCAACTGTCAAAATTAAGGGAACTGTGAAGACAGTTTTGAGCAGTGCCTGAAGCAGAGAGATCCTTCTAGGTGTCAGAACAAACACTGGTTCCTGTTCTGCTGGGTCCATAGGATCATCCTCACTGGTATTCGGACCTCTAATTAAGTTTGGACTGTACCCAATCATCAGATTGATAAGGAAGAGACAATGCTAACAAACAGTAATGCCGATGGAGCGGGCAGTCCACTGGCACTGGTGTCAAACTCAGCACTATATGCGGCACAGAATGCAGCACCGATAATGGTGTTGGTGTCAGGGTCAACAGTGGCCCCTGTACTGAAGTCTGAGTAGGTGCTGACAGCAGTCACAGGGGTGGGGTCACTGCAATGTTTGCAGGAGGCAACAGTGATAGCTCAGCAACAATAAGGTTTTGCCAAAACCAGGGCTGGCACTAACAGCTCCACCTACCTCAGAGTGCACTGAATCCTTTGCTTCATGAGAGCAGCCCAATGACCAAACTGCTCATCTGAATGCCTCCAACAGGCAGGCAGGTAGAGGATCACAGACACAGGCGGTTGCTAAATAGACCTCAGTAAATCTGGTCTAAAGTGTTGTCAATGAAGATGGCAGTGAAGAATCTGGGACTAATGGTAGCAGAATGTCTTAGTGAACAGTGGTAAAAGCTGGATCTTGACCTGTCTTCTCTTTTCATCGCATTCCCCTTTTGTTTTTCCAAACTTTGTAAAATTGATGCAAAAGTCAATAAAAAACAAAACTGCCACCAACAACACATTACATCATAAAATACACCACTTCCTTACAAAGTGCAGCTACACTATTTTCTGTGTTACCATGGTGAGGACTATGCACATTTGAACACTACACAACTCTTTACACCGGTCATGGGGAGCGTCCCCATTAAGAGCTCTGAGACATCCTGATTATTTATGTTTCCCTTTTTTATATTTTTTGCTTTCTTTTACTTTTAGACTGTTCCAACAGCAATCTTTAAGTGTCTTTTTATTTTATTTTTCTCCCTCCTCTATTATTCTGTTGCAAAGTTTCCTATGGCGAGCTGGCCACTTTCGTCATACTTCCTATGTTGTTCCCCTTCACTGGTGTTTACGTCAAGATGTCTTGCGAGCACCTTTCCCCATTGCATGTAATCAGTACAATACACTGACACATTTACCAAAGCTAAGCGAAGTTTAAAACCGACTAAATGGAGCAGTTACAAGAAAAACAGGTAAAGACAATATTTTCCATTCAGTCAGTAGGTTGTGGTGTTATTCTAAATATTTTCTGGACTAGTAAGTTAAGCCGCATGCTGCGCTCGGCGCTTTAACTGAACCAGGAGTTGGTCTCTAGATTTTACCTAGGAGCCGTCCGATCGCATATTCGAGCAGTTCTAAGAAACCTTAAGCTAAGCCTTATCTGTTGTTTTTGTGGTATTAAATGTTTGAATTGATAAAGGGGAAAACAATTAATGTTCACTTTATGGTACCTTAGGAATGAAATTTGCTCTCTGTTGTTTCTGGCTTGCTCTCACACGGCGTTTCTCCCCTTACTTCATGCAGTTTTCTTAAGAAGCCGACTGGCCATTATTCCTCAACTTTATAGCTGAACGAAGTAGGAGGCTTCGTTATAACTATTCAGGAAACAAAGCGCTTTAAAGTTTTAAATACAGTATTTAGTTTGCTTCTGTGTAAACAGATAGGGTTTTATGTTAGCATAGTCACTGTATGTGTAAATTATAAATAAGTAACTTGATTAAAGAAATGAATACGTGAAATCAAAAGCAAGGAGGAGTTCTCTGGTCACCTGACCTACTAGGGAGATACAATAAGCTGTTGTTGCTGCAGTGAGTCACTGTGTGTGGGCAGCAAAGACCCAACAGCCCTCTAGCCTTTTCTAGAGGAGCCTTTTTGTTTTCTAAAATATCCTTGGAAGTTTATTTTATTGCTGGAAGAATCTGTTCAGTTTGCCATTATTTTCATATTTTATTTTTATTTCAATTTATTTAAAATAAATTGGACTTTTCTGATTCCTGAAGAAGTTGGTGTCGAGTCATCTATCCCACACCTACTGAGCTTTTCAGTAGATAATGCAAAGTAACATATACCTTGTGTTAATATTAGGATACATTAACCAGGCTATCTACAACCTATCTATAAACTTTAAAAATAACAAACATTTCTTTTGTGCCTTTTACAAGCTCACAGTAACTTCTGCAACTAGATTTAATGAGAAGTTATAATTCTGTGCTCTACCTAGGGCAAATCAAACATTTTGTTAACTGATTTGAACATTACCTCAATTCTTTAGCATACAGGAGGTAGACTGTAGTAACGTCTCTGGCCATGTGATGGGATTGTGAGAGCAGAAGGCTGGCAGGCAGGCAGACAGCCAGCCACTGTGTGTCTGCTAAAGTATACCGCTCTGGCAGCACACACCTCTTGGACTATCCAGGCTCCCCAGATCACCAAGAAGGAGTGTTCAAGCTCAAATTACAGTCCCAGGGACGCCATCCTTATGGTGCATCACAATTACTCCTTGACCCTACCAGCCACCATTGTACCTTCTAATACAAGGCTGACAGCTTAAATTTAACAGCAAAGTAGCTGTCTAAAGGATTAGGAAAGGAAGTGAACATTTAACTTGAGTGTCAACTGTTATAACATTAATTGCACTATCAGAGTCCCCCCAATTAGTTTGCAAACCAAGCCTTGCTCAGTCATCAAAAGTCATAGAGATAGTTCCTTCTTGGGCAGAGACTGTTAGAAATGCCCGATTTCCACTTCCCAAGGCTCAAGCCAAATCAGTGGTGACATAACTTACTTACAGTTCCATCTCAATGCTAATCCGCTCTAATCATTTGAGGAATGTCCATTCATATTAGAGTCTCCTGTGGTTGCCTGAAATTTAGCAATGCATGTGCCCTCACTTTAGGGTCAGTGAATGCAGACATTCTGTCCAGCAATTCAAACTGAAGCATTGCTGGAAAATTAGATCTACACTGAATATCCATGGCTCGTAGTTTCTCAAAAGCTTTGCATAATTTCCTCAGTGCAAATGAGTAATCTGGGGAACAGTAAAATTCTGCACCCCTGAACTCATTTGGTCTTTGGTTCTCACCACACTCAATATTTTGTCCTGTATGATGGAAAACTGTATACTGCTTTGGCAGCACACACCTCTTGGACTATCAGGCTCCCGCAGTCACCAAGAAGGAGTGCTCATGCTTAAATTATAGTCTCATGGCGCCATCCTTATGGTGCATCACAATTACTCCTTGATCATACCAACCCCATTGTACCTTCTAATACAAGGCTGACCGCTTAAATTTAACAGCAAAGTAGCTATCTAAGGACTTAGGAAAGGAAGTGAACATTTAACTTGAGTGTTAACTGTTACAACATTAATTGTGCTATCAGAGTGTCATAGAAAATAAAGTCAGTGTCCACCCCAATTAGTTTGCAAACCAAGCCTTGCTCAGTCATCAAAAGTCATACAGAAAGTTCCTTCTTGGGCAGAGACTGTTAGAAATGTCAGATTTCCACTTCACAAGGCTCAAGTCAAATCAGTGGTGACATAACTTACTTACAGTTCCATCTCAATGTTAATCTGCTTAATCATTTGAGGAATGTCCATCCATATTAGAGTCTCCCATGGTTGCCTGAAATTTAGTAATGCATGTGCCCATCACTTTAGGGTCAGTGAATGCAGACATTCTGTCCTGCAATTCAAACTGAAGCACTGCTGGAAAATGGAGCCTATACTGAATATCCATGGCTTGTAGTTTCTCAAGACTCCCTCAAAAGTTTTGCATAATTTCCTCAGTGCAAACAAGAAGTCTGGGAAAAGAAAATTCTTCGCACCCTTGAACTCATGTGGTCTTTGGTCTCTCACCACCTCAATATTTTGTCCTATACGATGGAAAACTGTATGACAACCAGAACTGTATGGGGACCATCCTCTGTGCTGTGGGCACTTCCATCTAGGGGTGATCTATGATGCCTTCATAATTACTAGGGCAAACCCTAGGCCCAGCACCTCTAGCATCCATCATTCTAGAAAGCTCTCCAGTTCATGTCCTATGAAATTTCTCTCTTACCTAATAACCTGAAGTTCGGCACCTGAACTGTGATTTCCAATTGTTCAATTCAAGCTTTAAGTGTGCCCTGCTCTTTTATTGCGGTTGCCACGACTGAAAAAGTTTTCCAGCTGTACAATTTTTCCATGGATGGACCCATGGCTTGATAGTGGATTCTACCGTGATCAGTCTTTCAAATAGGAATCAAATTTTTTTTTTTTATCCAGCAAATGGATGGTGTTTCTTAGCACATTTACTGCCGCCTGCAGAAACTACAACTGCAGGCTAGTCTCCTGGTGTGGTTGATGGTAAAGCAGGCCCCAAAACTTATGATGGTTCTGCTACGTTCAAACTTTTTGAGGGTTTCATTTCAAGGTTGACCCATATACAGAAAGTTGATGATTCAAGTCAGAACATCAATGTCCACATTATTATTAAGAATATTTGCAACAACACATATAACTTCTAAATTAATAGATTTGTAAAGTAGTGCAGAGGAGCTCCCTGCTTGCTCTGCCTCCTTTTGCAATTCTTATGAGAAGAAGGCTGGGATCGAACAGTCCCTGGAACTTGATACTGAGCAGAAGCAGAGCCAGGACCATTACTTGTTGTCATTTTGGGAGGGTGCCTTCTTCCCTTCTTCCTAGGTGTGAGACTGCTCAGAGAGGAGTAGTCACTGGACACAACCTCACAGCTGAAGCAACATGCCTGTTCAGGTGCCGTACCTGCCACTGACCTTCAAAGGTGGTAGGGCTGTGAGGAAACTTCAAAAATAAAAACTATAAAGACAATAAATACTAGATAATACTACTAGTACAAGTATTAAATCACAAACTAGACAAGAACACTATTTGTATCACAAACTAAGTTCTGGGACGCATTGAGGAGTGCAAGATGCATGGGCAGGGCTGGCACCGCTATAAATCAATGAATGTGCAGAGAGTGTGCATGCGTGAGCGCATGCACCCTCGCCATCCAACCCCAAAACTTCTGGTTCCCATGGGGTCTTACAACTTCAGCTCCAAGACCAAAATGTGGTAGTCTATGGAGAAGATTGAGTCTAAGGATTTATTTACCCAATGTATTTACCAGTGGTGTGGTGTATAAATAAGATTACTTACCTGTCACCATAGCTCTGGTATTGGTATTCAGTTCAGATCCACACTGTGGCAGTTCCACTGGGCACAGCTCAGTCACTGGATGTTTGCAAGCTTGGCTTTTCCCACTACCTGTGGGGTTGTCCTGTGGCTCTGCCCATCTGATATCAGATCTCCATGCTGGAAGTAGAATTTGAGTAAGTCTTGACAGGGGAGGTCAGGAGGGTTGTGAGGATGTACACAAAATACCAATAGTAGAACTATGCTTATGGGTAAGTAACCTCTGTTTCTACCAACTTGGATTTAGTTCATGATCCACACCTAGACACCCCAACTACTTGATGAAAAGAGACCTGAGGACTGAGGCCTCAAACACAGCATCATGGCGATGGTGCATGTTGATGCTGTAATGAAATGGACGATGTGCACTGTACCAGGTAGCAGACAGTACAGTTACGCAAGAACTTACCATAACAGTAGATCTTTGAGAGGAGATCTTGCAGCAGGTAACACCCTTAGAACTGAAGCTAGCAGGTGCCAGGACCCCACGGAAAACTTCTAACTAGCAGTATACAGCTGGGGACTGCCCTCGACGTCAGACTGTCCCCAATGTCCGCATATGGTATAAAAGGGGTGGTGGTCGCTCAGCCCAGCCTCAGCATATACAGAAACTGGGGAATTGAGGAGGTTCCTCTGCACTGAGGAAACAGAAGTAACAGATGGAGAAGCAGTCAGCGGGGATGGAGGGAGGAAAGCAGCACCTGCTGCAAGAGTTCCTCTCAAAGATCTACTATTACAGTGAGTTCTTCTGTAACTGTACTGTCTCACTTTGGGGGCTTGGTAACACCATTAGGACTGAGTCCCAAGCAGTGAAAGGACTGACGCTGGTCAGCTGGGAGGAAGTAGAGGTCAGCGTAAGCTCTCAAGAGAGCAGGCCCTGTAGGACTGCCAGACCAAAACCTGCTCTGTGCCTACATGCAATGTCCAGACTGTAATGCTGGATGAAAATATGGACAGAACTCCAAGTGGCCGCTGCACAAATGTCACCAATGGACACATTTCTGAAGGAGGCAAACAAAGCAGCTATGCCCTGGTAGAATGGCCTTTAACCTGGCCCAGTAAAGGCTTGTTGTATTTGTGGTAACAAACAATGCAATTAACTAACCATTTGGACAAACACTGTTTTGAAATAGGAGCCCTTCTTTCCTCAGGGCCAATGAAACAAATAACTGATCAGTTTTCTGATGGCTCGGTTGGTCCAAATAATAGCGAAGCACCTGGTAGACATCAAGAGTATGTAGTAAGGCCTCCCCTTGATTCAAATACTCTGGGTAATACACAGGCAGATGGATGTCTTGACAAAGAGTAAACTCAGAACCACCTTGGGAAGAAACTTAGGACTGGTCCTCAAGGACACCCTGTCCTTGTGGAAAACTAAATAAGGCTCTTTACACATCAGAGCCTGAAGCTCAGCAATTCTTTGAGCAGAAGCAATAGCAACTAAAAATACAGGTTACTCACCTGTAACAGGAGTTCTAGGAATGGTATATGTTGTTCATCCACACTTATTGGCAGGTTCCTTGCCGCTTTAAATCTTGCGGAAGGTCTTCAAGCTAGCTCCTCCCACCCACCGGGTGGTAAAACTCTCGGCTCTGCCCATGGCATGGATCTGGCCCGCTGGAAGCTCAGGTTGTGCGTCGAGCCGGGGAGGTCGGGTGGGTTCGTGTGGATGAACAACATATACCATTCCTAGAACTCCTGTTACAGGTGAGTAACCTGTATTTCTAGGGACATGGATATGTTGTTCATCCACACTTATTGGCAGACTCTAGCAGTTCTCCGGGAGGAGGGAGGCAAAGCGCACACCTACATACTTACTTGGGAACAGAGATGGAGGACCGAGGCCCCAAAACCAGCATCCCGGCGTGACTCAAGGTCGATGTGGTAATGGGTAATAAAGGTGTGTGCTGACTTCCAGGTAGCAGCCCTGCAGATTTCCTGGATAGGGACATCCCTGGAAGCAGCCACCGATGCAGCAGTATGGCGGGTAGAATGAGCTCTTATCCCTCTGGGAGGCTCCATGCCCGCCAACTCATAGCAGATTTATGCAGGAGGTGACCCATCTGCCTATCGTCCGCTTAGCTGCAGGTCTGCCAGGTGCGGCTTCAGCGTAGGTGACAAACAGCTGGCGAACCTCTCCCGAATTTCAGCCGTCGCTCCTTATAATAGCGGCGCCCTTCTAGGGTCCAGAGTATGGAGCCTATATTCGCCTCCGAGTGTGATTGGGGTAGAACACCGGCAGAGTCAACACCTGATTAAGGTGAAACTCCCACACCACCTTCGGAAGGAATTTCGGTGGGGGCGAGGACAACCTTGTCCCTGTGGAAGACCAGGTAAGGGAGCACTGAAAGCTGCCTGAGTCTCTCTCTCCTTCTGGCTGACGTGATAGCCACCAAGGCGGTCTTCCACGACAGGTGGGAGACCACACCTGTGCATTGGTTCAATGGCTTGCCCATGAGCTTTGCCAGTACCAGCAGTAAATCCCGCGGTGGGGTTCCCGCACTGGAGGAAATGTGATCAAGGCCTTTGAAAAGCGCCCGACCACTTTCCTGCGCCACTGACTGTTGACGGCCGCGCCCGGTAAGCAGAAATGGCTGCCAGGTGCACCTTAAGGTCGTCGACCTAAGCCCTTGACTAGATAGGGACCATAGATAGTCCAAAATGCTTACAGGACACGAGAAAGGGTCTAACCTTTTCCCGACACCAAATGGAGAACCTCTTCCATTTGAAGGCATAGCATTTTCTGGTCGACTCCTTGGGACGCCTCAAGCGACGTTGAGGACCTCGTCGGAAAGACCCAAGGCCTGGAACTCTAGCCGCTCAGGAACCAGGCCGTCAGGTGCAGGGATTGAAGGTCCGGATGGAACACCTTCCCTGATTGACCGAGAGCAGGTCCGGGCGAGCTGGAAGCTCGCCCGAGTCCTGGAGCTGAGACTGAGGAGATCTGGGTACCAGAACTGGCGAGGCCAGTCTGGGACTATCAGAATCACCTGTGCCTTGTCCCTCCTCGCTTCAGCAGGACCCTGTGAATCAGGGGAACGGGGAAAGGCGTAAAGAGGCCCGGGGTCCACTGCCTCGAAAGGCATCCCCTGCAGCGAACCCTGCTGAGGGCGGGCATGAACAGACTCAGCCTGCGTTCTCCTGGAGGCAAACAGATCCACCAGAGGTGTGCCCCAGCAGGAGAACAGGTCCTGTACTATCTCCGTCAGGAGAGACCACTCGTCGGATGCAGCCCCTATCCGGCTCAGGGCATCGGCCAGGGGTATTGGAGGCTCCTGCCACATGGATGGCCAGGAGATCCGCCTCCAGACTGCGCACTAGTGACCAAATGCAGAGAGCTTCCTTGCATAGGAGCATGGAGCGTCCCGCCCTGTCGGTTTAGATAGTACATAGTCGTGGTATTGTCCGCCTGACCCGGACCACTTGACCCCGGAGAAACGGAGCAAAGGCGGTGAGAGCTAGACGGACCGCACGGAGCTCCAGCAGGTTGATATGGCATCGGGACTCCGCGGGGACCAGAGGCCGTGTGCTGGTGTTCCCCAGATGGGCACCCAACCCATCAAAGAGGCGTCGGTCGTTAGAGAGACCGTCGTCGAGAGGCGGACAAACGGAATACCCTCCTGCAGATGGGACGGATCGGTCCACCACTGGAGGCGTTCCACATCTCCTGGGTCGTCCACATGCGCTGGTCCAGATGATCATAGCGCTGTGACCACTGGGCGGCCAGACCCCACTGGGGGCATGTGCCAGCGTGCCCAACGGACTCACGCTGGTACAGGCCGCCATAAGACCCAGAAGTCGTGAGGAAGTCCCGGCAGGGCGCGATTGCCCAACCAGAAATGATTGGGTGAAGGAGGAAAGAACCTCGGCCCTGTCCGCCGGGAGCCGTGCTCTGGCTCGAAGAGGTCGAGCTCTGCCCGATGAAGGATATCACCTGCTTGAGCTCGAGTTCCGACTTGGCCTCGTTGACCAGGAGGCCCAGTTGAGAAGCAAACCGGAGGGCCAGATTTCTGGACCGCTCCACCTCCAACCTGGAGGGCTGCTATCAACCAATCGTCCAGGTAAGGGTACACCGGACCCTAGTAGCGCCCAGGAAAGCTGTCACCGCTGCAATGCATTTGGTGAAGACCCTGTGAGCTGAAGAAAGGCCGAAGGGCATGGCCTGGAACTCGAAGAGGGATCCCTCCGCTCTGAAGCGGAGGAATCTCTGATGAGACGGACGGATAGGGACGTGAAAGAACGCGTCCTGAAGTCCAGAGAACAGAACCACACGCCGTGTTCCAGAGATGGTATTATCTGAGCCAGAGTGACCATTCTGAAGGTTCGAGACCTTAGGAACTTGTTCAGGTCATGTAGGTCTGAGATGGGGTGCCAGCCCCTGTCCGTTCGGGACCAGGAAGTACCTGGACACGAACCCTGGTTCTGATGGAGGGTCCTCTATCTCTTTTATCACCCCTTTCTGAAGGAGGAGGCGATGTCGGCTCGACGAGCCTGTAGGATCTGGGGACCCTAAAGCCCCCAGCAGGCGGCAGCTCTGAAGGGTGGAGCCTGCTCGGGTCGAGAGGCAGGCCTCTTCCACCACCTCCAAAACCCACCTGTCCGTGGTAACAGCGGACCAGGCGGAAGAAGGAAGTGTGAAGCCGTCCCCCACAGGGGAACCAGGGACAGGTGGCCAGGGATGGGGTGACACCCCTCAGCCCGTCACTTAGCAGGCTTGGAGGAAGGACCGGCCCAGACCACCAGGCCTTTTCCTCCTTGCTTCCTATTAGAGGAAGCTGATGGCTTGGGCTTGGAATACCAAGGTCTAGCCTGCTGGCCCCTGACGCTGTTGTTGGGTCAGGCGTGCAGCCGGGGAGTAGAGGGACGAAAGGGCTTAGGCTGGGGCTTATGACCCTTCTCTCTTGAGGACAAGACCGAATCCAGGGTGGCATTGGATTTTCGATCCTCTGGAGATGGCCTTCACTCCAGGGCCGAAAGGTCTGTTCCCAGGAGAAGGGCGATCCTGAAGTTTGTGCTGGGTATCCACGGTAAAGGTGGATATCGCAGCCGCCACGCCGACGCATGGCCACAGCGACACGCCACTGACCGGGCACATGAGTCTCCTATATCCAGAGCAGTCTGGAGCTGCTGTAGCTACTGCCTGCCCTGATCCGCACCTGCTTGACCGTAGTCTTCAGGTCGGGGGGAAGATGAGGACAACCTCATCCAGGAAACCCAACAGGGCATGGGAGAAATGTGCCATGAGGACGGCCGAACGGGCCTGTCGAAGGCCGAGAGAAGAGGCAGCATACACTCTTCCGCCCGAGTACTCCAATTTCTTGGACTCTTTGTCGGGTGGTTTGTCCCGTCCCTGGCATTACCGACGCCAGAAAACACTGTCCGTGACCAGCCCTTCAGCCGAGGGTGTTCAGAAAACCCAGACAGAGAGCCAGTAGGGACCGCATACTTCCTGGCCATCCTGGCGAAGGCGCAGGACAGGAAGCCGGACGCTGCCAAAGTTCCAGGGCCGGCCCGACAATGGCTTCGCCACTGGAAAGGCCTCCGTGGAGAATCCCTCGGTCCAGAATCTCGGTGAGGGATATCTGGCCCCGTTGGATACGGGTTCAAGCTTCATCCCAGTGGATTCTGAGATGAGCCTAAGAAGTCCCAGGAAGGACGAAGGGCTATCGTCCACTGACTGCCCCAGAGGACTCCAAGTCAAACCGCCTGGAGAACAGGGAGGGGTCATCCGACTCTGACGAGTTGTCGAATAGCTGCCTGGAGCCTGAACCACCCTCCCACTTGTCGAGGCTTGTCAGGCGTGAGTGACCGACAGCCTACGGGAAGGCCCTGTGCCAGCAGCGACCCTCTTTCGTCGGGTGCCCCAGCTGTCGGCTGAGGTGGAGGCGGTTCCACCACAATTGGTGGGGTAGCTGGAATAGGTCGGACAACTGGCCTGGGAACAGGCTCCTCGACCACTACCTGGTCGGTGGCAACCACTTAATGGCCAGGGAAGAGGCCTGAGCCGGCTTATTGGCCAAAAAATTTGTTACCACATGAGGTCCTCGTATTTCGAGCGCAGCTACCTAACCTCCCTCCTCGATCCGAGAAGGAAGAAGAAGAGGAAGAGCGGCGCGCCGCTTGCCGAGTGCCAAGACCAGACCGCCTATGTCGACCGGAGCGGCTGGACCGCTAAGATGTCCGAGACCGAGACGAGAATCTCGCTAGGCGAGGTCGGTGAGGCGGGGAGCCGAGATCGGCAATCCCACCGGTCGGTCGACATAACTGGCAGCTCCTGAGTCACAGGTATGGATGAGCCGAGCGATATCCTCAGTCCTCACCGGGGAACCGGGGAGGAGGATTCTTAGCTTCTCCAGCCGACAACCCGTCTAACGGGTCGAGAAAAATCTCGACCACGCCGGGCGGGAGTCTCAGTCACCTGGCCTGACGGGGCACCGTGAAGCCAGTGGCAGAAGCCGGAAAATCGACCGAAGTCGATTGCTCCATCAAGGAGGGGATCTTTCCCACCCCAAGAGCGCCGACGATGAGACTTATTTCTCAGACTTCTTCGGCCGATGAAGCGGACTCAGAAAGTAGGACCTGCCTTTTTGTTGAGAGGGTCAACAAAACTCTTAAAGGAAGCTGAATATGAGGTCCGGCGATGAGAGGCGAAGGCCGAGAAGAAGAAGCGGCCTGGGCCGCCTGCTCGTGAGGCGACCAACCTCTTAGTTGTTCGGCGGATCGCAGCCGCGGAAACCACCAGTCGGGCCTCTTTGGATTTGACCGGAGGAAATCTTCTTCGGGGCGCCCAGATGTAAGCGGGCAGGCGGTCCTCGAGGACGTGGGCCGAGAAGGAGGAACACAGGGCACAAGCCTGCGGGTCGTGCTCCTGGCCAAGGCAATAGCATGCGATGGAGTGCGGGTCCAGTCGAGACATCTTCTGCCCACAGGGACATCTCCGAAATCCGGGGTCGATTTGTCCATCGCAGCCGCCGAAAGAAGAAGACCGAGAAGGTAAAGTTATAAAATTTTTTTTTTTTTTAAACCAAGGATTTTAGGCCCAAAACTTAATCACAAGAGAGCTGCTAAGGAGGAACCCAGCTTCCAAGCGTAAGGAAGATCTGGCGCCATGGGGAGCCGAGATTTTACCACCCGGGTGGGTGGGAGGAGCTAAGCTGAAGACCTTCCGGCAAGATTTAAAGCGGCAAGGAACCTGCCAATAAGTGTGGATGAACAACATATCTATGTCCTAGAAACAACCTTCCATGACAGAAAGTGGAGCTTGCAGCTGCGGCAGTCTCAAGGGACAGAAAGTAAGCTTTTCTAATATGAACAAAAGATCCGAGGAGAACAGGGTCCCTGATGGGAGGTTTCAGATGCAGTATGCCCTGCAAGAAAATGCCGCGATAGGTCAAGCTGGGCCAAGATTCTTGCCTGCTACAGGTGCATGAGCCATGCACAGATGGTGGATAAGTGCACCTTACTTGACAAGTAACTCAGAAGCCGGCAGTCCGATAGGGAAAGGAGGTAATCGAGAACGAGATTCTCTGGACAGGTAAAGGGATCTAATGACGGTGGCCCATATGCAGAACCTTCCACTTCACAGCATCGTGGCTCTAGTGGAAGGTTTCCTGGCTGCCACTAGACCGTCTGCCACCGAGGAGACACCCCAAAATCAGACAACTACTAAGTCTGCAGGAGCCATGTTTAAGTACAGTGACTTGAGGCCCCAGTGGACCAAGTGCTCTGCTCCTGGGAGAGCAGACTGGAGCACAGAGGTGAGGGATCGGAAGTTCCACTGCTAGTTGCTGGACAGTGGAAACCAAATCTGAATGCGGGCCAGTAAGGGCAATTAGAGCATCTCTGCTCCCTCTGACTGCAAGTTGAGAAGTACCTTATGCAGTAATGGAAAGGGAGGGAAAGGAACGATATGCAGTACCTCCTGTTCAAGAAAAAAGGACAACATGTCCCGCACAGAAAACACCAGGCCCTGGATCTAGACAGCAGAAACTGGGCAGCTTTGCACTGGATGAGAGGCGCAAATAGGTCCAGATCTGGGTGGCCCACCTGTCCAGAGATCTTTGACCACAGAAGAAGTTCCCATTCATGTGCCTTGGACCAAGACGACTTAGGCTGTTGATAAGGTGTTCTGAACCTAGTATGTACAACAGTCAGGTCCAGGTGATGCTCTCACGCCCAATACCAAACTCTCATGACCTCTTTGCAGAGGGGTAGAATGATGCCCCCATGCTTGTTTGTAAAGACCACCGACATATTGTCCGTCCTGGATCAAAGAGGGCCTGGAGGTAAGTTTGTCTGAAGGCCTGAAGAGCATATAGGATCGCCTATATTTCCAAAACACTGATGTGGAGATGCTGCTCCAGTGGCAGCAGGACTCAGAGCCTGGTGGTTTGCCAGATGGGCACCAGTCCTGGCCCGACACATCCGTGGTCAGGATCTGTTGAGGTAACTCCAGCCAGAACTGGACCCCCTTAGAAAGATTAGGGGTTCAGCCACCCACATCAAAGTCTGTCGCACCGGGTTGGATACCGACACTATTGGGAATCCAAATCGTGTATGCGCTAATCCATTAGGATGAATGTTCACTGGGCTACTCTCATGTGCAGGAGAGCATGGGGAACCATTGCAATGGTCACATCTATATGTCCCAGCAGTTTTAGAAAAGCCTCTGGCTGGAACTTAGCAAGACGATGACATCAGTTGAGACTGAGCCTGAAGGCGTGCTGCCCTGTCTGGGGAAGAAAAGCTTTGCTTGGATGGTGTCCAAGATTGCCCCAATGTACTGAAGTCTCTGACTTGGCCAAGGAGAGGACTTGGGGAGGTTGACAGTTATCCCCAGATCCCAAAACAGAGTGCAAGTGGCCTCACAGTTCCTAAGCAACTGCTCCTTGGTGGGAGCTGTCAGAGACAGTCATCTAGGTAAGGGAAGACATAATGTCCTTCCCTCCTTAAGCAACTGCCACTACTGCAAAGCACCTTGTAAATACTGGTGGGGCCGAAGACAGGCCAAACGGCAGAGCCCTAAACTGGTATTGGTTTCTGAAAGCAGAAGCGGGAACCTCCTGTGGGGTGGGAAACCAAGATGTGAAGATAAGCGTCCTGCATGTCCAGAGAACAGAGCCAACCCCACGATGAAGCAAGCGAGAAGGCTGGGAAGAGTGACCATCCTGAACCATTTGTATTCTATGAACTGGTTCAGGTGGCGGAGGTCAGAGATGGGATGCAAGTCTCCAGTTCTCTTTGGGACCAGGAAGAAATGTGAGTAGAACCTTTCCCTTGCTGTGTCAGTGGGATGGGTTCTATGGCCTGTTCACAGGAGTGTTTGGATCTCTTCTTGAAGAAGGGCGACATAGGCCTGAGGGTAATGGGAGGGATGGGAGGATTGTCCAGAGGAATCTCCAAAAACTCTTGAGTGTGCCTTGTTCACAAACTGCAAAACCCACTGATCCAAGGTTATTCTGTGCCAGCCCTCTATGTAGAGAGAAAAGCGACCCTCAATGCCTCCCCCAGTGATCTGGCTGGGGAGGGTCAGGAAGGAGTCAGGCAGAGGAACTGGGACAGGCAACAAGGTCTGGGAGCAGAAACTCCTGTGGCTTGGAAAGTAGCCTTTCTCTTAAGAGACTTCTGGGCTGTTGGCCTCTGGGTTGTTGCTTGGAATTGTGACAGAAGGACTGCTGCTGGGATGATTTATGCTGGGATCGGTACACTGTTCGAGACCAAATGTAGAGCCTTGCCTGACTTTGGAGGCGAGTGATTATATTTTGGAATCCTCGACAAACAAAGCAGTTGCCTCTGAAAGGGCATCTAGAATCTTAGACTGGAGATCCGGGCAAACTGGACACTCTATGCCAGGAGTAGCAGCAAAACAAACTCCTGTAGCTGCAGCTCTGCCTGCGGGTCGCCCAGCGTCATAAGAGGCTCAGAGAAGATGAGTCCCAATTTCTGAGCCCGATTTGAGAAGGTTAACAGTTCAGCCTTTCCAGGAAGATCAGGCTAAGCCTGTGCCACCTCAAAGCCTTCTTCACAGAGCATTCTGACATTGGACCATGTGGGCTAGAAACTTTAGGGAACAGATAGCTGAGGTGGCAGAGGAACAGACCTTCTTATCAAAATGATCTATCTGCCTGGAGTCCTTGTCGGGGCTGAGTGCTAAGGTGCGGGTCAGTTAGAATGGTCATGGGCCACATTAATTATGACCAGCGAATCCTCCTTGGGTGCTCCCATAAAAGATTAGTTTCTCAGGGCATTATACAGGCTGATCTGCCTTCTTAGACATTGCCAGTGTAGTAGATGGGTGTTTCAAGTAGTCCTGTTGACATCCTGAAGGGTCAATCACAGGGAGGAACGACTAAGGGCAGTGACTCCTTTTATAGAGGAAAGCTGATTAGTCGACATCACCCGGGTCCATTTCCTCTGTGTCCCAACCCATAAGGGTCTGGATGTGCCTCATCACATCCATAAAGTCGGTTCATCTGAAGGAGATCATGGGGTGTCTTGGGCACCTCTGGTTCTGATGGCAGGTCGGAGTTTCTGAGTCATCATCAGAAAAAGAGGAATAATATCCTCCCAACTCACCCAAGTTCGGAAAGAGAGAGGGATGATGCCTTTGTCAGTGGGTCCTCAGACAAGAAAAATTACTCACCTTAGTAATGTTGTTTCTTCTATTAGAGTCTTGCTATATTATGACATACAGTATGCAGTGAGTCCCAACCATGAACTGCTCCGGAGGTGAAAGTTAACTTTCCATGCCAGGCATAGAGCAGCTGAGCTCAAGCTCGGTTGAAAACTCTGTCTGTTGTTCTTCAAACTCAAACCGTCAGATCTTTCTGAGCTAAACTCACTGAGGTCCGTGTGGAAGCTGTAAACCTACACTAGCCAACTGGCTACTAACATAATAACACATTTTTGGTCCCAAAACAAAGACTCAAGTCAGGAGACCCAAAAATGAAAACACAACACAAATCACCCCAAAAAGGAGGGGTGAAAAACAACAAGGTGGGCATCTACTAAGTGCCACACTGCACTGCCCACCCACGTCCCAAAAACAGAGGTTCTGAGAGGGGCAGGCAGGGAAGGTCATAATATAGCAAGACTCCAATAGAAGAAACAACATTACTAAGGTGAGTAATTTTTCTTCAAACAACATGAAGTCTTGCTATATTATGACATATGCAGACTACAAAGCAGTACCTCCATGGAGGAGGGACAGAACCTACTTAGGAAATAGGCTCTGAAGCACAGCCATGCAAACCGGGCATCACTCCTAGCCTGGATATCCAGGGAGTAATGCTTGGTAAAAGTATGAACTGTTTTCCAGGTAGCTGCTTGACATATCTCTAGAATAGGGATGTCCCTGGCAGCAGCCAGGAAGCAGCTGTACCTCTGGTAGAGTGAGCCCTCAGGCCTGAGGGAGGAACCTTACCCAGTTTTTCATAACAAAATTGGATACAAGAGACAATCCACCTGGCAATGGATCTCTTAGTGGCAGGTTCTTTACCAACCTCACCATAAGTGAGGAACAGTTGGAGGAGTCAAACCTGTGAGCCTTGAGTACGCTCATATAGTAGCTAAGGGCTCTTTGACATCTAAACTGTGCAGCCTCCTCTTGGCAGAGGAGGAATGGTCAATGAAGTACACAGGAAGAGACAGATTGATTAAGGTGGAAATCTGAAACCACCTTAGGCAAGAACTTCCTGTTAGTCCTGAGGACCACCTTATCTCATGAAAGGAGATAAAATCAGGCTCCACGACAAAGCTTGTAATTCACTTATGCGTCTGGCAGAAGTGATGGCTACAGGAAACACAGTTTTCCAAGTCAAGTACTAAGCTCTGCTGAAGTACAAAGGCTGAAGGGCATAAGCTGAGCAATGCAAACATTAAGTCCCAAGCAGGGCAGGGTCCCTGAATGGAGGGTTGGTGTGAAGCAATCCTTGAAAAACTTGGAGAATACAGGGTGAGCTGAAAGGAGAGGGCTTACCTGCTGAAATAAAAGGCAGACACAGCTGCCAAATGCACTTTTGGGTAGCTGGTCTAAGCCCCAAGGTATTTAGATGGACCATGTAATCCAGGACTGTGGGTAAATCAGCAGATTCTGGGAAATATGCTTTCCAGAGCACCATATGGAAAATCTCTTCCATTTGGAATTATAGGTAGCCCTGGTAGAAGGGTTTTCTAGAAGCCTTCAGGATATCCATTACACCCTGGGAAAGGTGTAAATCAGAAACCCTAACTCTTCAAGAGCCAGGCCTTGAGATTGAGAGATTTGAGGGTTCGGGTACCAGACCCTCCCTGAGCATAGGTTAACAGGGTTGTGATTCCTGGGAAGACAGAGGGAAGATGGACTGCTAAGGACAGCAGGAGTGGATACCAGGTTGTCTGGGCCAATCTGGGGCAACTAAGGATCATCTTGCAGGGTTGAGACCTGATTTTGACTAGCACTTTGAACAGCAGAGGGAAGGGGGGAAAGCATAGAGAAACTTCCTTCCCAATTGAGGACTAAGGCATCCAGAGGGACTGAGCCCAACACTGGGGCCTGCAGCAAAAAGGAAGTTGGTGATTGTCTGGGGCTGAAAAAAAATCCATCTGTGGGGTGCCCCATCTGGCAAATACCACCTCCAGGACCAGGGGGTCCAGTGACCATTCGTGATGGCCCTGGGAAATCCTGCTGAGAGCATCTGCCAGGACATTGTCCCTGCCTGGGAGGTGAACTGCCATAAGGGGAGGTGTTCAGGGGAGTAAGCCCAGAGACCACAACCTTCATTGCTTGATTGCACAGGCCGTGGGCCGAGTGCCCCCTTGTTGATGTACCACATTGTGGTGGTGTTGTCTGTTCTGACCTGTACCACTTTGTTCTGAACAGACTTGGAAAAAGCTTGAAGTGCTAGAAAACTGCTCCGAGTTCCAACAGATTGATGTGGAGTAGGAGTTCCTGAGGGACCACAACCCCTGAGTAGTGAGGGTCGCCCATGTGAGCTCCCCATCCCAAGGGGATGCATCCGTAGTAAGGATTAAGGAGTGAGACTGGGTGGCGAAAAGGAACCCCTTGTCTGAGATTGCTCTGATCCTGCCACTTGTAGGGCCTGGATCAGGGTTCGAGTCACTGGGATCAATTTGGTTAGAGGGTCTTTCCTTTGAGACCAAAAGGCTCTCAAATGGAACTGAATATCCCTCATCTGAAATCTTGCCCCTGCACCACTGCTGTAGAAGCAGCCATGTGCCCCAGGAGCTGTAGAAAATGCCTTGCTGGTCGAGACACCTGCAGGGTGAATGAGGAGAGCCAGAGAGACCAGGGTCCTTGCCGGTCCAAAGGGAGGAAGGCTCTGGCTTTCTCTGTGTTCAGCTCTGCGCCTATGAAGGTGAGGAGCTGAACAGGCTCTAGAACTGACTTTGAAAGATTCAGAAGGAAACCTAGAAAGGTGAGCAGTTGCTGAGTTATTTGTAGGTGTAACTTGACTTGGTCTGGGGACTGGCCTACTATGAGCCAGTCGTCAGTAAGGAAAGAACGCATTTTCTTGCCTTGGAGAAGCTAACTGCCACTGCCAGGCATTTGTGAACACCCTTGGAGCAGAGGAGGGCCAAAGGGGCATTGCTCTGAACTGTAATGGCCTGAGGGCAGCTTGAACATGGTACTTGATGGGAGCTACTGATGAGAATATGGAAGTAGGCATCCTTGAGGTCGGGGCCCAGCCAGTCCCTGGCCTTAAAGAAGGTAGAATAATTCCCAGAGTCACCATTTTGCATTTTGGTTTAAAAGGTGCTTGTTTAAGTATCGGAGATCCAGGATGGGCCGCAATTCTCCTGTCTTTTGGGGTAAGGGAAGTACCTGGAGTACAACCTTTGCCCTGGTGTGGGGTGGAACCCTTTTCCACGCCTTTGAGAGCCAGGAGGGAAGAGACCTCTGCCTCTAGGGCAAGTGCCTCTGAAGGATTTGCAGGTGGAAAGGATCTGGTTCTCATCTTTGGAAACTTTTGAAGCTGAGAACCAGTCCCTGGCTTACTACTTCCAGGACCCACTTGTCTGATGTCAGAGACTCCCCAGTCCTGGACAAAGTAAGCCAGCCTGCCCCTACAGGTAGTTGAGAATCGGCCCTGGCAACCCCATCAGGGTACATGCTTGGCAGGGGCTTTGGGCTGAGGAGTGGAAGCAGGCCTACCTGCACCCCTGCCTGCCTCTCCTCTGAAGAACCCTCTGGGCAAAAGCTGAAGAGGAGGCCTGGGCTTGGTAAAAGGCCTATGAAAAGGCCTGCCCCTGGGAAGCTGCCTTTGAGGAGTGGCCTAGCCTTTCCTTGGCCTGTGCACTCCTATAGGTGGTCCTATACTCATCCATTTTTCATGTAATTCTCTGTCTGCTCCCCAAACAGAGAATTACCACAACAGAAAAATCCATGGCCTTAGCGTGGGTATCCTATGACAGGCTAGTACATCTTGAGCCAAGCCATCCTGCAAAGGCCACAGATGTAGCCATATGACTCTTGATGAAACATCATTTGAGTCCACTGCAGCATGGAATTGCACCTGATGCCCTCAACACCATCGGCAGCCACCAGCTCCAGCTCATTGGCAAGCTGGCCAGGGACCTGTTTTGCAAGAGCCATAACAGTATCCCATCTGGATTTCTGGTATCTAGCAACATAAGCCATATAATTTGCCTGTCTGAGTCCCAAGGATGCTGCCATGTACTGTTTCTTTGCCATGGCATCAACCTTCCTGGAGTCCTTGTCCAGGGGTGTGAGGCCAAGGGAATATCTGCCTTGTCACAGGCTGCAGCCTACACTACCCTCAACATGGCTGCATTGTTGTGTAAGTGAACCCCATATCAGAGCCTGACAATATGTACCACTTGTCCATTCTCTTATCCACAGGAGGTATAGTGTGAGGAGTTTTAGAATTTTAAAAGTCTGTTTCCCACAAGATCTACGCTAGGGAATAGACAATCTCTGGACTCTGGGATATCCATCATTTCCACATAGTCAGGCTCCTCTTGATCATCCACGCTTCCTCCATAGGGAGCTGGAGGGTTTCAACCACTTTTTATAGAAAATAAAATGAGAAGGGACTCCAGAAAGCCTAGGAGGGACACTCCTGAAGGTCTGTCTGGGAGATGTCCGGTCGATGGGCACATCCAGACTTTCAAATCCACATTCACTCTCCCTCATACTCCTCTTCCCCCTCCTCCGGTTCATAATATTCCTCTAAATCTAATCTTGAACTGGTGGAACAGGCGAACCCGGGCGTAACCTGATGGCACCGGTTCGGTTGGAACCGGAGAAAGCGACTGGACAATCTGAATCGCTTTGGCCATCTCTTCAGCGGTTGGAGAGGAAAGTTTTGGCTCCACATCAGCTGATTTTCTAGTCCTTTGCTGGAACTGACCCCTCAGAGTTGGCTCTCCTTTGCCCGAGGAAGTCTCGCCCTGGTCAGAGGGCACCCCTCTGGTTTGGTTGGAACCGAACCGGGCTGGCCATCCGGTCAGCGGACTTCTTGGCCTCCTTTCCCTGAGTCTACCAACTCTCTTATCCAGGGTAGCTGCAGGAAAATTTTGACAAATCTGGCAGTCTGCATTGAGGTGGTCAAACCCCAGACAATAAACACAGGTGGTGTGGGGTCAGCCTTGGCAAAGGCTTCCACACACACACACTGCAGTGTTGAAACCCAGTGGGCCGGTTTTTCTTTTGGGTTTCTCAGACATAGTGCCAGTCCTAACCAAACTTGCCTGTTTATGGCAATCTGCCAAGCAAGACCCTCTTATCAGTTCCCAACCATGTCACGGGTTGTGGAAAAACCGTAAGAAATTCTGTTTTTTAGAACCGATAAGAACCGTAACAACACTCTAAATTACAGAATAAGATATTTTTAAACAACCTGATCGGTTCAAGAGTGAACCGATAACCGCTTCTAAGTTCCACAGAGAGAAATAATGTAAACCTATCTAGTACTCACAAATACCACAGACAGAGCTTGAACCGACCGGCTGCGGTTTAAATTCGGTCAAAAAACGAGCAATTAATACTTTAACCGACAAAATGAGCCGAGCAGAAGGAGAAATCTCGGGCGACTGTTCAGTGAGGCGGATAAAGAAATCTGACGGTTTGAGTTTGAAGAACAACAGACAGAGTTTTCAACTGAGCTCGAGCTCAGCGTTCCATGCCTGGCATGGAAAGTTAACTCTTTCACCTCGGAGCAGTTCAAAGGTTGGGACTCACTGCATATGTCATAATATAGCAAGACTTCATGTTGTTTGAACTGGCGCCAGCTCCATCTGATTATGAGGGTAGGTTCCTTAAGAGGTGGCACTGAGGCCTTCCTAGGGGACCTGCTCCTTGAGTTGGATTGGGAGGAGGGTCCCTAGGAGTCGGGGCTGGGGTTCCTTCAGGGCCTCCTTGTCTTTGAAGCATGCCCCAGGCCGCAAAAGGGCATGAAGGTCTGTGGGTGGATTCGGAGGCAGATCTGGGGAGCCAGCATCTGTGGGGTAGGCTGAGAGGGCCGCAGCATCGATTCTTTAGGTTGTGGTAACCCCTGGAGTCGTTTCCACTGGTGTCAGGTTAGCGGGCGCTGGTCCTTGGGGCAAGGAACCATCTGGCATTGATCTGATTGGAGTAGAAAGACTGGGCATCGGACCCTAGGACATTGGCTTTGTGGATTTACAGGGCCAGCCGGCGACTGTGGAGGGTTAGGGGATGACAGCTTAGGTGTTGCTGGGGTCAAGTCGGAGTGGCGGGTGTTGACCGGACAGGCGTGGGCTGATGCTAGTCCGGTGATACAGTTGATGCCGGCCTAGAAGGGAAGCCTGTCCTGGGGAGCTAGCTCCTGAGCAGGCCAGAGGCATCATTCTCGCGGGGAGGCGAGCTCATGCCCCTGGCATCACTTGGAGGCATCAGTCCCTGGTGAAGGAACCAACTTAGCAAATGTTTTAACTGGGAGGGCGATGGGCAAGGACCTGATGCTCGAGAAGGACCCAGTTGAGCCACTTGGCTGAGAACCTGCCTGCTGTAAGGCCTGAGCTTCAGCGGCTGAAAGGCTGTGAATGAAGTCCTGAGTCCCAAAGAACCACTGTCCAAGATGGTGAGGAGGCGGGTGGTTTAACCACTGGGAGCTCGGAGGGAGAGAGAGCTGCCGGAGTGGAAGGGGTCGACCTCCAGCGGGAGGAAGACCCAGGGTCGGCTCCTGATTTCGAGGACCTGCAGTGTGGAAGCTGACCGGGTTTGTCCCATAGCTTCTCCTGGTGTTTGTGCTTTCCCTATTTCTTCTCAAGCAGCAAAGAAGAGGAAATTGAAGCCCTGGAGGCAGGGAAGACCAGGTGCTTTTCTGGAGCTCCTTCTCCATCACTGAAAGTCTCTGCTGCAGCAGGAAGGCTTCTAGAATTTTCTGGCAGCCAAGTCTGTCACGTTGGTTAAAATCTTGGCAGCGCTTGGCAGACTTCAGTATCGTGGTCTGGGCATAGGCACAGCAGACAAGAAGTATGGCCGTCCTTGTGGGGAAGCTGCTTGCCACACAAACACTTGGTCTGCTGCCACCCAAGGAAGAGGATGGAGAAGAAGACATGCAAGAAAAATGCTGAAAAGAAATTTTAGTAAAATAATGAAGCGTGGTAAATGCAGTTAAAATGGAGGTAGATTATAGCAGAAGTCATTGTGTAGGTCCGACTTGCGTGGGTTGATGGCGGAAAAGAACTCAGTTGAGCTGAGGGACCGCCTTTTATACCACAGGTGGATGTCAGGGGCGGTCCCCTGCTGCATACTGCTAGCTAGAAGTTTTCCATGAGGTTCTGGCACCTCGCCGCTTTAGTCTTAATGGTCTTACCTGCTGCCAGAGACCCTCTAAGTGAGATCTGCAGATCTCCTCGATCTTGATGCACTAGGCAGCAGCAACAGAAGCAGCAATATGTTATGATATAGCCTTCAAACCCTTGGCTGCCCTATCAGACAACCTGTAGCACATACTGATGCAAGAGGTTATCCATCAGCCAATAATCTGCTTAGCTGCTGGTATGCCTGAAGCAGCTGGAGAACAGGTTATAAACAACTGGCGAGCCTCTCCACAAAACCCTGCCATGTGATCTTGCAGTAAACGAGCATCAGGAATATATGCAAAGTATGGAATGTACGGTCAGTATCCAAAGTATGTGGCATTAGAAAACAGGGAAGGGGCGCTAATGAGCAGCTAAGGTGGAAAGTCGCAACTCTCTGGAGCTCCGCATCATAATGGAATATAAACTCATTTTTCTGCTGAAAAGTTGCAAATTTTATACCTAATTGTAGCCTAATACCCACCACAATGGACGAGTACCTATCTCAGGGGAAAGCGTCTTGGCAAGGAGGCAAGAACTCGAGGAAAACTGTGGGACAAGAACAGATGACTCCTGGGGACTAGGCCCCATTTCATTCTCTGCCTTGGAGCTTTTGTTGATAAGCAAACCGCTTTGAGATAAAGCAGCAAGTGGGTCAATACAGGAGGCTGAACAGCGATTTCTGACCTAAAGGACACTACAAAAGAAGTCCCAGAGGAAACTGCCAAAATGGAGAAAGAGATCAAGGAGTTAGGAGGCATTAGATTACCAAGAAAACTACAGCCGGTGCAATAATTATTGACACTGGGCTTACGGAGGGTGCGGAGAAGGAGATCTCCTGAACTTTGTGCTGCAATATTGCCCAAGCTGCTAAATATGAACCTGAAGGATGGTAGACTTAAGACCGAGCAGGCACATCATGCGCTTGCCCCAAGGCGCCTGCCAGACCAACTGCCACGCTAGTTATCTTTCGCCTGCATCACTACCTGGATAGGCAGGCCCTTCTCACTGCATACAGAAATATAAAAGGAGCTCACTTATGAGGGGAATAAGCTCACGATGCACCAGGATCTATCCTTCAAATTCAATGTAAATGTCAGCAGTTCAACACTCTGATGGATCGGCTCAGGGAGCGAGGTCTGGAATTTTTATGGCATATCCTGCAGTGGTTAAAGTCCGCTGGAAAGGGGCTACATTTTCGTTCTGGGAACCCAGTAAGCTGCAAAATTATATCGCGGAATGGGATAAAAAGCACAGCAAAAACAGATGAACAGCCCAGTGAGTATGTGGGCCCAGCTTATATTTCTCAGACTTCTCCTATACCTCACGGCTGAAGCTGAACAGTAGCAAATGGGGGGAGAGGAGGACAACATTATGGAATTATAAGGGACAGGGACAATTCTTCTTCTCAAAGACACAATTGTTCCATCAAGGGAGAAAACCATCGACGAACTGTGTATCTTCAATTTAAAAATGGACAGTTAGACTGATATGGCACCACGATGTATGACTATGTGGTGAGGAGTTTTGATTAGTGCTGGCATAAACAAAGTGTATAACTACTTATCCACTTGAAGAGGGAAGATGGTGACCTACAAAACTGTCTAGGAGAGGGACATTGGTAGAAATACGGGACGGTGACGGCTATTTGGGGGAGAGGCCTGCACCCAGGTATACCAATGAGAGCTGCCATAAGGAAGATCAGACATGGCGATGAGCGCCTGGGTTTCCTACAGGGCATTAGGGCCTGATCAACACTGTTACTTTAAAGAAAGCACAAGGAAAATGGGTTTACTAATTTAAGGTAACAATGTGTTAAACTGGATGCAGAGAGAAGGGGTGTGGGGTTCAATTACATAGTTCATGAGACCAGAGGAAACGTGATTAGAAACTTAATACAAATATGTATAGAGAAGCAGAGCAACGAGATTGGGAGAATGTTGTGGGTGTATGGGGTGGAGAGGGATGAGGTTTGCTTATTTTGTTCAATGTTATTATTGCGTGCACAAGTTCAAGAGTGCATCTGTTACATGTTCTTACTTATGCCTGGTTGCAGAGATTAAGGAAAAGAGAAACTCAGACAGGAATGTGCATCAGGGACAATCCTGGGGAGAAAACGGGTCAGCAGAGGGAGGTCAATATGGATAAAAGTCACAAAATGTGATTATCTCCTGAATGTTAAGGGCTTCTGCTCTCCAGCAAAGCAGGTGAAAGTCCTCACGGCATTAAAACATAAAGGGGCAGACATCGCCATGCTGCAGGAGACTCACTTGACCTCAAAGGAGCATAAACTAGTAGGAGGTTGGGTGGGGCTTGCTACGCTTCCTCTTACAGCTCACACAAGAGAGGGGTTGTGATTCTTTTGAAGAAGGGATTTCATTTATACTGCACCATGGTGAAGGATCCCAAGCAGGCAGGTACATCTTCATGGTCGGAGAGGTAAATGGACAACCTATAATCCTGGAAATGTGTATGCTCCCTCAGTGATGGATCCAACCTTTTACCAACAAACATTGCATGTGATAGTGAGAGAACAGTTTCCTAACCTAGCGTTGGGGGAGATTTTAATTGTGCGGCCGACTCTAAACTGGACATTCGGATCTAGATGTAGGGAGGTAACTGTGGTCCAACAGTGGCTACTGGAGCAGATGGACTTGGATCTAATAGACGGTGGCAATAACCAACCAAGGAGCACGTGAATATACTTTCTATTCATATCCCCATGCCACATGGCCCAGATTGGAATATTTGTACATCCCGAGACAGTGTTAAGGCCAGATGGTTAAGGTAGAACACAGCCTGTTTTCCTTTCCGACCACGCGATGGTTCAACTGGAGATTTTTGGCCAAAGGGAGGGCGGAGGGGACATGGAGGTTTCAAGTCATCTCTTGGCCGAGAAAGGTTTCAAGGAGTTTTACAGACCAATGGAAGATATATAAGGAAACGAATATGGGCACAGTACAGGATGAAGGGGTGTACTGGGAAGCCAGCAAGGCATATATGAGGGGTAATAACTGGCTACACTGACAAACTGAAACTAGAGAAATGTCAAAGAAGGGAAGTAATAGAGCAAAAAATAAAAGTATTAGAACAAAGAGTTATTGGGGGTTCCAGGATTGAGGGATCTGCAGACCGCCAGAGAAGCACTAAAGGAATGCCTCACAGAAGAATTTAGATCAAGACAGATGTACTCGACAGCGATTGTATGAATGGGGCAACAGACCAGGCCCCCTATTGGTAAACCTAATGAAAGGGGTAAAATGACTAAAAAATACTGACTATAAGAGAGAAGGGAATGGCCCTACAGATGAATCGCATATTAGGAAAAGATTCCAAGAGTTTTATAGTACACTATATACAGCCGAGTGCAAAGGAGCTAGCCACTTGATGGATAGGTTCCTGGAGGGTCTTTCATTACCAACTCTGACAGAGGAGTAGAGGACCTCTCTGGTGGCACCATTACTAAGGAGGAGATACTGAGGGCCGTGGAGTCACTTAGAAGGGAAAGGTAAGGGGCCAGATGGCTTTGGGACCAAATATTATAAAGAACTTAGGCAGGAGATAGCGGAACCCCTGTGCAGAGTGCTGGAACAGGCTGGGGGGCTGCCCAAATCATGCTGCAAGGTACTATATGTGTGATCCCAAGCCAGACAAAGACCCCAGGAATCCCTCCTCATATAGGCCTATTTCACTACTAAACCTGGATTGTAAAATCATGATAAAGGTATTGGCTATGAGATTGGATATGCTTCTCCCTCGATAATAAACCCAGATCAGACGGGTTTGTACAGGGATGAATGTCATACCACAACATGTGCAGACTGTTGAATGCAGTATGGTGGGGAGCTAAACACCTGAGGCAGGCATGCATCCTTTCTATGGATGCAGAAAAAGCATCTGACCGGATTGAATGGGACTATATATTTAAGATCTTGGGGAAATTTGGTCTAGGAAGAAGTACATACAATTAATAGAAGCCTTTTATAAAACCCCTACGGCGAGGGTCCTAATTAATGACATGCCATCATGAGGTCCTGCTTGGGAGGGCACAAGACAGGGCTGCCCACTCTCCCGCTCCCTGTTTGCAATAGCTATTGAACCCCTGCGATGAAAATAAGGGAGGATCCACACATTCACGGTATCCAAGGTAGACAAGGTCAAAAGCACACCATTACGCCTATGCGGATGATGTCCTCCTTTTCTGATGAAACCAGACCAATCAATACCCACACTGCTGCACCTAGTGGACTCCTTTGCATCCTTCTCGGATATAAGTTAAACATAAACAAATCAGAAATCATGTACCTGGGTAAAGGGCAGGAGGGGAGTACATAAAATGCATGGGGAGTTAAGAAAGTCCAAAAGCAATAACGCACCTGGGAGTGAAAGTAGGCCAAAATATAAAAGAAATGTATGATTTGAACTATACACCCTACTAGATGTGATTTTGAAGGACTTGCAGAGGTGGATGCCCTTACCCCTATCCTGGATGGGTAGAATAAATGTTCTAAAGATGAATGTGCCCCTAGAGTGCTTTATGTTCTTCAGATGATGCCAATGGGATCATGGAATACAGATATTAATAACTTATAAAGGGATTTGGACAATTTAGTTGGCAAGGGAAACAAAACAGAATAAGCCCAAATGAACTAGGAGAATTGAACTTCTCTGACATCAAAGGGTGTTACTTAGCAACCCAATCTAGACATATACACAATTGGATTAATAGGGATATGCTGCACAATGGTTAGCTTTAGAGGAAGAAGGATGAGGGGCGCCTCAGCTTACTTAGGAAAACAGGCCTACAGGCTTGTAAGTGTTTACAGTACCCAAACCCTATCGTTATTAGTTGCTTAGAGGCCTGGAAAACCATCAAGGATAGGAGGGGGGGAGGGAACAGCACTATTCTAATATCGGCCGAGGGTAACCCAAAGTTCCTACCAGGGCTGGAAAATGAAGGCTTTACAGCCTGGCAAGAGAGGGGTGCAGGTATGTGGAGATTTAATTAAGAGGATGAAATATACACATTCCCAGAGATTCAAAGGGACTGGATCTTCCGCCATCACATCAATATAGGTATCTCCGCCAGAAACTACTGGAAGACCCTGAACAGGGGAAGGACAGTAGCTCCAGTATAGCCCCAATAGAACAGGAGATATTGGCGGCAATAAACATGAGAAAGGGCTAATAGGAAGAGCAGCAAAGTTGGACACAATCTAATTTCAGGGTGAAACCCAGAAAGTCAGAAGATGGTGGGAGCAAGATCTAGGAATTACAATCACAGACCCTAACTGGGACCTATTGTTGAGATCCTATATGGGATTATTGCTATGCAATAAATTTAAAGAAATGCAATTTAAATATCTCCACAGATTGTACTACCCACCTAGTATGGTGCATAAATTTCACCCTGAATCTCCCCTTATGTACGAAATATGGAGGGCCTGGGGTACAATGGTGCATTACTACTGGCATTGCCCGGGGATACAGAACTACTGGAAGGGGTGGCAGCTGAGATATCTCGGATGGAGGCCAGCCTGCAGAGTATTCCCGTGCTCTTTACTCCTTGGGGTGATCTCACAGGGAGGGAGGACTGGGACTTTCATCCTAGGAGAATTAGGATCCTATTGGTTGTGGCCTGCCAGGGTATCCAGAATTTATGGATAACTAATAGTGTACACACAGTGGAACAATGGAAGAACTTAGTTATACGAGCACTGGCAGTAGACATATTAACATATGTTATTAAGGGAAAGAAGAACGCTTTCCTGAAGGTATGGGAGACCTTCCTGGGGACATTATCGATGGGAGAGGCAGCACTTCTTAGGGAGGGATGGATAGCGTGAGATTACTATTAGGGAGCTATAGGAATCTGAAATGGGTAGTGCAGGAAGAACAGCATTATGACTATCTTTGCTTTACCTGGCTTCTTTGTTGAATGCACATTAGTCTAAGAGAAAAGTTGTCTTCTTTCTATATAATGAATACTCGGAACAAGGCATATTTTGTTTTATTACTTCATTTTGTTTCAATACAGTGATCTGGTTATCAACTTTTTAACAGAAGTACTGTTCTAAAGGTCTAAACATGCTTTAAAAGTACCTCCTTTATAATGGTAGTTTCTTAACTTCTTTTAAGCAGTAACACAAAGAAGTGTACAATATGTAATGTAATTTACAGTATTACAAGTATAGATGAAACTGTTCAGTATCTCCTGTGTAAGACATTACAGTTTCCTCATGATATGTATGTACTATATTTGGAAAATCTAATAAAAATATAATACAAAAAAAAAAAACAGGGAAGAGCACATACTGTAGTTAAGGTGAGACTCAAAGACTTACCTCAGGCAGAAACTCACGTAGGAGCCAAGGACAAACTTGTCCTTGTGGAAAATCAGATACTAAGATACCACCAAGAGCACCTGGAGTTCACTCGCCCTATCTAACCGAGGAGATCATGACCAAAAACATGATCTTTATGACATCTGTTACATCTAACACCTGCCCACAGGTTCAAATGGCTTTCCTTCAACTTTGCAAGCACCAACAGTAGGTACCATGGTGGCAGAGACAGGAGATCCAGGCCTTTGAAAAAGTGCCCCAATCACTTTTTCCTGAGCCCAGTTGACAGACCAACCCACAACACCCTGTATGTGGAGTTGGCAGCCAGGACTCCATAAGGGATGTGGCTCATAACCCTGATTAAGACAAGAGACCACAGGTAGTCAAGGATTTGTGCAACAGGACAGGTGAGGGGCCTGACCTACACACCAGCATGAAAACCTCATCCACTTAAATGAGTACATTTGACTCCTTACAGGACTGCTCCAGAACAAGCAGTGTCTTCCGAAAGGCCCAAGGCCTGTAACTCTAGCCGCTCAGGCTGTAGCTCAACCCACAAAATGTTGTGATGTGCAGTCCAGCCCTCAAAGCCAGTCTTAACAACTTCAAGCATTTTATTTATTGTACACTCTTGTGCATTGATTGTGGAGGAAGACCTGCTAACTGGCTAGGAGCTGTGCACTTCTTTGGTTTTATTTATACTCAGTTTGAAAACTGGTTGGACTGAAGCACTGAGAGAGATTAAGGGACTTGCTCAGGGGTCACAGTGAGAAAGTAGCTCTGAGGGAATCAACCTGGGCCAAGGTTCAGATTCCCTCAGAGCTACTTACTCACTGTCCAGTCAAGCTGAAGTACCCCCAAGCATGGCAGAACTACTGTACTAACAGCAGGGGTCGCCTGATGACCCAGTGGATAAGGTGTCGAGCTGCAATGCTGGTGACCCAAGTTTGGGAGTGGATTCAGGAGCCAGCCAGTGGCCTGGAAGCTGCGGAGGTGCTGCTACATGGCAGCTCTCCAGCAAGGAAGGAAGGCACCATGTTCCACTGCACTAGCGATCTCTGTGGTGGGCCAGGAGCTTGCCTCTCCACAGGGGCACGCTGTATACTAGCATGACCTGACAGGGTGCTGCCTGGTGCCCTGTGGGTGGTGGATGAGGTCCAGGGGCGCAACTGAAAGAAACCTACGCACACCAGCCACCAAGTGTGATGGTACCGCGGTCAGGTCTCACCTTATGTGGATTCCCCGCTGGCTTAGAAACATAGATAAAGATGGGAGAAAAAGAGCAATGCTCTATTCAGTCTGCCCATCACACTCCCTCATACTCCAAGACCTTTGTCAATACAGGGCTTTTATTCACACTATCGCCCCACTGCTCCATGTCTTGCTACTATCCCAGAGTACCGTATTTCATTGTTTTGAAGTCGTGGATTCTATTGCATTTTGTTATTTTGAGTTGCGGCTTCTCAATGGACGTGGCTACTATTCGGGCGGCTTCAACTGATAAGCTCCGACAGGTTGCCATCTACTGACTGCCACTGAACTGAAGAAATGCAGTACATACCATAGGTACATTATAAAAACAAAAAGTGTTAGAAACAGCTCTGCTGCTGAACACATACTTACTGCTTACAGCAGTTTGTTAGTCTTTAGCACACTGATCCTGGAACCTGCTTCCTCAGTTCACTCCGCTTGCTCTCCAGTGTGTCCATAGAAGTACTGTATATGGTACAGTACTAACTAAAAATAAATTAAACCATTAGCTTTCAAATTACAGTGCAGAACAGAAGTACTGACGGGAGATGCATGAGCTCAGATGGAACTCAGACAGTAGCCAACCACGTGGTCAATGCTGACTGGAGAACACCGACTGGGGAGCAAGTACCTGTGCTTATTACATGCTTTCTTTCTTCACAGGTTAATAATATATTGGAGGCAGTAGATGCTACTCAATGGCTAAGAGGTTTGAGAATTTGTAAACCCTCTCTGATGACCCAAGCCACGGCAGCTCCTGCTCCCATTAATGCAATCCAGTTACAAATACTATAATACCAAGTTTATCATAGTAACTAAAATACTAGATCAGAATGTCTTGTAGGAAATTTAAAGATTTCACCATTGCAGTGCTACATCTGTTTAGAAGCTGCGCTACAAATCGAGGTGGATTCTATTAGTAAATCTTTTTCGGCTGTGGCTTGTATTCGGGCGGCTTCAAACGGTGAAATATGGTAACTACTAAGCTCTTAACTTTGTCCCAGCCAAGCTTGGAACCATTAATGGTTTTGGCACCCACCACCTCTGCTGGCAGACTGTTGCACGGCTCAACCACTCTCTCTCTGTAAAATAAAAACTTTCTCACAGCCCCTCTGCACCTCCCACCCACCCACTGCCACTCGTGCCCTCATGTTCTAGATTCATTACCCTACTGAATAGTTCCTCACAGTTCACCTCATACATTTCTTTCCTGAACTGGAAGGTCTTTATCATATCACCCACTCTCCCATCTGACCTCTAACTTGATCGTGCTCAGTGTCCTAAGCTGATCCTCATAGGATCTCCCATGCTGGCCCTGAATAATTTTGGTTACCCTACATTTGCACTGCCTCCATCTGACAGTGGAGGCAGTGGTGATAAGACTGGGAGATCAAGGAATGTCTGATGATACGCTTAGGTGGTGGCCAGGGGCAGCAAAGCTAAATTAAAAAACAACTTCTAAAAGCAGTTCTACAGCAGGGTTAGGAATAGGTGGCATACGGCACCACCCATCTACAAGTGCAGAAGGACAGAACTAGGGAGGGGTTTCACCAAACACTAGTGGTAAAGACTGATTTGAAAAATAACCTGTGGCGGGTGGGGGCAATGAAGAGAAATGCTGTAACCACAGGATGAGGAACCCAGAAACTGGCACAAGGTGAGGGTGAGGAGGTGGGAAAATGTTACTAGTAGCACCATGTGCCCAGGTCATTGACATTGGCACAGGTGGGACAGCATCCCTGGTGACAGTGCACAAACCTTGTATATTCCAAAGAGCGGCAGAACTACAGGGCACCTGTTCTCCTTGTTTAGCACTACCAAACTGTGTATGGAGCTCCTGGCGTTTCTTATGGAATGAAAACTAAATGTTGGTATGGCATTGCAAAAAAATGGTATACCAATAAAATACGCAATTTTTGTACTGCAGCATAATATAGAATGCGAATTTTTGAACCCTGATTTATAAAAAAATCTGGGTTATTTTACTGTATGGCCCAATAACTTAAATGCAAGAATGCATCAACTAGTTAATCACTTTTGTTGTGGAAATACAGTGTTAACTACAATGCTCTGCACTTTAAAGATACAAGATAAGAGTACTGATCTTTAAATCCCAGCCCACAATTTTTCTTTACCTGGGTTTGCTCTGAAGTACAGCTGCTCATCTCTGGTGATATAGGTAGTACCTGTCCTATTGAAGCTATCTTTTCTGCAGCAGATATGGGTTTCAATGGTTCCTTGGTAGGCTCCAGCATTCCTAAAGAAATAGCACAAGTATAAAGAACAAAAACACTGGTTTCAGATATACTGTACAAAAAGGTCCAGCAAAACCTCATTTTTAATCTGTGTTTATCCGGAGGGGTAGGGGCACACTGCTTACATCTACCTCCCTCCGCCTGGATCAACTTCTGCCCTAACACAACCAAGTTGGCTCCATTTGTCCTTCTGATAATGGATACCCTTCACATCCCTGTGGACTTAAAGATCAGCCAACGGACTACTGGGCCTTCACTCCTCCGAGATTTACTCCCCATGTATAGCCTCCCTCCCATGACTTGGAAGGATGACTAACTTTGTGTAGTGGGGTCATCCAAAATGCCACTCCAATACTCACCTCCATGAAGACATATACAGTGTAATGCCTATCTTAGGGTTGAGTAGGCACTTAACAGCTCACAATCTTTCAACCAATTTGCCTGAAATTTAGCATGTGTGGAGTCAGTGATATGATCTCCGGACCCTGTAAATATGGTAACAATCAGCTGAGTGGGTGCAGTACTTAAATTCACTAAAATTAAGACCTCCTTTTACCAAATAGCTCAAAAATAATAACGATTTGAACTCTGAAACTTTTAGGTTTGATAGGGTTTCGTTCAAGAATGATTCTTTACTAATTAGTTTTATCCCATCTTTCAGAGTTTTTGAGATATTTGCAAAATATATTCCATTTTCACGCATGCAAAGTAATAAAATAAACATTCCGAGAATAAGCTAGTTTTGCAGAAACCATTTGTTATGGTTTTGTCTGTTAAAATATGTTTCATAAGATTAAAAATTTTGATTTCATGAGAGTTAGTGGTCACCAAACCATAAAACAAAAATTCTTTGCACACTTAAACAAATGGTTTGTGGTTTGAGTGGTCAAAATAATGATGCGAAGGAGGATTCCTGGTATTTTTTGTCAGTAAATATTGTTATTTTTAGTGTAAACATTAATTTAAAAAAACATGAGTGTGAAACCATGAATAATGTTCATGGTTTTTGGGTTAAGTTTCATCACTCAGGCACATGGTTTCTTTATTTGAGTTTGGTTTTGTGACAGTTAGAAACAGAAGTTACAGTACTTACTGAAAATGTAGATCTTCTGGAATATCTTCTCCATGGAGTACCACTTACTGGTCTTAGGGCCAGAGGTGCTAGGGACGTCACAGGAATCAGAACTTTTGGGGGTGGTAGCACGGTATACCCCATGCACAACCCTCCTGCATGCCCACTGGTATACAACAGTGCCCCTGTACCTTTTACCAAGGAGGAGCTAGCCATGAAATTAACAGTTATAGGCAAACTAACCACCATCTACAGTGCGTAAGATAGTCCTGCTGGTCCCTGTAAGAGGGCAAACAAACGTGTGCCCACAGCAGTAGAACGGTGCTGATTCAATGTTACTATGCAAACCACAGTCGCACTCAAGAGGAAGAGTCAAAAATTAACTTGCAATGTAGTAAAATCTATGCTGTAAAATAAAAGCCTTTATTGTCAGCTGGGACAGATTGCAACAGAAGAGTAAGAAATGTAAGAAGAGACAAAACTTTTAACAAGGAAAAGTGTCTTCGCAGCCCTTACCTATCCAAGGAGGGATGAAGACATTTCAGCAGCAGTAAATCCAAGGGCTAGTGGGTTTGTCGAGGTACTCTACGAGGAGATAGTCTCAAAAATCTCAGTTACAGTAAGTACTGAAACTATCTTCTTAGAATCAATCTTCGCTAGAGTCCCACTTATTGGTCTTCAGTACCAAGCTTCAGAAAATAAGTCCCTGGGCTAGGAGGCTGGAGCCTACAATGCACTAGAACAGTAAAACATTCAGCTTGCATTTTGCCTGGAGTGTATGCTCAGGGCATAATGTTTAGTGAAGCATGGCCAAGACCTGCAGATCTCTGCTATGGGCACTGAATGGAGTACTGCTAATGAAGTGGCTACTGCTCTAGTGGAATGTGCTAGGATGGAGCCTTCCAAATTTATCCTGCCATAGTGTAGCAATGGCAGAGATGGTTCACATCCATTTTGAAAGGCACTGTATGGTGACAGAGTTCTTTTCATTTTGGGTCAACAGAAACAAACAGCTGCTGTGCCTTTCTGTATTCCTCAGTTCTCTCAAGGTAAAATCTAAGACTCTCCTGATATCTAGATAATGCAGTATCCTTTCCCTTTGTTCTCAGAATTGGAAAAGTACATTGGTAGATCAAGGGATGGATCAAATGAAACCTGACACCACCTTAACCAAAAGCTGGGGGTGTGTATGTGAGACCTTGTCCATATGGAGGGCATTATAGGTGAATCCGTGAATTACAGTTGGTATTTCTAGACGCTTCTATAAAAGAAGCAGGTATTGGCTGCTTGGAATGCTGTCTTCCATGTAAGGTACTTACGTCATACAGGTAGAAACTGGCTCAAAAGGCTTGTAAGACAGCATGTCATACATGGAGTACACAATCACATATACCCAGATACTATATAATACTGTAATTGTAGTACAATATGTGATTTTGTATTTTCAAACCTGGCTCTGTTGCCAATGCCTTTTGGGTAACCCTTGCCTCAGTGCTTTTGTACTGAGGTTCTTGTTTTGCTATAGGGTTTTCTTCATGGGCTCGGTGGTGATTGTCAGTCATGTTTCCTCCCCTCCAACCAACACTGACCTCCCCTGACCACAGGTGAGTTCTCCGTGGACAAAAGTGGGGTCCATCCTCTCTCTCTCTCCTCTGGCACAGACATATTCAGATGCTGGCAGTCGGGAGGTTGTGTGGGCCAGATGAGAGTAGGCATGGCTTTATGAACCTGCCCCAGCCCTTTCCAGTTTTCTGTCCCTCCCTGTAGCTGGGGTGTACACATCGGGCGAGTATATATGAAGGCATGCATGCACTGCAGAAGTCCCATAGCTCCCTCCCTACCATGCTGCTCCTGTCCCATCCTACCACCAGCCTCCACCTGATATTCAGTCACACAGCAGAGCTGGCAACCTCTCTCTCCAGAAGAGGAGAGCAGTCTTACTCTCCAATCTGCTCCACTCAGTCAGCCCCAGCAACCAGAGATTGCTCCTGACCCTGGGTCACCAGCTGCGGGTAGTAGCACCACCGCCGCACCACATGGTCTGGCTGTGCTGAGGTTCTTTGTCTTTAAAGTACAAGAAGAGACTGCTTTCCATACTGGGGTTTTCACTTGCAGAATTCCTCTAAAGAATCGTTTGAACAGTGGCAACTGATTAAGTAGCATACTGATACAGCAGCCAGGTGGCCCTTACCTCTGGAGTACTGTAGACCAGAGTCATACGTCTAGTAGATATTCCAAACCATTCTCAGGGGACACCTGAAAGGGGTCAGGGTTTTGAAGCACCCAATGGAAATAGGCTTCCATCTAGCACTGTAAGCTTTCCTGGTGGATGGCTTTGGGCTGCTAGTAGTGCCTCAGAGATACATTAAATGTGCTCACCTCTCTCTCTCTTCAGCAGCCAGGCCTGGAGATGGAGGGATCACAGACTGGGACAGATCAGACATCCTTGTGCTTGTGCCAGTAGGTCCCTCCTTAATGGAAGAATCCTCGGCTGCCTGACACGGAGTCAGTAGCAGACACCATATCTGCCTGGGCCAACATGGAGCTATCAGAATCATTTTGCCTCCTCCTGCCTTCTGCTAAAGAAGCACTCTGAGTGAGAGGGATTGGAGGAAAGAAGTAGAGAAAGTGACTTGTCCACTGCAGCCTGAATGCATCCTAACAGAAAATACTGTACCCTGGACTTGAGGAGCAAGTTTGAGGCAGTCTGGCTTTGAGGTAGATACAAAAGGTCTCCCTTCATCTAATAGGGACTGAATGATGTCCACTAGTGACCACTTGTGAGGATCTTCCACAGTTCGATTGATGTTGTCTGCCAGAGTGTTCTGGACTCCTGGCAGATGGGTTGCTTACAGTAGGGTCAAATGCTCCTGGCACCACTCCCACACTTACACTGCCTCACTGCAAAGAGGGTAAGAGCGGGCTCTTCTTGTTTGGTGACATAATACATGACCCATTTGTTGTCTCTCAGGAAGAGTACTGTCTTGTGACTGCCAAGGTCTATTAAGACCTGCAGCTGTAAAGGACCACTCTTACCACTAGTCCATCGATGCAGAGATGCACATGCATTTCTGAGTTGCTTCAGACTCCTGAGTTTGGAAACTTTGACATTGGGCTCCCTAAGCCCAAAGAGGAGGAGTCACCTGCAGCTCTGGAAGGAGAAGGAGAAGCCCTGAAGGAGATTTTCCTTCACTGACCACTACACAGAGACTGTACTAATGATTTCATTATCTGTATGGGGTAGTTATGGAGGTGGGAGGCTTATAACCACCAAGTGCTGAGAGCCCACCCGACTGGTACCATCTGCAGCCTTGCAAGGGCATTGTGAACACTGAGGATGCCATGAAAAGTACAGTTATTTAAGAACTACTGACAACAGAAGATCTTTAAGAGAAGTTCTCACAGCAGGCCACACTGGTAGGACTAAGCTGCCAGACACTAGGACCACACGGAACACTTCTAGCTAGCAGTCTACCACTGGGGACTCCCCGCCTATGTCAGTCAACTGATATCAGCACAGGCTATATAGGAGGGCGGTCTCCCCACACCACCTCAGTTGTCCCACCAGAGACCCCATAACGGGCAGCTGAAGGAGAACAAAGGAGGTTTCCTGAGACCCATGCAGAAGAAGGTGCACAGGGAAGGAACAGCAGGGGAGGGGGAAAGCAGGGCCTGTTGCAAGACCTCTCTCAAGATCTACTGTTATGGCAAGTTCTACCTAACTGTACTGTCTTACTTCGAGGAAGGCTCTTGCAGCAGGCCACACCAGTAGGACTCCTAAGCAGTACCGGTATTACCAGGAGGAGGACAAGTCAGCAGTCAAGAGCTCATGACAGAAGGCCCTGATGAACTGTCAGGTCGGTTGGCTCTACACCTACAGGCACTGTCCAGAGTGTAATGAACTCCAGGTGGCAGTTGCAGCAGACACATTTCTGAAGCAAGCTGTGGAGGCAGCCATACCCTTGGTGGAATGGCCCTTGACTACCCCGAATGGGCTTGTACTTCGGTAGCAGTAAACAATGCAACTAGCTAACCAGTTAGACTAACACTGTTTGGAAACAGCAGCGCTTTTCTCTTGTGGAGAACAAAACAAACAACTGGTCAGTTTTACTCAAAGACTTGGTGCAGTTCGTATAATACTGCAACATTCTGTGAACATCCAAAGTGTGGAGCAAGGCCTCCCCTGATTAGAATACTCAGGAAAATAAACCAAAATGTGGAAGGACTGATTTAAAAGTAACTCAGACACCACCTTAGGTAAAACTTAGGATTAGTATGCAAAGACACCCTGTTTTGTGAAAAAACCCCAAATAAAGCTCTTTACACATCAGAGCCTGGAGCTAGAAATCCTTCGAGCAGAAGTAACAGCAACTAAAAAAGTACAGTTACGTAAGAACTTACCGTAACAGTAGATATTCAAGAAAGGCTCTTGCAGTAGGTATTACATAAAGAACTGAAGCCGCAGGCCAGGACCCCACGGAAAATGTCTAGCTAGCAGTCTCGATGGGGACCGCCCCATGTTAGGGACCGACGCTATGCGACGGCCAGTGTAAAGGGGTGGTCCCCACGCCTACCTTCCAGTTCTTTCCCGCCAAAGGCCAAAAGGCAGAGAAGTGGATATTTCCCATCCTGGAAAAGGAGCTGAAAAGCTAAGGGGATGGAGGGCGGATTTCTTCCATTTGAAGGCACAGCATTTCCTGGTTGACTCCTTTCAAGAAGCCGCGACAACGCTGAGGACATCTGCAGAGTGACCCAAAGCCTGGAATTCTAGCTGCTCAGGAACCAGGCTGTCAGGTGCAGGGACTGAAGGTCCGGATGGAGCACCTTCCCCAAATGATGGAAAGCAGGTCGTGGAGTGGAAGACACCTCAGGAGCCTGCTGTTGAGGGTGAGTAGATTGGGGTACCAGAACTGGCACAGCCAGATCTGAGCCACCAGGATCACTTGTGCCTTGTCCTCCTCCTTGAGCAAGACTTCTGTGGATCGAGGGAAATGGAGGGAAGGCACAGAGGAGGCCTAGGATGCAGGGCCTCATGAAGGCATCCCCTGCAGTGTTCCCTGCTGAGGGAGTGGCACAATACAGCTTCAGCTGCGTTCTTCCTGGAGGCAAACCGGTCTACCAGAGGGATGTCCCACTGAGAGAACAGACTGTGTACTACCTCTGGGTGAAGAGATCGCTAGTGAGATGCTTCACCCACACGGCTGAAAGTGTCCGCTAGCTGGTTGGAAGGCATTGGCCATGAATGGCTAGGAGATAGGCCCAGGTTGCACACGAGGGTCCACACATGGAGAGCTCTGCACAGAGGCAGGAGTGCATCTCGCCCTGCTTGTTGAGGTAGTACATGGTCGTGGTGTTGTTCATCAGGACTTGGATCACCTGACCCCAGATGTGAGGAGCAAAGACAGTCAGTGCCAGCCAAACTGTTTGGAGCTCCAGCATGTTGATGTGGCAGCAGGACTCTCGGGGTCCAGAGGCTGCTGACTTAGTGTTCTCCCAGGTGGGCACCACAGCCCACTAGAGGCGTCCGTCATCAGGATGCCAGTCGGCTCAGGCGGATAAATTGGATTCCTTCCTGCAGATGTTCTGGGACTAGGCATCACCGGAAGCGTCCCACATTCGCTGGGTCACAGTGACCAGCTGGTTGAAGTGACCCCTTGCGCTGAGACCATTGACTGGCAGCTCCCACTGCAGAGAGCTCATTCTCCAGCGGGCCCATCAGACCATGCTGGTGCAGACTGCCATGTAACCCAGGAGGTGCAGGAAAGTTCCAAGCAGGGCACAACTGCCCAACCAAAAATGACTGGGCAAAGGAGGAAAGAGCCTCCACCCTGTCTGCCAGGAGTCAAGCCCTGGCTCTGCAAGAGTTGAGCTCTGTCCCGATGAGGCTGATCACTCATGAGGCATGAGTTCTGGATTAGCCACATTGACCAAGAAGTCAATAGAGACGAGGTCTGAAGGGCCAGGTCCCTGGACCGCCACCTCCTGCCTGAAGGGACTTGCGATAGCCAGTCGTCCCAGTAGGGGTAGCCCAGACCCTTAGTGCCTCAGGCAAGCTGCCACCACTGGGTGATGCACTTGGTGAAAACCTTGGGGGCTAAGGAGATGCCAAATGGCATGGCTTGGAACTCATAGTGTGTTCCTTCTGCTCAGAAGTGGAGGAATGACTCCGAGATATATGGACCGGATGTGAAATAATGCGTCCTGTAGATCCAAGGAGCAGAACTACATATTTGGCTCTAGTGATGGTATGATCTGAGACAGAGTTATCATCCTGAAGGTGCACGACCTGATGAACTTGTTCAGGTCATACAGATCTAAGATGGGGCACCAGACCCCATCCGCTTGGCACCTGGAAGTACCTGGAGACAAACCCTGGGTGTTCCAGAGGGCTATGATGGGCCCAGGCCATAAGTCAGGAGAGCCTGGTACAAGTCCTTAAATGCCCCTGTAAAGGAGGTGCCCAAAGAGAACAAAAAAGGCCAAAAGCCGAGGAAGTCTGAGCCGCAGCCTGGGCTGTCACCTCCTCGAAAGCTGCTAGCTGTTTGGCGGACACCAGAGACCACCGCGGGCTTCCTTCGATTTGACCCACGGTGATGTTCACTTGGACGGTACAAAGCAAGTGGGCACGATGATCCTTGAGGATGAATGGGTGGAAGGTACGACAGATGTCGCAGGCCTGGAGATCGTGCTCGTGGCCTAGGCACACACACATGGTGTGTGAATGCGTCTGGGACATCTTCTGCCCACAGACACATTTCGGAACCCTGGAACTGATTTGTCATCATCCATGCCAGTCGGTGTGAAGAACGAGCCTGAAGACACAAGTTTTTAATGATTTGGAAAGAAATCAGAAGATTTTAACAACAAAAGGCCTACTCGGTGTGACAGCGATAAGGAGGGAACTCGATTCTTCCAGCGGAAAGGAAGATCTGGCATCATGGAGTGGAACCGAGTGAGCTACCACCCTGGTGGGTGGGAGGAGCCAGCTTGAAGACATTCCGTGACCTCTTAAAGGGAAAGGCAACTGCCAGACAGTGTGGCTAGAACATCATATCTCACGACCCTAGAAAGAGCGCTCCCACAACAGAAAGTGCAGCTTGCAACTCGTGGCCGGGTCAAAGGGAGGTAAAGTGAGTTTCTCCAACATAAAGCTGAGGTCCCATGGAGGGACCAGGTCCTGAATGGGAAGTTTCAGATGTAAAATACCCCAAGAATGTGCGGGGACACACTGGGCTGAGCCGACAGCTTTTCCTCAATAGGTTCATGGTATGCAGAGATGGTGAAAGGGTGCACCTTAAGGAGGAGTACCCCAGGCCTGAATCCGAAGGAAAGAAGGTACTCCAACATCTGATTCACTGGGCAAGTGAAAGGATCCAAATGATGAGCAGCGGCCCAAATGGAGAAGCACTTCCATTTCATAGCATAAGTGGCCCTGGTGGAGGGCTTCCTGGCTGCCACCAAGACATCAGTGACTCCAGAGGACACCGCAAAGTGGGTAATAGCTAGTTCCACAGGAGCCACACATGGAGATGCAGGGACCTGAGGTCCGATGGACCAGCTGTCCTGGTCCTGGGAGAGCAAGCCTATGCACAGGGCAAGGGCACCACGGGTTCCATAGCTAGTTGTTGCAGCAGGGGAAACCAAATCTGGCATGGCCAGAAGGGAGCTATAAGAATCATCTCGCTCTTCCAACTGGAGCTTGAGCAGAACCTCTGCAGGAGCGGAAGGAGGGAATGTGATAGAAACCTCCCTTTCCAACAGAGGAAGAAAGCATCTCACCAGAAAACTCCAGGCCTGGGATCAAGCGAGAGCAAAAGTGGCAGTTTTGGTTGAGTGGGGATGCAAAGAGGTCCAACTCTGGGCAACCCCACCTGTCAAGAGGTTTTCGACAACTGAGGTTAGAAGTTCTCACCGTGAGCCCAAGACCCAGAGTGGCTGAGACTGTCAGTCAATACGCTTTGGATACCTGAAATGTGAGCGTCCGAGAGCTCCAGATTGTGTGTAATGGCCCAGAACCAGACTCTCATTGCCTCCCCGCATGGGGTAATAATGAATCCCCTGCATGTTGATGTAGTACACCACACACGTTGTTCATCTGCACCAGCAGCGGACCGAGAAGCAGATGAATCTAAAAGACTGGCAGGCGTAAAGAATCACGTGCATCTCCAGAACACTGATGTGGAGATCCTGTTCCACTGGGGATCAGGTACCTTGGGTCTGGTGTTCGGCCAAATGAGCGCCCCAGCCCAGGCCAGACGCATCTGTCATAAGAACCTGTCGGGGGTGAAGCTGAAAAGAGACTCCAAGTAGGTTGGCCGGGTTTATCCACCACAACAGAGTCCTCTGACTGGTTCGAGACCATGACCAATTGGTCTAGGTCATTGGTATGCTGATCCCATTGGACCCTCAAGGACCACTGAGGGACTCGCATGGGTAATCGGGCCAAGGGACAATGGCAACTGTCACCGCCATGTGGCCCAGAAGACAAAGAAAGACTCTGGCTGGGACCTGCTGACTGGAGGAAACCAGTTTGGCCTGCGCCATCAGTCGCTCTGCTCTATCCTCGGGCAGAAAGGCCTTGCCCTGACTGGTGTCTAGGACTGCCTCAATGTATTGGAAGCGCTGGCAAGGTGAGAGGCAGGACTTAGGCAGATTTATGGTGATCCCCAAGGCCTGGAAAAGACTGGAGGTTGAATCTAGCGCCTGAACCAAATGCTCCCTGGAGGGGCTGTAAGCAGCCAGTTGTCCAGGTAGGGGAAGGCATAGAAGCCCTGCCTCCTCAATGCTGCAGCCATCATGGACAGGCATTTGCTAAATATACAGGGGCTGAGGAAAGGCCAAAAGTGAGGGCTCAAAACTGATAATGGGCCCCTGAAAGTGAAAGCGGAGAAAGCGACGATGGGCAGGAAAGACCTGGACATGCAGGTAAGCATACTGCATATCTAGAGAACAGAGCCAGTCCCCTGGTGCAACAGGGGTAATAGCCCCTGAAAGGTGACCATCCTGAAGTGCATATGCTCTATGTACAGATTCATATGGCTCAGGTCCAGGATGGGCCGGAGATCCCCAGTCTTTCTGGGAACGAGGAAGAAATGGGAGTAAAAACCTTCCCCATTGAGCCTGAGGGACAGGCTTTGGCTCTTTTGAAGAAGAGCCTTAATTTTCTCCCAAACCAGAGACAGGTGTGCTGGAGGGTAAAAAGAGGACAGGAGGATTTTCAGGAGGCCACTCTAGAAATTCCAGAGTGTGACCATGAGTTATGATCTGAAGCACCTAATCGTCTGTGGTCACTTCTCTCCACCCGTCCACGTGGAGGGAAAACTTACCTGACCCGCCCCTTGAATCCTCGGCTGAAAAGGGGTCAGGTAAGGAGTCAGGAGGTGGGAGCAGGCATGGGCAGAGGGGCTGTGGGAGCCCTAGAGGCTCTGGCAGTGGCAGCGGCAGGTACTGCTGTGGCCTTGCACTTCTGCTGGCAATTGGCCGGCTGACCCAGAGTTTACTTGGGGAGGGCTGACGAAAGGACTGATGTTTGCCTGCCTGGGGGCAATAGAGAAAGTGGACCGACTTAAGGGCCCGCCCAGACTGCTGCAAAGTGAAAAAATGTTCTGGACATCGCCCTAAGAAGTACTGCCCCAAGGAAGGGTGTCCAAAGGCAAACCAGACACCCGGAGCCATGAATGGCGCCGGAGGCAGACTCCAAGAGCTGCCCCATGCCCGAAGGCATCAACAGCATTATAAGCCGCCCGGAGGACATGATTACCTATGTCTGAGCCCAATTTTAGAAGCTGGGCTAGCTGCATCTTAGCGGAATCTTCAGGGCAACATCTGGACCAAACCATGGCTTGGTCCCAGAGGACATTCTGATACTGGACCATATGTCAAATAGTTAATGGTCCTTATGGCCACCGTAGTAGAGGCAAAAACACGCTTGTCAATATGAGCCAGCTGCCTGGATTCCAGGTCTTGGGGAGAGTACTGAGGTGCCTGATTTCTTAGTATGATTGTGTGCTGCACATTACCACAGAATCTGCCTTAGGGTGACTGCCCAAAAAGGCGCACCTGTTGGGGCATGGTAAAGGCGAACTGCCTTTTAGGTAGAGGCGGGGAGTAGAGGGTGGGCCCAGGCTGACTTGGTGACATCCTTGTAGGAGCCAATCATAGGGGCACCAACAAAGGGACGGCATCCCACTGCCTGGGAGGATAGCCAGGCAACGCCTCTGGGTCCTATTCTTCGCTCTCCTAGACCATCACAGACTGACGGATACAAAACATCCATAAAGGATGGGTCGTTGGGGGTGGACTGGGCACCTCCTTGGCCTGGTCCTCTCCTCTGAAGACTCACCCAGAGAGGAGGAAGACCCGAAGTCATCATCATCTGTAGTCTCACTATCAGAGACTGGTGTCAGAGGCTGGCAATCGTCCCTCCTAGAGCCTACACTGATATCAGGTTGCACCCCTGAAGGCCCAGATGTCAGGGCTTCGCTGGGACCAGCCTAGTCAGAATTTGTGGGATACGGATCCGGCCGGAGGGGGAGGGATGCCAGAGGAGGGCCCTGAGGAGCGGAGGTCTGCTTCTGCATGAAGGCCCACCACGGTAAAAACACTGGCTGAGGAGCCAGTGAAGGTACCCTGCTGCAGGCTGTGGCATGGGTTGGGGAAGTGGCGATGTTGGTGCCAGATCCAAAGGCTGGGGTTGTGGCAGGACTGGCGGCGGTCCAGCAGGTGCCAGCCTAATGCGGCCCAGTGACAGATCTGCCGATGCTGGCCCCACAGGAGAAGCTGGCGCCTGGGGAAAGGAGACTCCCAAGAAGGAGGCAGAGGTGACGCTGGAGTAGAGGAGGCGGTGTCGGCCAGCTGCAGGCATTGCCTGGCTGGACTCGAGCGGCCCCCGGGATGAGAGCAGGTGAAGGCAATGCCAGGGCCAGTGGGGTGATGGTGGAAGAGCGGTTGTCCAAAGAGCTAAGACCGGCTGAGCCACCTGTCTGAGAACCTGTGGAGGATAAGGGCTTGGGCTCAGGGGCTTGGGAGATGAAGTCCCTTGCTCGGGAGTCGCCGACAGAGATGAGGCAGGCGGCTGAGCCACCAGGAGCCTAGAGAATGAGAGGGCTGGTGGGCTGACCCCCGCTGGATGATGACCCGTGCAGTCAAAGGCTTGTGAAGGGACTGCAACCAAGAAGCTGACTGACCCATTCCTGATGCTTGTCCCCTGTTTGTGCTTCCCAGGCTTCTCTTTATGAGAGGAAGAAGAGGCCCTGGAGGACTGGGATGGCGAGGCAAAGAGCTCCTGGCCTGCAGCTCCTTTTCCATTGTGATCAACTTCTGCTTTAAGAGATGGCTCTCCAGGTTTTTAAATGATGTCTGTGAGTGGCCTGGTTGAATTTCTGACAATGCTGGTAGGCTTCGGTGTCATGGCTGGGGCCTAGGCAGGTCAGACATGCAGAATGGTCGTCCTTTTCAGGAATCTGTTTGCCACAGGCACACTTAGTGGAGCGGTTGGAAGATGAGGCTAATGGAGAAGACAAACTCATTGAAAACATGAAGAAGTCAATGTTTAACACTCAGAAGAACAAAAATAAAAAGCGAGTAAGCATAGGAAATGGCAGTCAACTGTAGCTGCGGTGTTCACTGAGGTCCAACGCGTGGATCGACAGCTGGAATACAACTGAGGTGGTGTGGGGAACTGCCTCCCATATAGGCTGTGCTGGCATCAGTTGACCGGCGTCGGTGAGGGGCAGTCCCCTGTGGTAGACTGCTGGCTAAGTTTTCCATGTGGTCCTAGCGCCTGGTGGCTTAGTCCTACCAGCGGCCTGCTGCAAGAGCCTTCCTCAAGTAAGAGCCTAGGATTCGCTGCATGAAGTGTGCCAGCACAGAGGGGCAGTCCATGATGAAGCATTCCACCTTGACAATTCAGTCTGCTCTCTTCTGTGGAATGAAGGCTTGAGCTCAAGTTGTATCCAGAACAGTCTCTCCATAGCAGTCTTTGAGAGGCACTAAATGAGACTTGTGAGTGTTCAGTAGTTCTTCCAGTGAGGACAAAAAATAAAATTACGCACCTACTGTAATTCTTGATCTTCCTGTGCATCTTCACCATTCATCACTGTTGGGTGTCTGCCGAGACAGGCACCAAGCAGGAGACTTATTTTTGTTTTGGGGAGGAGGTCCAGAGGCTGACATATTGCGTGGCGCTCACGGGTTGGCCAGAAACGGCTGTTGGGTCCTCCTCCACCTCAGTTCTGCACGTTGGAGAGACAGAGGAAAGAAGCAAAGAGAAAGAAGGGCAAGGGAGCCCAAGGGACAGCAAAAGGAAAAGAAGTAACAGAAAAGAGTATGCCGACAAGAGGACAGGAATAAGAAAAGGGAGGCTAAAGGGTTAGGGCCAGGAGGCCCCAGACCCTGAGCGGCCAAGGGAGGAGAAGGAAGAGAGGAAGGTAGAGAGACAGAGAAAGAGAATGTTGCATGGGATTGGGGGGTTTGGCCCAATCAGGTGAAGTGGTGGCTCTAAGAAAGGCCCACTGGGGCATGAACCTGGTAAGAATGCTGCAACCCAGAGGGTCTATAAAGTACAGAGGTTCTACCAAGGAACACATGGCAGAATTGGCTGGTATGGATGCGCCCAGAAACCATAGAGACAGAGCCATCACTACTCAGGAGAGGGGGTGAGCACCACCAGAATTTTGGGAGGAAGGCCACCTCAGCCTCAATCCCATCTACTTTAGGAGATATCACAGTCCTTGCTCTCCTCCCCTGAAGATCCCAAACAGGGGTTTGAGAAAAAGGGGGAGAGAAGGATACTCAGAATATACCTTCCTCAAGGGAGGGAAGGAAGGGCAAGGGCGCCCAGGCAGCCCGAGCACAACCTCTGGACAGAGAAAGGACTTCCTGAGTAGGCTTTTCAAGGAGATCCAGAAGAGGAGGGCCCCTGAAGACCCTAAGAAACAAATTCGGAAGGAGTCGCCATTCGCCTGTATCCGACTCTGCCCCACTAAGACCCCCCTCCATGAGTGTCGAGAGAGGAGAAAAATTTGGGGTGGGGGAGGGCAAGAGGGAGGCGGCATGTCTCAGGGACTGAGGCCTCAAGAGAGGAAGGTGAGGATTCAGTGATGAATGCGAAGATACACAGGAAGATCAAGAATTACAGTAGGTACGTAATTTTCATATCTTACCTGCGCCAATCTTCCCATTCATCACTGTTGGTGAGTACCGAACACTCAAGGAGTCCAATAAACCCCAAGGAAAACATCCTCAGTCCCCAGGGGAGAATGGTGGGGGACCTCCACTAGCTAGTTTAAGGTTGGGACTGGTCAGAGGAGACGGGGTCCCTTGAACCTTAGGGGAAGGAAGGCACTGAAGCTCCGCCTCGCCCCTGGGGAGGAGAGATGGGTCCCTGGAAAGAGGAGGCCAGTAACCTGCGCCGGGCCAAAGGTGACAACCTTGACAGGCGAAGCCATGCCGTCCGCCTAATGCAGATTGCTGTCCCCTCAAGCCGTGAAGTGACCTCACTGGCGCCGTACTCATGCCCCTGATTGGTGCCTCACCAACCCAGGCCTATAGCAAGGAGGATCCATGACTTGTCGGATAGCCTAAGAGTCAGGCAGTGATGCTAAAGCTTGACCTAACATCACCCACAGATGCCTGTTGTAGACAGCGTGGTGCGCCTGATGTGAAATAATAGCCAACAGGCTCCGTGCGAAGAGAAAACTCTTCGCCCAACTGATCCAACTTCGAGAGTTAGTTTCGGGGCATGTCACAGACCAGGCGCCAAGCCTGAAAGGGGTGTCCAGCGCAGCAGTCCAGAAGGTGGATGAGGCAAAGCACCTGAAGACCAAGGGTCGCGAGTACCACCACCGCAGTCCATAGAGGCTGGTTCTAGGAATATGGATGCTGCCAGGCACTGTACGATGCTTGCCGGAAGGGAACTGGCCAGGACGGAACCACCAAATGGTGTGCCCTGTATTCGCCCAGAAAGGCCTGCATTGCATGCTTTGTATTGTCCCTCGTAACGGCAGATGTGCAAGTCCCTGACCAGCTCGAGCAGGAAGCGCGATACTAGGCATGATCAGCGCCTGAGGACAGGTGGATGGAAGGCCCCTCTTCCCAGTGGAGGTAGACGAAGAGATCGAGGAACTTGACGAGTCAGACTCTGGCTGCGGGGGAACTGGTCGGAAGACCTGCTCGCCCATGGCCCTAAAGTACTGAGGAAAAGTTGCAGCCTGAGATCTGAACTGATCCCAGGTCAAAGGTCCCAGAGGACCAGTGTGGCCTGGGAGACGGGAGCTGGACAGAGGCACGGGGAGCCTGTCACCTGACGTGACGTGCTTCTGCCAGGGCTAGCAGAATCCACAGAAGAGCATGGATGAGAGGAAAACCACAGGTCTGTAGATGCACTGTCCTATCCTGAAATCAAAATGGTGAGGGCTTAACCCCTGTAGGGTGAGCTACCCATGAGGGACCAGGGCCGAATGGTTCCAGAGAGGCGGACCCCAGCCCCACCCAGAGAGACTCCATAGGAGAAGACGAGAGGAGGACAAAGGCCTCAGCACTACAGCTCCTTTCCTGACCCCGGGAGTCATGGAAGAGTGCCACAGTGCCTTGCCTCACTCCTCAACCCTGAGGACTCTGAGGAAAATCTCTTCTTCGACCCCTGTGCCAAAGACTCCCTCGACTCCAATGGCCTTCCGGGAAAGGTCGCAGAAGGAGGGGCCTCGATCTTAATCCTAAGAGGAGGAATGGCACTGGGAACGGCAGCCACCCTTCATTCAGGAATCCAACCGCCACCCCAGCAGCAGAGGGACCACCAGTCCACAGCCGACCCCCGAGACACCAATGGCTTGGGGATCAGCACAAGCCGCTGTTGCCTGAGCTGCAGGAGGGGCACCTGGGAGGCGCAAGGGTGCTAGGGCTGTGGGATCCTCTGATTCAGAAGACTCAGGCAGCCAATTGGATCCGCCTCAGAATCGCCCGCCTCCGAGGAGGAGACAACTATGAAGGGCTCTGGTTCGGTGGCCCAGGGCTCCCCAGTCATGGTGCCATGACTTGGGCCCGCATCCTCACAGTGCACCTCCGGGATCTGGGGCAGCACCGAGGAATGCCCCTGCACCAGGACCCATCGGCCCAAACAGGGGAGCCTGCACCTCCAAGGAGGTGAGTGCCAAAGTGGCGATCCCAGCCTCACCCCAAACGGAGCCGGCCCGCCTCCGGCACTGCAGTAGGAACCTCCCACGGCAAGGCTTGAAGAAGAGGAGGCCCTGTATTCACTGAACTGTATAGGCCCAGGAAGGGACCTGGAGGTAGGGCAGAGTGTCCTGAGCTTGGACCGACATGAGTGACGCCACTCAAAAGTTGTCGGGGCCCTGCTGACTTTCAACGATGGTGCTCTAAAACTTGACAGTCCATCGAGAAGCAGGCGCCACAGGAATCCATATCGTGTTGGGATCCAAGACAGGAGAGGCACACGCTACGTCAGTCGGTCACGGAAATCTGTCGGCCACAGGGACACCAATGCATTGGGGGACCCATTTTTTAGAACGCTTTTTGTCCCGATGACCGGCATGACGGAATGGCAACAAAACTCAAAAACAAGCAAAGACTTGATGCCACACACAATAAATGGAAAGGTCTTACCAGTCTGGAGCATTGTCGAGTAGCAGAACCAAGGCGGAGTCAAAGGATAAACGGGCGTAACTATGGCGTCGACAAAAACTAGGCCACAATGAGTCTTGACGGCTGTAGGTGCTGTCTCAATGGCAGGAGAAGCAGAACTGAGGTGGAGGAGGACCCAATGGTCATTTCCGCAAACCTGCGAACGCTTATGCAATATGTCAGCCTCGTGCTGCCCCTCCTCCAAAAAAAAAAAAAACTCTCCCCACAGACACCCAACAGTGATGAATGGTGAAGACTGACACAGGTAAGATCTATGAGGCAGTCGCCACTGCCTGCTCTGTTGCCAGCTTCGACAAGCTTTTTATCAGCCAGTCGCCTAAGGAGGATGTGGAGTCTTTGTTTTCTTAGGTGCACTGACAGTGCTGCAAAGCCTTTTAAAGACACGAGCACTGACCCAACGCCCAAAGGAAACTACTCTAAAGTGGACTGTCCCTTCCTCCACAACCAGCACCAAAAATACTTGTGATGTTTGGGGTTGACCAGAAGGTGTTGGCAAACATCCTGCATGTCCAGCAATGCCACCAAATCCTGGGGCTTCAGGTAGAGAAGTAAAGATCCAAGCGACACCATTTTAAATGGCTCTTGCCGTGCATCGCTCAGTTTCTGAGGTCAAGAATGGGGCGATGCATCTGGATTTTCTGGGAATCAGGAAGTACCAGAGTAGAACCCTTGTTTCTTTCTGAGCCTGGTACTACCTCCACTGCCCTGTTGTGGGAGGCCTACAATCTCCTGAGACAGCAACTCTGCCTTCCCTGGGGTTGTCTGTTGGGTGTTCCAACAGTTCTAGCGGTACCTCTTGGATACTCCATAAGACCCATTTGTTAGTCATAATAGGTTTCTACTGCTGATAGAACTGGGTTAGATCCCCGGTAGAGGAGTGATCCACCTAAGCCAGCTGAGATGTACACAGGGTTTGCATTCTGTCAGTGGGTTGCATTGGGCACCTGCACATTCTGCTGTGGTTTCTTTTGCTGCTGCTGCTGCTGCTGGCTTTGTTCTGCTGCTGCCTCATGGAGGTTTGCCACAAAAGGACGGTCTATTTCTGGTAATAGCCTCACCCTCTCCCCTTTGGTGGGAGGACTGGATAGCTCTAGGACCTTTAGGGTCCATTTCTTTTCATTCGACTCTTCTGAATGGTTCTTCTATATGCTGTCCAAATAGATAACTATCAAATGTGACATTCATGCCGAGCCTGCCGCGCAACGGTTGGATTTCTGCTTGCGATGCCGGCAACCTGGGTTCGGAATGGACTCGGGAACCGGGATGGGATGGCCGGGGATGAATGACTGGCCTGCTCTCCTTCTCCGGGGCGCGGCGGTGTGTCCGTGCTCGAGAGACTCCTGGGGAAGGCTGGGGAACCACAAGCAATCGGTGCCGAGATAAAGAGGGGCGGGTTGGCGCAGGATGTCACTGCACGTCCCTCGCCGGGCAGTTCTAAAATCTCATTGGCCACCATGGATGACGCGCACATGGCACCCGGCCTTAACGGCTTCCAGCCTCCCACGACCTAATACAGCTCCACTGTGCCGACCAGCCCTGAACCCCGCCCTGGGGAGGCTAGGAGGTACTGCCAGTTGCTACCGCACCTTTGCCATTGGAGACGGACTGGATCTGGGCATTGGCCCCACCCTGAGGGTAAGTCAGGGGTATTGGTCGAGTGCATGTATTAGGGAGTGAGGTAGGGTGCTCAGGAACTGAGCCAAGAGAAAAGGTGCGGCGGCAAAAACAAACGAAATAAAAAAAAAATTTTTAAATCTGACATCCATCATCTGCTGCTGGACATCAGGAGCAGAGCCAACAGTTCACAGTCAGAAGGGTCTCTGAAGACAAATTCCTGTAGCTGCAGAAAAGCTACTACACTGGAGGATGACTATTAGACTCTGTGCCTTGAGTAATAGTTGCCAAAGTCCCTGCTTCAAAAGAGTCAGGCAAGCTCTCCAAAACAAACTTCAGCTTGCTCCATATATGATGCTCGTGCTTCAAATATGGGCTTGGTAACTTGCTATGTGCAGACTCAAAGTGGATGAAGTAAATACTCTTTTCCAATGTCTATCTTACACACTAACATACTAAAATGCCAGCAGAGTAGGCCTTATCATGTGTGATTCCTTGTTAGTGGGTTACCCAGTGACTTCTTGGGGCTGCAGCTTTATCATTATTAGCCATAATAGCAACAGCATCCACTATAGGCTGGGTGTAGTACACCAGTTTTGTACTGGGGTCTAAGTGCTCCTTGTCAGACAGTCTTGGGACAGCTGGTCCAAAGCCAGCTTGCTCCAGGCCACCTCGTTGAGGTTCTTTAGAGCTGGCTGAATTGGTGGAACCAGAGACACTGTCATAGTAAGTACATTTAAAATGCCAGTTGTGGCCGGTGGCATGAGGGTTGAAGTGCTGCATGCCACACCCCGCCATGTTGGCGACTCCGTGTTCGAACAGGCACGCCCGGCGGCAGGGTGAAGGATCGAGCATCCCCAGACTGTTCTCCTTCTCCGGGGAGGGGGTTTCAGTGGTCGGTGTTTTTTTTGCTCAGCGGAGGCTGGGAGGTGGGCACCGACACTGAACTGTAGGAGGGGGATGCAGACGCTGGGAGGAGCATATGGTAGTGTGCACACTCTCCATTGGTGACACTGCACGCTACATCCCTAGGACAGAAAACAGGAAAACTGGAGTCCTCGGCCATGGATGATGATGGTCCCCTCCAATGCGCCGCCTGGGAAGGCACCTCCCTGGAACTGGATCCGGTCTTGGGGTTGAGGGTCTCCCACCCCCGCCATGAGGGACAAATCATGGGACTGAAGCGGAGGGTCCCATACTGGATCAGCATGGAGGGACGCTGGATATATAGGCTGAGGCTCAGGGGAGAAAAGTACCAACTAAAAAGAAATTCCAGCTGTAACCTCCTTGCTCAGTCCATAGCAACTTTCTCAAATCTTCAAACGCTATGCAGGTTTTTGAGCAGTGTTTGGAACAGGAGGCAGTTACGATTCCGCTGGGCCCAGGGATTCCATTCAAGTCAGAATCCAGAGTAAGATCTGGACTGTAATCATCATCATTTGTATGATCAGGAGACAAAGGGACAAAACATGGAACTGAAGGGCCTGGCACAGATAACAGTGCTGATATCGGCACGGGAACAAGAACTGTGAATAGTGTTGACCCCAGATGTGGCACATGTTTGGCACTGGTGCCACGGGCAGCAGACAGTGCAGCCCCAGTGAAACGGCTGACACTGACAGTGGCACCAGTGCTAGGGGCAGCACTGACCCCAATGCAGAGGCCATTGTTGGCACCATCAGCGACCCTCAGAGTTACTGAAGGACCTGGCACCACCGCCTGAGCCACCAAAGTCAATGGTACCGAAGGCAGCACTAGGGACAGGGCACACAACAACAGGACTGCCACAGAAAATGGCACACCGACTTGTGTGCTGGATTCACTGCTCCATAACAGCAGCCCAATGATCAAACTGCTCATTCAAGGCTCTCCTAGCAGGCAGGGAGACACTCTGGGATGGAAGACTTGGACCAATAGACCTCAGAAAATCTGTCACCGTCGACAGGTATGACTGTGAGGATTCTGGGCCCACTGGCACCGAGTGTGTCAGTGCAGAAATGGCGTGAGCTCGACCAATGCCTTTTCTTATGCGTTTGTGGGAGAAGAGGTTGAGGCAGAACAGTCCCTGGAACATGACACTGAGCAGGAGTGGCACTGGGACCATTTCTTTTGCAGCTCCAGCAGAGTTCACCTCCTCCCAGCTGTGAGACTGCCTGAGCCTGAACAGTCACCCATAAATGAGTGGCAGATGATGCAACCTCTTTGCTGGAGCAATATGGCTGTTCAAGTGCTCTATCTGTTATTACTGTTGTCAAATGTGGCAGGGCTATGAGGAAACATTTATTTTTTAAATACTCTAAACTGACAAAATAATAAACACTCTAATACTGTAGCATTAAAGAGACAAGCTAGACAATAAATACAGGTTACTCACCTGTAACAGGAGTTCTAGGAATGGTATATGTTGTTCATCCACACTCATTGGCAGGTATCCTTGCCGCTTTAAATCTTTGCCGGAAGGTCTTCAGCTTGCTCCTCCCACCCACCGGGTGGTATAACCTCGGCTCCGCCCCCATGGACGCCAGATCTGGCCCATTGGAAGCTCAGGTTGTGCGCCGGGGCCGGGAGGTCGGGAGTCGTAGGGATGAACAAATACCATTCCTAGAACTCCTGTTACAGGTGAGTAACCTGTATTTCTAGGGACATGGATATGTTGTTCATCCACACTCATTGGCAGACTCCTAGCAGTTCTCCGGGAGGAGGGAGGCAAGACGCACACCCCCAATACTTACTTGGGAAAGAGAGACTGAGAACCGAGGCCCCAAACCAGCATCCCGCGTGACTCAAGGTCGATGTGGTATCGGGTAATGAAGGTGTTTGCTGACTTCCAGGTAGCAGCCCTGCAGATTTTCTGGATAGGGACGTCCCTGGAAGCAGCCATCGCAGCAGTATGGGGTAGAATGAGCTCTTATCCTCTAGGAGGCTCCATGCCCGCCAACTTATAGCAGAGATCTATGCAGGAAGTGACCCACCTGCTTATCGTCCGCTTGGCTGCAGGTCTGCCAGATGCGGCTTCAGCGTAGGTGACAAACAGCTGGCGAACCTCTCCCAATTTCAGCCATGCGCTTTGTAATAGGCGAGCCTTCTAGGGTCCAAAGTATGGAGCCTATATTCGGCCCGAGGTGTATTGGGGTAGAACACCGCAGAGTCAACACCTGGTTAAGGTGAAACTCGACACCACCTTCGGAAGGAATTTCGGTGGGGCGTGAGGGACAACCTTGTCCCTGTGGAAGACCAGGTAAGGAGACTCGATGGAAAGCGCCTGGCTCTCCCATCCTTCTGGCTGACGGATAGCCACCAAGAAGGCGGTCTTCACACTGAGTGAGAGAGACACTGTCGCATAGGTTCGAATGGCTTGCCCATGAGCTTTGCCAGTACCAGCAGTAGATCCCACGGAGTGTGGGGTTCCTGACTGAGGGGAAGTGATCAAGGCCTTGAAAAAGCGCCAGACCACCTTCTCCCCAGGCCATCGACTGCTTCCCGCCCGCCCGCAAGCAGAGATGGCTGCCAGGTGCACCCTTAGGGTCGACGACCTAAGCCCTTGATTAGAAAGGGACCATAAATAGTCCAAGATGCTTGCCAAGGAACAGGAGGAAGGGTCCAAGCCCTTGTTCCTGACACCAAATGGAAAACCTTTTCCATTTGAAGGCATAGCATTTTCTGGTCGACTCTACGGGACGCCCAACTACATTGAGGACCTCGTCCGAAAGACCCAAGGCCTGGAACTCTAGCCGCTCAGGAACCAGGCCGTCAGGTGCAGGGATTGAAGGTCCGGATGGAACACCTTCCCTGATTGACTGAGAGCAGGTCCGGCGAGCTGGAAGCTGCCGCTGAGTCCTGGAGCTGAGACTGAGGAGATCTGGGTACCAGAACTGGCGAGGCCAGTCTGGGGCTATCAGAATCACCTGCGCCTTGTCCCTCCTCGCTTTGAGAAGCACCTTGTGGATCAAGGGAAATGGGGAAAGGCGAAGAGGCCCGGGTCCACTGCCCTCGAGAAGGCATCTCCTGCAGCGAGCCCTGCTGAGGGGGCAGGCATAGAACAGTCTCAGTCCGCCTCCCTGGAGGCGAACAGGTCCACCTGAGGTGTGCCCCAATGGGAGAACAGATGCTGTACTACCTCCGCAGGAGAGACCACTGGGGATGCAGCCCTATCCGGCCCAGGGCATCGGCCAGGGTGTTGGAGCTCCTGCCACATGAATGGCTAGGAGATCCGCCTCCAGGCTGCGCACAGTGACCAAATGCGGAGAGCTTCCTTGCATAGAAGCATGGAGCGCGGCCCCGCCCTGGCGGTTTAGATAGAACATGGTCGTGGTATTGTCCGCCTGGACTCGGACCACTTGACCCCGGAGGAACGAGCAAAGGCGGTGAGAGCGAGCGGACTGCTCGGAGCTCCAGCAGGTTGATGTGGCATCGGACTCCCTGCGGGACCAGAGGCCATGAGCCCGGTGTTCCCCAGATGGGCACCTCAACCCATCAGAGAGGCATCGGTCGAGAGAGACCGCCGGCTCGGGCGGACGAACGGGATGCCTCCTGCAAATGATCTGGAACGGTCCACCACTGGAGAGCCGCTCCACATCCCCTGGAGTCACCGGCACAAGCTGGTCCAAAGGATCGCAGCGTTGGACCACTGGCTGGCCAGTCCCCATTGAAGGACGATGTTCCAGCGGGCCCAACGGACCACGCTGGTGCAGGCCGCCATGAGACCCAGGAGGCGCAGGAAGTCCCGGCAGTATGAATTGCCCAACCAGAAATGATCGGGCAAAGGAGGAAAGAACCCCGCCCTGTCTGCCGTGGGAGCCGCCTGGCTCGAAGAGAGTCGAGCTGCGCCCGATGAAAAGAATCACCTGCTTTGGCTCGAGTTCCGACTTGGCCTCGTTGATAAGGAGGCCCAGTTGAGAGCAGACCTGGAGGGCCAGATCCTGACCACTCCGCCTCCTTCCTGGAGGAGCTGCTATCAGCCAGTCATCCAGGTAAGGGCACACCGACCCCTCGGTGTCGCAGGAATGCTGTCACCACTGCATGCATTTGGTGAAGACCCTGGGAGCTGGAGACAAGCCAAGGGCATGGTTGGAACTCGAAAGGATTCTTCCGGCTGGAAGCTAAGGAATCTCTGGTGAGGACGGACGGATAGGGACGGAAAACGCGCCCTGCAAGTCCAGAGAGCAGAACCACTCGCTGCTCCAAGGATGGTATATATCTGAGCAGAGTGACCATCCTGAAGGTTCGAGACCTTAGGAACTTGTTTAGGTCGTAGGTCGAGAATGGGGCGCCAGCCCCCATCCGCTTCGGAACCAGGAAGTACCTGGACACAAACCCTGGGTCTGAAGGAGGGTCCGCCACCTCTTATCACCTCCTTCTGGAGGAGGAGAGCGATGTCGGCTCTTGATGGTCACCAGTGAGGCTGGGGACCCCTAAGCCCCGAGGCGCATTTGCCTGAAGGGTGGTGCCTGCTCAATTCCAGAGGCAGGCCTCTTCCCACCATCTCCAAGACCCACCTTGTCCGTGGTAACAGCGGACCAGGCGGAACGAAGTGCTGGAGCCGCCTTCACGGGGACCCAGGTGGCAGTGGACGGAATGGGGCGACACCTCAGCCCGCTCACTGGGCAGGCTTGAGGAGGGACCGGCTGAGGGACCTCCTGGGCCTTTTCCTCCCTGCCTCCTGTTAGAGGAAGCCGGCAGCTTGGGTTTGGGATGCCAAGGCCGAGCCTGCTGGCCCTGACGCTGCTATGGCCAGCGCCAGGGGCACAGAAGGACGAAAGGGCTTAGGGCTGTGCTTTCGGCCTTTGTCCTTCTGAGTGGAAGAGACCGAGTCCAAAGTAGCATTGGACTTTCGATCCTCTGCAGGTGACCTTCCACCCCAGGGCCGAAGAGGTCAGTCCCCAAAAGGGAATATCCGCCAACTTGTGCTGGGTATCCGGCAAAGGTGGATATCCTCAGCCAAGCCCGCCGACGATAGCCATCGTGCGCGCCACCGATCTGGCACATGAGTCCCTATATCCAAAGCAGTCTGGAGCTGCTGTTTGGCCATCTGCCCTGGTCCCGCACCTGCTTAACCGTAGTCTGCAGATCGGCGGAAGATGAGGATGACCTCATCCAGGAGCCCAACAGGGCATGAGAAAATGTGCCATGAGGATGCCGAACTGGCCTGACGAAGGCCGAGAGGACGCAGTAGACTTTTCGCCCGACATAGTCCAATTCTTGGACTCTTGTCAGGAGGTTTGTCCACATCCCTGGGCGTTGCCGGGCGCTCGAAAACGCTGTCGGTAACCAACCCCTCAGCAGAGGGGTGTTCAAACCGGACAAGGAACCGTAGGGATCAGATACTTCCTGGCCATCCTGGTCAAGGGCGCAGGGCAGGAAGCAGGGCGCTGCCAAAGCTCCAGTGCCGACCCACTATGGCCTCGGCCACCGGAAAGGCCTCCGCCGGAGAATCCCTCGGTCCAGAATCTCCGTGAGGATACCTGGCCCATTTGGAACGGGTTCGAGCTCCATCCCGTGGACTCGAGATGAGCAAGCAGTCCCAGGAAGGACGACGGACTATCGTCCATTGACTGACCTCCTGAAGACTCCAAGTCCAGTCGCTTGGAGAAAAGGAGGAATCATCTTCGACTCGGAAGAGTCCTCGGAAGCTGCCTCTGCCTGAGCCACCCTTCACCTGCCGAGGTCGGTCGGGAGTGAGGGTAACTGACAGCCGATGGGGTAGACCCTTAGCCGACCGAGAATCTCGGTCGGAGCCCCACTGGTGGCTGTGGAGGCGGAGGTTCCACCAGAATCGGTGGAGCAGCTGGTTTGAGAACAACGGCCTGGGTATAGCTCGGATAAGTCGAGGGGTTGTGTCGGCCGCCCGGTGACAGCCACTTAATGGCGGGAAGGCGACGGGTCGGCTTACCCCGCCAGGAGGAGCTGTTGCAACATAAGGTCCCGCATCGCCGACGTAATTTACGCCGAAGCCTCCCTCGCCCGAGGAGGAGGACGAGGGACGAGCGGCGACGCCGCCTACAGCAAGTCAGACCGCCTATGACGGGATCGGCTGACCGCCAAGAGGTCCGAGACCGAGACCGAGAGTCCCGGAATTTCGAGGTCGGTGCGGGAGGTGTCGGCCGAACCGGCACTCCCTTCGGCTCGGATGGTCCATCCAAGGGCTCCGGAACCGAGGCACAGGCGAGCCCACGGATCCTCAACTCCTCCCGGGGAACCGGGAGAGGGGAATCTCGGCTGCTAAGGCGACAGCCCGTCCAGCGGGTCGAGAAAATCTCGACTTCGCCGGTGGGAGTCTCGGTCAACTGACCTGACGGGGACACCGTGAGGCCAGTGGGGCAAGCCGCCGTGTCGATCAAGCCGACGGCCGACGACTGGGGAGAGGGACCTTCCGCATCCCCAAGAGCCGCCGACGGAGGGACCACCTGTCCTTCTTTTGGACCGAGAATAAGGTCCACCAGGCGAGGCCCTTCTCCCTTAGTGGAGAGGACAGACAAAGCTCCTTAAAGAAGCCGTGAGGAAGAACCCAGAGGCGGGATAAATGCCGCGGCCGAGGAAGATCTGACCCGCGCGCCTCCTCTTGAGGCGATCATCCGCTCGAGCTGATCCGCCAGAACCGCCGCCCTTGAGACACGCCAACCAGACCTCCTTGACTTCACGGAGGGAAATGCTTCGGGACGCAGCCCAGTTGCAACTCGGGCAGCACGGTCTTCGAGGACGTAGGGCCGAGAAAGATGAGCACAGGCTCTAAGCCTGCGGGTCGTGCTCAAGGCCTAAGCAGTAGACACACGTGGAGTGTGGATCCGCCCAGACATCTTCAGCCCGCATGGGCATCTCCGAAATTCGAGTCGATTTGTCCATCGCAGCCGCGAGGGATCAAGACTGAAGTCTTTTTTCAAAAAATTTATTTTTAAATCCGCAAACGGAGAAATAGGAACCAGTCTCAAATGCAGAGCGTAAGGAGGAACCTGAGCTTCAAGCGTAAGGAAGATCTGGCGTCATGGGGCGGAGCCAGAGTTATACCACCCGTGGGTGGGAGGAGCAAGCTTGAAGACCTTCCGCAAGATTTAAAGCGCAAGGATACCTGCCAATGAGTGTGGATGAACAACATATCCATGTCCCTAGAACGCTAATTGCAGCACATGGAGCAAATCTGATGCTAAGCTTTGACAGTGGGGAAAAAACTGAGGAGTTTGGGGTGGGCATCACTGTATATAAGTGGGCACATGCAGGAGGCCTGCATGCAGGGGTATACCAATGTTGACAGTCCCCAACAGTTCTGGCTCCCACGGGATCGTGAGCCTCCTATCTTAACAATAAGTGGGACTGTATGGAGAAGATGGATTTAGGAAGATATGCCAGCAACTAATTCACAATCTGAAAATACTGTAACTTGTATGCTTGAGAGTTTAAGTGGTTTGGTGATTCCTTTTTTGTGTTTTGTCGAATAATGGCGCTTAAAGGGAAATGTGCTGAAGCACAAGTGACTAAACCAAAACAGAATTATGATTTTGTGACAGGTTTTGTGACACATGGTAATGTTTTCAGAAGTTTTTTTTTCGTTTGGTGCCCTTTTTTTTTTTTTAAACATACTGTGAAAAAATGTTTGCTTGGTTCATTAAGATATACTTGTTCTGGTTTGGCCATGTAGGTTAGTTTGTTATGTAGTGTCCACAGGGCCCTGTGTGGAGTAACTGACAGTCAGACAGACCATTGTGTTGGCACAGGGCCCTTGTCTTCCGTAACAGTAGTTAGTATATGCCTGCGTGCAGGCCTACAGCTAGACAGATCACTGTGTTAGGTAGTTCCTGAGGGGCTAGTGCTTCCTTACATAAAGGTGATTGGTGCCTGGCTGTGTGCAAGGCCCATAAAACCCTGCTCGCAGCCAGACACACCATTGTTCTGGCTCTGCCAGTTCTGGCATAGCAGTGGTTAGTAGCATGCCTGTGCGCAGGGCCTCAGCCAGGCAAACTGTTGTGCCGGTGCAGGACTAAAAAGGCCCCGGCGATCCTGACGTGAAGGTGATAGATGTCTGATTGTACACAAGGCCCACAGGGCAATGCGTGCAGCCAGACACACTGTTGTGCTTGCAAAGGGGCCAAAGGGCTCTGGCCTGACAGTGGTTAGTGTTCGCCTGGGTGCATCTTGATAGTAGTATTGGGTGCAGTGCCCTATGTGCCCTGCATGTCCTGGCATGAAGGTGGTTGGTGTCTAGCTGTGTGCTGGGCCCACCAGGCCCTTTGCACATCCTGACAGACCACTGTAAAATGATATATTTAAAAACTTATAAAGGAATGGTTTGATCCTTTAATGGTGACTACATAACATACAGTTACTATAAAGGTAATCATCCTGTTTAATACTGTTAAACATTTCTTCATGTAATAATAATATACTATATTTATAATGCGCCTTTCTAAAAATCAAGGCGCCTTGAAAATATGATACAAAGGGATAAAACAGGATGCAGTAAAACAATAGATACAGGGTTTCATAAAATTCAGAATAAAATACTATCATATAGCATAGGCTTGATGTCACAAATGGGTCTTTAGGGCCTGTTTAAACTTGATAAGCAATAGACACCTTTTATTTTTCCCATTTGTTTGATGTTTTTAGTACTAGAGAAAGAATTTGGAAGGTGGACTGACAGTTTAACCTGAAGTTTAGTGCAATAAGCTGTGAATAAGCTCAATACATCCAGCAGACCTGGGTTTGATTCCCACAACCTCCATTTGCATTCTATGTGACTCTGAGCAAGTCACTTAACCTTTCAGTGATTCCGGTTGCCCCTGAAAACAGGCACTTGTGCCTAGTGGGCCTTACCGAGTTACCAAAAAGAAAAAAAAAAAATGCTATGCTTTGTGTTATGTTTCAGTGTATGTGAAGGATTCTAGTACTGCCAAAGGAATTATTTTTAAATAATTCCAAATATTAACATTAATAACACATTTTGTTAAAAACAAAACAAAACAAACAAAAAACACAAGTTAAAGACCTCACTGGACCCTTCTGTCATGGCTACCTATGACTTAACATAAACATATACTCTTAAGAATTTTTGTGTTTTTGTACATTAACTTTTCTCTGTGTCTAACTTTAAGTTGAGAAAAAATCGATGCATTGTTTTATTTTTGTCGTGTTAATGAACACATGCACTATATTATACCTGCAAATATATTTTTGCTGAATTACACTTTGTCAATGTGTGCTCGATAGTTTTGAAATCTATCAAGATTGAAAAGTATAGTAATGAAAATTTAGGGCTGAAGTCTCTGGAAACCTGGCAAATCAGTGCTGCAATTTTCCTTGGGTTTCAATGATCATACAACACAGGGTTGGCATTACCTATCATCAGCACTCTCTAATCAAGCACTGCTGTGTTATTTACTTTATGTAGCAAGCCTGTCCTGATATTAGTGTAATGCCAACCCTGCATCGCATGATCCTTGAAAACCTGAGGAACCACAGAACCAATCTGCCAGGTTTGAGAGATCAACTCTGATTTTTCATTTTCTTAGTTGGTACGCTTTGTGTTTCAACCCTAATGGATACATTAACAGTTTTTGTGCAGTTTCCTTACTGTTTGAAAAACAAGATCTAAAAGTATATTTATAGTAACGCTCACAAATTTGCTTCATGAATAGCCTACGCTGTTGACCACTCATGAAGTAACTGCATAACAATGCTCCTGCACTAGACCTGTAGTTTGCTTCACGAGTGCCCTGTGGACCACTCACAAAGCAGCTGCATAGAGACACTCACTGCATCAGACCTGTAACTTGCTTCACAAGTGGCCCTATGGGTCGCACACTAAGTAGCTGCATAGTGACACTCGCTGGAACAGAACTGCAGCTTGCTTCATGAGTGGCAAATAGCTGCGTAGTGATGTTCACTGTGCCAGACCAGTAACTTGCTTCTTCAATGGCCTTGCAAGCCACTAATGAAGTAGCTGAATAATGACGCCACTGTGCCAGACAGCTAGCTTGCTTAACGCAGGGCCCTACTGGCCTATGCAAAGCAGAAATCCAGTTGAGTGGGGCCTGAAGCAGGAGATAAGGCAGAACTTTCTTCACACAGGACCCAGACCTGTAGCTTGAAGCAGCAGACTAGTGGGATGGCCCTGGGAGGAGAGAGAGAGAGAGAGAGAGAGAGAGAGGAGCATTGGGTGAAGAAACCCTAATGCCACATTTCCATTCTTTATGGCTTTGCAAACATAACATATGCATTAATGTAGCATTTGTCAGTGAATTTCTTACATTTTCGAAAAGTATCAGCCACATGTATAACTTGCTTCATGCAGGGCTCTGTGCAAAGCAGCGATTGAGGCATAACTTCCTTCTCATGGTGCTCTGCACGAGCACAGATGAGTCATACCCATTGGGCACAGAACAAGACCTGTAGCTTGCTCACGCTAAGTCCTGTGGCCCCTATATGAAGCAGCATACCAGTCAGAATATGAATCAGCAAACTCACTGGGTACAGTGCTGGACCTGTTGCTAGTTCACGAAGCAAGACCCATCTGGCATGGTGGCAGACTTACAGGATGTGTCGTGGTGAGGCCCTGCAAGATTTATGCAGCTAAAGACCCATCAAGCAGGCATATGAGTTGCTGCTTGGGTGATCAGGGTGATGGTGGTTAGCAGTCTATTTCAAATGCTGGGCTTATTAACAGTTATGTGTGTCACAGAAAAGTGAAAACATTCTAAGTCCCATAGCATGCCAAGTTCATGCTCTTTCGACTCAGAATTTTTGGTGGCATTTTTTTTTCAATCACCAATATTACTTTTATTTCATAATTTTTTAACCAAATTTGAGCGTGGGGTTCTTATCACACCTCTTATGGCCACTCAGGTATGTGCACAAATATGGCCCTGAAATACGTTTTAGGGAAAATCAAATTCAGGTATTTTTGTTGTTAACAAAACACATGCACGCATACAAAGTCTGTTCATGGGCAGTAGCGTTTAAGGTTTTTTTTTTCTTGTTTACAGCAATTTGCTTTGTTTTAGGCTGGCGAACGGAAGAGTGGGAGCAACAGAACACCATCCGAGAAGCAGGGAGAGCTTGCTGGTTGCCCTTGTAGAACCCTATAAAACAGTAGTTGCTTGGGGACCATAGGGGATGAGATGGTGACATGGGTGCTAGAAAAGGAGTGGAAATTTTTTTTTTTTTTTTTTATTTTTACAGGTTCACGATCAGTAGGGGGACATGGACAAGATGGTGACTGGCTGTGGTGGAGGGTGGTGCCGGAAACCCACCATGGTGCTGTGTCAGTGTGGGATGCAGGAAGGGGTGGCATGGGTGCTAGAGGAAGAGAGAGTTGTTTTTTTTTTTTAACAGGTTGTGATTGATGGGTGACAGTGGATAGGATGGGAACCAGCTGTGGGAAGGACAACTGTTCAGGTCACCCAGTTTGGTGTATATATATGTTTACCAGGGTGGTGGTGTGGGGGAGAGTGTATAGATGCCAAAGGGTGGGTAAGAGTGGGGCTTTGTTTTTTCTATGTTTTAATTTTTGTCTTTACAGGTTCATAATCCACAGGGACAGCGAACAAAGCAGTGACTGTCTGTAGCAGAGGAAGGCTGTATTAGCCACAGTAGGATATACATGTGTTTACTGGAGTGGCAGTGTGGAGGGAAAGGTGGTGCAGGTACTAAAGCATGGGGGTTGTTTTTCAACTTTGAGAGGGTGTAAGCAAGCCATCCAGGCTGGGCACCTGGTGGTTGCAAAACCTTAAAAGTATCAGACACTGGGAAGGTGTTTAATCAACACCAGGAATGGGCACCTGATATATTAAAGAAAAAAAGCAACAGAAAGTAATTTTTCTCCCATTCAGGATTGACTTTGTAAGTCAATCATGAATGAAGAAGAAGAAAAATTACTCACCTTAGTAATGTTGTTTCTTCTAATGAAGTCTTGCTATATTATGACTATTGCAATTTGTCCCAGCCTTAGAACTGCTCCGAGGTGAAAGAGTTAACTTCCATGCAGAGCATGGAGCTTAGCATGAGCGCTGTCGTTCAAAGCTCTGTTAGGTTGGTTTCAAACCGAAACCGTCAGATCTTACTGAGCAAAAACTCACTAAGGTTCTGTGTGGAGCTGTAACCTACACTAAGCTAACTGGCCACTAATATATTATATTACTTTCCTGGTCCCAAACAAAGACTCAAGTCAGTGGACCAGAAAATAAGATAAAATAACTAAATAAACACAACACCCGAACATGAAAGAGGGCATCAATAAATGCCAACAGAGGACTACCCACCCCACACCCAAAGTAGGGGTTCTGAGAGGGCAGGCTGGGGAGGTTAGTAATATAGCAAGACTCATTAGAAGAAACAACATTACTAAGGTGAGTAATTTTTCTTCAAACAACATGAAGTCTTGCTATATTATGACTATTGCAGACTACACAGCAGTACCTCCATGGAGGAGGGACAGAACCTACTTAGAATAGGCTCTGAAGCACGGTTGTTAAACCGGAGCATCCCTCCTGGCCTGAATATCCAGGAGTAATGCTTGGTGAAAGTGTGTACTGTCTTCCAAGTAGCTGCCTGACATATCTCCAAGATAGGAATGTCTCTAGCAGCAGCTAGAGATGCAGCTGTACCTCTGGTAGAGTGAGCCCTCAGGCCTGAGGGGGAACCTTACCCAGCTTTTGATAGCAAAACTGGATACAAGAAACGATCCACCTGGCAATGGATCTCTTAGTGGCAGGTCTCCTTTCCCAACCTCACCATAAGTGAGAAACAGTTGGAGGAGTCAAACCTGTGACCCTTGGTACACTCTATGTAGTAACTTAGGGCCCTCTTAACATCTGCTGTGCAGCCTCCTCTCACCAGAGGAGGAATGGTCAGTGAAGAACACTGAAGTAAATAGATTGGTTAAGGTGGAAATCTGAAACCACCTTAGGCAAAACTTTCTGTTAGTCCTGAGGACTACTTTATCCCTGTGAAAGGAAATAAAGTCAGTCTCTACTGATAAAGCCTGTAACTCACTTATACGCCTGGCAGAAGTGATGGCTACCAGAAATACAGTTTTCCAAGTCAATACTTAAGCTCTGCCAAGACAGAGGCTCAAGGGGGTTGCATTAGCTGAGCAATGCATACATTAAGATCCCAGGCCGGGCAGGGTCCCTGAATGGAGGATTGGTGTGAAGCAATCCTTTAAAAACTTGGAAAATACAGGATGAGCAGAAAGAGAAGAGGGCTTCCTGCTGAAATGAAGGCAGAGACAGCAGCCAAGTGCACTTTCAGGGTAGCTGGTCTCAGTCCCAAAGAATTAAGATGGACCATGTAGTCCAATACAGTGGGTAGATCAGCAGATTCCGGGAAACATGCTTCCCAGAACACCATATGGAAAACCTTTTCCACTTGGAGTTATAGGTAGCCCTGGTGGAAGGCTTCCTAGCAGCCTTCAGGATTTCGAGAACACTTTGAGAAAGTTGTAAATCAGCAAACTCTAACTGCTCAAGAGCCAAGCCTTGAGGTTGAGGATTTGAGTTCGGATACCAAACTCTCCCTGAGCACAGGTTAACAGATTGTGGTTCCTGGGGAGACACAGGGAAGATGGACTGCTATGACAGAAGGAGTGGGTACTAGGGCTGCCTGGCCCAGTCTGGAGCAATCAGGATCATTCTGCAGGGCTGAGACCTGATTTTGACTAGTACTTTGAACAGAGAGGGAACGGGGAAAGGCATAAAGAAACTTCCTTTCCAATCGAGGAGAAAGGCATCCAGGGGAACTGAGCCCAACACTGGGGGCCTGCAACAACAGTGGAAGTTGATGATTGTCTGGGGCTGCGAAAAGATCTATCTGAGGAGTGCCCCATCTGGCAAACACTATCCCCAGTACTAGGGGATCCAGTGACCATTCGTGATGGCCCTGGGAAATCCTGCTGAGAGCATCTGCCAGGACATTGTCCTGCCTGGAGGTGAACTGCTATGAGGGAAGTGTTCAGGATAAGCCAGAGACCACAACTTATCGCCTCGGTGCACAAGGCCAAGACCGAGAATTCCCCTTGTTTGTTGATGTACCACATTGTAGTGGTGTTGTCTGTTCTGACCTGTACCACCTTGTTCTGAACAGATGCAGAGAAAACCTGAAGTGCTAGAAAACAGCTCTGAGTTCCAACAGATTGATGTGGAGCAGAGATTCCTGAGGGACCATAACCCCTGGGTGAGAGGTCCATGTGAGCTCCCCATCCCAAGAGGATGCATCTGTAGTAAGGGTCAAGGAATGGGACAGAGGGATGAAAGGCACCCCCCTGTCTCAGATTGCTCTGATCCTGCCACCACTGAAGAGCCTGGATCAGAGTTCGAGTCACTGGGATTAACTTGGATAGAGGATCTCTTTGAGACCAGAAAGCTCTCAAATGGAACTGAATGTCCCTCATCTGAAATCTTGCTCCTGCACCACAGCTGTGGAGGCAGCCATGTGCCCTAGGAGCTGCAGGAAATGCTCTGCTGGTCGAGAGACCTGCAGAGTGAAGGAGGAGGCCAGGCCACTAAGGTCCTTACCTTTCCAAGGGAAGGAAGGCTCTGGCCTGCTTTGTGTCCAGTTCTGCGCCTATAAGGTGAGTACCTGGACAGGTTCCAAAACTGACTTTGGAAGATTGAGAAGAAATCCCAGAGAGGTAAGCAGCTGCTGGGTAACTAGCAGGTGTGATTTGACCTGGTCTGAGACTGACCCACAATGAGCCAGTCGTCCAGGTAGGGAACAAATGGCAATCTTTTGCCTTCTTAGATGAGCGACTGCTACTGCCAGACATTTTGTGAACACCCTTGGGGCAGAAGTCAGGCTGAAGGGCATTGCTCTGAACTGATAATGGCCTGAGGGCAGTTCGAATCTGAGGTACTTTCGATGGGAGCTTCTGATAAGAACATGGAAGTAGGCATCCTGAGGTCCAGGGAGGCTAGCCAGTCCCTGGCCTTAGGGAGGGTAAAATCATTCCCAGTGTCACCATTTTGAACTTTGGCTTTAAAGGTGCTTGTTTAGATATCTTAGATCCAGGATAGGCCACCACTCTCCTGTCTTTTTTGGGGTAAGGAAGTAAGTACCTGGAGTACAGACCCTGCCTCTGGTGAAGGGGAGAAACCTTTCTACACCTCTGAGAGCCAAGAGGGTTGAGACTTCTGTTTCCAAAGCAAGAGTCTCTAAAGGGGTTTGTAGGTGGAAAGATCTGGCTCTCATCTTTGAAATTTCTTGAAGCTGAGAATGACCCTGGCTCACTACTTCCAGGACCCACCTGTCTGAGTTAAAGACTGCCAGTCCTGGACCTAGTGAGCCAACCTGCCCCTAAGGTAGTGGAGAGTCAACCCTGGGCATCCCATCAGGGTGCCTGTTTGGCAGGGGCTTTAGGCTGAGGGGTGGGAGCAGGCCTGCTCGAACTCTGCCTGCCTCTCCTCTGAAGAACCCCTCTGTACATAGGCTGAAGACGGGAGGCCTGGGTCTAGTAAAAGGCTTACACCTACCCCTGGGGGCTGCCTCTGAGGAATGGCTTGCCGCTCTTGGCTTGTGCACCCTGTAAGTGGTTCTATATTCATCCATTTTCTTCATATAATTTTCTGTCTGCTCCCAAACAGAGAATTTCCCACCACAGAAAATCCATAGCCTTAGACTGGGTATCCTGTGACAAAGTAGTACACCTGAGCCAGGCCAATCTCCGAAAAGCCACAGATGTAGCCATGACTCTAGAGGATACATCGTTAGAATCCACTGCAGCATGGAATTGCACCTTAGATGCCTCAATACCATCAAGAGCCACCTGTTCCAGCTCCTTTGCAAGCTGGCCAGGACCTGTTTAGCTAAGGTCATGACAGTATCCCATCTAGATTTCTGGTATCTCGTAACATAAGCCATATAGTTTGCTTGTCTGAGTCCCAAGGATGCTGTCATGTATTTTGCCATGGCATCAATCTTCCTGGAATCCTTGTCAGGAGGATGTAAGCCAGTGGAATATTAGCTTTATCACAGGCTGCAGCCTGAACTACCCCAACATGACTGCATTGCTGTGAAAGAAAATCTCATCAGGACCTGACAAAGTGTACCTCCTGTCCATCTTTTATCCACAGGAGGCACAGAATTAGGGCTTTTAAATTTTTATTGTTTGTTTTCTAAAAGATTTATGTAAAGGGATGGACAACCTCCTGGACTCTGGGATATCCATCATCTCCACATAGTCAGGCTCCTCTGCTCATCCAAAGCCTCCTCTAAGGAAGCTGAGGGTCTCAGCAACTTTTTATAAAACAAAAATGAGAAGGGACTCAGAAAGCCTAGGGGAGACTCACCTGAAGGTCTGTCTGGGAGATGTCCGTTCAATGGGCACATCCAGACTTTCAAAGTCACATTCACACTGATCATAATCCTCATCCCTCCTCTCTGGTTCATAGAACTCTTCTATATCATAATCCTGAACCATTGGAACCGAATCGAACCGACCTTTGCCAGACAGTGGCGGTTCGAAGGAACCGTGATAAGGACTGGACAATCTGTATTGCCCTGGCTATCTCTCTGCAGCAGTTGGAGAAGGAATTTGGACTCCAAACCTGCTGATTTTTTAGTTTTCTTTGCTGGAACTGGCCTCAGAGCCAGCTTTTCGCTTGTTCGAGGAAGTCGCGCCTCTGGTCAGAGGGCACTCCTCCGGTTCGGTTGGCACTGAACCGGCTGGCCATCCGGTCAGCGGACTTTTGGCCTCTCGTTCTGAGCCTGCCCACTCTCTTGTCCAGGGTGGCTGCAGGGAAATTTTACAAATCTGGCAGTCTGAATTGAGGTGGTCAAACCCCAGACAATAGACACATTAGTGTGTGGGTCAGCCTTGGCAAAGGCTTTCCCACAGACACTACAGTGTTGAAACCCAGTGGGCCCGGTTTTTCTTTGGGGTTTCTCAGACATGATGCCAGCCTAACCAACAAACTGCCCTTTTAATGGCAGTGCCAGGCAAGACACACCCTTATCGGTTCCAAACCGTGTCACTGGTCGTGGAAAACCGTAATGAAATCTAGCTTTTTTGGAACCGATAAGAACCGGGAATCAGATTTCAAGAAGCCTTAAAAGGCTTTTAAACTTAAATTTTAATAGTAATTCGATCGGGTTCAACCGAATCGATAACACTTACAATTTCCACAGGAAAACCTATCTATTACTTACGATTACCATAGACAGAGCTTGAACCGAATGGTTTTGCAGTTAAAATAATTAAATCGCGTTAAATTAAACCTTAGAAATAGCACTTTAAATCAAGAAATGAACCGAAAGCAACAGGAGGAATCTCCGGAGCGACTGTTCAGTGAGGCGGAGTAAAGAATCTGACGGTTTCGGTTTGAAACCAACCCATCAGAGTTTGAACCGAGCCTCATGCTTAGCTCCATGCTCTGCATGGAAGTTAACTTTTCACCTCTGGAGCAGTTCTAAGGCTGGGACAAACTGCAATAGTCATAATATAGCAAGACTTCATGTTGTTTGAAAATACAGGTTACTCACCTGTAACAGGAGTTCTAGGAATGGTATATGTTGTTCATCCTCACTGTCTGGCAGGTTCCTGCCGCTTTAAATCTTGCTGGAAGGTCTTCAAGCTGGCTCCTCCCACCCACCCGGGTGGTAAATCTCTGCTCCACCCCATGACACCAGATCTAGCCCACTGGAAGCCAGGTTGTGCGCGGGCCGGGAGGTCAAGGGTCAAGGTGGATGAACAACATATACCATTCCTAGAACTCCTGTTACAGGTGAGTAACCTGTATTTCTAGGACATGGATATGTTGTTCATCCACATTGTCTGGCAGACTCTTAGCAGTTCTATGGGAGGAGGGAGGCAAGGCGCACTAACTCTACTTGGGAAATAAAGACTGAGAACCGAGGCCCCAAAACCAGCATCCCGGCGTGACTCAAGGTCAATGTGGTAGTGGGTGATGAAGGTGTGTGCTGACTTCAGGTAGCAGCCCTGCAGATTTCCTGGATAGGGACATCCTGTAAGCAGCCACCGGCGCAGCGGTGGCGGGTAGAATGAGCTCTTATCCTCTGGGAGGCTCCATGCCTGCCAACCTATAGCAGAGATCTATGCAGGAGGTGACCCACCTGCCTTTCGTCCGCTTGGCTGCAGGTCTGCCAGGTGCGCGGCTTCAGCGTAGGTGACAAACAGCTGGCGAACCTCTCTCCGAACTTCAGCTGTCCGCTCCTTGTAATAAGCAAGCGCCTTCTAGGGTCCAAAGTATGGAGCCTATACTGCCTCCGAGGTGTGATTGGGGTAGAACACCGAAGAGTCAACACCTCAAGGTGAAACTCTGACACCACCTTCGGAAGGAACTTGGTGGGGGCACAGGACAACCTTTGTCCCTGTGGAAGACCAGATAAGAGACTCGATGGAAAGCGCCTGGAGCTCTCCCATCCTTCTGGCTGACGTGATAGCCACCAAGAAGGGCGGTCTTCCACGACAGGTGAGAGATGTCACACCTGTGCATCGGTTCAATGGCTTGCCCATGAGCTTAGCCAATACCAGCAGTAGATCCCACGGAGGTGGAGGTTCTCGCACCGAGGATATGTGATCAAGGCCTTTGAAGAAGCACCGACCACCTTCTCCTCGCCACCGACTGCTTCCTGGCTCCGCTCTCTGGTAAGCAGAGATGGCTGCCAGGCACACCTTAGTGGTCGACGATCAAGCCTCGCTGAGAAAGGGACCACAGGTAGTCCAGAATGCTTGCCAAGGAACAGGAGGAAGGGTCCAGGTCTGCTCTGACACCAAATGGAGAATCTCTTCCATTTGAAGGCGTAGCATTTTCTGGTCGAACTCACGGGATGCCTCAACGACGTTGAGGACCTCGCTGGAAAGACCCAAGGCCTGGAACTCTAGCCGCCAGGAACCAGGCCTAGGTGCAGGGATTGAAGGTCCGAATGAATACTTCCTGATTGACTGAGATCAGGTCCGGGTGGGCTGGCCGCCTTTGGGAGCCTGGAGCTAAGATTGAGGAGATCTGGATACCAGAACTGGTGGGGCCAGTCTGGGCGACCAGAATCACCTGTGCCTTGTCCTCCTCGCCTTGAGAAACACCTTGTAGAATCAAGGAAATGGGGAAAGGCATAGAAGAGACCCGGGGTCCACGGCCTCGAGAAGGCATCCCCTGCAGCGAGCCCTGCTGAGGGGGGGAGGCATGAAACAGACTCAGCCGCATTCTCCCTGGAGGCAAACAGGTCCGCCTGAGGCGTGCCCCAATGGGAGAAGAGATCTTGTACTACCCCTCCGCAGGAGAGACACTCGTGAGACACAGCCCCTATCCGCTCTTCGGATGAGACGTTAAACCGAGGTCCCATCTGCCTGGATTGGTGGTAGTTCAGGTGGATGTTAAAGATCCCATGGCACTTCTCGAAAGAGTAGGGAATTTCCCTGTGTCCTGGCCAAATTTCCCTCATTCACTAAAAATACCACCAGCAGCTTAATCTGGTTCAAGGTCAGTTGGCATTCATCTGTATCTCCTCCCGGTCGTGCCTGAAAATAGGCAGGATTTGTCTAGTGCACTTACCCGTCAACAAAAGCTAAAAAAAAAATAAAATATCCGGCTTAGGGCATCGGCCAGGGTGTTGGAGGCTCCTGCCACATGAATGGCGAGGAGATCCACCTCCAGGCTGTGCACAGTGACCAAATGCGGAGAGCTTCCCTGCACAGAGGCATGGAGCGTGGTCCCGCCTCTGGCTTTAGTTAATACATGGTTGTGGTATTGTCCGCCTGACCTGAACCACTTGACCCCGTGAGAAACGGAGAGAAGGCGGTGAGGGCTAGACAACCGCCGAGCTCCAGCAGGTTGATGTGGCATCAGGACTCCTGAGAGGACCAGAGGCCGGCGCTCAGTGCTCGCCCAGATGGGCACCCCAACCCATCAGAGAGGCATCGGTCGATCAGAGAGACGTCGCCGTCGGGCAGACAAATGGGATGCCCTCCTGCAGATGTGCTGGAACGTCCACCACTGGAGAGTGTTCCACATCCCCTGGGTCACTGTCACTAGCTGATCCAGCGGATCGGGCTTGTGACCATTGGCTGGCCGGCCCCACTGAAGGGGACGATGTACCAGCGGGCCCAACGGACCACGCGCTGGTGCAGGCTGCCATGAGGCCCTGGAGGCGAGGAAGTCCCGGCAGGGTGCGACGTTCAACCTGAAATGACTGGGCAAAGGAGGAAAGAACCTCGCTCCTGTCCGTCGGGAGCCGTGCTTTGCTCAGAGAGAGTCGAGCTCTGCCCGATGAATTGTATCACCTGCTTTGGCACGCTTCCGACTTGGCCTCGTTGATGAGGAGGCCAACCTGAGAGCAAACCTGAGGGCCAGATGCCTGGACCACTCCACCTCCGGCTCTGGTGGGGCTGGAATCAGCCAGTCGTCCAGGTAGGGGTACACCGACCCTTCGGGCGCCGCGGAATGCTGTCACCACTCGCCATGCATTTGGTGAAGACCCTGAGAGCTAGGGAAAGGCCGAAGGGCACGGCCCGAACTCACGAAAGGGATCCCTCCGCTCTGAAGTGGAGGAATATCTGGTGGGACGGACGGATTGGGACGGTGAAAGAACGCGTCCTGAAGGTCCAGAGAACAGAACTACACGCCTGCTCCAAGGATGGAATTATCTGAGCCAGAGTGACCATCCTGAAGGTCCAGACCTTAGGAACCTGTTCAGGTCGTGCAGGTCGAGAATGGGGCACCAGCCCCCTGCCGCTTTGGGACCAGGAAGTACCTGGACACAAACCTGGTCTGGAGGAGGATCCTCCACCTTCTTGATCACCTCTTTTCGAGGAGCAGGGCAATATTGGCTCGGGCGAGCCGACAAAGAGGCTGCGGACCCCGTAGCCCCGAGGGGCGACGGCTCGAAGGGCGGGGCCTGCTCAACTCCAGGGCATGCTCTTCCTACCACCTCCAAAACCCAACGGTCCGAGGTGATAATGGACCAAGCGGAAAGGAAGTGGCGGAGCCTGCCTCTCTCATGGGGAACCCAGGGGAAGTGACGAGGCTGGGGCGACGCCTCAACCAGTCACTGGGCAGGCTTAGAGGAGGGGCCGGCCGAGGACCTCCTGGGCCTTTACCTCCCAGCTTCCTGTTGGAGGAAGCCGCGGGCTTGGGTTTGGGATGCCGAGCGAGCCTGCTGGCCCTGGTGCTGGTGCTGTTGGGCTGTGACGTGCAGGCGCAGAAGGGTGAAAGGACTTGTGCTGCTGCTGTCGGCGGCCTTTGTCTTCTGGGCAGAGGTGACCGAGTCCAGAGTGGCACTGGACTTTTCGATCCGCTGGAGGTGACCTTCCACCCAGGGCCGAAGAGGTCAGTCCCCAAGAAGGGACATCCACCAGTTTGTGCTGGGTATCTGCCGTGAAGGTGGATATCCTCAGCCATGCTCTGCGGCGCATGGCCACCGCGCCGCAACCGATCTGGCACAGGAGTCTCCAATGTCCAGAGCCGCTTTGAGCTGCTGTTTAGCCACTGCCCTACCCTGGTCCCGCACTGCTGGACCGTGGTCTGCAGGTTGGCCTGGAGATGAGGGATCACCTCATCCAGGGAGCCCATGAGGGCGTGGGAGAACTGTGCCAAGGGAGGATGCAGCGTATACCTTGTGCCCGGCATAGTCCAGCTTTTTGGACTCCTTGTCGGGGCTTGTCCACATCCCTAGTGTTCCCGGAATGCTGGAAAAATGCTGTCGGTGACCAACCCTTCGCGGAGGGGTGTTCTGAAAACCGTGCAAAGAGCCGGTAGGGACCGATTTCCTGGTCTTCCTGGTCAAGGTGCAGGACAGGAAGCAGGCTGCCAGAGCTCCAAGGTTGGCCAACAATGGCTTCGCCACCGGAAAGGCCTCCGTGGGTGAATCCTCAGTCCAGTATCTCCGCTGGGGATACTTGGCCCGCTTGGATACGGGCTCAAGCTGCATCCCGTGGACTCCGAGATGAGCCAAGCAAACCCATGAAGGATGATGGGCTTTCATCCATCGACTGGCCTCGGAGGACTCCAGGTCAATGGGCCTAGAGAACAGGGAAGAGTTGTCATCGGACGAGAGGAGTCCGCGAAGAGTTGCTGGGGCCTGAGCCACCCTCCACCTGCCGAGGACGGTTGGGAGTGAGGGTGACTGACAACCTGTGGGCAGGCCCTGTCCCGACCGAGATCTCTGGTCGGCGCCCGATTTCCGCAATCGGTGGGGCAGCTGGTTTCGCCAAACAACTGGCCCAGGCTTGGGCACCTCGCTACAGTGAGGGGTTGTTTTGGCCGCCGGGTGACAGCCACTTAACGGCCGGGAAGGCGACGGCTCGCTTGTTCCTGGACAGAAGTAACTGCTGCCACATCAGGTCCTCGTGACGTTGACGCAACTTGCGTCGAAGCCTCCTCTTCCGAGGAGGAAGACGAGGACGCAGCGCGCTTGCTTACTCTGGTGCCGAGACCAAGACCGCCAATGTCGGGCGGATCGGCTGGACCGAGACGATGTCCGAGACCCGAGATCCTCGGCGCTTCCGAGGACGTGTCTGGAAAGGGGGGGAATACCCGCTCTTCCCTCAGCTCAGAAGCCTTAACGGGGACTGTGGCACCGGAGGCGCTGGCAAGTCCTCGGTCTCCACCGGGGAACGGTGAAGAAGGGCTGTCGGCTTCACCAGTCGACAGCCCGCTTGACAGGTCGAGAAAATCTTGACCGCGCCGACGGGTGTCTCAGCCGGCTGGCCTGATGGGGATGCCGTGAAGCCAGCGGCCTTAGCCGCAACCTCGACCAAATGTCGAGTGTCGACTGTCCGAGAAGGACCTCTCCGCCTCCCACGAACGTCCGACTAATGGGACTACCTTTTGGGTCCTTCTTTTGGACCAAGAGGAATGTCCCGATGACCCCTCTCCCTTCGTGGAAAGGGATTGGCAAAGCTCCTTGAAAGAAGCTGAATACGAGGTACCCAGAGAGAGGCGGGATAAATGCCGTGACCGAGTGAAGAGGCGATCGGCCTGTGCCGCCTCCTCCTCGAGGCGATCATCTCTTCGAGTTGCTCCAGCCGAAGCTTAGTTGCCGTGTAACCGCTAAACGGACTTCTCCTACTTCACCGGCAGGTAGCGCTTCGGCGCCAAGCTGTAACCTGGCAGCGCGGTCTTCCAGGACGCTGGCCAAAACGAACGGCATAGCTCGCAGGCCCGCGGGTCATGTTCTAGGCCGAGGCAGCAGACGAGGTGGAGTGCGGGTCCGCCCCGACATTTTCTGCCCACAAAAGCACCACCGAAACTGAGTCGATTTGTCCATCGCAGCCGCGAGGGAGAAACTTGACCAAGTCTTGAAAATTTTAAAATGAGTTTCAGGCGAACCAAGAATTAGGATCCAGTCTACATGCAGAGCGTTAAGGAGGAACCTGAGCTTCCAAGTGGTAAGGAAGATCTGGCGCCATGGGGCAGAGCCGAGAGTTTTACCACCCGGTGGGTGGGAGGAGCCAGCTTGAAGACCTTCCGGCAAGATTTAAAGCGGCAAGAAATCTGCCAGACAGTGTGGATGAACAACATATCCAGGTCCCTAGAACTAAACATTCTGGTCGAGGCACGTTTCCAGCAACTGGCAGGAGGGCAAACACTTCAAGTTGTTTTTGTTGTTTGCTGAAAAGGCAACTATTCTTTCATTCAGTCACAATTATTTCAACCACTGAAAATGGACGCGATGCATGGGAGAACTTTCAAAGAGCTACAGTGTACTGCCTGAAACTAATATTAGTTTTAAAAAGCAGTCAACTATTACCTTTTATATCTGAAGTACTTTTCTTTTCCTTTGTTTAATTAGAAGATTGTTAACCTGATGTTAGAGGTGTGGTGGTAGGGCAACACTCTGCCTGGCAGCTGACATTCTATATCTGTTGCCCCCACTACATCATCAGCACTGTGACCTCACTGACTGTTACAACACTGTTGCTTAGAAACAGCCACTTGATGGCTGCCAGGTCAGTCACCTCTGATGTCACTGTGAAATCACAGTGCTGATGATGTAGGTGGGGGAGGGGATAGAAATAGCTAGGTCAGCTGCCAGGTTAAGAGATGTTCCATACATTCAGCACAATATTATCATATAGAAGACTTTCTAATGAGCAAAAGGAAAATATACTGTAAATACTTCAAAAATAAAACTTACAACTACTTCTTAAAATTTGTATTATTTTCCTGTGTCTGTTTCACCAGCAGCTCTTTAAACCTTATAACGAAATAACATTTTGTTTTACCCCAACTTCCTTCCCCTCGACAGGCACTTCCCTGGATTAAACTCTAACAAACTTGTAAGTTAAATACTTTAACACCTGCCTAGTATTTGTTTTGGGTAGATGTGTGAATTTTATCCAATTTCATAAATTAATAACCTCTGAACCGCCAAACCGATTTTTACCAATCAGCCCTAGACTGAGACTGTGCACACCAAATTGCACAATTCTAACAAGCTGTCACAAAAAACGAAAAGGAACACAAAACATTTTTGACACAAACACCAACTCAACTATAACGTACAGGTGCTACCTTGCCTGTATAATATGGAGATAGTAGTGGCTGGACTCAAAATATGCAATTTTATCTCCAAGTGTGAGTGGGCAGCACTAGAACTCATGAGTGGCAGAAGAATGAGTGAAATAAAAGTACTGCCCCTCTCAACTGATGATAAAATGGGTATTTTGGGTCAAACCACTGTATCAGTTAATAGTTTAACTTTTTAAACCTGCCGGTCCCTTGATTTCTACTGGTGGCTTCAGTGCTGGACTAGGCATTGCAATGTCCTCAACACTGCAAAAGTCACCTCTGCTTCAGCATCCCATCATGATTAAACTAACCATTAAGATATAACCGTTACAACACTAACACACTTCTGATAACTTGTCATACTGTTATCAGCCAAGATATCACTTATCTGGTCATTTTACCCTCTCTTCCTGTTGTATAAAATATATATAAACAATAGCAGTGTAAATAAAAAGTCACAAATATCAAGTCTATTTTTGCTTGTCAGGCACCTACAGTGAGAATATCATGCTATTTTCACTCTGGGTGGATAACAAACCAAACAGCATTCTCACTGTTGGTCCTTTAGAACAGAAACTTGACTGTTCTCAGAAAGTTCTATTTGCAGAATTTTGTAACTTTCCTGAGGCAGCAGCATGCAACATTTTACCACACAAAACCATGACACTGCATATTTCAAATATGGCATATGCCAATAAATATAACATACCTGATTATGTTACTTGTAATCCATGACTTCTGTGACTTCACTCATGGCTTCACCACTTGCAGAATCATGGGATCATGGACCACCGTGACAGATATCAGGTACACTTTACTAGGCCTTGCAATATCAGTTATTTATACAATACACATGGACACAAATCCAATGTCATAAACATTTTATCTCAACATATACATGATTAAATTCTAGAACCCGAATTTATCACACATATGTTGGATAAACACTACCTGTCAATCACCCCTTAAGAAAAAAAAAACCGTCCTGCCTATCATCATAAACAGGACATGCACTGAGGACCTGTGTAATACATTATTTATCTACACTCTACACTCAAGCAGTCTGAGACTTCAGGCATATCACTTGTGGTATGCCACCATGATGTTACCTGAGGTCAAACTGCTCTTGTGTAGATATCTCCACTGCATATCTCCAATTACACTTACACACACCCACCCACCCACAGTTAATAAAGTCACATGCAAAACTCACCAGTCCTGCTGCATACATGGGTACTATAACAGGCTGCTTCTTATTGCCAGTAAACAACTATAAAAAAACAACAAAAATTGACAGCTTATAATATTTTTTCTCACTCTTATAATGGCGGCGCCATCGTATTATCCATAGTGTTCCAGAATCCCACAAAATTTGTAATTAATCCACATTGGACCAAGAATTAAAAGTATGAAAGCAACTGCCCAGACAAGTGTGTGGCACAGGTACATGTGATATGATATTAACATCTTTTTGAGAATGAATTGTCAGGGCTGCCTCTTTATTATTAAAGCCATGTTGTGAAAAAAGGTCATGTCGTATTCCTGAATGACCCTTTGTCCCTCATGCTGATGTTTTCATCTTCAAGAAAGATATTACAATCTTACATTCCGTGCCTTCAGACAAGCAACCACCAGTACAATAACTGGCAGCTGTTATCAATGTGAGTGCTGTCTGCAGCCTTTGCTGGACTCAAACCGAGGAACTGGAGTTAGTGTCACTGTAGCTCTGTTCCAGAGTAAGCCTTTTATTTTTCCTTGATCATGCTTTTTATAATTCACAGCTATAGATGGGTATACAGAGAGTTACATTTAGTCTGAACAGTTTATCTTGTTTGATTAAATTGGTCTTAGATTCATTTCCATGTATGGTATAGCATGGTTTGATCAGAGACTATTCAGGTCCAGCACAGAAAAAAACAAAAGACCTGAACCTACATGACAAATGCAACTGGACTCCATGATTTCTGTTACCTGGCGCCACCTTTCATATTTACTTAACCTATAAATCTAACTTACAGCACACAGAATAATAACATGCTTTTCTTTCAAACATGCACTAAAAATAATACAATACAGAAATAGTTCAAATACAGTACTTTGATTACAATAAAGTATCAGTTTCAAAAATCCTGCTCTTGGAAATGCTGCTGTAGAAAACAGATATTAGTGTGCCCTACCCACTTCTGTATTTACATTAAATAGATAAAAAAAATACTGTCACCTTCCCCCAAGCATGAGCTGAAAGTTCTTTTACTGGATTTAAGAAATACATTTTAGTAGCAGCACGCTGAATCTTTAGCTAGTCTAAAGGCCAAGCAAACAATTACAAGTCATCAATTGGCAGCGTCACTCTGATTTAATAAACAAATGTTAATAAACTTACAATGTTCCTTGTGTCAATTCCCAGTGAGCACAATAGTTTTTTGTTGCTGTTGGAGCCACCCCACTGGTACCTCAAGCCATAAGCATCATGGATATCCTGTAGCTCTGTCCACACATCCAACAGCTCCCCTGTATGGCACATCACAAATTACAAGGCAAGTCATCATCAAGAAAGTCATGTGATTGCAGCCTAGCCTTTCCTACTTTTAATGATATCTATGCTATAGATCTTTGTAAGGGTTGTGTGTGTCTAACCACTACTCCAGGGACAATTACTACTTTGTGTTTGGCAATTAAGCCTAAAAGCCTGTGCTAGACAGTTCTCAGAACAATTGCCACACTGATTATGGAAGAACAATGTCCTCAGCATGCACTCAGTTTCCTTAATAATTCTTCAACTCACAAATTAATCCAGTGATTAGTGCAAAATGTAATAAAAGTATAAACTTAAGTCTGAGGGCTCTCCAATCACTGACACCCTTTCTGTTGCTTGTACCTTTATTCAATTATTCACCTCTGTACTCTCTCCTTTCTCCCTCTGCCTCCTCCTCTCCTCCAGCTCACCATCCTCCGATTCTCCTTCCCTTGCTGTTCCTCTTCTAACCTTCCCTCCTCCTCTTCTTCCTCAACACCCACTTTACTTTCTCCTATATGACAACTACTACACTTTTGCTATGTTATCTCGTAATAATTCAAAGGGTGGCTGACCTGATGGGCCTGACCTCAAACTCCTCCACCTCAAAGCTCCTGCTATTTAATCTCCTCACTCCCAAACCTCTCTTCCTGCCTTGGCACACCCACTAGGGCTTGGATGCATGCTAAAGTTTTACCATTTTACAGAGGGGAGACCCTCCACTCTAATTACCAGGACGTCTCTCTTCTCCCTGTCCTTGGGAAAGCACAGGAAAAACATTTCTTCTCAAAGCTATTCTCCATTCTTGACTCTTTGCATTTCTCTGCCCTTTCCAGGTGACCTTCCATGAATCCTATTTGTCAATTTTGTCCCTTTATGGATCACTGACTCTGTCCTGAAAGCAACTGACCAGCATCTGCAAGCTGCTGCTATTGTTGATGACCTGTCTAAGGCTTTTGACACTTTCATGTTCCTCCACTTGAAAGCTTATAGGAGCAGGTCCATCTGACCTTTCAGTTAGCTGGGTCCACTCCTACCTGTTTGAAAGATACTAGTCAGTCCAAGTAGACAATGTCCTCTTACTCCCACTCCCATTTCTCAAAAGAACCCCAAGGCATTATTGTGGGCCCAATCCAATTCACCATCTTCCTTAATGACCTCCCTCACAATAAGTCTCCTTGCACATCCTCATGTATGCAGTCAAAACCACACCTTTTGCTGCCAGAGATTTGTTCCCAGCTTGAACTTGCTCTTCAACGTGATACTGAAATCACTCACACTGGTTCTACTCAAATCAACTTCTGTTTGATACTAAAACAGTAAATATGGCCATTGGCAGCCAATACTGCCTTGCCAGGCTTCACATTACCCCCCATCCCCAGTCTTCAGGACTCTGGATGGCTTCCTGCCCTGAAGAAATTACCCATTTCAAGTATCTTGGATTGTGGCTGGATCAAAGCTTTAGTACAAACTGTAGGCTGTCCAGTCTCCCAGCATCAACTGCATGGTCTGCAGAAGGACAGAAGCCAAATGAAACAGATTGCAACCACAGCAGTTGCATGCTTTACTTGATTTGTTCAGCAGTAACTTCACAACTGGCCACTTCAATCATACTGATGTTTCACCCAAATTAATCACCATTATAGTGTTAAAAAATTACAATTGAAACACACTTTATTCTTAATTCAGTTTTACATGAACATTTTTTAAAAAGAGTGAAGTAGCCTAGTAGCAAAAGCTGAATCATGTGCCCAAACATCGCAGTTCTACTACATCAATCTCACCAGAATTGTAGGAGCTTCCTTCAGCACGCCAACAAAAGCTAATCCGTGTGCTTCTCCATGGTCGCCGCTGATGTAGCTCCAAAAAGCCACATGTATGTGCCTGATCGATGATGAAGTTGTGTAGATGTGATGTCATATGCATTGCAAGCTGAGCTGAAAATGCTCAAAGACAGTGCCTCACAAAGAAGAGGTGGTCTCTGGAATGACTCTAAGGGACTTGTTTTACTGTGTACAGATAGGAAATTCTTTTTTGTATACACTTCTTTGTAAGATCCCTTATGAAATCACATACTTAAAGGAAGGCTGTCATAAACTCTTGTGCCAATCACTAGGGCTGCAGAAACCTCCGATTAGCACAATCTTTGTGTTGTTTTAATTCTGCAGCCAACATATGGTATGCAATTTCAATCTTTACTTGCCTTGATGGAGGTTGCTCGGGCTGTCCTGAGGCGCCATTCTGATGGTGCTACCCTTTTGAAGACGAGCTTGACCTGGATGAGCTTGGTTATCTTCCTGTTGTGTGCAGGCACTGCTTTGTGATGATGCTGCATGTTTTAATGAAGCAAAAGAAATGTTGTGATTGGTGTATGTTTTGAGCTCTACCTTTAGAAACAAACCCGTCGCGAAACAGAGCGTATAACCTATTTAATTCTGTTGCTGAAATTTGCAGCTCTGAGTTGGGGCATGCGCCAGTCAGAGCTAGGTGCTGCAGCGCGTGCCCGAGCTCAGAGCTGCAAATTCAGTAACAGAATTAAATAGGCTATACTGCTCTGTTTTCAGCCGAGGTTTGTTTCTAAAGGTGAAGCTCAAAAAATACTACCAAGCACAACATTTCTTTTGCTTCATTAAAACATGCACTTAATCGTCACCAAAGCAGCGTTCCGGCACACAACAGGAAGATGAGGGATTTAATTTGCATGCAGGTTGACTCTTGCCACTATAAATCGTGACATGGCGCCTCTCACTCCGGGACATGAAAATACAAATTTTAACTGAAAGACATGCCCTACAACAAACACTAAACTCTCTCAATGCAAGTTGGCAGGTGAGTAGTGGCTGGCAGGAAAATAGGGTTTATGACAGCCTTCTTTAAATAAAATGAAGGTTTACAAATGTATTCATACTATTGGAAATTGAAAAGTCATATTGTCCTACTAGGGTTTCCAGAGACCAGGCCCATTAGGACTGAGAATCAGTGCACCACACCAAACTACGTGGTGCAGGATGCTCAAGTCCAGTTAGCATAAAATATACAAAACAATGTCAAGAAAATAATATAAGAAAATAATGCTGGGGGAGAGGGAGTTAATATGGGAAGGAAAGGGGGACCAGGGATAGGTATGGTGGGGAGGAAGGAGAGGAAAAAGTTAAACATAAATATACATAAAAATACAAAATACATAAATTAATCTGTCAGAAAAGGGCAGAGCAGGGCCATACCACCTAAAGAGGAAACTCTGGGGCAAAAAGGGCACACAGAAACCTAGGGGATAGGTGCTCAATCAATGTCGTCATTCATTCCTATATGTGGCAATAATGAACCAAATATATTATTATAATACCCTCCCTTTCTAGGAGGTGTCTCTCCACATTATCACCTCTTTTAGACAATTCAATTTTTTCAAGATCAAAGAATCTTTAAGCTGTCACCTGGCGATTTAAGGCAAAATGCCGTGCCACACTAGATGCTTCATCCTTCCTTCTCACTGCTGACTTACCTACTGCTTTTCCTATGTAAATCATGTCACAAGGAGATTTAAGAATACAAATCACCGAGGTGGAAGTACATGCAATTCTTTGCCCAATTTGAATGCTCTCATTTCTGAATTTATGATCAATGGTTTAGATTCTGTGTGTGTCCACACACTGTGCACAACACTTGCAAGGGTAGCTGCCCACCAGTGCTGCACAAAACTTAACCCCCTGTCTTCTTTCCACAAGGCAGTATAGTCTGACCAGACCAATTTATCTATCAAAGTACTGCTTTGTCTTGCAAACACTAAAGTGGTGAAATAAAACTACAAGCACCCTCATTGGTGAAGTGGAGTACTCTTCAGTATTTATGTATTACATTCTTTACCTTACCAAAGATAGGTGTGAATAGGGAGTGGCCCCCTTATGGAACTATAGCTGCTAGGCACTAGGACCACATGGAAACTTTTGCTAGCAGTTTTCTAGGGCTGCCCATGACAACATCATCGTCGATGTCCTCACCATATAAATGTGGGTGACCCGTGCCCTCCTCAGTTCCTCCGCTGGAGACCATGCACAGAGGATCTCCTCCTGGGGAACCGAGGGAGATCTAGAGGTTCCGCCACTAGGCAAGGTGAAAACAGAAGGTAGATGTCCTGCAGCAAGAGACAGGAACTGAGGAGCCCTGAGGCCAAGGGGACGGAGGGTGGGATGCATGGCCTGATGAAAGAGATTCTCTCGAACAGCTACTGTTATGGTAAGTTCTTATGTAACTGTACTATCTTTGAGGATATCTCTTTCATCAGGTCACACCTTTGGAACGAGTCCAAGCAGTACTGACTCAGACAGTCTGGATGGCTGGAGGCCTGCTCTTCTCCAGAGGCAACATCCAGACTGTAGTGTTTAGTGAAAGTGTGGACAGTGCTCCAAGTGGCAGAAGCACAGATTTCAGCAGCTGACACATTCCTGAAACAGGCAACAGAAGTGGCCATGCCTGTAGTTGAATGGCCATGTACAACCCAAGGAAGTTCCTTACCATACTTCCTATAACAAAAGTAATACAGTTGGCCAACCATTTGGACAGGCACTGTTTAGAAACTGGTACGCCTCTTTCTTAGGGGTGAAGGAAACAAAAAGCTGTGAGGACTTTCTGCAGTCCCTCCTCGATGAACATAATATCTGACTATTCAATGCACATCTAAGGTATGGAGTAATACTTCCCTTGGATTGGCATGCTCCAGAAAATAAACACGTTACCATTTAGAGAACAGGTGTGCTCAATGGATACACGGAACCTGGTGCTCTGCTGGGGTTGCAACCCCGAAACAATCTAAAATGTGAAACCAAGGTCTTCCTCAGGAAGACCTAGTGTCGAAGGGTTGGGGTTTTAGTGTGGTAGTTTTCCACACTAACTGAACTGAACTTTCCTGCAATAAAAGTGGAGAAAGATATACATACATTTAGACTCCATGATATTTTTTATACAATGGGACTGGTGAGTGCTTTACTTGCTTGGTTTCACATTCTGGAAAATAAACAGGCAGGTGGATAGTCTGATTCAGGGTAAACTCAAGACAACACCACCTTCGGCAAGAACTTAGAGGTCGCTACACAAAGACACCATGTCTTTGTGGAAAATACAACAAGGAGACTCACACATTAGAGCCTGAAGCTCGGAAATCCTTTGAGCAGAAGTAATGGCAACTAAAAATAATAAGCTCGTGAACAGAACGATAGCTCACATGTCGGGATGGCTCAAAAGGAGCCAAAGTAAGTTTCTCCAGCACAAAATTTAAGCCCCAAGGCAGGACTGGATTGTGGATGAGAAGCTTCAAATGAAGAATACCTCTCAAGAACGTATGGGACACTTCCAGTTGTGCCACTGTACGGCCATCCTATGGATACTGAAATGGCAGCCAGGTGCACTTTCATAGAAGAGTATTATAGTCCAGTGTCTGAGAGGGAAAGCAAGTACTCCAGAATTTGATTCTCTGCATAAGTGAAAGGATCCAAGTGATGGGAAGCAGCCCACAAAGCAAAGCGCTCCACTTCATAAAAAGTGGCCCTGGTGGAGGGTTTTCCTAGCAACCAACAGAACATAAGCCACCTTCTGGGACACCCCAGATCTAGCCAAGGCTATGTCTTCAGGAGTAAGGCATGGAGGTGGAGTGACTTGAAGTTTGGATGGACCAGGTTGCCCTGCTCCTGTATTAGCAGACCTTTGCAAGGGACAGGAGAAAATACAGTTACTAAGAACTTACCGTAACAGTAGATCTTACGTGAGAGGCTCTTGCAGTAGGTAGTTACATATAGGACTGACGCTGGCAGGCGGCAGGACCCCATGGAACACTTTCTAGCTAGCAGTCCTGGCGAGGGACTGCTCCCATCGCCAGGTGACCGTGTCAGGAGACATCGGTATAAAGGGCGGTCCCGACGCCCACCTTCCAGTTCTTTCCCACCACAGGCTGAAAGAGGCCGGACGAGAGAGGCGGATATTTCCTAAATGGAAAAGGAGCTGAAAAAGCCCAGGGGATGGAGAGCTGGCAGAGATCAGCCAGGAAGAGCCTCTCTCAAGACCCACAGTTACGGTAAGTTCTACGTAATCTGTACTATCTTACTGAGAGGGCTCTGCAGTAGGTACTACATATAGGGCTGAGTCCCAAGCAGTCTGGAACAAAGAAAAGGCACCGAGAGGAGGAAAACTACTCCAAGAAGTAATTCTAGCTGTGAAAGCCCTCAAGATAGGAGGCCTTGCAAAACAGCTAGCCCAAGCCTGCTCTATGGCGAGAGGCAATATCCAAACTGTAGTGTTTTGTAAAGGTATGGACGGAAGTCCAGATGGTGGCAGCGCATATGTTTGCTGCAGACACATTCTTGAAACAAGCCGCGAGGCAGCACTCCTCTTGTGGAGCGGCTCTGACTTGACCCGGGAGGGTCTTGTGGTATTTGTCATAACAGAAATGATGCAATGAGCCAACCACTTAGACAGGCATTGCTTGAAACAGCATTGCCTTCCCTTTGTGAGCAAAAGAGACGAACAACTGATCAGTCTTTCTGAGATCCTTCGTCCTGTTGGTGTAGTATCTCAGAATCCGTGAACATCCATAGTATGGAGTAAATATTCCCTAGATTAGAGTACTGCATAAAAGGCAGATAGCTCTATGGACTGATTTAAGGTAGCCTCTGCTACTACTTTAGGCAGAAACTTGGGATTCGTGCGAAGAGCAACTTCTCCTTGTGAAAAATCAAGTAGGGGATTTTACACATCAGGATCTGGAGCTCGAGATTCTTCGAGCCAAAGTAATGGCCACCAAGAAGAGCGCCTTCCACGAAAGAAATTTCAAATCTGCAGAAGCTGCACGCTCAAGGGAGGAAGGGTAAGTTTCTCAAGAACAAAATTCAAGTCCCAAGGGGGGGAGGAGTACAGATGGGGGCCTCAGATGGAGAACCCTCTGAGAAAGGTCTTGAGACCTCCAGTTGAGCAAAAGCCTTGTTTGTGAAGGAACATGATAGGTCGAAATAGCTGCCATGTGAACCTTCAAAGAGGAATGGCTGAGACCCAGGTTGAACAGATGATGTAGATACTCCAGCAGAAGCCCCGCTGAACAGGAGAAAGGTTCCACGCTCTTGGAAGCAGCCCAAATAGTGAATCTTTTCCATTTCATGGCATAAGTGGATCTGGTGGAGGGTTTTCTGGCCTCCACTAAAATCTCTGCCACTTTGGGAGACACTCCAAAATGGGATTGGGCTAGGTCTGCAGGAGCCATGCATGCAGTTGAAGGGATTTGAGGCCTGGATGGGCCAGGGTCCCCTGATCCTGGGCTCAACAAACCTCGCTGGTCCAGTTCCCACTGTGAGTCAGAGCAGAAGAGCGACTTAGCTCGCTCTGCAGGGTGTTGTCGACTCCAGAACGTGAATCCTGTGAGGTGAAGGTCGGTTGTGTTGCCCAATCCCAAACCCTCATTGCCCCCTGCATAGAGGGTAGGACTGAGTCCCTCCCTGCTTGTTGATGTACCACACCATGCACATGTTGTTCATCTGGACGGCAAGGTGGCTGGGAAGGATGTACTGGTGAAGGGCTTGGAGAGCATGACACTGCCTGAAGCTCGAGCACATTGATGTGGAGAGCTTGTTCTAGCCTGGAGCAGGAGCCCTGGGTCCCATGAGGGCCTAGATGGGCTCCCCAACCTTGCCTGAGGCGTCTGTGGTTAGAGTCTGGCTGGGGAGGATGAAAGAAAGGAACCCCCCAAACAGGCTCTCTCGAACCATCCACCATTGTAAGTCTCGTGATCATCGGGCGGAGATCAGAACTGAGTGATCTAGGTCATCCACTAGCTGATCCCACTGAGAGCGAGAGTCGAGCTCAAGGGACCATCGGGATAGCAGCTGCCATGAGCCAGAGAAGGCAGGATCGACTGGCCAGACCATCCTGCGGGTCGGACAACAGACTATCTGGGTCTGAAGGAGGCCGCCCTGTCCAGAGGCAGGAAGGCCTTGCCCATGGTCGTACGAGGATTGCCCAATAAACTGTAGCCTCTGGGATGGGTCCCGATGAGAATTGTGAATGGTTGATGGTATACCCAGGCAGGCAAAACCTGCTGGGTAAGGGAGAGGAATTGCAGGAGTTCCCTCCCGGACGAGGTCGCAGGAGCCAGTCGTCCAGGTAAGGGAAACCTGTACTCCCTTGGTACGCAGATGGGCCGCCACCACTGCCAGGCATTTGTAAATACTGGGGCCGAGGATAGACCAAACGGAGCGCCTTTGAACTGCTAGTGGTCCTCCTGGAACGCAAAACGAAGGTATTTATGGTGAGATGGGTGAATGGAATGTGCAGATAAGCATCCTGCATATCCAGAGCACAAAGCCATTGATCCGGCCGGAGGAGGGGCAGAAGGCTCTGCAAAGAGAGTATCCTGAACCTTTTGTACTCTACATAAAGATTCAGGGAACTGAAATCTAAAATCGGTCTGAGATCTCCAGTCTTCTTTGGGACCAGGAAGAAATGGGAATAGTAACCCGCCTCCTGAAGATGAAGGGGACGGCTCTATCACTTGCTTCAGCAGAAGAGACAGATTTCCTCCTGGACCAAAGGAAGATGTTCCCGTGAATATGACGACTTCAGAGGGGTGGGGGTGGTTTCTGAAGAAACTCTATGGAGTGTCCTTCTGCTATGAGCTGGAGCACCCAAGAATCCGGGTTATCCTCTCCCATCCCGGAAGGTAGAGGGAAAACCTCCCCTCACCGGTCCTCCGGGAGTCCGAGGCAGGTGGGAGAGGAAAGGAGTCAGGTGGCGTGGGCTGCACCGCAGCTGAAGCACCCGCTGCTTTTTGGGCGGAGGGGGCTTAGCAGTCGCGGGGCCCGACGCTTTGTGGCCCGCCTTCCTGGGGTTTCGCTTTGGCGATTCCGCCTCAAGAAAGGACGCGCTGCTGCTGATGGGGACGGTACATAGAATCAACTGACTTCAGAGCCGCCCCTTCTTCTTGCAAATCGGGTAATGATGTCCTTGACATCACCCCAGCACCACCCCGGAAAGGTGCTTCCTGGATAGCAGATTGCACCTCCGGAGCAGACCTGACACGCAGAGCCAAGCATGATGTCAGAGGCTCACGGGCGAAAGCTGAGCTCGCCCAACAGTGTCCACTGTGTCGTATCGCACGAGCATGTGTCAACTGGCCGAACGAGCAGAGCGGACGAGATCAGCCCACTCCTGTTTGACTCGGAGTCAGGCAAGGAGTCCAGCTTGGCTTCCGCCTGAGTAAGGATGGCCTTCTGGTAGTCCCCATGTGGCCGACATAGTTCAGGGCCCTAATCCCCAGTGTAGAGGAAGCATAAATCTTTCTCCCATACTGGTCCAGAAGGCGTGATTCTTATCAGGAGGTGACGGAGCTAAGATGTCTAGGGTTCGCGATCGTCAGAGTGGCGCTAATCACGACCGAAGTCGGCACGAGGGTGAGAATCCAGGAAATCAACACCCACTGGAGCCTGATATAGCCTTCCTAGGAAGTGAGCTAAGGCCGACGGTTGTTTCCATATCGCGGTAACAAGGTCGGCATGAGGCCTCATCCAGGGTGGCACTAATGTAGGAGCTGTCACGGCAGATCCAGATGTTCAGCGAGCTTCAGATGCTGAGGATCTGGTCCCAAGGAGCGCCACTGATGAACCTCCTGGATTTTTCTAAGCAACTCCAGAAAGAAGGATCTCCGGAGGAGACTTCGAGGAGTCCTGGCCGGGCTCGACGGAGAGTGAGGCTTTGCTTGTCTCTCGCAGCAGCCATCGGAAGAGTCCGAGAGTCCCAGAGGGAAAAGGAGGAAGAAGAAGAGTAAGACTCCTTTCCCGACCTGGGAGGAAAGGGCCCCTGGGGAGTCCCCTGGGACGCATGTCCTGCCCCTTTCTGGATCCAGACGGAAGAACCCTGGAGTCCGAGGTGGCGAGGGAGTGTGCCACCTGGGGCGACGAACCTGGAACGGCACCATCGCCGGAAGGTGGTTTCACCGACTTTGGTGAGCTGAGCCTTGGCCACAGCCCACCAGGAGGCCAGAGTCTCCTGCAGGTGGGGGATAAGAATACGGGTTATACCCATATGGAGTGTATCCAAACCCGGATGCGGGTAACCCGCGCCGGGTACTGAGGAGTCGAGTACTGCGCGCTGAAGCCCGCGTTAGGGTACTGTGGCACCGGATACCGCATTCCCGGGTACACCGCGCCGAATAAGACGGAGGGTACCCGAAGCCGGAGGGGCTGCCTGAGCAGACGGCCCGCTGGGAACCTCATGGGCGGGTCCGTAGGGAGAGCCGGAGGGCCCGATGGGAGCAGAAGATCTCCCTGAGTCGGCACGACCAAGTCATGGGGCCGACGATGGAGGCCCTGACGCCAGTGGTACCGACGCCGGAGGGGCCGGAGGCCCAGGAGCCGACGCCAGATGCGGTGCTCCAGATGGAGGAAGGACTGACAGAGGGTAAAGATCCCCAGCTTCGCCAGGGACGGAGGGAAAAGTCCACGGGTTCAGGTTGGTGGACTCTGGTTCCCCAGACGCAGCGAAGGCTGCGGTGAACCGGGGAACGATGGACGCTGCGGGTCTGTCGTCGGTTCCTTCGCTGCTCCGGACGCCGGACAGGCCGACGTGAGCGAGAGGCGAGCTCGGCGGGCGCCGGAGGAGCCGACGCCTGACTTACGTGTGAGCCATCACCGAGACAGGTCGAGAGGAGGGGTCGGCCTGGTCCGTGGGGAAGAAGCCGCCGCTGTCTCGGAGGGTCGGACGCCTTACCAGCCCTCTCCGGCGGACGCCAGAGGAGCTGACGCCTGCTTACCGGAGTCGCTTACAATGGTAGGCCGCAAGCCTGCGGCCGAATCCAGGCGGAGGCTCCAACTGCCTCGGAGGTGCCCGCAAGGCCTGAGCGCGAGCCAGACGGGTGGGCCAATGCCGCCTCAGAAACCTCTGAGGCGGCCGCCGAGGAGTGATCCCAAGAGGGATGTTACCTGCATCCCAGCGACTCCCGAGGGGACGTGGTGGAGGAGCCCTTGTCCCGAGCCTCCTCTTTCTTCTTCTTCTGATGGCCTCGGGAAGTGGACGCCTGCCTCAGTTTTAAGCTCCTTCTCCATAGAACTCATTTTCTTATTTAGAATATGGGCTTCCAGGGATTGCTGCCGCCTTTTTGGTGGCAGCATTAAAGCTGAGGCAATGCTGGCACTTTCGACCGGATGATCGGGCCTAGGCAGAACAGGCACAGGGAGTGGCCGCCCTTAGCAGGTAGTTGGCACCACACGAATTGCACTTTATTCTTGTGCTCGGTGGGTGTAGGGACGACATACAATCGGCTGTTAGTCGAAAATAAAGTTTTTTCGGCAAAAACGACGAAGGAAGGGCTGACGTAAGCACAAACTTTTCCGCGAGGTGCCGTACGTGCATAACGGTGGGAAAGAACTGAAGGTGGGCGTCCGGACCGCCTTTATACTGACGCCTCCTGACGCCGGTCACCTGACGTGGGGCGGTCCTCGCCAGGGACTGCTAGCTAGAAATTTTTCCAGGTCCTGTTACCGTCGCGCCAGTCCTATATGTAATTACCTACTGCAAGAGCCCGCCAAGTAAGATCTGGAAGTTCCACATCTAACTGCTGCAGTAAGGGGAACCAGTTCTGATGAGGCCAGAAGGAGCAATGAGCGGGTGGAAACTGCACTGCCCAACATCTGAGGCTGATATAATATCACTGTTGGGCAGATCCTTTGATGTGCTGACTACAGCCCGAGGACAAGTGCTTTTGTGTGTTTTTTTTTTTTCTGAGCTGCATTTACTAGTCAACTGCCCATGTTTTCTTCTTCTTATTGGACTCATCCTCCCCTGCATTTGAGCTGTTCAACTCGGTCCACTGATTGCTAGTCCATGCACTTCTACTCCGCTCTGCCCTCTGATTTTTGTCTGCAGTCTAGCAACACTGGTGGCATGTGTTTATTGGCCACAACCAGTTTGGAGGAGGAGAACCTTGTCACCATGCGGAAAGGACTAGCCAGTGGTGCACGCCTATAGGAGGATGGTCACGGAGATAGTAACCAGCTCTATGTGACGTACCGCTGTGGACTATGATCAAGTCCCAACTCCGAAAAAGCTTACATTGTGTTTCTATAATCAATTTTTTTATATTGCTAAAGCTTCAGGAGAATGCTTAAAAAAGCAAGGCTGCATTGCTACAGTAGCAAAGTGCATATCCCGTGGCTCACTGGTGGCAGGCTTGAAGGATGTTCAGAACTTGTAGAGGACAGGATAAAGGTGGGTAAAAACTGTTAGGGCACCCACTCATAGTACACAACACACTGCTGCTTGCTGTTAAAAGTAAATTTTGGAGTGTGGATCGGACTGTGCAGTTTAAGTAAATGTGTTATGCTTGTTCATTTTGTAATGTCTCCTGCTCGACTCCCTGCTCTGTTTTCTCACCCAGCCTTGCCCATTACATTGCTGATATTAGAGGGTTGCAACTATTTTTTGTGGCACTGGTTTGACTGGGGGACAACTTTGTCTGATATTCAGTCTTCAGTAAATACTAGTAAGTAATGTTTTAACTGTTGGTTTTGCAGCTAAGCTTCCGGCCGGTTTCCTCAATATTTATCTGGCTACAGTTGTTTAGACTAAGTTGACCTTGCTGGGCCTGCGGGCATGGCTCTTTAGGCTGTAGAAAATGGCGCAACATGGGGTTTGACTGTGTCATCCTCTGGGCATGTATGATCCCGTCCGATGAACGCACTAATTAGATGACAGCCACCGCCAGCCACTCACTGTTCCTGGTGCCATAGTGTACGAGGAGGCCGAGGCCATGATGTCCATTTCTGTTCGGACTTCCGACCGTGAATATGTGTGTGAGACTACTACTGGCCACCATGAGTGAGAGGTGGTAAGCAAGAGGCTGAGAGAGAAGCTGTGGTACTGGAGGGGCCAGGTGTCATGGACTAATCGACAGGGGTGAAGTGTGGAGGTGCTGGGCCCTGGGGTGGGGTGACGGTGACTTTTGGTGGGGCAGACATAGTCTTGCCCAAGCAGCTGTCGAACATTATTTAAAGATGTGATGCTGTTGTGGCATTAAGGTTAAAAAGAAGCTCAGATCTGAGGGCCTAATTGTTTGGGGACTAATCTGTCACTTGACCGGGGCATCCTGATTGATGTTGCTGTTGCTGTGGTCTGGGAGTCAAGAGTGGTGGAAGTTTAATTGCCATTCGTGAGTCAGTCAGTCAAGAAGAAAAAAATTACTCACCTTACTAATGTTGTTTCTTCTAATGGAGTCTTGCTGTATTCTGACTATTGCAGTTAGGTCCTGCCTTTCAACTGCCCCGAGAACAAAGAGAGAAACTTTCCATGGCCAGCATGGAATGTTCTCCTGAGCTCGGGTTGAAGCCCCTGTCTGCTGCTTTAAACTCCAACCATCAGATCTTCTACGGCAATACTCACTAGAAGTTCTGTGTGGAAACTGTAAAACTCACACTAGCCAACTGGCAACTAAATTTATATAAAAGTGTTTTTGGTTTCAAAGCAAAGACTCAAGTCAGGAAACCAAAAACAAAACACATCCCAAAACACAACACTCACCCAAAATAAAGGGGTGAAAAGGGACACCCTAGGGTGCCAACAGTGCTCCTGCCCACCTACATCCCAAAACCAGGTTCTGAGAGGGAGGCGGGAGGAGGTCAGAATACAGCAAGACTCCATTAGAAGAAACAACATTACTAAGGTGAGTAATTTTTTCTTTAAACAACATGAAGTCTTGCTGTATTCTGACTATTGCAGACTACTAAGCAGTACCTCCATGGAGGAGGGACAGAACCTACTTTAGAAACAGGCTCTAAAGTACTGTTGTGTTAAACCGAGCATCACTCTTAGCCTGGATATCCAGAGAGTAATGCTTGGTGAATGTATGGACTGTTTTCCAGGTGGCTGCTTGACAAATTTCTAAGATAGGAATATCCCTGGCAGTAGCCAGGAAGCAGCTGTACCTCTAGTAGAGTGAGCCCTCAGGCCTGAGGGTGGAGTTCTACCCAGTTTTTCATAGCAGAATTGTATACAAGAAACAATCCACCTGGCAATTGATCTCCTAGTGGCAGGTTTGCCCTTACAAACCTCTCCATATGTGAGGAACAATTGAGGGACTCAAACCCGTGACTCTTGGTGCGCTCTATGTAGTAGCTGAGGGCCCCTTTAACGTCCAAGTTGTGCAGCCTCTCTCTCCAGAGGACGTAATGGTCAGTGAAGAAAACAGGAGAGAGACAGACTGGTTAAGGTGAAAATCTGAAACCACCTTAGGTAAAAACTTCCTGTTAGTTCTTAGGACCACTTTAACTCTATGGAAAGAGATGAAATCAGGCTCTACTGACAGGGCTTGCAATTCACTGATACGCCTGGCAGAGGTAATGGCTACCAAAAACACAGTTTTCCAAGTCAAGTACTTAAGCTCTGCAGAGGACAAAGGCTCAAAGGGTGGTTGCATAAGCTGAGCAATGCAAACATTAAGGTCCCAAGCAGGAGCAGGGTCTCTAAAGGGGGATTGGTGCAGCAACCCTTGAAGAACTTACAAAACACAGGATGGGCTGACAGAGGAGAGGGCTTGGTTTACTGACAGGAAGGCAGAAACAGCTGCCAAATGCACTTTAAGTGTAGCTGGCCTAAGGCCCAGGCCATTGAGATGGACCATATAGTCCAGAACCGTAGGGCAAACCAGCAGATTCTGGAGAAATATTCTTATTAGAACACCAAATAGTGAACCTTTTCCATTTGAATTGTAAATCTTTCTAGTGGAAGGCTTTTAGAAGCCTTAAGGATATCCAGAACCCCTTGGGAAAGGTGCAGATCAGCAACTCTAACTCTTCAAGAGCCATGCCTTGAGATTGAGAGACCTGAGGTCTGGTACCAAATCCTCCCGAGAGGATATCAATAGGCTGTAATTCCTGGGAAGAGACAGGGAAGGTGGACTGCTAAGGACAGCAACAGGGGGTACCAGGGCTGTCTGGCCCAGTCTGGAGCAATCAGGATTACTTTGCATGGTTGTGACCTTATCTTGACTAACACCTTGAACAGGAGAGGGAAGGGGGGAAAGATACAGAAATTTCCTTCCCAATTCAGGATCAGGGCATCCACGGGACTGAGCCCAAGACTGGGGGTCTGCAACAAAAGACAGGAAGTTGGTGATTGTCTGGGGCTGCAAAAGATCTATCTGTGGAGTGCACCATCTCGAGAAAATCACTTTCAAAACTAGGGATCTGGGGTCCATTCATGATGGCCCTGGGATATCCTGCTGAGAGCATCTGCTAGGACATTGTCCTTCCCTGGGAGGTGAACTGCTATCAGAGAGGTTTGCAGGAATAGGCCAGGGACCACAACTTCATTGCTTCTGTGCACAAGGCCGCAGACCAAGTGCCTCCTTGCTTGTTGATGTACCACATGGTGGTGGTGTTGTCTGTTCTGATCTGGACCACCTTGTTCTGTACAGATTTGGAAAAGGCTTGCAGTGCTAGAAACACTGCTCTGAGTTCCAACAGATTGATGTGAAGCAGAGATTCTTGGTGACCACAGCCCTTGGGTGGTAAGACCCCAGGTGGGCTCCCAGCCCAGCAGGGAGGCATCTGTGGTGAGTATCACTGAATGAGACTGAGTGACAAAAGGAACCCTTGTCTCAAATTGTCCTGATCCTGCCACCACTGCAAAGCCTGGATCAGGTTCGAGTCACTGGGATTAGTTTGGTAAGGGAATCTTTCTTTGGGACCAGGAGGCTCTAAGTGGGAGCTGAATGTCCCTCATCTGGAATCTTGCTCCCTGGACCATTGCTGTGGAGGCTGCCATGTGGCCCAGAAGCTGAAGGAAATGCCTTGCTGGTCGAGACACCTGTAGAGGTGAATGAAGAGGCCAGTTCCATGAGGGTCCTTGCCCTGTCCAGGGAAGGAAGGCTCTTGCTCCTTACTTATATCCAGCTCCGCCCCTATGAAGGTGAGGAGCTGTACTGGCTCCAGAACTGACTTGGAAAGATTAAGGAGGAATCCTAAGGAAGTGAGCACTTGCTGAGTTATTTGCAAATGTGACTTGACTTGGTCTGGAGATTGACCACTATGAGCCAGTCGTCCAAGTATGGAAAGATGGAGATCTTTTTCTCCTTAGAAAGCAACCACTACTGCCAGGCACTTTGTGAAAACCCTTGGGGCTGATGTTAGGCCAAAGGGCATTGCTCTAAATTGATAGTGGCCTGAGGGCAACTCGAACCTGAGGTACTTCCGGGAGCACCTGATGGGAATGTGAAATAGGCATCTTTGAGGTCCAGGGAGGCTAGCCAGTCCCCTGGCCTTAGAGAGGGAAGGATTATTCCCAGAGTCACCATTTTGAACTTTGGTTTTAAAAGGTGTTTGTTCAGATATCTTAGGTCCAGAATGGGCCGCCATTCTCCTGTCTTTTGGGGGTTAGGAAGTACCTGAGTACAACCTTTGCCCATGTGTAGGGTGGGAACCTCTCTATGGCTCTGAGAGCCAGGAGGAAAGAAACCTCTGCCTCTAAGGCAAGGGTCACTGATGGATTTGCAGGTGGAAAGGATCTGGTTCTCATCTTGGGAAATTTTTTGAAGCTGAGAACCAGTCCCTGGCTTACTACTTCCAGGACCCATTTGTCTGATGTCAGAGACTTCCAGTCCTGGACAAAGTAAGCCAGCCTGCCCCTACAGGTATTGGAGAATCGGCCCGAGCAGACCCATCAGGGTGTCTGTTTGGCAGGGGCTTTAGGCTGAGGGGTAGATGCAGGCCTGCTCATTCCCCATCTGCCACTCCCTCTGAAGAACCCCTCTGAGCATAAGAAGAGGAGGCCTGGGCCTGGTAAAAGGCCTCTGGAAAGGCCTGCCCCTGCCCCTGGACTGCTGCCTTTGAGGAGTGACTTGCCTTTCTTTGGCCTGAGCACTCCTGTAGGTGGTCCTGTACTGTCCATCTTTTTCATGTAGTTCTCTGTCTGCTCCCAAACAGAGAATTACCAATAACAGGGAAACCATGGCCTTAGCCTGGGTATCCTGTGATAGGCTAGTACATCTGAGCCAAGCCATCCTCCGAAGAGCCACACATGTAGCCATGACTCTAGATGAAACATCACTGGAGTCCACAGCAGCATGAAATTGCACCCTGGATGCCTCAGTCCCATCTGCAGCCACCTGCTCCAGCTCCTTGGCAAGCTGGTCAGGGGCCTGTTTAGCCAGAGCCAGCACAGTGTCCCATCTGGACTTCTGGAATCTAGCTGTGTAGGCCATATAGTTAGCCTGCCTGAGTCCCAAAGATGCTGCCTTGTACTGTTTCTTTGCCATGGCATCAATCCTCCTGGAATCCTTATCTGGGGTGTGATGCCAAGGATATTTGCTTATCACAGGCAGCAGCCTGCACTACCCAACATGGCTGCATTGTTGAGAAAGGAACTCTGTGTCTAAGCCTGAAAGAGTGTACTTCTTTTCCATTCATCTGTCCACAGGAGGTATGGAGTTAGGAGTCTTAAGAATTTTATTTGTCTGTTTCCAAAAGATTTATGGAGGGAATAGACAGTTTCCTGGACTCTGGGATGAAGAAGAAGAATAAGAATCAGCATTTATATAGCACTTTTCATACATCCAAAGCGCTTTACAAGCAATGCTAGACTGGTAGTGAAGTGACTGAATGTGCGGTGGTGGCCATATCGCACATCATCACCCACACACAGCCTGGATAATTGCATGAACCGTTTATGGAAGGGAATGTTGGCCAGGACACCGGAATGTTCCCTACTTTTGCGAAGAGTGCCCTGGGTTCTTTACTTCCACCTGGACACCCACCAGGACAACACCAGGATGGGCAGAAGGGACCTTGGTTTAATGTCTCATCCGAAGGATGGCACACCCCAGCAGTACAGCACCCCCAATACTGCACTCGGATGCCAGCGATTTTAGGTGCAAGTCCAATGATGTCCATCATTTCAACAAAATCAGGCTCCTCCTGATCCTCTACTGCTTCTTCCATAGGAAGCTGGAGGGTTTCAGCCACTTTTGTAAAACATAAAGTGGAAGGGGACTCAAAAAGCCTAGGAGGAGAAACACCTGAAGGTCTGTCTGGGGAGATGTCCAGGTCAATAGGCACATCCAGACTTTCATAATCACCATCATTATCCTCATACTCTCCTCCTCCTCATCCGTTCATAAAATTCTTCTAAAGTGTAATCCAGAACCAGGAACCGACCGAACCGAACCCCTGCCAGATGGTGCCGGTTTAGCTGGAACTGAAGTAAGCGACTGCACTGTTCTTACTCGCCTTGGCTATCTCATCAGCGGTTGGAGTATGAATTTCTGGATCCGAACCAGGCGATTTTTCTTTTCTTTGAACGAACCCGACTCCTCAGAATCGGCTCCCTTTGCCCGAAGAAGTATCGCCTAGTCAGGGGCACTCCCTTCTGGTCGGTCGAACCGAACTGGGCTGGCCATCCGGTCAGCGACTTCGCCTCCTTTCCCTCGCCAGTCTACCTACTCTCTTATCCAGGGTAGCTTGGGAAAATTCACAAATTTGGCAGTCTGAATCGAGGTGGTCAAACCCCAGACAATAAACACAGGTGGTGTGGGATCAGCCTAGCAAAGGCTTCCCACACACATTGCAGTGTTGAAACCCAGTGGGCCGGTTTTTTCTTGGGTTTCTCAGACATGGCCAATCCTATCCAAAACTTACCCTTTTTCAGCAATCCACCAGGCAAGACTCCCTATGGGTCCTGACCGTATTACGGGTCTTGGAAAAAACGTAATAAAATCCGTTTTTAGAACCGATACGGACCGGTTACCACACTCTAAGTAATTCACAAACTTTTACCTGAACTGATCGGTTCAGCCGAACCGATCCACCATTTATAAGTTCCACACAGAAACTAAATGCAAAACCCATCTAGTACTCACGGTACCACAGAGACTTAAACTGACAGATTCGGTAGCAGCACTTTAGAAACCGAGCTAAAAACAACACTTAAATGACTTTTGAACGCGAAAAGAAGAAATCTCCGGAGCGACTGTTCAGTGAGGCGGAGTAAAGAATCTGACGGTTGAGTTTAAACAGCAGCAGACAGGGTCTTCAACCGAGCTTATGTGAACATTTCATGCTGGCCATGGAAAGTTTAACTCTTTGTTCTCCGGGCAGTTGAAAGGCAGGACCTAACTGCAACAGTCAGAATACAGCAAGAATTCATCTTGTTTGAATGCGACTTTCTCTGGCCAGTTTTGGTTTGGTGATGCAGCATGCTCTGAGCTGTAGGTTGAAGACAATTCTGGACTCTTCCCTTCCCACCCTCCTTGCCACAAGACAAACCCCTGCTTGGTGCGGGCTGGGTGCCATTTGTTTATTGCTGCTGCCTGCAGTTACATGAGTCAAGTATTGCTGTGGGCGATAGGGCTTACAATTCAAGAAGTTGAGCAGGGTCCAGCTGGGACTGGGCTGGCTGCATTTTGCTTAAGAAGTCAAGTCAAGACTGAGCATTGCATGCACTTTTAGATTACAGTGATACTAGATGTTGTTTTAAGCAGTACTATACTTGAGCAGGGCAAGTACAACATTCCGTGGGCATGTAATTTTGTGACCACCACTTACTCTTGGGTAAGTATTAAAAATATTGATTTGCACACCCCTGGCAATGAGTATCAGAGTTGCTCCTTCCAACTGAAGCTTGATCAGCAATTCTGAATTAGAGGGAAGGAGGACAGACGAGGAACCTCCTTTTCTAAGAGAAGGACAACGGGTCTGGCCAGAAAACTCCAGGCCCTGAACGAGTGAGCAGAAACACGGCAGTTATGTGTTGAGTGGGGGCACAGAAAGGTCCAACTCTGGATGACCCCACCTGTCAAAACACATCTTCCACTACCGACGCCAGCAGCTCCCACTAGTGCATTTTAGACTGCAACCTGCTTAGTCTGTTTGCTGAGAAGTTTTGGGCACCTGAAACATGGGACTGCCGACAGTTCTAGACTGTGTTCCTCCAGTGCTAGGAGAATGCCTCAGCAATAAAGGGAGCAGGACTCAGGAACAGTTGGTGACCACACCAACACGAGAAGAAGCCATCCTGAACCTCATGCTCTCAAATAGCGACAGGATCTCTGACAACTGTGGGCAGCAATCTGGGTACCAGTGACCATAGAACCATCTGGATCATCATCACCAGTAAAGAGGAAGTCAGCCACAGCAAAGTCAGAGTCCTGGATTTCAAGAAAGCTGACTTTACGTAAATGAGGGCTTCCATAAAACAAATACTTAGCAAGAAAACAGGGAGCACAGTGGAACAGAGGTGGAAAGCCCTGAAGGAAGCTTTACTCACAGTAACTTCTCAGCACATGAAGCAGATCTCAAGTCAAGAAAAGGAGGAAACCACTATGGTATACCAAGGATGCAGCAAGAAAAATAAAGGATAAAAAGAAAGCGGCTCAGGAGATTCAAGGATACTAGCAATGAGGCAGATATGGAAGTCTACAAAACGAAGCTAAAAGAAGCAGAGAAGGCAGTAAGGGCAGCCAAAGCCCAGACAGAAGAGAGAATTGTAGGAGGAGGGAAGAAGGGTGAAAATTTTTATAGATACATCAGAGAAAAAAAGGAAAACAAATGGAGGCTTTATAAGAATAGCAACCAAGGACGGTCACACAGGCAGAAAATGATAACGAAAAGTGGAGATTCTAAACAGTTTCTTCTGCTCAGTCTTCACAAAAGAAGACGGCGAGCAATGGACCCAAATGCAGAACACAGGTGTCTCACCGAGAAGCAGAAGCGGACCATTTACAAGAGACAGTGTCCTAAAACAGCACCTCAGATTAAAAGCAAATGAAGCAATAGGCCCAGATGAAATCCACTCTAGAATTCTGAAGGAGCTGGCACAAGAAATTGCAGGCCCACTGGCAGAATTATTCACACAGTCTCTACAGAGTGAGGAAAATACCTCAGGACTGGAGAAGGGTCACAGTGGTACCACTGCACAAAAGTGGAAGCAGGAGGAGGCTGGAAACTACTGGCCAGTGAGCTTGACCTCGGTATTGGGGAAGCTTATGGAGTCTCTACTTAAGGAAAGAATAATCAAGTTCCTTGTGGAAACAGGGCAGCTAGAAACTAAACAGCATGGATTTACAGCAGAACGGTCACGCCAAACGAATATGACTGAATTTTTTGACTGGGTCTCCAAAACAGTGGACCAGGGATGCCCGGCAGACAGTCTATCTAGATTTTGGCAAGGCTTTGACTCTGCCCCCATAGAAGATTGGTCAAAAAGCTATAGCACTCTGGGTTAGGGGCACAAAATAGTCAAGTGGGTTCAAAACTGGCTCCACAATAGAATGCAGAGGGTCATAGTCAATGGAACACTGTCTAGCGAGGAAGGGGTGATCAGTGGTGTGCCTCAGGTTCTGTCCTTGGCCCAGTCCTCTTCTAATATATTCATCAGCTTACATTGGCGGATGGCCTGCAAGGTAAGGTACGCCTGTTCACAGGTGACACAAAGCTCTGCAACAGGGTAGATAAAACTGAAGGAATGGCAGCAACAGAAGCAGATCTAAAGAGCCTAGAAGCATGGTCTAGGACTGGCAGTTGAAATTAATGCCAAATGTGCAAGGTCATGCACCTAGGTAAAGGAAACCCAAGGAAAACATACACACTCAATGGTGAACATTTAATAGAAACAAAACTCGAACAGGACCTCAAGAGTGCTTATTTCGATGATTTAGAGGTGGGTAGACAATGTGAAAAGATGGAGCAGAAAGCTAGTAGCATCCTTGGATGTATTGGCAGGGGCATTACAAGTAGGAAGCGAGAGGTCATACTCCCTCTGTACAGGTCCTTGGTGAGGCCACATATTGAGTACTGTGTACAGTTCTGGAGGCCAAACCCAAAAAAGGATACAGACTGTTTGGAGGCTGTACAGAGGAGAGCTACTAAAATGGTACAGGATATGCACCACGAGCAATATGAATCTAGACTACAGCAACTGTAAATGTACTCCTTGAGCAAAGGAGAAAGGGAGGATATGACAGAAAGCGCCAAATACATAAAGGCATAAACAAGGTATAAGCAGAAAACCTCTTCACAGAAACAAGACCATGCGAACGAGGGGGCACAGTTTGAGACTAACGGGTAATTTTAAAACCAACATTCATAAGTTCTACTTCACAGAGAGGGTGGTGGTCCCTTGGAATAGCTTACCACCAGAGGTTGTGGAGGCCAAAACAGTCACTGCTTTTAAGCTAGCGTGGGACAAGTACGGCAGTAATCTTGGAAGAACAGAATAGGGAGTAGGCAATCTGGGCAGACTAGATGGATCATACGGTTCCCTTCTGCTGACACGCTTTTATGTTCTACAGCCTAGTACCAAACCCTTATTACTTCCCTGCATAGGGGTATAAATGAGTCCCCCCTTGCTTATTTATATAATGCACTACACTGATGTTGCCCATCTGCACCAGCAGAGGCTCTGGGGACAGGTAATTCTGGAAGACCTGAAGACCATACAGAATGGCCCTCATCTCCAGGACACTTATGTGAAGGAACTCTCCACTGCAGTCCAAGTACCTTGGATCTGGTGAGGCTCCAGATGCACCCCCAAGCCCATCCCCAAAATGTCCATGGTGAGGATCTGATGAAGAGAAGGGATTAGGAAGAGAACACCTTTGAGCAAATTCCTGGGTTCCATCCACCAGTGAAGCACCTTCTTTACTGGTGAAGTTACTAGAACCCTCTGTTCTAGGTCATTTGTGTGCTGATCCCACTGGACTCAATGTCCACTGGGGGATCTGCATGTGCAGCCTGCCAGGGAACTACGACAATGGCTGCTGCCATCAGGCCCAGTAGCCACAGACATGTTCTGGGTGTGACATACCATTTGCTGTAAAGGAGCTGGAGTCCTGAGCAATTGGCATTCTGCCCTGCCCTGGGGCAGAAAGGCTCTCAGCAGTGTCCAGTACAGCTCTGATATACTGGAGGTGCTGGCAAGGAGTCAAGACTGACTTGGGCAGAATTAACCATGATCCTTAGAGCACTGAACAGCTGTCTGGTACATGCAAGGTGTGAGACAGTTGCTCTGGGACTGAGCTTTGAGCAACCAGTCATCCGGATGAGGGAAGATGTACAGTCCCTCCTCCTCAGGGCTGCTGCCACCACCACTAAGCATTTGGTAAATACCTGTAGCGAGATGACAAACCAAAGAGCAATACCCTGAACTGGTAGTGGTTCCCTGAAGCAGGAACCTGAGGTACTTCCTGTGGGAGTGCAAACCCTGATGTGCAGGTATGAGTCCTGCATGTCTAGGGAGCATATCCAGTCTTCCTTTTCAGTAAGGGCAGCAGGCCTTGCAGAGTGACCATCCTGAACTTCTTGTACTGAATACAGAAGTTCAGACTTCTCAGGTCCAGGATGGGCCTCAAATCCTGTGGATCTGGGTACTAAAAGTGGGAATAGAAACTTCTGTTCCTCTGATCCCCAGGAACTGGCTCTACAGCCCTCTTCTGCAATTGTGCAAACTTCCTCAGTAGCACTGGTGTGTGGTTTGGAGATTAGCTTGAATGAACTGGAGGGAGGTCTGAGAGGCAACTCTGGAATTTCTAGAGTATGGCCTTGCTCTAAGAGCTGCAGGACCCAAGAATCTGTTGTGATCTCCCCCCACCTGTCCAGATGGAGGAGAAGGACCCTCACCACCACCTCCTGAAGTACTGAAGGGTGGGGGTCTAGTAAGGAGTCATGCTGAAGCAGAACCAGCAGCCAGGCCTACATCTGCACCTCTAGGGGCTTTTCCTGTGGTGGAAGTAGGCAAGGCTGCACCTGTTCTGCGCTATCCTGCTGTCGGGCTCCCGACTTGGGTCTGTGGGTGGCACAACAAAAGGGTACCTCTGCTCACTTTTTGGCTGTATGTGGAAAGTGACTGGACTGACTGCAGAGGCCTTCCTGAAGCCTGTAGGTCAGAAAGGATATCCTGCACATCCGCCTAAAAAGTCTGTAACCTCTGAAGGGGCATTCAGGATGGATTGCTGGACAACACTAGCAAATCCTGACACCCTGTGCCAAGAATGTCATCTGAGGCAGATGCCAGCGACAGCTGCTCTGATGGAGGCCATCTGAGATGTCATAGCTAGACCTCAAGAGGTGCTTACCTACATCAGCCCTACTCTGAGAGGCCTTAAGCATCTCACGTTCTGGGGATCCTCTGAAAGGCTAAGCTCTAGCTTTGGCCTTTATTTCAGAGAGTGTTCTGAAATTGGAACATATGGGCCTGGTAACTGGCTATCCTAAGGCCCCAGTGTGACAGAGGCAAATGTCCCTTGCCATGAGGTCCAGTTTCTTGACTCCTTATCTGGGGAAGAGAACTGAGGTGTTGAGGTCTCAGACCTAATCATGGGCTGCATTTATCACCACTGAATCAGCCTGTGGTTGCCCTGCAAAAAAGGTTTTCTGAGAGAGCTGATACAGTTTGCCTGCCTTCTGGGCATAGCAGGAATCAAACTTGACCTGTACCAGGCAGCTATGGTAGCATCCTCTAATGCAACCAGTAGAGGAGGAATAATAAAGAAGGGATAATCTGGTAGTTCCAGGAATTCAAGCCAGGTTTCTCCTGGTAATATCTTGCTCCTCAGCATCAAACCCCATTGCTGTTTGGAGCTGCTCACACTGAGATGAAGGAGGAGAAGTCCTCAGGAAGGACCCGGGTATACCTTGTTGAGTCCTCACTCCCAGAGGAGACAGCGGAGTTAGACCTAGAGGGACTCCCATCCATCTTCCTCCTCCTCTTGCGGATGCGGTCAGGAATGTATTCCCTGATCCTTGTCAACAAGGAATACTGGGTGTAGGGAAGGCAGCAAGGATGTTGATGCCCTGAGGGAGCTTTGTATGCCGCTGGATGTATAGGGCGCCAATGTGGAGGGGAGTGATCTATTAGGCACCGTGCTGGCTGGGCCTGGAGGAGGAGCAAGGTGTCAGAATAATTCTAAAGGAGGAAATCATCTTGGATGTCGGACGATGGTCGGAGTCATCGGGGTGCCATGCATCGACGGGGCAGTCTGATTCCTGGTGTTGACAGAACGCCTGTGGCATCGTGGGGGGAGGCAGGAACCCCAAATTGATGGGCCGTTGCAAACCGAGGGAGGTCCGGGCGGAACTCGGCTGCCAGCCGCCCCTGAGGGAGCTGGGATCTGAGTGGCAGGAGTTGCAGCATTGACAAAAGGCATCAGAAGGCCCAACGTTGATGAGCAGTCTCCAGCCATGGAAGGTCTGGTGAGCTCACTGCCAAAGCTGACCCTGTGGTACTGAGGGTTTGGGTGGCAGGAGGTGTTGCTGCCAAGTGGATGACAACACTGCAGCAGCCTGTTCCCAGAGTAGTAAACAGAGAGCATACTTGGGGGGGTGAGAACTTATCCTAGCTCCTCTCCTCTCCCAGTACTTGTGCTTCTAGAAGATTTGTCTTGGCCATTAAAGAATGTGAGATTGTGGACAGTGCTGGTGATGTGGAGGAGTTTCTCACCTGGAGCTCTCTCTACATCTGGCTAAATTCTGTTCAAGGAGGAAAGACTGTAGAAGCTTTCTGGCGGTGCCACCAGGTAGCCTAGTTGAAGCCACAGCAGATCTTGCAGGCCTTAATGTTGGAGGCCTTGCCGAGAAAGTGTAAGCATACTGTGGTTGTCGTTGTACCCCACCACACTACAGTATTGGAAGAGTTTTGCAGAATTGGACGGCATACATTAATAATATGAATCACTTTAAAAATAAAGTGATAATTACTAGGCGTAGAAAAATAAAGAAATCGAGAAATTTTAAGATTTGGTGGTTGTGACTGAAGTGGCGGTATGTTCGTGAAGTCTGACATGAATGGTCAACATAGGGAAAAGAACTGAGGAGGGTGTGGGGCCACCCATGCTTATATGTTAAGGACGCCGCCATGGGCAGCCCTAGAATACCGCTAGCAAAAAATTTGGTGTGGGTCCTAGTGCTCATGTGCTATAGTTCCATGGGTGTGGCTTTGATGGAAGAGATATCCTCAAGATGATCAACTGTTAGTGGGTAGCCCCTTTTCAGTAGGCCTACTCTGCATAACCATTGCCTCATTTTCAAACTTAACTCATCAGAAGCAGCCTGCGCTAAGTATCTGCTCATTTAAGATATTGTCTTTTAAAAGTTTTGGATGGAAACTCTTATAATGCATGGTTGTATTTTTGTTTCTGCAGGTTTTATAAACAGTTTGATCTTATGCAGGCTGTCACATTGGACCATTTCCAAATCCAAATAAGGCAGGGCTCAAAATTCCGCTATTTGGTGTTCCATGCATGGAACACCAAAACTGTCAGCCAGTAATCCGTGTTGTATACTTGCTTTCAATCCTTAATTCAAGCGTCTACTGTCCTGAATCCTCCTTATGCTTTTTTTTCCTACTTACTACAGCTGAAATGGAGCTGTTCACAGCGCTGGTAAAGTGGACATAAATTCCGTGAAAGAATCTGACCTATGACCTGACACTGACAGCACTTGCCCAGCCTGCAGCCACGGACCATCTCTTTCTCTTTCCTGGCTGCTCTACTGATCTTTGACTTCACACTGACTGCATTGCTAACTTCACAGAGCCTAAGGGTTGCAGCTAAGGGACCGCTCTTCTCTGCCTCTCCTTTCTCCTGGCTGCTGTCCAAAGAAAAAATGACTCACCTTAGCAATCTTGTTTTTTCTAAGGGAATCTTACGTATTCTGACTTATGCAGTATGGTTCTCACCATAGGAGTGCCCTGAGCTGAAATGGTTAATAGAACCTATGCAAATGATGGAATGCTAGGCTTGAGCTTGGTTTTCAAATCACTGTCCCTGGTAAACAACTTTCTAAACCGCAAGATTCTTACGATGCATGAACTAAGCAGTTTCCTACTAATATAATGATGATATTAATAATAATAACCCTCCCAGACAAACAAAAGGGAAAAATCAGGGAATTACCTCTTCTTCAGAACACTTTCCAAAGTGGCATCACTAAGACTCAAGTCACAGATGCCAAAAAAAAAGACACTAGATACCCCAGGTTTGCAACAACTCTACCACAGCTATAGTGCAGTGACTCACGGGTGTCTAGTAGGGAGGAAGGAGGGAGCTCAGAATATAGTAAGATTCCCTAGAATAAACAAGATTACTAAGGTGAGTAATTTTTTCTTCAATCCCCAGGAAATCTTACTGTATTCTGACTTATGCAGATTACCAAGCAGTGCCTTTGTAGGTAGACCTATAACCTGTTTAGGAACAGGCTCTGCAGCAGCACTGCTGTGCCAAGCCTGGCATCACCTCTGACCTGGACATTCAAACAATAATGTTTGGTGAATGTGTGGACTGTTTTCCAAGTAGCAGCTTTGCAAATGTCCACTAGTGGGATACCTCTAGCAGCTGCTAAAGAACTTACAGTACCCCTGGTTAAATGGGCCCGGAGGCCTGCAGGAGGTTGCTTGCCCACCTTGCCATAGCAAAACTGAATACAGGCTACGATCCATCGTGCAATGGATCATTTTGTGGCAGTTTTCCTTTTCCCAATTCTCCATAAGTGAGGAAAAACTGGGTTTGATTCTGTCTGTGACCTTTGTGTGGTCAAGATAGTAGCTGACTGCCCTTTTAACATACAGGCTATGCAGCCTACGCCACCTGAGGTGGAATGGTCTGTGAAGAAGACTGGCAAAGTAACAGACTGGTTAAGGTGGAACTCTGGTACCACCTTGTGCAAAAGTTTCTGTTAGTTCTCATAATTCATTAATACTTATTTGACAGATTATTTCAATTCAGTTATTATTAAACTGTCAGCTTTCGTTATTTGTACAATAAGTACTATCCACTTCTAATTAAGATCAGTACTTATTGTACAAATAGCGGAAACACTGGTTTAGGTACAAGGGTAAACCAGAATTTGGAATAGTCTGCCAATAGAGGTGGTGGCAAGTGCTACATAGTCAGAATTTAAGAAAACACTAGATTTACTACTTGATTACACAAGGTATTACAGGTTATTAACATGGCAGGCCGTAATGGACTTCGGGTCTTCTTGGCCTTGTATTTACGCAGATGAGTCTCTATGGACAGCAATATAACCAGGTTCTGTGGACAGTGCCTGGAGCTTCGCTGATCCTTCTGGCAGAGGTAATGGCCATCAGAAACACTGTTTTCCAAATCACATATTTGAGGTCTGCTGTAGATACGGGCTCAAAGTGTGGCTGGATAAGCTTAACAATGCAGATATTCAGATGCCACATGGGGGTAGGTTCTCTGTGTGGTGGATGCAAGTGTAGTAACCTCTTAAAACGTCTTGAACACTGGCTTTGAAGCCAAAGAAGATGCCTTACCTGCTGATAAATAAACTGACACAGCTGCCAGGTGCACTCTCAAGGTGGAAATACTTAAACCTGTGGAATGCAATGGGCCATAGTCCAAGACTATAGAGAGACTAGCTTGGGTATGGTCCAAGCCCTTATCCTGATACCAAAAGGAAAACATTTTCCATTTAGAGGCATATGTTTTCTTGTTAGAATGCTTTCTGGAAACTCTCAGTATATCCATAACTCCTTCTGAGAGGTGCAAATCTGCATACTGTAAGTCTTCAAGAGCCATGTGTTGAGTCTGAGGGATAGCAGGTTGGGATACATGATCCTGTCCTGAGGATAACAGTAGGTAGTACCTCCTGGGGAGACAGATTGGCTTGGCTAATGACATTGATAGGAGTATGGAGTACCACTACTGTCTGGCCCAATCTGGGGCAGTGAGGATCACTGAGGCTGGGGATATGAAAGTAGGCATCCTTCAGATCCAGGGATGCTAGCCAGTCACCCCGCCTTAGAGAAGGTAGTATGGTAGCCAGAGTGATCATTTTGAATTTTGGTTTGGACAGATGCTTGTTTAAATATCTGAGATCGAGAATGGGTCGCTACTCCTGTTTTCTTTACTGTGAGAAAGTACCCTTAATACAATCTCTTTCTCAACTGGTTGGGAGGAACTGGTTCCACTGCCATAAGCAGTGGAAGGTTTGAAACCTCTGATTCCAGCAAGGTTGTTTCTGATGGGGAAGATGGCTTGAAAGCTCTTGACCTCAGCTTTGCATTGCTTGAAATTGAGGACAAGTCCCTGGCCCACTACTTCCAGAACCCACTTGTATGTGGTGATATTTTCCCACTCCTGGAAGTAGTGGGCCAGCCTGCCCCACTGGAATTTGGGAGGCAACCCCAACAGTCCCCTCAGGGCATCTGTTTGGACTGTGCTGCTGGCTAGACACTGGGGCTAGTGTGGCCACTGCCCTTCTGCCCTGCTCTGAAGCATCCCCATGGCTGATACTGGGGAAAACTTGAGGCTGGGAAAAAGGCCTGTAAGGGGTTCTACCCTGCCACCCTTGGATGATGCTTCTGAGGGTTGGTAGCTCTTTTTTAACTACTGTACTTTTGTAAGCAGCCTTGTATTTGTCCATTTTTTCATGTATGCCTCCGCTTTAGCCCCAAAGACACAGGGTCACAAGGAAAATCCATGGCTTTGTTCTGAGTGTCCTGGGTCAGGTTGGTAGTTCTGAGCCAAGCAAACCTCCTAAGTGACACAGCAGATGCCATCTGTCTGGATGCAGTGTCACTGGCATCCACTGCCATCCTGAACTGTGTTTTTCGAGCTTCAATGCCCTTTTTAGCAGATTCCTCCAGGTCAGTAGCCATGGGAGGAGGGGCTGCCTTGGCAATATGCAACACCGCTGACAATATATTTTTCTGGTACCTGGCTATATAGGCCATATAAGATGCCTGCCTAATAACAAGATCCCAGGTAAACTTTCTTAGCAATGGAGTCCACCCTCCTAGAATCCTTCTCTGAAGGGTGGGAGGCCAGAGGGATACCAGCTTTGTCACAAGCTGCAGTCTGTACCACACCTTCATGGCTGGGTGTCCAAAGAAAATCAGCCCCAGTCTTGGCTACCAGTACTTCTTGTCCACCCTATATGTAGGTGGGACAGAAGTGGGAGTCTGCAGAACCTTCATGGTCTGCTTTCTTAATGACTTGTGTAGAGGAGAGAGTAATCTTTTGATGGTGGAAATCCATCATGTCTTTGTAGTCATCTTCCTCCTTATCCTCTATAGATTCCTGGGATGGGATGTTGAGGACTGAGCCACTTGCTTCACAAAAGCAAAATGGGAGATGACGTCCTCTGTTCCTTTATCAGGAGAATCTGGCCTATGAGGATCAGGGGAAATATTTGGGTCTATGGGTTCCCATAGTCCTCATCCTCATCTTCATCGCCGGGTTCATCTCCAAATTCAGTATCCTCAAAAGGCTCCCCACTGTGGCCTATTAAACCGGAATTGCCCAAGAACCAAGAGTTTGAGGGACCGTTACTTCTAACTGGAACCAGATACTGAAGGGACTGAATAACCCTAATCGCATTAGAGATCTCTTCAGCCAAGGAACCGCTGTTACTTTGGTTGCAATTCCTGGTGCTTTTTCTTTTTAGCCATGATGGCTGGTTCAGCAGCCTCATCTGTGGTTCATTTTTAACACAGCTATTACCCTGTCACAGGACAGCCCCTCCAGTTATCCGTTGCTCAATGGCTAGATTAGCAGCCTTTTCAGCCATTTTTTCTCTCAGTCTTTTAAGCCTTCTATCAATGGTAGACTGTGAAAAATTGCACAAATTTCAAGTCCATCTGCAGGTGGTCAGACCCCAGACAGAAGAAACAAATAAGGTGTGGATCTGTTTTTGCAAACAGTTCCGCTTCTCGGTACAGTGCTGGAAACCTGTGGGTCCTGTTCTCTTTTTGCTTTCTGTGACATAACCTAGATACCACACACACTTTTTAACTGTTTAAAAAACGATTACAAGTACCAGGAATTACCCTGGAATTTTGAAAGAAAACAAGTCCAGGAGTTACCCTAGTTGAAATTAGACCCACGAACCAGGAATTACCCTAGTTAAAAAACAACACAACTAACTGACTATACTGAGTTGGAAATAAAGATTCAAACTAAAATTTGCAAATAACACAAAATTGGGAGACTGTCAGTTTCTTCTTGGTTAAAGAACCGGGAAGAAAATGACTACTTAACCCTCTAACTAAAAATCTAAACAATTACTACTTGAAAAACAAGGACAGTGAAAGGAATACCAATGAAATAAACTTTACTAGTGATAAAACCGAGAAAACTAAAGTTTCATCAAGCGATGGAGAGATCTCCGAGACGTCTTACTGAGGCAAGCAGAGTAAAGAATCTGATGGTTTAGACGCTGTTTACCAGGGACAATAATTTGAAAACCGAGCTCGAGTCTAGCATTTCATCATTTGCATAGGTTCTATTAACCATTTCGGCTCCAGGGCAGTCCTATGGTGAGATCATACTGCATAAGTCAGAATACAGTAACATTTCCTGGGGTTTGAAAAGGTAATTCTACTCAGGGGAAAAAATCTATTGGTTGGCAGCGAGGGCAATAACCATGCAAGACAGAGCTAAATGGGCTTGCTGAAAAAGAAAAAAACACGGTGCTTGCAGTTAAAAGAAAACAGACTGTAGAGCAAACAAACATGCTGTAATTTAGTCACTCAGAGGGAAAAACACTACTGCTCAGGTCTTTATGGTTCAGGCAAAGCAGCTTTAGAAGTTTAGTTGCACACAGTCCTGACTCATAGTAAGTTAATCAAATAGCTTCAGCAGTATTTTCATTTGTTTTTCTTTATTTCCCAAGTTTAAGTAAAAAACTGTGCAAGTTATTTGATTAATTTACTCCAGGCTGGTTGCAACTAAACTCATGAACGCTGCTGTGCCTGGACCACCATAATGAAATAAAACAGAAAATAGTTTTGACAAATTCTTTTATTGAGAAAACATTTATGGGTTAGACTGCAGAAAAAGTCACCAAAGTCTTTTGCTCGGTTTGTTTCATTCCACTATAGTCGAGTGTAATTGTGGCAAACATTTTAAAAAGTAAAATTACAGCTACTGAATTTAACATTTTGTGATGACTTCTCTTAACATTTCTTACAGTGTAATAATGGGTACAAGCAATGGTATACAAAAAACATGGTTGTATATCACTTTCCAAGATGGAATATCAAATCCTGAGAAATGGTATTCTGTGGAAAATTTTTAAATGACTTTCTAGCCCTATAAGGTATCCTCTCCTTACTAAATTCAAAAGAGACCTTTAGAGCTGATTTACAAGAATTCAACCAGTTATCAAAAGACAATAGTTTGCTTCAGTGCCACTCCGCACAAAAATAAAAACATCAATATAATGTTTGTAACGAACAATTTTTTTTTCAAAAATGCAAATGCATGGTTTGCTGAATCTAAATGAAGTCTGATTTGAACTTGTACAAGTTCATGTAACAGGGACATGGTGGACTCCATCACCATCCCAGGAACATGTTAATCAAAAAGATTCTTATAACAAAACATTTCTGATTCATTTGGATTCTGCCCTTCTGCAGATCAAGTGGTTGATGCTGGATGTCCTGAACTATGCACTTTGAATTTGGAGGCTTGGACTGCCATTTGGAACGGACTGCCACCCACTTTTTCCTGAAATACCAGATTTATGAACTGATATACTTTATTGTTTACTTATATGAGAGTTTCACTCTTGTATAGTGAAAATTCTTTGTACCTCAGAGACTTTCATGGTGCAGTGGAGGTGCTCTATATATCCGTGGACACGCACTGTTACTTTGCATACTGTTGTTATATTATTTGATGGTTTGGTTAGAGTTATTTTTTGGTAATGGATGACTTGATACACTAAACACATTAACTGTTAACAAAGCAAGTGTATTTGGTTATACAGAAGTAGAAGTTGATTACATAGCAGTCACTTATGCTAGTGATAAAATTAGCACAAATACTTACAGTGACAAGACATTAATTAAGAAATTAGAGAATTGCAAGGAAAGGGATTTGAAGCATTAGTGGAGGATTATGTTTAGATGAATATTAAAAAAATAAAAGGATTTCCAAAGGCATCGTAGTCCTAATGTGGGGTACCATGCTCAGGCATTGTTGGATGGAATAGCATACATTCAAAGTGCTCAGCAGATTTCATGGCAGCTATTCTTGAGGCCACAGCAAGTGAATGTACCAGATTAGCAGAGGAAACTTCAACATTGGAGGATCAGCTTAAATTTAAGGTAGCAGAAGAGAAGCTGAACGCTCTTTAGAAAGGATAAAACTGGACTTAAATGGTGGTTTAAAGAGATCATGAAACACACAACAATTTGGAAGTATAGAAGGATACTATAGACTGTAGGAAAATCATGTCTGTAGTTGGAGTACAAAGAATAATATCTGGGGAACCCCAAACCAGCTTTACTTTACTGAAACACCAAGTGGTTCAGAAACCAGTGACAGACAGATGGGCAGAGGGTTGGCTGCGTGGAAAGCCTTTTTGAAGGTTGGGGCACTCAAAAAAAAAACACAAGGAGGAGGTGGAGACAATGCTCATACACTCTTTGGACACAGGGAGAGGCACCTCAAAAAAAAAAAATCAGTACAGAAAGCAACAGCACTAATAAAAAAAAAAAAAAAAAGCCACAGGAAAAGAAAAGAAAAGGAACAAAAGGGAGGAGGAGACAAGATATAGCAAGGCAGGGTTCAGACACATGAGCGGGACAGTATTGTCTTCAACCCGTCAAAACAGAACTGACACGAGGGAAATACAAGTATTAGAGAAATGTTTGTCCTTTGCCACAACACAGAAACCAGACAAGTTTAGAATTAAGGTTGATTTGCAATGTTTTTATACAGATTAAAGCAATATTTTGTTGATGCTGACAAAACAACTAATGGCGAGATGTTGCAATATCAAAATAAACTGGGAATTAAATCCCAGTTTCTGCCTCCAGGGCATGCCCTTGAACACAGATAGTTACAACTCATGCATGGAAAAGGATACTAACCAGATTTTTAAAACACATTAATTTGATAATTATCTAAACTTGAGAGAAAGAGAAGCTCACTTCCTTCAAAATGATCAGATTATAATTATCAAAAATCTGATAGGGAGCAGTAGTTTTGGAATATGAAGATTACAGCAATGAATGTTGCAGGCAATTGAATAACAGGGATAATTATAGACTACTTCAAGGGAATCCAACAACAGACATTTTGCATGTGATGGAAACACGTTTAAAAATGACCGCATTGAAACTTGGGTAGGAGAGGCTTTAATCTGGAAAGATGCCATGATTCCAGCCTTCTACTGCCTGCCAAAATCCACAAGGTATTAGCCCACCTCTGGGACATCCTATCGGCTTGTGGATGGGTTCAGCCTTCGAGTCACTGTCTGGTTATGTGGATTTTTAATCCAGAATTCTGTGCCTAACATTCCTTTTTCCTATAAGAGACACGTGATGTGCTGAAATTACTGGAAAATTTGAAAAGGAAGAATCTGGATTTAGACAAATGTTTTCTTGTAACAATGGATGTGACTGGCCTCTACACCACAATACCCACCAAGAAAGGTATGGAAGTCTGAAAGTGTTGAAGGAGGTCTTATACTTAAGGAACTCTTCAGACCTGCCACTCACCGAGTTTCCCTGAACCTGGCAGAGTTGGTGCTCACTCTGAATTTTTTTTAGTTATAAGAATATTTTTATGAGTAAATTCCTAGAATGCTGATGGCGTCCACCATGGCCCCTGCCTACGTGAACTTGTACAAGTCTGAATCAGACTTTATTCTGAATTCAACAAACAATGCAGTTTTGGAAACAATTGTTTGTTATAAACATTATACTGATGATTTGCTTTTTGGGTGGAATGGCACTGTGGCTGAACTTTTGTCTTTTCATAAGTAGCTGAATTCTTGTAAATCAGCTCTTAAGTTCTCTTGATTTTAGTAATAATAATCTTTATTTGCTAAGCGCAATTCAAAATATCAAAGCGCTTTACAGAAGTATAAAACATAAAAACTTTAAAATCAGTAACAATTAAAACACTGACACATCATATCAGCTGATCAACCTCAAGCAGTAGCAAGGCAAGATTAAATAAATGGGTTTTCAGTGCCGTTTTGAAGCTCTCCACAGTCTGGCACTCTCGAACCCGGCGGGTGAGAAATTCCACAAGGTGAGTGCTGCAAACACAAATAATTGCCACAGATGTTTTAGTTGAACCCTGGGAACCTCTAGCAATCCCTTATCGGCGGAGCGGAGGACGGAGGGGCAATAGAGGCAAAGAAGCTCTTGCAGACAGCTCGACCCTGTCAGTGTAGGGCTTTGTAGGTCAGCAAGCCAACCTTAAACGTGATCTGCCATTGCACTGGCAGCCAGTGCAGCTCATACAGCACAGGAGTAATGTGGCTAGATCGAGGAAGCCCAGTCAGTAGCCTGGCTGCTGCATTCTGCACTAGCTGCAGATGGTGGATATCAACCCTGGTAGCCCTAGGTAAAGGGATTACAGTAATCCAGGTGAGAGGTCACAAAGGCATGGACCAAAGTTGGAAGGTTGTTGGGTGGAACCAGATGTATAATCTGGGCAATATTCCTCAGATGGTAAACGAGGTCTTGATGACGGATGACACCTGAGGCATCAGGGTCAATCCTTTGTCAAGAATAATGCCCAAACTAAGCACCCTTTCAGAGGTCCTCATCTGGCAGCCTCCCAGCACCAGACCGGATGCTAGCCCTGCCAAAGACCCTCTACTCGGTGACCCAGATCCACAACCAAAACCTCAGTCTTGTCAGGGTTCGCTTCAGCCAGCTGGCACTCACCCAGTCTTGTATCTCGATAGACAGCTGTTAAATATTGAGACCGCAACATCCTGACCAGGTATAAAGGACATGTATAGTTGAGTATCTTCTGCATAGCAGTGAAAACTCAGTCCTACCACCTCACAATGTCCCCAGCGGCAACATGTACACCATGAACAACATGGGAAGCGATGTGAAACCCCACATGGCAGGGAGAAAATATTAGAGGAATAAATCCGACACTACTCTCCAAACCTGCCAGTGAGGAAAGAATGGAACCATCTGAGGACTGTACCAGACAGTCCACAGACCAACTGCAGGTGCTCGAGCAGTACTCCATAGTCCACGGTGTCAAATGCCATTGAGAGATCTCAAGGAGGACCAAGATGGTATGGCTCCTCCGATCTCTCGCAACAAAGGAAGTCACTGAGCACCCGAACAAGGGCAGTCTCAGTACGGTGCCTTTTCCTAAAACTCGACTGGAAGGGATCACAGATGTCATGGATGGCAAGATAATCCTCCAGTTGCAGTGCAACCACCTTCTCAATAACCTTACCCACAAAGGGAAGGTTAGAGACAGGCCTGTAGTTGGCAATACAAGCCCAGTCAAGAGAAGATTTCTTAAGAAGGAGTTACCACTACCTCCTTCAAAGAGTCGGTCAACTCCCAGTCTCTAACAAGCACCGGACTATCTCAACCAGGACTGGGCTGATGACCTCCATGCACCCACAAGGAGGCGGGCTGGGCCCAGGTCCAAACTACAGTAGATTGGCATACTCTGGACGATCCGCATGACATCCGTAATCACCACATGGCCAAAAGCTTTCCATCCAGAATGAGGTTCATGATCTCCAACTGGTCACTGCAACCCCATTAGAGTGTGCCGAACAGATCTTTGTCCTGATGCCAGCAACTTTATCTGCAAAGAATTGAGCAAACTCATCACATTTATCTTGTGACAAGGCTCTCGCGACTGCCAACAGGCTGGATTGCAGCCTGTCCACAGTGCGGGAAAGTTGAGCAGGTCGATTCCGTGCAGCAGAGATCTCCCTGGACAGTAAGGAGAGGATATCTTATCTGGATTTGGAAATTTTCAAGCGTGATGGCCTGCTTAACAGCAGACTGTTTAGAAAACCCACAGAAAGAAAAACTACTCTGCATTATAAGCCCTTCCATCCAAGACATTTAAAGGACAATATCCATTAGGGCAGCTACTTAGAGCAGGCTGAAACTGTTTTGATGTGTTAGTTTTGAAAATGAGGCAATGGTAATGCAGAACAGGCTTACTGATAGAGACTACAGCTACGCATTAACAGTGGTTACAGATGCCAGAGGGTGACCCAAATTCAGAGAGAGTCACTATGAAATAGTGATGGGGTGATAAATGACGGACATGCGGGTGAACAGGGAGTCAGAAAAAAACACCCTATTTTTGGTAAGGTGAAAATGTGATACATAAATACTGAGAGTAAGTACTCGTTCTACCAATGAGGGAGCTCAGAGTTTATTTTACCACCTAGAGTGATTTCAAGAAAAAGCAGTAATTTGAAAGATAAATTGGTTTGGTCTTGAAAAACTGAACTGCCCAAAGAGTTGGGAATGTGGAAAGACACCTCCTAGAAAGAGGTGTATTGGATTAATAGATTTGGTTCATTATTGCCACATATAGGAATGAATAAATACATGGCCACCTATCCTCAAGGTTTTTGTCTGCCCTGCTAGAACCCTCAATTTCTCCTTTAGGTGGTACAGCCCTGCTCTGAACTGCTCATTTCTGACAGTCATTTGTGTATTCTGTACTGTTATTTTACTTTTATGTTTAACTTTTTCCCTCCCTTTTCTCCCCATTCATACCTATCTGTGGTCCCCCACACACATTTACCTGCCTCCCACCATAGCATTATTTTATTACATTATTTTCTTAACACTGTTTTGTACAGTTTGCTTGTTAACCGACTTGGACATCATGCATATAGAGAATACTGGATGGTAACTATGCAGAACCAGTGTGTTCTGCCACAGAGGGTCTGATTCCCTGTGACCTTGAGAGCGAAGCTCAGTAGGTCCTTGGGAATCAGACCCTGAGGTCAGAATAAGGTTCTGTACTGTCACCTATCCTGTATTTTTTTTATATAGCATGGTGCCCTCAAATTATTTTAATAGTATTTTGTAAGTGATTTTGGCTTGCTAGATGTATTTTTCCACTGCTTGTCTCTCAGAGCTACGGCTTGCTGTTATGGTGAGTTGTGTGATTGCTTGGGACTAGGCATCCCTCGTTAGCAACACACCTCCCATTGGTTGCTGCTCTGCTGTGGGAGGAATTTACAAAAAAAAAAAAAACATCAACGGACGGACGGGCGAAGGAAAGTAGAGAGAAGTGCACAGAGGCAGAAACTTGTGAGTAAATACATTTATAGGAGCATATCTGGTTGATCCTTCATTTTCCTTTGAAGTGATTTATCTGATCCTTGTCAGAAAACTGCTGTGGCAATTTTCAGTGATGTTTGAAATAGCATTGCCGCAGGGTGGTTTGGTTCATGCTTTCAAAGCACGGCTCAAGCTTTCAACTCTAACTGAATGGAGCGCTGTTCTACGCGTATGGTCAGTGCAGCATTCCATTCATTTTAGTGTGTGTGTGTGTGGATGAAAAGAATTTCAGTAAGGCTGGATTTGAATCAGTATAACGTTCTACCATACACTATCATGTAGTTTTGGGAGGTGCATGGATTCTGTGTCACCTGATGGGCCTGGTTTCCAGAAACCCTAGTAGGCCAATGTGAGTTTTGATTTTCAGTAGTATTAATAAATGTAAAACCTTTGTTTTATTTAAATATGTGATTTCACAATGGCTATTTATAGAGCTGTATCTACAAAAGGAATCTCATATCTGTCGACAGTAAACCAAGCTCCCTTAGAATTATTTGGAGACCACCTCTTCTTTGTGATGCACTGTAACAATGCGTTTTCAGCTCAGCATCTAATGTCATGTGGCATCATCATGCAGATGCATGCACATGGCTTTGTGGAGCTACATCGGGGCAACCATGAAGAAGCAAGCCAGATTAGCTTTTTGTTGTGGTACTGGAGAGAAGTTCCTTTAACTCCATGAGACTGATGCAGCAGAACTGCGTGTTTGGGTACTTGATTCAGCTTTTGCTAGTGGGCTACTTTACTCTTTTGTAAAATGTGCATGTAAAATGAATTAAGAACAAAACAGTGGTCCAAAAGTATTTTTTACATTAAGGTCCACTACCTTGATAAAGCCAATTAATTTGGCGAAACATTGGTATGACTGATGTGGCCAGTTATGAAGTTATGGTTGAACAAATCAAGTAAAGCATTAAGTGAAAAAAAAAAAACTTTTAAGTTCACTGCTTGAGGTTTCCGTCTCTCTCATTTGGGTCAAAGCCTTGACTTCTATCACATGGATGCCATTCATAATAAGCTGCTCCCTAAGCCCGATGCCCTGCACTGCAACAAATCCTGCTCAGACTCTGCCAGAAACTGCCTTAAGATGATCCTCCCATGTTTTACTGTGTGGAGGATGCGAGTATGGTACTGTACCAAAATCTACTCGCCATGCTAGACCCCTTCTTTCACCCTTTCTGCTGTTTTGTCTTGAACCCACCACTGCTAAGACTACTGATATCTATCTTTCCTTCCCTTGATAACTGGTGTAAATCTCAGCGTGAAAGAACACAGGAGTGGTGCAGCAGTGTAATGGGTGTGGAGCCGCAGTCTTTTGGGACACATTCTGGAGACTCTGTGCTGCCCCACTTGCATTCACCTATCTTGGTTGAGGGCAGCAGTGGATAAACTCCAGACCAAACTAACAACAGTGCAGAGAAGCTTTGCCCCACCCAGGGCCACCACGTCTGCCGATGCTAACCCAGAGGATGCCTAGATAGAGGCAGAACACTTGGACCTTGGTGGGCTCCGGGATGGTGGGGTCGTGGGTAGGGTACACACTTCTGAGCCTGCACCACTATATGTTCCTTTACTGTACTGGTCAGATGGGGAAGCCAGGAGTAGGCACCCACAGCAGTGAGAACGACACGGGGGGGTCCTCAGAAGAGGAGGCCCCAAGGAGTGAGGAAGAGGCCCCAGCTGAGGAGGATGCAGCTGTTGGTGGGGACTTTAATTTTCAGGGGACACACTTGGAAGTGGGAGGTAAAGGAGGAGGTGAAGTAGCTTCCCTGGTGCTTTGGATTGGAGGGATGGGGTGGATCCAGTTGTAAGCTAGAGTGGCAGTAGATGGGAGGGAGCTAGATGTCACTGTTCACCTGGGGGCAAATTACCTGGCAAGGGATAGGGTAGGAATAGTGCTGAGTAATTTTAGGGAGCTAGGGAGGGACCTTAAGCAGGTAGCACACATGGTGGCATTTGCTGAGGTGTTTCCTGCATACGGCCAAGGAGAGGAAGGGCACTCTGCACTAGGGCCTTTAACAACTGGTTGAAGGCATGGTGCATGAAGGAGGGCTTTGTCTACATTGGAGACTGGGAGCCAGCATTGGAGGATATGGGCCTCTAAAGGAGATGGCCTCCATCCCTCCAGAAGGAGACCACAGTCCTTAGTGGAAGGTTTAACTGTTACTTGGATGAGTATTTAAATTAGCAGGGTGGCTGTAATACCAGGGAGGCAAAACTGCCACCTCCACATGATGAAGCTAATGAGGGGCCAGCCCGAGGGAGAAGGCTCCCAGGGCAGAGGTGCAAAAAGAAGAAAGGTGGGACAAGGCAGAGGACAAGGGGTATAAATCAAGAATGCAGTAAGACAAACAGGAAACAGAGAGGACAACAAGAAATGGGAGTGGTCAGGAGCTATAAGAAGTAGCACAGGCTGGATGGGGAAGGAAGCAGGGAGTCGGGCAACGCGAAGAGTCATGTGTGCCCATGCTAGAGTCTGGGTAATTCCGACCTGGAGGTGGCTATCCTGGATATGGTGGCCATAATGGAGTCACAGCGCACTGACAGTCATGACTGAGATATGGCCATACAAGCTACTCTCCATTCAGGAGAGAACAAGAAAGGAGAAGGGTTCTACTACATGTGATGGAGGGAATCAAGGCTATGGAAATACAGGGCACCCAGAGGAAAAGGAAGGGCTGTGGATGTCCTAGAGACAGGAGCTGGGGCCGCTATTGGTATAGGGGTTGAATGCAGACCTCCAGCGCAGGGAGAGGAGTTGGATAAGGCACATGGGGAAGACACCATTAGGATGGCAAGTATTGGGAGTGCTGCCACTGGGGACTTCAATCTACCAGATGTGGACTGGAGTCTTTCAACACAGCTTGACGAGGAGCAAGGCCATCCTTGACTCCCCTACGAGGGCTTTTCTCAGCAGCTGTCAATCAACCCAACAGGGATCGAGCAGTGCTGGACCTTGTGCTTACAAACAGGGACAGTGCTGCAGACATCATGGTGGGCAGTCCCTGGGTACCAGGGATCACCAAACAGTGTGGTTTAATGTTAAGACAGGAGCAGAGGCAAACCACACAAGACGAGATCCTGGACTTCAGGAGGGCTGCTTTTAAAGAAATGGGACACTGCCTCGAAACTGCCTGGTTGGGGTGGGGAGTTGCCAGGGAGGATAGAGGTACAGCAGGGAAAATAAGGAGGGCATAATTAAGGCATCCAGCCTCTGCATGAAAGAAGTGAGTAAAATCAAAAGGAAAAAGAGACCATTATGGTACTGTAGGGCAGTGGCCACAGTGGTGAAGGAAAAAAGGGTCTGTGGAGGCAGACTAGCAGGGACCATCTGGGCAGACTGGGTGGGCCAAGCAGTCCTTTTTCTGCCAACAAATTTTATGTTTCTATGTGCTTCGCTCCTCTCAAAGTTCTGGTTCAGCTCCCTTTTCTACCTCTCCTCTTCCCGTCTGCTTCCTCCTCTCATCTGCGCCCTTTGTTCTACTGACTCACGCTCTTTTGCTGTGCCCCACTTGAAAATATCTGCTGGGCAATCTGCCCTTCCTCCTGCTTTCCTCTCCTTGGAACAACCTTCCTCTGGCTCTTGGACTTCATCTATCCCTCACTTCTTTACAGGCTTCACAGTTACAGCACTCAGATTTAAAGGGCAGGTGTTTACTTCTAATAAATAGAAACTGATTAATTAATTGTATTTTGATGTTTTACTAATTACGGTCTGCTTTATAATAAAATATTTGTTAGTGCAGTGAACAAGTGGATTTTCACCTTTGCTTTTCACACTGCTGGTAAAAAGAATTCAGCAGAATTCTGGTATTGTGATGTCAGAAACTGCCAGCTACTTAAGAGCTCAATGTATTTCAATGAGAAACTAAATATATTGTTCTATGTTTTTCAAAAGAAACTGATACTTATTTCATCAACAAACTTCACCTTTTATATGTTTGCACTAGTGTGCTCCATCTGTATGATTCTACGTTTTATAAAACAATAATTAGCTTCTCTCTTCTTCTTTTCAAGTAAAATCTGGTTAGGAAGAAAATGTCACCTGCTAAATTATAACACAAGATTACAGTTATCAAAAATTACATATTTCTATTAAATATATAATATTTTGGAGGCAGAAGTGTTATTTCTCCATAAAATCCAAAAGAGATTTGCAGTTTCCGCTGAAACACACTGGCAGCCTTACCAATAAAGAGTTTCTGTCATCTTCATACAGGGATTCCATTGGTTCTTTTTTCCACTAGCAGTTGGCAAAATACAAATAAAATGATGAAAAAGTAAGTAAAGAAACATAAAAGCAAACTGGATTATTGCAGAGGCATCTAAGGGTCCCAAACCTTCATTCCTTTAGATATACACCCTCACTAAGCACTTGCTCTTTAACACATTTTCAAACAGAGTCTTGAAGTAAGATACAAAATACTTCCTAAAGAGAAATGTAATATCAAGTGTTTCTGTAACAGAGGAATGGTTACATAAAACAGAGACTTTGATGGCCGATAAGGACCGCTTGGCCCACCCAGTTGGCCCATTTCCTACCTAATGGATAAGCTGCAGATCCTAGTTAGCCAACAGCCTACTTCCTCCTACCCCCCACTAGAACTGCCTCATGTCTGTCCCATGCATTCTTGAATTCCCCACTGTTTGTGACCCCATGACCTCCTCAGGAAGGCCATTTCATACGTCCAACACACTCTCCATGAAAAATACTTCCTCACATTGCCCCTGAGCTGTCCCCTCTATCTTCCAACTGTGCCCCTTGGTCTTGTACATCTTTTTCTGAAAGATGCTACCCTCTTGGACTTTGTTGATTCCCTTGACTTACTTGAAAGTTTCTATCACGTCCCCCTCCTTTCCTCAAGGGTATACCTATTAAGCTCCTTTAGCCTCTCTTTATATGGCTTCTGGTGCAGACCCTGCACCATTTTAGTTGCCCTCTCTGGACTGCCTCCATCCTGTCTATGTCCTTGCAGAGATGGAGTCTCCAGAACTGCACACAGTACTCAGATGGGGTCTCACCAACTGTCTCTATAGAGGGTAACAACTTCCTGTTTTTTACTGGTGATGCCTCTCCCTCGATCCCAGTACTTCCCCAGCACTTCTTACTGTCTTCTCACATTGCTCACCTACCTTAAAGTCATCTGATATGACTACCCCAGGTCCCTTCCATTTTTGCTGTTGTTAGTACCCCACCCCACAACTGTGTACTCTTCCCTTGGGTTTTTGTTTCCTGGGTGCATTACTTTGCACTTCTTTGCACCGAATCTAAGCTGCCATACTTTTGTCTATTCCTCCAACCTTGCCAAGTCCCTTCTCATCCTTTCAACCCCGGCTTGTGTATCAACCCTGTTGCAGATCTTTGTGTCGCTGCAAAGAGGCATACTTTTCTTCCAGTTCCTCCCAATGTCACTTATAAAGTCATTACAGAGGATCGGTCCCAGTACTGAACCCTGCAGTACCCACTAGTAACCCTTTCTTTGGAGTGGATTCCGTTTACTATTACCCTCTCGTCCTGTTGTCCAACCTGTTTTTACCCAGGTTACTCCTGGGACCCACTCCCAGGTTGCTAACTTGTTTATTAATCTTGTGTGGGATTGTGTCAAATGCCTTGCTAAAGTCTAGGTAGGCCACCACCACAGCCCCTCCCTGGTCTACTACTTTGGTCACCCAGTCAAAGAAATCTATTAGATTCATCTGACATGACCTTCCCACTGTGAATCCATGCTGCCTTGGGTCCTGTGCCCTGCTGGCCTCAGGGACTCAACAATTCTTTCTTTAAGAAGTGATTCCACCATTTCCCTGCCACTGAGGTCAAACTAACAGGTCTGTAGTTTCCTGCCTCTATCTTGCTCCCACTTTTGTGAAGGGAATCACATCCATCCTCCTCCAGTCCTCCGTACCACACCATCCTCCCACGATTTGTTAAAAGGTAGTCAGTGGTGACACTATTTTCCTTAGTTCTTTTAGAATTCTGGGTGAATCCTGTCAGGCCCCACTGCTCTGTCCACCTTCAGTTTTAGGAGTTCTTTCAAGACCCTTCTTCTTTGAGTGGACTGGTATCGACCTCCCTATCCAGGGTACTTCTATTGTTTGGTTTAGGTACTCCCTCTTCTTTTCTGAATACTGAGCAGAAGTATTCGTTCAGTATCCTGCTTTGTGACTGTCACCCTCTGCCCACCCCTCCCTTTATTAAGCCTCAATATCCCTCCCTTGGTCTTTCTTTGCTCCTAATGTGCCTATAAGTAAGCAATGAGACACGATGGGTGTGTATTAGACATTTCTAATGCCCGGCTAGGGGACATAGTGAATCACGAGGCCACAGGCCAAGTGCGTCAAGCCCCTTGCTCTCATGTTAGAACTAGCTAATGCACATCCCAGAGTGCTTATTGCACTTATGAAATGGCCATCTGAAGTGTAGATGCATTTGGTAAGTAAAATGTATAGTATTAGGTAAGAAAACATAAATCTTTGTCTTAATTTTCAATAAAATGGTTCCCCGCCTTCAGTTTCCTCTGTTTTTTTTTTTTGAGCAAGGACGTTTGTCCTACAAAAGCTTCTGTAGTTTAGGTCTGGCTGTCTGGCAGACCCCCCATGCAGTTTATGGTGTAGCTATCACAGATGAAACTTTTTAGATTTATATGTTTGTATGTGTTACCGCTGCTGGCAGTACTGGGGAATACATGGTGGTGCTGTTTCTGTGGTACAGGGAAAGCAGGTGTGGCAGTTCACAGGGGGTGCGGAAGTTCACAGGGACTGCGTAGCACTATGAGTGAGAATGTGGGCAGCATTGTTGAAACATAATGAAAAAATTTGAACATTCCGAGGCGCTGAGGGATAAGGGAGGGAAATAGTGGAGGTGGCAGGCAGATCGCTCACTGACGCAGGCGAGCAAGTGGGTTGGCGGGCGGGGAGAGATTGTGCCTGGTGTGGCTCTTTTTGTACACACTGACGAGGAGAGCAAGCTAAGCAGACTGGTGGGTGGGGAAAGATCGGGCCTGGCGGCTTTCTTTTTGAATGCACTGTATGTTCGCCTGTTATTTATTAAAAATGAGAAGGAGGGCACTAGAGAGCTAGTTTCCAGGCAGGACATTTTCTACACTAGCTTTACATCATGACCTACTTTTCAGCCTAAATTTATCCTATTAGAGTGTTGATTTCATAATTTGAATGATATACTTGGACTTTTTATTGTCTGAGCTTTGAAACAATACCAAATTCATACATGGGACGAACCAAGAACACCAGCAAAAACACTGGGTCCTGTGCGACTGATGCATCACAGCCTCCAACAAGCCTGGGCCTAGAGTTGCGGAAACTCCTCTCTGCAATCTCCAAGGAACCACCATGGCAAGCCATTCTACAGTCAGTGAGGGCGATAGATGTGAAGCAGGAGAAATCCCTCACGAGCTGGAAACCCATGATATCGCCTTGGCCACTAACAAATTCAGTGGCTGACACAGATAAGCAATCCCTTAACACCCAGGCTGCAACGGGTCTCCTGACAAAGGAGAATCAACAGCTTCAGGGTCGCTTGGAGGCGGCTGAAAATAGCTTGTGGGCAGGGAACATCCATATAGTGGATTTACCAGAAGGAGCAGAGGAGTGCATCTCTTTGGTTTTCTGAAGCAGTGGATGGCCACAAATGTAACTTTACTGGAAGATTCTGACTGGACTGAACTGCGTCTGTGACAGAATAAACTCCCGAGTGTAACCAGCGGATACCAATCAACCCCAGATGATTCTACTAAAAATTGTTGGCCCAGAGGTAGGACATTTTAATTTCAGCAGTGAGAGCGCTTACCTTTCACCATACGGGGAGGGATATAAAATTCTTCCCTGATCTGTCTTACCAAATCCAGACGCATGACAATTAGCGTAATTAGGTCAAAACTCCGCTCCCCTGGGATTACACTCCCTTTTTGCTTCCTACGTGGCTCCAGACATACACACGGAGGAAAGAACTGGCAATTCATGGATCCGAGGGATGCTGGTCATTGGATCAAAAACTGAAGCGGAGTTTAAATCGCAGCAACCTCAGAGGAATTTATTTATTTAGTTTTTGTTGACCGGTAAGTGCACTAAACAAATCCTGCCTATTTTCAGGCACCACTCGGGGAGGGGATACAGATGAATGCCGACTGACCTTGAACCAGATTGAAGAGGAAGCTTCGGACTCGACGAGGGCTGAGTATGGTGCTCTGGGACTTATTAAAATATATTAAAATGCCTCATTATGCTCCAGTTATGAGGACCGAAAGTGATTTAAGTGATATATACTAGGACTAGTAGGGCTGTAAGGTTGGGAACGGGGGAGAATTTCTATACTGTATTGTACTGCTATAATATTTTCATATGTTTGTGCTCCTTTCCTCTTATTGGCCCTCTTTTAAATACCTAGCATCCTTACAAGCATTATTTGTTCTATGAAGTACTTACTGTTGGAGTGCGTTTAGTATCTGTTCACATTTTTTTCTTGTAAGGCTTTAAGGGGTTTGGATGGGAGTTGTTGGGAACAAATTTATTGTTAGTTTAATTTACTTAATAGGTTAATAGCATTACAAGTTAGTGCAGAATCATCCCTTAGAACTATATTCATGATTAGTAACCTGAGCCACTGAAGCAGCTAGCAAGTACTGACTTTCTATTAGGACTTTAGGCTAAGATGGCCTGATTATGTGTTATTCCCAACTTCTTCTGCACCAGAATGTGGGTATATATACTTGTTATCTCAATTATGCCTATAATGTTAAATATATTTGAATTATCCCACGAGAATATTTGGGGATGGATATTCAAAAAAAAAACCAATGCGCCCGCATATTCAAAGGGCAAGTTGTAGCTGAACTCCTGGCGCGCCGGAGCGATCGGTACGTATGTGGCACAACTATGGGGCGTGCCCATGCATATGCAGCACATCCTGATATTCAGCCCGGATGCGGCGAATATGCTGGCACAACACCGCCTTGCGCCGCTTCAGGGTGCAAGTTGTGCCTGGTAAAACCAGGAACAAGTCCTGGCCACCCACAGGCGAGCTGCCGATTGCAGGCGCAACACGGCAGCTGCCAGCCATGGGTACACCTGCCCACCCAGAACATTGTCCGCAAGCTCCCTGCCCCAGGAGCGATGCTCCCCCATCGCGGCATAGGTACATGAACTCCTGGTGGTCCAGTGGACTGCCCTCCATCACCCATCATGGGCATATGTTTGAAATATCCTGGTGGTCTAGTGGACCACTCTCCATCGTGTTCATTCACATATTGGGCCTGTGTAGTACAGTATGGTCATTATGCCCATTGGCCCATGCAGTGGACCAGTAGCACACAGACAGTACTGTATGCTGTCAGCCCACGGGCGGCATGCGGGCGGGTGCTGCCGCTGACTGGGGGTGCTGGGTGGCAGCGGACCTCAGTGGTGGGGTACCACTGGACCACCAGGATTACATTTGCTATATCCGCCCGAATCGGGCGCTGGGGTTCTACTGGACCACGAGGATATTGAAACATATGCCCGCGACCAGGCACTGGAGAGCAGTCCACTGACCAGCAGGGATATTACATACATATGCCCAAGAGCGGGCGATCGAGAGCAGTCCACTGGATCACCAGGGATGTTTTAAACATATGCCCGCAATCTGGCGATGGACAGCAGTCCACTGACCACCAGGGATATTGTAAACATATGCCCGCGATCGGGCGAGCAGGAGTGGGGTCCGCTAAGGACTGTAGGGCCATCTGTCCCCGGCGCTGCAGCCTGGCATGGCACCAGGCGCAAGTTGCCGGGATCGCGCACCGCATGCAAATAGGGGCCATAATGACATGCAAATGGCCCCATTTGTGCCTTGCATGCATACGGTCTCATCTGCATGCCCAGTGCTGAATATAGCAGTTGATGCGCCTAGCGCAACTGCACTTGTGCTGGCGATCCCCTGCTCCTCTTCTGCCACTTGCACTGGTGCAGTGCCACTGCAACATGCGCAGTGCATGCGCCCTCAGTGCCATATTCAACGGTGTTGAGCCATGGCGCAGCACCATTGAATACAGCTCGTCCATGCCCTGGCTTATCTCAGTTGCTATACCATGCCTGGCGTAGTCTGAATATCCTATCTTGATGTATTGTTTTATTATGAAACAATAAACAAGTTAAAAAATAAATGAGAAGGATTGTAAAACTGCAGTGTAAATGACAGAAGTAACGAGGGAGTGGTGTTTGAGGAGGGCAGCGAGTGAATGGTCTGGTGGGGACAGATCATGGCATGCATTCATTTTATTTTTTTAAATGTGCTGCATTCAACAGTAACTGAAGGAGGTGGTGCTGTGTGCAGTAAATGAAAACTGGGTTGAGGTAAACTTTTTCCTGGTGTTTCTGTGGGAAGTAGTTTGGAATTTCATAGGTTTGACTACTGTGGCTAGTGAAGCCAATGTGGCTGACTTTCAGGAATCAGACTTCTAAGGGGAGTGATACCTGAGAGAGGGTTAAGGTGTCTGTGCTTGGACTCATTCCTGGCTGTGCATTAAGACACTTCTAATGCATGGCTAGGAACCAATCAAATTGTAGGAATATGACTAGCCACTTCATAAAAAGGTTTTAGCCCTTTCTTAACTGAGTTGGCTAGCTTTTCCTCAGTTTGGGCCTTTGCTATCCCGACTGCCTTCCCCACTGACTTCTGCTTTAACTGGTACAGTTCTCTATCCTGCTCCTTCTGTGTTTCCTTATACTTCCTGAATGCTATCTTTGTCTCCCTAATCTTCCCCACCACCTCTTTTGAGAACCATAGTGTTTTTTTTTATTTGCTTCACATAAAGGCTTGTTGCCTCTGTGATGGCAGTTCTGAATTTACCCATTGTTCCTCCACCCCTCCTTCTTGCCCGTTTACTAATGCTTTTCTGAGGCACTCTCCCATTTTGACAAAGTCAGCCCTCCTAAAGTCCAATATCCTTGCCTTTGTATGGCTTTGACTTACGGGCTGAGTTTATGTGAACCACACTGTCTGGTGATCACTTGTTCCCAGATAGCTACCCACTTCTAAATCTGAGATCTCTCACTGTCCCAGTTTGAGAGTACCAGCTCTAAGACTGCTTCCTCCCAAGTGGGTTCCAGCGCTGGTTGTCTGAGGCATGCCTCACAGTAGGCCATCAAGAATGACCCTGCTCTTGGATGTGGCTGCAGCAAAGGTACTCTAGTTAACATCTGGTATATTTGGGTCCCGATCAACAATATCTCCTATTTTTCTGCCATTCTAAGGATGCTTTCTATCATTTCCTTGTCCATTTCCTCCCCTGAGATTGGGCTCTATATACAACCCATGTACGGCTTGTGGTATAATTTCCTGTCTCCACGGTGACCCACAGGGCTCCTCTCCTCCCTGTTTACCCTTTAGTTCTGCTGCTTTTATCCCTTCCCTTATGTAGAGAGCTAATCCTCCTCCTCCTCCTCTTCCTTTACCTCCCTGTCCCTCCTGTAGATTGTGTACCTGGTTGAAGCTCAGAAATCTATTTAGTTGCCCATGGTATGAAAAATAAATCTCCTGCCTGTTTTATGTAAGGCGCTCAGAGACTCTGGGATTGGGTGCCATATAAATGAATGTTACCTTACCCAATGGTTGGGGGCTATAATGGCAAAACTGTATAAAATCACTTGATGTAATATTGGTGGATCTCTAAGCACAGACGATTCTATGGTTGACACGACTGGCAAGGTTTCTTCTAGCAACATTTAGACTGAGGGAGAAAATGATTAACTGGGCTACAATACGGTTAATTATTGGCACTATATCCTGAAATCACGGTGCATGGGTCCAAGATACAGTTAATCTATAAAGGGGCATAAGGAATTAAGAAACAAATAATACTAGGGTAACAGATTATACGTGATATTTTAACAGACGTGTCAATGATATTAATGTTTTATATCACAATGGTTTTACTGTATTATGTATAACGTCACAATGTATTGTATAGTCTCAATTGACAATGGAAAAAAAAAAACCTAAAATGAAATCATTCTCTAAGTTTTTCAACCATACTTTCTCCTGCAACTAATTTTCCCCTTTCCACTTCCTCCTTCACTGCCTCCAGTTCTTCCTCCACTCTCCTCCCCTACTGCTGTTTTCCTGCCCTGTCCATTTAGTATCTGGCCCTGCCTGCCTGTGTTTCCTTGGTGTAACAATTTTCCTCACTTCCTGGTCTGCTAGGACCTCTGTTGCTGGCCTACTTTAGACAGCATGCTTTTTAGTTTCATCCAACTTCTGGCAACAATTTTGTACTGTACTAGGAACTGGTCTTTTTCTGCTCCACTTCACCGTTTACCTTGTTAAATATGTTATTACTCTAATTTACACTATTTTACTGGATTGCTGTTGCTTCTATGTATCTGTTCTTTTAATGTTTAAGTTTTGTTGTTACTCTACTCCCTTCACTTATCCCACCCTTTCACATTCGTACATTTATTTATTTATTTAGTTTTTGTTGACCGGTAGTGCACTAGACAAATCCGCCTATTTTCAGGCACGCACCGGGGAGGGGATACAGATGAATGACAACCGACTTGAACAGATTAAGCTGTTGGTGGTATTTTAGTGAATGAGGGAAATTTGTCCAGACACTGGGAAATTCCCTACTCTTTCGATAAGTGCCATGGGATCTTTAACATCCACCTGAACTACCACCAATCCAGGCAGATGAGACCTCGGTTTAACGTCTCATCCAAAGACGTCACCTCAGAAGTGCAGCACCCTCTCATGCATGAAAACAAACTCCTCTCAGATTGCTTCTCCTCCTCTAACTCAATAAACTGTATTCAATCAGGTAAGAGGAAGGCCTGGCTACTTATCCCACGCTGAAGGCACAATTAAGGGCAACTTCCATCAGCTACAAGCTCCCAAATGTACGGAACAGCTTCCCAGTCAAGATCACTATCTCACCTAATTTCCAGTCAGCTAAGAGCTTGGTCTAGGCACATTACAACACACCACTGGCCTGTCACAACTGCTCTAGACACTCCCTGGATCCCCTGTCCCATGACAGAAAGACTCGTGCCAAGGAGCAAGTAGTTCATCATAGGCTGTGGCTTCTCAGTCATGCATGCTAGATATGTAAAATAATTTCGTGTTCTGGTATTATAGTTTTGTCCCAATTGTTGTGAATGTAGTATGTAGCCTGCAATAGCACCTACCCCTTAATAAATAATAAAAGCTTAATAAAGGGAGGGAATGTGGTAGAGGTGACAGTGAAAAACAGGGACACTGAACGAATATTTCTGCTCAGTATTCACAAAGGAAGAGGAGGGGAGGTACCTAAACCAAACAAGAGAAACACTCTTTAGACGGGGTCGATACCAGTCCATTTACAGAAGAAAGGGTTCCAAAGAACTAATAAAATTGAAGGTGGACAAAGCAATGGGGCCTGATGGGATTCACCAAGAATTCTAAAAGAACTAAGGGTAGAACTAGTGACACTGCTGACTACACTCTTTAACAAATCATGGGAGGATGGGGTGGTACCTGAGGACTGGAGGAGGCGGATGTGATTCCTCTTCACAAAAGTGGGAGCAGGACAAAGGCAGGAAACTATAGACCAGTTAGTTTGACCTCAGTGGTAGGAAAATGATGGAATCACTTCTGAAGGAAAGAATTGTTGAGTACCTAGAGGCCAGTGGGGCACAGGACCCAAGGCATCATGGATTCACGATGGGAAGGTGCGTGTCAGACAGAATCTAATAGATTTCTTGACTGGGTGACCAAAGTAGTAGACCAGGGAGGGCTGTGGACATGGCCTGCCTAGATTTTAGCAAGGCATTTGATACAGTCCCACAAAAGATTAATACACAAGTTAGCCAGCTTTGGAGTGGGTCCCAAGGTGGTAGCCTGGATACAAAATTGGCTAGACAACAGGATGCAAAGGGTAGTAGTAAATGGAGTCCACAGTGAAGAAAGGAGGGTTACTAGTGGAGTACACATGAGGTTCAGTACTGGGACCGGTCCTTTTAATGTCTTTATAAGTGAGGTTGCAGAGGAACTGGAAGGAAAAGTATGTCTCTTTGCAGACGACACAAAGATCTGCAACAGGGTTGATACACAAGATGGAGTGGAAAGGATGAGAAGGGACTTGGCAAGGTTGGAGGAATGGTCAGATCTATGGCAGCTCAGATTCAATGCTAAGAAGTGCAAGGTAATGCACCTGGGAAACAAAAACCAGGGAAGAGTACACAGTAGGGGTGAGATACTGACAACAGTAAAATGGAACGGGACCTGGGGTAATTATATCAAATGACCTTAAGGTGGCCAAGCAATGTGAGATGGCAGTAAGGAAGGCTGGGGGATATTGGGATGCATAGGAGTGGCATCAATAGTAGAAAACAGGAAGTTGTTATCCTCTGTAGACACAGTTGGTGAGACCCCATCTGGAGTACTGTGTGCAGTTCTGGAGACCCCATCTTCGCTAAGACATAGACAGAGTGGAGGCTGTTCAGATGAGGGCAACCAAAATGGTGCAGGGTCTGCACCAGAAGACATCTAAGAAAGACTAAAGGAGCTTAAAATGTATACCCTTGAGTTAAGGAGCGAGAGAGGACATGATAGAAACGCTTAAGCACCGGAGGGAATCAACAAAGTCCAAGAGGGTGAGCATCTTTCAGAAAAAGAGATGTGCAAGAACAAGGAGGCACAATTTGAAGATAGAGGGGGACGGCTCAGAGGTAATGTGAGGAAGTATTTTTTCACAGAGAGGGTTGTGGATGCATGGAACAGCCTCCTGAGGAGCTTGTGGAGTCAAGAACAGTGGGGAATTCCAGAATGCATGGGACAGACATAAGGCAGTCCTAGTGGGGTAGGAGGAAGTAAGCTGTTGGTTAACTAGGATCTGCAGCTTATCTGTTAGATAGGAAAATGGGCAGACTGGGTAGGCCTTATCTGCTGTCAAATTCTATGTTTCTATGTTACCCCTGCAGTTATCCAGAAGGCTACGCTGTAAATGTACCAACTTGCATTATGTACATATGTACGGTATATCCTTTGTGTTATTGTATTCTTGTAACTGATGGTAAGTATTATATTTCCTCCCTCCCCTAAGTCGCAACAGGAAACCAGCCTCCAGGGCTCCGTTTGCTTACTGGTAACATCTATGTTTTAAATAAACAAACTTTGGCTCAATGTGCCTTTCCCTGTCATTAATTACAAAATAAATAAATAATTAATTACACCAGTAACACATCAATCAGCTATTGCTGCAGACACACATGAAATAAAACAAATTACAAAAGCACACTGCAGACATGTATATTCAGAAGAAAAGAGCATAAAGCTATTTAGCAATTAAAAGTTATTAAAGACTACAATACCAAAAAGTCAAAACAATTGCTAAGGGATAGTAGTATCTAAAATGGACACATCATTACATTCTGCTAGCTGAGAGCTACGAGACAAGCATTTAGGGTGCTTCCAGTGAATTTGCAAGTAATCCATTCTCAGGCATACGGATCCTTACCCATGATGTGGCAAGGTGCCCCCTGCCTCTATTGGTTTGTCTCCTGGTTGCAACAGCTGTTTCAGTGAAGTGATCGCTTCTTCAGTCTTCAGGACGGGAACAGATGTGAAGCAGGCTTGGAAAATGTGCTCTATGCGGATTAATAACGATGCCTACGTCAAACAGGCAACATAAAAACATTGTTAATTTCTTCTAAATCTGATTCACAGAAAGTGCATGTGCATCATGTGAGACTGCAGGCAACCTGCCAGGGTTTAGGATCAGTTATAGTGGCAGTAACAGATGTATAAGTGCACATTTAATTAGCAGACTATTGTATTTTTTGTCTTCCAGGGACCGTCACTTATCAGTTGTTTATACTTCATTAAACAGTTCTCAAAGCTTTACAAACAGGAAAACACAAGCTATAACAGCAACTTTTACTGCATACAGTACATTAAGCACATTCTGGTAAGACAACCTGGTCATATAACAGAACACTAAAAGCTAACAAGAAAAGTAATTTAACTTGTTCTCCTAGTAGCTGAGTCAAGCATATTAAAGTCACCCTTTTGGATATGAAGGCCAGGGCCCAAATCATTTACATTTATTTTCTTTCTACAGACCCTTTCTCTCCAGCCATGTTAGCCTTCAAGGATATACCCTGATGTGGCGGTTGAAGCTCGGTTTCCCACAGGTCCAATGCCACTCGACATCCCCATGTCTTGCCCTCTGTGGCAGGGGCTCCAGGGGAGGATCATCCCATCCACGAGGCAAACCATTACGTGGGCTAGGATCGAGTTTTGGGCAGGCACTAGGACCCAGGGATGACCAGGAACCTAGACAGTCTCCTGGATGGTACATGGGTTTCTACTTGTTTTCTACTAAACCTCCTCCTCCCTTGTGTGTGCATAGCTATGAAGGCACATGGATGCACATAGAAACATCCTGTGGAGGGAAAGCTCCTCTGGCACACTGCAGGGTTGCTACCACAGAGCGCACTCTGCAACATCCCTCTCCGACAGGAGGGCACTGTTAGTAGTATCTGCAGCAGTCAGGCCTGCCCTCACACGTGGTTGTGAACTTGTTCCTGAATCCAAGGCTGCCTGCCTGGCAGGTGGATGTGTTGTCACTGTACAATCAGTGTGGTCTAATTCACATTTTGAACCTCCCGAAACATCTACAATTAAATGTTTTATTTATTTAGAATGGCTGGCCAGGAAAGCACACTAAGCCAAAACTTAGTTTCCAGGTTGGGGGTGTACAATGAGAAGCAGGCATCGCTGTAAGTGTATACAGAAACTATCATAGACATAGTTATCAGTGCAAGGTGAACAATAAGAAGAACAAGAATCCACAGTAAAGAGAAGATTAGTTACCATTCATGGTAGATCTGACAGAATCCACTTGACATAGCCACACCTTTGGAACTGTAAGCTGTCAGCATCAGGACTGCTCAGAAACTTTTGCTTAGCTGGGTTTTCACACTAGGACATACATCGTCAGTGCCTATATATCATAGACAGCCTCATACCTCCTCAGTTATACTACCACAGACAAGTTTGGAGTTCTACCATACCCTCCTGTTATGTATTAATTGATGGAGATTACTTTAACGCTTTACTGTGATATTTTGTTGTAATGGTTTCTTTCAAAAAACGATCAACAATAAACTAAACTGACTGAGTTCTACCATACTGACACAAAATGGAAGACCAGAAAACTGAACAGGAAGTAGGAATTCCACAAAGAAGAAAGCTTATTTGGAAGAGAGCAAAAAGGAGAATGCCAAGCATGCACTAACAAGTACTCCAGACAAATTACACCATCTGAACACACAGAAGTGGGTAAGTAGGAAGGCAAACTGTGGATCTACGGAGGAGAGTCTTGAAGGTCTACTGTTACTGGTAAGTAATGAAACTACCATCTTCAAGGATATCTCTTCACAGAGCCACACATCTGGAGAAAGTCCCTAGCAGTGCAGGATAGCAATGCAGGAGGAAGCCAAGCAACAAGTACATAAAGAACCCCAGGTGACAGCAGGCCTGTGAGGACGGCAAGGGCAAAGTCAGCCTGACTACGGAACACCAGATCCAACCACAGCACTTAGCAAAAGGAAAGACAGAAGTCCATGCGCCAGCAGATTATATAGCAGCTGCCAAAATCAAGGAAACAAGCCATAGAAGATTGAAGTCTGTGCCCATGGCAGGCATCTGGAAACAAAATGAAATGGAAGATACCAATTAGTCTAAAAAGTAGGACAAGGACATGAGCACCCATTAGCCATGTGGCCAGCAAAACAAAAGTCATGCAGACTGCATTTATTTATTTAATTTACTTATTGAATAAATTGGATTTACAACCTTTGAGTCAAAGACTCATTTACAAAGGCTCCTCATCAGAGTGCAAGCAGTATATAATAATACAAAGAGGGAAAAAGGAAACACAGGGTATGAACAGTACATACAATAATGAGGATGGAGCCTATACAATTGGGTAGCTATACAAGTCCATTTGAGGAGCTTTTAACTGTCAATATACAGTAATAAGGAGGGTGAGGTCTATACAATTAAGCAGCTATACAGGTCCGCTAAGGAGCTTGTGATTGCTATGATGCAAGCTGTCGAGATACCGACATTGTCATTAACACAGTCACTCTTGTGTAGCAATTAACAGCAGTAGGATACAGAGCACTTTAGCCCATACATGCTCCATGTGGTATAGATAATACTGATAGATTATATGCACCTGCTGGCATCTACATCTCAGCTTCACTACTGAGACAGGACCGGGCAGTCTTAACCAGGGCCAGGTATTGGTGGTGCTACTCAGCAGCCCATACCTAGCTGGTGCACTGGCAGCAGCGGGTGGAGAGTAGGTGGTCTTTGAGGGCTATCTTGAATGGGCCTAGTCTGGCGACAGAGTAGACGGGGAGTTCACTGTAACATAATGATGCTCTGTAGGAAAAAGAACCTTTGGGCTAGGTGAGGTCACGACCAGGGAACAGCCCATATCAGTTTATTTGCCGAGCGGGTGTTTGCTGAGGCATGAGCAGTGCGGAGGGGGGAAACTCCAAGGGGTAAGGCCTGGTTGAATGTTTTGGTAAAGAGACTTGTTTGGTAATGAACTCTTTCGTCTAGAGTGAGGATATTAGTTAGGGCATACAGGGTGCAGCTGTGGGCACGCCTATCTACTCCAGCGAGGAGTCTACATGCTTTGTTGATGGCTAAGTGAATTTATTTAGAGCAGTGTGGTCAGTTGCCGAGTATACGGTTGGCCATAATCTACTAGAAAGAGAGAACAGAGGTGTATCAGCATGGTTATGGCCTCTGGCGGTAGGCTAGTCTCTGCCAATATGGCAGTCCTGGGTGAATATTTATGGCTGAAGAAATATTATTGATATGTGGGTGAATAAGAGGCTGGATCAAATGTAAGGCCCAGGTATTTATAGGTATGGACCTGTTCCAGAGGGAAGAGGGCTTTGGAAAAGGTTTTAGTTGGGCATCGCAGTCCTCGCTCTGTCGGTGGGCAAAGAGCATTGACTTAGTCTTTTTACATTGACCACCAGTCTGTGGTCAGTGAACCAGTTTTCAATGTGGTTGAAGGCAAGTTGCAGGGAGGACTGTAGGATTGTGGGATCTGAGTGGGAGGCAAACAGTACCATGTCATTTAGAGAGCAGAAGATTACTTGGGCAGGATTTTGGCAGGGTGTTCAGGAAGATGCTGAACAGTAATGGACTGAGGATGGAGCCCTGGGGACCCCAGAGCGGACTGGCAGAGAAAGGCGAGAGTGCTGTTTATCTTCACACATTGGGACCTATCTGAGAGGTAACTTGTAAAACACGTGATGGGTCCAGGGTCAGCCCGTGAGGTGGAGAGTATTTAGGAGCAGGGGTGTGTGAGACAGTATTGAATGCTTTCGACAGGTCTATAAATACAGCTCCTGCTAGGTGTTTCTTATCTAGGGCATTGTGCAGCGAGTTAGAGAACTCTGTAAGGGCGGTTGTTGTGCTATGCCCTACTCTAAAGCCATGTTATCTACATAGTATGTTGTGCGCAAGCAGGTAGTCAGTGAGTTTGGTGGCAACGATTTTTTCCAGGGCTTTTGAAAGGGGTGGAAGAATGGAGATGGGCTGGTTATTACTGGGTGAGGCAGGGTCCCCACTCTTCAGTATTGGTGTGATAGTGGCCATCTTCCAGTCGGGTTGAAACTGCCCTAGACATAGAGAGTGGTTAAGGAGATCAGTCAGTGGGGAGAGCACAGAGTCTAGCACCAGTTAAGGATTTTCATATCAAAGGAGTCTTTGCAGTAGTTTGAGCCCCTCGGAGGGTATACCAAATAAACGTATAAGGCTCAGTGGGCTTAGTGGGAATCCATAGAACATAGGAGAACCATACCAGACAAAGAGTCAGACAGGCTTGGCAAAATTAACCAGCTTCCTTTTACCAATCCATGTCCATGCTGTATCTACCCTCTACTATTCACCAAACTTGCCTCTTATCCTGCTGTATAGCTTAAATCTTAGTATACTCCAGTTTGAATTTCAAACCACCATGACTGGATTACAAATGCATCGTTGTTGCATACTACCCTTTGTTCTGATCCTTGCATCCTCTAACCTATGTACTTCACATAGATACATAGAATGTATACATAGTATAGAAATAGTATAGTATAAATACATAGTGAGGAACACTGTTTGACCGTGTGCGGTTCCATTTACTGTAAAAGTGCAGCACCACTCACTTCAATACATATTTACTGAAGCTAGCAGTATGCCACACTTTTACAGTAAATTGAGCCACGCACGGTCCACCATATTCCCCGCTCCTGGAGTTTTCTAAAACTAAAATAAAGTAAGTTGCTGTTTATAAAATGAAGGATTTTCCTCCTGAAAAGCTTAATCGGGGGTAAGTATTTGGGGGCGGGGCACGATGTTTTGGACAGCTTTCCTTAATGCAATCTGATATGATAACCCTAGGTCTCCTTCCTGCTTGACCTTTGCCAGTATCACTCCACTCATCTTGTACTCTGCTCCCAGGTTCCTATGGACAAGATGCATTATTTTGCACTTTTTCCATATTAAAACCCAACTGCAATAACCTTGACCACTCTTCCAGTCTATTTAGATCCCAGCACATTCCATCTCCCTTCCCCCTTGTCGTCCATTCTGTTACAGATCTTGATGTCATCTGCAAAGAGGCAGACCTTCCATTACAGTTTATCCGCTATGTCACTTATAAAGATACTGAAGAGGACCAGTCCCTATACTGATCCCTGAGGACCCCTCCCCAGCCACCCTCCCTTCCTTTGAGCACACTCCATTCACTGCTACTCTGTGTTCTATCTGACAGCCGGTTTCTAATCCAGGTTACCACCTTACTAGCTAACCCCAAGTTACTCAACTTGCCCACCAGTCTCATGCGCCTCACTCTGCACACTTTGTACATTTGATCTTCTTCTGAATGTATTAGTTGTACAGAACCTTGCTTTATTGTTCATACACATGCACCCATTGTTGTTACTGTTATATCTGTTGTTGTTGTTTTGTTCCCTGCTATATCCCTTCCCCTATCCACACCTGAAATGAACTCTGGCTCAGTGTGTCTATCCTGGTCAACAACAATTTTAAATAACATAAAATTTAATAAGTTGAACCCAGCCTCAACACAGCCCATCAAGGACTCCAGAACCAGGAAAGAACCACTGGAGCACCACCAAATGAACCACATCTGTGCCCATGAAGAGGGCATGAAAGACAAGACTGGTCAAAATGTGGATCCATACCAAAGAGCACCAGAGATTGGAGCCAGGAGTGCCGAGGCACAGCAAAGCACATGTGACTGGAAAGGAGAAGAGTCCAGGAGCAAGTAACAACACATCTCCTCCCCAGTAGCTCTCAGAGTTCCACCCCTTCTGCCCTCTGCACTCTTAACACTGCATCCTGGGCTTTTCTAAGCAAAATGAAGACATACGCACCATACTATGAACAAATGCGAATACCTAATGAACCATAAGTTCTACACATAAAGTACAAGTGGTAAAGTTGTTCAGCACAAAATTACCTTTCTAACAGTGGTATGCAATGAATATCTATGCAACTTTTTTATATAACAGCCAAAATACCCTGATTTAAAAACAAAACAAAAACAAAACAAAAAACAACGGAAAGCATTTTTGGGGAAACAAGTAATATAACTACACCAAATTATGTATCGATACATGATAATCAGGTAGTAAAGTAATTCTGTACTAAAAAGCAAGTTTTCTAACTCATTACCTCCAATAGCTCCACATTAAATCTGAACTATCCATTGTTTACCTGACACAAAATGGCCACCCAGCAGGTAATGAGCCAGACCAAAACATGTATGTTTATCCTATTTATTCAGGGTGGTTTTGTAAAGCTTGGCGGTCAAAGTCAACCATACACACATACCGCAGTCCCTGGGGAGACCACATGAGGATATCTGGGTTTTGGTGTATACTCTAGAACAGAAACAAATGAGGAGAAACCTTTTGGTTTTTACAGCTACAAGAAATCACTATCTATGGGGGTGCTTGAAATTGGAAGGTAAAGATATTACTTTCAATACCGGAGACAAAAGGCAAATTAAGGGGGAATCACTAAGACGGTCATGAGGGTAGCATGGTTCACACAAAGAGTAGCTGAATTACAGAACAGCTTGCCAGAATATTTAGGACAATGGACATATTAAAACAGACTCTGATAAGTATATACTACAGCAAGAGATCTCTAGATACAACCACTGAGTAATGGTGAACAATCATGACAAGCACAAGTGTCTGCTTTTGGTTGTATGACATACTGAAACCTGTGAAGCAGGACAAAAGCACAGAGCCAGCAATAGTTTGTGTAACTATAAAAGCCATCATGGTGGCAGAAGAAAAATTACTCACCTTAGTAATTGCTTTTCTTCTCATGGAGTCTTGCTATATTAGGACCTTTGCAGTATGCCCCTGGCTTTGACTGCCCCGGAGATGAAATAGTTAACTCCAGAGAAATCTGAGTTCCACAGCGAAGAGCGCTATTGAAAGTCTATCTGGGTTGTTTGAACCCAAACTGTCAGGTTCTTTATGAGGCTAAACTAACATAGCAAGTCTGTGTGGAAAGCCTTACACTAGCCATTGGCTACCTACTAACAGTAGAACCACAAAACACAACAATAAAGAAAAACAGTATCACTGATATTGTTAGGATAACCCTTGACAATCATTACTAAGGCCCCTCTGCCCAAAGACTCAAGTCCAGAGAGGGCCCAGCTACCAATTAACAAAAACAGAAACTATCTAGTTCCTAACCCAAGAAAGAAAAGAAGGGGGAACTAGAAGCTAAACAGGCATGACACAGTGATTGCACCAATTTGCCAACCCCATACCCAAGTAGGGATTCTGAGAGGGGTAGGAGGGAGGGTTGTCCTAATATAGCAAGACTCCATGAGAAGAAAAGCAATTACTAAGGTGAGTAATTTTTCTTCAAACACCATGAAGTCTTGCTTATATTAGGACCTTTGCAGAGTACACAGCAGTACCCCCATGGAGGAGGGTCAGAACCTACTTAGGAAATAGGCTCTGCAGGACAGCTGTGCCAAAGCAGCATCTCTCCTGGACTGGACGTCCAGGGAATAATGCTTAGTGAAAGTGTGGACTGTCTTCCAGGTAGCAGCTTGACAGATTTCCAAATGGGAATATCTCTAGCAGCCGCTAGAGATGCAGCTGTACCCCTGAGGAATGAGCCCTCAGGCCTGAGGGCGGCTCCTGCCCAGTTTTTGATAACAGAACTGGATACAAGAGACAATCCACCTAGCAATCGACCTCCTAGTAGCAGGCCTCCCTTACCCACATCTCCATAGGTAAGGAAGAGCTGGAGGGATCAACCTGTGACCCTTGGTACGATCCAAATAATAGCTAAGGGCCTTTTACGTCCAAACTGTGCAAGCTTCTCTCACCAGAAGAGGAGTGCTCAGTAAAAATACTGGAAGAGAGATGGATTGGTTAAGATGAAAATCTGAAACCACCTTAGGTAAAAACTTTCTGTTAGTCCTGAGGATCACTTTATCTCTGTGGAAAGAAATGAAATCCTCTTCCACTGACAAGGCTTGCAATTCACTTATACGCCTAGCAGAAGTGATAGCCACTAGAAAAACAGTTTTCCAAGTTAAGAACTTGAGATCTGCCGAATCCAGAGGCTCAAAGGGAGGTTGCATTAGCTGGGCAATGCAAATATTCAAGTCCCATGCAGGGGTTGGTTCCCGAAAGGGAGGATTAGTATGAAGTAACCCTTTGAAAATTTTGCAAACACAGGGTGAGAAGAAAGAGAAACTGGTTTTCCTGCAGAAATAAAACCGAAACAGCTGTCAAATGAACCTTTAAGGTAGCTGGTTTGAGGCCTAAGGAATTTAAGTGGACCAGGTAGTCCAACAAAATAGGCAGGTCAGCTGATTCTGGGGTGATTTGCCTCTCAAGACACCAAAATGAGAATCTCTTCCATTTAGAATTATAAGTGGCTCTAGTGGAAGGCTTTCTGGAGGCCTTCAAAATATCAAGACACCTTGAGAAAGGTGTAAATGAGCAAACTCTAACTCCTCAAGAACCAAGCCTTGAGGTGGAGGAGTTGAGATCCGGATACCACACTCCCCTGTGCACAGGTCAGCAGGTCGTGAGCCCTGGGCAAGGTCAGGGAGGGTGGAATGATAGGGACAGAAGAAGAGGGTACCAAGGCTGCCTGGCCCAGTCTGGAGCAATCAGAATCACCCTGCAAGGCTGAGTTCTGATTTTTACTAAAACCCTGAAGAGGAGAGGAACGAGGGAAAGCATAGAGGAACTTTCCTCCCAATCCAGCTGAAAGCATCCAGGGGACTGACCCCAGAACTGGGGCCTGCAGCAAAACAGGGAAGTTTGTGGTTGTCTGGGGCTGCAAAAGATCTATCTGAGGAGTGCCCCAGCTGGCAAAGATTGACCCCAGCACTTGAGGGTTCAGAGCCCATTCGTGGTGGCCCTGAGAAATCCTGCTGAGGGCGTCTGCTAGACATTGTCCTTCCTGGGAGGTGAACCGCTATCAGAGAGGTGTTCAGGGAATAGGCCAGAGACCACAACTTCATTGCTTCGTGCACAGGGCTGAAGAGTGAGTGCCCCCTTGCTTGTTGATGTACCACATTGTTGTGGTATTGTCTGTCCTGACTTGAACAACTTTGTTCTGGACAGTTTCTGAAAAACCTGGAGAGCTAGGAAGACAGCTCTGAGCTCCAGCAGATTGATGTGAAGCAGAGATTCCTGAGGGGATCAAACTCCCTGAGTTGAAAGGTCGCCCAGGTGAGCCCCCAACCCAACAGGGACGCATCCGTGGTGAGGATGAGGGAGTGAGGGACAGGAAGGAATGGACCCCTGAGGACAGGTTGCTCGATCCAGCCACCACTGGAGAGCTAGGATCAGAGTCTTGGTCACTGGGACCAATTTGGTAAGGGGTCCCTCCTTTGAGACCAATAGGATATCAAGTGGAACTGAATGTCCCTCATCTGAAATCTTGCCCTGGCACAACAGCTGTAGAGGCAGCCATGTGCCCCAGGAGTTGCAGAAGTGCCTTGCTGGTCGAGAGACCTGCATGGAGAAAAAGATGCCAGGGCAATGAGTTTGTCCACTCTTTCGGAGGGAGGAATGCCCTGGCTAACTTGTGTTCAGCTCTGCACCTATAAAAGTTAGTACCTGAACTGGTTCGAGAACTGACTTTGGAACATCTGAGCAGGAACCCAGAAAGATGAGGAGTTCCTGGGTGATTTGCAAGTGGATTTTACCTGCTCTGATGACTGACCCACAATAAGCCACAGTCGCCCAAGTAGGGAAACACAGCTATCCCTTGTCTTCTTAAGTGGGCCACTACTACAGCTAGACATTTTGTGAAAACTCTTGGAGCAGAAGTGAGTCCAAGGGCATTGCCTGAACTGGTAGTGGCCCGAGGGCAGTTCGAACCTGAGGTACTTTCGGTGAGAGGCCCTGATTAGAATATGGAGAGCGCCCTTGAGGTCCAGGGAAGCTAGCCAGTCCCCTGGCCTCAAGGATGGCAAAATCATTACAAAGTCAGCATTTGAACTTTGGTTTTACAAGATGCTTGTTCAGAAATCTTAAATCCAAGATGGGCCGCCAGTCTCCTGTCTTTTTGGGGTCAGGAAGTACCTTGAGTAAAGACCCTTGCTCTGGTGGCAAGGGACCCTTTCCACTGCTTTGCAGTCCAAAGAGAGAAACCTCCGCTTCTAGTGTGAGGGTTTCTAAAAGACTTGAGGGGAAAGTGCCTGGCTCTCATCTTGGGAAACTGTTTGAAACTGAGAACTAGGCCTTGGCTTGCCACCCAGAACCCATTTTTCCTAGGTGGGTAGGACAACCAGTTCTGGCAGAAATAAGCCAGTCTGCCCCCACTGGTACAGGAGAGTCGGCCCCAGACACCCAGTCAGGGTGCCTGCTTGGCAGGAGCAGCTTTAGGTTGGGGAGAGGCCTGCCTGTGCCCGCCTGCCTCTGCCTCTGAAAATCCTCTCTGTAAAAGCAGAAGAAGCCTGGAATTGGTAAAAGGCCTATTGTAAGGCCTGCCCTACCCCTGGGGGCATGCCTATGTTGAGTGGCACGCTCTCCTTAGCTTGGGCACTTTGTAAGTAGTTCTGTATTCATCCATCTTTTTCATGTAATTTTCTGTTTGTTCTCCAAACAGAGAATTTCCTATAACAGGAAAATCTATAGCCTTTGACTGGGTATCTTAGGACAGATTAGTGCATCTGAGCCATGCCAACCTACGGAGAGCTACAGAAGTGGCCATGACCCTAGAGGAAACATCATTAACATCAACAGCAGCATGAAATTGAACTTTAGAGGCTTCAATGCCATCAGCAGCCACCTGTTCCAACTCACTAGCCAGCTGGCCATGGGCCTGCTTGGCCAACTGCAATATAGTGTCCCATCTAGATTTCTGATATCTAGCCACATAAGCCATATAATTAGCCTGTCTGAGTCCCAAAGAAGCTGCCACATACTGTTTTTCGCCATGGCATCAATCTTCCTGGAATCCTTATCAGGAGGATGTGAAGCCAGGGAATATTAGCCTTGTCACAGGCTGCAGCTTGCACCACACCTACATGACTACACTGTTCAGTAAGGAAGTCTGTATTAGGCCTGACAACATATACCTTCTGTCCATTTTTTTTATCTACAGGAGGGACAGAAAAAGGATTTTTAAAATCTTAGTGGTTTGCCTCCTAAATGACTTATGTAAAGGAATAGAAAACCTTCTAGCCTCTGGAATATCCATCATTTTCCACATAGTCAGGCTCCTCTTGCTCATCCACAGCCTCTTCTAAGGGCAGCTGGAGAGTTTCTGCTACTTTCTTATAAAATCTGAAATGAGATGGGGACTCAGACAATAAAGGGGAGACTCAAAGGGTCTGTCTGGAGAAATGCTCAGTTCTGTTGGCACTTCCAGACCTTCCCAATCACAATTACAATCATCAAAATCTTCCTCCCCTCCTGTGGTTCATAAAAATCCCCAACATAATCCTGAACCACTGGACCTGAACGAGACCCCTTTTCCAACCAGAGAGGTTCAACAAGTCCCTGAGACAAAGACTGGACAATCTGTATGGCTTTAGCTATTTCTACAGCAGAAGGAGAGACAACTGGACTCCACACTAGCTGATTTCTTTGTCCTTTTGCTTTGCCTGTTCCTCAGGACCAGCCTTTCTTTGCCGGAGGTGTACGCCCTGGTCAGAGGCACTCCCTCTGGTCCAGCCGTAGCTGGGCCGGGCTGGCCATCCGGGTCAGCGGACTTTTGGCCTCTCGCCCTGAGCCTGCCCAATCTCTTTTCCAGGGTGGCTGCAGGAATTCTTACATACCTGGCAGTCTGACAGGAGGTGGTCAGCCCAGACAACAGACACAAGTGGTGTGTGGGTCAGGCCTTGGCAAAGGCTTCCCCACAGACATCACAGTGTTGAAACCCAGTGGCCCGTTTTTCTTTTGGGTTTCTCAGACATAGTGCCAGCCTAACCAAACTTGTCCTTTGTTTCAGGCCTTGCAGGAACAAGACACCCTTATCGGTCCCTAACCGTGTCACGGGTATTTGAAAAACACTTTTAATTGCAGGTTTTTTAGGACCGATAAGAACCGGTACCTCACTCTAAATGCAAAGAAAACAATTTTTAAACAAACTGATCGGTTCAGGCGAACCGATAATGAGTTTCCACACAGACTAAATTATTTTACTACGGTTACCAGATAGAGCTTTAAACGAAAACCGCGGTAATTTTAAACACTTTCTCGGTTAAATGAACCGATAAAAATACTTTAAACCGAAAACGAACTGAAATGAAGGAGCTGGTCTCCGAGCGCCTGTTCAGTGAAAGCGGAGTAAAGAATCTGACAGTTTGGGTTCAAACAACCCAGATAGAGCTTTCAATAGCGCTCTCGGCTGGAACTCAGATTTCTCTGGAGTTAACTATTTCATCTCGGGGCAGTCAAAAGCCAGGGGCATACTGCAAGGTCCTAATATAAGCAAGACTTCATGGTGTTTGAAGCACATGATATCACATTAACGTCATAAAAGGCACCAGTCTCTGATGCAAAACACAGAACCGAGACAAGACAGCAGCAGGAATGTCAACATGGCAGAGCCAGAGGACAACTAGCAAACAGAGAGCAATGGACCAGGCGGCCCTCCAGTGCAGCGGTAGCAGTGCCGCTCATGATGCCAATGACCTGGGTTCAGGAATGAGCCGAGCTGTCAGAGGCCGGCTGGAGGAGGTGGGTTAAGCAGCACAGACAACGCTCTCCACCACAGGAGGAGGGTTGCCAGATTCTGCTCTGCTACTACCACCTGGGTGACCAAGTGGCAGTGCAAGTGGAGCCGTGAAACTGGGGGTGAGGTGGGGAATGCTGATGTGCTCACCATGCAACGTATGCTGTGACAGTACTCTTGGCATCCCATAGGGATTGGGCCACGAAAATGGGAAAAAGAATGGCAGGTGCAGTAGGAGAACATATGCCCCACACCACAGTCTCCCACCGCTGACTGAGGAGCTCCTCTTTGACTATACCAACCATGTCTCCATCAAGGGGATGGAGGAATGCTGGACGATACTCGACCATGCAACGCAAGCCCATGTGCTTGACAGACGTTGTGAAAGTACTCTTGGCATCCCACAGGGGATTGGGTAATGAAAATGGGAAAAAGAACAGCAGGTGCAGCAGGAGAACATCCGCCCACACCACAGGCTCCCCAGCACTGACAAGGAACCCTCTTTGACTGCACCGATTGTGTCTCCATTGGGGAGACGGTCCCCCCCAGATGGCCCCATCCTGGGACCTTAGCCAGGGTGTTTGTAGGAGAGGCAGGTAAGTCCCGGAGAAAGCGGCTGAAGGGATTGGGTGGGGGCAGGACCAATGACCCGGAGAACAAAGTACGTAAATTAAAAACAAAAAGCAATGGATCACCATAAAGACCCAACCCCAGCACCTGACCTTGGCATCACAAAGATGGTTGGAGCAGCAACAGAAGCTGAAGATCTGGCCAGAAGTTACCCACAGGAGGAATTCATATTGTTCCACAGCAGCAACAGCAGACAGCTGGACATGCTACAGAGAAAAACTGGTAGAGGTCAGAGGCAGTAGCGTTGTACCTGAACAGGGAAGCAACTCAGGAGAAGATAATAACAGTCTCCTAGTGGATTCACATTCTCTGCAAAAAAACTGTAGTAGCAAGCAACAATCAGCATCAAAGCTGAGAAAAGTGATACCCCATCGATTAAAATCGGGGAAAATGTAAAGTGTTGAAAATTAAAAACTTTAATTATGAACATCAAGAAAGGCTTTTGCAGTCTGACACAGTCAACATCAGCAGAAATATAAACAAAGGAGATATGGAGCCATCCGAGATATAGATGCACAGATGATGTATGCCACTGAAGGTAAGCAAGCGTTCCTCGTGGTCCTGATGCAGAAGGTTTACTATTTCAAAGATGAGGCTGTATATGGAGGGAGGCGTCCTTCAAGAAGATTCACAGAACACAGATTAGTTCCCCAATCGATGACCTCCTCTTTTCAACATTCTTTATCACATGGCTCTCTCTCTCTACATTTCATCTTTACCCACCACACAACACCCTGTTTCACCTCCTCCTTATTTTTCTTGTAATTATAAAATGATTACAAATCAGCTCACTTACTAGATTTATTTACAGTTAGAATATGATATACTAATTTTTAGCAATCTCTATTATATTTGTAAGTAGGTATCTAATACATTATCTCCCTTCTATAGGAGGTTTTTAATTTATTACTGGATGATTATACCATGGACCTTGGACAACAACTAATCTAGCGGCTGGCTGGCATCTTACCACCATTGTAAATCTACTGATAATCCCATAAAGATGCTAGCCACAGTGTAAAAAAAAAAAAAAAAACACAACAAAAAAAAACAATCTGACTTCAAATTAGGAACCTCAACCGGCTATCTTGTTTCCTCCGCTAAGCGGGCATCATGAAAGAACACCTTCACACATCAAAAAAAAAAAAAAAAAAGAAAAGAATCCCACTGTATGAATGGCACCAGAAAAAAAAAAAAATTACCAAAATTCCCCAGCGGAAAAAATTTCTCAACTCCAGATGCAAACAGAAAGCGGAAGCTGTACCATGGCAACAAGTGATGACTGCAACATGCCACAAAGTGAACAGGATACTATTTGTTTAGAGTTTAACAAATACAGAAAAGTCGAGCGGAAAATGGAAAAAAAAAATCTTTTATTATTTTTTATATAAACAAAACAAGGTATATATGTAATAAGCCACTCAGAGGATCTGGGTTATCGGAGATTTACCACGGCTGGGCATATTTACCCACTGGCTTGGCCTTCAGGGCAAAACCACTCCAGCCGTGATAAAACTCCCAGATAACCCACTCCCCTCGTGGCTTATTGCTTAATTATACAATTGTCGCTCACTTGTCTTAGTAACATTATGGTATCTTTACACAGGTTGTCAGTACAGTGTTTTTTTTCATTATACACCATAAGCAGCAGTCGTCAGCATCAGCACCACGGTTAGGCCTGTAGGCTCCAGCCACCCAGACTGTTTTGTTGTCATTACTGCTTGGTACTCTCGTTCCATAGGTGTAGTCCGATGAAAGAAATATCCTTGAAGAAGACAGAACAGTTATGTACTTTACCATAACAGTAGATCTTGAGAGAACCTCATTTATCAGGCCATGCGTCCCACCCTCCGTCCCCTTGGATTCGCAGCTCTGTAACTCCTGCCTCTTTCTCCAGGATGGTCTGCCTGCTGTTTCCAGCCTTGCCTTGTAGGCGGAACCATAAGTTCTCTCCTGGTTCCCTAGAGGAGGTAATCTGAGCATGACCTCTGGTGGGAAACTGAGGAGGAGGAAGGGACTGACCACATTTATATGGGCGTGTTGATGTAGGATGTCATTGTGGGTGGCCCCTAGCGGACTGCTTGCAAAAGATTTCTGTGTGGTCCTAGTGCCTGGCAGGTACAGTTCCATAGGTGTGGCCTGATGAAACAGATTCTCTCGATGGTCTACTGTTATAGTAAGTATGTAACTGTTCTTTATCCCTATACATGACGGACTATCCTAGTGTTTGGAGCCCTGTGGGTGTTCTCCAGGCATCTAGCTGGAAATGGAGAGTGGTATTTTCTTACAAGAATTTTGTGGTTGCAAAAGGATTTTAATGAGTGTGTGCAAACAGAATTGGCAGTTAATACAGGTTTTAAAATTTTGTTTCCAATCCTGCCCGAACAATTGAGGAAGGCAAATGACTGCCTTCTGGCGGCTGTTAGTGGTGTTTTATGATTGGCTGGCAGGCGTGTGTTGTTAATAGCAGGCGGTGTTGACCTCCTTCTCTGCAAGTTGACATGTCATACCTCAACATCATGCTAAGGGCCTCAGTCAGCTCAGTATGTGTGTATGAGCCATGAAGTGAACCCCATCTCTCAGGTAGCAGATGGGCTTGAATAATGCTGAAGTGAAATTTATGGTTGGTATTTAAACCAGCAGGATTCAAAGCCGTGTTGGAGTGGTGCCGCCCCGTGGCCATTTTGGGACCATTCCAGCAATGGATGGTTCCAACGCCATATGGCGTCTATGGGAACAAATGAGTTAAGGCCTCAAACAGTTTGTTTTTTTGTGTCCTGACCAGTACCATATAGTCAGGCTTCAACAGTGCTGACCAGGAACTGAAGACTCTCAGTTAAGTGCAGGATAATAGATTTATTGAATTAAAAGAAGCAAGTTGCACCCCTTTCATCCTCTAAGCGTGTCGAGCTAAGGCGGCACTTTTCAAGATAATGCCAACTAGTGGACTACCTCAGTTTATACATATTAAGAAAGGAGGCCTTGAAGTACAACTAGGCCAAACCTGCCCTTTTCAAGAGGCAATGTTCAAATTGTAATGTTTAGTGAAGGTGCAGACAGTACTTCAGGTGGCAGCTACAGGACATTTTTGAAACTGGCAACAGAAGTGGCCATACCCTTGTAGAATGGCCTCAAGCAACACCACAAAGTTGTTTACTGTACTTCCTATCACAAAAGCAATACAACTGTACAACCATTTGGACAGACATTGTTTACAAACAAGTGCGCTTCCTTCTCCCAGGGGAAGGAAACAAAAGCTGTGAGGACTTCCTGCAGTCCTTCGTGCAGTGTATACAGTATCTGAATATTCTATGTACATCTAAAGTATGAAGCAATGTTTCCGGATTGGCATGCTCAGGAAAATAAACTAGCAGGTGGATGGTTTGATTTAAATTATACAATAGGCACTCTAAATCCAGCTAAGTTGATTGGTCAGCTGGCATCTTTACCCGTAGGGTAAATCCCAGCATAACCACGGGTAAAATTCCAGCCGTCTCAGGTGACCACTGCACAGCACAAAAATAACTGCCTCCAGTTTAGCCACATTGTTGGTTCCATCGCCATGGTCTCTGCAGCTCTTATAAACTGTAGCTCCTACACGCTCCTTGAATGTACTTCTCTCTCCTGATCACTGTAATCCACCACCACCACCCTCCCAATCACCGTAATCCACCCCCAAAAAAGGAAGGAAAAAACGAACAAGTGAGAACCTTGTTGACTGGTAACCTTGGTATCAGGCTAAAAATTTACTTGCTCAAACTGCCAGTTTGCTCCTCATAGACAAACTGTAGCCCATCGCAACCAACGAACTCTGTGTACAGGCATGTTTGGCAAAAAAAATCAGTTTTTCATTACCTCCTGACCTGTTCTCCTCAGTTAAACCCTTACTTCCTCTGTATTGCAAAGTGATATTCATCCGAAGCACATGCTGAATGCCACCGCAGACCCTCACTACCTGCACCAAGCTGTCTCATACTGTCAAACAGCTACTATTTTTTCTTACTCGCAGGCTGTCTCAATAAAACAAAGAAAAAAAAACTCATGACTTTCAGGCTCTTCCTTAAAAAACAAACTTAACACCATATTACTGTGTGTGTGTGTGTGTGTGTGTATGTATGGGGCGCTGTACTAGGAACTAAACAGCACCTCTACTACACACACATTCAACCTAACAACACAGCACTATTTTTTTTCTGGTGCAGCAATACATTCCATACAAATTATTTAAAATGCCAAAAATCTAGTGCAGCGGTTTAAGGCTCTGAGCTGCAAACCTGGAGAGACCTGTGTTTGAATCCCACAGTTCCCACTTGCATTACTGTATAACCCTGAGGTAATCACTTAACTTCCTTGTGCTCTCAGGTCGCACCTGACCCAAGCTTCAGCTTAGTGTGCCTCTCCTGGTTAAAATATTTATCGACTATATGTGTTTCCCTGGTGTGATGTCATTTCCAGTGCCTGTGATTTAGAAAATGGATGCCTGCAGCTATAAAGGAGGGGCAACTGAATGGGTATAAGTGTGGCCTTAAAAGTGTTACAGGTTCGTCAATAGCTTATGTAAAGTTGATTTTGGTAACAATATTAATTTAATCCTAGTTGGACATTCCCTTAAGTAAACTCAGAGACCAACTTAGGAAAAAACTTAGGATTAGTATGTAAAGACACCCTGTTTTTATGGAAAATCAAATAAGAACATATGAACATAAGAAGAAGCCAGCAGAAGAAGGCCCTTTGGTCTATCAAGTCTGCTTGTATTGCAGGGTCCACAGCTTGAGCTAATGTCCCTGTCCTCCTACCCATGATCCTTACTTTCCCTATGCCTATCCTAGCCTCTCTTAAAGCTGCTCATTGTCTCCAATGGGATGACCTCTTCCGCAGTGCATTCTAAGTGCCCACCACCCTCTCTGTGAGGAAGTGCTTCCTGACATCCCTCCTAAACCTCCCACCCTCCAACTTAAGACTGTGCCCCTAGTGTTATGGTTACCATTCAGCTTAAAGAGACTCCTTATCAACCTTATACCTTATTTATCCCTTTCAAGTACTTGAAGGTCCCAATCATGTCCCTCTCTCTCTCCTGTCTTCCAGGAGAACATGTTCAGTGTCCTCAATCTCTCCACATATGTCTTACCCTGCTGACCCACTATCATCTTTATAGCCCTCCTCTGGACTTTCCCCAGCAGGTTAATGTCCTTTTGAGGTGTGGGCACCAGTACTGAACTCCATACCCTAGATGCAGCCTTACCAGTGACCTGTACAAAGGCATTATAACCTCCTCTCCTACTACTGATCCACCTAGATATGCATCCCAGCATCTTGTTTGCCTTTGCTGCTGCTTTCTTGCACTGCGTGGAGTGCTTCAGGCCACTAGTGATCATCACTCCCAGGTCCTTCTCCTCCTCTGATGCAGATACTCAGACTCCACCCACGTAGTACTCTGTTCTGGGATTCTTGGCTCCAATATGCATAGCTTTGCATTTCTTGGTATTGAAGCCAAGCTGCCAGATCCTGGACCACCTCCCTAGCTTTTCCAGATCTTCCTGTAGGTCCTGTATCCCTTCAGCTGTGTCCACTCTCCCACAGAGCTTGGTGTCATCTGTGAATAGGCATTTTGCCCTTAATGCCATCCCCAATGTCACTGATGAAGATACTGAACAACACCGGCCCCAACATAGAGCCCTGTGGGACCACACTGGTTACCTCTCTGGTACCAGGTAACTCTCCCCCCACAACCACCCTCTGGGTTATGTCCCTCAGCCAGTTTTCCACCCATCTGGCCATCTTTTCCCCATCCCCAAGATCAACTAACTTCCTGATCAACCTTTTGTGGGACACAGAGTCAAAGGCATTGCTGAAATCAAGATACAGGATGTCTACCACTGGCCCTCTCTACTGTCTTAGTGACATAGTCAAAGAAGTCAATCAGATTTGTTTGACAAGATCTTGCTCCCATGAACCCATGCTGCCTCACATCCTGGAGACCATGCTCCTCTAGATATTCCATCAATCTTTTCTTTAGTATGGTCTCCATGAGCTTGCCCCCAGTGGAGGTCAGACTGACTGGTCTGTAATTCCTGGGTCATCCTTAGGACCGCCACATGTTAGAGCCTGAAGCTCTGAAATCCTACAAGCAGAGGTAATAGCAACCTAAAGTTACACTTTCCAAGACAGAAAGCACAGGCTACAAGTCATGGCTGGCTCAAAAGGAGGTAAAGTAAGCTTCTTTTTTTTTTTTTTACTTTAATTTTATTAAGGCACAAATCAATATCAGTACAATTTAGTGCATCCAACCGTACATTAACAATAACAACAGCACCGATACAAAGAGCAATAAGAGTTTAAATATGTTCCTTTTTGCTTCTTGCAGGTGGATGATGAATGAGGATACAAAAAAATCCAAGGCATTGCCAAGAGTCCAGAACATAGTGTTTCCACGAACATAACCTAGACAGAATTATCTGTCAGCTGTTTCAATCAATATGAAGACAAACAGGAATTTGATAGCTCTGTGACTTGATTAAATGTCCAGACAACATAGTATCAGTATGAAGAGAAAAATAAAGAGAAAAATAAAGAACAGATCATCCTTAACTTTAACAGACATAGCTGGGAGAACAAAATAAATTAAAAAGTGCTATGATACAAAATGGGTTTGTGTATGCGTGTTTCTATAATCCCTAGGTAGTGATATATTTCAAGACATAAGTAAATCAATGAGTCAGCAATAATAATGGTTAGGGATTAATTTAATCTGAATGGGAATGTAATGAGGTGGTGCAGTGAGAAGCTACCTCAACACCCCCCCAGCAGCATTCTATTCTGGTTCACTGCCCAGCAGTAAGTCTGGATCTCCCTCCCAACCCTCCCACCAAACTCCTCCTGCTCCATTCCCAAATGCTATGGTCTCCATATTTCCAATACTTTGTCCAGATGGAGCCTAATGGTAGCTGTGATTCTTTCCATGACCTCCAGTTCCTTCACTTTCCTCAACCAGAGGGCTACTGTTGGGGCTCAGCTGATAACCAGGTCAGGGTAATACATTTAATGCAGCCACTCTAAGCACATGGAACAGTCGTCTATTTTGTTTAGACAAGAGAAGGTGAATCATCGTGGATACCTAAAATTAAACAGAGAAAATCTGAGGAAGGGATACCCCAAGGATTTGTTGTATGTGGGTATGGATCTGTTGCCAAAAGATTGGAACAGGGGCAACTCAAAAAATATGTGATAGTGGGATCCTCCCATACCATAGTTATGCCAGCAGAGGGAGGAGTATGGAGCCAAAATGCCTGAAAAAGCACACCAACACCTTCCACTGAAATTCTCCTCACGATGGAGATGATGTTGTGTGCCAATCTTGTCGCAGTGCACATAGCCAGTCTTGGATAGCAGTATTCTGATTTGTTTTATGTTTCCATTTTAGTCGGATTCTGATCCGTGGCTCTGCAAGAGCTGTGTAATTAGCAGGTATAGATTTATGAAATGGGTCACATCTTCACATTCAGTATGATCCAGTTATAAAAGAGCTCCTTTATTTCTGCCAGGGTCTTTGTAACTGTTGTAAATGGGTAGACTGTTGAATAAAATGCCTTACTTGAAGAAAACGAAATGATCTTCTCATCCGTAGCTCTATATTTTTGTCGAGAATAAGAAAAGGTGGTGCATGCCCTTGATGTATAAAATAAGTAAATCGGGTAAGGCCTGGTTAAAATAAGCTCTTCTGACACAAAATTCATGTCCCAAGTCGGATGGGGTTGTGGATAGGAGGCTTCCAAGTGCAGTATGCCTCTCAAAAATGTATGGGCCACCTCCAACTGAGCAACCTTATGACCCTCAACAGGCTCATGAAAGATGAAATAGTCAAGTGGTTTATTGCTGATTGGTTAAAACACCAATACAACACAGAACAATCTAATATATATTTAGAGAGGCTGCAAAACAGTATACAAAGGACAATTTATACATGTTCAAGCCAAATCAGGCCTGCTCCACATAGTTCATCTTGATATGCCAACAATGGAAGTACCTGAATTGACTGTTCCATGCGAGGGTAATAACTCAAGATCAATTTCTTACTAATATTGGTACTTCTTTATGATTTATTAGTTTTTATCTTAACGAGTCAGATTTAAATATCCACAGTATAATTAACAGTCATCAAAGGACCCACATGTAATGCCACGTCACCATACATAGGATGCCAACTGAGCATCACAGAGTTTCTGTATTGCTCTAATTAAATAATTAGATACTTGAATAATTACAACAAGAGGAGCTATTGCTCATTAAAACAGCTTAATAACAATGAAAGCAAAGAGAGGAAAACTTAAACAGCACACAATTGAATTACAGAATCAAATTAAACATTTGCGAAAAATTAGAATGAAAGACAATAGAATTCATTGTAAGCTAGCACTTTTGCAGCATCCATAGCAGTTATTAGCCAATTATGAGCACAACTGTATTAAAACTTCAACAAGATAATATACTCTGAAGAGGCAAACCCATCTCATTAGAAGTTCATGAACTTTTTCAAGTTCCAAATTGAGTTTGGGCATTTCTTTAGAGAACAATGGACAGTCAAAAAACAATGTCACAAGAACGAGTATAACAAGCAACTCTAATATGAAGCATAGGTTCTGTATTAACAAGGCTGCAAACAAAGTGTCCACAACCTTTCCCTTATTTGGACCGGGTAGAACACACACACACACATACATACATATAGATAAATATATATATACACACACACACATATAGATAAATATATATATATATATATTCATGGAAATTGTTTAATGCATACTATTGTTCTATGCAAAACAGTGAGGAGATGAAAGACACTTTTGTATTTCCACCACTTATCTCGAGTTAAAACAGGCATCATCGGGTGTGTGTTGGGTAGTTGGTTCCCAACTCTCACCCCAATTCCATATGTAAACAATCCTGAGATGGTGCAGTATAGGAGAATGGGTGAGAGTTAGGACAATGACTCCCAACGCACACCCCGATGCCTGTTGGTGGGGGGCGTGGGCGTAAGAAGGGTGGCAACCCTAACACTGAATTCCTCGCTTTGTCGCTGTGGAACAACCCTAACTGATGCATTAAACAGAGTTTTTGCCATGAATTTCCTTCTTTTAAGAATGTGCTATATAAACAGTGAATGGAATGTGGTGGTGGAGAGCGTGAGGCCCAACCATGCTGCCCATGTCTCAGCAATAACCGTAACAGTAACGCTAACGTAGGTAAGTGAGTGAAACACAAATGCTAATGGTAAGTGTAACAGCAACAGAAACATGAATAAACGCAAGCTCCAATGGTTATGGTAATGCAAACCGAAATTCAAACGCAAGTGGTAATGCAAATAGTATGGCAAACACAAACAGTAACGGTGACACACATGAAAATGCAACAGGCAACAGTAATGGTAACAGTAAATGTAACCGCAAATGCTAACAGTCATAGTAAAAGTGACGCAAACAAATAGAAACAGAAATGGTAATGGAAATGGAAGCAGAAATGCAAACGTAACGCAAAAGGTGAGGGAAACGCAAAGGTAAACGCAAACGGAAACGGTAACAGCAAGCTGATGTAAGGCAACAGTAGCGAAAAGTCTGTATCTCTTCACTTCAAGATAACGGCACAAAGGTGATATGATACAACAGTAGTGAAAATTATGTATCTCACTTTGTTTTCTAGGTAACTGCACAAAGGTGATTTGAGACAACAGTAGCAAAAGTCTGTATCTCGCTTCGTTTCTGAGATAACAGCACAAAGGCTAATGTGAACCAAACCACTGAAAGGCACCTCCGTACCACTAGGGCTACCTATGCTATAAATTTCAAGCCACTATCACCATGCATAATGCTATGCACAAAACGACACGTGTGTCACGTAGTATCTCCATAGCAAATTATTTCCCAACATGTAAACAGCATAATTCACATCTCCAGGACATCCACCAACAACCTCCAAATTTCATGTGAAAAGACCAAACCATTCCAGAGATATTCCATTTTTAAATTTCTGCACCTTAAGAAGTCTTCCATCACAAAATGGCGGAAATCGCAGCCAAAATATGGTAAAATGGCAGAACTCATGCGAAAAATCTCTGACTGCTTATAACTCTGGAACAGAGCAACATTTTATCACCAAACAAAAGATGGCATGTTCTTTGAAGAAAGGGTTTTCTATGTGCCGTGTGTCAGACCAATCAACCACACAGTGGTTGCGCTTATGCGTCGTGCAAGACAGTGCAGAAAAATAGCAAAACATAATGTTTTGCACTGCATTACACAAAAGTCATATGTACCAGTGAAATATAAATTGGTAAATAAATAAATAGATGCACCATTCTACTCCATGTATACCAAGTCTTATCCAAATCTCTTTAACAGTTGCAGAGCACTTAAGCGTAAGACTTCGTATGAGTAGCTAAAAATACATTTTTGAGTGCTTTATTCTGCAAAAACAAATGCAGGTGTCAAATGAAAATTGGTAAATGCACAGTACCATAGTAATGCAAGCATTACAAATGTCACAGACATGCATGGAAAAGCATGTGTTAATGAAACAAAACGGTTACGCAGCCGTAATGTAAACACAAGCGCAAATGTTAACGCAAATAGAAATGTTTATGTAAACAGTAACGAAAACGCAAAACAGAAATGGTAACGTAATGCAAACGGTAATGGCAACAGTGAGGTAAAAAGAAAATAGTAACGCAAAATGCAAGCGCAAACGGTAACGCACATGGTGACGCAAATGGAAACGATAACGCAAATGGTAAGAAACGCAATCGCAAATGTAAATGCAAACACAAATGGTAACGGTAACGCAAAACTGATATGCAAACACAAACTGTAACAGAAATGCAAATGGTAACAGCAACGGCAACGCAGAAGGAAACCGTAACGCAACTGACAACGAAATGCTACCAAAACGCAAACACTAATGGCAACAGAAACACAAACATAAACGTAATGAATACACAGGCAGTAACGATAACGGTAACACCAATGATGACGCCAACCGAAATGGAAATGCAAACGCAAGCAGGAACGCACACGGTAATGCAAAAGTAAACGCTAACGGAAATGCAAACACAAGCACAAACGGTAACATAAACGCAAGCGAAACGCTAACGGTCACAGTAATGCAAACACACACCTTTTTTTCCCCAAAAGATGCATTCAGAAGCACAGTGAATACAAGAATGTGGCCATAATAATGGCCTACAGAGCAGAAAATGAGCACTTGAATACTAAATTGCTTATATCTCAAGAACCGTATTTAATGAAAAAAATTAAAATCTTAAATTATTTATGACTTTCCAGGCTAGTTTTGATTTAGCCCCTCAGTGGGGGACTAAGAATTTTGTGATGGAAAGTCCGTATCTTGAAGCTGCAGATACAGGACCCGAAGAAAGCGCTGGATGCCGTAATGTGATGTTGGCTTTAGAACAGAAAACTCCAGCATCACTCACTGCAAAGATAAATAAATATCACCCATAAAAATCAAATCAATGATGCTCTGAAGCGAAACCAGTAGGAGGCTTTGTGGCTCCCACCTGAGCCCCTGTTTGTAAGGTATTTTGGTGTTTATGACGGTTTTCTATGTGTAAGTACTGCAATGAATTATAACATTTTTCAACTGGTTTAGTACTTGTTGATTTGATTTTTATGGGTGATATTTATTCATCTTTGCAGTGAGTGGTGCTGGAGTTTTCTGTTCTATGGTTGTCTTTATCTCATTAGCACACACTGCTATCTGGGCGGCTTTTCTGTTTAAGATTATGTTGGCTTTCTTCCCTACAAATTTCAGCCCAAAAGACCAAACTGTTGTTTTGCTGCAGGTGGCAAACATCTCCTGTTGTTTTGGCCATAGTGTCTCAAAGTACTTTTCAAAATCACGTATACTTCAAAAAAATCACGAAAGTGTCGACATTTGAAAATACTTTGCAACACTACTGTTTACAAAAATTTTAAAAATATTTCTGGGGTGTTTTACCCCCAAAAAGACATGGCTAGCATCCCCAGGGCAAGACTAGGTAAATACAACAAGAACTGTGTCCCAGAGGGCCCAACATTTAAACAGCAAGCATTTCTGACCACCAACTGAAAACAAGATAGCAGATTTAGTAAAGTAAAAGGGTAATTTACACAGTAAAAACTGCATTTGCGACACTTTCATATTTTATTAACTGTTCCTATAGACTATAAGAAAAATTACTCACCTTAGTAATTGCTTTTCTTATGGAGTCTTGCTATATTATGACTATATGCAGTCAGCCACTGCAGCTGAACTGCCCCGAGAGGAAAGAGTTAACTCCAGAGAGTCTGAGTTCCACAGCGAGGGCCATATACCAAAGTTTATCTGGCCAGTTTCAAATGAAACTGTCAGATCTTTACGAGCTAACACTACAACAAGTCTGTGTGGAAAGCTCTACACTAGCCAAGTGGCTACCTACTAGTAGGAATAACAACAATATAAACAACAATATAAACAGCAATAATAATAATAACAATGAATAATAGTATTATTAGTTTCTCCCTAACAAGCACTATTAGACCCCCTTCCCCAAGACTCAAGTCCAGGAAGGGGCCAACATATTACTTAAAACAGAAATACCTAATTCCCTAACCCTAAATAAAGGGGTGAAGGGAAGAACTAAATGGCATGACACAGTGCTTGCACTAATTTGCCACCCCTACCCAAGTAGAAGTTCTGAGGGGCAGGAGGGAGGGTGGTCGTATATAGCAAGACTCCATGAGAAGAAAAGCAATTACTAAGGTGAGTTATTTTTCTTCAAACACCATGACATCTTGCTATATTATGACTATATGCAGATTACACAGCAGTACCTCCATGGAGGAGGGTCAGAACCTACTTAGAAATAGGCTCTGAAGCACAGCTGTGCCAAAACGAGCATCTCTCCTGGACTGAATATCCAGGAATAATGCTTGGTAAAAGTGTGAACTGTTTTCCAAGTAGCAGCTTGACAGATTTCCGAATGGAATATCTCCAGCAACGCTAGAGATGCAGCTGTACCCCAGGAGTGAGCCCTCAGTCCTGAGGGGGTTCTCTACCTAGTTTTTGATAACAAATTGGATACAAGAGACAATCCACCTTGCAATTGTCCTCTTAGTGGCAGGTTTCCCTTGCCAGCCTCGCCATAGGTAAGGAAGAGTTGGAGGGATTCAACCTGTGACCCTTGGTGCTCCAAATAGTAGCTTAAGGCTCTTTTGACGCCCAAGCTGTGCAGACTCCTCTCACCTGAGGAAGAATGCTCAGTGAAAAATACTGAAGAGAGATGGATTGGTTCAGGTGGAAATCTGAAACCACTTTAGGCAAAACTTTCTGTTAGTCCTGAGGACTACTCTATCTCTGTGGAAAGAGATAAAATCTTCTTCCACTGACAGGGCCTGTAGTTCACTATGTCTGGCAGAAGTGATAGCCACTAGGAAAACAGTTTTCCAAGTCAGAAACTTGAGCCTGCTGAGGACACAGGCTCAAAGGGGTTGCATTAACTGAGCAATGCAAACATTCAGGTCCCAAGCGGAGCTGGTGTCTCTAAAAGGAGGGTTGGTGAAGTAACCCTTAAAAAACTTGGAAAGCACATGGTGAGAAGAAAGGAAGCAGGCTTCCTGCTGACAGAAAAGCAGAGACAGCTGCCAGATGAACCTTTAAGGTAGCTGGCCTAAGGCCTAAGGAATTTAAATGGACCAAATAGTCCAGTAAATGGGCAGATCAGCAGATTCTGGGATAATCTGCTTCTCAGAGCACCAGATGGAAAACCTTTCCACTTAGAGTTGTAAGTGGCTCTAGTGGAAGGCTTCCTTGAAGCCTTTAAATATCCAAAACACCTTGAGAAAGGTGTAAGTCAGCAATTCTAACTCCTCAAGAGCCATGCCTTGAGATGGAGGGATTTGAGGTCCGGATACACACTTCCCTGTGCACAGGCCAGTAAGTCGTGGACTCTGGGCAAGCTCAGGGCAGGGGTGGACTGTCAAGGACAGAAGCAGTGGGTACCAGGGCTGTCTGGCTCCAATCTGGAGCAATCAGAATCACTTTGCAGGGCTGAGATCTGATTTTACTAGTACCCTGAAAAGAAGGGAAAGGGGGAAAGGCATACAGGAACTTCCCTTCCAATCCAACTGAAAGGCATCCAGGGGACTGATCCCAGCACTGGAGGCCTGCAACAAAACAGAGGAAGTTGGTGGTTGTCTGGGGCTGCGAAAGATCTATCTGAGGGTGCCCCATCTGGCAAAGACTGACCCCAGCACCTGAGGATTCAGAGCCCATTCGTGATGGCCCAGAGAAATCCTGCTGAGGGCATCCGCCAGGACATTGTCCTTCCCTGGAAGGTGAACTGCTATCAGGAGGTGTTCTGGGAGTAAGCCAGAGACCACAACTTCATTGCTTCGTGCACAAGGCTGATTACCGAGTGCCCCTTGTTTGTTGATGTACCACATTGTTGTGGTGTTGTCTGTCCTGACTTGAACTACTTTGTTCTGGATAGAAGCTGAAAACGCCTGAAGAGCTAAAAGGACAGCTCTGAGTTCCAAAAGATTGATGTGGAGCAGAGATTCCTGGGGAGACCACACCCTGAGTGGACAGGTCGCCTATGAGCTCCCCACCCAACAGGGAAGCATCCGTGGTGAGGGTGAGGAGGGAAATGGAATAAAAGGAACCCCTTGTTTTAGATTGCTTTGATCCTGCCACCAGTGTAAGGCCAGGATCAGGGTTTGGGTCACTGGAACCAATTTGGAAAGGGGGTCCTCCTTTAGAGACCAATAGGCCCTCAAATGGAACTGAATGTCCCTCATCTGGAATCTTGCTCCTTGCACAACAGCTGTGGAAGCAGCCATGTGCCCTAGGAGTTGCAGAAAATGCCTTGTTGGTCGAGAGACCGCAGGGTAAAGGAGGATGCCAGGGCAATGAGTCTGTCTACCCTTTCCGAGGGAGAAATGCCCTGGCTAACTTTGTGTTCAATTCTGCACCTATGAAAGTTAGTACCTGAACTGGTTCGAGGACTGACTTTGGTAAATTTAGCAGGAATCCCAGGGAAGTGAGAAGCTGCTGGGTGACTTGCAAGTGGATTTTACCTGATCTGGGGACTGACCCACTATGAGCCAGTCGTCCAGGTAGGGAAACACAGCAATCTCTTGCCTTCTTAAATGAGCCACTACCACAGCTAGACATTTCGTGAATACCCTTGGCGCAGAGGTAAGGCCAGGGGCATTGCCCTGAACTGGTAGTGGCCTGAGGGTAGTTCGAACCTGAGGTACTTTCGGTGAGAAGGCCTGATCAGAACATGAAAATAGGCATCCTTGAGGTTCAGGGAAGCTAACCAGTCCCCTGGCCTCAGGGAGGGCAAAATCATTGTCAGAGTTAACATTTTGAACTTTGGTTTCAAAAGATGCTTGTTCAGGTACCTTAAATCTAAAATGGGCCGCCATTCTCCTGTCTTTTTGGGGTAAGAAAGTATCTTGAGTACAGCCCCTTGCCCTGATGGCAAGGAGGGACCTTTCTACTGCTTTGCAGTCCAAAAGAGAAGAAACCTCTGCTTCCAAAGCAAGGGCTTCTGAAGGATTTGTAGGAAAATGTCTGGCTCATCTTCGGAAACTGTCTGAAGCTGAGAACCAGACCCTGGCCTATTACCTACAGAACCCACCTGTCTGAAGTTAGGGACACCCAGTTCTGGCTGAAATAAATCAACCTGCCCCCCACTGGTACAGGAGAATCGGCCCTGGGCACCCCATCAGGGTGCCTGCTTGGCAGCAGCCTTAGGCTGAGGGAGGGGACGGTTTACTTGTGCCCTGCCTACCTCTGCCTCTAAAGAAACCCCTCTGTGCAAATGCAGAGGAGGCCTGAAATTGGTAAAAGGCCTGTGGAAAGGCCTGCCCCTACCTCTGGGAGCGTGCCTCTGTGGAGTGGCATGCCTCTCCTTAGCCTGGGCACTTCTGCAGGTAGTTCTGTATTCATCCATCTTTTTCATATAGTTTTCTGTTTGTTCCCAAACAGAGAATTACCCACAACAGGAAAATCCATAGCCTTTGACTGAGTATCTTGGGACAGATTAGTGCATCTGAGCCATGCCAACCTACGGAAAGCTACAGAAGTGGCCATGACCCTAGAGGAAACATCATTAACATCAACAGCAGTATGAAATTGAACTTTAGAGGCCTCAATGCCATCAGCAGCCACCTGTTCCAACTCACTAGCCAGCTGGCCATGGGCCTGCTTGGCTAACTGCAATACTGTGTCCCACCTAGATTTCTGATATCTAGCCACATAAGCCATATAATTTGCCTGCCTGAGTCCCAAAGAAGCTGCCATATACTGTTTTTTCCCATGGCATCAATCTTCCTGGAATCCTTATCAGGAGGATGTGAGGCCAGAGGATATTAGCCTTGTCACAGGCTGCAGCTTGTACCACACCCTACATGACTACACTGCTCAGTGAGGAAGTCTGTATCAGAGCCTGACAAGGTATATCTTCTGTCCATTTTTTATCTACAGGAGGGACAGAATGAGGATTTTTAAAATCTTTGTTGTTTGCTTCCTAAATGACTTATGCAAAGGAATAGACAACCTCCTAGACTCTGGTATATCCATCATTTCTACATAATCAGGCTCCTCTTGCTCATCCACAGCTTCCTCTAAAGTAAGCTGGAGGTTTCTGCAACCTTTTGTAAAACATAAAATGAGAAGGGACTCAGACAGAATAGGAGGAGATTCTAAAGGTCTGTCTGGAGAAATGTCCGGTTCAATGGGCACGTCCAGACCCTCCCAGCCACACATGTAATGATCAAATTGTCCCTCCCTCTCCTGAGGTTCATAAAATTCCTCAACATCATACTCCTGAACCACTGGCACTGAACAAACCAACCTTTTACCAATTGTAGGTGGTTCGGCAGGACCCTGAGACAGTGACTGGACAATCTGTATGGCTTTAGCTATTTCTGCAGCAGTTGGAGAGAATTTTGGACTCAAACCTACTGATTTCTTTGTCTTTTTCACTGAGACTGGTTCCTCTAACCAGCCTTCCTTTGCCCGGGAAGTCTCGCCCTGGTCAGAGGGCACTCCTCTGGCCCAGTGGGTACTGGACCGGCTGGCCATCCGGTCAGCGGACTTCTTGGCCTCTGCTCCCTGAGCCGGCCCAATCTCTTTCCAGGGTGGCTGCAGGAAATTTTTACACACCTGGCAGTCTGACAGGAGGTGGTCAGCCCCCAGACAATAAACACAGTGGTGTGGGTCAGCCTTGGCAAAGGCTTCCCACAGACATCACAGTGTTGAAACCAAGTGGGCCCGGTTTTTCTTTTGGGTTTCTCAGACATAATGCCAGCCTAACCAAAAACTTGCCCTTTTGATGGCAGTGCCAGGCAAGACACCTTATATCGGTTCCTAACCGTGTCACGGGTATTTGAAAAACTATTTTAAAAGCAAGGTTTTTTAGAACCGATAAGAACCGGAACCGCACTCTAAAAGCCCAACCACACTTTTAAAACGTTAAATTACAAACCGATCGGTTCAAAACCGAACCGATAATTGAATTTCCACACAGACTTTAAATTTTCTACTTACGGTTTACCAGATAGAGCTTTTATTGAAATGCGGTAAAATAATATTTTTGCCGGTTCAAATGAATCGAAAATACCGCTTGAACCGAGAAATGAACCGATGTGAAGGAGCTGATCTCCGAGCGACTGTTCAGTGAAGCGGAGTAAAGAATCTGACAGTTTCATTTGAAACTGGCCAGATAGAGCGTTGGTATAGCGCCCTCAGCTGTGGAACTTCAGACTCTCTGGAGTTAACGCTCTCTCCGGGCAGTTCAGCTGCAGTGGCTGACTGCATATAGTCATAATATAGCAAGACTTCATGGTGTTTGAATGGGGAACAGTTTTTTTTTTTTTTTTTAATAACTTTGAACCGTTTAATATTTTTATGAAATCTTTGAAAGGCACATTGGGGATCCTGGCTGCACGTTCCCTGAAGATTTTGGACCCATTCAGCAAAACCGTCGACCTGTGGTAGCTTGAGAAAAGAAACGTGCAAAAACCTGTAATTTATGTGTTTTTAGGGCTGTAGTTCCGCAACTGTACATCCGACCATAATGAAACTTGGCAGGTCCAGAGATCTATGTTACCAGACCGTGCACTCAATTTCAGGCAAATCGTTGTACAGTTGTAACGTTATTAAGCTGCCAAATTTCATATTTAACCTTAAATGGGGTACTAACCTCAACTATAGGCACTACGTGTACATTATAATTTATATATATATATATATATATATATATATATACACACACACACACACATATATATATATATATATATATATATATACACACACACACATATATATATATACATACATACACACACACACATATACATCGTGATAATAAAGCAGCAATTAGTGGCTCAAAAGTGTGGTGGTGAGATCTGCTTGAGACACCGCAACAACAGAGTAAAAGCTTTGCTAAAACTCAGCCATTACAAACAGCCAAACGTACCTCCATCCTCTCCATGGCTCTAAAAGGAGTCCTTACAGATAGCACACATTCTTAACTTCAGAGAAGGACTCTAGTGGTTTGCAGAAATTATGCTCCACAAACAGAGTTCCCATCAAAAAGGCAAAAACTGTATGAGAGAACCACAATCTCCTGAAAACTATAGCAAGTAGCTAAATCATGTGGTCCTCCTTCTGTTTCCCAACTAAACGTTACTGGTTACCATCCATAAGAAAAGGTTTTAAAGTTACCTTCCTCAAAATGTTACCCTGCAGGCAGTTTCTAGTACTCGCAAGGAGGGATTCTTATTAAGCTACTAGACAAAGATAAACATAGCTCCTGTCTCCGGCTCTTGTGCTGGGGACCAAAAGCCTCTGACGACTTTACTGCATAGCTGTTCTGAATTCCCCCGACTGGGAACCACCTCACTTTTCCTATAATTCAGTTTTCAGGGAGGTGATCCATCTGAAAACCACAGCAAAGAATAATGCTCCTCTGAGCATAGTATTTTTTATTTCAAAGCACCTGCACCAGGAGGCAGTATAGCGCAGTGGGTTAAGGCTCTGAGTTGCAGATCTGGAGACCTGAGTCTGAATCCCACAGCTGCCTAGGTGCATACTGTGTGACCCTCAGCAAGACACAACTTCCTTGTGCTCCCAGGTCGATCTGGAAACAAGCTTTGGCTTAGTGTGCTACTCCTGGTTAAATAATGTTCCCTTTCCCTATCCTTCCCCTTAGGCAACAGTGGCATACCTTTAAAATGAAGAAAAGCACATTGAGCGCTAATAGCACAAACCAACCATCAGGCTCTCTCTCTCAATGGACTCGAATCCAGGCAGCCAATACTCCAGTCACTCCTCTCCTCCAGCTCCACTTTGTTATTCCCTGACTGCAGATGCAGCTCCAGTCTCCTTTCTGGCTTAGTTGCAGCTCTAGTCTCCTTTCTGGCTTCCGAGCGGTGCCAGATTCAATTCAGACTCCTTTTGTTTTAATTATAGTAAATATCCAATTACATGTCAGACATTAACAGACTGTCAATAAGACCGAACAGGGACTAAAAACAGTTAGCACTTGTTTCCAGATTACAAAAGTGCTTCTCTGAAACTATAAATAAAAATAATAGAAGTTTCAATCAGGAGGATTTTGATAATATTTTAACACTCCACCAGCACTCACTCGACACAGCCAGAGCTAACAGGCAGCGAAACAGTTATTTGGAATAAAAACTGTTTATAGCTTTCCGACTACACGGGAAATACTGTTCCAGTGTTTTAAATCAAAAAATAGAATGAGTTTCATTCATAAAACCCACTGATAATCCTAATCAGAGTTGGCAAACGAGAGCAAATTGCAGTGTGGAGCAGAGAAGCACAGAGGACATCTTGCTGCCCGTGTCTCCCCCAGCTGCTCTGAAAGCTGAAATAGCTGCCAAGTGCACTTTGATAGATGAGTACTGCAAACCTGCATCTGACAAGGACAGGGAATAGTCTAGAACCTGATTTACTGGGCAGGTAAAGGGATCCAATTGATGACAAGCATCCCACAAAGCAAACCGCTTCCACTTCATGGAGTAAGTGGCTTGGTGGAAGGTTTTCTAGCAGCCACTTTTGAGACACCTCAAACCTAGCAATGGCTATGTTTTCAGGAGACATGCATGGAGATGAAGTGACTTGAGGTCTGGATGGACCAGGGTTCCCTGTTCCTGGGACAGCAGGCCTCTGCACAGGGGCAGAGGCACTGGTGGGTCCACTGCCAACTGCTGCAGTAGGGGAACCAGATCTGACGAGGCAAAGAGGAGCAATGAGTATTAATGTTGCTCCTCCATCTGGAGCTTGATTAGCACCCACTAGAATAGAGGAAAGGCATAAAGAAACCTCCCGATCCAAGAGAGGGACAACATGGCTTGCCAGAAAACTCCAGGCCCTGAACGGTGACCTCACCTGTTGAACAGGTCTTCTGCCACCAAGCAACAGTTTCCACTCATGTAGTTTGACTGTGATCTGCTTAGCCTGTCTGCCAAGACATTTTGAGCATCTGTAACATGAACTGCCAACAGTTCTATACCATGTCTAGAGCCCAATAACAAATCCTTATCACTTCCTGTATATGCAGTAGAAGAGAGTCCCCGCTTGTTGATATAATGCATCATGCTGATGCTGTCTGTACCAACAGAGGTCCCGGGATAAATGGATCTGGAAAGCTTGTAGGCCATACAGAACAGCCCTCATTTCTAGGAGGGTTATGTGGAGGGTACTTCACTCTGGTCCATGTTCCATGTCTAATGGGGCCCCAAATGTGCCCCAAATCCATCCCGGAGGCATCTGTGGTGAGAATCTGATAAGGGAGGGATCAAGAAAGGAACCCTTTTCAGCAAATGGCTGGGTTCCATCCACCACTGCAGTACCTTCCAAAAGTAAGAGGTTACTAGAACCTTCTGTTCTAAGTCATCTGTGCGCTGATCCAACTGGAAGCCTTAAGGTAAACTGGGAATCTCATGTAGTCTGGCCAGCAGTACCGCAACAATGGCTGCTGCCATCAGGCTAATAGTCTCAGGAATATCCTGTTGTTGTACACCATCTGGGCCTGTGCAATCAGACATTTGGCCCTGTCCTGGGCAGCAAGGCTTAGTCTTGGGCTGTGTCCAAGACTGCTCTTATGTACTGTAGACGCTGACGGGTCAAGACCGATTTCGCACATTGACCATGATTCCAAGGGCATCAAACAGCTGCCTCATGTGTGCTAGAGTCTGATAAAGCCCTCTTTGGAATAGGTTTTGAACAGACAGTCGCCTAGACTGGGAAGACATACAGTCCTTCTCTCCTGAGGGCTGCTACTACTACTGCTAAGCAATTGGTAAAGACCAGAGCGCAGTTGATAAGCCAAAGGGCAATACCTTGAACTGATAATGTTCCCTGGAAAAGGAACCTGAGCCATTTCCTGTGAGAGGGCAGATCTTGATATGGAGGTAAGCAGATCCAGTCCCCTGCTTGCAGTAGTAGGAACAGGCCTTGCAGAGTGACAATTCTAAACTTTGTATTGAATGAAGAGGTTCAGATCTCTTAAGTCTAGGATAGGCCTTGATCTCCTGTGCATTTTGGGACTAGGAAGTAATGAGAATAGAACCCATGTCCCTTTGTTCCCAAGGAACTGGTTCTACAGCCCTTTTCTAGATCAGGTATGAACGCCTCTAACAGCACCATTATTTGTTCTGTAGCACAGGAAGAAGGCACTGGTGGATGGTCTGGAGGTAATTCCAGAAGCTCTACAGCATGGCCCTGTTCTATTATCTACAGGACCCAAGCATCTGATGTAACCTTCCTCTGCTGGTCCAGATGGAGGAAAAGTGACCTCACAACCACCCCAAAGGTACTGGTGGTTGGGGGTCTGAAAGGAGCCATGCAGATCCAGATCCTGGTGCTGCAGCCGCACTCTATCTCTAGGGACTTTGAGTGGGCATCTGGGGTGGGTCCTGAGGTAGGCAAGCTGATCCTCCTCCTCTGCTTTTACTTTGTCCGGCCCTGAACAGTGTCTACTGCTGGCATGATGAAAGGGCACCCTCTGCTTACTTCTTGGTTGTGTGTGGTAGAGGAATGCACTAATTTTAGGGTCCTGCCTGAGGCCTGCAGTTTTGAGATAATATCGAACATCTGCTACGAACAGACTGTATCTTCTAAATGGGGCATTTAAGAAGGACTGCTGCACATCACTGGCAAATCCTGCCACCCTCAACCAGGAATGTCTCCTCAGACAGACCATAGAAGCTGCTGTCCTGGCAGAAGCATTAGAAATGTAGGTGGAGCGTAATGTGTTAGGGATGATATTCCCTCATTTGAAGTTCCCTATCAGTCTAATTCAGAAAGCATTTGGGTAAAAATTCAATTTAAAGGACTCTCTCAACTAACTATTGTTAATTGTTACAGCCCTCCGTTGGCAGATATAAACTACACTTTGCAGCTTATTTATGACATCTCATCTTTATCTAACAAAGGTGACACTATAGTCTTAGTGAATTTGAATATGCCTCACATTAACTGGAAGACATTGTCTGGCAATTCTGAAGTTCAGAAATCTTAATTTCTACAATAACCAGTCTAGGGATGGGGCAACTTATTTCTGAACCTACAAGGGAGAAAACATACTGGATCTTTTACTTACAAATATACAGTAGAAGATCAAATTTCTAACATACAGGTTAGGGATCTCTTAGGAAACAGTGACCACAACTCACTTCAGTTTAATTTATTTTATGACAATAACCGTCCTGCAAATTGTCTAGTACACCACAATTATCTAAAGGCCAACTTTAAGGAAATTATCAAACAGTTAAATCATAGTCATTGGGAAGAAATCCTGTCTAATATGACAGCGGATGAGGCGTGAAACAATTTTAAATCCATTCTTGTCACACTTGAAACAACACATGTACCAAGAGGAAAAAGTATAATAATAAGGGCAAATACCAATTTGGCTAAATAAAACTATCAAATCTCATATAAAATCAAATAAAATTATTCATTAAACTTAAATCATGTAATGACCAAAATAGGGATGGAATATACACAAAATACAAACAGGCACTAAAAACCTCAAGGCCATAATCAAACGCTCAAAAGGAACCTAGAACTGCTCATTCCAAAAACAGTCACAAGGCCCTACACTCATACCTAAATGGTAAAAAGGGTGTACTAGGCAAGTAGGTCCCTTATCATAAAAAGCCCCATTAACCTCTGACAAAGACACTACAGACTCTGTCATCAAATAATTCTGCTCCATGTTCTCTAATGCAGTGACATCCCAACATTCTAGAACCTCCACCTGCACACCCTGCCCATACCACATCAGACATATCTCAAGCTTTAACCTACTTAAAGAAAACACTAGCCCAGGGACTGACAAAATTCACCCTAGATTAATATTAGGAGTTTCAGATGCAATACTGATCCCACTTTCTATAATCTTTAATAAATCCTCTCCACTAGTCAAATCCCTAGACTGGTTTACTGCAACCATAACACCCATTTTGAAAAGGGAAACTGGCCCAATATTGAGAACTATCGCCCATTAGTCTCACCTCAGTTATATGTAAAATAATGAAAAGATAATAATATCATATTTAGAGTCAGAAATGACTGCACTAACATTCAGGATTCATCACAGCATGGCTTTAAACCAGGCTATTCATGTACTACCAATTTAATCTCCTTTTATGATCATGTTAGTTGTGGACTAGACCAGGGTATTCCAATGGATGTGATTCTTCCGGACTATAGCCACGCCTTCGATAGAGTATCCCATCACTTACTAGTCCAGAAACTTTCCAACCTAGGCTTCACTCAATGCCTAGTTAAATGGGTCGAGGCATGGCTATTAAATAGATCACAGCTGGCTTCAATAAATGGAATCTCGTCTATACCAGGTTTAGTAACTAGTGGAGTCCTCAGGATCGTGTTGGGCCCAATATTATTTAACATTTTATTAGTGACATGCAGGCTGACTCTCACTGCATCTTGTCTAAATTTGAAGACAATACCAAATTGGGTGGGAGAGTGGATAATACCTCCAATCAGGTAAAACATGCTAACAATTTACAACAAATTGAACACTGGCCACAAAGAAATGGAATGTCCTTAAACAACGAAAAATGTTGTCCTTCATTATGGTAAAAAAATCTAAAAGCAACTTGCTTTAAATTATTCTCCAATCAAGTCCTCCGAAACCAAACGTGACCTAGGTATTTTGGTAAACACTACACTAAGTTCATCTGATCAGTGCTCTAAAGTCACAAAACTCACAAATGGGTTGTTATACAGAATTAGGCATACATTAGTTGACAAATCAGAACAATGTTTAATGCCACTATACAGAACACATGTGAGACCATATTCTGATTATGGTTCCCCATTCTGGAAGCCCCTACCTCAAGGGCAATATTGCCTATATGGAACAAATTCAGAGGAAGTAATAAGTAAAATTAATTTTTAAGCGCTTTCAAAACCAAAGGCTGTACAAAACAACATTTAAAATAACAGACATAATATTAACAATAAAATCATTCTCCAAAAGCTTTAAAAACAAAAGTTTTAAGCTCCGATTTGAAACTCTCTACGGTCAGGCAGCCTCGTGTCCGGCAAGGTAGAGAATTCCACAGGGTTGGGGGCAGCATAAGAAAATGCACGTGCCCAGATGTCTAACGAACCCTGGAATTCTAGCAATCCCTCGCCGGGCGGATCGAAGGGAGCGAGAGGGACAGTAGGGAGTATGAGATCTTGCAGATACCATGTCCCTGTTCGTGTAGGGCTTTATAGGTCAGTAACCCGACCTTGAAGGTGATCCGCCATACTGAACTGACAGCCAGTGCAGTCCACGCAGCACAGGCATAATACGACTACTTCTAGATGTCCCAGTAAGGCCTGGCCACAAGTGCTCTGCACCAGCTGCAAGCGGGCGGATATCAACTCCCAGTAGCCCTAGGTACAGGGTGTATTGCAGTAATCAAGGCGAGTGGTCACAAAGGCGTGGACCAAGGTAGGAAGGTCAGCCAGAGGAACCAGGTGTTTCACCCGAGTATATTCCTAAGATGGTAAATGAGGATTTAACAACATCCGACACCTGAGATTTTAGGTCAGGCCATCGCCTATAATAATGCCCAGATTACGACTCTGGTCTGAGGTTGGAGTTGGACACCATCAAGCCATATGCCCGATGGAACTCCTTAGCCCTACAACCCGCCTCAAGGCAACCTGGGTCCACAGTCAACACCTCAGTCTTATCCGGTTTAACCTCAGCCAGCTGGCACTCATCCAATCTTTTGATTTCGATAGACAGCTGTTAAGCATAGAGATTGAATCTTCCTGTCTGGGATTGAAGGACAGATACAGCTGGGTATCATCTGCATAGCAGTGAAAACTCAGACTGTATCCTAATAATGTCTCCCAATGGCAGCATATAAACAGCGAACAACATGGGTGCCAAAATGAAGCCTGTGGCACCCCACAAGGCAGGGAGATGGCGTCAGAAGAATAAATTCCAGTGACAACCCTCTGCCTCCGACCCGTGAGGAAAGATCGAAACGATGCAGAACTGTACCAGACAGTCCACAATAAAGCTGCAGGTGCTCCAAAAGCACACCATGGTCCACAGTATCAAATGCTGCAGAGAGATCAAGAAGGACTAGAATAGTATGAGCCTTTCGATCTCTCTAATCAGGAGATCATTTAAAACCTGGACAAGGCGGTCTCAGTGCTATGTCTTTCCTAAATCCCGATTGAAGAGCATCATAGACATTGTGATTTATAAGATGGTCATCCAGTTGTAGTGCAACCACCTTTTCAATAACCTTACCCACAAAGGGCAGGTTAGAGACAGGTCTGTAGTTAGCTAAGCAGTCTGGATTTAATGAAGGCTTTTTAAGGAGTGGTCGAACGACCGCTTCCTTTAGGGATCAGGAAAGACCCCTGCTCCAAAGATTTCGGACAATTTCAGCAAGGATCAGACAGGTAGTATCTACGCAACCTAATAATAGTGACAAGGGCCGGATGCAAACTACAGCTGATTGGTCGTACAGTCTGGACAATCCTCACAATATCCATGAACCCTGGCTTACCAAAGTCAGACCAGGTAACACAGGTGTTTGTTTCTCTCGCCGATCACTGCAAACCCTTAAAGAGGGAGCTGGTCGATACCACCTAATGCTGGCAATCTTATTCAGAAGAACTGAGCAAGCTCATCACATTTTATTTTAGAAAATCTCTTCCAGACTGCAGACAGAGTGGATTGCACAGTCTGTCAACGGTCTGAAAGAGTTGAGCCGGTCGGTTCCACACAGCAGCAATCTCCTGGACAGGAATTCTGCCTTCTTACGGGTGATTGCTCACTGATAGAAACCATAATGGTCCATCAACCTAAGTCTGCCTGCATCAAGGCCGGATTTCCATAAAGCCTCTCTAGCCTTAGCCTCTCCTCAGTTCCTTTAAAGATTCATCAAACCATGGAGTCTTTGGGCGCTGAGTGAGTGGGCTAACAGACAGGAGCAATTCAGTCCAGGGCCTCACCACCGCCTTATTATTATAGGCAAGAACGAGGTCCCCTGGACCCATGCACTCACCTGAAATACCCAATAGAGCCAGTACTGCCAACAGACCCTCTGGGGTAACTCCCTTAAAGGCTGATACTGGACCATCTCCGTCGAGGCAGGCCTATTTGGGGTGCCCAGCTGAATCTTATGGTATGATGTCCGTCCACGCATTCGGTTCCACCCCAAATGCGTGACCTCCAAATCCAGTAGAAACACTAGATCCAATGAGTGACCCCTATATGGGTATCAGAGGTAACTACCTGTGAAAGGCCCAACATAGTCATAAGTTGGAGGAGATTCTTTCCAAATACGAGAGTTCATCGTCGACCCAGGCACTGAAGTCACCCAGTATTAACCATCTGGTGACTCCAATGCCACATCGACAATGAAGTCCACGAACTCCTTCAGGAATTCTCCACCATCACTGGGTGGACGATATATGAGGAGGATCCTGAACCCTGCACCTGCTCCCAAGATACACTCAAGGACTGAATGCCACCCACTGGCACATCCACAAGACTCAGCTCCGTTCTAAAAAAGATGGCAACTCCTGCTTCTACGATCCAATCTCGGCGGTGTATCACAGAGAACCCAGCCAAGCAGCAGAGGCTAATATAGGGCCTGCATTCTCATCAAGCCAGGTCTCGGTTATACATGCCAGGTCAGATGTTGCGACAAGATCTGCAATAATTGCAGTCTTGTTCCTAATAGATCTGGCATTACATAACACCGCCTGGGTTGCATGGGTTTTCAAGGAGGAGCACAGTACCTGCCCACAATTCTGGAGCCCTTGGGTATGGGAATCAGGCAGGAGGACCCTTCTCCTGATCCCATTTCACCCCAGGGTGTCTCCTAGTCCCAACTATCCCTATCTGCCGCTCCTTTCCATTCTCCCACTCCTGGCCAGCCCATCCACCCCTCGAATGCCTTCTCACTATCCCCAATGACGACACTTACTAAGGACATCGGCAGATAAACGGGGACAGTGAAAAGGGCGGAGGTTCGGAGCAGAGTGGAGAATAGTGCCTGACTGTCGATAAAGCCCTCCCAACACATCTTAAAACAATCAGTAAAAACCGACAAACAGATTAATCAAATTAACTATCTCATCTTCAAACCCAACCCCAAAATAAATAACCCTCACACAAACAAATATTTACTAATAACAAACTATAAAAACAAATAATAAACACACAAAATGTATAAAACTAATAACTTCCTCTAACCCCACCCCAACATATACAAAATAAATAAAACTAAAAATCACTAAAATGTAAATTATTAAGCCTAGCGTCCAGAGTCCAAATCAAAGTAAGTCTGCATAAAACAAGTCACGAGAGGTGTATAATAAATCTTCAAAGCTGTAAATAAAACCAATAAGTACAAATATTTTCCAAGCAAAAACTCTCACTTAAAAGCGAGGGTAGGTGCAAAGCAACCAAAGTCTTTAAATCCCCAGACACTCTCACTACCTGGAGAAAAAAGGCATATTCAGATGTCAAAGCATAAAATTAACTAATAAGTCTTAAGGCAGCGATGTCTTCAGATCCCCAGACCCTCTCACAACCTGGGAGATCAAAGAGAAACAGGCAATCTCACTGCCTCAAACCAAAGGAGTATAAATCACCCAAAAATAAAGTTAAAATCTGACCATAATCCATATGTAGATAGGCAGAAAGTCAAAAGAGCAGGTCCAGATCCAGTGGCACTGAGGGCTCAGAAATCAAACGTGAGGGAAGAATAATCATCCTGAAGGAGGCTACTAATCCAGGCTACCAAAATGATTCTGCACTTACCTTCTGAGGAGTATCCAACTAGACTCCAAAAACAGGCTTACACTTACTTTATACTAGAAGGATCAGGGTGATTTGCTGTTTCTTTTAAAATTCTTAAGAGATCCTACCCTTATCCACCAGTGCGGAATTAGCTACACATTTAGATGAACGTCCATGAGACTGCAGAACAAACAATTATTAGTGCAAATAGCATAAACAAACAAAAGCTTTAACTTTCTCATTAAGAGCACCTAGAATTTGGAATACATTACTACAAGACCTAGTAGATGCTAATACCCTGGAAAGTTTAAAAGCAGGTCTGGATTTGTGGCTTTGCCAAAAATCAGAATCAGGGTACTATCCCACATTTGTTGTGGGAGACAATCACGATGGGCTATTAGTATTCTTTTGTGTAAACAAAGCTAGTAAACAAAGTAAAGATGCTTACCTATGTCTACCCCTGCCTGAACAGCCTTTAATAGCTCCTGCTTAGCAGTATCCTCTGGTAGGGCTTGAGCTGCTGTCTTGGCCTTCTTCCAGAAGGTATTCTGGCATTTTACCATATGGGCCTGATAATTTGTAATCCTTAGGTCCAAGGTAGCAGAAGCAAGGTCCTCCTCCCCAGCACATCTAAACTTCTTGTCAGGAGGGGAGACACTGAGATGTTTAGGCACTTTAGACCTATCATGGTTGCATTTATTACAACAAAGTCAGCCTCAGGTTGTCCTGCAAAAAGGGCATTCCTGAGGGGGCCTGGTACATTTTATCTGCCTTCTTAGGTATGGTAGGTATCCTGTTTGGTCTGTGCCAGGCAGCTAGGGTGGCATCCTCCAGGACAGGCAGTAGAGGAGGGGATAATAATAGGTGGGGAATCAGGCAGTTCTGGGAACTCCACCAAATTTATTTTGGTGATGTTCTGCTCCTCAGATTCAAACTCCATGGCAGACTGGAGCTGCGGCATCATGGAGATGAATGAAGGGTCTTCAGGAGGGACCTAGGTGTATACACTATGGAGTCCTCACTCCCTGTGGAGATGGTGGAGCTTGACCTCTCACAGAGCAGCTCCACTTACTCTTCCTCCTCATCTCCCATGATGAGGTCAGGGTTATATTCCTGATCCTCGTCAACAGGTTCTGTAGGCCTCAAGAGGAGCAGAAGAGGTCGTCGGCAGCCACTGAAAGCAACTGCATCAACCTGACAAATGTTGATGCTAGGGTTTGCCGGAGGCCCTGTCGATGACGCCCAGTTGCAGGAGGAGGACGAACAGGTGTTGTATGCAAGAATGAAAGCAGCGCTGGCATGTCAGGGCTTGCTTGAACTGCAGGCACGCGAGATGATGTCGACTAGGGAAGACACCATCCTTGACATCGACTGCACCCCACCAGCTGTGTTAGGTCTGATGGTGCTCACAGCCTGTCTCGACCTGGAGGAGTCAACAGTTTGGTCAGCTAGTGGCGTTGCTGCTGGGGGTAGTCAGCGGAGCAGAAATGGTTGTGCTGGGATGGAGGAGCAACCTAGGCGTGCACTAGGAGGCTTTCTCTTTGCTCCTCTCCCTTTCCCAGTGCTTGTGTTTATGCTTGTTTGGAAGTTTTCTCCCTGGACTTGATGAATGACAGACCAAGAAGCATGCTTGCAGACATGGTAGAGCTCTTTTCCTGGAGCTTTTTCTCTATCCTGGCTACCTGCTATTTCAATAAGTGAGTCTCCAGGTGTTCCTTCTGCATCGCTGGTAGCAGTGTTAAACTTAAGGCAAATCAGACAGACCTTGATGTTATGGGCTGCACTGAGGCAGCACATGCAGACATCATGTGAATTGACAGAGTATATCTTTCACTGCATCTGCAGTATCTAAAAAACTTAGCGGGTTCTTTAGATGACATACACAACATCAGGTATCACTTATGAACAGTGACCATAAACTAGAGAGAAAAATATACTGAATAGTGGTCAACTATAGCAGTGGTGTATCTGTACAGGTTCCAGAGAGTATTGTCAATGGCAGGAAAAGAGCGGAGGAGTAAGTGGACGCCCACATTTATATGGGAGAGACGATATAGGACGTCGTCGGGTGACTCTAGCAGATTGCTTTACAAAAAAGTTTCCATGTGGTCCTAGTGCCTGGCGGCTACAGTTCCTTAGGTGTGGCCTGATGAAAGAGATATCCTTGAAGAAGATCATTAAATCCTTTTTATTAACGTGGTGCCAGATTTACACTACCTCTCTGAGGAAGAATTGGAACTACTTAAGATTAAAAAAGCAAACAGAATTTCTACAAGGAAACCAGGCAATTCGAGTCCCAATACACCATTCTGGCAATAACCACAGGGCTGAAGTATGGGACATGATACAGAAATCAGCCAGGGATCAGCAGCCCCTGTTACAAGAGGACAGACCAGTCCACATATTCCCAGGCCTGTCATGTTCCACCAGATCCACGAGAAAATCCACTGGCAAGAGGGCAACAGCAGCTGAAAGGGCTAGGTGTAGTCCACTTCCCCAGGGTACAAGGCATAAAATTAGCGGGTTCACATCACAATTTGCAACCCAAGAATCAGGAAAGCGTGAGTCAATTTCCACCTTAATTAGCAATGGTTGCTAATCATGAAGCTAGCCGTCCCGTATTTTATTTCCCTCATGTCTAGTGGTGCCCCCCACCTCCAGTTGCCAGCCCTTTGTGTGCCTGATGACATCTAGTGCCCCCTCCCTCCACTGATCACCATCCCGTAATGCATTTTATCCCTGGTGTCTAGTGGCACCCCCCATCCGATAGCTGTCCCATAATTTTAACGTTCCCTGGCGTCTAGTAACCCCCAATCTGATCACTGCCCCGTTACTGTGAGGTTCCCTGGTGCCTAGTGGCACCCCCCACCATCCCATCGCTGTCCGTTTTGTCCCTTGCTGTTTTTTATTTGAACCTGCAAAACAAAAACAAAAAAAAAAAAGGTCCATCGCCAATCACTCCCGTACCCCATCTGACCAACCACTGTACCCCACCTCCCACACCCCTGACACCCTCACAGACCGTCACTCACCTGAACAGGTCCCAGGTTCGAGATCTGCGCTCCGATCGAAGACACATCTTGCTGCTGGAACGGCGACTGCAGTATGAGAACGAAGATAAATGCAGTCTTATTGTATTCAATGGGGTTTCAACTTTGGTGCATAACTTCGGTCATATTTTGACATACTGACCTCAGATTTTCAACATAGCCTTCTGAGGACCCACCTCATGAACAATATCACTGTCATTAAACAACTCCTGGCGAAAGGTGATTTACGCGGTTGCTTGTTGAATTCACCTTTCGGCAGGGGTTGCTAATGACAGTCACATTGTTCTTGAGGAGGGGTCATAACAGGCTATGTTGAAAATTTAGGGTCAAAATATAAAATGGCAAAGTTATGACCATTTGTTGCAATTTCACTACACACCCTCATAACTTTGGAATTTTTAAATATTTTGACCCCAGATTTTCAACATAGCCTTCTTATTACCCCACCTCATGTGCGTCACAGCTTGTCTATTTTCAAATCCTGGCCATAATGTGTTTTCGCACCTGTGGCATGGAATGACGCTTGCTGTTGTGCAGAATTACAATCTGGCGGTGACTGGAAAACTCTCTGCACCAGGTACATGAGGTGGGCTAATAAGAAAGGCTATGCAGATAATTTGGTCAAAATGGCAAATTCAGTTTCAGAACTATATATACAATGACTATTTTATCAATATATACAATAATAAGTAATAATTACATGATTTAAAGTAAAATACCCATTTTATAAAACTGCTAATCAAAATCGACTGATTGCTAATCATTTTCATTTTGATTAGCAAAGGCCACTAATCAACTCTCTGACACTGATTTATGCCTTGGGCTATGTACAGCCTAAGGGGAAAAACATTTGTCAGTTCTCTAACTCCTGTCATGTTGGGAAATTAACTTCCAACAGGGCTGTGAATTTCAGATTTCAGTAGGAGGCATGAGTCAACACAAAGATACTTCCCCCACACCATCTAGGTGTTAGAAACATGGAAACAGAGAATTTTTCGCAGCAAAGACCAGTTGGTCTTTCTGGTCTACCGCATTTTCACTGCCTATTCCAACACCTCAGACCTTATCTGGTTTCCGATGTCCCTCCTCCCACCTCCATTTCCTCACCTATTGTACGGTATGCCTATCACACACATTCTTGAAGCCCTCACACACCTCTGTTTCACTGCACCTCCTTTTCTGGTAGGGTGTTCCAGGTGTCCACCACCCTTTCAGTGAAGAAGTATTTCCGCACATCCGTCTTAAGGTGATAGGAAACAGTTTTTACACCTCTAGAAGCCCTCTAGTTGTTCTCTTACTGGCTACCCAGTATTCTGATATGTTTATGACATTTTTGTTAAATTAATAATCTAATTTTGTTGCCTTTTAAGGACCCTGAATCCCTCTCTCCTTGGCAGTTGCTGCTCTCTCTTTTCATACTGCGTGAACATTCGATGACATCCAAACACCTTTCCAGGCCAATCAGATATCTTCTTAGGGAGACAGCAGTAGCCATAACCCTAGAGAATACATCATTGAATCTACAGCTGAATAAAACTGAACTTTGGATATAGTCAGAATACAGCAAGACTTCAATGTTGTTTGAATGGGAGTTTGGATGTCATAAAATGTCTTAGAAATATGAAACTCAAGAGCAGTAGTCGGTAAGGAGAGTGGAACTCAGTGTAGATCTGAGGGCACCCCAAAGCTAGATTATTTATTTATTCAAAAACCATCAAAGCATATCAGAATACATAACTGGCATGGAATGCAGTATAGCACAGTGGTTTAAGGCTCTGAGTTGCAAATCTGGAGACCTGGTTTGAATCCCAGAACCCCACTTGCATATACTGTGTGACCCTGAGCAAGTCACTTAACTTTCCTATGCTCACAGGTCACCTGTGAACAAGCTTTCAGCTTAGTGTGCCACTCCTGGTTAAACAATTGGAAAAAAAAGACAGATGGAGGGACAGTTAATTATGAAAAATAATTTCCCATCTCCTTTAAATCCCTCTTTCCAGCTTCATTGCTGTGCACTGTTTATCCCCAGCCACCTTGCCTACTCTCTTCCACTGGCACCCTTCAGCACCACCTCTCACCTTAAATGAGACTTACCTCACACCACTTACTCAGGAATAACTTCTAGTGGGTGAGCATCGTGGACAATGGTGTGGGGCCTGTGAGGTGCCTGCATCATCCTGCCATCTGGGGACTGTCTTGTTTTTTTTCTGCCCTGAGAACTGCCAGCAAGCAATGTCACACACATGCTATCAGCATCCAAAGACAGACCTCCCTGGTGTACCTGATACTCATGATACTGCCATCCAGTTTGCTAGATGGCACGTGACAGTAGGATGCACTGTGGGCCCCCAGGGAGAGAGCTCTCATGGGATACCTAACTCTTCCTCCCTCCCCAGCCAGCCCCAAGCAACCCTAGTCCATTCCTGATCCCAGGTCACTGGAGAAGGAAGGCAGCATCGCCACTGCATGCCACTGGCACCAAGACTCTGATGGCTAGACAAGAAATCAGTAAGCATACAGATATGGTGTGCTCTGTACTCTCATTAAAAGCTCAAAATAAATTCAGTGTAATTGACAAGTTCACTAAAAGATTTTGTTACATTATTTTATTTATTTCAGTTTAGGATTAATACCTTTAAGCCGAGGACTCATTTACAAAGGCTCCAAGTCAACAGTCAAACAGTACACAGCAAGACATACCAGTACATAGAGGTGACCACAAAGTAATCAACAAGTAGACAAGTGCTTTTACAGCAGAACAGTATCACAGGATTACAGTGCCCATGCGTAACAGCACAGGTTATGCAAGAGCAATATCTCAGTCAACACACTAGGAGAGACAGGGCCCAAGCGTTGAGTAGTACTAGGGCAACCTGGCTGAGGGAACCAGGCAGCATGTTAGCAGCCAGAGGGGAAAAAGAATGAGTCAGGAAATAAGGTGGGAGCAGCCAATGAATAGCCTTGTCCAACTGAGAGGTGGGGGGGAGGTAGAGGGAAAGAAGAGAAAGACGAGAGAAGCTGCCAGAGATAGCCTTGTCCAACTGCAATGTGGTGGTGGTTGGGGGGGGGAAGGGGAAAGGGTAGAAGGAGGTGAGAAGGGGATGGACCTCATAGGGCAGGGTGCAGGGGGTAAGAAGAGGCTTGGGGATGGAGCGTGTGGTAGTTAGGTTGTGCAGGACCAGATACTGAAGTGGCGTGTTGTCTAGATGGCGCAGTTGCATGCATAGCTGTTGGCTAGGTGTGTAAGTAGCCCTGATTTGAACTGGCTGAGTTTGTTACATTCGCGTGAGGGCTGGAGTGAGGCAATTGAACCACTTGGGTCTACAGTACGAAAGGGATCTCTGGGCAAGGGAGGTGTGCTTAAATGGAATTTTAAGTCCCCTTTGTTGTACTTCTGGTGCTACTAGAGGGTTGGGTAGTTTCAAAAAGGTTGGAGGTGGACTCTGGCAGAGCCCCAGCATGGATTTTTAGCCAGTAGGCAAGTTTGGTATTGTAACCGGAGATGTGAGGGAGTCATCCAGTGTCACAGCAGACAACACACGTATCGTCAGGTGTTGGGCTCTCAGGACCAGAAGGCAGGCCTTATTTAACAGGGTTTTGACCCTTGTTAATGCAGTGTCGAACCAGCCCCATAAATCAAAACTCCGTAGTCCGAGGAGGACAAAACAAAGCTACTTGTGACCAGCTTTAAAGCATCCATTGTCATTGCTTGCTGGTGGCGGTACAGAACACCTAGTTTCATGTTTGCCACTTTGACTAGCTGCTCAATGTGAGTGGTGAAGATCAGCATGTCATCTAGGTGAACACCCAGTTATTTAAAGGTGTCAACTTGATCGAGTCGTCACCTTTGTAACTCAGAATCCTAAGTGGGCTGCTTCTCAACTTGTTTGGGGTGTGGAGAAAAGCATGCACTTAGTCTTTTCATAGTTGAGCGTTAGTGTATTTTGGGAGAACCATGATTTCAGCCTCTGGAAGTTGTCTTGCAATGCAGCATTGATTGAAGCCAACTCTGCCTGGTGTTGAGATGACGGCATCAACTGTTCACTAGGACAAAAAACTACAGTTCAGTGCATGGTTACTCTTATGTTATGTCACGAGTTATACACTAGTAAGTGTGCAGTACTCACGATTGACTTGCCTCCTTCTGTCCCTTCTTATTGTACTGTACTGTATGTTTCCAACAGTATTTGAGTAATTATCTGTTCTTTTATATACTGCAAATGAATATGGACTCAAGATTAAACAGACTGCATGGTCAGAGAACCGCTCTTTGCGTGCCTTTGAAACCCACAGAGACATAGACAATCCTGTGTTAGTACTATTGAGGACCCTGGACTTTGTATATGTAGCCACAAAAGGGGCAGAGTAACCAGGCACTGAACTGTGTTTTTTTTGTCCTAGAGAACAGTTTGCTTTTGAAATCTGAATCAGAAAGTTATAAAAGTTATGATAGTTGTTAAACTGCATTTTAAGTGAACTCACCCAAAGTATTCAAGCGGATTCATTTTTCCAATTAGCTCTTAAACAGGGTGTTTTTCCCAAATTGCAGAGACAGATTTAATTAAAGCATTTGGCTGCCAAACAAAATCACCACAATGTTTAACAGTATCTGCAGTTTTGTACTGGCCTATAGTGTAAAAATAAAAAGGCACCACTGTCTTGTCTACAATAGCTTTGGTCTTCTTGCATCAGAAAATAGCATGGAGATGGGCCTCAATGATTTACAAATACCTTCATAGAACACCTGCCCCAGCAGTCTTCTACAATTGCTTAAATCATATACCGGAGATTCCAAAGCAAGGGCTTGGCTCCCAAGTACCAAAAAGCCCCAGAACCACTTGATCTAAATCTTTGCAGCAGCTTCATAACCACCTGGAACACCTCCCCACTAGCAAAGCAGTATCAACCTTCAGTGCCTTTAGGAGTACCATGCTTAATCATCTCGGTATCCTTGTAGCTGCCATGATTCTCTCCCCACCATACCTTCTACCTGGGCCACCCTTTCTCTCTTTCTTCACTAGACAAGCCTAAGTCACCTGAACTGCTGAACAGCAGTGTCAGTGGCTCAGCAGGTAGACACTCACCTCTGAGGCTGGGAGATCAGAAGGCTGCGGGTTCTATCCCACACCAGGCACTTGGGTTAATATCCCAATACTGACACTGCAGTGCAGCATGAGAGGGAGCTGCACTCCTGAGGTGTAGTCTTCGGATGACATGTTAAACCGAGGTCCCATCTGCCTGTTCTGGTGGTAGGTCAGGTGGATGTTAAAGATCCCATGGTGCTTCTCCAAAAGAGTTGGGAATTTTATTGGAAAAATGGACTGCATTACAAAAACAGATACAATTAGTTTACCTCATGCTCAAAAACACAAAGGGAATACAAACTATACTATACATAACGTAAACAGTCAAAAATAAAAAAAAGTCAACAACACATCAAACACAAATAAAGTACGAGTTTCCATGCATCAAGGAGGTCTGTCCACTTTTCACAATTGACCCACAGTTTTTCACCTTCTCATGAGAAAACTTTTACAGCCATTTTGCATAATAGACTGTAATGACAATTGTATATTCTTGAGTGCTTCAATATAATAAATATCCGCTGTTGTGTGACCTACATGCATCTTGATTGCCATAAGAAATAGTACCTAATAACAGAAAAAATAATAAAGTTTCCAGGTTGAATTTCCCCATCCACCTATGAGTTCCCCATACATTAGAGTGGTATAGGAGATTCCTTCCATAAGAGGTTCTTTCCATTTAGCAGCCAGAAATGCCCAAAATTGCCTGGCATAAGTGCAAGCCAGAAATAAGTGGGCTTGTGTTTCAAACTCTAGTGTACATGTCTCCTGATACAGTACCTACCACAGAGCTACTTACGCTTATTATTTCAGCAAGCCATCCGGCTGGAACAACCTAACCAGACTGTGTCCCATACAAATTCTGGAATACATTTACATGAAAAAAGTTAATAACTGACAGTATTTCATTCTGAGGACATTCAGGGAATGCCATTTGATCTTTAAATTCATTTGTAGGATATGAGAATATAATCCTTCCCTATCAACAGTTTGTAATTTATGGACTCGACCTTCCATTTAATAACATTTTAACCATTTCCAACCCATACTTGGGAAACTAGGATCCTATTCAGTAAGTCAGGTTTCATATTATTACAGTTTGGGAAACTAAGAGATAGCCAAGCCAGTACATGAGGTGCCCACATCTTATCACCCGGTTTCAATGCATACCCAATGTTGCAATGTGCAAAGATACTACTATAAAATGCAACTAGGTTAGCCATGTCTAATACACCTTCATTCATTTTCTTATATGTGTGTTCTCTCTTAATGGGATTTAATCTGTCCCCAAAATGCTTGAAAGAACATGCTTAATAAACTATGCAGAGAAACAGGAGGTGGAAAGACAACTCATATACAAGAAAATGGGAACCAGTAATGATTTAATTAGTAAAACTCTTTTCTTTTTGTTATTTGCTGTCCTTTCCAGGATGACACTAGCCTATTGGCCTTTGTAATCCTTTTCCCAGTTTTCTTGTGCCATGTCTAAAGACTCAAAGTCAATACCTAAAATTGAGATTGTCTTGTTTGCTATTGGAATTTCTGCAAGTTTATTTAGATCAGGTATGGGGGTACTACCTAATGGGACCCTGCATTTTTGTGTAATTGATTCTAGATCCTAGGTCATCTGCATAAGCCAATATTTTAATAGGGGGACCCTGAACTAAGCTGCAAACCCTGAATGAGTTCATTCTGCATTATCACCCTAATTAATATGTCTATAGTGAAAACATATAAAAGGGGCACCTTGTCGAACTCCTCTTTGCACAGGAATAGCTTTACCCACCCATCCATTAATATTTGGAATAACTATAGTGCATGATCTGAACCCAAGTTACATAACTATCCGGAATCCCTTATGCTCTTAGCACCTTAAACAAAAGTCATGAGAGACACAATCAAAAGCTTTCTCTTGATCTAGGCCCAGTATATATCCCCAAAGGTCACCATATTGTGCTTTTGGAATAGCTCCTAAAGCCTATCAAGTTATTGTACTGGTACCTGTTAGAAACCACAGGTTTGTTGTGGACTGATCAATTTATTTGCAACTGAAGCTAGCCTTTCTAGCAATATTTTGCACAGTATTTTTAAATCTGTAATCAATCAATCAATATCTTTATTTAGCCATGTGGAACACCATTGAACAGGGCTCATTTACAAGATTTATTTATTTTTATTTAGTTTTTGTTGACGGGTAAGTGTACTAGACAAATCCTGCCTATTTTCAGGCATGACCCAGGAGGGATACAGATGAATGCCAACTGACCTTGAACCAGATTAAGCTGTTGGTGGTATTTTAGTGAATGAGGAAATTTGGCCATGACACTGGGGAAATTCCCTACTCTTTCGATAAGTGCCATGGGATCTTTAACATCCACCTGAACTACCACCAATCCAGGCAGATGGGACCTCGGTTTAACATCTCATCCGAAGGCGCACCTCAAGTGCAGCACCCTCTCATGCTGCACTACAGTGTCAGTATTGGGATATTAACCATGTGCCAGGCGTGGAGACTGAACCCACAGCCCTCGATCTCCGGCCTCAGAGGCGGTGTGCCTACCTGCTGAGCTGGCAGTTTAAGCAACAACAAATAATCACAATACAACAATTTGGCATAGGCGTAGCAACATTAGGAGCCTATGTACAGTCATTACAAGTGAGAATGGCGGCTTGGCACAGTGGTGTACAATAATTTACAAACAGCAATGTAAGACTTGACACTGAGAACAAAACAGGGCAGCATAATTTACAGGCGTGGTACCAAAGGCAGTCAGCATACTGCTATGTGAATTCTGTACAAGGCAGGTCTCTGATAGACAGCAGAGTACAATATTACATTGGATGAGGTTTAGACCAGCAAGCATCATTTGGCCTAGAGAAGACTATAAAACAAGGGCACTGAGGGCACAGGATGTGCCAAGGATAGTGGAGGAGCAGAGGTTAGGAGGGGCAATAAGTATCCTTCAGGATTGTCATAGCTGCATTAATGGCACAGTAGGTCTAAGGGCAGGGGAGGGTATAGGAGGAAAGGTGCCATTAGTAGAGGGAGGTGACAGACAGGTAGAGAGAGATTCAGAGCCGGAAGCAGCTGCAGGACTCCATAAAAGATTGTTGGATAAGATTTTTGAAGGCAGCTAATGGTATAGGTGAAACAAGCTGCAGTAAATTTTGAGCAGTATTCCAGAGGACTGGTAAGCTTGACTAATTGCCACCTGACCAAAGCGCCCTAACTCTGGGTATGTAAAGGGCGATCATGAGTCTGGCTTCTCAGCAGATAGCTGCCAGGAATGCAAGAAGGTAGGCAATCCTTAATATATTGAAGCAGCTTGTTAGAGATGGCCCTATAGATCCAGAACATGGTGTTCTTTGTCGTCTAAGACTAATGGAGCCCCATCCTACAATGTTGTAGAGGGTACAGTGGTGTGTTGATGAGGGCACATTAATGAACCTGGCGCCAAGTGGTACAGAGTGACTAGTTTGGCAAGGGCCACACTACAGCAGTGCCCATACAGAAGGTCTGTATAGTCGATGAGAGGCAAGAACGCTGTTAGAACCAACCTGGTTCTCCCTCCTGCATTAACAGATGCCTGATCCTGAAGAAAATCCCAAGCCTCTGTTTAAGCTTTTGGAGGTACCTCAATATGGACTTTGAAGGAAAGATTGGAAGGCTCAGAGTCCTCCAATTCTTCAGGTCCTCTTTTGCCCCTTTCTTATACAAATAGAACGAATAGAGCCTGGTTCATTGAGCTTGTGAGAAAGATTCTTGTTACATTACATTTACTACCAAGGAGATAGCTGGAGTGAAGTCATCGCAAATGATTTATAAAACTCAGATCCTAGCCCATCACTGCCAGGCACAGAATTTAACTTTAGTGAAGCAATAGCAAATTTTACCTCTTCTACTGTAATGGGGCTAGAAAGATTTTGTGCTTCCTGTTTGTTAATTCTTGGTAAATTTAATTGTTCTAGATTTATTGCTGTAATGTCAGTTTCAGGGTCCTTCTTGAATAAGGAGGTCACATATTTCCCACTTGTTCTAAAATTTCCGTGGGTGAGTACTTAAATCCGTGTCTGTAATAACCTCTGTAAGCATTCTATGCTCCACCCTGTCTTTGCATTCCTTATAAGGGTCCATGGACTCCTTTTGAGTTTGTTCAAATCGTAATTCTTGTTCCAAAGATTAGGCCCTATCGTACTTAAAATAAACATATTTTTCTTAACATTAATCTAGGAACTATAATCTGTTTTAGTAGTTTCTGTAAGAGAGCTTAATTTCTGTAATTGATTCTCAGATTTAAGAATTCCAAATAGGTATTATTGGCTATAGTTCTAGATTTGTTCTGAAACACTCTTCCAAGAAAATTTTGTATCCTCCCACTATGAGGAGATATCCTCATAATTCCACCACCAATAACCTAGCTTGCCACTCTTTCCTCCAGGCATGTTTAATGCCCTCATCCATCAAAAGATGTCATTATTCAATTTCCATAAATTCTTCCTACATCTAGGGAATGTTCCCACCCAACTTGTACTGTTAGAGACCTATGGTCAGAAAATTCCCACATACCCAATTTAATATCAATGATTTGTAAAGAGGCGGACAAAATATAAAATCAATCCGGGTGGATAAGGATCCCTAAAATATGTATTATTAAAAATAAAAATTAAAAGATGGGATGAACACACTGTTTGTGTCTTTGTCTTCTTTGTTTTATTTCAAAGACACAAACAGTGGTGTTCATCCTATCTTTATTTTTAATTGTATATTGGTACCAGTGGATGATCCAATACCACAGAACTGATTAAAAACAGGTATCCTGAAATCACCTTGTTTAGCAACTAAAATGTGTATTGCCACCTCTGGAGTATTTTTTTCACTTTATCTTTTATTGAAGTTCGGTATATGAAAAGCACACATCTAATACAATAGAAGACTATCCTCCATGAGGTATAAAATAATCACTTAACAAAACACAGTATTTAGGGTAAACATATTGGGAAGCCTTATATACATGTATTGATAATAAAACACAAACCTAGACATGACAAGTGGAGAGCAGAAGGGTTACAATCAACAGGGTATTATTGGATCAGAAATAACAACCATGTATAGAAATACATGCTACGGCAGAATATGGCAAGGCACTCAGTAAATTGCAAAAGTGATAAATGTGGTAATATGAACAATGTTCAGTAATGGAGAGGTGAACATAAGAAAAGTGTGCAAGGAAAGAAAAGAAGGAAGGAGAGAGTGAGAAAACAGGGAAGAAGGAAAAAAGGAGGAGAAATCTGTGCACAAAAGTTTGAGAAAACCTAACCTGAGAGCAAAATAAGAAGGAGGGCAAAAATATCCCTAAGAATTAGGGTCTAGAAGAACTAGGTTCGATGTACTTGAAATAATCCTGCCAACATCTGTCATGTACAGTGAGTCGGTTATGAGTAACATGAGATAATCGGTCTAGGGAGGCATACTGAGAGGGGCTTTGAAGAACATTTGAAGAAAGCACCAGAGCTGATTTCCATTTCATAAGAATCAGACGCTTGACCAGAAGAGAAAGTATGTTTAGCCATCTAAAATGTGCACGTGAGAGGAGACAGCTACTGGGGATAAGGATGCCTAGAAGGAATAGCTTGAGGTCAAAGGTAGTTTTGTCCTGTTACTCTGGAGGCAAGTAAAACAAACTTCATGCCAGAGCTTATTAATGGGAGCGCAGAGTGAAGTGAGGTGGTGTGGTAGTTCCCCAGGCAGTATAGTGACATCTCTTGAGTGCCCAAGGCGAGGCTACACGAGGGGTTTAGTACGGGGCTTCTATGAGGTCATGCATAACCTCAGGACATGAAGCCTGGACATAACACCCATCACAAGGTAACACCCAAAGGTTATGTATTTAAGGAGTTTGGGGATGGTGGGAGGGCTATAGCTTTCTGCGGACCACAGATGGAACTACACTGCGTCCGTAACTGTGACAGGAGGGTTGGGAGTATACGGTACAAGGGGTCAATCAAGGATTTAGGGACATGTTTTTCGAGGTTTGAGGCGGAGGGATTGGGGTATGTTTGTTATCAAGTGGGCAGGTTGGGGAGGGTTGGTATATTGGTACTTACTCATGTTCTTTTGGGTATCCGAGGGATAAGGGGATGGTATCGGGGGTCCTCAGCACAGCTCAATAGGGATAGTAATGCGATTACATTATCCAGGGCCTGATTTTATTATGGTTTCATTTCATAGCTAGTGAACAGGGCTAACATCATAAGAATCGCCACTTGGAATGTTAAGGGTTTAAGACAGCGTGTCAAACAGTATAAAGTTCTCAAGCATTTAGACTTGTTATCAATAGATAGAGGGTTATACAGGAGTCTCACCTGCTAGATTAGGAGGCTAACTGTATGGAGACAACTGCAGATTGGGCAAGTGTTTTCAGCTGAGGACCACCAACAGTGTAGAGTCCTAATAGTGATTAACAGGAAGGTCCCTTTACAATGAAACAAGTAATTAAGGATCCACAGGGCATTTCCTCTTTATTCATGGGTATTTGTGCGCTTCGAACTCATTTTGGGGACTCTCTACGGCCTAACTCTGACTCCCCTGACTTTTTGTGAAAGCTAGTTGATGTATTACAGCCATATTCCTCATTGCCAATGGTTGTGGGAGGAGATATGAATGTGGTGATGGACTCCTCAATGGACCGCTCCGCTTTTAGAGAGCAGAGGCACAAGCTCACCAACCAAAAGAGCCCTGTCAGAATTCTTAGAGTTATGCGCTCTTTGTGACGTCTGAAGTGCTCCATCCTATGGAAAAGAATTCATCTTATATCTCCTGTACACAATACTTCATCTCACATTGACTATATATTCCTCTCACACAACCTCCTTCCCAGAGTGGTTGAAACCCTTCTGCCAACCAGGTCCCCATCTGATCATGCTCTGGTCGTATGCCACCTAACGCCCATAGTTTCTCCTAAGAAGTCCTCGGTGGAAGATAAATAATTACATGTTAAAGGAGGATAGATACGGTCTAAGCAATCAGTGAACATATCCATCATTTCATAGAAACCAATTCTGGCTCAGTTGTGAGACCTGATATGCTGTGAGGAGCTTTCAAGGCATTCGAGAGGCATCTTAATTAGCCTAGCTACTTCCGGAAAAAATAAAAAGAGAAAATTGAAGGGTTATTAGGAAATACAACATAAAGAGGCAAGAGTAGGTCCACCTTAACCGAGCTTAAAAACAGGAACTAGTCAAACTCAAGGAGGGTTATTTAGAATTACTGAGAGAGAAAGCAGAATTTGCAATCCTCAGGGCCAGAGCGGCATATTCAGACACGGGAGAAAAGCTGGAAGGCTACTGGCACTGAGGATCAAGCAAATGGAATGAATAGACATGTTTTGGGCACTCGCTTCCCAACAAGTAATACGCCCTAACGACAACCGAGGAGATAGTCTGTGAGTTTCAAAGGTATTACGCTAATTTATATAGTCCCAGAGATTCGCTTCGGATATTAGTATGGATAATTATCTGGAGGCCTCGGACTATCCTCTTGATGGACTCCCAACAGGGCTGACTGGTCTCCCTATAACTACGGAGGAGATCACCAGAGTCGTAAAGGCTTTGCCCTCTGACAGATCTCCTGGCCCAGATGGGTTTCGGCAAATTTCTACAAAAATTTTTAAATCTTTTGCTCCCCATGTTAATATCTCTCTTTCAGTACATCTTATCTGGTGCACAAATGGACCCGACTCTGTGGGAGGCTTTAATTGTGTTAATTCTGAAACCTGGGAAAAACCAGAATCACCGGCAAGTTACCGCCCCTATATCCTTAATGAACCAAGATATTAAAATTTAGCCAAGATTTTGGCAGACTGCTTAGTTTTAGTAATCCGTGATCTGATTGGGCCAGAAAAAGTTGGTTCAGACGGGGTCGGTCATCGATGGATTCACCTTAGGACCCTGTTGCATGTCCTCTCCGATCCCGGGATGTCCCTTATCCAGCGGTCTTAGTCTCACTGGATACGGAGAAGGCATTCGACAGGGTGGACTGGAACTTCTTACTTAGGACTCTGAATGCCTGTAAGTTTCCCACCTTTTTCAAAACTGGATCAGAATTTTTATAGCGCACCATCAGCTAGAGTGATGGTGAATGGAGCAATTTCTGAAAAGTTCTTACTCCACTCTGGCACCAGACAGGGTTGCCCCTCTCGCGTTGCTCTTTATTTTATACTTAGAGCCCTGATTCGCGAATCAAGCAAAGCTCTCTAATCCACGGGTAGTTATTCAAGGCATGAGATCAAAATATCGTGTATGCTGATGATCTACTATTGCAGTTGACAGATCCAGTAACTTCGATACTGGCGCTGCTGGGAGTGATCAAGATTTTGCTATGCTTTCTAATTACAAATTAAATATCGACAAATCTCTGTTTTTCCACTCAATCACAGGGTGGATAAGTCACTAGTCAATCAGAGTGGCATGTCCTGGGCCTCGAACTCCTTAAAATATCTGGGCATCCAAATGGTTAGAGATTCGCTCGTCTTTTAAAGCTAAATCTGGATGATTTAATAAAACCTTGAAGTGGACTTGAAGAGATGGTCCAAGCTATCCATTACACTCTGGGGAGAGTAAATCTCATCAAGATAAATCTTTTCCCAGAATTTTTACCGTTACATTTGCTTAACATATGGATTCCCAGTACATGGTTCCGTAAAAGTTAATGCAATAATATCTAACTTTATTTGGGCGAAAAGGCAAGCAGAATCGTATACCACAAGTTAGCCTTGAAGGATCGAGGAGGCCTTTGCCTCCCATCCCTGTTTTTTATTACTGGCGAGTCATATGGTCAAATACTTAAGATGGTTGGAGAACGAGGGGAAATTGCCTCAGCAGAGAGCCTCCTGATATTGTTGCGGGTAGAGTTATCGTGATATTAAGAAGTGGGGTCTGATCACGCCATTGCTGCTGCATATAAGACCAGCTGACCTTCCTCCTAAATTGAAACTCACCCCACTGGCAATTTCAGTGAAGGTGCATGCACAGATATGTTCCAGCATGGAATATAGTTAGGCGATGATTTGGCCCAACCGGTTTAGTGTAGTCCTAACATAAAATTAGATAGCAAGCCAGTCAATAGAAACTGGCTCACAACTGGGTAATGCTACCTTGCCCAGTTAGTGGCGCAGGATGGCTCATGGCTCCCAGTTACCACTATTTTGAGCAGGTTAGGATACCTATTAAATCTATCTTCAAAGTTTACCAGTTAAAACACTTACTAGTAAAGAGTTTGGGCGCTCCGCCTCTTTCAGATAGGAAAAGGTTCCAGGATGTGCTGCAGTATTAATAGGACATAGACACTCAGTGTCCATTTCAAAAGTTTATATGACTGTAAATATCCTGAAGAATTTATACCAAAGACATACTGGGCAGTGTACTTTCCCAGTCTAGAAATAGATGGGGCAGCTCTTTGGAGAATGTTCAAAGATATATTACGCAGGATAGATTGAAATTGATACAGTTTCACATCTTGCATAATATACACTACACTCCTCAGAGCTCCATAGGTTTGGCCTTATAGACTCGGTCTCTGTTCCAGATGTGATCAGGAGGAGTACACTGTACCACATATTCTGGTCTTGCCCGAAAGTCACTACTCTCTGGAACGATATCAGTTATAGGATGGACTCCTCCTGGGCCTCTCTGACTTTTCAAACCTGAGGTGTGCCTATTGGGAGATTACACTTCCATACCAGTGGTATCTAGGAGATACCACATGGCCTTAATTTCATTATCGGTCAAAAGGTTATCCTTCGCACTGGAAAGATAATACGGACATTTCTTCTCAGAGTGCCTTAAGGAGATCTTAGCCAATCTTAGAATGGAAAAGTGGTGGCTAGTTTAAATAATAGGCTGACTAAATACAAACGGATTTGGGAACCTTTGCACCTGTTATGTATTTAAATTATCTCTCCAAGTAACCGCTTAGGACATCCCGGAGATTCTTGATTAATCTGAGCTGTGCTGGGAAAGGGGAGGAGGGAGGTAGCCCTTCGTCACCCATCTAAGAACTCACTCTGGGATAAGGGACCCCTAAGAGGTATCGAAGCCCCCAGTCCTATGCTTTGTTTAAATATGTATGCAACAAAGAAAAAAGTCCATATGCTAACAGGAGTAGTTCAGAAACAAACTTTAAACATTCCTACTTAAAGGTTAGCAAAAGGGACTACAGTTCAGCCCTCATCAATCAGGAGAGAGGTGAAATTGGGGGGAGCAGCTTCTTCAACAGTTATACGAACATTTTCAAGTGGAATGTCATATGTAATGTGTGGAGCTGCTCTCATATGTAATTGTGAAAACTAATAAACTTTGAATTAAAAAAAAAAAAAAAAAGGAAGGATGTGAGGAAGTACCTCTTCACAGAAAGGAGTGTTGGATACCTGGAACAGAGCCTTCCAGCCGAGCATGTTGGTTGTTTAAGCTCGATCTTTGCTTGCTGCCCTGTTTACTCCCTGAGCCAAGAACAGTCACAGCACTGTACCTTGCCCAGAAGAACAGCGAACGGCAAACATCTGATCAGAGCTTATAAAAGCTCTAACATTAAGGCTACTGAATCTCCACTGCTGCAGCCTCTTCTAATGTTCGCTGAAGAGGATTCTGGGATTGTAGTTACAGAAAATCAGACTGCAACTGAGCAGAATCAGTCTGATAATATCAACTGTACTGCAGTAAACTGTAAGTTAAAAAAAGTTTTTGCAAACATGGTAAATTAGACTGGACCCATACTGTGTGAGGTTCTTAGTGCTGACTGCTCCCTCAAGATTTCTCCACTGCTGTAACTGATTGTCTTGAAACATTTGAGAGCTGCATGCATCCTTGTTTTCCTAAGTGTTGTTCCATATACTTATGAAACTATTTAATCTTAATTACAAAATGGACAAGAAAAATACTGTCCTCTAATTGGTCAATCTGATGCTAGAGACGAACCATGAGTCCTCTCTTCACTCAATAACAATTAAGTATAAAATCTGATGCTAAATAATTTAACTAAATTTGAAAACTTGTAATCTACTATACAGCAACTTCTTCTTATATGAGGCAACTACCTGCATTTAAACATAATGGTTGTACAGGGAACAACTGTTCAAGATAAAGATATTTAAACCATAACAGTTCTACTTACTTGTTAAAATGGTGGCGCTGCAGCTCCGTAGGGTGTGGGGCTCCATCTAAAGCACATATAGTGCATGCAATTCCCCAAACCACGTGGTTGTGGCCATCTTTGGCCCTCTGGTCCCTCCACCATGGCCCAGCAGCCTAAGGAAACCACTCTGGAGAAAAAAAAGGCAGTAAGTGCACGTGAGTCCCTTCACACCCATCTAAGAACTCACTCTGATGAGGACCTCAAGAGGTATCAAGCCCCCAGTCCTATGCTTTGTTTAAATATGTATGCAACAAAAGAAAAAGTCCATATGCTAACAGGAGTAGTTCAGAAACAAACTTTAAACATTCCTACTTAAAGGTTAGCAAAGGGACTACAGTTCAGTCCTCATCAGTCTCTTCTCATGCATCCGCCTCACTTGTGATGTCCTTTATTTTCAGCAGTCTCCCCAGCCTCCGTGGAATCCATAAATATAAAGATTTGGAAACATTTTAATTTTGCAGGCAACAAGAGCGACTGACTCCCAAGGTTTTAAACTCATTTTGCACAGCAGAAAGCCTTGTGACACTGGCGTGTTGCAAACTTAAGTGTGGAAACCAGAAGATGTGGGATACATCTGGTAACTGTAGGGGCCCTTGTTTTAGTCCTCTGAAGAATCTGGGCACTGATGTACTGACCTACTGTAGAAATTAGAATCGTGCAGGTGAGTCTTGTTCTTCTGGCATTTTCCTGGGCGTGATGAGGTAAACTTTAAAATCAGTTCTGCCAGGTTTAAATTTAGTGTAGTTTGCAAATGTTGAAGGTGTATTGCAGTAAGTTGAACCCTTTAGCATCATCAGAAACACCCAGCAAGCCAACATGGGCCAATCTAGCACTGTTCTCCAGCTGTTCAAGCTGAAGTAACTGATTTTCAGAAATGAGGCCTTAAGTCACAGCCAATATTTTATCTGCTGTCTCCTTTGCCTGATGTGCCTCAGTAGTTATTATTTATTGATTTAAATTTTGGTGACTGGGTAGGCCCACTGGGTCCAGTAATAGTCCCTGTTTCAGAGGCGACCAGAATTAATTACATATACAACACAAAATGTCATTTACAGAAAGATTCAACATACAGTTGTTTTGAGTTACATATTAAGGAGAACAGTTTAGAACATACGACACAAACCAACTGTTGTTAATATACCTATATACAATATCTACAGTCTGCCTCTACCTTAGTCTCCAGAGTCATGACTCAGTTGTTGAAAAGGTCAATTTTGCATCCAGGGCCTTAACAGATTCATCAAGTGATTGAACAGCTTTTGGAACTGTGCTGTTCAATGATTCTAGACTCCATGGCTCCATCCTTGAGAGCCACTACAACTGGCATCATCGTGCTCTCACTGCCTCCCTTACCAGAGTCTGCCTCGGTGACTTTGCGAGGGCTTCCTATATCGATGACCTCCAATTTTGCAAATTAATGCTCCCAGCCCTCTAACTCTGTGCTGCTGTAAGGTAAACATTGTTTTAGTTCTTTAAAATGTTAATTTAGATAATTATTTTGAAAGGAGATGAAGGAACTCTTGAGAGTGCCTAGTGTGACTGGCTCTAGCCACACCCCCACCCATATTATCATCTTAACCAACACACTGACATTTTGAACTGTCAATACAAAATTGTTTCTAATTCATCTCGAAGGATGAATAAGACCTAGGCTGAGGTACGGTACAAGGAAGTGAATTCCAGTCTTTGAAAACCTTGTATACAAAGAAACATTGTGGTTACATCAGACAGCATGCTGACATGGAACAAGCTGAATATCTAGAATTATCCCATAGAATCATATCCTTAAATGTTAATTTTACCACACCATGCCAAAATCTTCAAAAATAAATCAATCTAAAATAAAATAATACTCAAATTTAATGAAGAATATAAAATACAATGATGAGTTAACCTATGACAAGCCAAAGCAAAATGACATGCATTATGATAGGCAATTCTAACTCTATTAAGAGAAGTGCCACTGTGGATGAGTATATAGGGAGTCCATAATCAGTCACTGAAAGAATTAGAGACTGCGAACACCTTTTTGAACTGTAAAAATACAGTCCCAAATTTTATAAAGTAAACCCAACTAAACATTAACAATTTTTTAACATTTATTTTAGTCAGTTTAGCAATACTCAAAAAGCAGCTGCAAACATCTTGGTTCAGAGTATAGGCAATCCATAAAATAGCAATGTCACAATAGGAGAAATTACTCCTCATCCTCAGGTACAGCATATAGAGGTTTAACTAACTTAACTTGTCAGGCATTCATTTGCATTCTTCACTAAAAAATCAATATGAAAATTAAACGACAACAAATCCAAATAAAACCCATAATACTCAAAGCAATCAACCCTCTCAATTTCCACATTATCTTCACCTTAAATACAAGCTGACAAGGTATAGCAGCTAACCAGTTCATAGAAACATAGAAACAGACTTTGACAGCAGATAAGGACCGTTTGGTCCACCCAGTCTATCAATTTCCCTACATATTGGAGAGGCTGCAGATCCTACTTAACCAACAGCCTACTTCCTCCTACCCCTCACTCAGGGCTCCAGATAAGGGAGTACCGACCTGTTTTACTCTCCTCATTTTAGGAAATACTCTTCAAAAGTTTTTTACTAGTACCAATACTCACCCAACATTTATAAATACTCACACCAAAGAACAGTGCTTCATAACATAACTAGTGATTCAAATTTTTTTACACAGATTTACAGTACTCTTATGCATCCCAAGTGTGTTTACTTACTATATTTTAAAACTGGTGAGTAAATTACTCCTACTTGCCAACATTATCTGGAACATTGTTGGCACTTGAGCAATTCTTATCTAGAAAATTTTTTTTTTTTTTAAATATACGCCTCACTCCACTCTGTCAGACATTTGTACACATCTGAATTTGGTTTTACTCACATCACTTTCAAAATGAGGATACAATACTCATCCCAAAAATCTTATCTGGAGCCCTGCCCTCACTAGAACTGCCTTATGTTCCTACTTCCAAAAGGTATGAATTTAGTTTGTTAGCGTTCAACAATAACCCATTACTGCAGTCACCTATAAAACAACTGAAACTCATTCTGTAAATCAAACATCAAATTTTCAAAATTTAACCCACTACTGTGCAAAACAATACCATCTGCATAATGGAAAATATTTGAAACTGAATTAATTAAGAGTAAGCAATTAACAAAAGTATTAAATAAGAGGAACCCAAAACTGATCCCTGTGGGTCTTCGGTATTAATCCCAACCAATACAACATCTAATAAAACTCATTTCGTTTCCTAAAACTCAAATAACTATTAAACAAAAAAAATACTCAGTGAACCCAATATCACAGAGTTTGGAGGCTGGTGCACTAAATAAAAAGCTTTTGATAAATCTAAAGAAACTGTGGCAGCTGTCTCACCCCTGTCCAGGGCCTGAGAGAGAAAGATATGCAATTCCACCAATGCTGTATGAGTACTATATTCTTTCTTAAAGAGCTCCTGACACAGTTGAGACAACTTTGAAAAATGTAATATCCAGGCATGACTGTAACGTGACAGTTCATATTTCATTCTGCAGTTCTCACCCTTATTGCCTTAGTACTAAGGGTATTTGCATGAATACAGTATCTCTGCCCTTTTAACTCTGGCGTCTGCCTCACCTGACACCATAATTCTGTTTATAACACCAAAATATGTTGCTGTGGAGATAATTATGATGTCATAAACAGGGATTGTGATATCATGTGTAGAGAGCAGCCAGAGCAGATATAGTCTGAGTACAGGATCTTATTTTTCATGGAACTGTTTTCAGTAATACAGAAAATGGAATTACTGAAAATAAATGAAGAAATAAAGAAAATGGGACACAGTTGAATATAAATCTTACTTTTTTCAAAGTTTTCCTAATGCTGTCAGGGCTCTTTAAGATCATACTGAAATGGTGATAAAATATTATTTAGACTAAGACAAACAATAACCTGATCAGAGACCACCTTCTCAGGACCTTGGATTGTGGGGGTAGGGAGACAACAAACAGGCAGGTATATCATTTTTAACTAAGGATGTGTACCATCCTTATAGATCGGCACTACAGTCACCTGTCTCCAAAACTCAGGAACCACCTCAAACTGCAATGACAAATTAAACATAATACATAAAGGTCTAGCCATTAAATCTCTTACACAAGAACATAATTTTAACTCAGTCCCATCTTCCCCATTTAAAGTCTGCAGTTAAGATGGACTGCAGGGGAGATGGAGGCTAGGGAACCACTGAGAAAGGAGAGGATGGGGAACCTAGCTAGGGCTCCTCCTGAACAAAGGACTAGTAGCAGCAAGGTGGAGTAACAGCAAGGTTAAAGTTCAAATTAAGCTGGGGAAGAAACCAATAAGAAAGGGCTAACAAAGCCTACTTTCCACATGAAAAATTAATGTAAGGAGACTAGGGAAGAATAAGGGAGAAGGATACGAAAAAGCAAGAGGGGTCAGAAGAAACATGGTAAGGTGTCTGCTTTAATGCAATGAATCCGGGAAATAAAATCTGTGATCCCTAGGAAATGATGGCAGGTACTGAGATGGACAGAAAATAATGATTGGGATCAGACAGTCCCAGGCTACACCATGTTAAAATGGGATAGAGGAAAAGGTAAAGGAACAAGCATAATCCTATATGTCTGGGAAGGCACAGAGGCAGTGGAGGATGGAAACTTCAGGGAGGTAATGGGGAAACAGAAAAGCTGTGAGTTCAGCTCACGGCATCCTCAGGCAAAAAACTATGGAGGGAGTGATCTATAGACCTCCAGGACAGGGGGAAGGAGATAAGGAGCTAGGGGCAGAAACAGAAAGGGGAGTGAAAGCGAGAGGTGGTAGTGGTGGGAGATCTAAACCTGCAACATACTGACTGGGGTATTCCAGCAGCCAGAGCTCCAGAATTCAAACTCTGCTGGATACATTGCAGGACTGTCTGCTACTGCAGCTGGTAAAAAAAAAAAACACTAGGCAGGCTGCCATTCTCAGTGTGGTACTCACCAACTCAGAAGAGGTTGGAGGAGTGAAGGTGGGGCAACCACTAGGGTCCAATGACCATAACTCTATATGATTCGACCTGGCCCTAGGGGCAAGTAAGTCTTCAAAGGTTGAAGTTCTAGAGTTCAGCCAGATGATGGAGCTGGTCTGGGGCAAGTTAGTCAGGGTGGACAGCATCAGAGAGGCGGAGGAAAGATGAGGCCAATTAAGTTCCAGTCTTGAGATAACAAAGTCTTATACGAGAATGGTAATGAAAAGAAACAGGTACAAGAGACCAACATGGTTCTCTTGAAAGATCAGGGATGTAGTGAGAGCCAAAAGGACTTTCACCAGGCACAAGGGAAGGAAGAATGGGAAAGTACCAAATGAGAACAAAGGAAACCAAGAGGAGGTCAGAGAAGTAAAGGCAGAGACAGAGCTGCATACTGCCCGAGGAGTCAAGGAAAGGAACACATGGTTCTTTAGCCATAATAGGGAAAAAGAAAGAAGGAGAAGGAATTGTTAAGCTAACAGACTGAGGTAGGGAAAATGAGAGGATGGCAGAAAACAGCCATTCTTAATGACTACTTCTGCTTTGCAGTCACAGGGAAGACAGAGAGCCTCTGCCAGAGAGTGGCATTAAGGCAGTTGTCAGGGGATCCCTGAGATGAGGCAGCAAGTATTTACTGGTACAGAGTTTGGAAAGGGCTAGCAGCCCTAAAGATAGAGAAGGCTCTGGGGACAGATGGGATGCATCCAAGGGTGCTCAAGGAACTGGGAGCAGAACTGAACCCCTGGTTGTGATGTTCAATAGCTCAATTCAGAAAGGGTAGTTCAAAAGACTGGAGGGTAGCGGACATAGTTTTGCACCCTGGGAGGGGAGGAGAAAAGAGCAAAGTTGTGCTGAGGTGCCTGCTCAAAAATTAAATTTTCCACAGCTAACTGGTCACTTACACATTATTCTTAACTAAGATGAGTAGTCTTCAATAGGATGAGAGGAGAAACAAATTCTTCATCTCCAGTGTTCTCAAGAATGATACCAACATACTCCAGTTCTGTGTCCAATTCATCAAATTCCTCCCTTTTCTCCATAGAAGGAGTCTCGTTTGCTGCATGAACTGAAACATTTGCCACATATTCATGAATTCTTCCTGGGATGTCAGCTGTCCAATAGAGGGGCAGTCAGTCCAACTGGAGCCTCTATAGTTGGTTTACTATGTGGATTTTTCACCAGTTCATTCCCGCTGTGTGAATGACAGTCACTTCACACACTAAGGAGTACAGGCTCTGGATCATTCACCAGTTTCCTCTCCTTGTGTGAATTTCTTACTCCCAGTGGCACCAAAGAACTGTTGTTCTCTACTGGTCTGCTGCCTTAGTAGTACTGCCACTGGTGAAGGGTTTAGTCAAATCCTGCAGAGAAACTAACATTACTGGATCACTCCGTATTAATATTCCCCGAGGAAGGAGCATGCTACTCCAAATCGCATGAGAACTTGTCCTTAGCAGGCTTACACCTTGTTTGTCACGTTGTTTTGCACTTTGTTATAATAAATTACTATTCACATACCTACTTGTGTGCTTGATCCTTTTTGTTGTTTCAGGTTTGCTACTGAGCCGAACACCTTGGAGCAATCAGTGCTTGTGTTTTTGTCTGCTGTCACTTCATACTAACTTCCTCCAAGCAGAAGGAAGGTCAGAAGCACGAGACAGCAGGAAAGATGACATTAGTGGTCACAGTCTCAAATGTAAGAGGGACTGAGAAAGTGATGTGCGGTGGGGATTTGGAAGAGAGTGCACATTAGTCTACTGGGCAAATGATCCTGTCAATCAGGAAATTAAAGTAGTAAAAATAACTTCCATAAACTAGACAAGCTGAGGGCAGGCACTGCTGTCAGACCATTTCCTAGGTCCTGCTGGTATGGGACAGGGGATGAGAGACAGGCAAAATTAATAATGTTCAGTTCTTGACTGAATGGGTAATGTAAAGAGAGGGTCATCGTGGAGACTGCGCGTGAGGTTTACAGTCTCTGTTCACTGAGTGTTAGACTCGGTAATTTTACAACTCGTGTTCATGGACCTTATTTATTTGTTTCAGATCTCGGATCAACCATTTGAGCTCAGAGCTCTTTACATAGGTTCCACGTTAGTACATTTAGAACAAGTAGGTGATTATACAGAGGACTGAGACAAGCAAGGCAACAGAATTAGAATGAGAACATTTAGGTACATTTTGTCTTTAAACAAAGGAATGCAAAAAAATACAGCGAAAACTAAAACTGGAATAAGTAAACATAGTCAGATACATACAGGAACAAACTAAATAAATTAGTGCCCAACAGGGAGCCTGTTAGTTGTCAACAACACAAAGGGGTTAGTGCATACAAGTGCTGGAGAGGCGGGGTGGGGGTTGGCCCAAAGTGCAAGGTGTCCGAGAGAGAGAGAGAGATCTGTTTGGCAGAAGGGCAGATGGTAGGAGATGCCTTTGCTAGGTGCTAGCGATGGCAGACACATTGAGATTCCTGTATTAAATGGTTCTTTAGGTTCTTTTGAAGGTCCACAGAGTGGGCAGGCTAATAATGTTCTCATGGAGGAAGCTGAACCACAATAAGTGCCCGATAGGCAAAGGACCTTTGTCCTTGAGATGTCTGACATTTTGGAGTCAGGAAGGACTGCAGTTCTGAATCAAAGCATGCAGCCAACTAGTTATACCAGGGCAATCTTAAGTGTCAATCAGGTCGCTGAAATAATCTCAGATCCCAGGGTCTTGGCACTAAATGTCTACCCTACCCTACCTTATAGGATAGGATTTATCAAAGGTTTAGAATTGAATGTAACTGTACTATATTGTGACATAGTAACTAATCTTATGTGTTGTATGATTGACAGTTCTATTGTCTCCTTATTGGTTTTTTTTTATGTATTATTTCTTCCGAGCTCCCAGCTTCTGCCTTCAGTTGTCCCCCAGCGCAGCTCTCTCGAAGGTTAGACCCTCCCCAGTGCACTCCATGACTTACCCTTCGTGGCAGGGTGGGGGAGCCACCAACACACCCCAAATGGATCCATTGACAGGGAGGTTCCTTCTCAGAGGTGGCGCTCATGGGACCCGTCATCCAGCGGGAGCTATTTTCCGCCTTTCTCCCCTTGTGAGGAGGCAGACGCGTAATGACACCTGAGGTGAGGCAGTGCGCTGGCGCTACAGGACGCCTCACCAAGCGCCTGCCTGTCTCTCCCCTTCAGCTGTAGTAGTCAAGGCGTTGCCCCCCAGCAGCCGCTTAGGGGCCAGTGGAGCGCTGACAGCTAGTAATCCCCCCACCCCAGAGAGGAGGGCAGTCCAATGGACGCCGATCCTTCTCCTCCCCCAACCCGACGACCCATGCTCAAGCTCTGAACACGGGTCACCGGGCGTGGCTTTGGAGGCAAGGCGCCCAGCACCTCAGACCTCAATGCCTGGCATCGCCTCCCTTATTGTTTTCAGCCAGTCTGTGACTTACCTATGAAATGAATCCCAGGTTGCCTCTATAAAAGGCCTCCAGAGATCCAGTGGTTTACTCGGTCAACAAAATTTAAATAAATAAATTCAACCTTGTTGACCATAACCTGTTGATTCAGGCATACCTCTCTCAATTTTCCCCTGATGTCACCAATTGGTAAACTCCCCCAAAAAACTATTTTTTAAATAGCAGTGTCTAGACTGTATCAAGCTGTTTTCCATTTGATGGATGGGATGTACACTTCGATATCTAACATGAGTTATATATTGCATTTTCTTACCGTATAAGCAATAGACATTAAGAAAAAAAAAAAAACAGCATGTTTACTGGTTTTCATATACAGAAAAGACAAAGAAAGGTACAGCCAAAAGTAAGTAACGTAGGGCCCAGCAGTACATATTAAAACCAGTATGTTACATAGTAAGGATAGAGCTATATTGCAACTTCAGATTTACTTCATAACTATGTATTTTATTTAAAACTGGTAACGGGAAAGGCACACTGAGCAGAGGGTCATTTCAGGTGCGACCAGGTGAGAGAAACAATATACAATACATATAATAGGCAATAAAACAGCTGAATGATGTACAGAAGGGCAGTTTTTTTTTTTTTTTTTTTTTTTTAAACACAAAATTATAAACTGGAGACAGTAGTACAACAATATATACAAATGTAAGGGAATTAATACAATGTATGCATTGTAGTAACTGTTCTAGTGATATGAAGTGTATGGGGGAGAATTTGAGACAGACATATATTCCAGTAAACTCTAAGGTATAAAGGAAGCATGTATGTTTATGTAATGCATCACCTATCTGTATTAAACAGTATAAAAAGTCTCCCATATGCATATGCTGGTGTTCGAATCTCCAACCTGTATATATACACTGTGTAAAATCGGTACCATATTTGCTTTGTGAGACATACTGGACTTAATCACACCTTGTTATGACCTTCTTTGTTACTGTAATGAATAAAAGCAATAACTTTAAAGTGTTGCCTTTTATTTTATGTTCCGGTGCAACAGAATGGAGACCGAAAGAGGGTATAACCAAAGCAAGTATATTAAAGATATTCTCTAAAGCGTGTGTCACTATGCTCCAATATTAAACATTGGATATATGTACCCAGAACACATGTATGCGATCTGCATGTTCAGAGTTAGTGACTCAGCAGGTTGCAAACTCGCCTCTGTGGCTGGAAGATCAGAAGGCTGTTGTTCTTTGGGTTCTTTTCCCACACCAGGCAATTTGGTTAAATCCCAATACTGACACTGCAATGTAGCATGAGAGGGTGCTGCACCCTGAGTGCCGTCTTTTGGATGAGACGTTAAATCGAGGTCCCATCTGCATGTTCTGGGGTAGTTCAGGTGGATGTTAAATCCCATGGCACTTCTCGAAAAAGTAGAGGAATTTCCCCGTGTCCTGGGCCAAATTTCCTATTCACTAAAAAATACCAACAACAGCTTAAAAGAATCTGGTTCAGTTTCAGTTGGCATCCATCTGTATCCCTCTCCCGGGATGAGGCTGAAAACAGGCAAAATACTGTCTAGTCCTCCTTCGGTCAACAAAACTAAATAAATAAATGTTGGGCTCCATAGCCATGCCAGCAGAGCCCATGGTTCGGACCAAGGAACTTCTCCTGACAGCTGGGATCCCAAAATATCTAGTCCTGCACTTCTGGGAAAAACAATGGGGCTGACGTAACTTAGGCAATTAAGGTGTACTTCTACCACAGGTCTAAAGGATGATCCCTATCCAATTACAGATTCCATTTTGGAGTATATGAGATGTGGAGCTGTGGGTTACATTCTACAAACTTCTATAGAGGATCCCAATAAAATGCTGCCACTTCTGCCCTTTCTGTGACCCCCCATCAGTATTATATCCAGAAGACCCACTTGGTTTGGTAGTTTAATGGGATCTCAGTAGGCATGTTGAAGGAAGGATCAGAGCTGCATGTATTTAAATGGTCCCTTACATAAAGGAATATACACCTGCATCAGGGTCTCAAATGGGATAACACCATGCTTATCCAGCACCTGGTGCAGAAACTAAGGCCAAGGCGCCTTCGTCGACAAGGAAGTATCAATATTGTTTAAAGGGCATTCATATATATGAAGAAGGGCTAAAAGCCAAATCTGCAAAAGTATGAAGGGTAGGTGGATGAATTAGTGTACGCCAAACCGCAATGTTGTGACAGTAAAATGCATGAATCTTGCATAGTGTATATAATATGGGGAAGGGCAAACAAATACTTGTCAAGAGGATAAGTCATTGAAAGTGAACTGCACTGCCTTTGCAGTGTAAGTTATGGGTGCATGCACTCCACAAGCAGGCTGTATGCAGATGTAGTGCAATAGCATATCTATGCATACGCAGGAGGCTGCCCCTCCCCCAATCATTGGGCAGCTGAAGTACTGTGAACTCGATCATGGGCAGCCCCCACCATATACAAAACGAGAAATACACTTATCTCAAGACTGAAAATAAGTTTTACCTGGAAAGACAGGCAAAGTCTGCAAATAATAAAGCACCCTGGGAAGAATCTTTGTATGACTTCAATATGATTAAGAAAACTTAGGGATTTAAGACCATCTTTGCAAATCCTGTCAGATAGCTCTTGTTATGGGATCATAAATTAAGAGGTGAAGATGGTCATGGTTTTAGGTCAGAGTAATTCCAGATATCAGACTTCATTCTTGGTCCACCAAAAGATAAAGTGGTTCCACAGGACTTGGGATGGGAAAATGAAATGTGAGGACCTCAGTTTTTGTAGTGTTTATACGAATCCCAGCTATGGCTTCACATTGTTTTAAAAGATCCCAAACTTTGGGTCAGGACTCTACCAGAGACAACAGAGCTTAAAATTCAATTTCAGGTCCTCTACCTAATGGGGGGACAAAATGTATTAGGGAGGGATAAACTTCGGGAATTTCTCTGAAAACATTTGGTTTGGTGATGTGTGTGATTATGAATAAAACCTGTGATTACAGTTTGGAGTCTTGTCCTTTTTCTTCTTTTCACTACTTGATGGATGTCACAGGTACGATGACAGGACTTGACAAGTATTCAGTTCAGGATTGGTTCCGCGTTCATTAAAAAAAAAAATAGAAGAGAGAGGTCAGACAAGGCAGCAAGCACAGAGTGACTTAAAAAGTGGCAAACCAAATAAATGAAAACACAAACACTGAGCTAAAATAAACCTGGTCCTACAGAAACTTTGACCCCTTAAGACCTGTGTGGTGAGCGTGGCTGAGGCCTGAAGGAAGCTACAAAACAACAAAAACAAACAAACAAAAAAAAAAACCGACTCTTTTCTTCGTGTCCTTCATTTTTTTGTGTTTGCAGCTCTGTCAAATCTAGATTTCTCCTACTTCCACCCAATTCTGTGATGATCATTAAGTTCTGTAGGTTTTACAGTTCAGAGTTCCTGAATTTTATTCGGTTCTGAGTACTTAAGCCACGCTCTCATTCAACACTAGCCACTGGTACAACCATTCCTATCGGATATTTTCAAACTCTGAAACACACCTGATTCTCTTTCAGTACAGCTTCAGCAAATTGCTGGAATGACGGTGACTGTTGTAATCATTTGAAACCATGCTCTATTTTAGTAAAATAAATTCGCTTTTGCAGATACTGTAGATAGGTCAGAAAAGTTGAAGTGCTGCACAATTTATCTAAAGACTCTTCACCATAGGCACTGAAATCATCTGTTTCACAACTGCAGCTCTTTGGTTCTAAAATGTTGAAGCAGCTTATTATGTAAGTACAAGGCATCTTCAGGGAAGCGTCCGTTCAGTTCATCAATTTAAGCACTGATTTATCTGCTCTTTAAGTTATCAAAGCTAGTCTGAGTGTGAATGTCTAAGAGTTTATCACCTTTGTACTTAACTTCCTTCAAGACCAATATTGGAAAACTGTCTGATGGACCTGGGTTTTCAATTAAAGACCTTACCGCCTCTTTTGCACTCGTGGCGGTAGGTAGCACATGGAAAAATTGAGATTTTCCCGTTGGAAATGTTTCTACAGACAAACAATACGTGACAAGACATCCAGTATTATGTGAGAAAGAGCTACAAAATTAAACACTGACAGCAACAGTCCTTCTGCTTTTTCACTTATCTGGCGACTGGATGAAGTCATACTGTATGTTCTAACATATCTTTTAATGATTTAAGAGTCCAGCACAGCAGCCATTACACTGCAAATTGACAGCACTGGACTGCATGATGCTGACAGTATTTCAGAACGTATTCTTCCAGCTGTGTCTATAGTTCATGCAATTTTTACTTCTGATAGCAGGATTACTGAAGAAAATGAAGCTGGACCTCAAATTCTCGTTGATATTTTTTCACTTTGCTTCACTGACTGAACTGCATCCCTGGAACACAAGGCCACAGATGGGCTGTACTATATACTCAATCAACTCCGGGTCATGATCAGTTCTTAGTTTTTGTACTATACTCTAACAACCAGTAATAACTGATGTTCCATCAGTACAGACAGCAAAGGTTTTTACCTGCTGTAATATGGTAATCATTCAGAACTGACAAAGTGCCTGGAAAACAGTCTTACTTTTTCCATAAATAACTTCTATATTAATAAAATCAAGTATATGGGGTACTGTGACTAAGTATCATATGTCAACTATTAGCCTCTTGGCATTGCTAATGTCTGTGGACTCATCTAGTATCAAGCATACAACTGGGCTGCTTTTCATAGCATCGACCCACGGTTTCTGCAATGGCCTCATGCATTTCAGACAGTCCTGCCACATTCATGTAGGTGCCGTAATCTGGCCCTCTGCTTTGAGGTCCGGACACAGCCCCAGGTTACAGACCTTCCTACCCCTTTCAGTTGTTTCCTAAAAGTTATGTTTCTTGCACAAATAAAACAGTAGCTTTCTTTTTTTTTTTTTTTAATTCTTCTATTTTGACATTTTTAACAGGACCCTGTTATGGACCTTCCCATCCCTTTCAGTTCCATTTTTGCACAACTAAAGGTATATATTTTTTTTAATTCTTCTATTTTAAAAAATCGAGTTTTTCTTGGGACATTGACCAGGTTATAGACCCTTCCCACCCCTCAGTTACCCCTAAAAATTGTTTCTGGCAGCAGCTGTTTTGGTGTTGGCTCAGCTCCCTCCTCCTGGAACTCAGATATTTCTTTCTTTGTTTACCGGGCATCGCCATCTTCATTTTCTTTTCTTCTGGACCAGGACGGTCTTTGTCAATGTCTGAAAGACAAGTGTAAGTTGGGCAACGGTTTTTAGTTTGTTTGTTTTATTGCAGCCTGTTTTTGTTTTAGTTCTATAGGACAGGTCCCTCCTTCCTCCCAGTTCACCCCAAAATTATGTTTTTCTCTCCAGGCACCCTTATTTTGTTGTGCATTTGCCTTAATTTAATTTTTTAATAGCATCTGTTTTATTGGAGCCAAAACCAAAGTGCCCCTTTTATTTGACACTCACCAGACTTTTTAATTCAATATTTTGTGTTTCATTCATTTAGCTGCTTTTCGGTGACTACCATGTCACATTATGTCTGTGCCTGCTGGATCACTGTTTTTGATTTTCTGGTTACTTAAATCTTTTTTTTTTTTTGTAGTTTTCACCAATGGCTGCCAAATGTCTGACTGTTCTTGGTTGCCACAGGCCTCAGCTGCACGCCCTCTACTTCCTGCCGACACTTGAGTCGCATTTTTATTTTATTCTTTTTCTTTTAACTGTTCCTATTTTAAGCAAGTCTGACCCTCTCACCACTGCCGCTGTAGCCAGCAGTCATCCTTAGACCATCTTTCCACTTCATTCTCTTCTCCATTGACTCTCGGCTCTTCCCTCCACCTGCTCCTCCCACTGAGGCGGCGGTTCCTGCTTCTGATGCTGTAATGTCTCTCTCCAGTCCCTCCACAAGCAGTAGTCTTATGAGACCAATGGAGGGACAAGAGAGGCGACACACCTAGACAACAAGGGAGATCCAGATGTAGAGGCATGCATACTAGACCACCAGGACTGAGGGAGTTAAAATAAAAAAGTTAATGGAAAAGTGCTACAGAAGTGTGCTATGGCAAATGGACACAATAGTAAAATACGCTATGAAGGTGCTTAGTGTGTGTGTGGGATTGTTCGCATGGGGAGGGTCAGAATTTATGGGAAGGGGTAAAAGTAGCATGAATAGCACAATCCTCCGCCCAAATTTTAAGCTCTGGACAACAGGGTCAGTAAAGCGTAATCTGTGAAGACAGCCAGCTTATACTCTGGCCCCATCACCCCCCGTGGGACCCCTGACTTCCTCTCCATGCAAATTAAGACTGCTAACAGCTCTATTAGAGAGCAAGCAACAGAGGGAGGGCAACCCTGTCAGGCTCTCCTTTCCAGGGTTGTGGTGTCCAACAATCCCACATTTGCTCATACACGCCTGCAGAGAATGACAGAAATTCTGTAGAATCGATACCCATCTGCCTGGAAAGTCAAGAGAAAAAGGCAGTCCAAAGGACCACAAGACTCTGTTGAAAGCCTTCTCCATGTTGACTTGAGGCTGGTGAGGACCAGGAATTGACCATGCCAAAGAATATTCCAATAAAAGTAAGGTACGATACACATTATCATGCACTTGACAGTGTTGGACAAAACCTGCCTGGTCTCTGTCCAGCAATGATGGGAGAAGAATATCCAGACATGTTGGCTAGAGTTCCAAGAATATTTTATAATCACAATTTAAAACAGAAATTGGTCTATATGAGGAGAGTTGAGCTGGGTCCTTCCCTGGTTTGAGAAGTGCTGAGATAGTGGCATATCTCCAAGGGGAGGGGTATCCCATGTTTTATAGACATGTATGCCCAAAGAAGTGTGGGAGAATTTTTATAAAAGCTCAATGGGATACCGTCAGGCAGAACATATGTCCGTTTTGAATCTCTAAGGATCCTCTACTTCCTCGTTGGAGATGGGGCAAACAAGGTGGAGGCCTGGTCAGGTGTCAATTTAGGAAGCAGGAGTGAAGCCAAGAAGTTGGGAATCTGCTGCGAGGCGAGTAGTATAGAGGGTCTGATAGTAACCCTTAAAATCTGTTGACTGTCCTAATGTTTATGTACCAAAGCCTGAGAGATGGGATCCTATGACTGCATAATGCAGGCCTGAACCTTCCTTGAACGATGACCATAGAAACATAAAGTTGATGGCAGATCAGGACTCAAGGCCCATCCAGTCTGCCCATTTCTTTTCTACTTTATGAATGTGCCATCAGCATTTGCTCTATCAATGGCCTATCAATTCATACTCATCTGTGCTGCTCCCTTATGCCTATTCCATGCCTGTTTGAAGCCCTGCATTGTATTTATATCCATCACTTCCTGACGTAGGCATTCCATGCATCCACCACCCTTTCTGTAAAACTTCTTCACATTACCCTTAATCGACTCCACTAATCTCATGCTGTGTCCTCTTGTCCTGCATTTTTCTTATACTGAAACATGTTAGACACTTTCACCTTGTTACTGCCCTTAAGGTGTTTGAATGTTTTAATCATATCACCTCTCTCCTCCTTTGCTCCAGCATATACATATTGAGTTCCGTTAATCTGTCCCATATGTTTTCTGATGCAGTCCCTGCACCATTTTGGTTGCCCTTCTCTGGACTGCCTCAATTTGGTTAATGTCCTTGTGAAGGTGTGGCATCAGTACTGCACACAGTACTCCAGATGGGAGCCTAACCAATGTCTTGAAAAGAGATATTATTACCACGGCTCTTCGACTTGTGATACTCCTACTAACACACTTCAACATCCCCTAGCCTTACCTACTGCTTTAGTGGTCTGCTTGGATTATTTCAGGTCATCTGTGATGATGATGATGCCAAAGTCTCTTTCTTCCCTTGTGACTGCCAGTAACTCCCTCCCAACCTATAGGTGGCTTCAGGTTTCTCTTCCTATGTGCATGATCTTGCACTTCTTTACGTTAAACCCCAGTTGCCACTCTTCCGACCATTTTGCCAGTTTATCCAGATCTCTTCTCATTCTGCCCACCTCATCTGGATCATCTACTCTGTTGCAGATCTTGGTGTCATCTGCAAACGGACAAACCTTACTCTCCAGTCAATCTGCAATGTCACTGATGAAGATATTGAAGAGGACTGGCCCCAGAACCGATCCCTGAGGTACCCCACTTGTGACCTGCATCTCTTCTGACTGTATACCATTTACCACCACTCTCTGTTTTCTGCCTGTCAACCAGTTTGCCACCCGGTTGACCAACTTACTCAACCCAAGCCTACCCAGCTTATTAATCAATTTTCTATGTGGAACAGTATCGAAAGCTTTGCTGAAGTCAAGGTAGGCTATCATCAACTGCTCCTCCTTGGTCCACCACCTGGTTACCCAGTCAAGAAATCTATGAGTTTAGTTTGGCAGGACCTTCCTGTTGTAAACCTGTGTGGTCTTAGATCCTGTGCTCCTATGGATTCCAGGTGTTGCACTATCCTTTCCTTAAGAGTGCCTCCATAATCTTGTCCACTACTGAGGTAGAACTGACTGGTCTGTAGTTCCCTGCCTCCTCCCTGCTACCACTCTTGTGGGTGGGATCACATGAGCCCTCTCCTGTGCTCAGAGACTCACTAAACAGTTCTGATAATGGCTCCTGTACCACCCTTAGCTCCATGGGATGTATGCCATCAGGTCACATTGCCTTGTCCACCCTGAGCTTATTGAGCTCTTGTAGGACCCTTTCTTTTGTGAAGGGACTAGTGCACCTCCCTCCCCCTATGTCCATGATGTTGAGCTGTGGGCCTGTCCCACATTCTCCTTAGTAAATACTGAGCAGAAGTATCTATTTAGGTTAGATGCTTTTACATGGTCCTCCTCCTCACATGCCCCTTACTCCCTTTGAGCATTGCAATGCCACCTCTGGACTTTCTCCTTTCACTAATTTATCCATTGAAAGCCTTGTCACCTTCTTTTACTGTTCATGCTAGTGTTTCTTGGTTTGGGCCTTTGTCTGCCTTACTGCCTCCCTGCTTCCCTTAGGGAAGTTTGGTATGCCTCCCTATCTTCATCCCACCGCGCTCCTTATATTTCCTGAAGGCCAGCCTTTTGGCTCTGACCTTTTCTGCTACTGTTTTGAGAACCAAAGTGGTTTCCTTCTTCTTTGCACTTCCTTTTCTCTCTTAACACAATGGGATGTTGCTTCAAGTATTGCATCTAATGCTTGCCCACTTTGCCTGTACCCTCTCACCTGTATTTCTTCTTGCCAGGGTAGCTTAACTCTGTTGGCCATCTTATCAAAGTCGGCTCCTCTGAAGTCCCATATTTTTGCCTTGGAATGGGCCGATTTAGTTCTAGTGGCCAAATTGAACCATACCATGTGATGGTCACTGACCCCAGGTGAATTTCTACCTGGAGATCTGTGATCCTTTCCCTGTTAGTCAGTACTAGATCTAGGATAGCCCTGTCTCTTGTGGGTTGTTATACCAGTTGTTTTAGGCCCTCCTGCAGGGAATCCACTGTGTGTCTAGTTCTGGCAGATGTTCCTGCTGGTATTAACCAATCTGTATCTGATATTTGAAGTCTCATATTATCAGAACCTCCCTTAACTGTCATGTTTTGTACATCTTCTAACAGTAATGTGTCTATGTCCTCCCCTGGTCTGGAGGCCTGTAGACAATCCCAAGCTCTATGGCTGTACCATTTCCTGTTTCAGGGTGACCCACAGTAGTTCTGGCTCCTTATTGTATTCTGAATTTCTGTAGCATTTGATATTTTATTGACATAAAAGGCCACTCCACCCCGACCCCTTTTTGCACCTTGGTCTCTTCTGAACAGTTCATAGCGGGTACTGAAGTCTCCCAAGTGTGGTTACTGGTGAACCGTGTCTCGCTAATGGCTACTATGTCCAGTTTAGCCTCTGTCATTATTACTTCCAGGTCTGGGCTCTTGTTTCCAGACTGCAGTATTTATGTACATGATTTTCCATTAGCCAGATTTTGGTGTGTTGGTTGTTGGGAGAGGTCTGGCATTTCCTTTGTCGTTGAATTGCGTCCCCCGCCAGAATTTGCATCCCCGGTCCCACATTCACAGTATTTATGGTGAAGATAGAACAAAGCCTGCCCTACCTTCAAATTAATAATTTGCTAAATTTCCATCTTAATTTGAGAAAGTGGGACTCAGAGATCAATCTCCTGTATACAGAACATTTGGGTACAAAACTATGTGACTGACCGGATCCATAGGACAACTATTAACAAATCCTTCTCAGACTTGCATTAAACTTGCTGTGGGTCCCCTGAGATCCATTCATGACCCCTGCTCTTCTCAATGTTTTTAAATTTGGTTAAAGCCTGCCCATCTACTGAAACAATCCTATATGCTGATGCTGCAGTCATCATCGGTATGGGCAGAGACTTGGCAACCTTGAACAAAACTATCTAGCTTAATAATGGCCTACTCCAGGCTTAGTTCTTAAATAACAGGATGGTTATCAATACAAAAAAATAAAATAAAACCAAGGTTTTATGGGGTTCATTAAAAAAAAAAAAAAAAAAAAATCAGTGGATTCCTCCTTCCAAGTGCATGACTTGGAAGGCACTGAGGTGAAACATCTCTCAGAGTTTAAATACCTAGGTCTGTACTTGGATCGCTCTCTATCTTTGACACCCTTGCTAAGTATCTGGTCAAAACTTCATCAGAGATGTGTGTCTCTCTCTCTCTCTCTACTGGGTTAAAAGTTTCCCAGTTCTGGAAAAAGAGTTCCTAATACTGGAAGAAAAAAGATCGCCAGTCAGTTGCCTCCTGTTCCCTATAACTGATTATGATTCCCTTGTGTTGGCTCTCCCACAAGATCCAAGACTCTGCAATAGCCATTCCCAGTCACTCCACAGCCAGGCAGGATCATCCTAAGAGGGCGGAAGTGCTGCAATCTTCCTAGCCTCCGACATCCATTGTGCACCTGTGCTATCGGTCTGTCTCTCTCCCCTCCACCTAAGAGCTGCTTGTTCTCAAACTCACCCTCCCATTCTTATGTCCATATTTTTTGTTGCTGGAGTGTACTGTTGCCCTGTTCTGTCTCTTGCTTTACTCACTGAGCTTCTATCAACCATCTGCTCCCACTCCTTCTCTGATGAGTTGCTACTCCTTGGTGACCTTAACATTCATTGGCTCACTTTCTCTGCTCACATACTTTGTCAAAATGTTTAAATCACTCATTATTCCAACTAATTTCACCCTACCAGTCTTTATCACAAATCCTCAAATGGACTCCTTCTGGACTGGGTACACTCCTCTCACCCCACCACATTGAAGATGCAGATATCCTCCCAATGCTCTCAGTGTCCATCATATGGTCCACTGGGTGCGCAAGATTCACTGCCCAAAAGCTCCTCGTAAAATAATTTTCCTTTGGTCCTTCAGGTCCCTGGACTTGTCCTCCTTCACACCAACCTATCAGCCATTGACTGACTGTAGAGATGTGGGACCAACGACAACAAATCAGCCCTCCTATTTTTCCAGTCCAAATTTATGGCTGCCTGGAACCACCATGCCTACCTCTCCCCCAAGGAAAATCAGGGTCCAGGTTCTCAACTTCCCTAGATCTCTGCCGAGCTGCTGGCCTGCCTTTGCACAAAAGACATAACCTGACCATCTTATAAAATTTCTAGTTCCCCTGCTGACCTTTTGTATTAGTGGACCCTATCACTGTTGCCTATAATACTGGCAGAACAGAGCACTCATATGTAGTTATGAAAGGTTGACTTACAAAGGTATTACAGTTCAATATTTATTTATTGAAAACTTCAGAGATTACGTTTGAGCACAAGTGCTCATTTACAAGGGTTCAACGTCAAATACATAGTCACAAAGAAACATTTCAAGTACAATAAGCAGTTCCAGAAGAAATGCAGTTAGTTAGGCTCAAAACATTAAGACAGAACAATTACATGCAGTTAAAAAACTCCATGCAGATCGTTGTATAAAACGCCACATGATACTGTATGTACAGAGGGAAACCAAATAAAAAGTTTAACAGTTACAACTGCATTGGACTGCAAGGACAGACCGCTAAGATCCCTTAAACTGATTAACCTTGGGGAGATTCAGCAGTGTATCAGGCAGTTCTTTTAACCAATTAGCGGCCCCAACAGCAACGACTGCTTGCTCAGTTGAGTGCGCTGGAAAGAGGCTTAAGAGCACATTCTGGCCATGTTCCTGGTGCTGTACCGGTTGGAGAAGGTGCAAAGCAATTCATTAAATTAGGGGTGTTAGGCCAAGGAGTGCCTTTGGCTAGCAAACCGTTCTGGAGCTTTATTCTGCTGGATAATGGTAGCCAGCTAGTGAGTGTATCAAGAGTACAACTATGAGTGCAGTTATCTGCACCAACTACAAAGTGGCATGCCTTATTACAGGTCAGCATTATTCTGTCTAGCACCGTGTCACAGACAGCTGTGTATACAGGTAGGCCATAATCTGTAAAATATATATATATATATATATATAATATACATACATACATACATACACACACACACATATACATTATATATATATATATATATATATATATATATATATATATATATATATATAGCCCTTTCTGAAGAAACAAAGAGATAGTAGTAAGCATAGAATAAAGAGATTCTCTTCATTTTGTGACCAGTTTTGGCATTTTTTTTTCGGTTAGGTTCATTGACAAACACAAAGCAAGATAACTGGCTTTAGCATACAAAGTATGACCTGTGCTGTATCAACCAGCTTTTGTTGGCATGGAAGATTCAGAGTTTGGGCCCAATCAAAAAAATCTCTAGATTTTTACAAGTATCTGGGCTGATGCAGTAGCTGGCATCCCAACTCATGGTCTCCCAGATCTAGTCAAGCAAAGAGAAGCATGTAGGGGCCAAAGGTGGTAGAGCAGGGTCAGACACTTGGCTTCGAATATGATGCCTGTCCAGTGCCAGAATGAATCCCTGCTCTATGCACAGCAGGAATTTCAGAAAATGGCTGTTCTCCAAGAAGAGCCATATCCTCCTGTAGAGGAAGCAACTGTTTTTTATAAATATAAATACTTAACATACGGCAATGCCAGCAGATAAAGGCCACCTCAGTCTATCAAGGCTGCTTGAGTATGCAGCTTTGTATTGTGCATAGTAGAGCTGTCCTTACTCCTCATCTTCCAAGGGCCTGAGCTCTCCATGTCCACTTGGAGGTATATGGGGGCAGCATCCTGTATGACCAGTCAGGCCAAAAGGAGATCAAGGGGTGGGGAGTACTGCATTAAAAACAAAAAAAAACAAAATGAAACAGGCAGATGTTGCTACAGGGTCACCCCGCACAATGGTGTTGCCCCCTGCACCCTTTCCCACCATGTGACAAGTGTTGTGGGTCACATGGATGCATGTCTATGCATCAGCCCGATCACACACTTAGACACATGGGTGGAACAGGACTGAGTGAGGATGGCCAGCGCAACCCACACTGTGGGTGCCGTGGGTGCTCTGCAGCATGCCGAGAAAGTATTTGGGCTTCTGTCTCTTTCACATGTACAAAAGGGTCTCGACACTTTTGGATGGGACTCTTGGCTCTGAAAGTAAATATCTTTATTCACTATGTGAGATAAGTAGTAGTGATATTAAATGTATTTTTATGCAGGTAAAATACATATTTTAGAAGAAGTCTATTTTCAAGTGCATTACTTTAGCCCCATCTCCCTACTCCCTTCCCAAGTTACAAGAGAAACTGGGCCACTCTACACTCCACAGCATTCTCTCATCCTTCAGTTTCCTCTCACCCTTCCAGTCTGGTTTCTGGGCGCCACTGCACCACCTCCTCCCTGCTGGTGTCACTGATACCATCTTCACTGGGATGGACCAGGGCTCCTCATGGCTGCAGAACACTGCCCAGCTGAGAAGCTTGTTACAGGGGACTGCAGAGAGCCTTAAGAGGTAAAGCCTCCTTCCTTCCAGCCTGCTTGTGGAGAATTACTAAACTATTTGGGGTCTATTTTCTGTCCCCACACAGCGACTGATTGTTTCTGCTACTGGATATCTGGACATCTCTGCACTGGGATTTTGGGGCTTTACTTGTGTTACTTTAAGGGCTGTTATACTGCATGTCTCTGCTGTTAACTAGCACTGTTGTACTGTGATATAGGAGTCTGTAATACTGCTTAGAGTGCTTACCTGCTTTAGAATTGTGTAGAATCTCTAGCGTGTGTGTCCGCCATCTTGTGCATCGCAGTAGCCTTCTGTATCCCGACTCTGTTCCAACAGTTGGCGCATGCAGTAGGTTCCTGATCTAGCCCACTTCATACTAATGTGATTCCTTTGTTCCTTCCCTTATAGGCCTCAGAAGCAGCCCTCTCCCTCAGAACAATGCCCAGCTGAGGAGATTGTTACAGGGACTACAGAGAGCCTTAAGTGGTAAAGCCTCCTTCCTTCCGGCCTGCTTGTGGGAGGTCTTATCTTGTCTGCCCGCCCAGCCAGCCAGGGCTGGCACTCCATTTATTGCTGCCTACAGGTCACATGACATATCACATGACCTACCCCATTTTTTTTTTTTTTTTTACTAAGTGCCCACTTTCCAATTTGCAGCTTATACACTCCAACCACAAGGGGTTGCTGCACTATCATCTTGGCACCACTCCCCCATCTCCACTCCTTCTTAACAACTAATTCAACCCCTGTCAACTAGAAGTCACTAGAGGTTCTCTCCTAACCCTTTCTCCTGCCTTTCTCTTCTTCTCTACTCCTCCTTTACATTGTCCCACCATAGTCCCCTTGCAAGCCTCAAACCCTGTACCCCCAACTCCAACATCTGGAGCCCATCCACTAAGCCAGCGAACCAGGCCAATATCTACCTCTATTTCAAAGCCTTTAAGAATGCATGGGATAGACATAAAGGAATTCTGGAGGTCAGGGTAGGTGTAACAGACTTCTAGGAAAACAAACTGAACTTACAAGCTCAAATGGGCAGACTGGGTGGGCCATAGGCCTCATCTGCCGACACTGTCTATGTATCTATGTAACCCTTCCTTTCTCCCTACTTAGAAAAAATACTTATCCTCTGTCCCACTGCAGGTCTCAAACCCTGTACCCTTGCTGTCAGAGTCAGCAGCTCTACCCCTTAACTATCATAGCTGGCCATCTTATCCTTACTTTCTTGACCCCCACAGTCTGCAAAAATAATATTCTTGGTACCACTGCAGGCTTCAAACCCTGCACCCTTGCTACCAGAGTCAGCAACTCTACCACTCAGCCATCATATCAGACTACTGTTAGCTATAGTTGTTAAGGCTCTCAAAGCTTCACCTCATAGTCTGCTAAAATAATATTCTTGGTACCACTGCAGACTTCAAACCCTGCACCCTTGTTGCCAGAATCAGCAACCCTGCCATGTAGCCATCATATCTGGCTATTTTTACCCACAGTTTCAAGGCTCTCAAAGCCCCCAGTCTGCTAAATAAAATTTCCGTCATTCACTGCAGGTTACAGAACCCTGTACCCCTCCCACCAGTATCCTCAGCTCTACTGCGCTGAGACAACCTAAGCAGGCTAACTCATGCTTAGTTTCTAAAGCTCTCAAAGCCTCTATAGTTATAGTCTGCCTAAATAAATCTCCTCTGTCCTACCATGAGGTCCTCAAGCCCTATGCCTTTGCCCCCATAGCTGGCAGCGCTGCCACTGAGCCTACAAGTCAAGCTACTGTATCGCGGGTATATCTCAAAGCTCTTACTTTTCTGGCTCCCACAGCCTCTTTGTTCTGCCCCCAACGCTATCTAGGCACCATGTCTGTTCACTTCACCTTATGTGCCTCATTCTCATAATCACCCTGGGGTTCACCTCCCACCAGCGAGACCTCACCCTATGCCCTTTGTGGACTGCACCATTGTATCTCTCAGAGTGTGCCATCCCCACCCCACCCCCACCTTGTCATCACACACTGGACCCCTGCATCCACCTCCTACCGGCAGCCCCAACCCCAACACCCACCTGGGCCCCTGGCTCCACCCCTTCAGGCTCTGCCTCATCCCTCTAAACCTGCCCATCCCCTGCTCCACTACATCCCCCAAACGCATTGCCAAAAATATAACCTGCCACCTCTATGGTTTAGAGCCTTAGTCATCCTACTACTCCTCTCTAGTAATATCCACCTAATCCAGGCCCTGCCCCCACCACTCACCTACCAGACCCTCTGGACTCCGCATTGCCTCCCTGAATATGCAGCCTGCCAAAGAAATCTGCAGCACTTCAATGCTGGGCCACCTTCACCAACTAGACGTCATCAGCCTTAGTGGAGACCTGGCTCTCCAAATCTACTCCCAATGCCTCTGTGTCACTCCCCAGATACACCCTATATCAGGAAGACAGGGTAGGAAAGTGTGGGGGTGGCTGCATTCTACATCAATAACATTATTTGTCACATGCTCCCACCCCCAAACTCACAAATGGAGCACAAGCCCTCACCTAAAAATCACCCCCCAACCTCCAGGGGCCCACTATACCTCACGATCGCCTATACCCCTAAGAACCAAAATCCTGCCGTCTCATCCCTCACGAATCCTCTCTACCCTACCACACAATGCAGAGCAGACACTAGTAGGGGACCTCAATATCAACTGGCTTGGCCCTCGGCCACGTCAACAAAGGACTCGTTCTCGGCCCTGACATGGTCCAATTAGTTACCCAACCCACTAGACTTCACCCATCTACTGGTACCCACACCCTCCTGGATATCATTATCTTTAACTGCCCCAGCAAAATCCAGGATATAAAAGTACTTCCAGACTCCCTAAGTGACCACTCGCCCATCCTATTCCAATGGACCTGTTCCATACAAACCCATAACCCAAACAACCTTCTGAAGGCATCTCCGCCAGGAGAGTTAATAAAACTTAAACAGCTGCTCACCCAAATACATTGGTCCCCATTAATATAGCCCCAGAGTTGACACTGCACTCAACCTGTTTATACAAGCCTTCACCAAGGCCTGTGACCTCTATGCTCAACTCACCAAACTCCGCACCAAAAGGCAACATGCTCCTTGGATAACCCCTCCCTACTCCAAATGTTGAGAGACAGGGATAATCTCTAGCACAAAGCCACAGAATCTGGCAGGATGGCAGACAGACAATCGTATAATCCATAATGATGACTTTTCGAGCCATCCGTAAGGCCAAAGCAGACCACTATCAATCCACTCTCACAACCACGTGGGGTCCGCGAAAACCTTCTGGAGTAATATCAAAGAACTCAATGGGAAATCACACTCTCCACCTCCCTCCCAGCTCACTATAAATGGCACTACCTCCACAGACACACTCACCATAGCAAACTGTCTAAACACCACCTTCTCGGATCTCAGCAGTGTTCTCCCCAGTTGTTTCTTTGACCCTGTGCCCCAATCCCAACCCCCAACCCTGCAGCATCCTTGTTTCCTCCTGCACAAAATATCCACCCAGCAAGCTTGTCCTTACCTACAAAAAGCACTAAACAGCAATAACCTATAAATGACCCTAGATGCAGGCTCCTTCGATTAGTCCTCACGAGGTCCTAGTTCCCCTAACGGACCTGCTCAACAAATCCCTATGCCTAGGACAATTCCCCAGAGCCAGGTAAACAGCTGTCCTTACCCCATCCATAAAAGTGGTGACAAAGCCTCCTCAAATAACTATCAGCCCATCTCCATTCTCCCCCAAAGTGTTAGAAAAAGTGGCTGCCACCCAACTTACGAGAATATCTAGCCAAGTAAGACATTCTATGCCCAGAGCAGCATGGCTTCCCGTTCAGCCCATAGCACCACCACAGCCCTCTAGAATTCACTAACTTCCTGCACTTCTCCCTAGAAGCCGGTAACATTGCAGGAGCTGTGTTCATAGACCTGTCCAAAGCCCTGACCACGGTCTGACACCCTCTCCTTCTCTCTCACCAACTTGGTTTCTCCACAGGCCCTTAGCCTGAACCTTCAGTTACCTTTCCACCCGGTCCCTATGCTTCAAAATCGGAACTCATCTGACACACTACTCGTCTGCTCCGGCTGCCCCAGGGCTCTCATCCTGGGCCACTTTTCTCCCTCTACCTAAACTCTTACCAAAGGCCTGCTCCACAAAAATCTTACTATATGCAGATGATGCAGTGCTCTTTGTACGTAACATAAACCTCACCCCTTCAGGACTCCATCCAACATGCCTTCTCCCAGGCCAAAATATGGTTTAAGGACTGTAGACTGATCATAAACCTAAAACGACTAAATCAATGATCTTCTGTCACCGCCAAGACAAAGCAAAAAGTGCACCTCTCTGCATCCTCCCAGCACACCTTGAACAGGTATCCAACTACAAATATCTTGGACTTATCCTCGACTCAGCCCTTACTTTCCATGACCACATAAACACCCTTGCTGCCACAACAAACACCCAGATTGATTCCTTTACTGACACAGGGACTGTCTCCCCCCACGCCCTTAAGGCTGGCCATTACCTCGTAAATACTGTCCCTAGTGGACTATGGGCTCCCTGTATGGGGCAGCAGATAACTCTGCACTCCAGAAAATCCAGGTCTCCTAAACAAGGCCTGCAGGCTCCCTAACTGGCGCACGAGGCTCACTCACACCTGCTCCCTCTATACCTCTGCCAATCTTCTCAACCTCGATGAAAGGCTCCCCTACCAGACCTGCATACTGTCCAAGAAAATACTGCTTGGACTCTCTCCCCGGGGTCTCCGCCTCTATTCATCAGCCACCCCACTATCTCCACCCGCCAACTCGGAGAAAGCTACCACTGGTTGTGCCCAGGGTAAAACCTCACTTGCCCAGAGATCTTTCCACTCCAGGGCCCCACATGGTTTAATGCACTCCTAAAACATCATCACTAGTGCACCCAAGATCGCCCACTTCAAAACCACTCTTTGCAACCACCTCTTCAATATCCGCTCCTGTAACTGCAACTAACATTTCACTCTCTCACCCTTTCTGATCCAAATTCTCTGACAAAGTCCATTATGGATTGCAACCTACATCAATAATACCAACCCATGAATAGGACTGACTACTCTGTTTAGATGCTTTCTCAAGCTAATAATGTCTCTCTGCTGTGATGATGTAAATATCGTCATCCAAATATTGTAAATAAAGTCTGAAAATATCTACATCCTGTACTTACTGTAAATAATGTCAGTGACAGATGTCTGTAACACATGCTCTATTTAACTGTTGTTATACCTGTCTGTATTAACTTCTGTCTTACATGTGACGAGGTACCTTTGGAAATGAGCCTCTGGCTCAAAGGTTGTAAACTGATATATCAAATAAATGAATAAATAAATATATTCATCAATTTGGCCAAAGCCTTAGACTCAGTGTTCCATCCTCTCCTCCCGGATTAACTGAGCTCTGCTGGCCTCTGCTGCTGCTTGGTTCCTGTCATACCTAATGGGCGATAACAATCGGTTCAGGTCGGAGGTACCATGTCTCCTCCCTTCCTATATCTGGGCTGGGGTCCCTCAGGGCTCCATTTTTTTTTCCATCTTCCTCAACTAACTCGCCACTGCCCGTCTCAACTCACATATGCAGATAACACAGTCATCCTCATCTCCGGTCCCTCTGCAGAAGCTGTGGCAGACTTACTACATGAGGATTTCTGCAATGTTCTGCACTGGTTTTAATCCAACCAACTGAGAGTCAACATTAAGACCTTTGGTTCCAGTCAGAAACTGGCCAGACCTCTCTGCCCCTCCCATGGTTTTCACCGCTCTGGATGGCTCCCCTTGAAGAGGTTCAGTTCTTCAAGTACCTGGGAGTGTGGCTAGACTATAAGCTTGACTTCTCAGCCTACACTGGTGCCATCAACACTAAGTTCTGTTTCAAGCTTAGTGCCTATATTATAACAAAGACTGCTTACTTCTGCAGGGCTGGGAGCTCTTACTAAAATGGTGCTTCCTGTCTTCAACCACAACGGATGTGTCCATGGTAAGCCTCTTCCACTTTCCTTGCCAGACTAGACATCCTCCTCAACTCCTTCTGCTGTTCTGCTGCTAACTCCCCCCACACACTCACCACTGCTCACTGTATTCTTCCCTAACTACCTTCCTCTCCCTGCCCCCTCTTGCCACCAGGCTCACTGTACCTCTTCCATTTCCAAATACTGGTTTGGTTCCTTCCTTCCTTCTTACCTGTCCCCTCTATCTCAACCTCCTCCTGCTTCCTTCCATTCAGGGACCATCGCATCTTTCCCTACTCCTCACCCTCACTCCTCTGCTGGGCAATCTTCCTTCCCTTATAGCCTTCCCTCACTCTGGGACAAACTCCTTTCCTTCCTCTGTCACTCCTGATCACCTGGCGCCAGATGAAACATCAGCCCTCCCACCTGTTCCTGTTTCCTTTCCTCCTGATATTTCGAATGCCGAACCTTTTGCCATTCCCGGCTATTGCTCCTATTCTATTACTGTTGCCAATTTATGCACTGATGGAGATTCTCTGCACTTTACTTCTGTACATGCAATTTGTTCATTGTTTATTCTGACTTCTGTATAATACTGTTGCTCTGATGCTTTGTTACTTGTATTTTCACTGCCTGTTCCACCTTTCCTCCACCGAGGTCACACCTAGAAATGAGCCTTGGCTCAGTGTGCCTTCCAGTTACCAATTTTCAAATCAATAAAATACTGTACACAAGTCATACACAGCTGTAACACAATAGTGAGATGCAGACTTAGCACCTTACAGGACAATCCTTATGTTTTGTCATGTCCAGATGATGAGTCGAGTGAAAGTACTGAAACTGGAGAAAACAATCTGGATTCATTTTTGTATGGAGGCACTGGTTGTCTGGACAGTAATGATGTGCCATAGGTTCTGAGTAGTTCCTTACCTTAATCTGCAGTATTTGTGTTAATGTTAAATGAATGCTGAGAAATGACTTTATTTAGTTTTTGTTTACCAGGTAGATGCGCTAGCCAAACAGGTGACTCTTTTCAGGCACGACCGGGAGGTACAGTAACAATACAGAGTTAATTTACATAATACAGGAAGCAGTAACAATACAGAGAACAGTTTTCAGTAAAAGGCAATAAAGGAGTACAGCTTCAGACACAATCAACAGGTCAAGAGAAAACAGCAGATTTGCAGTGTACAGGTAGCATTTAGTGAGCTGGTAAGGTATACAGGGCAAATCAAAGGACAGGTGGGTCAGGAGGAGAGAGGTGAGCAGGTAAAAGGGGATGCGGAAGGGCAACCTTGTGGCTAAGTGGTTAAGGTGGCAGCAGGGATGAAGGAGGCAGGATGGGGGTCTGGGTGTGGAGGCGGTGAATGGATGGTGGCAGTACATGGTGAGGTGGGGGAGAGAGTAGGTCAGGCAGAGCTGGAGGCAGGGGAGACACCACCTGCAGTGGGGCTATGGGGGTAAGGCAGCGCGAAAACAGGACAGGAAAGGACATAATAGGCATCGGGCCAGAGGAGGAGTGAGCGGGGGAACATTTGGATGGGGCAGGGGCTTACGGTATAAGTCTGGGTGAGGGGATATGGTGGCATGAGTGGTAGAAGGCTATGGAAAGAGACCGAGCCCATGGAACCATGCAGCGGCTACAGAGAGCTGAGGGAGGAGTCGGAGGTGAAGACAGCGCAGGCGGCTTGCAGCAGAACCACTCAAGAGGAGCCGGGTTCATGGAACCCGAAGTCAGGCGGGGAGAGTTAGGATGGCGGGGTTTGGGGTGAGGCTGCAGTGGGAGGCGGCATCAGCGGCTGGAAGGTGCGGCAAGTACCGGGGTTGTGGTACTGTTCCGGGCAGGGAGTCAGTGCTCAGTCGGGGTAGTCCGGAGAGGTGCGGAGGTTAAGAGCAAACAGGTCTAACTCGGGGTGTAGAAGCTAAAAAGTCAAGTGTTAGGGGATATGGGGAATGGCAGCAGGGGCTGAGGGATGAGACTGTGTCCATGGAAACCGTCATGAGCTGGACAGATCGATGAGTGTGAGAATATGGGGTGAGAGAGCGGGGTGGGTGGCGGTTTTGAGCGGCAGAAGCCTACTAGAGGAGCCCAGGATCGTAGGCCGAGGTCATGGCGAGGCTAAAGATAGCGGGGTTCGGGGTAAGGTACGGGCGGGTGAGCAGTTTCAGCGGCTGATGGCAGCTAATGTCAGGGTTGTGGAACTGTATCTGGGCAGGGAACGGTGTTCAGCGGGGTGGGGTGGGCTGTGGAGGTCCAAGGGCAATAGGAGTAGAGGAGCGGGTCTGTTGGGGAGCGCTTAGCATGCTGCGCCAGTACCTGTAACCCTAGATCCATCAGTGTTTAGTACCTGTGTGAAATAGAATCTGAAACTGCTTGATATGATTTTTTGCACTAAATATAGAGAATACTGGATGGGCAACCATGCAGAAAGTACAGTTACATAAGAACTTACCGTAACAGTAGATCTTCGAGAGAGGTTCCTGCAGTAGGTCATTACATGTAGGACTGCACTCTCTGCGCCAGGACTGCACGGCAAACTTTTCCAGCAGTGTCTGGTGGGGACTGCCCCCAGACGCCATGTGACAGACGCCAGTGTGACCCTATATAGTGGGCGGTACCCGCGCCCACCTTCTAGTTCTCCGCTGGAGATCCAAGTGCACGATGAGACAGGAGAAAGGATGAAATCCTGAAGCCCAGTTCAAAATGGCTTAAAGAAATACTGAAACTGGGGAAGGAGGGAGGGTAGGACCTACTGCAGGAACCTCTCTTGAAGATCTACTGTTACAGTAAGTTCTTATGTAACTGTACTATCTTACTGAGAGGGTTCCTGCAGTAGGTCATTACATGCAGGACTGTATCCCAAGCAGTCACTCACAGAAAGACCAAGAGGGTCATGGGAGGAGGTGCAACTGAAAGACAGCACAGGACCAGCCCTAAGACAGTAGGCCCTGCAAGGCAAAGGCAGACCAGCCCTACGCCTAGAGGCAATGTCCAGACTGTAATGTTTATGCGAGTATAGACAGAACTCCAGGTTGCTGCCGCACAGATCTCTGTTGCAGAAACACTTTGCAGGAACGCCGAGAGGTAGCCATGCCTCTAGTAGCGTGACCTCTGACCTCCCGGAAAAGGTTGGTTGTACTTCTGGCAACAGATGCGAATACAGTTACCAAGCCACTTAGAAAGGCACTGTTTAGAAACTGTCGACCCCAGGGATTTGGGAGCAAAGGAGACAAAAACTGACCAGACTGTCTGAACTCCTTAGTTCTGTGAACAGAACATCTGAGGATTCTATGAATGTCCAAGGTGTGAAGGAGATCCTTCCCCGTTCAATTAACTGGGTAATAAACCGGAGTTCAACCGTCTGGTTTAAGGTGAACTCCAGAGACCACCTAAGGAAGAAACTTAGGATTAGTATGCACGACCACCAGTTCCCTGTGGATAATCAAATAAGGCTCCTTGTGCATCAAGACCCAAGCTCGAAAATCCTACGAGCAGAAGTAATGGCAACCAAAATAGCACCTTCCAGGAAATGTGGCGCATGTCACAGCTCATCGCTGGTTCAAAAGGAGGAAGTGTAAGCTTCTCTAACACAAAATTCAAATCCCAAGGTGGGGTGGTGTTACGGATGGGAGGTTTACAATGGAGGATCCCTTTCAAAAGGTCTTAGAGACTTCCAACTGAGCTACGGGTTTTCCTTCCGTCGGCATGTGATAAGCGAGATAGCCAACAAGTGGACCTTAAGGGACTGAATACTGCAGATCCAGGTCAGACAGGTGCAGGAGGTACTCCATAAGCTAGGGAGCAGAGCAGGTAGAGGGGTCCCAGCCTTTAGAAGCCACCCAAATGGAAAATCACTTCCATTTCATGGCATAGGTGGATCTGGTGGACGGTTTCTCGCCTCAACCAGGACCTGAGCAATCTTTGGGAGACCCCGAAATGAGCCCTGATTATGTCTGAAGGAGCCATGCATGCAGATGCAGGATCCTGAGCCCCAGATGTACTAATCTGCCTTGATCGTGAGTCAACAGATCATGCCCGAGAGGTAAACAGACTGGGTTTCACTGAAAGTCGCTGCATTAGCGGAAACCAGATTTGCCTCAGCCAGAGCGGAGCTACCAGGATCATCCGAGCTTCTCTGCCTGGAGTTTGAGAAGTGCCCTCTGTAGTAAATGGGAAAGGGAGGAAGCGCGACAAGAACTTCCCTATCCACCATAGTGAAAACGTGTCATGCTAGAAAGCTCCAGGCTCTAGAAGGAGTGAACAAAATCCGAGAAGTTTTGCGCTGGATGGGGAGGCTAACAGATCGATATCTTGGCGACCCCACCTCTGAAAGAGAGAGTCTGCTACCTCCTGACTTAATTCCCATTCGTGAGCGAGGACGATGTCCGACTAAGGCTGTCAGCCAGGACATTGTGAATGCTTGAAACATGCATGGCTATGAGAAACAGGTTGTGCTGGACTGCCCAATTCTACATCCGCATCGCCTCCCTGCATAGGGGTATGACCGGTGCCTCCATGTTTGTTAATGTACCAGATTACCGACATATTGTCTGTCTGGATTAGCAGCGTTCCTCTCGATAGGATGGTCTAAAAAGCCTGAGGGCGTAAAGAACCACCCTCGCCTCCAAAATATTGACGTGCAAGGACATCTCCAGCTGGGACCACGAACCCTGGGTTCGATGGTCTCTCAAATCTTGCCCCAACCCAGACAAGAAGTGTCTGTGGTGAGGGTCCAAAGAGGAGGGGAACTTTGAAAGGAAGTCCCTTGGACAGATTCAGAGGGTCTAGCCACCATAGGAAATTCCTCTTGACTGCGCGGAGACCAAAATGGGATGGTCCAGGTCATCCAAGCACTGGTCCCACTGAGCATAGCGTCCACTGGGAGATGCATATGCAACCTGGCTAAAGGAACTGTGCAGACAGAGGCTGCCATCAGGCCCAGCAAGCGTAGCAATGTTCTGGCCAGAAGAAATCTGGAAGAGATCACCAGGGTGACCTGATCTCAAAGAGTCTCCACCCTGTCTGAGGGGAGGAAGGCTCTGCACTGGACAGTCTCCAAAACTGCTCCGATCAACTGAAGGCCCGGAGAGGGGTTAAAGATGACTTGGGGAGACTGACTGTGATCCCCAGTTGGGGAAACAAGGTCCACAGTAACCGAAAGGGAGTCCAGAAGGCTGTCCCCTAGATGGAGCTGTCAGTAGTGAGTTGTCCAGGTATGGGAACACTGCTATACCCAGGCGGCACAAGGCTGCTGCCACCACCACCGCTAGGCACTTGGTAAAACCCTGGGTGCTGAGGAAAGGCCAAAGGGAGGGCCGTGAACTGGAAGTGCTCCACTTGGAAACAAAACCGCAGGAAACGGTGGTATGCAGTGTAGGCGCCTGCATGTCCAGGGCACAGAGCCAGTCATCCTGCTGCAGAAGGGCAGGAGGCTCTGAACAGTCAGCATGCAGAACTGCTTGTACTGATTAAGAGGTTCAGACTGCTGAGGTCCAGGATAGGTTTGAGATCACCCATCTCTTTGGGACCAGGAAGGAGTGGGAGTACAACCCCTTCCTCTCTGGGACGAGACACGGATTTTATTGCTGCCTTCAGTTCTAGAGTCCTGATCTCTTCCTCGACCAACAGAGCTTGTTGCAGGGAGGTAATGTGAGTGGCCAGGAGGAGAGTCTGAAGGAAACTCAGAAACTCTAGCATGTGCCCTCGAGAGAGGAGTTGTAGGACCCATGCATCGGAGGTGATGCCCTCCCACTTCTGGATGTGAAGGGAATCTTCCCCACTGGCTCCTCGTTTTGAAGTGGAGGGAGAAAAGACTGGGCGAGGCAGGGGTGAGGGGCAAAGGCCCTCCTGCTGATCTTTGGGATTTGGCGGCTGGTGGAGAGGAGAAAGAGGAGCGCGGCTCCATCTTTTGGACTGCTTCTTTGAGGCAGAGTTCTTCCTTGGCGCTTGAACTGGCGCCAAGAGGGTGCTTCTTCTGAGTGCCGTCCTATAAATGGAATGGACCGATCTGAGGGCCTGACCCCTATCTTGAGGTCCGTAATCAAATCTTTAGTGTCTCCTCAAAGAGGACCAATCCCGAAAGGAAGCATCTGAATGGCTGCCTGTACATCCGCCGACAGTCTGGAAAATGAGCCAAGCTGCCTCCTGAGGCTGACCGCAGTGGCAGAGAGAAGGCCACCACGTCCACCGAATCATAGGTGGCACTAAGAGCATGTCTTTAGGAAATTTTGGACAGATGGAGCTCTTTAGCAATCTCCTCCTTGAGATCTGAATCCTCCAAGGACCAGATCTTGGCCTCAAGCTTAGCCATGGTGGCCTTTTGAAAGGACACCATGTGTATATAATTCCAGGAAGTGCAGGGCACACGTGGCTGAAGAATAAACTTTCTTCCAAATTGGTCCAACTGCCTGGAGTCTTTGTCGGGGGTGATCACGTGCTTGGGGTTAGCGAGCGGTCATGAGTGGCAGTAAGAACAACAGAGTCTGCCTTGGGGTGAGAGTCCAGGAAGGGACACCTTTGGCAGAGTGGTAAATCCTGTCTGCCTTCTTAGGGACAGCAGGAATTGAATCTGGCAACTGCCATATGGTGGTAATAAGGTCCTCGTGTGGAACTGTCCAAGGAGGAACTGGTATGGGGAGGCAGTCTAGATCCCAAGTGCTCAGCTAGATGCTTCCTCTTAGGATCCAGATCCTCAGTATTCCAACCACTGGCATGTTGGATTATCCGGAGGAGTTCAGCTGAAGGAGGGGGTCCTCTGGGGAAACAGGTGACTCTTTGCCCTTTGTTGGGAGGAAAGCTCATCATGGGAAGCCTTTGGCGTGTTGTGGTCAGGGAATCAGGGGCGCTTCCCCTTCAGGACATTCAAAGTCCAGGAGGGTGATGTCTGTGAGTGGTGCCTGAGACATGCACTGTGGAATGCAGTGAACTGGCAGGCGACAAAGGGGAGGAGAGCAATAGCAGTGGACTAGTAAGCCTATCGTTCTGGGTCCAAGACTAGCTGGGACTTGGTCCTTCCATCAAGACTGGATGGAAGCCTGAAGGTCTGTCTTGGAGGCTGAGAAGGTGGGGTAGGGAGAAGGTGGGTTGGCTGGGGGTGTATAACAGTGTGCCCCCAAACCCAGATATTGAGAGGCCGAGGTACTCTGATAATATGGTATCTCTGCTGATAAACAGGAAATAGCCCTGGGAATAATGATGCATCATCAGGTCAGATGGCAAAAAGAGGAGCCTGATGCCTGGTATGAAAGGGGATCGGACGTCAGGTTTGGACCAAACTGTCTAGAAGGACCAGGAAAATCACCCAACATCACAACAGCTGACATTGGAATAGCCATTGTTGGGTCAGCTGATGAAAGAGGAATGAATGCTGGGGCATCTGGCGTAAGATGAGCTGATGTCAAACCCATGGACGTATGACCCTGCGTGAGGGGCCGAGTGGAGGCCCTGATGGAGAGGAGCGATGTGAGGAATCAAACAATGCTCCTGGCGTCAAAGGAGGAGCAGCAGCAGAAGAAGGTGGCCCGATGCCTGGGTGACAATAGGGGCCTGGCAAAGGGAAAGTATCCTCGGGGAATCTGAGGAACCACCAAAGGAGTGGGTGAAGAAAGGACCATTTCCAGGCGCCCCTTTTCTCCTCTGTCCCCAACGTAGGCTGCGGGGCAGGAAAAACCACTGGGGAGGTGGAGAGGAAGTCTCCGGCCAGGCAGGGCCGGAGGAGGCTGACCCAAAGGAACCAGCACACTCTGCTGGATGTTGGGTGGGACAGCATTAGCCCCGATGGGCAAGCAATGCCGATCGGTCGTCTGAAGGCTGGACAACAAATGACCAGGCAGATCAGAGACCAGGCGGTGGAGGGAGGAGCCCTCAACTGGCTTATCGGTCAGAGTCGAGTGGACTACAGGCTGCTTCTGGAGGAGTCCGACTTATCGGCCGCCAGGTGGGACCTGGAGGAGCTGGGGTCGATCTTCGGCTAGGACCAGGCGTTAGCCAGATGAGCCAGCGGACGACTTACTGGTCGAAATAGGCTGGAAGACAGCGGAAGCACTGGAGGTCGCTCCCGAGCTGCCTGGGTCACCACGGGGTGGGCGGCAGGAAAGGGCCTTGCTGGTCGAAGGTTTGCTAGCAGAGGATCAGTCCCAGTCCTCTGGATGCCCTTTCTCTGTGCCTCTCCTTGTCTTTCTCTTCTGCTTGGATCCGATGAAGGGGAAGAAGATGTGTCCCTAAGTTTCTGCATCTCCTTTTCAGAATAGCCATCCCAGTCTTAAGGAGATGGGCCTCCAGAGCCTGCTGTTGTCATTTATGAATGGCCTGTTTAAAAGGGTTGGCAGTTGGGACAGGCCGTGGTGTTGGGGTCCAGGCCTAAACAGAAGAGGTAAGAGCGATAGCAGTCTTTGTGTGGAATTTGCGCCCACACTTGGTGCATTTCTTCTTTGCCTTTGAAGGCAGAGATGGAGAAGACAAAGTGCTAAACGGACTGGTATTCAAAGAAAATAAGAAAAATGTCGATCAACAAAGCTGCAGATTATCATGAGGTACTAAGCGCGGGTACACAGCGGGAAAGAACTGAAAGGCGGGAGCAGGGACCGCCCACTATATAAGGTCACGCTGACATCCATCACGCATGGCGTCTGGTGGGAGGTCCCCCACCCAGACACTGCTGAAAAAGTTTGCTGTGCGGGTCTGACACCAGAGGCGCAGTCCCATGTAATGACCTACTGCGGAACCCTTTCAGAGTAAGATCCAGTGTGTTCTGCCACAGAGGGGCTGATTCCCTCTGACCTCGACAGTGAAGCCCCCTGACCCGAGGTGGTCAAACACACTGGTTCTGCATTTGGTTGCCCATACGTAGGCAGTACCATAGACCAACATCCACACAGTTGAAGACAGGGAGCACTATTTTAGTAACAAGCTCCCAGCCCTGCAGAGATGAGCAGTCTGTTATGATACAGGGCACTAAGCTCGAACAGAACTTGTGTTGATGGCATCAATGTGGGTCGAGAAGTCAGGCTTACAGTCTACCCACACTCCAGGTATTTGAAGGACTGAACCTCTTTAAGGTATATAAGCATAGGCCTGCTTCCAACTGAATCAAATATATATAACACACAAAACAGAAAAATAAAGTAAATCAAACTCCAGTTAACAAACAGACAGGAGAAAGCGCTACTAATAGGGCTGAGTGCGTTTCAGAGAATACACGAGGATTAAAAAATCTCATACTGACAACATAAATACTGTAACAGTACCAAAGCAAAATGAGTTCAACAAGGTCTTACCTTTTTTTTTTTGTTACACAGAACTGCTATGTTACTCATCAAAGTTCACATACTATTCAGTGTTTAAGACACTAATGTGTCCCAGACAGAAACTGACCTAAGCGTTGACAGGACAGCACTGCCCTCAAACTGATATTTCATCATCACCTGTGTTGAGTGCAAATTATAAATAAATGTCAGCTTGAGAATAATGCTGTATTTTTAATACAGGTTGCTTTAGTACACTGTATGCTTCTATGTAATGCATAACGTGTCCTTTACGTGGTCCTTATCTCCTTGTGAACTCCTGTGTTTATTTTCTCTGTAGAGCAAAACAAAACCTAGCACATTATTTGTCTCTGTGGTATTTTACACCTAACATTTTCAGTTGCTGTGATTTCTACACTGAACACTGTCTGCTGTTGCAATTCATAATTTGCTTTTATTATTAACTTAGCTACAAACACTAAATAAACACAAGAAATGCAATACAGTTTTTTATGTTAATGATGTTATTGATTAAATGCAATATCAATTTGTAATGCCATTAAAAAACAAAGATGCATGCATGAGACAATCATTAACACATGCAACACTGACCCTGTATACTGCACAAACTCCTATTTCAGACTGCACAAAACAGTAATGCAGCTAATTATGTTAATTCTGTTATTGATCAAAATGCAATATTAGTAAAAGTCATAATTACAATCATTAAGAAAAGATAAATGCATGCAGCAATCATTAGCGTGTGCGACACTGACCTAGTCTGTTGTATGAACTCCTATTTTGCATAACCATTGTTACCCAGTCAGAAAAGTTGATCAAATTTATTCGAGATGCCCTTCCTGCCTCAGATCTATGCTGTCTGTTGTCTTGTAGCCTATTAGCTGCTACAGATTCTGCTAGCCTTTCCTCAAGTATCATATCCCCAATTTACCCTTATACTCTTCATATATAACTCTGTATAGGTAAGAGAAATGTATTTTATTCAGTGTATTTTTTCTTTTTTTTTTTGATATATGCATGATTGCTCTCCCAGGGCCATCTTGTAAAGGAGCTCGCTCAATGGTGAACAACCTGGTAAAATAAAAATTGAAATTAACTGAAGTACAGTTTCCATCAGTTTGCCAATTGCTTAAGTCAAACTAACGGGCCTGTAATTCCCTGGCTCATTCATAGCCCCACACTTGTGTAAAGGTATCACCTATGCTGTTCTTCAGTCCTCAAGCACTACTCTGGGCTCTAACCAGCAGCTGAAAAGGTCCATCAAGGGTGCATTTGGTATTGCACCAATTCCCTCGGCATGCTAGGATGAAGCCCACTGGTCCTGAAGATTTAATTACTTTTAGAGCTAAGAAGGTTCTTCTCACAGTTCTGGTCCTGTTCTAGACCTCTGCCAACCATCCCCTTTGATACTGGCCCCTCATCTTCTGTGAATACTGAACAGAAATACCCTATTCATACTATGTAATCCTCAATGCCATTCTTCTTCTGGAAACTGTCTAGGTCTGATTGGAAATCCTGAATGGTACCATCTTCCACTACCTCACAGAGTAGGCTGTTAAACATGCATTTTTTTCAAAATAAAATGGGCAGTGCTATAACTAATCATGCATACAGTGGTGTCTGCTAGGGTTAAATACAGTACCACTTTCCTTCATGACAACTGCCATTGAATTGCACCATTTCCTGCAGAATTCTGCAAACTTCTACAGAAGTCTGTCAGATCATGAGTCTGGATCCTGGCAGAGCCACTGTAGCCTCAGATTAAAGAATTATCAATTACCTGTGCTGCAGGTTGTGGCTATTAGGCACACCCATGACTTACTGTTCTTTGAGATGGTGCAAGTTGAGCAGTTTCTGTCCTGCTGGTCTGAAGGCCATCACTGGCGGAAGAAGCTTCCGTCCTGGTTGGCCTGCCAGGTCCGTCTTTGTTTGAATGAGCAGTCTGTTCATCACAAATGCTGCCCAAGATGAATCATCTTCTTGTTCATCCCCGAAAGCAATCCAATCAGTAGTATGGTTGCCTCCAGCAGAACTGAAGTCAGCAAATGTCACACCCTCCTGAAAAGCAGCAAAATTATCTGCAGATTTCTGCTCAGAAACCGAATCAAAATCTCCAAAATCACCATCAGACTCGTTAGCCTGCATCAAAGGTGCTGTTCCAAAATCAGAAAATTCAGGATCACTTCTGTTTGAAGCCAACTGTTCTGTGGGTGCAGTTTGAAAAAAGTCTGCAAATCCTTGGTCACCAACAGTGCCCATGCCCCAAAAGTCACAATTCATCAGCTGGTTCATGTGTCTGAGCAGACTCCTTTGTTGGCACTACAGAAGCAGCTGGCTCCTGAACACTTTTAGTAAAAGATTGTGGTGCATTATTTAAAGTGCCAAAATCACCAAAATCATCTTCAGTGGCATCAGAAGATAAGGCTTGACCAAATGATGAAAATTCAGCATTAACAGCTCCAAAATCATTAAAGTCATTATCATCCTTCACATCACTGTCAGTAGTTTGTTCCTGCCATTGCTTATGGAGCCTTCCATTACCCTAGGAGAAACTCTAAATTCTTCCTTTTCAGAGTGCGGTGTTTTAGTATTTATTTTCACACATTTCTCTAAATCTCTGCACCATGAGCAGCGTGTGGTACTGTATCTAAAGAAGTTGATGCGGGCAGTTCTGCACTATGGATATCAGAATCCATAGGCATGTCAGATTTTAGATTTCCCCTTATTACTAGAGCCTTCATCAAACACTGTGCTATGGTCTGAAGAGCAACACTGCTTATATTCGGTATCTGCAACTCCTTCATTTTTATAGCTTGCATTAGCAATCACTTGCCCTACAAAATTTAGTTCATTATTACTATTTGCTGTAATGTTGTCTTGTGTGTTAAATGTTTTTCCTTCATCTAAATCTCTACTTACTTTATGTTCCAATTCCTTTGTCAGAAAATGATCAGCTAACTCATCTGCATTTGAAATGAAGAAAATCTGACAAGTCTTCAGCAGGACTAGGTGTAGAGTCCAAACTTAGCCCTGTACTATGAGTGCTAATAGTTTTTAGTGCCTTTGAATCACTAGTGCTGTCCAAATCTTCGGTTCCCTGAGGATTTTGGGGATCAAATGTTGCAAAACCATTTGTTACTATCTCTGTATAAGCAATTTCATCACCATTATAGCTGTCAATGTTCTGTTCCTGGGTTAAAACAGTCACATCAGTTCTACTGAGGATATTAGTGGTCAAATGATTAGGCATGGTGACTATTTCTGTCTGTTCCACTGATTTTTGTTTATCCTCTTTATTTGTTGTGCCATCAAGGACAATCTTTGAAGATTTTAATGTTATTTCATTGCTGGTGCTGGATATTAAGCTATTAAAGCTTTCACCTACTGGCCTGGAGAAGTCTGAACTTTCACTGCCTTTAACTGAACTGAAGTTTGCAAAGCTGTTCACATTGTTTGAGTAGTCATGAACAGGTAAGAAATGGTTTGGTGGAATGAAATCTGTGGAATTTGTAAATTCAGATGATTCAATCTCTCCAAATCCTGCACGGATATGCTGACTCAGAAAATCACCAAAATCCCCAAACTCATCTTCCTCCTCTTCAGCTCCATCATCTAATGGTGGGGTGAAGAAAGACATTCTAATGACATCCGGCTCCATAGTCTGAAGTCTTCAAAACAATGACTTATACCTGGAAATGACAGGAAACAATTAGTAACACAATCTACATAGAAATAATCTTCACTGGTCTCAAACATTGTGGTTTGACAAAAAATGCAAAGAATAAAACAAATGTCATGCCTGACATACTAACAGTTTACTATGATTGCTCACAATATCAGTCACTGATGTTTAAACAACATATGCCTTGTCAAACAGTCAGACTTTAAGGTAAAAGACAACGAACCTCAACACAAAAGTACTGAGGCAAGGATTACCCAAAAGAGCATTGGCAACAAAGCCAGATTCCAAGAAATACAAAATCACACATATCTCCATAATGCAGAGTATTCTGATTTTGTATTAACTTACACTTCAGTTTATTAAGGAATTCAATATCACACAGTTTCCCTAAAAATGCATAACCACAAGCAGAGCTACAAACAGACTGAGTTAGCAAGTAATATATTTCAAAGTCTCACCAAGGACACTGAATATGATGGCTTGATCCTGCTGCATCACACAAAGTGTATGAAGGTTCTGAAAACATTTTGCTGTTGTTCCTGAAATCTACACTGACTGCAACAGGGTACAGCTTCTGAAATCTGTAAAACATAGGCTGGCCCAACAGCCAAGTGGTGAGTGTGTCTGCTCAACAAGCGGGTGACTTGGGCTCATGCCCCAAACCAAGAATCCTAGCCAGGGCTAGCAGAGGCTGTGTGAAGTCCCCAAGAGCATGCAATGTCTGGGTTGGATTCAGTTACTATTCTGCTACCCCAGGGTGGTAACAGAGGTGTTCGGGGATGAGGGAAGTGTCCAACAGGACAGACACCCATCCTTCCATCTTCCGCTAAGGTTCAATTGGAGGTTATGTGTGGGTCCATGACCACAGCCCTGGCTCCATCCCCATTTGTTGAGGCCACAGGCTGAGCCAGCCATAGGATACATCTCCTTGACTACTAAGTCTGATGTGTGGTTACACTGGAGCTGACCACATAAAGGAAACTGAGGTTTCATAAGGGGCAAGTGAAAGCTGCCAAGGAGAATTCTCCATGTGCAGCAGTGGTGTAGGAGGACAGGGAAGGGGCAACATGGAAGGAGAAGGGTTGGGGAGGGCTTTAGTAAAGATAAAAATAATTACATTTTAACAATTGTCATGCTTTGTATTTTCCCAGACACTGAGATTATATATAGCCTTATTCAGCACAAGCAGCATATGCAACAGCAACCTTCCCTTCATGAGTGTTATCCTCTACCAGCTGTGTGCAGCAATTAACTACAAGCTCTTTACATGCTTATTTTCAATTAAAGCAACAAATACAAACTGTGTTGCTGAATAAAGTCCTTGGCCTTTGCTATAATGTGACATTTTGTTTTGGAAGCTCAGGTGGACAGTAATTTAACATATAAAATGGTGTATGACCAATTAGACTTCATGAGTGGTCAAAAATCTGGATATGTATTAAGGAACACAGTAATTTAAGATCAGAAGAGACCCTTAGTCCATCATGCTTGTCACCCTGCTTCATTTGCAGAGATGAATAAGTATGCAGTACAAACATGTACTAATTCTTAAGCATGTCCTCACCACTCTAATACCCAGGGTTCCCTGTGATTTCCTTAGTAAGCAGAAATTTGCCTAGGCTTACCTTGAAGGCCTGCACTGTCTTCATATCCACCAACTATTCCACAGATCACCAGCCTCTGGGATAAATTCTTAAGATTACTCCCAAATTTAACACTTCTGGGCTTTGGGGCATGTCCCACATGCCTTGAAGACACCAGATCAAATATCAGTCTGTTCAATCTTACTGAAACCACTGAGCATGCGGAAGATGGAGATTATATGCCCTTCTCCACCTCCTTTCCTCCAAAGAGAAAACATGCAAGGGAGCCACCAGTCTCTCCTCATGGTCTGCGTTCACCTAACCCTTGATCATTATGGTGCCCATGCGCTGCACCCTCTTGACTGCCTCAATGGCCTTTTGTATTGAGAAGCCCAAAACAGAACACAGTATTCCAGGTGGGTTTTGACGGAGCCTTGTAAAGTGACAGGATTATTTCCCTGCTAGTCACCTCCCCTAAATCACCACCTTTTAATAAGCCTGCTTGCCCTCCTGACAGTGAATGTGTGCACTGCGTGTGCCTTCAGCATCTTGTCTATTATGGCACCAAGGTCCTTCTTCTCCTTCACTGCAATAACGGTGCCCCACATAGTGGTACTGTGGTCCTACCTTTTTTTTCCCTTACAAGGTAACAACTTGCATTTGGCTACATTGAATCTAAGGCTCCAGGAGTCAGACCAATTGGCAAGTTTGTTCAGGTCCTCATGAAGTTTGTCATCTTACACACACGGTGGTAGGTTAATAAAGCATATCATCAGATTTACTGTGATATTAAAGCAGCAGCGCAAGAGTAAAATTGTCAATTTCTTCAAAATTTAGGCATTTATAAATGATTCAAATTAATTTTATTCTTTTTTACCATATCGATTTTTATGCTCCTTGGCTGAACTGGGAGGCTTGTTCTGCCCAGTCCCAGACACCATCGGTCAGCCTTTACCTCTCTCTGCTCGTCTTTCTCCTCCTTTCTCCGGAGACAGCAGAGTGGTCTGTGGAGCCTCAGGCAGGGCTTCATGAGCCCGGTTCCCCATCCATTCTTCTCTAGTTTTCTCCCCAAAGCCACAGCAAACATGGGTATGCATGTGGAAACACGTGTTCCAGAACTGCGATCCCATTCCACCCACCTGGCATACTGCCAGCCCCCAAGCATTGGCACAACCACTCTACCTCCACCTGGTAGCAGCCAAGAGCCGGAAAGCTTACCTCCCAATCTGGAAGAAGAGCTGCCAGGCAGCTCGTAATCCTCTCCTATCCCTCCCTTGGCCAATGCCCAGCAACCCAAGCTTATTCCTGTACTCTAGTCGCTGGCTTGGGAGAGGAAGGTGCAATACAGTGCCTCAGCCCTCTACACCACTGGGCTGGCAAAATTTATTTTCCTAGAAAAAAAAAAGCACTCAGTTGATTAAGAAACAGCATTATAATGTATGAGTGTGCCCTTATTACGCTAAAAGCAGCAAAATTATGTCCCGATAATCCCATCGCTATGGCGTAAATGGTTATAAACCTTGCTTGAGTACGTCGTGGCGATGGGATTAAATGGAAACCCATCTCCGCATCGTGTACCTGCGATCTCGCGCGCCGACGGCATTCCCGAAACCAAGCGCAGTGGCCAGAAAATGACCCAGAACGTCCGCGGTGGGGCTAAAGTAAGCCATAGTAGTTTGTTTTGGTAGTTAATTGGGACCATACACTATGAAATATAATGTTATGGTCCCGCTATCAGATCAACGGTTTGGTTAACGTCTGCGAGTTGCCAGGGTGACGTAAACCTCTGAGCTCTCGCTCTCTCAGGTTTACATGGTCACCCTGGCAACCTCTTGACGTTAACAAACCTGTTAACGACAGAAGACCATACATTATCTCTATAAATGTATGGTGGGCTCATATTACTGACATCAAGCAGATTACAACCTTATAAATGTATAGTGCGCCCTTATTACCGCTAAAAGCGGCAAAATTATGTCTCGATAATCCCATCGCTATGACATAAATGGTTATAAACCTCGCTTGAGTACGTCTGGCGATGGGATTACAAAGCGGAGCCCATTTGCGCTGCGTGTACCTGCGATCTCGGCGCATCGGCCGGCATTTCGAAACCAGCGCGGTGGCCAGAAAATGACCCAGAAACGTCGCGAGTGGGGCTAAAAAGTAAGCCATAGTAGTTTGTTTTGGTAGTTAATTGGGACCATACACTATAAAATATAATGTATGGTCCCTCTATCGAATAACGGTTTGGTTAACCGTCTCGAGTTGCCATGGTGGCGTAAACCTCTTGAGCCGGCTCTTGAGGTTTTACCTGTCTCCAGCAACCTCGTCGAACCTAACAAACCTGTTAACGATAGAGACTCATCATTATCCTCTTATGTTATGCCATCGTTATGACATCACTCTGTTGTTAACCCTTCTTGAGTATGTCATATCAATGGTATAACAAAGCGAGAATACTCACAACATTCAATGTTCCGCTGTGTGAAAAATGTTTAAAATGTTGGTATTAAATTAACTGATTTGTGCCAGGCTATACCGATGAATAGTGTTTCGAAGAACACACAATAAACATTGTTGAGGAATCTTCCTGCATGATTTATGACTGCTTAAGGTAAAATTACTCAGAAAAGTAATTTAATCTGTGATTACACAATCTTGGTAGCCCATACACTATAAAATATAATGTATGGTCTTTGGTTAATAACCATGCTGAAAACACTTCTTGAGGTTGCATGACATCTGAAAACCTCTTGAACTATGCTCTCGAGGTTTACAATGATGTCATGGCAACCTCTCAAGTGTTTACAGTGTGGTTATTAACCAAAAGGCTCCATCGATATCCTCTATGTAAAGATGAAAGTATTAATATCATAAACACAAAACACAGTGAACTAGGAATCACCTAGAAAAGATACCCCATACTTATGTTTTTTCCTTTTAAATGATAAGAACAGTTAGTACAACTCTTGCATCATTTTGACATGAGAATGGTGTCCCAGAACTTAGAATGCTTTTTACATGAAAACTCTCTCTCTGATGAGCTGGCCTTGCCTCCGCTGCCAGCCTGTCCTGAAGATCTTACAGCTGAAGAGTCCACAGGAAGCAAGGCCTAATTAATAAAAAAAAAATGATTAAAGCATAACCAATTCAAATGTACAGAACATTAAAACAGTTTTAAAATTAAAGTTGTAACACTTAAAGAAAACAGGCTATGGCACACTATAAGGCTCAAACAAAAGTGTTCCCAAGTAAAAAAATTTTTGTGACATTTTTTCCTGTAATTCTAATAGAGGAGGCAGGAAGGGAGAGTTAAGCTTGCCGTTATAATAATTTAGAAGATAAACATACTAAGGCAGTATACTTTCCTTCTCACTACAATAATTAGAACAGCTAGTCCAACTCTTTCAGACTTCAAGCAGCACTCTGGGTTGAAGGTTTAGGATTACTTTGGAAAAATACTGCTGGACAGAAATACCAACTCTAGCATCCTTTCTTGCTTGAATGTCTGAAGATAGCGGATATAAATGTGTGTACTGCTGACCATGTTTCAGTACTTGCAAAATTTCAACAAGAGGCACATTTCTTCTTCCAGTTGCTGATGCTGATGTTTCCTTGTGGGATGTGCCTGGTGCCCTCTGCTGGTACTTTCCCTGCCTTAGTATAGCAGTAAAAATGGAAGACACAATACACTGAGAAACTGTCCACTTGCAAGCTGGATGTCCCTCCCTGTGACACTGCTCTAAATGTGACAAATAATTGCTTACTGTAAGCCTCTGATAGCTTCAGTTCTGTCCTTGTGAAAACTGATAGCTCTATAGAAACATGAAGTTGACGGCAGATAAGGACCACAAGGCCCATCCAGTCTGCCCATTTCTTTTTCTATCTTATGAGCGTGCCATCAGCCTTTGCTCTGTCAATGGCCTATCTATTCATACTTATCTGTATTGCTCCCTTATGCCTATCCATGCCTGTTTGAAGCCCTGCACTGTATTCATATCCACCACTTCCTGGGTAGGCCGTTCCATGCATCCACCGCCCTTTCTGTGAAAAGAACTTCCTCACATTACCCTTAATTGGCCTCCCTCTAATCTCATGCTGTGTCCTCTAGTCCTGCTATTTTTCTTATATTGAAACATGTTAGACTCTTTCACCTTGTTAATGCCCTTAAGGTATTTGAATGTTTTGATCATGTCACCTTTCTCCCTCCTTAGCTCTAGGGTATACATATTGAGCTCTGTTAATCTGTCCTCATATGTTTTCTGATGCAGTCCCTGCACCATTTTGGTTGCCCTTCTCTGGACTGCCTCAATGTGGTTAATGTCCTTGTGAAGGTGTGGCCTCCAATACTGCACACAGTACTCCAGATGGGGCCCTAACCCTACTAATACACCCAAACATCCCCTAGCCTTACCTACTACTTTAGTGGTCTGCATGGATGATTTCCGTCATCGGTGATGATGATGCCCAAGTCTCTTTCTTCCCTTGTGACTGCCAGCAACTCCCCTTGCAGCCTATAGGTGGCTTCAGGGTTTCTCTCCCTATGTGGATGATCTTGCACTTCTTTGCATTAAACCCCAGTTGCCACTCTTCCGACCATTTTGCTAGTTTAGCCAGATCTCTTCTCATTCTGCCCACCCCATCTGGATCATCTACTCTGTTGCAGATCTTGGTGTCATCTGCAAACAGACAAGCCTTACCCTCTAGTCCATCTGCAATGTCACTAATGAAAATATTGAAGAGGACTAGCCCCAGACTGATCCCTGAGGTACCCACTTGTGACTTGCATCTCTTCTGACTGTATACCATTTACCACCACACTCTGTTTTCTGCCAGTCAACCAGTTTGCCACCCAGTTGACTAACTGACCCACCCAAGCCTACCCAGTTATTAATCAATCTTCTATGTGGAACAGTATCAAAAGCTTTGCTGAAGTCAAGGTAGGCAGACATCAACTGCTCCCCTTGGTCCACCACTCCGGATACCAGTTAAAGAAATTTATGAGATTAGTTTGACAGGACCTTCCTTTGTAAACCCATGTGGTCTTGGATCTTGTCGCTATGGTTCCAGGTGTTGCACTATCCTTTCCTTAAGGTGCCTCCATAATCTTGCCCACTACTGAGGTGAAGATTGACTGGTCTGTAGTTCCTGCCTCCTCCCTGCTACCACTCTTGTGGAGCGGGATCCCATGAGCTGTCTCCTCCAGTCTTCTGGGACCTCTCCTGTGCCCAGAGACTCACTAAACAGTTCTGATAATGGCTCTGCTAGTTTCACCATAGTTCCCTTCGTGCCTGGGATGTATGGCATCAGGTCCCATTGCCTTGTCCACCTGGGCTTATCGGGCTTTTGTGAGGACCCTTTCTTTTGTGAAGGAACTAGTGCACCTCCCTCCCGTGACCATGGTGCTGAGCTGTGGACCCTTCCCTACCTTCTCTGCAGTAAATACCGAGCAAGTATCTATTTAGGATAGATGCTTTACATGGTCCTCCTCCTCATATACTGCCTTACCCTCTTTGATCTTAGCAATACCCCTCTGGACTTTCTTCTTTCACTAATGTATCTATAGAAAGTCTTGTCACCTTCTTTCACTGTTTGTGCATAATGTTTCCTCGGTTTGGGCCTTTGCCTATCTTACTGCCTTCCCTGCTTCCTTTAGGAAAGTTTGGTATACCTCCTATCTTCATCCTACTGTGTTCCCTTATATTTCCTGAAGGCCAGTCTTTTGGCTCTGACCTTTTCTGCTACTGTTTTGAGAACCAAAGTGGTTTCCTTCTTCTTTTTGCACTTCCTTTTCTCTCTAACACAATGGGATGTTGCTTCAAGTATTGCATCCTTATTGCTTGCCCACTTTGCCTGTACCCCTCACCTGTATTTCTTTTTGCCAGAGCTAGCTTAACTCTGTTGACCATCTTATCAAAGTCAAGCTCCTCTAAGGTTCCACGAAGCAGTACCCATGAAAGAAAAATGAGTGGGGGAGAATATTGTCCCATACATCAACCACAAACAAGAAAAGGAATTTACCTGCTAACTGCTGCCTGCAAAACTCTGCAAATGAAGGCCGCATCATTAGAGCTTTGAACACCAACCGGTAGTGCTTGATGAATGTGTGGACGGAAGACACTTAGTTGCCTTTCTTTTTTTTTTTTCTTTCAATGAACAATATGTTTATTGACTTTAGACAGAGAAAACATAAATCAAAGAGCAATATACAGTATTAATACAATATCAAATATCCTGGACTTTAGTACCGTGATAAAATAAAAATTAATGTCTCTAAGCCCTTGAAAGTCCATGAAGTGCTGGATCTTCAATATAGTTTCAAAAAGTCCAAAATGCAGTAATAATATTAAAAGGTCTCTACCAGGCAACAGAATAATTATGACTTTAACTGTCATTATCAATAAATGTAAGTCTGTAGAATGAGTATATGGAAATCAAAGGCTAGCTTGGATATTAAAATCTGAGGGCATATATAAACCAGTATATAAACAATACAGAAAGAGTAGTATAAAGTAGAGAATGAGAAAGAAAGTAAAAGAACGAATGTATATAGAGTAAGAAGCAAGAAAGAGATGAGGTGTGAGGCCACACCTCCCCATGGCACAAAATATGAGTAGTGGGCTAATGTGCACCCATTTCCTTCAATGAATCTCAAAGCAAGGAAATTTATCCAGAAAGCTGTAAATCATGCGTTCCATATTATAAATATCAATCATTACAGATCTCAACCTTCTAATGTTGGAATTTTGGAGAGTGTGCAAAACCAGGTGATCACTTTTTCCCCAGCAATGGCTGAGATAGGTAACAAGCGAAGACTCGCACAATTCGTCCAGAGTTTTCTACTGGGATGGCTAATAAAAGTAAGTAGGAAGTCACTGCCGGACAATCAAATGTAGCTTCAGTTCTTTTGTGACATCTTCTGAAAATGGCTGGATAGATGGGCAAGCCCAAAGATACGAGTTGTATTCTGCTGAAGGCTGGCTGCACTCTCTCCAGCATGCTGCCAGGGTCACATCAGTGAATTTGGCAACAATGTCTGGTGATTGAAAAAATCAAGAGTGACACTTCCATAGGAACTCTCTCCAATAGGTTGAGAAGTGAGCGGTATGCATAGGTAGTAATTTGTTCTACAGTATATGTTGTGTATATGTGAGTAAGCAATTCTGAATTCCACTGTTGTAAGGTAGATTAAGTCCGAGAAGGTTCCCTGGGTGCTTTGTAAGCACGTCCAATAAATAATAGTCCAGGTGTTGATGCCCGGATAAGAGAGGCAAGTTGTAGAAGTGTTGGGAGCTAGTTGGGAGGTGGCGATATTCTATAGGCTTACCTCCTATATACAGTAAGAGTGCAGCTATAAAAGGGATAGTGATCTGTTGGGCGTGGGTGATAAGCTGACTGCACAGTGGTAAGGGGATAGTTCACGTGGATCTAATATTTAAAGGAAAAATGGAGCCCCAGTCTAGCCCAGCTCTGTAGTCACAAAAGAAAAGGGTCTAAAGAGCTTGCTAGCTCAGGAGTGGATAAGGCAATGGGACCTGATGGCATACATCCCAGGGTACTTAAGGAGCTAAAGGAGGAACTAGCAGAGCCATTAGCAGAATTGTTTAGTGAGTCTCTGAGCACGGGAGGTCCCAGAAGACTGGAGAAGGCTCATGTGATCCGCTCCACAAGTGGTAGCAGGAGGGCGGGGAACTACAGACTGGTCAGTCTTACCTCAGTAGTGGGCAAGATTATGGAGGCACTCCTTAAGGAAAGGATAGTGCAACACCTGGAATCCATAGGGCACAGGATCCAAGACAGCATGGGTTTACAAAGGAAGGTCCTGTCAAACTAATCTCATAGATTTCTTTGACTGGGTAACCAGAGTGGTGGACCAAGGGAGCAGTTGATGTCCCTACCTTGACTTCAGCAAAGCTTTTGACACTGTTCCACATAGAAGTTGATAAATAAGCTGGGTAGGCTCGGGTGGGTCAGAAGTTGGTCAACTGGGTGGCAAACTGGTTGACGGGCAGAAAACAGAGAGTGGTGGTAAATGGTATACAGTCAGAAGAGATGCAAGTCACAAGTGGGGTACCTCAGGGATCAGTCCTGGGGCCAGTCCTCTTCAACATCTTCATTAGTGACCTTGCAGATGGACTAGAGGGTAAGGCTTGTCTGTTTGCAGATGACACCAAGATCTGCAACAGAGTAGATGATCCAGATGGGGTGGGCAGAATGAGAAGAGATCTGGATAAACTAGCAGAATGGTCAGAAGAGTGGCAACTGGGATTTAATGCAAAGAAGTGCAAAATCATGCACATAGGAAGAAACCCTAAACCACCTATAGAGCTGGGAGGGATTGCTAGCAGTCACAAAGGAAGAAAGAGACTTGGGCATCATCATCACTGATGACCTAAATCATCAAGCAGACCTCCTAAAGCAGTAGGTAAGGCTGGGGGTGTTAGGGTGTATTAGTAGAAGTATCACAAAGTAGTAAGGAGGTAATAATCCCTCTGCATACACACTGGTTAGGCCCCCATCTTGGAGTACTCGTGCAGTATTGGAGAGCCACACCTTCACAAGGACATTAACCAAATTGAGGCAGTCCAGAGAAGGGCACCAAAATGGTGCAGGGACTGCATCAGAAGACATATGAGGACAGATTAACGGAGCTCAATATGTAATACTCTTGAGCAAAGGAGGAGAGGTGATATGATCGAGGCATTCAAACACCTTAAGGGCATAAACAAGGTGAAAAGAGTCTAACATGTTTAAATATAAGAAAATAGCAGGACAAGAGGACACAGCATGAGATTAGAGAGGCGATTAAGGGGAATGTGAGGAAATTCTTTTTACAGAAAGGGTGGTGGATACATGGAATGGCTTACACCACAAGAAGTGGTGGCTATGAATACAGTGCAGGGCCTTCAAAACAGGCATGGGATAGGCATAAAGGGAGCAATACAAATGACTATGAATAGATGAGCCACTGACAGAGCAAAGGCCGATGGCACATTATAAGGTAGAAAAAGAAATGGGCAGACTTGATGGACTGCGGTCCTTATCTGCAATCCAACTTCTATGTTTCTATGCTTAGTGCCCCATCGAGAAGGTTTGACCGATAATAGTCATCACAGGGGGACAGCTCGGAGATAAAATGGGTGGGTTGGAGAAAGAATATTTTGGAGATCTCAATCCACTGGTGTGATGTAGTTCCTGTGTTGGTAGAATTTAGCTGAAGGAAGGCAGGATAGGAGTTATCAAATAAATATACATTGCTGCCTTACACAACTTTAAAGAGACGCCTCACCTCTCTCCACACAGGAGTAGCCCAAAGTCCTAGTGGGTGAGCCTTGATGAGGGCGGAGGCTTCTTCTTTACTGAGACAAACAATGGCAATACAAGCCCTCAACCACTACAACCCAGGGTGGCCTTGGAGACTTTTGACCCTGCTTGGCCGTTCTCAAAAGGACAAGCAATCTATCAATTTCTGGAACTCAGTAGTCTGTCTAAGGTATGTCCTAACAGCCAGTCACAAATCTAACTTGTGCCACTCCTTCTCCTTTGGTAGAGTAGGTTGCGGACAGAAAGACAAAACACAGATTTCCTGATTCACACAGAAGGCTTGGGAACTTTCAGAATGAAGACAGGACTGTTCTAAGAGCACCACCTTGTCTTTATGCATGACAAGGCATGTTTCTTTTGTGGAACAAAGCCTGGAGCTTCGCCAGTCCTCCTGGCTGAGCATATAGCAAACAAAAACACATCTTGTAAGACAGCACATCCAACGGTACTGATGAAAGTGGTTCAAAAGGCTCCTTACAGAGAGCATTCAGAACCAGATTCAGATCCCATGGAGGAACAAGGGATTGGAACAGAGGTCAACTCCTGCTGACAGCCTTCAGAAAAGCGAATAACCTCCCAGTTAGACCATAGTGACAAACCCAAAAGGGCTCAAGGGCCAACACCCGACCTCTCAGGGTGCTCAAGACAAAACCTTTTCCAACAGTCCACACAGAAACAGCAGTCGTCAGTTGTGGCTGGAGGCGGTGCAAACAGAATCGAGGATGGCAACCTCAGTAACATCTATTTCTCCACACTTGGACATACACTGGCATGAAAAATCAAAATATCCAGTCACCAGCTTTTGCAGCTTCATTCTTTATTCTTTTCAAACCTTAGCAATGGACAAAGTGCTACCACACACAAACACAGGACAGCTATACCCCAGCACTTCACTGTAATGGTTTTATCAGGGGTGGCGTTGGAGAAATAAACCTTTTTCCACCCTTCATGTGGAAATCCAAAATTTACGGAACTGTGGCTTTGAAAGCGCGGATATTTTTTCCTTGGCCTAAGCCGAAAAGGTGGTCCTTTTAGCAAGCTTAAGCTGCTGACGTGGAACTCTCCTGGCAGCCATCAGGGTGTCCATCACCTTAGAAACCTAATTTTCAGTAGTCTCCTCCTTTCAGGAACAGGCCATAGCTGCACCGCTCCTGGGTTTGGATGCAGAATGGGGACCTGTGAGAGAAGGTCCTCCCCAAACTGGAAGACGAAGCAGTGCGATGCTGAGCTAGGTTCACTAAGCATGAGAACCACGGTCTTCTGGGCCACTCCGAACTATTAGAAGAAAGCTTCTTCTGAGTTCCTTATTTTGTGCATGACCTTTGGGAGGAGAGGCAGAGGATGGAAGGCATATGCTCTGCTAAAATTCCACTCTTGTGATGGGGCATTCACTGCTTCTGCCTGTGGACACAGTAGTGCCTGAAGAACCACTGAACTTGAGTCCTGTGGCTGGAAGCAAATAGACTGATCTGAGGATGACAGAACCTTTACACAGAAGGGTCCAACACCTCAGGTTCAACATCCACTCCCTGGATGAACCTTTTACGCAGCTTTGCCAATCACCTGAATATTCAACTCCCCGCCAAGTGGACTGCTGACCAAGAGAGAAGATTCTCCTCTGCCCACTGCAGGAGATCAGTGGCTTCTTTCAACATCTCCTTGCTCTTTCTCTTATAATTGTTTATATACGCCACCATGACAGCATTGTCTGATCTTATTTTGACGACTTTTGACTGCATCTGGTTTTGAAAATGAAGGAGGAGGTGCACCACCCTCATCTCCAGAATGTTTATGTGCATGTGCTGTTCCTACACACCAAGTCCCCTGAATGGGAATGTGGTCAGGACTGCTCCCCAAAAGACAGGCTGGCATCAGATGTCAGAATCAACTCGGGGGCTTCAAAGGAACCACTTGCCCAGATTCTCCAAACTCACCCACCAAGTCAGAGACTGTCACAGTTGTGGTGAGGAGGGGGATCCTGGTACGATAATCCCTCAAAAGTCAGATCCCAAGCTGACAGTAACTCTATTTGTAGGGGGTGGCATGTGAGGCAAGCCTAAGGGACTACTTCTATCGGCCACCACCATGAGGCCCAGAATTCATAGGCAAGTGGTGAGCTGAAGCAGATGATTGGCACCTCAGCAGCCGAACCTCTCTCAACATGGTCTCCTTCCTGGCTGGCGAGAGGAAGACCTTCCCTGGTTCATCTCGAACACCACACCCAGGTGTCCCAGGGTCTCTGACGACTTGAGAGGCTTTTCTACTGATCCACCACCCAACCATGGGACTCCAACACCTTCACAGTCCTAGTTACTGACATCCTTGTTAATGTCGCAGCTGGTGTTCGAATCAGCAGATTGTACAGGTAGGGATAGACATGATGTCCTTCCTGTTGGAGTTGAGCCACCAGAGCTATTAGCACCTTAAAGAAGACCCTGGGGCTGTTGCCAGGCCAAAACAAAGTGCCCTGTACTGGAAGTGCTGTCCCAGGACCATGAACCTGAGAGCGTCTGATAAGACTAAAGGATGAGAATGTGGAGATAGGCATCCCTCAGATCTATGGAAGCTAGGTAATCCCGGCTTGACAGCTCGGATGATCGAATGCAGGGACTTCATCTGGAAGGCCATGCGGCAAACAAACTTGTTTAAGTTTCATATACAGAATGGGCCTGAAAGTTCCCCGACTTCTTGGGAACTATATGAAATAGATTGAGTAGAATCCCTGATCTTGCTGCTGAGAGGCACCAGCACAATCACACTAATTTAAGTGAGGTGGTTCAGGGTCTCTGACACCACTTATCTCTTCATGGGGTCCTTTGGAACCAGGGACAGCAGAAAGCACCCTTGGGGGATTTTGAAAATTCTATTGCATAACCTAAAGTGAGAATTTCCAAAACCCAAGCATTGGATGTTATCTGGGCCTATCTTGTGTAAAAATTGTGCAGTCTTCCACCAAGGAAGGGAAGCAGTGATGGGCCAGCGTACCCTCATTGTGAGGTGCCCGGTTTTGTCCTGAGCCTCAGTTGAGTTTTCGGGCAAGGGCTCCTTTGCTACTATTGCTCTTGAAACTAGAATGGGCACCTTTCCCTCTGGTTCCCAAAGTTTTGAAAGCGACAAAACAAATCTTGGAACTGCCTCTGTCAGATGCTTCCTTGACACCTTTTGGAGTTGATGCAGCCTTCTGCTGTTGCTTTGACACTGGAAGGTGGATCTTTTCATCCTGGATATCCTTCAAAATATCATCCAAGCCAGAACCAAACAACAAGCCCCCTTGAAGGCTAGATTGAATAGCTTGGTCTTTGAAGCCTGATCAGCTACCCAATGCGAAGTCACACACCTCGCACAGCCAAGACAATGTGACAGACACAGCGAGCTGACATCGTAAGTTTTCCATCTTGGCATCCCCTAAGAAGATGAAGGCCATGGATACCAACTGCAAAACACTCGCCCCTCGAATCCAGGGAATGAAGCTGCCCAGGGTCATAACCCTCAGGTTTAAGGCTCTGGCAACAAGAAGGAGGCACAGGGCGTGTGCAGGTTTGCGCCATTGAGCAATGGCTTTTCTGCCTACAGCATCCACTCGCCTGTCGTGCAAATCTGTTAAGGCCAAGGACCCTTCAATAGGAATAGTGGTGTGTCTGATGGAATTATGAACTACCACCAGAGAGGGGTTCCCACTTGCAGTATTTTCTTCCAAAAGGAAACCCCTGCCTTGGATCTTGGCAATATTTTCTTTGGTCCACAGCTGCCCATTTCTGTTCAATAATAATTCAGTCATAGTGAATAAAGTCTGGAAAACACTTTGGACTGGAGAAGGGCGTGGACAGGCTAGGACTGAGATCCACCGCCTCCTGGGACTGCACCTCCTTGAGCTGTAATGACCTACATGCCTCAGTTATGAGACAGGGCAAAGACTTGGTATCAAACAGGGAGGAAGAATCCTCCTCTTGGCTCGTCACACCCCTTCTCCTCCTCCTTCTTAGAAAGTTCATCCTCGTCCTCATCAAGTAACTTCTTTGGGTCAGAATTTTACCCAAGATCTGGATATCTTCATCCTCACCCTCTGTAAGGTCAGGGTCTGTCTACCCAGATCTGTAATAGCAGCCCTGTCCTGTTGCAGCACATGTAGATGTGCCTGTGGCCCCTCCTGACATGAGGGACATGGTTTGGGGTCGGATGTGTCTGTCTCCTAACAGCAATACTAAGGATTTATGCAATCTCCTTTGCCACTGCCAACTGGTACAGCAGGTGCAAGCCCCCAACCCGGAGGTCTAAGGGGAACTGTAAGAGACATATTAGTTTGAGTAACACAGTGGGGCAATAGGAACCCACTGGAGAGCGTCACATTAGCCTCTAGCAGGTCTTACATCTTTTAAGGGTTGTAGGTCTCCGATAAGCCATGGTGCCAAAGTAAATAGCCCAGCAAAGTGCCTGGGCCAAGAAGCAAGAAGTCCCCCTTTTTTTAAATCTAGAGGACCCTTGCCAAGATCCCCACCTCCGATGTGGGAAGGACTATGTAAAAGGCCTGAAAGTATAAGCCCTGTTTATAAAACTGTTGGTAGCTTTGTCTACTCTCTATGAAAAAGCAATAAAAGACATTTAAAATTATAAAAGTGTAAGCCCCTCAGCCTAGCTGGCTGCCAGGAGCAAAATAAAACTAGCAGGCAATGAGGAACAACTGATGAAAAGAGCCACCACGTCTCACTGAAGAGTGCAAGTGGTACGTGCACTCTCAACAGGCACCTGTGTGATGTCACAACACTGTGTGCGATGTTACGCGTAGAGGGCATGCACACATAACAGGCATATGAATGGCGCGCTACGGCTAAGGAGCCTCCAAAACACAAGGACACATGCCCAATAGCCAAAGAGAGGGCAAATGGCAGAAACTGCATGGCTCAATGGAGCCAGAAGAAACGCCTAAAACCGAGAGAAGGGTGATAAAAGGACTAAAAATCTGCTGAAAGGCACTGCTCCTTTTCAGATAATAGTGCCCTCTCTAGCAGGCAACTGTACCTTTTGTTATTTTGAATAAGGCTGCGAAGAAAATTTAAGGGAAATGTCCCTCACCCAACAGAAATCCAAATTAAAGGGAAAAAGTCCCTCAAAACACCACAAAACACCTGTCATGCAAGCAAAACAAAAAATAAACCCAAGAGACCCTAAAACTGAGGAGAGGGGGGCTGACGCTTAAAGACAGAGGAAGACCCTCCAAGAATGCCCTAGACTAGACCCCAAAGTAGAAAACAAGTACTTATCTGTGGCACCTCTTTTTTTTTTTTTATATTATTCTGAAAAGGGAATCAGAGACCTGTCTGAGAAAAAACTCCGTGAACTGTGGCAGACGTGGCCCCAATCCAAGCACAGGTAGCGAAATGGGAGAACAGGTTGAGCAATTTGAAAGCTGCAGTTTAACAGGCACGATTTTAATTCAGGGATGCTTCTAGTTACCCGTAGCCCAACCTGCTGTGCAGAATTACAGCCCTGGTCCAACACTGTGACCAATTCAGCCTTGGGCTTTGCCTTTTCTCCTAGTGAGGTGCACAATACCTATCTGTATTTACTACCTATCGACAATGTGGAGCACTACAGAAATAGTTTTAAATCAAACCAGAACTCATAAATGGGAACCACAAGGCTTAAACAATGAACTACTATCTTCAATTAACTGTAACTGTAGCCTACTTCTCGTTCCCTGGAACCAGAGGGAACTGAGAAAAGAAAAATATGAACAAAAACTGTTAAACACAGAACAGAGAGCACACAGCAATAACTGTACACTTGTTCAAAAATTTAAATAAGTAAACCTAAAGACTTGGCCATCAAGACTGCAGGAGCCTCATTCAGTGGATACTAAAGATGTGTTGGGGACAGGCTGGCAGTCGCGAGACCAGTTCAAGAAGAGAGTTCAGAGTCACCGTTCCTTACATGGAGATGATGCAAGGGTTGAACTAGTTGTTGTAATTACTGTAGTAAGAAAAGCAGATTTAGCATGTATGCAAATATTTGTATTTATGGAAGCTTGAAACTAGCTTTTTAGTCGCAACTTTATTTGTTGCCCTGCTGCTTCAATATTACTAACCCATTGTCAGAAAATTGCAATGTAAATCAATCCCAAACACCTGAAAAATCCTAGAATAGAACACCCCTACCTACCCCCAACCCTCACCTACTCAACAGAAACTGAAGAACAAAGGCAAAAAAAGAATTTCACGAATAAGAGGCAAAATAAAGAAAAATACTTAAGAACTTACAGTAACAGTAGATCTGCGAGGGATCTCTTGCAGCAGGCCACACTTATGGAACTACAGCCGCCAGGCACTAGGACCACACAGAAACTTTTCCAGCTAGCAGCTCACCAGGGGCCACCCACTCTGACATCATATGCCGACATCGGCCTATCCTATAAGAGTGAGCAGCCCCCACACCCTTCTCAGTCCCACCCCTCCCGGAGACCATAAGCCACCCAGTCCCAGCAGAGGGAGCCAAAGTTTCTGCCAAAAGACAATAATGGAGAAAAAGGTATAGACACAGGAAGACCTCCCAGGTCCAGGGGAAAGGAAAGAGGACAGCATGGCCTGCTGCAAGACATCCCATGCAGATCTTTGTTCACGGTACATTCTTACATAACTGCACTATCTGACTTTGGGTGTATCTCCTGCAGCAGCAGACACCTATGGAGCGAGTCCCAAGCAGTTCTGTTAGTAGACAAAACAGTCTGGGTGGAGAAACCTGGAGCCTAAAATGTAGGCCCTGGAGGACAGCTAGGCCAAAGTTGGCCCCTACACCTAGAGGCAATGTCCAGACTGTACTGCTTGGTAAAGGTGTGGACAGTTCTCCAAGCAGCAGCAGCACAGATCTCTGTAGCGATACATTCCTGAAAAAGGCAGTAGAGGTGGCCATGCCTCTCGTGGAATGGCCACGAACAACTAAGGAAGATGCTTGCCATACTTCCTGTAGCAATAAATAATACAGCTGGCCAACCATTTGGACACATGCTGTTTAAAAACAGGGACGCTCTTTTTCCCCAGGGTGAAAGAAACAAACAACTGAGAGGACTTCATATAGTCCTTTGTACGGTGTGTACAGTAATGCAAGATTCTATGTACATCTAAAGTGTGGAGCAATGCTTCCCTGGATTGGCATGATCTGGGTAATAAACAGGGAGGTGGATGGCTTGATTCAAAGTAAATTCAGACACCACCTTAGGAAGAAACTTAGGGTTAGTATGCAGAGACACCCTGTCTTTGTGGAAAACCAAATAAGGCTGCTCAGACGCGGTGCACTTGTAGCTCTGAAATTCTTTGAGCAGAAGTAATAGCAACTAAAAATAACACTTTCCATGACAGAAAGCGAGCTTGCATGTCGCTGCCATCTCAAAAGGAGCCAAAATAAGTTTTAACAACACAAAATTCAAGTCCCAAGGTGGGACTGGATTGCGAGATAGGAGGCTTCAGGTGAAGAATGCCTCTTATAAATGTGGAACACCTCCAGTTGCGCCACTGCACGGCAATCAACAGGCACATGGAAGGCAGAGATGGCAGACATGTGCACCTTAAGAGAGGAGTACTTCAGATCAGAGTCAAGGGACAGCAATTACTCCAGAATCTGATTCACTGGACAAGTGAAGGGATCCAGCCGACGTGAAGCAGCCCACAGTGCACAGCACTGCCACTTCATAGAATAAGTGGCCCTAGTGGAAGCTGCCACCAGGACATCAACTACCTTGGGTGACACCTCGAATGGAGCCACCAGGTGTGAAGATGCAAGGATTTGAAGGCCAGATGGGATCAGGGTGCCACAGTTCTGGGAGAGCAAGCTGGTGCACAGAGGAAGAGGAACGGAGGTTCCACTGTCAGCTACTGCAGTAAGGAGAGCCAGATCTGATGAGGCTAGAAGGGGCTATGAGGATCATCATGACCTCTTCCGTCTGGAGCTTGATCAGAACCCTCCGAAGCAGGGAAGGGAAAAAATATGTACAGAAACCTCCCTTTCCAAGAGAGGGGCAACACGTCTCACCAGAAAACTCCAGGCCCTGGATCGAGTGAGCAAAAATATAAGCAGTTTACAGTGAGTGGGGATGCAAATAGGTCTAACTCTGAATGACCCCACCTGTCGAACAGGTCTTCTACTACTGAGGTCAGCAGCTCCCACTCGTGGCGCTTAACTGTAGACTGACTCCAGGGTGTCTGCCAGGATGTTCTGGACGCCTGGAACATGGACGGCTGACAGTTCGAGACTGTGATCCAGAGCCCAATACCAGACTCTCACTGCCTTCCGGAAGACAGGGATGGAGTGAATGCCCTCTGTTTGTTGATGTAGTGGACTATACTAATGTTGTCCTGCTGCACTAGCAGAAGACCTGGGGTTAGCAGAGTCTGGAAAGCCTGCAGGGCATAAAGAATGACCCGCATCTCAGGACATTGATGTGGAAGAGAAGATTTCAGATGGGACCAGGTCCCATGTGTTTGAGTGGGGCCTAGATGGCGCCCCATCCCAACCCTGAAGCATCGGTTGTGAGGATTTTGCTGAGGGTAAGGAATGAGAAAGAACCCTCTTAACAGGTTGTTGGATTCCATCTACCAAAGTAGAACTCACTTCACTGGAGAGGAGACCAGGACCAATCAAGGCTCAATTAAAAATGAGATGACCAGAGGAGGGGCATCTGGAAGCCATAAATAAGTGGCCAGTCAGCGTCGAGTGGGATCTTGCTTCTCATTTTTGAAGCCCATGGCGTCTGTAACTGTCTCATAACCAAGAAAAAAGGATCATCGTGGGGGGAGGCTGATATACTCTCAGGTCTCCTTGTCATCAGACGTGGACAAGGAGTCATAAGGAGCTGCTACTCCATCATCACCGCCGCCTCATTAGAAGGAATGAGGTCCAGATAGCACCCACCCTCGCCTCTTGAGTCCTGAAGGGGAGCGAGACCATGGTTTTGAGGCATGGGCCATGGCCCTGCTGGAGAAGCAGGGGTACATTGCGGGAGCGGTCTTGGGGAGAAGCAAGCTTAGTATGCATGAAATCCATAAGGCAGTAAGCGTGAGAGTGGAAGTCCACTGCTACTGGCATCAGATCTATTGGCGCTGAACCCATCGGGCAGGAAAACCGGGTCAGCACTGGGGAGGATGGCCGCACAGGCATCAGGGATGGTGATGGTGACCAGGGCTTGGGCCGGGTGACTCTGGAGAAGGTACAGGCTCTGGGCCAAAGACAACGACTGAAGAAATGACCACGGTCAATGACAGCGGTACTAGCTGTGACTCCACAACTGCTGACGTTGAGCCTGTCAATGATGAGCCAGCACAACCACCTGAGTGAGTGCCCAGCGGAAAATAAGGGCCTGAACAGCAGAAGCTGTAAAGTCAGTGGGGCACCACAACCCCTGAACCAACTCACACCACCAAAACAGTGGTTAGGGATGCTGTCAATGGTAGCCCTGCGGAGAGAAGAAAGGGTGTGGGAGGCAGAGGGGCGCCACGATGTGAAGACAGCCAGCTGCGGTCAGTGCAAGGAGCTGCAATAAGGATTGAGATGAGGAAGAACCAGGTAATCTTCCTTGTCTTGATGCTTATGCTTCCCCTGACAAAGCCCCGAACGCCGAGGGGAAGCGGAGGAACTTCAAGCCAGAAGCTACTTTCCATCTGGGCAACCTTCTGCTTCAGCAGAAAAGTTTCGAGAGTCTGCTCTTGGCACTTTCTGGTGGTCTAATTGAAGTCGCAGCAGATCACGCTAGCCTTGTGGTGCGTGTTCTGGGCCTAGGCAGCAGATGCAGGCCACATGGTCGGCCTTCTTGGGGATCTTCTGCCTCTTAGGCACACTCTTTTAAGAGGTTCTTGAGGCGTTTTTGGCAAAGAGGAAAATCACTTCGGCGCTTAAAGTGATACACACTAGGAGAGAAAACAAAAAGTAAAGGTTCAGCGAAGAATTCAGCAAAATGACAGTTGACTGAAGCTGGAGGATTTCCGTTAAGTTCGACATGGGATGAGGTGCGACAGCGGAAAGAACTGAGGGGAGGATGTGACCCTACTCTTAAAGGACAGGCCGATATCGGCATATGATGTCGGTGTGGCAGCTAGCTAGAAAGGTTTCCGTAGGTCCTAGTGCTTGGCAGCTATAGTTCCATAGGTGTGGCCTGCTGCAAGAGACACCCTGAAATCAGATCAGAAAATAAACTTCAGAGAATCAGGCAGCATTCTACTATGAGTGGCTAGGGACTTAGAACTGAAAAAATCATGTGTGGCAAACATCTAAAGGCAATTGAATCCTTTCCCTATTTTCAGACACAAAAAGACCCAGCAAAAGCTCTAAAAATAGTGCTCAGTAAAGTATAAAAACAAGCCAAATTTCACTAGATGAACAGACCAAAATATTTTTGGCCAAATCTCTTGTGAATTTATGTAATTGTATTAGGCAGGCACTTAAAACTAACTGCTGCTACACAGCTACTTTCTAGCTAGGACAAATAAAGGAGCACTTCACCTCCAACTTTTGCATGATTTACTCCCACTGTCTGAACTGAATAATTGGTTTCCTACCCTGCACATTTAAAGGATATGTGGTACAAAACACATGCACAAAACTGGCTGTACATGCAATGCTAGTAGCCCTGGCACCCTGCACTAACAAAGCAGAAATAGTAGGAGTGAGGACAGAAAGGAGAATTAGTGTAATTTGATATTAGTGCTGGAAACAGTGTCAGGAGTTGCTCACTGGCTGTCAAGAGGGTGCTGTAGTTTGACAAAAACATTATAGGAATACATAAACAGGTTACTCACCTGTAACACTTGTTCTAGAAGTGGTATATGTTGTTCATCCACACTTTATGACATGTCCTTTCCCTTTAAATATCTTGCGGAAGGTCTTCAAGCTGGCTCCTCCCACCCACCCAGGTAGTATAACCCTGGCTCCGCACTATGATGCTAGATTCTTGCCTGCTGAAGCAGAGGTTGTGTGTCGAAGACGGGAGGTCGGTGGGTCAGTGTGGATGAACAACATATACCACTCCTAGAAAGTACGGTTACTAAGAACTTACTGTAACAGTAGATCTCCGAGGACCGCAGTAAGTCATTACTTCTGGAGGGTTCCACCAGGTGTCGTACTGACAGCTTCTTCTAGTAGTCTTCCACGGGCGTCCACATGACATCACTTCCTGTGGCTATGTGTAACAGTGGGTGGCCCCAGTACCCTCTCTGTTCACTGCCGGCCTGGCGAGCATGGCCTGGGCCAAGGTAAATGAGGGCCGAAAATAGAGAATAGCGATCCCATCCAACATCCTGAGTTGCAGACTCGAAAGGCAAGGCAGGGGCACCAGAGGGCAGGAGATTTTATCAGAAGAGACAGTCCTCGGAAGATCTACTGTTACAGTAAGTTCTACGTAACCATACTATCTTCACGGACTGGTCTCTTGCAGTAAGTCATTACTCTGGGAGATTCCGCCAGTAAAATCCAAATGGAAGGAGAGGCAAAGCCAAAAGGAGCAAAGGCACAAGAAAGGTCAACTGAACTGCACCCCTGGAGGCAGAGATGCCGAGGTGGGTAAGGGACCAAGCAAGCACGCTATGTCCCAACTCAAACCTGTAGCCGCGGTTAACATGCGAGCCAGTGAGAGGTTTGATTTGAACCACACCCCCAGAGGTGGAGTGGGGTAGTGACCAATGGGACCACCATGTCCCTAACTCAAACCCGTGAGGTGAACATGTGAGCCAGAGAGAGGTCAACTTGAACCGCACCCCAGAGGCAGGGTGGGTAAGGACCAATGGGGCCACCATGTACTAAGTCAAACCCGTAGGTGAAAACATGTAGAAAACAGAGACAGAACTGGAGATGGCCAGGCACAGTGATGCATCCTGAGGAGACAGAGGCTCACAGGCCCTGGCATAGATTCAATCCAGAAACATACAAGCAGAGCGGATCAAATAGCAGAAAAGGAGCACTGGGGAAAACACATCCCAGATGGTCAGAGGAAGGAACAACTCAAGGGCTCCAGTAGGGAGAGAAGCAGGAGTTCCAAACAGATCCGCACGGAGGAGCAAAGTGTCCAGTCTGGAAGCAAATCTCCAAGAAATGTAAAGAGATCCCCAGGTACCACCGAGGCCCTGCAGGAGGAGGCGGGATATGTGGAAAGGCTTAGGGCGCAGAAGTGGGTCCCCACTGCGAGGGACAGAACGCCATGGAGGGCAGACTGAGCCGTCTGATGGAGGCCCACTGTGGTCCCGAGAGACACCCCATTAGGGGACTGGTAATGAGATGGCCCGCCCATGGGGTCATGAGGTGGGACCTGGGGGCAGGATAAAGGTCTTGAAGAGACTGATGAGCATGCCCCAAAGCCAGAAGGAATCAAGAATGGCCTGGGCACAGGGCCAAACAGCAGGTTCCCAGAAAGGCGTTGGCGACTGACAGCTGGACATCGTGCAGCAAACCTGAGACCCGCGAGCTAGGCAAAAGTGTCAAGGGCGATCCGCAGCATCAACTGCATCACATGCATGGAGCAGGTGATGGGCAAGGGAGGGCATGGAGAGAGTGGCTGAGCCAGCTTGATCGACTAGGAAGGTGGCAAATCGGACAAGAAGTCCAAAGCCCGAGGCACCAAGAGTTACAAGGTACCGGACCACATGCCCGGATAAGTAAAGAATATGTAGTAGCAAAGTACTGGAGAATAAGCCCAAGTGCCAAAGAAATCCATGTGCCAGGAATCAGCATCCGTGGCACAGAACTGGTATGGTAGATTGGGCGGTCTGGTCATGGGCGCTGCCTGACAACCGAGTCTGCCACAGGGGTGGTGGACAAGTAGGCATGGTCAGGAGGGAACTGCATAGCCGATCAGTATCAGGAAGAGGTGAGCCAACCGGGAACTGCCGACCCTGAACAGCAGGGTGAGGCACCCCGACCCCTGTGGACCAGCACCTGGAGAGGAGCAAGGAACCCAGGATGAGGTCCATGCAGCGGGGCCAAAGGCCTGGAAAAAGCCACAACCAAAGGGTGATGAGGGGGACCCTGAGGCTGCCACCCAGTGCCAGGACAAGCGGGGGCATGGAAACAGAGCCCGAGCAAGGGAGTCCTGGGTGGGAAGCCCCATCGTCGACGAGGAGGCAGCCCCATCGACTAAGGAATGAGAAGAGGCCTCTGTGATGGAGGAATCATACTGGCCGATGAGGAGGAAGGGAAACCCTCTGTCCACGGGGAAGCCAGTCTATCAACGAGGCATGCAAGGCATGCTGCCCCTGTCGACGGAGAGGCTGCCCAGGCGACAAGGGAGGGCTCCGCCGAAGGAGAAAAGGGCTCTGTCGATGAGAGAACAGGAGAAACATCTTCCATTGATGGAAGAGGAGCTCCTGCTGATGAGGGAGATGAAAGAACATGTGTCGTCGATGGGGGGAGCATCCCTGTCGACGGAAAGCTCAGGAGCAAGTCTGCTGCCCTCAGACTCACAACAGAGGGGGAGCAGCCCTGTCAATAAGGAAAGGACATGAGGACGAGGAGCCATCATCGGTACACAGCAAGAGGGAGGGAGGGTGAGAAGTGTGAATCTGCTCCCTCCAAAGCCTGGAACGAGTGCCCTTTGGCTGGGGAGCTTCCTGAAGCAGACCCCCACTGAGGTCCGCTCGGCCTGACTGAGCTGTGTCGATCAGCTATGAGGAAGACCCAAGACCCAGCAAGAAGTGCTGGGTCTGGTGGGGGGCAGATGTACCATGCGACTAATGGAACACCAGGCCTGCTGTGGAAGAATTGTGCTTTGCTAAGAGAAGCTCCAGACGCAGCCAGAAGGCCAGAGTCTGGGAACAGCAAGGGTACTGTGAATGAGTCACAGGCCTGCTATGGTAGTCCAAGGGTGCCGGAGCAAGTCCCAGGTCCCACATCCAAAGGAAGAAAAATTGGTTCAAGTTCGAGTCGAAGACTGCAAACCCAGGAGGTCAGGAGAGTTGACTCAGTGCAGCAGAAGCCAGCAAGAAAATGAACAGAGGGTACTGGGAGCCGCCCACTCTATACAAATCCACAGGAAGTGATGTTGTGTGGCTGGCCCCATGGAAGACTGCTAGAAGAAGCTGCCGTGAGACAGTGACACCTGGTGGAACCTCCCAGAAGTAATGACTTGCTGCAAGAAACCAGTCCATAGAAGATCTACTGTTACAGGTGAGTAACCTGTTTTTCTAGCGATGTGGGTATGTTGTTCTGTCCATGCTTTATAGCAGACTCCCAGCAGTTCTCCGGGAGGAGGGAGGCAAGGCACACACACTCTACTTCGGAATAGAGACTGGAGAAATGAGGCTCCAAACCAGCATCCCGGTGTGACTCAAGGTCGATGGGGTAATGGGTAATGAAGGTGTTTTCTGTCTTCCAGGTAGCAGCCCTGCATATATCCTGGATAGGGACATCCCTAGAAGCAGCCACTGATGCAGCGTATGGCAGGTGGAGTGAGCCCATAGCCCCACGGGAGGCTCCCTACCCACCAACTTATAGCAGAGATCAATGCAAGATGTAATCCATCCACCAATCCTCCACTTCGCTGCAGGTCTTCCAAGTGTGACTTCAGTGTAGGTGACAAACAGCTGGCAAACCTCTCCCAACTTCAGCCATCCGCTCCTTATAATAGAGTGCTCATCTCAGGTCCAGAGTATGGAGCCTGTACTCTGCCTCACAGTTGTAGTTTGGGTAGAACACAGGCAGAGTTAACACGGTTAAGGTGAAACTCTGACATCACCTTCAGAAGGAACTTCCGTTAGGGCGCAGGACAACCTTATCCCTGTGGAAGACCAGGTAAGGAGACTCCACCGAGAGCGCCTGGAGCTCCCCAGTCCTTCTGGCTGATGGGATAGCCACCAGGAAGGCGGTCTTCCACGACAGATGTGACATCTCACACCTGTGCATCGGTTCATATGGCTTGCCCATGAGTTTTGCCAAACCAGCAGCAGATCCCACGGAGGTGGAGGTTTATGCATCGGAGGGAATATGTGATTGGGGTCCTTGAAAAGCACCAAACCACTGTCTCCTGTGCCACCATCCGCTGACTGGCCTGTGCCCGTAAGCAGAGATGGCTGCCAGGTGCACCTTAAGGGAGTCGCCCAGAGACCTCCTTTGAGAGGGACCAAAGGAGTCGAGGATACTGGCCACAGGACAGGAACTAGGGTCCAGGCCCCCGTCTCGACACCAAATGGAAAACCTTTTCCATTTGAAGGCATAGTACCTCCTGGTCGACTCCTTCCTAGATGCCTCAACTACGCTGAGGACATCGTTGAAAGACCTAAAGCCTGGAACTCTAGCCACCAGGTACCAGGCTGTCAGGTCAGGGACTGAATGTCCGGATGGAATACTTTCCCTGACTGACTTGATATCAGGTCTGGGCATGCTGGAAGAAGTCTCGGGAGCCTGTTGCTGAGGCTGAGGAGATCTGGATACCAGAACTGTTGTGGCCAATCTGGGGCTACCAGGATCACCTGCTACTGTTCCTCATCTTAAGAAGCACCTTGGATCAAGAGAAATGGAGGAAAGGCGAGAAGAGACCTGGGGTCCACTGCCTCGAGAAGGCATCCCCTGCAGCGAGCCCTGCTGAAGGCTGCAGGCATGAAACAGCCACAGCTTTGTGTTCTCCCTGAGATGAACAGGTCCACCTGAGGGGTGCCCACAGGGAGAACAAGCCGCAAACTACCTCTGGGTGCAGAGACCACTTGTGGGACGCCTTGCCTACGTGGCTGAGGGCATCCACCAGTTGGTTCGAGGCTCTTGCCACATGGATGGCTAGGAGATCTGCCTCCAGTCGGCTCACGAGGGTCCAGATGCGGAGCGCTTTCCTGCACAGAGGCGGGAGTCCATGCTGCCCTGTTTGTTGAGACAGTGCATGGTCATGGTATTGTCCGGCCTGGACCTGGACCACTTGACCCCGCAGAAACGGAGTTAATGTAGTCAGCACCAGCTGGACTGCTCGGAGTTCCAGCTGGTTGATGTGGCATCGGACCTCGGGCTCCAGAGCCCATGGACTCTGTGGTTCCCCATGTGGACTCCCCAGCCCGTGAGAGAGGCATCAGTTGTGAGGACGACTCGCCGGCTCAGGGCGGACAAACAGGATCTCTCCTGTAGATGTTCCGGGATGGTCCACCATTGAGGGCATCCCAAAGCCTCTGGGTTACTGTGACCAGCTGGTCAAAATGACCAAGGTGTTGGGACCACTGGCTGGCCAAGACCTAATGAATGGGACGCATCTGCCACCAGGCCAAACTGACCATGGTGGTGCAGGCCACCATGTAACTCAGGAGATGCTGCAAGTCCCGGGCACACAATTGCCCAACCAGAAGTGATTGGGCAAAGGAGGAGAGAACCTCCGCCTGTCTGCTGGGAGCCGGGCTCTGGCTCGGCAAGAGTCGAGCCTGCCCTGATGAAGCAGATCACCTGCGAGGGCACGAGTTCAGACTTGGCTTCATTTATTAGGAAGCCAAGTTCGAGGCAGGTCTTGAGGGCCAGGTCCCTGGACCTCTCCACCTCCAATCTGGAGGGACTCCACTATGAGCCAATCATTGACGTGAAGGGTACACCCTGACCCCTTGACGCCAAAATGGGCTGCCACCATTGCAATGCATTTGGTGAAGACCTGGGGGCTAATGACAGGTCGAATGGCATGGCTTGAACTTGTAGAGGTTCCCTCCGCCGAAGCAGAGGAACGCTGGTGTGATGGACTGATTGGGACATGGAAGATCACATCCTGAAGATCCAGGGAGCAGAACCAGATGTTTTGTTCAAGGGATGGTATGATCTGGGACAGAGTTACCATCCAAAGGTGCGCAACCTGAGATACTGGTTCAAGTCGTGCAGATCCAGAATGGCGCACCAACCCTCCCCGTCCATTTCAGGACCAGGAAGTACCTGAAACAAACCCTGGGTTGACTGGGGAATCTGTCACTTGGGCCACTACCTCCTTGAGGAGGAGTTGGGCTAGGTCGCCTCTCAGAGCTGACCGAGTGTGGACTGATGCCTTTTCCTTTCGTGGGCTCAGCTTGCTGACAGCTCGAACTCCTAGAGGCAGACCCTGACCGACCATATCCAGAAGCCACCAGTCCGTGGGTAACAGCGGACCAGGCGGAAAGGAAGTGGCAGAGCCAGTCCCCACTGGAGGACCCAGAGTAGTCGCGACAGGTATGGGGCTGGTCACCCCATCCGTCACTGAGCAGCCCTGAAAGAAGAGGATCCAGAAGCAGGACCGCCGGACCCTTTCCACCGGTCTGCATGACTGAGTGCCTGACTTGGGCCGAGGGAGCCAAGACTGAGCCTGCTGCTGCTGCTGCTCAGAGTGAAACTGGGGCTGCTTGGCCGCATGAGCAGAAGAGCGAAATGGCTTTTCTTCTGCTTCTTGAACCTTGAGATTCTTTTGGGCAGACGAGTGGAGTCCAATGTGATACTGGACTTTGATACGTTTAAGGTGACCGTCCACTCCTGGACCAAACAAGACAGTACCCAGGAATGGGACATATGCCAACTTATGCTGGGTGTCGGCCGTGAAAGTCGAGACCAGAGCTGAAGCTTGCGGAAGATGGTGACCGCTGCTGCAAGAGAATGGGCACAGTAATCCCCGATATCCAATGCCGGTTGAGCTGCTGTCTGGCAACAGCATGGCCCTGGTCCCGACCTGCTTGACCGTGGTCTGAAGGTCCGTGGGAAGGTGAGGGAGCACCCTCATCTAAGGAGCCCAACAGGACGGGAGAAGTGTGCCATGATAACAGCAGAGTTCGCCTTGATGGAGATCCAGCGATGAGGCAGCCATAGACCTTTGGGCAGAATGATCCAGCTTTCTGGATTCTTTGTCCGGTGGGCTATCAGAGTCTCCCGAGTTTCCAACCCACCTGAACACAGACTCGTCACCACTCCCTCAGCCAAGGGATGCTGTGAAAATCCCAAAGGGAGCCAGTAGGTACTGCGTGATTGTGGGCCATCCTGACGGACGGTGTGGGACAGGAGGCTGGTACTGCCAGAGCTCCAGGGCTGGGCCAACAATGGCATCAGCTACTGGGAAGGCCCTCGGTCTGGGAATCCCTCTGAGTATGTCAGTTATGGGGTAATCTACCTGTTTCTCAACAGGCTCCAGTTTCATCCCCGTGATTCGGAGAAGAGATGGAGGATGCCCATGAAGGAGGTGGGCCCTCCTCGGCAGACAGACTCATGGCATCATCATCCTGAGAACGGGATGCCAACTCTGAGTTGGAGTCCGGATACAGCGGTCTGCCGCCAGAGTCACTGCGAACCTGCAGCGGGCGGTCGGGAGTCAGTGTGACCGATAGCCTATGCGGGAGGCCTGAGGCAGGCAGAGACTCTTTGAGGGGGGCCTCGAGGAAGGCTGATTCGGTGATGACTCCACCAGAATAGGTGGAGAGACCAGCTTTGGCCAAGTCAGGGTGACATCATCAGCTCCGACAGTGGAGGGGAATGACGACCGACTCGGGAGTGGTCAACTTTGGCCTGGAAGATGACAGCCAGGTAGTGGCTGGGGTGTAAGGGACCACCTTTGGTCTAGCCAGAACAAGCTGCTGTCACAGCATGTTCTCGTGGCGTTGAGCCTCCTCATCCGAGGAGGATGAATGGTGGCGGACGCATTCTTAAGAGTGCCGCTATGCGACTTCCTCGGCCTTGCGGTCGAGGATGATCCAGACCTGGATGTCGACCGTCAGAAAGACCGACAGGGACGCGAGGGAGAAGTCTGGGAGAACCTCGGGTTCCTCCAGGTCAGGGGCGACCACTGCCCGGGCTTCCTAGCTGGCTGGGTTGCCTCATCAGCGAGGCCCGACAGGACCGAGTACTGAATAAAGAGTTGTCAGCTTCCTTGGTCAATGAGGGGTCGACAGGGTCAAGGATGATCTTGACCAGATCGTCATTCAGCCGCTTGGCCCGCTGACCTGACAGGGACAAATGAGAGGTCGCAAGCGGTCGAGGCCACAACTTCGACCAAAGTCGACTCCTGGGGATCAAATCTCTCTGTCCCAAGAGCGACATCGACGCTGACGTGATTTCTCTCAGTTCCTTCGATTCCTTTTGTGGGATCTGGAGATATGCGGCCAGGGTCTTCCCACGAGTGGAAGGGATTGACCAGCTCTTTGAAGGAACCAGAGAAAGAGGAGCCCAGTTTTAGAGGAACGAAACCGAGGGTGAAGATGATCTCAGCGGCACGAGCCACCTACTCTTTGAAGACCTTCATCTGTTCCAATTGTTCTGTGGACCCCAAGGCCACGGAGATCGCATGGTGGGCATCCTTCGATTTGACTGGCGGTGCCATTTTTCCGGACGTCCGAGCTAGTGGACGATTTCAGGCGATCATCCAAAACATCTGGATGAAAAGAGCGACATAGGTCGCAGGCCTGAGTGTCATGATAGAGACTCCAGGCAGTACACGCACGTGGCATGCGGCCGTCTTAGACATTTTTGCCTGCAGGGACACCGCGAATGCGGGCGAGGACTTGTCCTCCACTGCGTTGCTATTTCGAATAATTCAGAGAGATTCTTTTGAATCTTAATCGGTAAAACAGAGTTTTGGAGTGCCAGGGCCTACTACACGAGGGAGCTGGAAGTTGGGAACCTGTATCCTCCAGCAGAAAGGAAGATCTGGTGGCATGGGGCAGAGCTGAGGGTTATACTACTCGGTGGGGGAGGAGCCAGCTTGAAGACCTTCCGACAAGATATTTAAAGGGAAAGGACATGCATAAAGTGTGGATAGAACAACCTATCCACATCCCTAGAAACCCTGTATATATTATTTAATATAACTGCAAATTTGAGCATGTGTGAAGTCTATTTTAATATCTCCAGTGTATTGTTTTGAGTTTGCTTTGAAATGATCCCATTTTAAACATATTCAGAACCCCTTCTTAGTCCTGCCTTTCTTCCCTGCCCAATATTCCTTTACTGCTGCGCTCGCGCACCTAACGCTTTGTGACAATGATGGGGCATTTGGGGGCACTGCCAATCCCACTGCAGTGAATAAAAGCAAGGGGCTCGGCAGTCTACACCAATGATCACAGGCTGTGGTCCTGACATCCTCTCAGCTACGCTGGCTGAAACATTGTGTATTAAAGGACCCAAGCCGCCCAATCAGAGACGCCTTCGGTCCTTAGATTTGTATGAAGTCGTCAGCAAACAGCTGAGCGGCTTTCAAAGGAGCCTGCCAGTCTAAAAACATGTCCACTAATGTCTGTTTTGCCCCTCCATGTAACTGGCCCCCACCCGACCCTCCCTCTCAGCACCCACCACCCCACTCCACCTGAAATATAACACTGACACTGGGGTGCCCAATTTCCCAGTGTCGCCACTGCTTACTTTTTTTTCCTCTTTTATTTTATTTATATATTGCCTGTAATAAAGAAAAATGTCCTCGATGTCTGTAGCTGGTGCCCTGTAACTGCTCTACCCCGACCCAACCCTCCCTCTGAACACCCCCAACAAATATATAACACTGACACTGGGATGCATCTCAAGTGTCATCCTCATAGTTTTTTTTTTTCTTTTACTGTCCCCCCACCCAACCATCCCTCTCAGCACCGACCACCCTATCCTCCTCCACAGACGTAACACTGACACTGAGGGGTGTCCAATTCCCCCACCCATGTCATCACTTACAATACAGAAAACATCCCTGCTTTTTTTTGTTTTTGTTTTTTGAACTCTGTAAAACAGAACACCGTCCATCATTATCTGTTTCTCTGTTCATCCTCCTACCTGACCCTCCCACTCAGCACCCACCACCCCACACCACCTCACTCCACCCCACCCCAAGCCCTCACTTACCCAGCAGGGTCTGATGCTGTGATCTTTTCCAGACCACAGAGACATCTTCACTGCCGGACCGTGAACTGAGAAAATCAGGTATGCCGCTCAATGTATTTCAATGGGGTTTTGAACTTAGTAGCATAACTTGGGCATTGTTCAATATTTTGCCCCAAATTTTCAAAGTACCTTTCTTGGGACACCACCTCATGAACAAATTAAGTGACATTAGGAAAATCTGTCCCAAAAAGGTGATTTTGCAGTAAATGCAGTGAAATCACCTTTCGGGCAGGAGTTGAAAATCTTTCATAGAAACATAGAAGCTGATGGCAGGTAAGGACGCAAGGCCCATCCAGTCTGCCCACTTCTTTTTCTACCTTATGAATGAGCCATAGGCCTTTGCTCTGTCAATGGCCCATCTATTCATACTCAACTGTATTGCCCTCTTATGCCTATCCCATGCCTGTTTGAAGCCTTGCACTGTATTCATATCCACCACTTCCTGAGGTAGGCCTTTCCATGCATCCACCACCCTTTCTGTGAAAAAGAACTTCCTCACATTACCCCTAATTAGCCTCCCCTAATCTCATGCTGTGTCCTCTTGCCCTGCTATTTTTCTTATATTGTCACATGTTAGACTCTTTCACCTTGTTAATGCCCTTAAGGTGTTTGAATGTTTCAATCATATCACCTCTCCTCCTTGTTCTAGGGTATACATATCGAGTTCAGTTAATCTGTCCTCATATGTTTTTTGATGCAGTCCCTGCACCATTTTGCTGCTCTTCTCTGGACTGCTCAATTTGGTTAATGTCCTTGTGAAGGTGTGGCCTCCAGTACTGCACACAGGACTCAGATGGGCCTAACCAGTGTCTGTAAAGAGGATTATTACCCTCCTCAGACTTGTGATACCCTACTAATACATCCCAACATCCTCTAGCCTTACCTACTGCTTTAGAGGTCTGCTTGGATGATTTCAGGTCATTGGTGATGATGACGCCCAAGTCTCTTTCCTCCCTTGTGACTGCCAGCAACTCCTCCAGCCTATAGGTGGCTTTTGGGTTTCTCTTCCTATGTGCATGATCTTGCACTTTTTGTGTTAAACCCAGTTGCCACTCTTCTGACCACTTTGCTAGTTTATCCAGATCTCTTCTCATTCTGCCCACACCATCTGGATCATCTACTCTGTTGCAGATCTTGGTGTCATCTGCAAACAGACAAACCTTACCCTCCAGCCCATCTGCAATGTCACTGATGAAGATATTGAAGAGGACTGGCCCCATGACTGATCCCTGAGGCACCCCACTTGTGACTTGCATCTCTTCTGACTGTATATCGTTTACCACCACTCTCTGTTTTCTGCCTGTCAACCAGTTTGCCACCCAGTTGACCAATGTCTGACCCACCCCGAGCCTACGCAGCTTATTAATCAAGCTTCTATGTGGAACAGTATCGAAAGCTTTGCTGAAGTCAAGGTAGGCAACATCAACTGCTCACCCTTGGTCCACCACTCTGGTTACCCAGTCAAAGAAATCTATGAGATTAGTTTGACAGGACCTTCCTGTTGTAAACCCATGTTGTCTTGGATCCTGTGCTCCTATGGATTCCAGGTGTTGCACTATCCTTTCCTAAAGACGGTTCTATAATCTTGCCCACTACTGAGGTAAGACTGACTGGTCTGTAGTTCCCTGCCTCCTCCCTGCTACCACTCTTGTGGAGCGGGATCACATGTGCCGTTCTCCAGTCTTCTGGGACCTCTCCTGTGCTCAGAGACTCACTAAACAGTTCTGATAATGGCTCTGCTAGCTCCACCCTTAGCTCCTTTAATACCCTGGGATGTATGCCATCAGGTCCCATTGCCTTGTCCACCTGAGCTTATCGAGCTCTTGTAGGACCTTTTTTGTTAAGAGACTAGTGCACACCTCCTTTCCCTGGGTCCATGGTGCAGAGCTGTGACCCTGCCCTACCTTCTCTTCAGTAAATACTGAGCAGAAGGATAGATGCTTTATATGGTCCTCCTCCTCGCACGCCCTTATCCCCTTTGATCTTAGCAATACCCCTCTGGACTTCTCCTTTCACTAATGTATCTACAGAAAGTCTTGTCACCCTTTTTACTGTTCGTGCTAGTGTTTCTCGGTTTGGGCCTTTGCCTGCCTTATTGCCTTCCCTGCTTCCCTTAAGGAAGTTTGTATGCCTCCCTATCTTCATCCTGCTGCGTTACTCTATAATTCCTGAAGGCCAGTCTTTGGCTCTGACCTTTTTGCTACTGTGTTTGAGAACCAAAGTGGTTTCCTTCTTCTTTGCACTTCCTTTCTCAGTAACACAATGGGATGTTGCTTCAAGTATTGCATCTTTAATGCTTGCCCACTTTGCCTGTACCCCTCACCTGTATTTCTTTTTTGCCAGGGCTAACTTAACTCTGTTGGCCATCTTATCAAAATCAGCTCCTCTGAAGTCACTTGTTCATGAGGTGGGGTCATAAGAAGGCTTTGTTGAAAATTTAGTGTAAAATATTAGAAACACAACAAAGTTATGAGCCTACCTTGAAGTCTGTGAATACAGGCTCGTAACTTTGGTAATTTTCAATATTTTGACCCGACTTTTCAACATAGCACAGGAGCTCATGAATATGACAGCTGTCATTTTTCAAATCCTGGCCAAAATGTGTTTGAAACCGAAGGTGACTTAGCAATCACTGCAAAATTACCTTTCAGGCAGGAGCTGACAATTTTCCACTACTGTTCATGGGGTGGGGGTCATGAGAAGTCTATGTAGAAAATTTGGAGCACAAATGTTAAAAAGAATAAAGTCAAGAGCCTATGTTGGAATTTACAAACTGAGGCTCAGAATCTTTGCTAATTTTCAATATTATGACCCCAGGCGTTCAACATAGCCATTTCTTCACAGCATCTCATGAATGTGACAGCTGTCATTTTTCAAATCCTGGCCAAAATGTGCTTAGCACCCCAAAAGAGGATTTCACAGTCACTGCATGAAATCACCTTTCAGGCAGGAGTTTAACATTTTCCCACTATTGTTCATGAGGTGAGGTTATAGAAAGCTATGTTGAAAATTCTGCGTAAACATATCAAAAAACAAAGTTATGAGGCTACATTGAAGTTTATGAACTAGCCTTGTAACTTTTGGAATTTTCAATGTTTTGATTTCAAATTTAAACATAGCCTTTTCTTCACAGAACCTCATGAATATGACAGCTGTCATTATTCAAATCCTGGCCAAAATGTGTTTTCATATCTGAGGCACAAAATGACTTTTGTCAGGGATCTGAAATTTTCACCTACTGCGTTCATTTGGTGGGCTAATAGGAAGGCTATACTGAATATCTGGTGTACAAATATGATAAAATGCCCAGGTTATGACTGAACATTACACCATTTCAACGTTCACTCATAACTTCACTCATTTCAATATATTGACTGCAACCTTTCAACATAGCATTTTAACACCACCTCATAAATATGACAAGTGTCATTTAAAATCCTGGACAAGCATAGAGCGGCCCGGTGGCGGCGCGAGGGCTGAGGTGCTGGATGCCTTGCCTCGCAGTACGCTGGCAACCCGTGTTCGGAACGAGCACGGGCCGCTGGAGGCCAGTAGGGGCAGAGGAGGATTAAGCGTCAGACAGACTGCTCTCCTTCTCCCGGGAGGGGTGGTTCTGAGGTCGGCACCCGCTCTGCTTCCTAGGAGAGCTGGGGACAGGCGCCCGTGCTGCAGACGGAGGGAGGAGTCGGGCAGACGCTGAGGGAGCGCTGTGGATGCGCACGCCCTCTCTGCAAGCATCATCGCATGCCTCGACTCCAGGGAGAAAATCCAGGAAACTGATGCCGTGGCAGAATGGTGGAGAGTGCCTTGCAGGCTCCGCTCCCAGCTAACCCGCGGTGCTGGCCCACTGAATCCAGTCTCCGATGGGGGTTGGGGAATCCCACGGCCCCGCTTGGGGTAAGCCCTGGGAGCCGGGCCAGTGCCGATGGTGGACGCTGGGGACGGGCTGGGGGCCCTCTCCAGGTACAAGCCGGCAAGTAGAAAGATATAACTAAAAATAAACAAATCCTGACGAGATGAGCCAGACGCCTGAAAGTAAATGACATTCTGGCCAATATACTATAAATGGAACATGTCATATCTACAAGGCAAATCCTAAAAAGTATCTTCAAAATTTGGGGTCAGAATTGCAAAAACAAATTAACAAGCAGCCAACATTCGCCCTGACAAATGCTTGTTTCAATTATGTATGAGTTCCAGAACTCTGTGACATCGTGGAGCGGAAGCCTACACTCAAGCTTTCCATGCAGGGCTTCTGCTCAAGTGATCTCTCAGAGTTCCAGAACTAATGCTGGTTGGAGAAAAGGCTGCATAAACAAGAAACCATGAATAAGGACATAACAGGACTTGTTCAAAATAACAAAAAGTACACAAAACAATATACTAAGGGTTACACAGGCAGAGTTCACAATTATATTAAAACAATGTAAACAGGGTTTATGTTCTCTTTAGTAAAGGAAAAATAATAGCAGCCCGTGACCAATTTATGGGAACAAAGGTTTGAAGGTGGTGGTTTTATATGAATAAATGGTGCTAAAAAGATGGGCTTGGGGACCCTCTCAAAATTTGGGCAATTGCCATTAGGTGGTCAAATTCAAGATGGCAGCTAAAATCTCTAAATGGCATAGCTCAACTCATAGTTGTCGATAAAACTGTATTTGATGTCTAAATTGGGGTTTTGAGGGTCAATGAAGCATTTCTAATAATAAAAAGTTCTTTATTAAAGTCAAATTTCTTTGTCTCTCTCTATATATATATATATATATATATATATATATATATATATATATATATATATATATATATATATATATACACACACACACACACACACATATAAAAATTCATGGCAAAACTCCATTAATGCATCAGTTAGGGTTGTTCTACAGCGACAAGCGCTGGAAATTCAGTGTTAGGGTTCAAAACCCTAACTGCGCATTCCGCCCACCACCACCACACACATATACATGCAAGTAGGGAAGGACCAAGGCAACACAACCAATCACACACAACCAGCAGGAGGTGTATACCTGTGTTACCGTGAGCAAGTAGGGAAAAATTCAACTTGAGGTATCAACCTGAGGTATCATACAGTATTTCCAAACTTGTTCCACAAGGTTAGTTCACCTAAAGATGAACCAAGCTGCCAGTAGCGAAAACTGTGTACCTCGCTCGCTTTTCAACATATGAGTGGTGAAAGGCGCCATGGGCGATGCAATGTTAGTCTATGGGAAATTGCTCAATTTCGAACAGTGTAACTTTGTCAGTCAGAACTTTTTAGCACCAAAGCAGGAAAAGGCACATCTGTGGGCACGACTTGCCACCCTGCACATTTCAACCCAAAGGACCCAACCATTTGCTTGCAGGACGATGGGAAAGATATGTAGTTATCAGGAGCATAGTTTGCGCGAAATTCTTTCATAAATCTGAAAGTGTCGCAAGCGGAAGACACAACACATTTGCACTTGCAAAAGCATGTAAATACTTTGCAAACACGAAAGTGTTGCAAATGAAGAATTCGACAGTTCGTCAGATTTGCTTAAACTGATTTTACAAAGTATTTTCAGGGAATGTCTAAAATCCTTCTTTTGGGGCTTGTAAACCTCAAAATATCATATGTGAGTCTGTGGCATGTGTTGGTTGCAGCGTGGAGCCCAAGATGACCAGTTGTCCGTAGTGATATGTGTCTGGCGGGCGTGGAATGTCCAGGAACAGAGTTAGCAGTGGCGATCCATGCCACACCCAGACATCTGTTGGTGTGTAGAAGATGAGAGCATGGGGTGTGGTTTCGTTTTTAGCTAGTTGTATGTTATTTCTGTTACCTGCTGCTGGTTGTGTGTGATTGGTTGTGTTGCCTTGGTCCTTCCCCTACTTGCATATGTGTGTGTGTGTGTGTGTGTGTGGTGGGGTGGGGAGAATACGCAGTTAAGGTTTTGAACACGAACACCAAATTTTTAAGCTTTTTGCTGTGGAACAACCCTAACTGATGCATTAACTGAGTTTTTTTACATGAATTTCCTCTTTTGAGAATGTGCAGTATAAATAGTGAATGGTAGTGTGGTCAGAGCGGGTTAAATATGCTTCCCATTTGTGTGTAATAGCTTACAACAGTAACGGTAACGTAATCCTAACAGGAACCTTAACGCCAATGGTAACTCCAATGCTAACGGTAACAGTAATGAGAACAATTATAGTAACGGAAGTGCAGATGCATATGCTAATGGTTACAGTAATGCAAACAGTAATGTTAGTGAACGCTAACGGTAACAGTAACAGTGACACAAAGGCAAACTGTAACAGTAACGTAAAGGGGATAAAACCTTTTATAGGTACATCAACGCAGCTAGAAAGACAAAGGGAGGGATAGTGAGGCTGAATAGAATGAACTGTGGTGGGCAGAGGGGGACAGTGAAAAGCAGGATACTGAACGAATATTTCTGCTCAGTATTCACAAAAGAGGAGGGGAAGTGCTCAATCCAATTAACAGAAGCACTTCTTGATAGGGGGTCAATCCAGCCTTTCACAGAAGAAAGGGTTCTGCAAGAACTCCTAAAACTGAAGGTGGACAAAGCAATGTGTCCTGATGGAATTCACCCCAGAATTCTAAAAGAATTAAGGAAGGAACTAGTGAAACCACTGGCTACTCTTTTAATAAATCATGGGAGGATGGTGTGGTACCGAAGACTGGAGGAAGGCGGATGTGATTCCCTTCACAAAGTGGGAAAAGACAGAGGCTGGAAACTACAGACTTGTCAGTCTGACCTCTGTGGTAGGGAAAGTGATGGAATCACTTCTGAAGAAAGAATAGTTGAGTACCTAGAGGCCAGTGGGGGAGCAGGACCCAAGCAGCATGGGTTCACAGCGGGAAGGTCAAGTCAAACGAATCTAATAAGATTTTTGACTGGGTGACCAAAGTAGTAGACCAGGGAGGGGCTGTGGACATGGCCTACCTAGACTTTAGCAAGGCATTTGACACAGTCCCACAAAAGATTATTAGTCAAATTAACCAGCCTGGGAGGGTCCCAAGGTGGTAGCCTGGGTAAACATTGGCTGCACAACAGGACACAGAAGGTAATTGTAAATGGAGTCCACTCTGAAGAAAGAGGGGTTACTAGTGGGCAACCGAGGGTTCAGTATTGGTCCAGTCCTTTTAATGTCTTCATCAGTGACACTGCAGAGGGACTGGAAGGAAAAGAATGCCTTTGCAGATGACACAAAGATCTGCAACAGGGTTGATACACAAGGAGGCGTGGAAAGGATGAGAAGGGACTTGGCAAGGTTGGAGGAATGGTCAGAAGTATGGCAGCTAGGATTCAATGCAAAGAAGTGCAAAATAATGCACCTGGGAAACAAGAACCAGGGAAGAATACACAATGGGGGCAGGTAGTAACAACAAAAAAGGAAAGGGACCTGGGGTAATCATATCAGACGACCTTAAGGTTAGCAAGCAATGTGAGAAGGCAGTAGGAGGGCTGGGGGTATACTGGGATGCATAGGGAGAGGCATCAACAGCAGAAAACAGGAAGTTGTTATCCCTCTGTACAGACAGTTGGTGAGACCCCATCTGAGTACTGCTCCAGTTCTGGAGACCCCATCTCCACAAGGACATAGACAGGATAGAGGCAGTCCAGAGGAGGGCAACTAAAATGGTGCAGGGTCTGCAAGAGAAGCCGATGAGGAGAGACTAAAGGAGCTTAATATGTATACCCTTGAGGAAAGAAGGAGAGGGGGACATGATAGAAACTTTAAGTACCTCAGTGGAATCAACAAAGTCCTAGAGGGTAGCATCTTTCAGAAAAGAGACGCAAGAACAAGGGGACACAATTTAAAGATAGAAGGGGGTGTCTAGGGCAAATGTGAGGAAGTATTATTTCACAGAGAGGGTAGTGGATGCATGGAACAGCCTTCCTGAGGAGGTTGTGGGGTCTAAAACTGTGGAGAATTCAAGAATGCATGGGACAGACATAAGGCAATTCTTTGTGGGGGTAGGAAGAAATAGGCTGTTGGTTAACTAGGATCTGCGGCCCATCCTGTGGTGGTAGGAAATGGGCAGACTAGATGGGCCAAGCGTGTCCTTATCTGCCAAAGTCTATGTTTCTATGCAAATGTGAACACAAACGCAAATCCTAACGGTTATGGTAACGGAAACGAAAATGGTAACGCAGACGATGACAAGAATGCAAATGTAACAGTAATGGTGATGGAAACGAAATGGTAATGGTAATACCAATGCAAACGTGAACAGAAACGGAAACGCTTAATGGTTCCTGTAATGCAAAAGCAAATGGCAACGCAACGGTAACAAAATGCAAACGGTAATGAAAGTGCAAACACAAACGGTAACGGTGACACAAACGGAAACGGAAACAGAAATGGTAACACAAACGAAAAACAGTAATGGTAACGCAAATGGAAGCGCAAATACAAACACAAACGCAAATGGTAATGGCAATGCCAATGGTGATGCAAAAGGAAATGGTAACACAAACGGTAATGGAAACGCAAGCGCTAATGCCAACGGTTATGGTAACAGTAACGCAAACAGAAAAGGTAACGCAGCGGTAATGGAAACGCAAGCACAAATGTAAACACAAACACAAATGGTAAATACACAGTAACAAAATGCAAACTGTAATGGTAATGCAAACGAAAGCGCAATGCAAATGGTAACGGCAACGGTGATGCAAAAAGGAAACTGTAATGCAAACAGTAACAGAAATGCAAACGCAAACGCTAACGGTAACACAAACGCAAATAGTAACGCTAATGCAAACAGTAATAGTAATGCAAACGTAAGCAGAAACGCTAATGCAAACGGTAACGGAAACATTATGGGAATGACACACTTTGTGTATAAAAAGTTCATTCAGAACCACAGTGAATACAAATGTGGGCATAATAATGTCCTCGGACCAAAATGAGTACTTGGAATACTAAATTGCTTCTATCTCAGGAACCATACTGATGAGGAAAAAATTAAAATCTCATATTACTTGGGACTTTCCGGGTAGTTTTGTACTTTGCTTCCCAGCGGGGCAAGAATTTTAGATTTAAAACCGTATCTCGAGCCAGTTTCGAGACACGGGACCAAAGGCTGGCGGACTTGCAATGTTATCCTATGGGAAAATCGACAACTTCGAGGGATGTAACTTTGCAGCCCTGTAATATTTTGCCACCAAACTATGAAAAGGCACATATGTGGGATGTTGGCTTTCTTTCCTGCAAATTTCAGTCCACAAGACCAAACTGTTGTTTTGCAACAGGGTGGCAAACATTTCTTGTTATTTTAGCTATACTTTTAAATTACTTTTGTAAATTACTTTAGAAACCACAACACTTTCGAAAAAGATTCTGAAAGTGTTGCATTTATGGACAGTATTTTGCAAAAGTACTTTTCACAAAATTTTAAAAACATATTTCTGGGAGGGGTTTAACCCCCAAGAAAAGATATGGCTAGCATCCTCAGGACTGATTAGGTGAACACAATAAGAATTGTGTTCCTAGAGGGTTCCAATTTTAAACGGCAGGTATTTTCTGAGCTGTAACTGAAAAAAATGTCTGACTCACGAAAGTAAAAGGCTAATTTAGACAGTAAACTGCATTTGCAAAGCATCGCAATTTTTAACTTTCCCGAGACAATGGGATTCAGTTTTTTGAATAACTTTTGAACTGTTTAATATATTTTCACGAAAGCTCGAAGGCACATCGGTGACCCCAGCTGCATGTTCCCATAAGTTTTCGGACTGAACGTGCAAACCGTGCAGCCTGTAGACACGAGCAAAGAAATGCACAAAAGTCTGTAATTTGGCTTCTGGCACTCTGTAGCTCCACAACTGTACATCCGACCATAACGCAACTTGCCAGATCCAGATATCTATGGTACCAGGCCATGCATTCTAAATTTCAGGCAAATCCGTCATAGGGTGGCAAAGTTATTAAGGTGCAAAATTTGAGATTTAACCTTAAATGGGGTACTCACCCTAACTATGTAGTGGCACTACTGTGCCACGAATAATAGTAGTGAGTACCAAAGTGACAAAGGAGGGAAATGAGGCTGTAGATTTAACCCCAATACCCTACCCCAACCCCACCTTACAGAGACTGAAAGGAATGAGGAGGTGCCTAGGGTCAGCCATACGCCGCGTTATTATCCCCACCCCTGCAGACACTAACATAAGCCTGACTGTGCCTTGGGGTCATCACCCTAATGCTCACTCCATTCCATAAGTAAATAAGTTAACATGGGTATAGTATAGAGACTGAGGTGAGCGTTAGGGGTGATGACCCCAAGGCACAGCCCAACGGTGTCAGTGTCTGCAGGGTGGGAGGAATGGCGTGAGCATTATGGCTGATGACCCCTAGGCACACCTACCATGCATTTCCAGTCTCTGCAGGGTAGGGGTGGGGCATTAGGGTTGGAACTTAATGCCTCATTTCCCTCCTTTGTCACTTTGGTACTCACCCTTACTGATGCTTAAACTTTTTGCAATGAATTTCCATACTTTTGAGATAGTATAAGAGTATCCTCATGTTACTGTGGAGTACATCAGACCATTTTTCAAGCCTCCAGGTCCCTCCTCATTTTCTCCACCCCTTCTGGAGCATTCACTCTGTTACAGATCTTGGTGTCATCTTCAAACAGGCAGACCTTTCTTTCTAGGCCAAGCGCAATGTCACTAATGAAGACATTGAACAGGACTGATCCCTGGGGTACCCTGCTGGTCACCATGCTCTCCCAGACTGGATTCTATTTACCACCACCCTGTACCTTGCTTGCTCCCACCACCTCTTGTGGCAGAGTACTCCATGTGTCCACACCCCTCTCTGTGAAGAAAAATGTTGTCACATTTCCTCTTAATCTACACCTCCAATTTCATATCATGACCCTCGTTTGTACTCCTACACTGGAAGATGTCTCTGCACCTGTTTATGCCCTTGAGGTACTTGGACATTTCTATTACGTCCCCTGCTTCCTCCTTTTCCTCCAGTGAGTATAGTGAGGTCCTTTAGTCTTTCCTCATATGTTTTATGTTGCAAGCCATGTACCATATTGGTTACCCTCCATCTTGTAAATGTCCCTTATGCAGATGCGGCCTCCAGAATTGCACACAGTACTCTGGGTGAGGCCTCACTGGTGTTTTATACAATGGCATCACCACTTCCTGCCTTCTGCTAGTGATACTGCTGCTTATTCCCCAGCATGGCACTGGCCCTCCTTCAGCCAAATTGCAAACGTAATGCTCACAACTTTGTCATTTTTCTCAGATTTTGATCCCAAATTCTCAACATAGTCTTCTTATCATGCCATCTCATAAACCCATAGGTGAAAATTTATTAATGTGCGAAAATGCCATTCTGCCCCACAGGTGCCGAAACACGCTTTGGGCGTGATGTGAGATATGACAGCTGTGCTGTTCATGAGGTGGTGTAAAAATGACTATGTTGAAAATCTGGAGGAAAATATTAGAACTTAGCAAAGTTACAAATGTGCATAGGAAAATTTGAAAGAGTGCATGTAACTCGGCATTTTTGGTATTTTTACCCAAATTTTCAACATGGGCTTTTTGGATCCCATCTCATGAACAGTGGCACTGTTATTTTGTTACTCAATCCAGAAAGGTGATTTTGCACAGCGACTGTGCCATTCTGCGCTACAGGTTTGAAAACACATTTTGGGCAGGATCTGAGAAATTACAGCTGTAGTGTTCATGAGGTGGTGTGGAAAATGGTTATGTTGAAAATCAAGAGTCAAAATATTGTAAATTACCAAGTTATGTGCCTGTATGTGAAACTGCACAATGCAGCAGCATGTACGGCCATTTTATGAATTTTTCACCAAATTTTCAACATGGGCTTTTGGACCCACCCATGAACACTGCTAATTAACATGTCGCTACTCAGTCCCAAAAGGTGATTGCAGACACTACAAAATCACATTTTGGGACTGAGTAATAAAATGACAGTGCCAGTGTTCCTGAGGTGGGGTCCCAAAAGCCCAAGTTGAAAATTTGGTGCAAAATATGTATAAATGGCAGAGATAGCAACATAAGTGCAAAATGCCATTGACTCCCATTATAGGCGCTACCTTGATTCTTCAGTTTGCAGTAGCTTTGAAGAGTGCAGAGCGTGTCCCACTCCACAGAAGATCGCACCCATAACCTCGGATGGCAAGTATAGGGTGAGGGATGTGGGTGACAGTGGGAGGGTGGGGATAGAGGAACAAGGGATGGTTTTCTTTTGCAGGGGACAAAAAAAAAAAAAAAAAGACTTTGCAGGACTGTTTTCTTTTTACAGGGATATAAAATAAGACTTTGGGGACACTGGAATGTGCTCCCCAGTGTTGTCATACACTGCAGGTGGTGTGCACGGATAGGACACTGGGAGTGGGCTTCCCAGTGTCCCACACTGGTTGGACTGGGGAAGACAAATCGGGACACAGAGTGGGCTTCCCAGTGTTCCACACTGGCTGTATTGGGGAGACATATCAAGACACTGGGAGTGGGCTCCTCAATCACACGCATTGCTAGAAGGGGAAGACATATCGGGACACTGGGAGTGGGCTCCCGCTGTCCCACACTGCTGGGGAGGAGATACATCCTCTCAATAAGCTTGCAATGGCAGACACACAGAGCTCTGGGAAAGTTAAGCAGGCTCTAGTGACCCTCCATGCACAAATACAGGATTTTCTTTAGAAAGAAATGCCTTACTGTGACCTCCAATGCGGAAAAATCAACTGCACAAAAGTTTTGCACAGGACATCTAACTTTTTCCCACAGGAAATAATGAGAAAAACAAAATTTCATAACGTTTGAACAATATTTTTGCACCAAACCTTCAAAATGCACTTCTGTGGCACCAATGCAGTGTACCCTGAACATTTCAAACCAATAGCTAAAGCCGTTTCAAGATACCCATGGCAAAAAATAAACTGCAAAAGTTGGACATTTTAGTTTTTTAATCTTAGTAACTTTTGAATCGTCAAAGGATTCACATGAAATTTGGCACGTCAATAGACCTACCCGGTGCTTCTTCATGCCAGATTTCATGCAAACCGTTCATGGTTCAAAAGTTAAGGTTCAAAATTTCTGGTTTAACATCAAACTGCCTTCTCACCCAACTATACTGGTTCTACCGCACCAGTATAAAAAAAAAAAAAAAAAATATATATATATACACACACATATGTGATCTTTTGCAGATATGTCCAAATAAAGTTCTGTGATTGGCGATTGGAAAGATGTCGACACTCTTGATAAAATAAGTACAACAGTTGAGAGGAAAGAAGAGAAGTCAAGTTGAGATGATTATAGAACTGTGTAAATTATGTGATAAGGAGCGTCATGAAGACAAAATTGACTATCCAATTGATTCATGGAACAAACTGAGGAGTCTAGCACTGGAATGGAGGGTTGGATAAATATGGAAGTGTTTTTGAGAAAGTAAATTGGGATGATGGTCCAACTGGCATGTTTTCTAAATTGTAAGACTGGATTCACGAGCAAGCCAAAAGAAAACATTACTTACCATAGTAATCTTGTTTTTCTAAGGGAATCTTACTGTATTCTGACAAGTGCAGTATGGTCTCACCATAGGACTGTCCCGGAGCCTAAATGGTTAACAGAACCTATGCTAATGATGGAATGTTAGGCTCGAGCTCTGTTTTCAAACCACTGTCCCTGGTTGCACTTCCTGCAACCGTCAGATTCTTCTGAAGCACAGAAGCTAAAATACTATCTAACTTAACTAATTTTAAATACACTAAGTAGAGTAAGAAAACACCTGCAAATAACAAAGGGCAATACTAAGACTCAAGTCAACAGATGCCCAAGAAACTTATAGGTACCCACAGGTTCCCAACATAAGTATACAGGCAGTGTGCAGTGCCCTGTAGGTCCTAACAGGGAGGAAGGAGGAGACAGAATACAGTAAGATTCCCTTAGAAGAAACAAGATTACTATGGTAAGTAATATTTTCTTCAAGCCCCAGGAAATCTTACTGTATTCTGACAACTGCAGACTATCCAAGCAGTGCTCTTTGGAGGAGGGCAGAGGACCTATTTAGGAAACAGACTCTGCAAAACTGCCGCTGCCAAACCTGGCATCACTCCTGACCTGGGTATCCAGACAATAATATTCAGTGAATGTATGAACTGTTTTCCATGTAGCTGCTTTACAGATTTCCAATACAAGGATATCTCTAGAAGCTGCTATTGAGCGCACTGTCCCCTTGTGGAATGGGCCCTGAGCCCTTGAGGGGCTGTTTGCCCAGTTTGCCATAACAGAATTGGATACATGCTACAGTCCATCTTGCTATGATCTCTTAGTGGTAGGTTTGCCTTTTCCCACTTCTCCATAAGTCAGAAGAAAAATTACTCACCTTAGTAATGTTGTTTCTTCTAATGGAGTCTTGCTATATTATAGACATTAGCAGTTTGATCCAGCTCTAGAACTGCCCGGAGTGAAATGGTTAAACCATTCCAAAATAGAATTTTGGCATGAGCAGCTCTATCTGTGTCATTTCAAACTTGAACTGTCAGATCTTTACGAGCCAAACTCACTAAGGTCTGTGTGGAAGCTGTAACCTACACTAGCCAAATGGCTACCTAAATAATAACAACCATTGATGGTCCCAACACCCAAGACTCAAGTCAGGGGACCAGAAATACTAACACCATTCTAATAATATGAAAATGGAACATAAGTATAATAAAACACACACACGCACACATACACACCCCCAAAGTCCCAAAGGGGACAAAATGCTAACAGGGACATAAGTAGTGCCCACACTAAGTTGCCACCCCACCAAGTAGAGGTTCTGAGAGGGGCAGGTTGGGGGAGGTTTAATATAGAAGACTCCATTAGAAGAAACAACATTACTAAGGTGAGTAATTTTTTCTTCAAACAACATGAAGTCTTGCTATATTATAGACATTAGCAGAATATACAGCAGTACCTCCATGGAGGAGGGACAGAACCTACTAGGAATAGGCTCTGAAGAACAGCTGTGCCAAACCGAGCATCTCTCCTAGCCTGGACATACAGGGAGTAATGCTTGGTAAAGGTGTGTACCGCTTTTCCAAGTAGCAGCCTGGCAAATCTCTAATAAAGGGATATCTCTGGCAGCAGCTAGAGACGCAGCTGTACCCTGGTAGAATGAGCCCTCAAACCGGGGGCTCTGCCCACTTTCTGATAACAAAACTGGATACAAGAGACAATCCACCTGGCTACTGATCTCTTAGTGGCAGGTTTGCCTTTCCCAACTTCACCATAGGTAAGAAAAGTTGGAGGGATTGAACCTGTGACCTTTAGTGCGCTCTATATAATAACTAAGAGCTCTCTTAACATCCAGGCTGTGCAACCTCCTCTCACCGAAGAGGGTGATCAGTGAAAATACTGGAAAGAGACAGATTGACTAAGATGGAAATCTGAAACCACCTTGAAGCAAAAACTTCCTATTAGTCCTAAGGACTACCTTATCCTAATGGAAAGAAATAAAGTCAGTCTCCACTGACAAGGCTTGCAATTCACTTATGCGTCTGGCAGAAGTGATAGCCACTAGAAAACAGTTTTCCAAGTTGGAACTTAAGCTCTGCAGAAGACAGAGGTTCAAAAGGGGTTGCATTAACTGGGCAATGCAAACATTAAGGTCCCAAGCAGGGCGGTTCGAAAGGGAGGATTAGTATGGGTAATCCTAAAAAACTTGGAAAACACATGATGAGAGGAAGAGAGGATGACTTTCCTGCTGACACAAAGCAGACACAGCTGCCAAATGAACTCTCAAGGTAGCTGGTCTGAGACCCAAGGAATTAAGATGTACCATGTAATCTAACAAAATGGGCAATTCAGCTTCTAGGGAAATATTTTTCCCAGCACACCAAATGGAAAACCTTTTCCATTTAGAACTATAAGTAGTCCTAGTGGAAGGCTTTTGAAGCCTTTGGGATCTCAAGAGCACCCTGAGAGAGGTGTAACTCAGCAACTCTAACTCCTCAAGAGCCAGGCCTTGAGGTTGAGGGATTTGAGGTCCGGATACCAAACCCTTCCCTGGCACAAGTCAACAGATTGTGATTCCTGGGAGGCACAGGGAAGATGGACTGTCAGAGACAGAAGAAGTGGGTACCAGGGCTGCCTGGCCCAACCGGGGCAATCAGAATCACCCTGCAAGGCTGAGATCTGATTTTGACTAGTACTTGAACAGGAGAGGAAAGGGGAAGCATAGAGGAACTTCCCTCCCAATCCAGAAGAAGGGCATCCAGGGGAACTGAGCCCAGCACTGGAGGCCTGCAACAGAACAGAGGAAGTTTGTGATTGTCTGGGGCTGCAAAAGATCTATCTGAGGGATGCCCCACCTGGCAAAAACTATCCCCAGCACTTGAGGATATAGGGACCATTCATGATGGCCTTGGGAAATCCTGCTGAGGGCATCCGCTAGGACACTGTCCTTCCTGGAAGATGAACTGCTATGAGGGAAGTGTTCAGGGAATAGGCCAGAGACCACAACTTCATTGCCTCGGTGCACAAGGCCGAAGACAGGTGCCCCCTGTTTGTTGATGTACCACATTGTTGTGGTGTTGTCTGTTCTGACTTGTATCACCTTGTCGTGGACAGATGCAGAAAAGCTTGAAGAGCTAAAAGACAGCTCTGAGTTCCAGGAAATTGATGTGGAGCAGAGATTCCTGGGGCACCAGACTCCTGAGTGGAAAGGTCGCCCATGTGGGCTCCCCAACCCAGAAGGGAAGCATCTGTAGTGAGAGTCAAGTCGTGAGAAGGGAAATGAAGGGACCCCGCTCTTAAATTGCTCTGATCCTGCCACCACTGGAGCTAGGATCAAGGTTTGAGTCACTGGGACCAACTTGGAAGGGGTCTCTTCTCTGAGACCAAAATGTTCTCAAGTGAAACTGAATGTCTCTCATCTGAAATCTGGCTCCCTGCACAACAGCTGTGGATGCAGCCATGTGCCCCAGGAGCTGCAGAAAGTGTCTTGCTGGTCGAGACCTGCAGAGTGAAGGAGGAGGCCAGAGCCACTAAATTCCTTACCCTTTCTGGGGAAGAAAGGCTCTGCTAGCTTTGTGTCCCATTCTGCCCCTATAAAGTTGAGTACCTGGACTGGTTCCAGAACCGACTTAGTAGGTTTAGCAGAAACCCAGGGAGGTGAGAAGCTGCTGGGTGACCTGCATGTGAGATTTTACTCTGTTCTGGGGACTGGCCTACAATGAGCCAGTCGTCTAGATAGGGAAAAACAGCAATCCTCTGCCTCCTTAAGTGGGCCACTGCCACTGCTAGACACTTTATGAATACCCTTGGAGCAGAGGTAAGGCCGAAGGGCATTGCTCTGAACTGGTAATGACCTGAGGGCAGTTAGAATCTGAGGTGCTTTCGATGGGATCTTCTGATTAGGACATGGAAATAGGCATCCTTGAGGTCCAGGGAGGCTAGCCAGTCCCTGGCCTTAGGGAAAGTAAAATCATTGCCAGAGTTACCATTTTGAACTTTGGTTTCAAAGATGCTTGTTCAGATATCTGAGATCTAAAATGGGCCGCCATTCTCTTGTCTTTTTGGGGTAAGGAAGTATCTGAATACAGACCCCTGCCCTGATGCAGGGAGGAACCCTTTCTACTGCTCTGAGAGCTAACAGGGATGAGACCTCTGTTTCCAGAGCAGGGTCTCTGAAGCACTTGCAGGTAGAAAAGTCTCTTCTCAACTTGGGAAACTTTGAAGCTGAGAACCAGACCCTGGCTTACTACTTCCAGAACCCACTTGTCTGAGGTTAAAGAGCCCAATTCTGACTGAAGTAAGCCAGCCTGCCCCCACTGGTACAGGGGAATCGGCCCTGGGCACCCCATCAGGGTGCCTGTTTATGAGGAGCTTTAGGCTGGGGGTGGGAGCAGGTCTGCCCACCCTCGTCTGCCCTGCCTCTGAAGAAGCCCCTCTGAGCATAGGCAGAGGAGGCCTGAGTCTGGTAGAAAGGCCTGTGAAAAGGCCTACCCCTACCCCTGGGGGCATGCCTTTGAGGAGTGGCTTGCCCCCTTAGCCTGGGCACTCTTGTAAGTAGTCCTATATTCATCCATCTTCTTCATGTAATTCTCTGTCTGCTCTCCAAACAGAGAATTTCCCACCACAGGAAAATCCATAGCCTTAGTCTGGGTATCCTGTGACAAACTAGTACACCTGAGCCAGGCTAACCTACAAGCTACAGATGTGGCCATGACCCTAGAGGAAACATCATTAACATCCACAGCAGCATGAAACTGAACCTTAGAGGCTTCAATGCCATCAGCAGCCACCTGTTCTAGTTCACTAGCCAGCTGGCCATGGGCCTGCTTGGCCAATTGCATAACAGTATCCCATCTAGATTTCTGATATCTAGCTACAAGCCATATAATTTGCTTGCCTGAGTCCCAGAGGCTTCCATATACTGTTTTTTGCCATGGCATCAATCTTCCTGGAATCCTTGTCAGGAGGATGTGAAGCAAAGGAATATTAGCTTTATCACAGGCAGCAGCCTGAATTACTAACATGACTGCATTGCTGAGAAAGGAATTCTGTATCAGGGCCTGACAATGTATACCTTCTGTCCATCTTTTTATCTACAGGAGGCACAGAATTAGGAGCTTTAAAATTTTAATTGTTTCCTAAAAGACTTATGTAGAGAGATAGACAATCTCCTAGACTCTGGAATATCCATCATTTCTACAAAATCAGCTCCTCTTGCTCATCCACAGCCTCTTCTAAAGGAAGCTGGAGGGTTTCAGCAACTTTTTATAAAACATAAAATGAGATGGGGACTCAGACAGCATAGGGGAGATTCTAAAGGTCTGTCTGGGAGATGTCCGGTTCAATGGTCACACCCAGACCTTCCCAGCCACATTCATACTGTTCATAATCCTCCTCCCTCCTCTGGTCTATAAAATTCCTCAATATCATAATTCTGAACCACTGGGACCGGACGAACCGACCTTTTACCAGATAGTGGTGGTTCGGACGGACCCCGAGACAGTGACCGGACAATTTGTATGGTTTTTGCTATCTCTGCAGCAGTTGGAGAAGGAATTTGGACTCCAGACCTGCTGATTTTCTTGTTTTCTTTACTGGAATTGGTTCCTCAGAACCAGCTTTTCTTTGCCGAGGAAGTCTGGCCCTGGTCAGAGGGCACTCCCTCTGTTCAGTTGGCACCAAACCGGGCTGGCCATCCGGTCAGCGGACTTTTAGCCTCTTGTTCCCGAGCCTGCCCAATCTTTTTTCCAGGGTGGCTGCAGGAAATTCTTATATATCTGGCAGTCTGACTGGAGGTGGTCAAACCCCAGACAATAAACACATGTGGTGTGTGGGTCAGCCTTGGCAAAGACTTCCCCACAAACATCACAGTGTTGAAACCAGTGGGCCAGGTTTTCTTTTGGGTTTCTCAGACATAATGCCAGCCTAACCAAAACTTGCCCTTTTAACGGCAGTGCCAGGCAAGACACCCTTATCGGTTCCTAACCGTGTCACGGGTATTGGAAAAACGTAATAAATCGGTTTTTTAGAACCGATAAGAACCGGGAACCGCACTCTAAAATAGTAACTTTTAGTTTTAAATGAGTTTTAAACCACTGATCGGTTCAAAACCGAACCGATAACTTACAAGTTCGCACAGACAAAACCTTCATTTACTTACGGTTACCACAGATAGAGCTTGAAACGAGCGGTTTTGCGGTTAAAATAAAACTATTCTCGGTTAAATCCAACCGAGAAAACACTTTAAACCGAGAAATGAACCAAGCAGAAGGAGAAATCTCCGGAGCGACTGTTCACTGAGGCGGAGTAAAGAATCTGACAGTTCAAGTTTGAAATGACACAGATAGAGCTGCTCTCGTGCCAAAATTCTATTTTGGAATGGTTTTAACCATTTCCTCCGGGGCAGTTCTAGAGCTGGATCAAACTGCTAATGTCTATAATATAGCAAGACTTCATGTTGTTTGAAGAAAAAATTACTCACCTTAGTAATGTTGTTTCTTCTAATGGAGTCTTGCTGTATTCTGACTAATTGCAGTTAGCCCCAGCACTTCAACTGCCACGGAGATGAGAGGTCAAACTCTATGCAAAAGCATAGAACGTTCATCTCGAGCTCGGTTTTCAAACCTCTGTCCCAGGTACTCTGAAGTGTAACCGTCACATTCTTACGAGCCCTAAATGAACTGGCTAACAATCCAGAAATTGTTTTGGAAGTTCTTGCCAAAAGGCCATATGAGTAAAGAATTAGGATATGAAGACAAGTCGAGACCCCAAAAAGAATTCAAGTAGGTAGACAAATTCCAATCATAAAATTAACAAAGAAAAACAACCAGTGCACCCTGGGTGCAGCACTACCTTCCACCCACATCCCAAAACAACTAGGTTCCAGGAGGGAGGCAGGATGGAGGTCAGAATACAGCAAGACTCCATTAGAAGAAACAACATCACTAAGGTAATTTTTCTTCAAACAACATGAAGTCTTGCTGTATGCTGACTAATTGCAGACTACCAAGCAGTACCCCAAGGAGGAGGGAATTACAGCACCTATTTTGGGAACAGACTCTGCAGTACTGCTGTGCCAAACCTAGCATCATGTCTTGACTGGATGTCAGGGAATAATGCTTGGTAAATGTGTGAACAGTCTTCCAGGTGGCTGCTTTACAGATTTCCACAAATGGTATATCCCTGGCAGCTGCAACCGAAGCAGCTGTACCTCTGGTGGAGTGAGCCTCAGGCGTGATGGTGGCTCCTTCCCCAATTTTGAATAGCAGAACAGTATGCAAAAGACAATCCATCTAGCAATAGTTCTCTTACTGGCACGTTTCCTTTACCCACCTCCATAAGTAAGGAACAGCTGAGAACAATGGTTTCTGTGAGGTTTAGTGGATTCTATATAGTAACTCAGAGCCCTTTTAACATCAAGGCTGTGCAGCCTCCTCTCTCAGAGAAGGAGTGGTCAGTAAAGAATACAGGCAATGTCATGGATTGGTTCAGATGAAAATCTGATACTGCATTGGGAAGGAACTTCCTATTTGTGTGAAGGACCACCTTATCCCTGTGAAATGAAATGAAGTCAGGTTCCACTGATAAAGCCTGTAATTAACTGATTTTCCTGGCAGAGGTGATAGCCACCAGGAATACAATTTTCAAAGTCAGGTACTTAAGTTCAGCTGAACAGAGAGGCTCAAAGGGAGGCTGCATCAGCTGTGCAATACAAATATTCAGATCCAGAGGTGGGATTCCTAAAGGAGGGTTGATATGAATGAGCCCTTTGAAAAATCCTTTGAAGACTGGATGGGAGGCTAAGGAAGAGACTTTCCCTGCTGAAATGAAAGCAGAAATAGCTGCCAAATGCACCTTGAGGGTGGCAGGCAGAGGCCCAAGCTATTAAGATGCATCAGATAATCCAGGGCAATGGCAATATCAGCTGAGTCCGGCTAGATGTGCTTCTGATTGCACCAAAACCCAAACCTCTTCCATTTGGAACTGTAAGTTTTTCTAGTAGAAGGCTTTCTGCTAGCCTTGAGGATATCTAGAGCTGACTGGGAAAGATTCAGACCTGCATACTCTAGCTCTTCAAGAGCCAGGCCTTGAGCCTGAGAGAGTGAAGGCTGGGGTACATGATCCTCCCGAGGGCAGTGAGGAGATTGAACTACCTGGAATGCACAGAGGTATTGTCACTGACAGTGACAACAGTAGAGGATACCAAGGTTGTCTGGCCCAGTCCGGAGCTACCAGAATCACTGTGCAAGGTTGGGATCTGATCTTGACCAGCACTCTGAAATATCAGAGAAGGGAGAAAAGCATAGAAACTTGTTGGTCAATCCAACAGGAGGGCATCAGAGGGACTGACCCCAGGAGAGGGACTGCAGCAGAACAGGGGAGCTGATGGTTGTCCGTGGCTGCAAAGAGATCTATCTCTGAGTGCCCCATCTCTTGAAAATGATTTGGAGAATGAGAGGATTCAGAGACCATTCGTGGTGACCTTGAGAGAGAGCCTGCTGTGAGCATCTGCAAGTACATTGTCTGTCCCTAGGAGATGCATAGTAATCAGGAAGCTTGCAGAGAGTAAACTAGAGACCAAATTTTCGCCTTATAAATTGCACAAGGCGAAGGCCGAGTGCCCCTGCCTGATGATGTACCACGTAGTTGTGGTGTTGTCTGTCCTCATCTGCACCACTTTCCCTGGATCATGTTCGAAAATGTCTGGACTGCCAAAAGACAGCCCTGAGTTCGAGCAGGTTTATGTGCAGAAGGGACTCCTGAGAAGACCAAGTCCCTGAGCTGTGTGCTGATCCAGATGGGCTCTCCACCCTAGTAGGGAAGTGTCTGTAGTGAGAATCACTGTGGGCACCTGAGTGAGGAAGGGAACCCCTTGCCTCAAATTGTCCTCTTCCAGCCACCACTGGAGGGCTTGAACCAGAGTCAGAGACACGGAACCAACTTGGAGAGGGAAACTTTTCTCCGAGACCAAAAGGCTCTCAGGTGAAATTGAATATCTCTCATCTGGAACCTTGCTCCCTGCACCACTGCAGTGCATGCTGCCACGTGGCCCTAGCAGCTGCAAAAGATCTGGCTGGCCGAGACACAAGTGGACGAAAAAGAGAAAGCCAGATTGATGAGAGATTGGACCACTGGAGAGGGAGAAAGGCCTTGGCCTGTACAGTGTCCAGCTCCACTCCTATAAATGTGGGAAGCTGCGTAGGCTCAGGGCAGACTTTTCCAGATTCAGGATGAATCCTAGAGAGTCCAGAAGGTTTGAGTGGCCTTAGAGCTGACCTGACTTGGTCTGGAGACTGATACAAATAGTCCTTAAATTAACAGGGGTAAATGCTTGACACAGCTAAAAATCCACTTCAAAGCAGAATTCACTTCTTATTTTCTTTATTCAATTCACCCCTCGTTTCGCTCCTCAGAGCTTGTTAGCAGGGCATTTTCATAAAACAATTTCCATCTGTTTGAAACAGAAATTACACGTTTAGTATCACCACTTAGATTCCACATATATTCAGTGTATTCATAATTATTTCAGAATATTGTGTTAAAATGTACCAATTAAGTTCAGTTGTTTGTTAACCTTTCAATAAATATTTTCCATCTGGCTGTTTTAAATCAGCTCCTGTAAAAATAGCATCAACAACTATCATTTGCACAAAACCTCTAGTCCTAAAAGCTAGGCAGAAAAGTCATTTACTTCAGTGTTAAACTTGTTTCCCCATAGCTGCTTACAAACCTCTTATTATTAGAGCTTAGCCCTTTTCAAACATTTTCTCTTTCCATAATACAAGACTGTATTAGAACAATTGCTATCATTCATACATTCAGTTAAATTCTCCCTATATTTCCTATAAGGCTATATACAAACACTTCAAAGCTGGTGTTTACTAATTATACTTTCAATGCTTAAACCAACCACTTCATATATATATATATATATGTACAAAAAGAAAAAAGTAAATGTTCAACATTAGAGTGTAACAATCTGCTGGTAAAATAGGTGGTGAAAATGTGAGATCAAATAATTGCAATAATATATCCTATAGCTCCCTTTTCAGTCTGTCAGGAAAACAACAGTATTGTAAAATCATAATTAATGATAAAGTATTGGTGAGATAGTATGATGAAGTTCAATATTAAGAAGAGCTCCATAGCTCCCTCTCAGTTTGCCAGGAAAACAATAGTATTGTAAAAATCAAATTAATGATAAAGTATTGGTGAGACAGTATGCGAAGTTTAATATTGAGTAGAGCTATAAATTTCCTAGATAGCAGTGGAATCTCTGTTGTGCCTCTTCTGCTTTAAATAATTGTGAAAAGTATAGTAGCACTGCAAGCACATCGTATCTGATAGCTGAGCAGAAGATACAAGAGCCTGTTCGTTGATACCGATTTTCTCCGACTTTGGGAGAGAATGTACAGTTGTCTAGCAACAATCTCAGAGAAATCCGAGAGGTACAGTGATAAGTCACTTCAGTGGGAAAAACGAACGAGCTCAAGAGGTACTTCGCACCTCTTAAGAGCAACAGGTAGAGAGGAAACGCCATTACAAAAGCAAGCAGCACGCTAAGTAAATCGCTTTAAGTTTACAAAAGAATTGGCAGATTGTGAACAACAGACAGTTCTTTGAGGTAATTCAAATAAGAATAGGAGTTCATTTTAAGAACAGTCCAAGTAACAAAAGTTAAGTTTAATGAGTGGTATTTTGAAATATTTAGAGCTGAGCGAACCTATGGAGAGAGTTGGAAAGTTAAACTATCAGTGAAGATTTAAGATAGCGATAAAATGAAAAAAGTAATAGCGCATTGCTTGCCGAGGTAAGCAACAAGAGGCAAAATATATGAAGTGTTTGGTTTAAGCATTGAAAGTATAATTAGTAAACGCCAGCTGTGAAGTGTTTGTATATAGCCTTGTAGGAAATATAAGGGAGAATTTAACTGAATGTATGAATGATAGCAATTGTTCTAATACAGTCTTGTATTACGGAAAGAGAAAATGTTTGAAAAGGCGAAGCTCTAATAATAAGAGGTTTGTGGGCAGCTATGGGGAAACAAGTTTAAACACTGAAGTAAATGACTTTTCTGCCTAGCATTCAGGATGAGAGGCTTTGTGAAAATGATAGTTTGATGTTATTTTTACAGGAGCTGATTTAAAACAGCCAGATGGAAAATATTTATTGAAAGATTAACAAACAACTGAACTTAATTGTTAAATTTTAACACAATATTCTGAAATAATTATGAATATATTGAATATTAGTGGAATCTAAGTGGTGATATTAAAATGTGCAATTTCTGTTTCAAACAGATGGAAATTGTTTTATGAAAAATGCCCGTGAACAAGCTCTGAGGGAGAAGCGTGAAGGTGAATTGAATAAAGAATAAAAGTGAATTCTGCTTTGAAGTGGATTTTTAAGCTGTGTCAAGCATTTACCCCTGTTAATTTAAGGACTATTTGTATTAGTTTGCACCTTGAGGGGGGCTATTTAAGATAACCATTTCCCAGTTGATCCAGTGTTTTGGTCTGGAGACTGGCCTGCTATGAGCCAATCATCCAGGTAAGGAACAGTAAGATGCCTTGTTTTCTGAGGAAGGCTACCACTACTGCCACACACTTGGTGAATACCCTTGGAGCAGATGTTAAACCGAAGGCATTGCTCTGAACTGATAATGGCCTGAGGGCAGTTGAATCTGAGGTACCTTCTGTGGGACTGCCTGATAGGTATGTGGAAATAGGCATCCTTGAGATCCAGGGAGGTTTGCCAGTCTCCTGGTCTGAGGAAGAATTAGTCTGAGTCACCATCTTGAACTTTGGCTTTAAGATGTGTCTGTTTAAATATCGTAGATCTAGGATGGTCGCCACTCCCTGTCTTTTTAGGTAAGGAAGTACCTGGATTACAATCCTTTTCCCTGTGAATGAGAGGGACCTTCTCCACTGCTTACAGGAGCAGTAGAGATGAGACCTCTGTCTCCAAGGCCTGTGTTTCCTCTGGAGAGGAAGGGAGAAAGCCTTTGCTCTCAGCCTTGGGAACCTGGTGAGCTGAGGCAAGACCCTGACTCACCACTTCCAGAACCCCACCTGTCTGAAGTGATAGACTTCCAGGCCTGGAAGAAGTGAGCCAGTCTGCCTCCGAGGGATTGGGAGGCGACCCTGGCTGACCCATCAGGGTGTCTGCTTGGCAGAGAGCTTAGACTGAGAGGAGGATGCAGCCCTTGTCATCCCCTTCTGCCTCTTCCCCTGAAGAACCCCTCTGCTGGAAAGAAGAGAGGCCTGGGCCTGGTAAAAGGCCTTTGAAAGGGCCTGCCCCTGCCAGACCCAGATTGCTGCCTTTGAGGAGTGGACTGTTTCTCTTTGGCTGCAGCACTCCTATATGTGGTCCTGTACTTGTCCATCTTTTTCATGTATGTCTCTGTTTGTTCCCCAAACAGAGAGTTACCAGTGACAGGACAATCCATGGCCTTGGTCTGGGTATCCTGAGACAAGTTGGTACACCTGAGCCAGGCAAATCTCCTCATGGAAACAGATGTAGCCATAACTCAAGAATGAACATCACTCAAGTCTACAGCAGCATGGAACTGTACCTTAGAAGCTTCATGCCATCTGCAGCCACCTGCTCCAGCTCACTGGCTAGCTGGGGAGGGGCATTCTTAGCCAGTGCCAGAATCGTATCCCACCTAGACTTCTGGTATCTGGCCATATATGCCAATGTAGTTGGATTGTCCGAGTCCCAAAGAGTATGCCAGGCACGGCTTTAGCTGTGAATCCACTTTCCTGGAATCCTTATCTGGGGGTAAGATGCCAGAGGAATATTAGCCTTGTCACAGGCTGCAGCTTGCACTACCCCAACATGGCTGCAGTGAGCAGTAAGGAATTCTGTCCCAGGGCTTGACAAAGCATACCTCCTGTCCATCTTCTTATCCACAGGGGTATGGATGTTGGTAGTTGTAAAATTTTTGAGTCCATTTCCCCAGGGACTTGTGCAGAGGGACAGACACCCTTTTGGACTCTGGGACGTCCATCATCTCAACATAGTCAGGCTCCTCTTGATCCTGTTCAGCTTCTTCCATAGAGGGCTGAAGAGTGTCAGCCACCTTCCTGTAAAACAGGTAGTGGGAGGGGACTCAGAAAGCCTGGGAGAAGACACATTGGAAGGCCTGTCTGGGAGATGTCCGGTTCCATAGGCTCATCCAGGTCTTCATATTCTTCATCCTCATCGTCTTAGTCTCTATCCCATTCGCCTCATGAAAGCTTCAGGGTCATAATCAGAAGCTAGTAAGTCCGACAACCGACCGTCCCTCAGACGGTGCTGGTTCGTCGAACCGGCAAAGCGACTGTCACTATAGCAATCGCTTGGCAATTTCGTTGCTATGTCGGAATATGGGACTGGATCCGAACCAGCTGACTTATGTTTTCTCTTTGTAGGAACCGATTCCAGAATCTGCTCTCCTCTTGCCCGAGGGGTATCGCCCAGGTCAATAGGCACCCCTCAGGTTCGCCGAAACTGAACCGGCTGGCCATCCAGGTCAGTGGACTTCTCGGCCTCCCTTTCCTTTAGCCTACTTGCTTTTCAGCAGTGGCTTTGCGAAGTTTTTACAAATTTGGCAGACTTCCTGAGGTGGTCAAACCCCAGACAATAAACACAGATGAGGTGGGATCGGCCTGGCAAGGCCTCCCCACACTCAGTGCAGTGCTGAAACCCCAGGCCCGGTTTTCTTTTGGGTTTCTTAGACATGCCTCTAAATAACCAGTCACCCTTACCAGCGTTCAAGCCAGGTGACTACTAAACCTATCAGTTTCGACCGTGTCACTGGTCGGTTGAAAAACCCCAGAAATTTGTCGCTTTTTTCAGAACCCATAGATACTGGAACCGCACACAATATCCTTTTTTTTTTTTTTTTTTTTTTTAAGACAGAAGTACTTTGGTTCCTGACTGGACCGACTGGTAGGGAACCGAAAACAAAACAATTTCTTACAACACTCTACCTACACACTTACAGTACGGGACAGAGATGCGAATACCAACAAAAATAAGCGGTTGAACAGAACCGATTTACTGCGACCGAACCGAAGTGTGGGAGAGGATCTGTGGAGCGACTTCTCAGCTAGGCGGAGGAAAGAATCTGACGGTTACACTTCAGAGTACCTGGGACAGAGGTTTGAAAACCGAGCTCGAGATGAACGTTCCTATGCCTTTGCACAGAGTTTAACCTCTCATCTCCAGGACAGTTGAAGTGTTGGGCTAACTGCAATTAGTCAGAATATAGCAAGACTTCATGTTGTTTGAAAGAGCTGGATCCTATCCTCTGTGGCTTTTTGCATGTTCCAGGTAGTAGCTGATGGCTCTTTTGACATCTAAAGTATGCAGCCTACGCTCACCTGAAGAGGAATGGTCAATAAAGAAAACTGGAAGTGTGATGAACTGATTAATATGAAAATCTGAAACCACCTTAGGAAGGAATTTGTTATTGGTCCTAAGGACCACTTTGTTCTACGAAAGCCACATAGTCAGCCTCCATAGACAAGGCCTGGAATTCATTGATCCTCCTGGCAGAGGTAATGGCGACCAGGAACACAGTCTTTCAAGTCACATACTTGAAATCAGCTGCTGACATGGGTTCAAAGGGTAGTTGCATAAGCTGTGCTATGCAAATGTTCGAGATCCCACACTGGGGTGGGAGTTCTGTGAGGTGGGTGCAAATGCATCAGTCCCTTAAAGAATCTCCTGAACACAGGATTAGACACCAATGATGATGCCTTACTTGCTGACAGGTAAGCAGAGACTGCAGCCAGATGTACTTTCAATGTGGAGGGCCTTAAACCCAGAGTGTGAAGATGGGTTAGAAAATCCAAAACCACAGGCAATCCTGCCTAATGATGGTTCACGTTTTATTCTGACACCAAATTGAAAATCTTTTCCACTTGGAAGAATAAATCTTTCTGGTAGAAGGTTTCCTAGAAACCCTGAGGACCTCCATGACACTTTGTGAGAGATGAGGTTGGCATACTCTAGGTCCTCAAGAGCCATGCCTGAGCCTGAGAGACCGGAGGTTCGGGTACAGGATCCTACCCTGGGATGAAGTCAGTAGACTGTGCCTCCTGGGAGGCTGACTGGCTTGGCTATTGAAAGTTCCAGTGCCAGGGAGTACCATGGTTGCCTGGCCCAATCTGGAGCAATTAGGATCATTGTAGCTGACTGGGATCTGAGCTTGATCAGGACTCTCAACAAGGGAAATGGAGGAAAGCATACAGGAACTTCCCTGTCCAGTCCAGTACTAGTGCATCCAGAGGCACTGAACCTGTCACTGGTGGCCTGCAGCAATACTTTGGGAGCTGGTGGTTGTCTGGTGAGGTGAAAAGATCCATCTCTGGAGTTCCCCACCTTTTGAAAATCACCTGTAGTACCAGACTGCTCAGGGACCATTCATGGTGGTTCTGATGTATCTTGCTCAGTGCATCTGTCAACACATTGTCGTTGCCTGGCAGATGAACTGCTGACAGCTGGATATTCAATGAGCAGGCCAGACTCAATATTCTCATGGCCTCTGTGTACAGGGAGTGGATCTTGTGCCTCCTGTTTGATGATGTAATACATTGTGGTTGTGTTGTCTGTTCTGGACCTGGACCACCTTCCTTGAAGCATTCTGGCAAATGCCTGCAGTGCAAGCAAGACTGCCCTGAGTTCCAGCAGATTGATGTGAAGCAGGGACTCTTGTCTGGACCATGAACCATGGACTGTATGTTCCCCTAGATGTGCTCCCCACCCTAGAAGTGATGCATCTGTGGTAAGTACCGGGAGGGTTGCTCTTGCAAGAAAGGAACCTCCTGCTTGAGGTTTTTTCCTCCAGCCACCACTGCAGGGCATGCAAGAAGGTTTGGGTTACTGGGACCAGCTTTGATACAGAATCTTTCTTCTGGAACCAGTATTGCCCTATATGATATTAAACATCTCTCATCTGAAACGTTGCACCCAGCACTGTAGCTGTTGAAGCTGCCATGTGGCCCAACAACTGCAGGAAGTGCCTGGCAGGTCTGAGACTGTGAAATCTGGAAAGAACTTGCCAGTTGTACCAAGTTGTTTACTCTTTCCTGTGGAAAAGGCTCTTTCTTTCACTGAATCCAGTTGAGCCCTATGAATTGAGGAGCTGCACTGGTTGCAGTACTGACTTTTTCGATTTATCAGAAAGTCCAGAGACTGCAGGAGATCCTGTGTGACCACCAGAGAATGCCTGACCTGCTGAGGAGACTGCCCTACGACTATCCAGTCATCCAAGTAGGAAATACCACCACCTGCCTCCTTGGGTGTGCCACAACCACAGCCAGACATTTTGTGAACACCCTTGGAGCAGAAGTGAGACCGAAAGGCATTGCTCTGAACTGATAATAGCCTGAAGGCAGTCTGAACCTGAGAAATTTTCTGTGTGACTGTCTCACTGGGATGTGGAAGCAGGCATCCTTTAGGTCTAGGGATGACAACGGTCCCCTTGCTTTAATGTGGGTAGAATTGTAGACAGGGTGACCATTTTGAATTCTGGTTTTAGTAAATGCCTGTTTAGCTGTCCGAGATCCAATATGGGTCGTCAATCCCTGTTTTCTTGATAGTGAGGAAGTATCTTGAATCAAGGCCTTTCCCTCTCTGTGGTAGAGGGATTGGCTCTATTGCCCCTAGGGACAGGAGATTTAATACTTACTTCTCTAACAACAGAGTCTCTGCTGGGGAGGAATGTCAAAAAACTTTTGCCCTCAGTCTTGTTTTGAATTGGAAACTGAGAGTCAGACCTTGGCCCCTACCTCCAGGACCCACTTGTCCGTGGTAATGGATTTCCATTCCTGGAGGTAGTGGGCCACCTACTTGTATTGGGAGGTGGACCCGAGCAGACCTCTCAGGGAGTCTGCTTAGGTTGGGATGCTGGCTGAGTGCTGAGGGCTATCTGGTTACCACCTCTTCTGCCCCTGCCTCTAAAGAAGCCTCTGCTCTTGATACTGCTGGAACTGTGGAGAAGCTTGGGGCTGAAAGAATGGCCTATAAGGCTTGCCTCTATGACCCCTGACTTGCTGTTTATGGGGTGTAGAGGACTTTTCATTAGCAGCAGCACTCTGATATGCTGTTTTGTACTCATCCATTTTCTTCATGTAAGCCTCTGTCTGCTCAACAAAAAGAGACAGAGGCTCACATGGAAAGTCCTGACTTTGGACTGGGAGTCCTGAGTCAGGTTTGTTGTCCTGAGCCAGGCAAACCTCCTTAAAGATATAGAAGAGGCCATTTGTCTGGCAGCAGTGTCATTACAGTCCACTGCCATACGAAATTAGACTTCAGAAGCTCTATGCCCCTATGTGCAGCTTCTTCCAGATCTGCTACCATAGGGGCCGGAACGAACTTTGTGATTTCCATCAAAGTGTTAAAGTCCTCTGATATCTTGCAACATAGGCCATATAAGAGACCTGTCTTATTGCAAGAGAAGACTTCAGATATTGCTTCTTAGCAATAGAGTCTTATTGCAAGAGAAGACTTCAGATATTGCTTCTTAGCAATCAGGTCTGTGCTCCTGGAATCTTTGTCAGGAGGATGTGATGCCAAAGGAATGCCAGCCTTATCACAGGCTGCAGCCTGCACCACTCCCTCATGGCTAGGGTGCCCAAACAAGAATTCTGCTCCACCCTTAGCCACCCAATACTTCTTGTCCACCTTTCTCTCCAGGGGTATAACGGAAGTAGGGGTAAGCAGTACCTTCAAGACCTGTTTCTTTAAAGATTTGTGGACGGGCAACAAAACCCTTTTAGAGGTTGGCACGTCCATCATTTCTCTACAGTCCTATTCCTCCTCCTCATCAGTGGATTCCTGAGTGGGGAGGTCCAAGGACTAAGCCACCTGCCTAATGAGTTAAAAATGAGATGTAAAATCTTTAGTTCCCTTATCAGGGGAATCAGGTCTTTGAGGATCTGGGGAGATATCCGGTTCAATCGCTCCCATAGTCCTCTTCTTCGTCACCGTCAGCATCCTCATCATGTTCCCCTACAAAGTCTCTGTTAAGGTTCCATTGAACGGAACGATAGAGCCCGTGGTGAACAGACACGGTAGTTTTCAACGAACGGGCTGGCCTGCAGAGACTGAATTATGTGAATCGTGTTTGCTATTTCCTCAGCAGTTGGAACTGATGCCTTACGGTTATGGTTCAACCGCTGAGTGCTTTTCTTTCTTTTTCCTTTTGCCTGAATGTGCGGGTTAGTGGCGGTTCGGCGATCTCTTTTAGTAGAGGAAGAGTCACCCTTGTCAAAGGGTTGGTCTTCTGGTTCTTCTTGATGTCTGTTACCGGTTCAGCATTTTTTCAGACATCTCCTGCAGTCATTTAAATCGCCTATCAAGAGTCGACTGAGGGAATTTCACAAATTTCACAGTCCTCCTTGAGGTGGTCAAACCCCAAACAAATAACACAAATACGATGAGGATCTGCTTTAGTGAATGGTTCCCCACATCTGTACAATACTGGAAACCTGTGGGGCCTGTTAGATTTCTTAGGTTGTGACATTGATCAGTCAGTTAGAATTGATGTAAACCGAGAATTACCGGAAAAGATTCACAAAAATGTAAATGAGCTAAACCGCCTTACCAGATGGTACAAATATTAAATTAAATCAAATTAGACAAGAAAAGCTATCGGTTCCTTCCGGTTGGAGGAACCCATAAACTTACCAAATTAACACAAACTAATTCTACCTGTGAACCAAGGACAGTGCTTCAAAATCAAATAAAATAAACAGACTTTAAACAGAGAAAATAACTTCTTCAGTTGAAGTGAAGGAGAACTCTCTGGAGACGCTTCTACTGAGGTAAGCGGAGTAAAGAATCTGACAGTGGCAGGAAGTGCAACCAGGACAGTGGTTTGAAAACAGAGCTTGAGCCTAACATTCCATCATTAGCATAGGTTCTATTAACCATTTCGGCTCGGGGCAGTCCTATGGTGAGGCGATACTGCAATTGTCAGAATACAGTTAAGGTTTCCCTTGGCTTGAACTAGAAAGAGAAACAGCAGATGCAAGAAATCCTCATATCCCGATCTGAGCATGACAGTTCTCCTGAAAATGCTCCTGGGCCTTCTGTTAGACTTTCACAGAGTGGTCCTCTATAAGACAAGGATTTCTGCATTTGGTGCATGATGCCAGAAGACAAAAAATCCTGACTGAGACAAATGGTGTCTTCTCCAACAAAAGGATGCATGACATAGAAACATAGAAACATAAGTTGTGACAGATAAGGACATAAAGGCCCATCCAGTCTGCCATTTCTTTTTCTACCTTATAAATGTACCATACTTGCTATATCAATATCTATCTATTCATAGTCATTTGTATTGCTCCCTTATGCCTATCCATGCCTGTTTGAAGCCCTGCACTGTATTCATAGCCACTACTTCTTGTGGTAAGCCATTCCATGCATCTACCACCCTTTCTGTGAAAAAGAATTTCCTACATTCCCCTTAATCGGCCTCCTCTAATCTCATGCTGTGTCCTCTTGTCCTGCTATTTTTCTTATATTTAAAAGTTAGACTCTTTCACCTTGTTTATGCCCTATAAGGTGTTTAAATGTCTCGATCATATCACCTCTCTCCTCCTTTGCTCAAGGTATACATATTGAGCTCCGTTAATCTGTCCTCATATGTCTTCTGATGCAGTCCCTGCCATTTTGGTTGCCCTTCTCTGGACTGCCTCAATTTGATTAATGTCCTTGTGAAGGTGGCCTCCAATACGCGCAGTACTCCCAGATGAGGCCTAACCAATGTCTTGTACAGAGGATTATTACCTCCCTCTTCACGACTTGTGATACCCTTACTAATACACCCTAACTAGCCTTACCTACTACTTTGGAGGTCTGCTTGGATGATTTCAGGTCATCAGTGATGATGATGCTCCAAGTCTCTTTCTTCCTTTGTGACTGCTAGCAACTCCCCTCCAGCCTATAAGTGGCTTCAGGTTTCTTCCTATGTGCATGATTTTGCACTGTACTTAATAAATCAGTTGCCACTCTTCTGACCATTCTGCTAGTTTATTCAGATCTCTTCTCATTCTGCCCACCCCATCTGGATCATCTACTCTGTTGCAGATCTTGGTGTCATCTGCAAACAGACAAAGCCTTACCCTCTAGTCCATCTGCTAGGTCACTAATGAAGATGTTGAATAGGACTAGCCCAGGACTGATCCCTGAGGTACCCACTTGTGACACATCTCTTCTGACTGTATACCATTTACCACCACTCTCTGTTTTCTGCCTAGTCAACCAGTTTGCCACCCAGTTGACTAACTTCTGGACCCACCCCACCTAGCTTATTTATCAATCTTCTATGTGGAACAGTGTCAAAAGCTTTGCTGAAGTCAAGTAGATGACATCAACTGCTCCCCTTGGTCCACCACTCTGGTTACCCAGTCAAAGAAATCTATGAGATTAGTTTGACAGGACCTTCCTTTTTTGTAAACCCATGCTGTCTTGGATCCTGTGCCCTATGGATTCAGGTGTTGCACTATCCTTTCCTTAAGGAGTGCTTCCATAATCTTGCCCACTACTGAGGTAAGACTGACCGGTCTGTAGTTCCCGCCTCCTCCCTGCTACCACTCTTGTGGGTGGGATCACATGAGCCTTCTCCAGTCTTCTGGGACCTCTCCTGCTCAGAGACTCACTAAACAATTCTGCTAATGGCTCTGCTAGTTCCTCCTTTAGCTCCTTAAGTACTCCTGGGATGTATGTCATCAGGTCCCATTGCCTTATCCACCTGAGCTTAGCAAGCTCTTGTAGGACCCTTTCTTTGCGAAGGGAGTAGTGTCACCTCCTCCCCACTGTGTCCATGATGCTGAGCTGTAGCTACCTTACCTTCTCTTCAGTGAATACTGAGCAAAAGTATCTATTTAGGATAGATGCCTTTACAGGTCCTCCTCCTCCATGCTCCCTTTTCTCCATTAAGCTTAGCAATACCCCTCTGGACTTTCTCCTTTCACTAAGTGTATCTATAGAAAGTCTTGTCACTCTCTTTACTGTTTGTGCTAGTGTTCCTCAGTTTGGGACTTTGCCTGCCTGCCTTACCTGCTTCCCTTAGGGCAGTTTGGTATGCCCCCTATCTTCATCCCGCTGTGTTCCCTTATATTTTCTGAAGCCAGCCTTTTGGCTCTGACCTTTTCTGCTACTGTATTTGAGAACCAAAGTGGTTTCCTTCTTTTTACTTCCTTTCTGTCTAACACAATGGGATGTTGCTTCAAGTATTGTATCATTAATGCTTGCCCACTTTGCCTGTACCTCCTCACCTGTGTTTCTTTTGCCAGGGCTAGCTTAACTCTGTTGTGCATCTTATCAAAGTCAGCTCCTCTGAAGTCCCATATTTTTGCCTTGGAATGGGATGATTTAGATGTAGTAGCCAAATTGAACCATACCATGTGATGGTCACTGGCCCCAGGTGACCTTCTACCTGGAGATCTGTGATCCCTTCTTTGTTAGTCAGTACTAGATCTAGGATAGCCCTGTCTCTTGTGGGTTGCTGTGCCAGTTGTTTGAGGCCCTCCCTGCAGGAATCACACTATGAGTCTAGTTCTGGCAGATGTTCCTGCTGGTATTGACCAATCTGTATCTGGCATGTTGAAGTCTCCCATTATCAGAACCTCCCTTTAGCTGTCATGTTTGTATATCTTCTAACAATGTGTCTATGTCCTCCCTCTGGTCTGGGGGCCTATGAATTAGCCCCAGTTCTTATAGCTGTCTCCATTTCCTGTTTCCAGGGTGACCCACAGTTCTTCTGGCTCCTTATGTATATTCTGAATTTCTGTAGCTTTGATATTTTCATTAACATACAGAATTCCTCCTCCCCTTTTTACCTCGGTCTCTTCTGAACAATACATAGCACAGGTACAAGTCTCCCAAGTTGTGGTTGCTGGTAAACCACGTCTCACCTATACTACTATGTCCAGTTTAGCCTCTGACATTATTGCCTGCAGGTCTAGGATCTTATTTCCCAGGCTGTGAGCATTTGTGTACATGATTTTCCATTGGCCAGATTTTGGTGTGTTAGTTGTTGGGCTGAGGTTTGGCATTGCCCCTGTGCATCGTGTGGGAGACAAACCTTTTTCTTACCTGGTGATGCAAATGAGCAGCGAAACACTGAATTCCAGTTTGACCACTAGCTGAGGGGAGGGTGTTCTTCCCATTCAACGTGTGGGGGCTACCCCTCTCCCCATTGATGGCTTTTAAATATTCTGCAAAGGCGTCAAACTTCTGCCCCAATGCACTGACTCCTCTTTAGTCAGATGCAGTCCATCAAATTTAAAGAACCGCTCCCAGAACTGTTGCCAGTTCCTCACAAATCTGTGTCCTTTTTCCTGGCACCAGTCCTTGAGCCATGTGTTTAGCTCCCCTATCTCCCCTTCTCTGACCTTCCGTCCATCTGCTCCCTTCTCCCAGACTGGCAGGATCTCAGAGAAGGAGATGCCAGACCAGAATAGATGATGGTTTGTCACCCAGCCTAGTCAGGTGTTCCTTGGTCTCACAACTGACCGTGGCCGGATCATGTAGTCCTATGTGTATTAGGACATCAATGTTTTCTCCTGCTTTGTGAACAATTTTAGCAATGCGGTCAGTGTCTCTCCATGCTGATGTACCTGGAGACATCTGACCATCACCCTGGCTGGAGATGGGTATCAACTCCCGAATCATGGAGTCTCCTATGATCAGAAGTTTTTAGTTCCTTTGTGCTTGTTTAGTTTTTGGTTCCTGATTTGGGTGAGTATTGTTGTACTGGCTCCTGTGCATGATGTCCTGCTCTGCAGTGTCTTCTGCCTCTTTATTTGATTTCAGAGATAGAGGCAGATACCTGTTTATAGTGTTTATATGGTTTTGGAGGTAATGTATTGGAGAGCAGAGAGTGATGGGGCACCTGAGTTGCTCCTCCTAACCACCTGCCAACCTCCTGGACCCAACTACCCTCTCGGTTGAGGTTTTTCTGTTGGATGCTGGGAAATGGCGGGTGGTTCTTATAATGTATTTCCTCTTCAATATGAAATTTAGGCGTGCAATCTCTGCCCATGCTGCCCGGAGCTGAGACCTAAGATCTCCAAAGGCCCAGCATGTAGGACAGTATCCTAAATCCTGTAAAGAAGTCCTTCTGAAAATTGTTCCACAGTACCTGCAGTTAATGAAATCCATTCCAAATAAGTTGCTGGGTTTGTAACCTAGTCAGAGTAATTAGAGGAAAAAAAAAAATGCAAGTAATGGTTTAATTATGCTTTGTTTAACTTGTTATAACAAGTTAAATTACTAGTGCCCTGTAAATGAGATCACCTTGTGGAGGCCCCACTGATCCCGCCCTTCCTGCTCTGCCACAGGAAATGCCACAACTAATGGTACCCTATAAATGGAGTATGGCGTGGGGTGGTTCGGGATGGGGAGGTGGGTGGCTGAGCCCTTCCCTGCCTAAAAGAAGAACCACGGATGAAAGAACAAGGAGGTAAGAGCAGAAACAATCAGTCAACAACAAATGCAGTAACCCTGAAAACTTAACCTAATGTTAGATAAAAACTGTAAAACCTGTAAAGCACCACCTGTAATAATTTCAAGAAGATATACCCTGTAAGAAACACTTTGCTCCAGAGAAAAATAAAGCAGTAACAGAAGATATACCTTGCAAAGACAATTTGAATCAGAAGATTACAGAGTAATCTGTTAGCACACACCTGTAGGCACACCTTGTAATAATGCAGAAGAAGGTATACAACAACAACAATTTGAATCGAGAAAAAATAAAGCAATGAAATGTTAGCAACAAACAGTAGCAATCCCTGTGAGTAAAAATAAAAACACCACCACAGTAAATCTGCTTAGCCAACTAAGTCTTAATCCTTCTCCCTTGCTCTGGTAAGTTTCTCTACTCTGCCTTTCAAGCAGTCTTAGAAGGAAAGGCTCAGGTGAAGCTGGGTGCCTTGGCCAGCAAACCAAGTCTTCTATGACACACATTCAAGGCTCACACAGTGTCCTAGAAGATGCTACAATGCGTGACCCGTATTGTAGCTGTAACTGACTATACAACAGATCCTTTGCTGGTGAGATTCGGTATCATCGCTCCTGCTGAAAAAAATATGTCTCTCAATATGCCACCAGGACAAAACATTAATTCAGATCTCCACTTACAACAGGTTCGTCTTGCAGAAGTTTGAGAAATGTTCTTTAAACATGTACGTTAACAGTTGTATTGGATATGAACGAGCCAAGAACATTACAAGGACTATTAACTGACTACAACAACATGCTGAGGAATTTCGTTATGAAACAACTACAACAAAATCAAGCACAATTAAGCAGATGATTCAAAGGAGTCTGCAAACAGGATCGGATTTCATGATAGTTTCCACAAAAGCGAGAGTAGCATAGTGTATGACACATCTGCAGGTGGAAGTTATGTGGAAGCAGCAATCTACTTGTTGGGAGAGAGCGACGTAACAATTACTGATACCACTGCCAGGTGCTTGAAAGGTAAGTTATCGCATGATACAGGCATGAGCGAGCCTCCACACATTGATGAGCTTGAGAGACTGAACAAACAAATTCTGAGTTATGAAAGTTTCTCACCTAGCTAAAGAATCCTGCTGTTAGTAACTTCAGTGATGCTGCCAGGATCAAGAGATTGCAGCCTTGTCATCACTGTTATTTTCATTCATCACAGGGAACACATCCTTAAAGGTCAGGTTATCAATGACGATTCATGGCCTGACCAAAAGTTGTGAGATTATAGATATGATGAAGAATTATCACTCAGAATAAGCTACCAGGATGTTCTTAATATGTATACTACATGAGCCAAGTTTGAGCTTGAGAAGAAGCTGACAGCTGTCCTGAAGAGCTTGCGAATGATTTTCCTGGAACTGCCGTTCAGACAATGACAACTTTCAGGACAACACACTGGCCGAGCAGATACGTCTCACTGCACAAGCGTGATGTTTGCTCAACCAGTGGATGTTGCTACTAAAGTTTCTACTGAAATTCATCCAAAACTGGCCACAGCAAAGCCTCTTGAGATGAAAATATCAGTGCAGTACAACACAGAGTTCAACCTTGCAAGATGGTCAAATGTGGCCTACCATCAGTTCGAGCAGAAGTTGATATCTCATAACAAAGCACCGGGAACAAAGATTTGAGAAATGGTCCACTCTTTGGCTCATCTTGATAGCAATGGGAAAGAGGTTCCAGCAGAAAGCCAGATGAGTGGAGCATTTGTTGGATTTCAAGCCAATATCCAGAAGTTGGCTACAAAGAGCAAGGCATACTACTACTTCACATTCCCAAGCCACCCCACAAGTCAGTAGTAGATGAGGTGATGAGTCGCATAGTCGCTGTAGTGAAAAGAAACAGATCCCTTTCATTCAACTGGTTGGAGACCAACCAGTCTATGCTCTGATTGTTCAGTTGAAAAGGAGAATCCTACCAGTTTGAACTCATCCTTCCATTCCTAGGTCCATTCCATACACAGTGTTCCTTCATATCAGCAATCAACAAGCGATTAAAGGATCTGGTTTATCTGACATTCTTGTTGCAGACAGTGTGATTACAGAGGGTTTAGTTGACAAAGCACTCTGCAGAGAACATTATAAGACAAGCATCATATGTCTTCGACTAATACAGGTACTGGCTCACAGAATAATTCAAAAGGACTTAGTGATGGTCTACACTTGTCTCCAGAGCTACAAGAAAGGTTGGAGCATCGAGAAGAGCTCAAGATGATCTGTGACAAACTAGAGGCTGATCAAGAAGTTATCTTCATTTGTTGTGAAAGCATTCAAAATGGTTGAACATTCTGATAGTTCAATGGCAAAGTATTAACTCAATTTCATGTATATGACTGAAATACTGTTGATGAATATTCATGCATTAAGAATTTAGGATTGGGAGGCATTCAAGGCATCACTCAGATTGATGTTGCCATGGCTACAAGTATATGACAATGACAAGAATGCAAGATGGTTCGTTGAGCTCTGGCTAGAGATTAGCTGTCTGCCTGATGAGAAAGTCAAGTACATGGTTTATTTGCACAATCGATGACAGGAACCCATACTCTTGCTGCCACTGGATCTATGGATAGAAATGACAATGGACAAGGGCTCAAAGATGAAAGTCGGTTGGATGAGAATTTTAAGAATGAGAAGATGCTAACTCACACTAAAATGCAAACTCTGTAAATACAATTAGAGTCTCTCTGCATGCCGCCATGAAACATGAAGACAACCTCTCAATGCCACGGTGAGAATTCAACCACCCAACTAAGTGCAGATGAATAGGCAGTACAGGATCTCGACAGTTGCTTCACAGAATTTGACTGTAATCCTTTTGGCCTTACAAAGCCTACTCCGAGGACTCTCCAATCTGGAATGACTGCATCAGAAAAACTTACGCGGGATTTTGAAACAGCACATGAGGATGGTGAATCACTAGTCAATTAATTCTTTCAGGACCAGATGTTTTCAACTAAGAAATCATTTAATGCAACAGTTCACAGAAACTCAAGGTACAACTTCAGTAGACAACCTATTATCACAGATGGAACAAAAACCATTGTAACGAGGACTAGTGTAATGAAAAACAATGCCATGGCAGAAGTAATCTCTCTTGCTCAAAAGTGCAAGAGCATTTGACCTGTCACAAGTAATGGAACATTGTGTGACAGAGGAATGTCTCTTACTATTCAATCTAATGGAACTATGGTCAAAGTGCACAAATCTAAGTTAGTTGAAAAGTTGAACCCAGTTCCACTACACCCGTCAGTAGCTACACTGCCCTGGTAGACATAGGATTCATTTGGAGGCTTGCCACTCCTTATGCAGAGGATAGAGAAAAGCAGGATGAGATTGACTTCACATGGGCAGATTATGCTCATAAGATATTTGCACTTGTCCTGGCTCGACACTCCAAAGCTTCCGTGATAGTCTTTGTGAATGATGCATATGACTTGGAGATAAGCATCAAAGACAGCGAGCATGAATGTAGAACAACATGCACATCATACATAGGAGGGACGTGGAATATATATATTAAGAGAGAAGAAAAGCTACTGCTTCAAATGAGTTTCACAACATATCAAAAAACCAGGCAAAATAAAATACATATCCAGCAATTTCTGAAGGTTGAATTCAGGGTCTGCACATCAACATCCAGCCATCCGATTTCTATATTCTTTGAGGAGCAACTGTTGGGATCTGTTGTATGAGGATGAACATGCACAAATTACAGAATTCCAGTGTCACCACACAGAAGCAGACATGATACTTCTGTATAGATACTCACATATGAAACTGCCAGCAGAATAAGGCCATTTGGTCTATACTGTCAGCCTCGACTTGCAGCTAGCACCCCACCCTGCAGCTGCCCCTCCCACCCTACCCTCCTCCCATGACCCTCCCTTTGCCCTATCCCAGCCCCTCTTGAAGCATCCCACTGTTTTACAGGCCACCACCTCTGCCAGTAGTGCGGTCCACACTGCTACCACCCTTTGTGTAAAGAAATGCCTCCTCATCTCCTCTAAACCTTCCACCTCCAATCTCATGTCATGTCCCAGAGTCTCTCCCACCCACCCATGCACAGTCCCACTGTGCCTGTCCTGTTCATTCCTCTCATGTACTTAAAGGTCTCAATCATATCCCCGGCCCTCCTCTCTCCAGAAAGTACATGTTCAACTCCTCAGTCTAACCTCATATGGTAACTCCTCCAGACCCATGATCATCTTTGTTGCTCTATTGCACCCTTACAGCAATCTAATGTCCCTCTTTAGGTAGGGCACCAAAACTAACGCATATACTCCAGGTGAGGTCTGACCAGTGATCTGTACAACGGCAGAATCACCTCCCTCCTCCTAGAGGTTATACCTTGTAATACAACCCAGCATCTTGTTGGCCACTGCTGCTGCTTTCCTACACTGTGATGAGTTGTTCCAGTGCTCCCGTAATGAGCACCCCCAGATCTTTCTCCTCCTCAGTCACAGCTAGCTGCAACCTCCCCGCCCGATGGTAGCTCCTCTTTGGATTCTTTGCCCAGAAATGCAGCACCTTGCATTTTTGGTGTTGAAACCAAGTTGCCAGGTGTTAGATCACGTCTCCAGCTTTGTTAGAGCTTCCTGCAATCCCTGCCCCGGGTGATTCACCACTGCTCCCATCTTGGTGTCATCCACAAATAGACAGATATCAAAATTTAAATACCTGTAAATTTTCTTTCTCTGATGGCTGGTCTCCAGGCTTCCTAACTCGAGGGCTATACCTCCTGGATGCTAAAAGGTAGGCAGGAATCAAATCTCTGCAGCAGGGGACATCCAGCCCTTCACTTTCTGTCTCCTCAGTTCTTCCTAAAGCAGTCCAATGTGGCAATACAAGAACTTGGAAACAAAAACCAAGAATTTTTAAGGCATATATGGCCATGAGGCCAGCCAACTATATACATTCTGGGAGGAATCCAGCCCGGAGACCAGCAGTCGGAGAACAAAATTTACAGGTACTTAAATTTGATTCCTCTCCTAAGCTTGTCTCCAGGCTTCCTTACTCATGAGATATACAAAGTAGTACATCCCCAGTCCCAGGTGGGAAGAATGTCAAGTGCCCTTAAGGGTCCACCACCTGAAGCACTCATGACCAAGGATGCCTCAGCTGAGGGATATCGCCTCAGTGAATAAAATTTTGTAAATGTGTGGATGATGACCAAGTGGTGGATGCACAAGTCTGCTGGAGATGCTTCTGAAGTAGCCTCGAAGGGAGTTAGAGATGTATTGTTAAGGCCCTCACTGGCCCGGCAGTTCTCGGCCTGATCATAAGCCGTGGAGGTGACGGATACAATCAGTCTGGCTATAGAGCCTTTTGAATCCTTGTTACCCACAATTTTGGCCCGTAGTTGACATGAACAAAAAGTTTTGTGAATAGCTTCCGTTCTTTTAGTATACATTTTCATCACCCTTCTCAGGTCTAGTAGATGAAATTCCCTTTCCTTACTGCTTTTAGGAAGTGGGCAGAAGGAAGGAAGAATGAACCCCTGATTGTAATGGAAGGAGACATAACTTTTGGCAAAAAACCTGGAGCTGTTCTAGCCTGATGAAAGACAGTGTATGGCTCTTGAGTAAACAATGCTCCTAGTTCGCTGCTTCTCCTGGCTGAAGTAACAGCTCTGAGAAAAAACGACCTTCATTTTGAGATGCATAAGGGACATCTCTTGAGAGGCTCTAAAGGGGCCTTGGTTACAGCCTTGAGAACCAGATTAAGCCTCCAAGGTGGTATCTTTGGTTGATTGGAAGGTGTTTGAATGTTGCTGCCTTTAGAAACTTCCAGACATAGGATGTGAGCCACGCTTCCCCTGAATCCATCAACAAGAGTGCCCCAGCACCAAAAACTGAACTCGTAAGGTGGCTGGTTGCAGTCCTTTGTCAAGCCCATCTTAAAGGAACTGCAGCAGTACAGGCAATTGTATTGATAGTTCTGTATGTGTTTGGAATGAAGCCAGAACCAGAATTTCCTCCAAATTCTATAATACACTTTAGAGGAAGCAGGGCAAAGTACAGTTCGTAAGAACTTACGTAACATTAGATCTTCGAGAAGGCTCTTGCAGTAGGTAATTACATATAGGACTGGCGTGCGGGTGGCAGGACCCCACGGAAATTTCTAGCTAGCAGTCCTGGCGGGGCCTCATGTCAGGTGACCGACGTCAGACGACGCCGGTATAAAGGGGCGGTCCAGGACGCCCGCCTTTCCAGTTCTCTTCCCGCCATAGGCCCGGACGGCGAGAAGCAGACATTTCCCTCAATGGAAAAGGAGCTGAAAAGCCTAGGGGGATGGAGGCGGGAAGTGTACCTTACTGCAAGAGCCTCTCCGAAGATCTACTGTTACGGTAAGTTCTTACGTAACTGTACTATCTTACTGAGAGGGCTCTTGCAGTAGGTAATTACATATGGACAGAATCCCAAGCAGTCTGGAACAAATGAAAGGCACCAGGAAGAGGAACTACTCCAAGAAGTAGCAAACAACCTTGCAACCCTCAAGATAGGAGGCCTTGCAAGACAGCTAACCGAAGCCTGCTCCGGCGAGAGGCAATGTCCAAACTGTAATGTTTAGTAAAGGTATGGACGGAAGTCCAAGTGACAGCAGCACAGATGTCTGCTGCAGACACATTCTTGAAACAAGCCGAGAGGCTGCTACTCCATGAGTGGAGTGACTCTGACCTGACCCGAAGGGTCTTGTTGTGCTTGTCATAACAGAAAGTGATGCAATGAGCCAACCACTTTGATACGCATTGCTTGAGACAGCAATGCCTTCTCCTCTGTGAGCAAAAGAGACGAACAACTGATCAGTCTTCTGAGATCCTTCATCCTATCAGTGTAGTATCTCAGAATCCTGTGGACATCCATGGTATGGAGCAAGTATTCTCCTTGGTTGGAGTACTGCTGAAAAGGCAAGTAATTCAATAGACTGATTTAAGGTAGACTCCGCTACTACCTTCGGAAGAAACCTAGGATTAGATGCAAGAGCTACTGGTTCTTTCTGAAAAATCAGATAAGGGATTTTGTACATAAGGGCCTGAAGCTCGGAAATTCATGCAGCAGAGGTAATGGCCACCAAGAAGAGAGCTCTTCCACGATAAAACTTCAAGTCTCACGGAAGCCACAAGCTCAAAAGGAGGAAGGGTAAGTTTCTCGAGGACAAAGTTCAAGTCCCAAGGGGGCTGGAATCCGAACAGGGGCCTGAGATGAAGGACCACTCTGAGAAAGGTCTTGGATACCTCCAATTGGGCAAAAGCTTTATCAGCGAAGGGAACATGGTAAGCTGAAATAGCAGCCATGTGAACCTTCAAAGAGGAGTGACTGAGACCCAGGTCGAAAAGATGGCGCAAAATAATCAAGCAGAATGGCCACAGGACAGGAGAAAGGCTCCACGTCCTGAGGCAGCCCAAATGGAAAATCTTTTCCATTTCATAGCGTAGGTGGACCTAGTGGAGGGTTTTCTAGCCTCCACAGAATCTCGGCCACCTTAGGGAGGCCAAACGAGATTGGGCTAGGTCTGCAGGAGCCATGCATGAAGTTGAAGGACTTGAGTCCCGGATGGACCAGGGTCCCTGATCCTGGGTCAGCAATCCTTGAGATGAAGGAAGAGAAGAGGAGGAACCTCTGAGTATTGCTGTAGAGGAGAGAACCTAATTTGCCTGGGCCAGAAAGGAGCGATCAGAATCATTCTCGCTCCTTCCAATGCCAGTTTCTGCAGCACACGAGGAACCAGAGGAACTGGGGAAAAGCATAGGCAGAATCTGTCCTTCCAGCTTAGAGACAGAGTGTCGCTCCAGAAGTGCCCCCGCTCTGGAGCGAGCGAGCAGAAGGTGGGAAGCTTTGCATTTTGGGAAGAGGCGAACAGGTCTATCTGTGGAGTCCCCAAATCTGGAAGATGCTTTTTAGAACTTTTGGTCTAGTTCCCACTCATGTGGCAGAGCCAGAGACGACTTAGCTTGTCTGCGAGGACACTGTCGACTCCCGGGACATGGATCGCTGTGAGGTGAAGGTTGTGGCGCTGCCCATTCCCAAACCCTCATCGCTTCCCTGCACAGTGGGTGGGACCGAGTCCTCCCTGCTTGTTGATGTACCACACCACGCACATGTTGTCTGTTTGGACAGCTAGGTGACGGAAGGATGTATTGGTGAAGGGCCTGGAGAGCATACAGCACTGCTCGAGTTCGAGCACACTGATGTGGAGAGTTAGCTCAATCTGGACCATAACCCCTGGGTTGGGTGAGGACCCAGATGGGCTCCCAACCTTCGCCTGATCGTCCGTGGTCAGAGTCTGGGCGGGGAGGATGAAAGAATGGGACCCCAGAACAGGTTCTCTCGAACCATCCACCATTGCAAGTCTCTTGTCATCGGCGAGGAGATCAGCACCAGATGATCTAGGTCGTCTACAAGTTGATCCCACTGAGGCGGAGAGTCCAGAGAGATCCTCAAGTGGAGGCGGGCACGCTGGAACCGTCGGGATGGCAGCCGCCATAAGCCCCAGAAGCAGGAGCACCGACCTGCGCGGACCCTTCCTGCGTTCGAAGAAGGAATCTGGGACTGGAGGAGGCCCCCGTCCGGGCAGGAAGGCCCTGCACACTGTCGAATCGAGGATTGCCCCAATGAACTGGAGTCTCTGGGAAGGGTCCAGATGAGACTTGAATGGTTGATGGTGATACCCAGACCAGTGAAAACCTGCTGGGTGAGGAGAGAAAATGCAGGAGTTCCTCCTGGACGAAGCCGCCAGGAGCCAATCGTCCAGGTAGGGAAAACCTGAACTCCCAAAGTGCAGGGTGGGCCGCTACCACTGCCAGGCATTTGGTAAAGACTCAGGAGCCGAGGAAAGACCAAAAGGAGCGCCGAATTGGTAGTGGTCCCACTGGCACGCAAACCTGAGGTACTGCAAGTAGGGGCTGAATGGGGATGTGCAGGCATGGCGTCCTGCATATCCAGTGCACAAGCCATTGCCCGGCCGGAGAAGGGCAAGAGGGTTTGAAGGAGAGCATCCTGAACTTCTTGTATTCACAAAGAAGTTCAGGGAGCTGAGATCGAGAATGGGTCTGAGATCTCCCGTCTTCTTTGGGTCAAGGAAGAAATGGAATAGTAACCCGTCCACGTGAAGATGAGGGGGGGTTCTATGGCCTGCTCATGAGGAGAGCAGATAACTCTTCCCTGACCAAGGGAAGATGGTCCTTGAGTAAGAGGAGTTCAGAGGTGACGTGAGGTTTCTGCAGAAACTCTATGGAGTGCCCTCTGCTATGATCTGAAGCACCCATGAATCCGATGTTATCCTCTCCCAGCCCAGGTGGAGGAGAACCTTCCTCCACCGGTTCCTCCGGGAGTCCGAGGCGGTGGGAGAGGGAAGGAGTCAGGTGGTGTGAGGCAGCGCCGAGCTGGGGCACTCCGCTGCTTTTTGGGCGCGGGGCCTGGCAGCTGAGGGGCCCGGCGTTTAGTGGCCTGCCTTCCTGGGGTTCCGCTGAGGCCGGCTGCGTCTGCGAAGGGACGGTGCTGCGGGAATGGGGACGGTACATGATGAATCGACAGATGTGAGGGCCTTCTCCTTCTCCTGCAAGTCGGTGATGATGTCCTTGACATCCCCCACAGCACCGAACCTCTGAAAGGTGCTATTGAATTGCTGACTGCACCTCTGGGACCAGACCTGACACACGGAGCCATGCGTGGCGCGAAGACTTACGGTGATGCGGAGCTCCAGTCCTGCAGTGTCCACTGCATCGTGGGTCATCCTCAGAATGTGACGACTGGCGAACGAGCAGAACGGACCAGGTCAGCTAACTCCTGCTTGACTTGGGAGTCAGGCAAGGAGTCAATCTTAGATTCCGCCTGGGTAGGACAGCCTTCTGGTAATCCCCATATGTGCTACATAATTTAGGGCCCTGATCCCCAGTGTGCAAGAAGCATAGATCTTCTTTCCATACTGATCCAGAAGCGAGATTCCTTATCGGGGAGACAAGCTCAAATGTTTGGTGTGCGGACCGGCCGTGAGCGCGCTAATCACAACCCGAGTCTGCCGGGGTGAGAGTCTAGAAAGTCTACACCTCCGGAGCCTGGTATAGCTTGTTGGACTTCAGGAAGTGGGGCTAAGCTGATGGTTGTTTCAAATGATGGAAACAAGGTGGGCATGAAGCTCGAACCAGGGTGGCACTAGGTAGGGGCCGTAAGAGGCAAGTCCAGATGTTGGCGAAGTTTAACCCACTGAGGATCTGGCTCTAAGAACACCACTGATGGACCTCCTGGATCTTCCTGAGCAACTCCATGAAGGAAGGATCCTCGGAGAAGACTTGGAGGAGTCCTTGGCCGGGCTTGGCGGAGAGCAAGGCTCGTCCTCTTTCTCGAACATCCATCGGGGAATCCGAGAGTCCGAGAGAAAAGAAGAAGAATAAGAATTTGAAGCAGAGTAAGACTCCTAGCTCGTCTGGGGAGGAACGGCTCCTTAGGGGGATCCTGGACGTGTCCTGCCCTCTCTGGATCCCGAGGAAGAGCTCAGGAATCCGGAGGTGGAGAGGAGCATGCCGCCTGGGGCGTCGGGGCGGAGGTGGCACCGTTGCCGTGAGGTGGCTCTCGACTTCCTTGGTGAGCTGAGCCTTGGCTCAGCTCACCAGGAGGCCAGAGTCTCCTGAAGATCCACCGCGGCCTGGGGGCGCCGGAGGAGGAGGGGATAGTTGTACGGAGGATATCCGTGGGTGAGTATCCATAACCGGCTGCGGGAAGACCGGAGCTGGGTATTGCTGACGTCGGGTACTGTGGCGTCGGTGGGGTCGGCGCCGGTACTGCGTGCAGGATCTGTGGGCCGTGCAGACCAGCGCCGGATAGGACGGCGGATACCCAGGTACGGAGGAGCTGCCGGAGCAGACGGTCCAGTAGGGAACTCCACGGGCGGATCGACCGTGATAGGCCCGTGGGGTGGAGGCCCGATGGGAAGAGAATATCCCCGCTGGCGCCGGAACGGCCAGTCAGGACCGGCGTCCGGGGGGCCAGCGTCAGATCGGTTCTGTAGGAGGGGATCCAACGGCAGAAAAGCATCGAGCATCGCCCGGGGCCGGAGGGAGAAAAGTCCCGGGGTCAGGCAGGGGACTCGGGCTCCCGGACGGCAGCGAAGGCTGCGGGGAACCTGGGACGACAGGACGGTGCAGGGTCTGTCGTGACTCGAGCCCGGCGCCGCGGAGGAGCCGACGTGCGACTTAGGGCGAATCTGGGGACGCCAGAAGGCGGCGTCCGACTTAGGGGGTCCCTCGTCGGAGGCGGGCCGAGGGGGGGAAGAAGCCGGTCCGAGGGGACACTGCCGCACCGCCCAAGGGTCGGGCGTCTTAGCGCCTTCTCCGGCAGACGCCGGAGGAGCCGACGTCCGGCTTATGGAGGCGCTCGCATCAGTAGGGGCCGCAAGCCTGCGTGCAGTACTGGGGGCAGAAGCCTCCTTGCCCAGAGGCACCAGCGGCTCGAACGCCGAACCCGACGGGCGGGCCGACACCTCCTCCAAAGCCTGGAGGCTGCCGCCAGGCGTATCCTCCTGGAGGGACGTTATCTTAGCCGCGGCTCCAGCTGGAGTCATGGAAGAGGAGGCCTTCTCCCGGTGCCTTTCTTTGTCCCTTCTTGTGTCCTTCAGGGAGGTCGACGCCTGCCGAACTTTCTTCAACCCTTCTCCATTCGCGACATCTTCTTTTAAGGAGATGGGCTTCCAAAGACTGCTGGCGCGGTCTGGGTAGCAGCGTTGAAATGCAGCAATCGGCCACTTATCGACTCACGTGGTCGGGCCTAAACAAAAAGGCAGAGGGAGTGACCGTCTTGTGAGGCAGTTAGGCCACACGAGTCACACTTATTTTTGAAGGGGACGACATAAACCGACGCTCACCTGACAAATAAAATACAGAATACTGATACTTTTTGGTAAAACCGGCGAAGCAACAGGGCTGAGCTTACGTAACTTCACTGCGAGGCGCTGCAATTAGCTGAAGGCAGGAAAGAACTGGAAGGCGGGCATCTGGGACCGCTCCTTTATACCGACGCTATCTGACGCCGTCACCTGACGTGGATGGCCTCGCCAGGGACTGCTAGCAAGAATTTTTCCGGTGGGGTTCTGCCGCCCGCCGACGCCAGTCCTATATGTAATTACCTACTGCAAGAGCCCTTTCGAGTAAGATCATGAGTTCCCATCATTTCAATAACAGGATCTGTGCAGCCTAGCTCTTTGAAGTTTTCCGCTCAATCTCCAGGCCTAGAGACAAATGTTCAAACTGGGATGCAGAACGGACCCAATGGAAAAGGTACGGGCTGAACTTGAAGGTCAGAGGTGGCCGCCTTGACAGATGAATGAGAAGCAGGAACCATTGGCGGAAAAGCCATAAGGGACAGACTAGAATCAGTTTTGCCAAGTCCAGAGCCACTTTGTGGAGGACACTGGATGGAAGGGTATTGGAGGAAAAGCATACAGGAGACAGAACTGACCCCAGTCTAGGGAAAAGGCATCCTGAGCCACCGCTGTGCGTCCTTGGCAAGGGAGCAGAATTGCTTTGCCTTGGAGTTCCACCAGCAGGCAAAAGATCTCTCTGAGGATTGCCCACTGTTCTGTTAGGGATGTGGGAGGCACTGTCCTTCAGCTCCCATTCCCTGGTAGAACAACCTTGTGACCGAGCCAGTCTGCTGTGACATTTTCCTGTCCTGGCATATACTTGCTCAGTGGTGCTCAGCCCACTGAATGAGAAGGAGGGATTCCTTGGCATTTTTGAGCTTCTTGTGCCGCCCTGATGGTTGATGTATGCCAGCGTTGTCAGATTGTCAGCTGGAATCAGTCTATCCTGATTGAGGAATTGCTGTTCAGCATGCCTCAGAGCAAGCATACTGCTCTCCTTTCAGATTGTAAGGTGGAATCAGTCTATCCTGACTGAGGAATTGCTGTTCAGAGTGCCTCAGGGCAAGGCATACTGTTCACTCTTGAGAATGTTTATGCTGTACCTTGTTTTGAACAGCAACCATCTGCCTGGTGCCAACAGCTAATGCAGGTGAGACCCTCAGCTCCTGGCTTGCATCGGTTGTGATTCGGATTTGGTGTGGATGGCCCAACTATGCGACCCTTCACGACCTCTGTCCTCCGAGACCCTCACTGGAGGGAGGTTTAATCTGTCTCAGTGAGCTGTATGAAAAATAAGCAGGCAGCTGAGAAACTATGTGAAACTCCTTGATGAGCTTTAGCAGATCCCTAAATTTAGTTTCTGGGGAAAGACCTTGTTGGCTTTTGTCCTGATGTCTGCCCCAGGAGGATCAAGTTCTGGTTTGAAGTTGGCGAACTCTTTCTCCAGTTGATGAGAAAACTGTACCGACAGGCACCAGACCATCTACCACTGCCTATATTGCTTGGTTGAGCTGTGGGACCTTATGTTGACTGTGACTGCTATTAGCACCCTTACTAATGTCCGTGGGGTCGGAGGAAGACCCCAATGGCAGAGTTTTGAATTGAAGTATTGCTCTCCTACTTTGAATCTGAGATAGTGCCTGTGTAGTTCCTGAGTGGGAATATGCAAACAGGCATCTTGCAGATCCATGGATGCCAGAAAATCCCTTTGCGACTCCTGAAGATTGATGACAAAGTTTCCACCTTGAAGGGTCTGCTACGCTACAAAACCATTCAAGAATTCAAGATCTAGGACTGACCTGAAACTCCCTGTGCGATTGGCACGATGAAGAATGGGAGTAAACGCCACCTCGATTGATCTGTGGTGGAAACTTGCTCAATAGTCCCTGCTTGCAGAAGGATTGTAATGGCCTGTAACATCACCCATCTTTTGGACTGGTTGTCAGAGACAAGGGAGGCACCACGAGGTAATGGGAGCTTGCTGATGATGTCTAGGACCCATCTGTCCGACTTGATTTGGACCCATTCCTCGAGAACATTTTAAATGTCTGCCCCTACTCGAGGATGGACCGGATAACATGTTGTTTGTTAAAATGCATCTGGGGTCTGAATTAGCCCGTCTCTTGACTGTGGCATATGCACCGGCTATCTCCCCGAGACCTTCACTGCCTCCTTCAAGGCTGAACCAAACAGGAGATTACCTTCATAGGGTGCGATAACCAACTGGCTCTTCAAGAGGTGACTGCTCGCCAGATTCAAGCCAGAGGTTGCAGTGAGCCAAGGTATGATAAAAACATGGTCCAAGCGGCGTACCTGATCGCCTCCTCCTACATGACTGCTGAATAAACCTAAGCCAAACCCATGAACTGAAGCTGATGAAAAATAGGCCTGTTCTTCTCTGGGTCCACAGTGAAGTGAAGGCTAAAACCGAGCCCAGGACAGGCGGCTTAGGCCGATAGAGACTGGCGGTTGCCACCTTGAGATGCTGCTGATGCTTGGAAGGCCTAGTTGAGGGCATCCACTTTCCTATCCACGGGTCCCTGAGAGAAGCCCCTCCTTCAGCTGGGATGACCGTCTTCTTGGTTAGGTTTGAAATCAGAGTGTCGATTCTGCAGCAGTCTAACTGCTTTTAGATTGCTTCTTGTCAAACCTGAGAAGCTTAGAGATCCGCCAGGCCACTGGATAGGTGCGTTCGGAACCTTGCCATTTCTCCTATAGCAAGTTCCTCTGGCTGGAGGAATAGGCTAAGGACGGTTTGTCGGCAGCTGCCAATCAAAAGCCTGTTTGGCTGGGTGGGAGCCTCCGGGAAAGATCTGAGGTGATTCCTGGCTATGCCTTTGAAAAGACTAAGCCCTGCAGGTCCAAGATTCTGGACAGTGAGTTGGCAGAGTCTGATGATAAGCCCCAGCTCCCCGGGAGAAGATGCCTAGATCTACTTTGAGGCGAGATCTCTCTTTCTCTTGTGGTGTAAGGAAATGTTATCGTAGTGATGTGAGGACAACTGCTCGCTCTTTGGATGAGGGCGGAGATGGGGTCTCTTCTTTTACCTTCTTGCGAGGTCTCCCATCTGGTGACCCCAGAGGTTGCCCGTGAAGCATGTAGGGTCCAGAGCAAAGGCCCCTTTACCTGTCAATGAGGCCTGGGGCCAGAGAGGGGGCTGCGGACTGCTGTTTCCCAGTTGCCGCTGCTCTCTCAGACCTGATGGTTGCTGCTCACTCAGACCTGTCAGTCTGTTGGCCATCAGTCTGAGATGAGGAAGGGGCTGCGTCCTTCTAGTCCTCGACTTTCGAGACGCTGCCTGCTCACATAATAGGCAAAGCGACCCAGCGAAAGATTAGAAGCAGGGATGAATCCCCTGTGGCATTGGCATTTTTGCCCTGGAAGGTTTGCCTGAGCATGCCCCAAATGTCCTATTCCTTTTGATTAGTACCCCTCCCCTGGAGTTTCTGGCTATGCTGTTGATGTTGCATGACTTGCTGCTGGCCCTTTAGGGCAAAATACTGAGCTGTTCCTTGCTTTAGATTTTCTGCCCCTGGGAGGTTTGTCCAAGGCCAGGACCCCAGAAAGACTTTTTTCCTCTTTATTCCACATACCCTCCTCTGGAGGTTTCTAATTCTATGCTGTTGACACTGCGGTGAATTGCTGGTGCTGGCCCCTTAAGAGCAAATTACTGAGCTGCCCTTTGTAAACAGTGATTTCTTTAATAAATGCTTCAAATTCTGTAAATTTCCTTCATTTATTTTGCCTTTAGTTGCTGCGGTGGGGTGGGGGCCTGACCACGCCGAGATGGACATGATGGTCTGGATTAGCGCTCCTTTTGTCCTCGCAGCCCTCGTGCCGACGATAGAAACTGAATGTCGATGAGCTGCTGTGCAGTACTGTGGGCCCACCATCGACGAAAGGCCGAGAAAGCAATAAGCCACCCGTCGACGAGGCAGCACCGTCGATGAGCAGCTGTAACAGTAAAGTCAGCCATCAACAGAACACCCATGGAGCTGCCGTCAGCGAGGATAGCTCCAATGAAGCATTCGGTGCTGTTTTCTTCCCCACTCGCTGGAAAATGATACTGGAAGAGGATTCTTCTCATAATGTTACACTCCTCTTGTTAGAAAATCATGGGGAAAAAACATTGCGGTGAAGTGGGACCAGTGTGTACAGCTTGCAAGGCCGAGACTGGAACCCACCCAGGAGCACTGTAACACAGCTTCTACTGCTCAAAAATCCAGATGCATAATGAAATAATTTGACTTACAGTCTGCTGTCTTCAGCTCTGCCACGTGGTGACAGAGCTCTGCTTGCAGAGTACCTGCTGCTCTGAAGGCAGGAAGTAAACTGAGGAGACAGGAAGTGGAGGGCTGGATGTCCCCTGCTGCATAGGTCTGATTCCTGCCTACCTATCAGCATCAGGAGGCACAGCCCACGAGTAAGGAAGCCCAGAGACCAGCTTAGCAGAGAAGAAAAATTACTCACCATAGTAATGTTGTTTCTTCTAATGGAGTCTTGCTGTATTCTGACAAATGCAGTATGATCGGCCGTGTTCAGCTACCCTGGAGAACAATGAGTTAAACTCTATGCAAATGCACTGAGCGTCGAGCTCGAGCTTGGTTTTCAAACCACCATCCTTGGTACATTCTAGTAACTGATCAGATTCTTACGAAGCTAAAATAGCAACCCATTTAAACTACTAACCAAACCTAAATGCCACCAGAGGCAACACAACAATAAGGTGGTCAGAAAGGAAGGCTCAAGCCACTGATGCCCAAGTAAAACACCTACTCACAGGTGGGTGAACATTTCTAAAATCAGAACCAGCCTTAAGACCCCCTAGGTTCTGTAGGGGAGGCTGGGTGGGAGTCGAATACAGCAAGACTCCATTAGAAGAAACAACATTACTATGGTGAGTAATTTTTCTTCAAGCAACATGAAGTCTTGCTGTATTCTGACAAATGCAGACTACTAAGCAGTGCCCTTGGGAGGTGGGCACAGAACCTACTTGGGGAATAGGCTCTGCAACACTGCCGTGCCAACCTGGCCTCACTCCTGGCCTGGATATCCAGACAGTAGTGTTTAGCGAATGTGTGAACAGTTTTCCAGGTAGCTGCTTTACACACATCCGACAAGGGGATATCCTGGCTGCTGCCACTGGAGGCTGCAGTACCCCTAGTGGAATGAGCCCTCAGACCTTGAAGGGCATCCTTCCCTAATTTGCCATAGCAGAACTGAATGCAAGCCACCATCCATCTGGCTATGGTCCTTTTGTGGCTGGCTTACCTTTACCTACCTCCCCATAGGTAAGGAACAGCTGAGTAGAACCCTGTGTTCCTTTGTCCTATTCATACAGTAGCTGATGGCTCTCTTTACATCCAGACTGTGCAGCCTGCATTCACCTAAGCTGGAATGGTCTGTGAAGAATACAGGAAGAGACTGATTGAGGTGGAAATCAGAGACCACCTTGGGAGAAACTTCCTATTGGTCTGAAGGACAATCTTATCCCTATGAGGGTAATGTAGTTGGGCTCCACTGACAAAGCCTGCATGTCCAATCTAGAAGCAAAACCCTCCAGGGGCACTGATCCCCAACAGGAGGCCTGCAGCAGTACAGAGGCAACTGATGACTGTCTGGGGCTGCAAAGAGGTCTATCTCTGAACACCCACCTCCTGAACACTGACAGGAGGAATTGTCTGTTGAGGGTCCATTCGTGATGGCCCTGGCTTTTTCTACTGAGAGCATCTGCTAGGACACTGTCCTTCCCTGGTAAGTGGACTGCTGACAGAGAAATGTCCGGGAGTAAGCCAGAGTCCAAATCTTCATAGATTCTGTGCAAAGGAGGAGGACCTTGTCTCCCCTGCTTGTTGACATAATACATTGTAGTGGTGTTGTCTGTCCTGACTTGAACCACCTTTCCTGTAGATGATTGGCAATGGCTGAACAGCCAGGAACACTGCTCTGAGTTCCAGGAGGTTGATGTGCGACAGAGACTCCTGAGGCAGCCAGTTCCCATGAGCTGTGTGCTCCCCAGGTGTGCACCCCATCCCAAGAGGGGAAGCATCTGTTGTTAGTACCAGGAGGGTACCTCTGTAAGAAAATGTACTCCCACTCTGAGACTGTCCATGTCCTGCCACCACTGAAGGGTTTGCAGGAGAGTGGGGACACTGGGACAAGCTTGGACAGAGAGTCCCTTCTCTGAGACCAAAAGGATCTCAAGTGGAACTGAATGTCCCTCATCTGAAACCTTGCCTCTGGGACCACGGCAGTGGTGGATGCCATGTGGCCTAGGAGTTGCAGGAAATGCCTTGCTGGACAAAGAACTCAGAGTTGGAAGGAACCTGCCAAGTGAATGAGTGCCTGAGCCCTTCCTGGAGGCAAGAAGACCTTTGCCTGGATGGTGTCCAGCTCTAACCCTATAAAGTTCAGCACCTGAACAGGGGCCAGTACTGACTTTCTGAGGTTTATCAAGAACCCCAGTGATTGGAGGGTTACCTGAGTGAGCTCAGAGACTGTTGTACCTGTACAGAGGATTGGCCTACTAGTAGCCAGATCGTCTAGGTAGGGTAAACTGAAACCCCTTGCTTTCTGAGAAATGCCACTACCACTACCAGGCATTTTTGAACACCCTTGGGGCAGAGATCAGCCCGACAGGGCATGGCCCTGAATTGGTGGTGGCCCAAAGGTAGCCTGAATCTGAGGTACTTTCTGTGGAACTGCCTGATGGGTATGTGAAAGTAGGCATCCTTGAGGTCCAGGGACGCCAGCCAGTCCCCTTGCTGCAGAATGGGTAAGACTGTTGCCAAGGTTGTCACCCTGAACTTTGGCATTGAAGGTGCCTGTTCAGGTATCTGAGATCAAGAATGGACCGGCACTCCCCAGTTTTCTTTAAGCGAGGAAGTACCTGGAGTACAACCCCTTTCCCCTGTGCTGAAGTGGCACTGGCTCCACTGCCTTTGAGAGGGAGGGCGTGGAAACCTCTGCCTCTAACAGGGCTGTTTCTGAAGGACTGCAAGGTCTGAAGGGTCATGCTCCCAAGCTGGGGAAGGATTTGAAGCGAGAGCCGCACCTTTACCCACTATCTCCAGGACCCACCTGTTTGAGGTGATAGAATGACAAGCCTGAAGACAGTAGGTCAACCTGCCCCCTACAGGAACTGGGAGGCGGCCCAGCAGACCCCTCAGGGTGTCTGCTTGGCAGAAATATAGAGGTGTGGTGGAAGCAGCACGGCCTGCATCCCTCCTTCCTCATCTCCTGAAGAACTACCTGGGTTGCTGACAGGAAGGGAAAGCTGTTGCCTGATGAAAGGGCCTAGGGTAGGTCTGCCCCTGCCCCTCTGGCCTGTTGTCTCTGGGGGTGGCAGACTTCTCCTGGCAGAGGCACTCTTGTATGTCACCCTGTAGTCATTCATCTTTTTCATGTATGCTTCTGTCTGTTCCCCAAACAGGGAGTTCTGTGTCAGGGGAAAATCCAGAGCATTTTTCTGGGTAACCTGGGAGAGGTTGGTACATCTCAACCTGGAAAACCGCCTGCAGAAAATGACAGATGCCATCACCCGAAGGCTGCATCATTAGAATCCACAGCCATAAGAAACTGGGCCTTAGATGCTTGATTCCTTCAAACTACCTCCTGAAGGTCAGCTGCTAGCTCAGGAGAAGCTTTTGGGCTAACTGTTAGACAGATTCCCACAGTGCCTTTTGGTACCTAGAGGCATAGGCCATGTGTGAGGGCTTGCCTTATGCCCAGGAAGCAGCCAAGTAAGTCTTCTTGGCTAGGAGTGCTTTTAGCAAATTGTTCACTCACACTCGTGCAATGCTGATACCCAGTGGACCATTTTTTCCCCTCAAGTTTCAGAGACATACCCTTTAAATTTAGCGCTTAACCCAGTGGCTTAGCTAGCCGGTTAAGTTGTGCCCAAAACAGAATTTAGTTATCCAAAATGGCTTAGTCGGGCCCAGATAAACAGGAATCGAGTTACCCTAGGTGGCTTAGTCAGGCCGGTAAGGAGAAGAATGAGACCTGACTAGCGGTTCAGCGCCAGTTGAAGAAAACTGAGAAAAACTTGGTTTAGTCAGGAACTCGCACCGGTACCCTTGAACAGAAGAAATTAAACTTCTAAAAGAAAAAAATATTGTTTGTCTCCTCACGGTCGTGGAACTGATCAGAAACCGAATCACTTACCCAACCAGTAAACTATAGCTATATACCAAGGACATCGGTTTGAAGAACACTGAAAACAAATAAATGGACAGTAAAACCAATGATTTTTACTCTTTGGACTGAGAAGAAGAGGAGCAATTTCCGAGGCGTCTTCACTGGCAGGCGGAGTAAAGAATCTGATCAGTTACTAGAACGTACAGAGGATGGTGGTTTGAAACCAAGCTCGAGCTCAACATTTTATGCATTTGCAGAGTTTAACTCATTGTTCTCAAGGCAGTTGAACCGGTCAGTCATACTGCATTTGTCAGAATACAGCAAGACTTCATGTTGTTTGAACTTACTATTTATGCCTACCGAGATGTCTGCAATACATACACCAAATAACACTGGCCCCAGCACTGACCCCTATGGGACCCCACTCATCACTGCCCTTGGGGATGATTAATTCACCCTCACCACCACCCTCTGCTGCCGTCCCTGTAGCCAGTTCTCCACCCAACCCACCAATTTTGCCCCGCCCCTGTGCCCTTAGCTTACATGTTAGTCTCCAATGTGGCACCAGTCGAATGCCTTACTGAAGTCCAGGTACAGGACATACACTGCATGCCCTTTGTCCTTTTTATCTAGTCACCCAGTCATAGTAGTCCACTAGGTTGGTCTGGCAGGATCTGCCATTGAGAAAGCCATGCTGCAGACTGTCCTGCACCCCACTGACCTCCAGCAGGGTCACCAGCCTCTCCTTCAGGATTGTTTCCATCAGTTTCCCCATTATGGCACATGGGCTCACTGGTCTATTAGTTCCCTGGTTCATCTTTGGGACCACTCTTATGGAGTTGAACACGTGAGCCATCCTCCAATCCTGGGGTTCACACAGAGTCCAGAGAAGCATTAACTAGGTCTGCCAATGGGCCTGCCAGGACCTCTGCCAACTCCTTCATTACACGGGTGTATGCCATTATGGTCCCTTGTCCACCCTCAGTGCCCTTAACCCGCCTAGCACTCTACCTTTCCCCATCCATCACCCACTCCCTCTGATCCTATCCTCCCCCAACCCACGTATCCCCCTTTCTCTTTAGTAAAACAGAACAGAAGTAGTCGCTAAGTTTCTGCTTTTTGTCCCCTTTTTCCACCCATTCCCTCCTTTCATAATCCTTACTATTTGGTCCTTACAACCCTTTCTCCCTGATGTACCTGAAGAAGTCTTTTCACCTCTTTAATTCCCTTCGCTAGCCTGAGCTCCACTGATGCCTTTGCTGCCCTTACTTCCCTGGTCACCTCCTTTGCTTCCTTCAGGTACTCCTCCCTGTCCCTGTTCTCGTGTATCTCCTATAGGCGACTCTTTTCCTCCTCACCGTTTCTATGACACCTTGCTCCTTGTACAGCTAGGTTTCTTAGCCCTACCTTTTTTAACTTGGGCCTTGCTGCAGGAATTTGTTGCTTCCACTAACCCTAGCTTAATGAGTTCCCACCTCTGATTCGTGTCCATATTAGGCTGAATTCTGTCCAGGAACCCTTGCACAACTTCACCTATCTTTCTGAAGTCAGACTTTCCAAAGTCTAGTTCCTTTGTGCCAGTTGCCCTCTCCCTGCCCACCTGCAACTGGATTCATACTGTCCAGTGGTCACTCCCTGCCAGTGGTTCCTCTACCCTCAGATCATTCACCCACTCCCATCAGACAGTACGAGGTCAAGTGTATTCCCTTCCCTAGTTGGTTTGCTGACCAACTGCATCAGGAAGTTATTCTGGAAGGCGTCTAGCATTATCTGTTCCCTTCTACACTTGGTGGCAGGTGTCCCCACTCCACCCCGGCAGGCTGAAGTCACTGACTATCACTACACCAGCCTTCTCACAGTTCCTCCAGATCTGTTCTGCCAATACTTTTATCTGTCTTTTTCCGACTGGGAGGGTGGCCTGTACACCACCCCCAACTGTAGTGTCCTATTCTTTTGGATCTTGGATTTACATCTATAGAACCTCTGCATCTTTTCTTCCTAACACAATTTAGCCCCTCCTCATGTAGAGTGCTACTCCTTCCTTTCTCCTTAATTCTATACTTGCAGAATAGTCTGTAACCGCCAGGTCCCAGTCATGGTTTGGGTGGTCCATGTCTCGGTGATGGCTGCCATGTTCACCCCTCCCTCCATAATGAGAGCCTGTAGTTCTGCATTTTTATTCCCCAGGCTTCTAGCATTCAAAGATATCATCATCCATCTCCTTTCTTTCTCCCCTCCTCCTTCCCTCCACTCCCTTTATGGCCCTCCCTGTATTGTTTGCTCACAACTAAGGAATAATGGAATAAAGCATGTACCTGATTGCAGAACACAGTGATGTAGTAGTCCTAACTGCATATGTATCACACCAGGTTGATGGTGTTTCGGCATGAAGGGAAGAAGGACATTTGACTGCAAGGCACTGTGTTCAAAAGAAGTTGCTCAAGTCATTGTACTCTTCATATACATACGGAGCAGATACAGTCTCAGGGGTCTTTGTACTGGAAAGAAGTCAGTATTTCAAAGTGCACTGAAATCTGAAGCAGCAAATAAGTTATCAGGTGTTGGAAAGAGTCTCCCAGTAACACCAAATATTCTGGACAACATGTTGAAGTTCACTATCAGGTTTGTCAGCAAGACACTAGCTGAGCCTGGGGCATCGAATTGGGACAAAATGAGGAGAAAGTCAACCTAGAGAATACCTCCTGACCATGATTCACATAATTTGAAGGTGAAGTGAGTTAACTACCAGGTGTATATACTGCTCAACTATGACAGGCCTGATGCTCCACCATCACCAGCGGACCATGGCTGGACTCTGATCGAAGGGAAATGTCAACCTCTTCGATACACAAAGGCACCTCTACCAAAGAGCCTCAGGGATACTGTAGCACATGAGAACGCCTCAACAGCTGAAAACATGATTCAGAATCTGATACAGACTATGATTCTGATAATGACTCTGAGAAAAACATGGAAGCAGAAAATGAGTAGAAGATTTTGGGCATGCTCAAATGAAGACAGCCCTTTAAACATTAATTGGAGAATGTTGCGACAGCAATAAGGGTTCGAACATTATGGCTATTAGATAATGTACAATCTGACTAATGTTACCAAACTAGAACTTTTCAATAAAAAATGTTACTATGCAAAACCAGATTTTGTAAAAATAAAAGCTGGCTATTTTTCTGACACTGAAAAATTACATGAATTATATACTTAAGTTTAGAAACACAAATTTCAAGTTTTGGGGGTGAGGAACTTGGAATTAAGCAGCCATTATTGTGGAAATTTGAGAACATATTGTCATGGTGTCTTTGGCTTCAAGAAAAATATTTTATTATAAGAAATTAATTCCTTGACCTCAAAACCCCATTTAGACATCAAATACAGCTTTATCGACAACTATGAGCTGGGATATGCCATTTAGAGATTTTTGGCAGCCATCTTGAATTTGGCCACCCAGCGGCAATTGCCCCAAATTTTCAAGAGGGTCCCCCAACCGATCTTTTTAGCACCATTATTCATATACAAACCATCTTCAAACCTTTGTCCCGTAAAATTGGTCACAGACTCCTATCATTTTTCCTTTACTAAAACAAAAGTTAACAGCACCATATAGTAGTGGGAAAGGATCCCAGACCTTCCAATAGCATCAGATGAAGACAGCCAGTGCCCAATGAGTTTGAAACTTGGTTTAGAGGCTGGGGATATTCAAGACTAGTCTGCAGATTACTACTATTTAGATGAAAATACTGTATACTACAAGGTTTAAAGAGCAACTCTCTATTATAATGAAAAGCTAAGAAACACTAGAGTTACACCAATTATGTTTTATTGTTTTCTAGTGACTTTTTTTTAAACTTTCTCAGACTACTAAATATTTTAGATAATGCAGCAATTATTTCACTGAATCTTTCAAATGTAGCAGACTCTCCCTGCTAACCACACAATTGATGTCTGTGACATCACAGACTTATCATAGTGAACACAATGATGTCATAAAACCAGGGCACTGTGAGGTTAACAGAGGAGAGGCAAATGTTTCTATATAGACTTTTAGATGGACTACAAGATATGCTATATATCTTGGAAAAGAACACTGAAAATGAAAAAATGTATTCTTCAGTAAACTGTAATAGCTGAAGCATCTTATTTATGAAAGCACATGCTGAAGTGCAGAGTTGTCATTTGAAAGGAACTAGAGTATCACAGTGCCCTAAGAGTCAGTGACCTAAAGGTTCTGATTAGGAAATCTCCAACAAGAACATTTTTTCCTGTACTACTTTACTATAAAATCAATTTTATTTAGTTTATCATGCAACCTGCTTCCTGCAACGGACAGTGCCAATAATTCCTGGATTCCTCTGTGGCGGAGCCTCTGATGACAGGTTCAGCAGTAGGAACCTTCTGTGTTTCACTTAAAAAAAAATGTTAAAATAATGATAGAGCATAGTTTTGCACTAAAATGCTAATATTTATCTTGCTCCCTGAGCTGTGGAAGCCAGGTCTGTGTCAGCATTTCCAGGACAAAACTGCGATTTCTCATCACTTTATCTGTACACCTCTTAAGTCACATAGAATTCTCCATATCATGTGTGTCAAAAGCTCAGCGCAGGGTAACCTGGATATTACAGACACCGACAATGGTCAGCAGTATTAACCAGATAAAAAAAAAAAGGTTAAAGTCTTTTACCATCAGGTAGGCTAATGGATCCGTGGTGGGGCCCAAGTGTATTGCACCATCATGCCAACAGCAGAGGGTTTCTGTCGCCATTTCACCCTCTGACCTCCCCATCTCCACTGGCATCATGCAGAGCCAATTTTAGGACTCGGTCCACATGCAGTGAGGGAGTCACAGCTTGCTGCTACTGGACCACAGGGTGGCTGAAAGCCACTGTATTTTACCCTAGTATCAAGCAACATTTGCCAAACCCTAAGAAATCAATTTCAACCCCACTAAAAATTCACAAGGCAATGTGATTAATATTTACCTTTATGCTATCCATACAGAGTACTACAGAGCCTATGACAGGAATCCAATCAACAGCATTCCAGATAAGTGGATTCATATATGGATCGATGGCAGGATTGCACTATAGTTTGTGTGTGCCATTTTCCAAAGAAAGTGGTTGAAACTGGCAAAGAAAACAGAGAAAGCAAAATGTCACTTTACTGTAAAAGTCTGAAAGTCTCAGTCACATAGTTTCACTTGATTGTGGAAGAGTCATGTACACTTCTCTCAGGGCTCCAGATAAGGTGCATATTAGAGCTATTTACAATTAAAAACAAACTATGCACCTTTTACATTTTTCTTAGCATATCAAATACACTAGTTAGACCTGATTGCAGAGTGAGGCTAATACCAAAGGCAAGAGGACCCAGGGAAGCCCAAACACAGTGTGTAGTCAGGGTAGGAACAGTGGCTAGAAGCCAGAGTAAGTGCCAGGATGGGAAGCAAAACAAGCATTTGTCAATGACAAATGTTCGCTTACTGGCACTGGCATTGTAGTGTAAAGTTACAGAGCTGCATAATAGGAATGGCAGCAAAGTACTGAACTGAAGCCAACCCACCACCACCCTGCAGAGAGTGGCAGGCATTGGGTGTGCCTTTGAATCGTCAGGCATAACGACCAGCCATTTCACCACAACCTACCCTACAGACACTGACAAGTGTCACGGTGTGCTGCTAGGGTCTTTGGCCCTTATGCGCACCCATTCCATTAGGAAATACGGTGAGATGGGTGCGGTATAGGAGAATAGGTGAAGTTTGGGCCGAAGAGTCCGAGGCACACCTTGATGCCTCTCACTGGCTGCAGGGTGTGGGTGGGGTGGAATGGTATAAGCATGACAGGCAAGAATCCCAAGTCATACCCCTGATGCCTGTCATATTTCATAGGGTGGGCGCTATGGTCGGAAACCCTAACGCCTCAGGTATTACAGTATTTTCACTCCAAATTTTCAACATGGTTTTTGTGACCCCACCTCATGAACAGTGGCAATATCAGTTTGTTAGCAAAAACTGCTTTTGCACAGCAACTATAGCATTTGGCACCACAGGTCAAAAACACATTCCGAACAGGATGTGAAAATGACAGCGGTACTGTTCATGGGGAGGTGTAAAAATGGCAATGTTGAAAATCTGCTGTGAAAATCTTAAAAAAAACTGGTGAAGTCACGAAGGCATGAGAAACTGTGCAACGCACACCTGTAATGTAACTAGTTTGGGGATTTTTACAGTAGATTGTTAACACAGGCATTTTGGGACCTCCGATCATCAACAGTGTCAGTGTGATTTTCTTTATCTGTCCCGAACAATGATTTCCCACAGCAACCACGCATCTCTGCACTGAAAGTGTGAAAACACATTTCGCCATGTTGTGGAAAATGACAGCTGTACTGTTCATAAGGAGGTGTGGAAAAATGCCACTGGTGAAAATCTGGACAGAAAATATTACAAATTCATGAACCTAGAGGGTGCATGAAACTGCATAATGCTCACTCGTAACAGTCATTTTATGGAGTTTGTCACCAAATTTTCAACATAGCCATTTTAAGACCTCTGCTCATGACCAGTGTCACTGTGATTTTCTTAATCTGTCCCAAACATTGTTTTCACACACCGACTGTACCATTGTGCACTACATGCGAAACACATTTTAGGCAAGATTTGAAAATGGTAGCTGTACTGCTCATAAGGAAGTGCAGTAAAGTGGCACTGTTGAAAGTCTGGTGTGCAAATATTACAAATTCGCAAACTTGCCAGTGTGCGTAGGAACTGCATAGCGTACACTCCTAAGACAGTCATTTTTGGGAATTTTTCACCAAATTTTCAACACTAGCATTTTAACACCTCTACTCATGACCAGTCACTGTGATTTTCTTAACGTGTCCCATAATTAAACCGACACTCGACTGCGCCATTAGGCGCTACATGAGCAGAAACATGTTGTGGGCTTAGATGTGAAAAATGACAACTGTACTGCTCATAAGGAGGTGTGGTAAAATGGCAATGTTGAAAATCTGGAGTGAAAATATTGAAAATTAGCGAACTTCTGACGTGCATAGGAACTGCATAGCAGCGCTCGTGAAACATTTTTGGAATTTTCACCAATTTTCAAAATAGGCTTTTGAGAGCCCACCTTATGAACATTGGCAGTGTCATTGCTAATCATTCGAAAGGTGATTTCAGCAGTGGCTGCTAAATCACCCTTCGGCCCGAGTAACGCCATGACAGTGCAAGAATTCATGAGGAGGGTCCCAAAACCCCATGTTGAAAATTTGGTGCATAAATTCCAAAAATGCCTGAGATATGCAACAAAGTTGAAAAACCCTATCTATCCCATTATACAGCTTACGGCATTTCCTCAGTTCGGTCGGCTTTGAAGAGTGCAGGCGTGTTCCAGTCCACAAGATCGTCGCACCAGACTCGGAGGCAAGTATGGGGTGAGGGGTGTAATGGGGAGGCAGGGTGCAGTGGGTGGAGTCGCGGGTTGTGGGGGGCAGCGAGACTGCAAGGGACGTTTTTCTTCACAGGTTTTTATTGAAAAAGGCAGCGGGGCGTTTGCCATGCTGGGGTGGGGCTCCCAGCGTGGCAGAAGAACGGCAGGGGTGGAGCTGACGGGGATTGAGCACTCGGCCGGCCATGGCATCTGTTGCCATGATGGGTGGGCTCCCAGCGTGGCACCCTGTACCGGGGCGGCGTGGGATTGGGCACCCCGTCGGCCATAAACATTTTGCCACGCTGGGTGGGCTCCCAGCTGGCACCTGGATGCTTTGGGGAAGCGGAGCCGACGGGAGATTGGGCACCCTGTCGCGCCGTACAGTGTGGGGGAGGGGGAAGGCACATGAGGACGAGGTACGGTATGCGTGGGGAAGAGAGCTCTGCTCACTCAAGCGGAGCTCTCCTTCAACTGTATGCCACTGCATTTCAGTTGTCATAGACAGCTGGAGCAGTGATTGGCGCCGAGACCGCGCCTGCAAATACACTGACTGAATTGGAAGAGGCTGACACACCTCTGGAAAACTCGAGATGATGGCACTATGTTTCTTGCACATGCATGCAAGCAAACATAAAAAACAAAAGACACAAAGTGTGAGTATTCCCGAAGTTTCATGCCTGACCTGCCTCCACACACTGGCAGGCACAAGCAGCAATCCCAGGACTCAAATGCTGCAGAAAGAACAGTTACACACCTTAACGGCAGAAAGAACAGTTACCGTATTCCACTGTTTAGAAGCCATAACTTCTATTACATTATTTTATTTTGAGGCGGAGCTTATATTCAGAGCGGATACTATTTGGGGCAGCTGCTATCACTAACACTATGGCATGAAGTCCACGTAAATGACATTTACATACATAAGGTGTGCTACAGTAGAGCTCTGTGTTTCCTGTTTTGTACCCTGGAAACTGAGAATGGCGAGCGTAAATGTTACGATCTGGACTTCAAACTGTCAGTTGTTAACCGCTGAACAGGAAGGCAAAGCGTCCGGTTGCCGAGTCTCTTAAGTTGGACAAGAAGCAGATACGGAGTGGCGTAAAACAAAAGGAAGGCTTCAGGAGATGGTGTCTGCAGCTGGCTGCTCAGAGTCCAACTGAAAGAGGCGGGCTTGTGGGTGCTGGTCGAAGCCTCATACCCCACCAAGGAGGAGAATCCAGCGAACTGGATTTCTACCCAGTGAGAGCAGCACCTAAGAGTTACCCATAAGGCAACAGCATTGAAAGCGCTGCAATGATTCACAACCCTGAATTTAGAGCTAACCGGGCTGGATGGACCGCTTTATGTCAAGGTGGGGATTTACCATTCGCCCAGCGCACCGCAGTGGGATAGTGTCTACCAAAGGACTACATCCCAAAAGTCACAGAATTTGTCGATTTCTGTGCCAAGCAGATTTTAAAAAATAACATTCCATTAAATTGTGTGGGCAATATGGATGAGACAGCTGTGTGGGCAGACATGCCTGGAGGAAAACGGTGGATGTAATCAGAGCAAAATCTGTCCCCTCCTGACAACTGGCCATGAAAAACAGAGAATTACCATCTGTCTAGCTGCTATGGCAGACGGCAGAAAACTCCTCCTTTCGTGGTTCTTAAGGAAAATAATGCCAAAGGAGATTGCAGGAGTTACGAGTAATTGTGGCAATGTCAGAAAATGGGTGGATGAATGAAGGGCTTACTCTTCAGTGGGTAGATGCAGTGTGAGGGTGGAATAGCGTTTCACAAAAGGATGTTGGTGTGGGACACTTTCCGCTACAATATTTCACCCGCTGTTAAGCAGAGACTTAAGTAAAAAAAAAAAAATACTGTAATGGCAGCAGTACCGGGAGCTGTACAAAACTTCTGCAGCCACTGATGCGTCATGGAATCCCCATTCAAATCACAGTACCGTGAGTGCTATGATGTGTGGCTCTCCACTAAAGAAAGACAGCTATGCTAGCGGAAACCCCAAAGCGCCATCTAAGCTCCGAATGTTGGAGTGGGTTAAAGATGCCTGGGGTGCTGTCACCAAAGACAATATTGTCAACTCATTTAATGTTTGTGGCATCACATCCACTGATTTGGATACCATTGTCTGCATAAGAAAAGAAGGGGTTGCTTTTGAAGCTCGGCAGCTCATAACTGACAAGCTGACATCTCTGTATCAGGTATGGGTGAAGTACATCACTCTGGAAAAACAAAGTTTTGTCAGGTACTAACCAATTGTTCTTTTTTCTTTAGGAGCTGCCAGCATCCATTCACAGGATTCACATGCTTCAGAGTTCTATGTTGAGGAGCCTGAAGTTAGTGGTCTGAAGCAGAAGCTGACCTGGAGAGCGGCAGCGAACTCAATTAAAATCCATTAGGATTAATACTTTTTACTTGCATAAACAAAAAATAAATAAACTAAGAAGCAATAAAATGAAATTAGCTTGAAAAACTTATCAGCGGTCATTTGTTTTATTTCTTTCGCACTGATGGTTACCACGCCGGCTACGAAGTTACGCTGATGATGGTAGCAACCAGCGTCACGCGGTAGCAACCAGAGACACGGAAACTTGCTTTGCTTGTACTGTACTCTATAGGTAGTGGATATTATTAATATTATCAAAGTTACTGGTGCATACTAACACTATTGTGTTATGGGAATGCGGGTAAATGTTTATGGAGTCCCATTCTTGCAGCGGAGCAACAGTCATGGCAGTGGTAAGAATCGGTTACGAGGTTCTTTGTATGGTAATGCTTAAGGCTTATAAAGCGAGGCGACCAGCTGTTATCAGCGTTTCTGAATTCGGCTGATTGAATACTGTTTAAGGCTTATACACGAGGGCTGCGCTTCTATTGCTAATTCTGAAATCGTGTGTGGCTTCAATTCGGGGCGGTTTTATTTGAGGGCAGCTATAAAATGGTGACGGTAACTCACAATAACAGTAGATCTTCAAGAGGGCCAGAAGATCTCCACGGGCCACACCTTTGGAACAGTAAGCTGTCAGCATCAGACACTAAAAAAGTTTTGCTATTGGGGAGGGCTCCCATGATGATTTGTAATACTGGTGCATATATAATCATGAATGGCCCCAGTTGCTCACACAGTTCCACCACAGATGAGCTTGGAGAGTCTCTTACGTGAGGAACCAGGAGACAAGACCAGTACCAGGAACATGAGGAGAGACATGGGGCTGGACATACAGTATACATAAGACACTTACGAACATCTTTAAATAAGGCAGTGGACAAACCTGCCTGCTTATACCTCAGAAAGGGGACAGAGGGTGGAGTGCGCTGTGCCCAATTGGAGGAAGTATCTTGAAGAGCTAATGTTACAGTGAGTAACTTCTGTCTTCATCAAGGATATCTTCTCCATTGGGACACACCTTCGAAAGATTCCCATGCAGTACACAAGGTACCCAGGGAGAATGGCAAAGTCTAACATGTCATCATGACAGAAGGCCCTGCAACACCACAAGACCAGATCCAGCATGCCTACAAGAGATTCTGCCTAGAATGTAGTGCTTAGTGAAAGTATGCACAGTATTCCATGCGGCAGCAGCACATATCGGCTACAGAAACATTCTGAAAGCAAACAACAGAAGTGGCCATACCACATATAGGGTGGCAGTACAACACCAGGAAGCTGAATGCTGGGAAGTTCTCTTCCTGAGGCGTTAAGCAAGAGGGAGAAGCTGGCTTGAGCTTCCAATGCCTCAATGGCAATGAAGGTTTCTACAGCTTTTTGGCATCTCCTTGTGGCCTAGCTGAATACCAGTCGGATCTTGCAGGCCTTGATGTGGACAGAGCCAAACAGCAAATACAAACCGTGCAAGCATTGTCCTTAAAGATCCTGTAACCACAGGTAGAAAACCGAAATAAAACATTCTTTTGATGGTGGCATAAAAGGATGTCAACAGGTGAAATGGAAGTTTAAAAACAATAAGGTCGATGAAAACAATGGTGGTGTTGAACTGCAGGTTCGACAAGTGATTGATGGCAAGAGAAAGCACTGAGGAGCAGTAATCACCCATGATTATATAGGCACCAGCATTGCACATTCTCATTGGCAGCCTAATTAGCTTAAAAGTATCCAAGTAGTTCCATGCAGACGGCTTGCAGTTCCAAAGGTGTGGCCCAATGAAGGGAGATAGTCTCGATGAAGATCTTGTAGGGGTGAGGAGCAGTGGCGCATGAGCGTGGTGGCAGCAGCAAGGGTGTGTGATCATGCAAAGATGCTGTGGCAGAGTAGGGCACAGCTGAAAAAGAAGAGGAAGGCAGGCCAACTTATTCCAAAATCTACCAAGTCAAAATACTTTTCAGGTACATGGTTTGTTACTGCATTATCATGTATGCTGGAATGTGGTTGTGTATGAAATCCATACACTGCAGAAAGTCATTTTTGCTTCAGTAGTGACGTCCTCACTAAAAAGGAAAGATTTTGTTCTATGCTAGTGAGGACATCATAATCACCAGCCCCCATCAGCACTGTTCATAGGACAGGGGGCGGGTGACCCGTTCTGTGCACGAGCTGAACAGCATCGGATGGACCAGTAGAGCCAGTTCCGCGGCAAACAATAGCAACAAAAATACTGAAAAGCAAGCAGCCTGGTATTTTTGAGCACCATACACTATAAAGAAAGTGTATGGGAGCTCAATACACAACCACGCTATTCTCTTGCCTTGTGGTTTCTATGACTACAGACAGCTTTGCTCTCAAGATCCTCTTCATCACGGAAAACACTCAGTAAGAGTATAGCGTGGTTGCGCATGGGGTTCCCATACACATCCTATATTTTGCAAAGGTGTTGGAAAGTTGCAAAATGTGAGGGGCCTAATGTCTGAAAGGGCTTATGGGGCATATCACTGTTGGCTTTATTTGGAAACTACACTTAATGCTTGCAAGGCTTAAAGGGCAAAACTGTGAAACAGTGGGGGTCTCATGCCCCCCCCACCAGCCCTATGGTTTCAGGTGTGCCACATTTTCTTGACATAATCCATGGAGGGTATCTGTCCACCAACATGACAAGATGGTCATTCTGGAAACTGCACAGTGAGTTCAGGCACTGGGTCTTCCATCAGATTGTTCTCAGTGTGAGCCTTTACCAACTGGCCCTGGCCCTGGCTTTTGATAAGATTCTTCTTGTGAGCTTCCTTATCACCAGAAGCACCAAGAGGCTTTAAACTCTCCTCAGTGGTATATTGTGCTTTTCTTTAATAACATTACTAATTCAAATCAATCAACTTTATTTTTAAAAGCACTATTCATGTAGTTCATAGTGCCTGTACAATTAAACAAACTCTAATTAGAGCCAATACGGCTGTGGCAAGCTTTCAAAGCTCCGGAGACCTAGCACCACTGCTTACTTGAATGTCATCTGCAGAGACGGGACACGATCATGCAGTTGCAGTGAATAGCAACATGCCATTAGCAAGATGGCAGTGGTTGCAGTGAATGGCAATATGCTCTTAGCAAGATGGCAGCACAGTTCTTGTCCTGGAATGCGGAAGTAACAGCGAAATAGTGCGGCTGTGCACTCCGTGACGGCCGACCATGCAGTGTTACAAGCTCCGTTGGACTTTTGGAAGGATACTTCCAAAAGTCCAACAAGAAGGTGCCAATAGGACGTTGTCAGACAGAGAAAATGGCTGTAGGCTCACCACAGCCGTAAAAATCGATAAAATTCATAACTTATTAAAATGACAGACAGCGACAATTCATGCAAATTCAGGGAAGGCAAGATTAAACAAATAGGTTTTAATGCAGTTTTAAAGCTCTCCACGGCAGAATGAAAAGTGTAGAAGGAGAACTTTCAAACTGTAAATTATCTTGTATTTTCTTTTTCTTTTTACTTTTCACTGGAACACTCTACAGTAACAGTTCAAGAGTCTCTTCAAGAACAGCATTTCAAATCACAAAAAATCCATCCGTACACTTTACAAGGGAGAAATGAAAGACACTCCTCTTTACGTTACATCATGGAGGAGACCAAAAGCCCTTAGGCTCCATTCCTACCATTAAACTTCCCAAATGCAAACAGCCAAGGACGTGACACGGGTAAATCACTCAGTAAAGGATATGCTACTCTTGCACTGTTACCGTATTGACCTGTTGATCAGGAGATTCCATACTACCTTCATATAAGACTTTAATAAAGTACAGTTACGCAAGAACTTACCGTAAAGTAGATCTTGAGAGAGACTCTTGCAGTAGGTATTCACACATTAGGGCTGACCTACCATCGTCAGGACCCCATGGAAAACTTTCTAGCTAGCAGACTCTGGCAGGGGACGCCCCCACGTCAGATGACCGGCGTTATATAGCGTCAGTATAAAGGGCAGTCTCCATACCTGGTTCTTTCTCTCGCCAAGAGGCCAAAACAGGCAAGACAAGAGAGAGAAGGCCACCCCGGAAATGGAGCCAAAACCCCAAAAACTGAGGGGGATGGAGGGTGGAAGGCATCTACTGCAAGAGCCTCTCGAAGATCTACTGTTACAGCAAGTTCTACGTAACTGTACTATCTTACTTTGAGAGGGCTCTTGCTGTAGGTATTCACATATAGGACTGAGTCCCAAGGAAAAGCACTCGGGAGGAGGAATGTCATCCATAGCATGGAACCTCAGGCTGAAAACGGGTCTCATTAAAGGAGATCTTGTAGCACAGCCAACCCAAGCCTGCCCTACGGCGAGAGGCAATGTCCAAACTGTAGTGTTTGTAAAGGTATGGACAGAAGTCCAAGTTGTGGCTGCACAGATGTCTGACGCTGACACATTCTTGAAACATGCTGCAGAGGCAGCTACTCCTCTGGTGGAGTGACTTCTGACTTGACCCGCAGGGTCTTGTTGTACTTGTCATAGAAACACAGACTTTATTGGAAGATAAAGACCACTTGGCCCACCCAGTCTACCCATTTCCTACCTACTGGATAAGCTGCAGATTCTAGTTAAAGAAAGTGATACAATGAGCCAATCTTTTGATAGGCAGTGCCTTCTCTTTTGTGAGCAAAAGAGACAAAAGCTAATCAGTTTTCCTGAGATCCTTAGTCCGGTGGTGAATATCTCAGTATTCTGTGAACATCCAAAGTATGCAAGATGCACTCCCTTGATTGGAGTGTTCATAAAGAAAGTGGATAGCTTAATGGATTGATTCAGCATAGATTTAGCCACCACCTTAGGGAGAAACTTAGGTTGGTGCGTAGGAGCCACACGATCTTGTGGAAAATCAAGTATGGGAGCTCAAGATCAGGGCCTGGAAGCTCTGGAAATGCGCCGAGCAGAAGTAATGGCCACTAGGAAGAGTATCTTCCAAGAAAGGAACTTTAAATCTGCTGGAGATACCGCTCAAGGGAGGCAGGGTAAGCTTCTCCAGAATGAAATTCCAAGTCCCAAGGAGGGCAGGAATGCAGGTGGGGTCTCAAATGGAGAACCCCTCTGAGGAAGGTCTTGGAGACTTCCAACTGAGCAAAGTCCTGTCCTCGAAGGAATATAGTAGGCTGAAATAGTGGCCATGTGGACCTTTAAAGAGCCCCTGACACCGCTAGAAAAACTTGGAAAAATGTGAGATTTAGATAGTTCAGTTTATATGTCATGTATTTTCTATAATTATTTACCTTTTTTTTATTACCAAGGATAGCTGTATGAAAGAGGTTTACTGTCCTTTAGACTTTATCTACTCTTTCTGCTATCCTACATATGACATCATAATCTGGTTTGCACCTGGAAACGAGCTTCTGGTCATGATGCTTTTCCTGGTTACCAACTTTTACCTAAATAAATAAATAATCTCTGTTTATGCCACTGTAATTATCCCCACAGCAACAGACTGTGATGTTATAAAGAGAACTGTGATGTCATATGTAGGCAAGCAGCCAGAACAGAGAGGGCAGTATCCTGTTTACATGCAAATGTCCTTAGTAATAAGAAGATGAGAAATACAAAAACAATATTAAGATATAAGCTCACTTGTGCTAAACATTACATTTTCTCAAAGTTGTCACAACGATGTCAGGGGCTCTTTAATGAGGGATGGCTAAGACCCAGATCAAAGAGGTGATGCACGAATCCAGGACTTTATTGGCTGGGCATGAGAAAGGTTCAAGTCTTTTGAAGTAGCCCAAATATGAGTAGGTGGAGCTGGTGGAAGGCTTTCTGGCCTCTACCAAGATGTTCACTATGAGCGGAGATACTCTGAAGCGGGCTTTTGCTATGTCTGCAGGAGCCACGCATGTAAATGAAGGGATCCGAGACCTGGATGAACAAGGGTCCCTGATCCTGGGTCAACAATTGTTGCGACAAAGGAAGAGAAGTGGGTTCCTCTGAAAACTGTTGAGAAGGGAGAACCAAACTTACTTGGGCCAGAAGGAGGCGATGAGAATCATTCAGCTCCCTCTGATCTGAGTTGCACAAGACCCTTGGAATTAAGGGAATAGGAGGAAGGCATAAATTAATCTGTCCCTCAAGCAAGAGACAGAACGTTCCGCCTAAAAATGTCTCGCCCTGGAGCAAGCGAGCAGAAGGCAGGAAGTTTTGCATTTTGGGGAGAAGTGAAGAGGACTATCTGAGGTGTTCCCCATTGCTGAAAGATGTTGTTTATGACTTCTTGATCCAATTCCCATTCATGGGACCTGGTTGGGGACGACTGAGTTGGTCCGTCATTGTGCTTTCCACTCCTGGAGCGTGAACCACAGTCAAGTGAAGGTGATGCTGGGTTGCCCAAAGCCAGACTCTCCTCATCGCTTCCCAGCACAGAGGGTAGGAGCGTGTTCCACCTGCTTGTTGTGATACCAGACTACAGCATGTTGTCTGATTGTATGAGGAGATGACTGGGAAGGATAAGGGGTGTAGAGCCTGAAGGGCATAAGGACTGCTCTTGGTTGAGCACATTAGCGTGCAGGTTTGTTCGAACTTGGACCAGCTGCCCGAGTCCTGTGAGACCCTAGATGGGCACCCCAGCCTTCTCCTGACACATCGGGTTGTCAACATCTGGGAGGGGTTCGATACTGAAGTGAACTCCCAGGCATAGGTTCTCCTGTACCATCCACCATTGTAAGTCCCTGATCATGGGATTGGAAACTAATACCTCTTGGTCTAGATTGTCCAGGGTCTGGTCCCATTGCGACTGAAGCGTCCACTGAGAGATCTTCATATGGAGCCGGCGAGTGGGACTGTCAGAATGGCAGCCGCCATTAATCCGAGGAGGCGAAGGACTGACCCAGCCTCGACCCTCCTGCAGACTGGACAGAAGACAGACCTGAGTCTGAAGGGTGTCTACCCTGTCCAGAGGCAAAAGGCTTTGCCGATGGTCATGTCCAGAATCGCCCCTATAAATTGGAGGCGTTGGCAAGGGACCAAATGGGACTTTGCCTAGTTGATGGTGATACCCAGGCTGGTGAAACCTGCAGGGTAAGGGAGCGAGTGCATGAGGTTCCACCCTGGATGGGGCCACCAGGAGCCAACAGTCCAGGTACGGAATCCCTGAACTCCCTGGGTAGGCAGGTGGGTCGTTACCACAGATGAGGCATTAGGTAAATACTTGGGGGCCGAGAAAAGACCAAATGGAGAGCCTTGAATTGGCAGTAGTCCCCTGAAAGCAAAACAAAGGAATTTATGTAGGAAAGGCATATAGGGATATGCAGATTGGCAGGGACAGTGGCTATGCGCTCTGGACATGCAGGATGCCTAAGAAGTGGTAGAAGGCTCTGCAAAGAGAGCACTCTGAGGCGTTTGTACTCCACGAACATGTTCAGGAGCTGATGTCTAGGATAGGCCTCACATCTCTCATCTTCTTTGGAACCAGAAGAAATAGGAATAGTAACCTGTCCCCAAAGATGATTGGGGACTGGTTCTATGCCGCCTTTGAGAGAAGGAGATGATTTCCTCTAGGACCAGAGGAATATGTTTAGTGGAGTAAGGCAACTGGGGGCAGGGGAAGGTGGTCTTGAGGTGGCTTCTGTAGAAACTCTACTGAGTGTCCTGCTGATATCAGCTGGAGCACCCAAGTATCTGGCGTGATCCTCTCCCAAACCGGCAGATGGAGGAGAATCTCCCCCTACGGGTTCCTCTGGAACCTCCAGAGGCAGTGGTAGAGGGGTAGGGAGTCAGGAGGTATGGGGCAGCGGCAGCCAAGGTTCCATAGCTTTTTGCTGGGGGGCCTTTGGTGCTGGAGGAGCCTGACGCTTGCTAGCCTGTTTACCCTGTGTTTTTGCCTTGGTCGGTTTTGTCTAAAGCAAACAACAGAAGTGGCCATACAAAAGGACGCCCTGCTCTTGAGGGGCCTGTACATAGAGTTGACAGACCTGAGTGCAGTGCCCTCTCCTACAGTTCGCAACGATGTCCTTGACATCACCCCTGAACAGCAACCAACCCTCTGAAGGGAGCATCCTGATAGCGGGTTGCGCTTCAGGGACCAAACCTGACACGCTGAGCCAGGCATGACACCGTGAGGCTCATGGCGTAAAGCCAAGCTCCTTCCAGCCATGTCCACTGCGTTGTAAGTGGCACAAAGCATGTGCCGACTGGCTGAACGAGCAGAATGGACAAGAGCCACCACTTCCTGCTTAGTCTGAGACTCAGGAAGACAGTCCAATTTAGATTCCACCCTGACTGAGGATGGTCGGCACGGATGGCGGCCGAGTCCATTGGGGTGGAGGTTAAGGACATCTACACCCTCAGGAGCCTGATATAGCCTGTCTGCCTTCCTCGGAAGGTGGGCTACGAGAAGGTTGTTTCCAAATGGTGAAACAAGATCCGCATGAGACTCTATCCAGGGTGGAATCAGCGTGGGAGGCGGTCTTGGCAGATCCAGATGAGCAGCAAGTTTCTTACACTGTGGGTCTGGCTCCAGTGATTGCCACTGATGGACTTCCTAGATTTTCCTCAATAACTCCAGAAAGGAGGGATCCTCCAGAGGAGACTTGAGAGTCCTCGGCCTGGGGCGATCTAGAGTATGTGGCTCATCTTCGGGATCAGAGCGTCCTGTTTCTGAGTCAAGTCAGACCTATCTGATGAAGAGGAGAGGCAGCCCCTTTAGGGAGTTCCTGGGGGGTGTATCCTCCCCTCCTCGGGCACCAGAGTGTCTTCTCTGGTGTCGGAAGGGGGAGGAGTCTCCGTCTCCAGCGTGGGGATCCTGTACAGGGTCTGGCGTCAGTAGATGACTCTCGACCTCACAAGTGAGCTGAGCCTTGGCCTCAGCCCACCAGGAGACCAATGTCTCCTTCAGATCCGCCGGCGGCTGGGAGTGGGTGGCGGAGGTGGAGGAGGAGAGGATATGGATATTGAGGATATCCATAGAAGGAGTATCCATAACCTGATGGTGGGTAGCCGGCGACCGGGTACTGGGCATCAAATACTGCAGCGTCAGGTACTGGGCGTCGGACACTGTGGAGTCGGGTATTGCGGCACCGGATACTGCAGTGTCTGATACCTGGGTGCCAGGGACTCTGATGGAGCAGAGGGACCAGCAGAGGCCCTGCTGGCAGACCAGGTGGTGGTAATCACTGGCCCCATGGGCGTTGGAGCCCGGCGTGGAGTGCGTAACCGATGAGTCTGATGATGAGGACACCAGATGGCGTCGGGTATGCGGTGTCGGGACCGGCATCTGAGGGTCCGGCATCAGGGTATCAGTTCCGAAGGAGGTTCCCTGATGGTAGCATCTCAGGATCCCCGTGACGACTGGGGAAGGAGGTTATAATCCCGGGGATCAAATGAGGAGACACGGGTACCTCAGAAGGCAATTTGTACGTTGCGAAGAGCCTGGTGCATCGGACTATTCTGTAGGGTCCGGCGTCAGTGGAACCAGTGTCTGACTTATTAGCCGAATCCGTGCCAGTATCGGAAGAGCTGATGTCCAACTTATCCGACTCCTGCCTGAGGAAGGCTGCACAGGAGATGCAGCCTTGTCGGGCTTTGTCTTGGCTGGGTGCTCCCCGAGAGGGGCTGGTGGCTTAGCAGCCTCATCTGGGGCGGCGTCAGTAGAACAGGCGTCCGACTTACCAGACCCACTCTGACCCGAAGGCGCTGCGTGGTAGTAGCGCCTTCCGGAGCAAGGCCTCCTTTGCGGAGGCTCCTGAAGGGCCTGGCGCGGCCAGACTGGAGGCGATGCCTTCTTGGTAACCACCAAGATGGCGTGCGATGGAAGCGATCCCGGAGGGGACGTTACCTTGTGCCGCAACTCCGTCAAGTCATGCTGTGCTGTGGAAGCCAGTTCCCACTCCTGGTGCTTTTCCTGTCTCATTTTTTTTCTTTTGTGACCTTCGGGGAAGTGGACGCCTGCCTGAGTTTCTTTAGCTCCTTCTCCATGGAGGCCATTTTCTTCTTCAAGGTATGGGCTTCCGGAGACTGCTGCCTTCTTTTGCGGGTAGCGGAGATAAATTTCTGGCAGTGCTGGCACTTCTCCACGGGTGGTCTGAGCCCAGACAGAAGAGACATAAGGAGTGGCCGTCCTTGTGTGGAAGTTGGGAACCACGAGTCGCACTTATTCTTATGCGATTCGAGGGCGCTGGGACAACATACACAGCGAATCAAAGACAAAGGCTTAAAGACAGAGAAAAGGTCGAAAAGTTCAAAGACTTAAGGACCGACGAATGACTGACAGTGTTGTTCAACCGTGAGGAACTTTCACAAGCCGACGGCGGAAAGAACTGAAAGGTGGGCATGGGGACCCCCTTTATACTGATATGGAATGACCCAGCCACCTGGCATGGGGCGGTCCACTGCCAGAGACTGCTAGATAGAAATTTTTCCGTGGCGTCCTGGCGCCTGGCGGAGTCAGCCTATATGTGAATGCCTACTGCAAGAGCCCTCTCAAGTAAGATCACAATTTTCCCCAACTCACAGAAACAAATGCATATTAACAGTGTTAACTATTGAAACTTTAAAATGATATAGCTGAATAATAGTCTAGATATTCTGAGAGTGCTGCAGCGACCCCAGTATTTATAATACATGGACACAAATCGTATGTGTTTCTTGACTGGTGGTTGCAATGACCCACATAACTGTCAATCAAATTAGCTAACATAAACAGTTTGCAATACTTTATGATTGTAATAGGGAATACAATGCAGCAGCAATAAATAAATAATGACTGCTCTGATTCAGCCCAGACTACTTGCAGTGTGAGTCATGGTACCAGTATGAGGTTTCATGGTCATTGATCGCCACACCCGCATGAATGAGGTGGAGTCCAAGCCAATGTGCACTCAAGCTTAAATGAATGTGTCACAGTTCCAGACATGAGAGTCCTTGAAGAAGAAGACAGGAACTGCCATGTTGAAAGTCGCACACTAGCAGACATTACCCCTTTTTAAAATAGCACCTCAACATATTGATAATACCTTTAAGTGACTGTAGAAATATTACGTCTACAAGCTAAAAATAAAACATTTAAAGAAAAGTCTCACTCAGCATAGTCTATACTTCCCCATCTGTTAATGAGGAATTCTCAGCTGGAGGATTCCGCTCTCTCCTCGCCTGGTGCTAGCTCAGTCTCAACTTGGTGGACCATCTTATTTGTCTCTTTCATGTCATTGAAGAGGTACTGATGCTCAGTCCACTGCAGTCTGAGCTTCACCAGTAACAACAGCTGGAGTTGGAGTTTGAGATGTCTTAATTGGCTCCAGATCCCGTCAAAGTTTTTTGTCACTGGCGTGTGCTGTAGGATAAATCAGGAACCAGAGCAGCACATCTTCCCCATATTTCAGAGACTGCTGTCCCTCGGCATTGCAAGGTCTTTGTCCTGGTCCCTGACCTGTGTGTAATGCAGATGTGTCACGGCTGCCCATCATGGGTCACCTAGTAAGCTTTTATAGATAATGGAGGATCATACTCAGATATTCCAGGATGGTTGCTAACAGAGTTGTTGCAAACATTAAGCAGTCCTCCTTGCCTTCTGCTGTTTCCATCAGCCCCAGTAATCATAAGTTTCTGGCTCTCGTTTGGTTTCGACTGTTTCCAGTTTTTGCCTTAGAAGGAATATTCATTAGTAGCTTGGTTGTCACATCAGCAGATTTTTCTTTGTAGCTTCTATTTTTGCCCTGGGTCAATAGCCGGGGCGAGAGAACCACCCCTATTGGCTTGGTCCCAGCAATCACTAGGGACACGGCGTCATAGAGGCTTGCACTCCAGGTGGTTTTTCCTCTGCGCCCTCCCATGGCCCATCGGAACTAAGTTAGTTGTGCAATTAATCGTGGATGTCTCAGTCCTTGAACTGACTGTTTGCATGCATCCATGCGAGTCTCTAAGGCAGAAAACCCAAGGAGCAAGTCCATAAACTTTATAGTCTAAATCTTGAACTGTTTCGATGGGCTGGTGTAAGGTGGTTTGAATCATTGAAAAAGTGCTGTCCCTCTTGTCAGCTACTCAGCTGACTCCGTTGCTTCCCCACATTGTGCAGGCCACTCGCATCATACTGTTGATTTTTCAGGGGAAAAAGTCCACTGTGGCTGCAGTAGCCCCACAAAGCCTGCTCATTCTGCTCTGGCTTCACTCGCTGATCACTTATGTAGTAGAATATGCTGGTTTGTTGACAAAAAGCGTTTTTTTATCAAGTTTTCCCAACTGGCCTTAATTTTTGGAAAGAAGTTGTTGCACAAATGACTGTCTGACAAAATGATCTGCTGAACACTTAAAATACAGTGCTGTTTGGTTTCAGGTTTTGTTTTAGGTAGCACCTGGATGCATGGTTGGCGTCTCTTTTCTATAATGGTTCTGGGAGGGACTGCAGTGATGGGAGTTAGGAGGTAGTTTAAAGAAAAGTGGAAGTTTGGGTCTGGAGTGAGTGCTAAGATGGGACAGTGGAGGGTAAATGATTAAAAAGCAGGCCCTTTGAGGACTACTTTCAAAATACCACCAATATGTGTGGATCTGAGCCCCAAAGATCCATTTCAAAAATACTGTCAGTCGTAGTGGACCCAAGCCCCAGATGGCTGTTTACAAAGATACCACCTGTCCCAGTAGATCTGAGCCCCAGAGAGCTATTTCCAACACAACTGCCTATCACAATGGATCGGATGCCAACATGAGCCAAGAAGGGCTATGTCAAAGAGGCCACTGATTACAGCAGATCGAGCCTCAAAGGTCATTTCAAAGATTTTGCTGGTTGTGGAGAATCGAGCCCTGAATGCAGTTATCTCTTGAGGTGAATACACATGCTACCAGTCATGGTGAAGCCAAGCTCGAAGGGCTACTTCAAAAGTTACTGCCTGTCACGGTGGATCCCAGCCCCAAGGGCTATTTCAAAAGATGCCACCAGTCATGGTGGATTCAAGTCCTAAGAGGGCTATTTCCAATGCTGCTGCTAGTCTGGACAAATGGCTCTAGGCCCCAAAGGACTCACATGACAAAATTAAGTAATAAAGATGGGTGTACATTGAACAGAAATGAGCAAATATCCAGGGTAAGTAGTAAGGTGACCTCATGCCTTCAGCCCTGAAAGTGCAGTCAGATCTTCCAATACACACTCAATGTCTTATTAGTGCTTATAACATTGGATACAGTTTTTTTTCTAGTTTTGAAATCTTAGGAAAAACAAGTTTGTATATATCTCAAAGGCTATTATAAGAATTTCTGTTAAATAGTCTTTCGGCCTGCCATAAAATGACATTTTGTTTGGTATAGTACTTTTGCTGTTCACTGTTGTTTCAGAATGTTGTCAGCCAGAAGACCCACCCCAATACCAGCAATGTTTTTTAAAGGTGGGATAGGACAACAAGCAGCTGTTACACGCTGGTAGAATGAGAAACTATGCTTCTTTTTTTTTTTTTTTTTTTTTTTTTTTTTAAAGTAGCCCTTCCTCGTCTCGTGATGGACAAGCAGTGTTGCTGAGTCACAGGAGGTACTTCTTTCCTCCTGCCACGTTGCCTACTAGAAGTGAGCTAGTGAATGTTGAAATTACAAAAATAACACAAACAGATTTAATGCAGGGATGGGAGTGCCACTGACAGCGGGCGGCAGCACAATGGTGATGTCAGACAATGGGACCCATTACTGTCAGCTTAGACAACAGGATCAGTTAGTGCATCAGTTTAAAAGTTTAACTCCGACATATCTGTGTAGTGCTGCTATTATTTATAAAAAGCGCTTACGTAATTTTCTGGTGAATGATGTTTTTGCTTGCTAGCGTAGCAAAAACAAAACAAAAACAACAACATATATAAACTGAGTTTTGAATGGGACACTGATTTGTTTTAGTACTGCGGTCCTGGTTTCAAGAACTTGTTTTACCTGTGCACTGAATGGAGTCAATGCACAGGTAACAACCACTCATCATGACGCAGGAATTTCCTGCCCATTTTATAAATCAGAAACATAAAATAGTCTGTTTCACACTTTTACTGAGACGTGTAAGGCAAACTATTTTCTGATGTTTATGATGCGATTTCAATTGAAAAGCACATGGCTTTTGGCCTCCCTTCACCAAAGGATGATTTACACATAGCAAACACAAGGGAGGGAGGAAGGAAGGACGGAAGGAAGCAAATAAATGCTGGAGCCGGATATGTACCGTGCAAGAAATCTTTGTGACAAAATGCCAGAACTGCATGAGTTGGTTAAAGAAGGAAAAAGGACCTGGTGGCAGTCACTGAGATGTGAGTAAATCAGAACCATGACTGGGACATATTGGATTACAGATTGTTTAGGAAGGATAGGGCAATGGCGGAGAAGGTTAGTACTCAAGGAAGTTGACAAGAACACTGTGCTTGAAGGGCCAAGCAACTTTACCTTGGACACAATGTGATGATGAAGCTTCAAAAGGAGTATCGGACAATCCAATTCAACATGCGGATTCCAGTGTATGGCAGTTCACAGCGACAGAGCTGGGGTGTTTAAAACATGGATCAAACTGGACCCACAAGGTGTGAAAAAATGTAAGGCTAAAGAGGAACCTACTTTGTGAAAAAAATACAATGCAGATTTAAAATAGTTCACATTTCCTTCCTTTAGTTACCGCTATTCAATTCAATTCAATTCACTTTATTAACTGGTAAGCACACTGGGCTAAAGCTTGTTTTCAGGAATGACCTGGAGCTTCAAACAAAGTAGAAGCTAGGATGATATATACAAAAATACAAAATAATACTAACATACTAAAATGCCAGCAGAATAGGCTAACAATCTTTCGAGTCTGCTCGATTTTCAGCACCTGCACTGAGGGCCGATTTTGGTGTCCCCCTCCCTTTGGGTTATATTGTCACCAGTCCCAGATGTTCCACCTGTATTGGGCCTGGTCAGATTTACCCTCCTCTGTACCTGTCCCATCCTCTCTTAAACCAGTCCACAGTCTTCACCTCTACCAGCTCCCTGGGCAGCGCATTCCATGGCTCCATCACCCTTTCAGTGTAATAACACCTCCTCTTCTCCCTCTGAGCCTGCCCCTTCCAGCTTACACCCATGACCTCTCGTTGCCCCCCTTCCTTTGGAGCACCTTGGACTGGACCTCCCTTATTGATCCCTTTCATGCACTTAAAGACCTCTATCCGTCCCCCCTGTCCTCCTCTCCTCCAGGGTGTACATGTCGAGCTCCTTGAGCCTCTCCTCGTGAGTTCTCTCCCCAGGCCCAGATCATTTTGGTTGCCCTCCTTTGGACCCTCTCTAGGAGTGTAATGTCCCTCCTTAAATGTGGTCTCCAAAACTGCACACAATACTCGAGGTGTGGCCTAACCAAGCAGTTGTACAGGGAAGGATCACTTCTGCCTTTCTGGAGGTAATCCTCCCTGGCGATGCATCCCAGCATCCTATCTGCCTTTGCCGCTGCCCTCCTACAGGTCTCTGAGTTGTTCATTTTAACATCTACCACTACCCCAGGTCCCTCTCACCCTCCGTGACTTGAATTGTGTCTCCTCCCAGGGTATACCCCAGGCCTGGATTTCTGACTCCCAAGTGCAGAACCTTGCACTTCCCCATATTGAATTTTAGTTTCCATTTTCCCAACCACCTTCCAGAGCCTCCAGGTCCTCCTGCAAGGCCACCCTCCCTCCTCCTCCTCATCCACCACTGCACCCAGCTTTCAGTCATCTGCAAAGAGACTCATTTCACTCCTGATCCCTTCCTTATGTCCGAGACATGGCGTTGGATGGAGTGGCCCCAGCACTGATCCCTGGGGCACCCCACTAGTAACCCACCTTGGGGATGAAGCTAGCCCTCCAACCACCACCTTCTGAGCACGCTCAGAGAGCCAGTTTCCTATCCATCTTAACAACTGTCTCCCTACCCCATTTCCTTCAATTTAGCCAGTGGGCCACTACCGGATCAAACGCCTTGCTAAAGTCCAGAAAGAGGGACGCCCACGGCCCTCATCACCCAGTCACAGAACTCAACAAGGTTTGTCCGGCACGATCTTCCCGAGACAAAGCCATGCTGCCCATCATCCAAAATACCCAGTTTGCTCCAGCAACTCTCCTAGCCTTTCCTTGACAATACCCTCCATCACCTTGCCAACCCCGACATCAGGCCAATGGACTTGTAATTTCCTGCCTCCTCTCTTGATCCTCCCTTGTGGATCGCATGACATGGGCCACCCTCCAGTCTTGGGGCACCCAATCAGTCCTCAGAGAGATGCTGAAAAGCTCGGCTGGGGGACTGCCAGAACATCCGCCAGTTCCCTCAGCATCTTGGGATGTATCTCATCTGGCCCACGTGCTTTCTCCACCCGAACGGACCTGAGGGCTTTCCTTACTCTCTCTCTACCAGGATTTCAGCCTCCAAGTCCTCCCCATTTTCACCCTGTACTGCTGGCCCCTACCTGCCTGTGGTGGCCCCTTCCTTTCCCCTAGACCCGCTAGGGGCCCCTGATCTCTACTGGCCCCACCCCTTCCTCCGGGTTTGCCCCACACCCCCACAAGACAAAGCCCCTCCATCCCCTGGTAAAACTGAGGCAAAGTACTCATTTAGGAATTCTGCCTGTTCTCCAGCCTCCTGTGCCCAACCATCCCTATCCTTATCCTGCTGATTGCTGATCTGCCCCTTATTTTCCTTTTCCCCATGTATCTAAAGAACCCTTACTCCGATCCCACTGGCCAAGGACTGCTCCTTTTGTATACATATTTAAAAACAGTTGCATAAAGCAAAGAGATTGCAAATGACTTGATAAAGCTTTCTTAAATAGTACACTGGAAGGGGCATTTACACAGTTAAAAGGTAAGGAATTCCAAAAATTGTAACTCTGTATAGAAAAGCCCTTTCACCCATACAAGTAGAGAATTTAGACAAAGACAAGCATAAAACAGTGCAAGAGCAAAGCATTCTAGGTTCATCCTTAATTTTTAGCAAAATAGATGGGAGATTTATAGCCTTGGACAAATGCACTACTAATCATACAACCCAGGTTATAATGATAAGTCAGCATGGGGGCAACCAGCCAAGGGCATCATATAGAATACAGTGGTGCATTTTAAATGGCTTAGCCAGGACAAATCTGCATACTGAATTGAAAGTTTTATTAACCAAGTCCAGATCCTTTTTCATTAGTTTAGTAAACATAAAAAAATTATAATATAATGTAGACAGTAACACATTTTAGATATGATTTTTCTAGCTTCTCTTGTTAAGCAATCTTTAATTCGGTATAAAGCACCAAGTTTCTGATTCACAGCCTTTACTGTCATTCTAATATGAGACGAAAATGTGACGTTAAGGTCTAATAACACATCATAAACTAGTATCGTTTAGCATTATGCAATTTAGGTATCAAACCAAATAAAATACTTTGTGTTTTTTAGTGTTTAATATTAAACGTGTTGCATTAGCCATTTATTTAAAGCAGTGAAATCTTGGTTTAATGAAATATGGATTTCATCTACTTTTGCAGAAATAGTAAATAAGATTATGTCATCCATATAAAGCAACATTCTTGAGGTAATAGGAACTTTAGAAATTGAATCAGTGAATAAGGAGAACAACAGGGGTCCCAATATGGACCCCTATGGAACTCCTTGGTAAAGCATACATGTCTGTGAATCAACCCACCTAAAATGTACTTTTACAGGACGGTTAAATAACTGTGAAACCATTCACAAGGCCTACCTGTCAGGCCAGAGTCCCTCAGTCTCTGGAGCAGCATAGCATGATTGAACAAATCAAAAGCTTTTGACAGATCAATAAATACTGCACCAGTCAACATCCCCATATCCACTGATCTCAAGGTATGGTTTGTGAAGTGTGCCAGTGCAGTACAAGTACTTGAAATGTTTGGAAGCCATACTGCTCCAGAGAGAGTGAAGTCCTTCAGCCTCTAAATATTCAACCAATAGGCCATTGATAATTTTTTCAAATATCTTACTTAAAGGAGAAAGAACAGATATTGGACAGTAATTATCTAAGTCATGAGGCAAGCCAGATTTGGGTACTGGCTTAATAATCGTTGTTTCCAAACTTCATGAAACTCCCAGTAATCAAGGATAAATTATATATTTGTGCTAGTGGCCAATATATAAAATCAGATAGAAGTTTTAAAACTGAGGTTCAAGTCCATCAAATCCGCACTTTTATTAACAGGCAGCATCTGTGTTAATAATTTGTGTACTTGCTGAGGTCTGATAATATGAAAGTAAAAGGGATGGGTAGATTCTAAAGGGAACCAGTCATTAAATTGTCTAAGGTAGAAGATGGGCCAAAATCAGTTAAATAATTGAGAGATCCGAAAATTTTTAAAAAGAGCTCACAGATCTCTTTAGTGTCAGTTACTGTAACCCCATTTAAGGTAATGGTACCAGCACCTATATTTTTATCTGGGTCTGTCAATTTTTAATAGATGTCCAGAATTTTTTGAGTTGCCTAAAGAATCAATCTGTACTCTTAAAAAAAAAAAATTCGGTTTTTACGTGCTAGAAGTTTGCATTTATTTCTAAGCATACGATAATTATTTAAAGCCTCATTGTTATGAATATTTTTGTACATATAGAGTAGGTGCATCAGTTTGGACCCACTGGCAAAGGGAGGGGCCATTAGTGAGCATGATGCAACGTTGCCCTTTTGGGTCATGTCAGTGCTGTCCCTGGTGATCCACGGAGAAGCAGACATGGCATACATCCATGGCATGCTTTGGTCTGAAGCAGGCCACACAGGACTGATGCTGGTTAATGGAAGCCATCTTCTTCCCACAGGGCACCAACACACAATGGGCAGCTTTCTTTCTTTTTAAAATTACCCCTTCAGACTTGGCTTTCGGCACTGTAGCAGAAAAGTACAGAAGTATGGCAATAGAAAAACATGGCAACACAGCTGGAAAAAGCACAAAACCGCTGGCGCCAGTGAGGCGAACTTTGAAGGGCTCCCTATGGTCTGCTCTAACAGCGGAAGAACAGAACTGAGGTTGGTGAAGAGCCGGTAACAGTTATTGACCAGCATATGGCACCACATAGGCATTATGCGCAGTAGCCACTGCTGCTGGCCAAAGCATTGCTCCCATGGGGTCCAAGTGCTCCGGCCCCAGATCCATAAATAGGATTCAACTAAGAAGACCGAGTCTGGGAAGATCCGCCTCTTCTTGGATGACACCAAGATCTACGCAAGGGTAGACACTGAGGACAGGATTAAAGAGCTAGTGAAGCCAAAACAGGCAGATGGGAAAATAATACCAATTTTAAGTAGTAGTCAGTTGTAGCTTTTTATTTCTGAAGTATTTTTCCTTTTCCTTTTGCTCATCAGAATGTTTTCTATGTGATAATATTATGCTGGATCGTGGAACAGCTCTCAGCCTGGCAGCTGACATATCTAACTCTAGTGCCCCACACTACATCATCAGCATTATGATTTCACAGGTGAATTTCCTGGCAGTCACTCACTTGCTGTTCCTAGGTAGCGGTGATGTAACAGTCAGTGAGGTCACATTGCTGATGATGTAGTGTGGGCAGTAGAGCAAAATATGTCAGCTGCCAGGCTAAGAGATGTTCCACACATCACACCTACTAACAACAATCTTCTAATTAAATGAAAGAAAACAAAAGCAGCTTAGATATAAAGGTAATAGCTTGCACTAGTCATCCACAAATCACGGGAAAATGCGCGCGAGAAGTGGAGCCAGTCTGTGCAGCTTGCAAGGCTGAGACTGAAACCCACCCTGGATCGCTTGAATGTACCTACAATTCCAAGCACGAGTCCAAAAAGAAAAAAAGTTTAAACTTACAGTCTGTCGTCTTCAGCTCTGCCACGTGTGACAGAGCTCTGCTTGCACATAAATTGCACTGTTGAAGGCAGGAAGTAAACTGGAGACAACTGGATGTGGAGGGCTAGATTTCCCTGCTGCAGAGGTTTAATCCTGCCTCCAACCAGCATCAGGAGGTACAGCCCCAGGAGTAAGGAAGCCCAGAGACCAGTTTAGAGAGATAATCTAATATTAGTTTTAGGCAGTACAGTAGCTCTTTTAAGGCACTAAGACAGGACCAGGATAGGCTGTTAAAACTGTGCAAGATCTGTCCAAAAACACCATACATCATTATGTGGAGGGTGGCACTGGAAAACACAGCAGAAGCAAAAGATCTTGGGATAAAAATACCAGAAGATCTTAAATACTCAGCTCAGTGCAAAAGGCAGTGGGGAAGGAGAACAGGATGCTGGGGTGCATAGGAGAGGAAATCAGCATAAGAAGCTGAGATGAGATCCTTCTACTATACAGATCACTGGTGCAACTGGACCTGGAGTACCATGCAAGGTTCTGTAATCCATACATGTGTAAGAACTGTGAGAGTAGAAGCACTGCAGCACAGGGCGACTAAAATAATCCAGGGTATTGGGGGAGAAGAAGACAGGATAGGCGACCTGTTCCCTCCTTGAGACTAGACAAAAGGCAGGGGTGGGGGAGACATAACAGAAACACACAAATACCTGGACTGGCTCAACAGGAAGGCTTGCAAAGACTTATTCGACGAGCACAAATACAGGTATGCAAGAGAATTCACTCAAACTGGTGGAGAACATATTCGGGAAGGGATGTCTGCAGTTCTTTTCACTGAAAGAGTGCTGAACAAGTAGACCATGCTGCCTGATGATGGGATGAAGAAGGCCAAAACAGTAGTGGGGCTTCAAGGTACTATGGGACAGGCACATGGCCATAGTAAGAGAGAGTAGAGGGCAGAGGAAAGAAAAATGAAGGCCAGTAGAGGCCTGCGTATGGCAGTTAAGTAGGGTAAGCAGGCGGAATGGACTGCTGGGCCTTTTCTGCCATCGTCTTATATGTTTCCCAGTTCCACTATTGCAGCTCTCCTTCAGCTAGTCCAACATATAAATTCCACTCCAGCTGATGGTGTCCCATTCACGTCCGTGTCCCAGAATGTGAGTGGAACACAACAAGAGTGAGGAATGGCGTCTTAGGCATCTGCAGGCACACAGGAACTCTGCGGTCCAGTAAGGTAAGGCAGACTACCTGTATACTTGCTGTTGGCGAAGTAAGTGGTTGGAGGAACTAAGAGCACTCGTTAAGCAGGAATAGGTGTAACATCCAATCTAGGATAAGGGTAAAATGGGGTTGAGAAAGAAGCAAAAGGGAAAACTTACAAAGCTATCTAGAGTCAGGTAACCAAGGGATAAGCAATGCAAAAATGGAAAATTAGAAAAAAGCCTATTAAAAACAAAAAGGAAAAACTTAAAAGCCCCATCTAGGGTCAAGGAACAAAGGGGCAAAAGAAACAAAAAGGAAATTTAAAAACACCCTATCTGGAGTAACAGCACAACATTCTTTCAAGGATCATGGAGTGTAGAAATAGGGATGTTGGGAGTGGTGCAGTGCAGTGGCTGTGAAGCAGCAATCTTCAGAGATCTTTGGAGACTGAGGTGCTGGGCTGCCCATCTCGTGCACCTCTCAGGACTGAGGAGGAGGTCACAACTCAGACCGAGTTGGCTAGGATATGGAGGACCTCTGTCCCCACCCAGGGAGCCTGAAGTCATCCACTGTTGCCTCAGAGAGTGCAACGGAGGGCCTGCTGGACTGTGGTTGGCTCCAGGAGGGTAGGGGCAGGTCAGGGAACATTACTCAGCCAATGGCACCATGCAGCTCATTCTGTGCTCTGGCAGGCCATGACTGCCAGAAGGAGGGTACCCATGGTACTGGCCAGGGGGATGTGAGGGTTTAGCCATAGGTGAGGTGCCAAGGTGGGAGGCAGAGGATCCCAGCAGAGGAGGAAGCAACTTCTAGTGAGGGAAGCAACCATTAGGAGGGTAGTTCTGGGAACAGGACAGGAGGAAAAGAGGAGGTGAGGTGCTTACAGGCACCTCGGTAAGAAGGGATGAAGAGCGAATCCTTAGGATCGCTAGGGTGGTGGGGCAGAAGGGGAGCTGGATGTCACTGTCCATCTGAGGACTAATGATCTGGCAAGGGATGCAGCAGGGGTGGTGAAGGATAGGTTTAGGGAGTGGGAAAGGGCCTGAAGCAGACAGCCTGCAGGATGGCCTTCACTGAGGTGCTACCTGTATCGACGGGGTAGGCTAGGAGCACCACACTAAGGTCTTCAAGGAGTGGTTGAAGGCATGGTGCAAGAAGGAGGGTTTAGCTACATCGGGGACTGAGGTCCTACCTGGGGAACAAGAGGCTTGTACAAAGGAGATGGCCTCCATTTATCTGGGAGGGAATGGCAGTCCTTGGTGGAAGGTTTAGATACCACCTGGGCATTTAAACTACCAAAGGAAGGAGGCAGAATAAATGAGGAAGGCCCTCAAAAGAACAGAGCAGCAGAGAGCAGAAGCCCAGGGGAAATGAATTCCCCAGGGGTGGAGGTGCGAAAGGATGAGGGGAGGGCAGGACAGGTCAGTCAGGAGGTGGATCTAAGGCTGAGAGAAGGGTTAAGAAGTGTAGGCAGAGGGATAATGAAAAGGGAGGACAGTACCAGAGAAACAGGAGGGCTGATGGATGGAAACATGAAGGGAGGCAAAACAGAAGGAGAGAGGTACAGAAAGAGTGGAGAGCCATGTGTGCCAACACAAACAGCCTAGGAAATAAAATGTCTGATTATGAAAAAATCACTGGGGCGCAGACCTAGATCTGGTGGCCATAATGGAGTCATGGTGCACCAACAACCACAGCTGGAAATGACCATACCAAGCTATACCTTGTTCCAGAAAGACAGCACAGGAGGGAAAGTTGGGTGGGTTGTTTTATATGAGGGAAGGTATAAAGGTCACAGAGATACAGAGACACAAATGGCTGGAGGTACTTTGGGTGGATTTAGAGAGAGGATCGGGCCTTCATCTGCATGGGGGTGGTGTACAGACCACCAACACAGAGGAGGAGTTAAACAAGGTTTTGGGGAGGCCACTGGGAGAATGGCAAGCAAAGAGGAGGTACTGATTATGGGGGACTTTAATCTGCCAGTTGTAGACTGGAGAATTCTATAAGCAGCTACATCAAGAGGCAGGGTCATCCTCGACTCCCACAGGGACATTTTCAGGCAGCTGGTTACAGAACCCACCAGATATGGGTCAGTGTTGGACCTGGTACTTACGAACAAGGACAGCATTGCAGGCGTCACGGTGAGTAGTTCCCTGGGTACATCACGATAACCATACTGTTGGATTGGCATCTGAATTAGAAAAGAGAAAAACAAACCAAGGCGAGGGTCCTGAACTTCAGAAGAGTACATTTTAAAGAAATGGAGACTGCCTCAGCAAATACCTTGAAGGGTGTATGGCGAGGAGTTGGGGGAGTGGAGACCGAATGGAAAAGATCAAGGAGGAAATAACTAAGGCAACAGCATGCTGTTTGAAGGAAGTGAACAAGGGCAGAAAGTGGAAGAAGCCACTATGGTTCTCAAAGGAGGTGGCTAAGGCAGTAAGGAGAAAACCAGCCTTTAGGAATTACAAGGAGACCCAGAGAATGGTGGACGGGGAGTATATCTGGAAAAGCAAAAGAAGTCATGTAGGAGGGCAAGGGCAGCTAAGGCACAGACAGAGGAAAGGATAGCCAAGGAGATCAAAAATGGGATAAGACTTCCTTCCAGCACGTGAAAAGAGAAATCAAGGGTAGAATAGTAGAATCAAGAGGAGGGATGGTGCAGAAGATCAAGAAAAGCTAAACTTTTAAATGAGTACTTCCATTCGTAGTCACAGTCGGGGGTGGAGACACATATCAGCAGATACGAGGGAGTGGACAGAAGTCCATGTTCAGAGGAGACAATCTGAAGGATTGGAAGCATTAAAGGTTAAGGCGATGGGACCAGATGGGATTCACCCAAGAGTTGTAAAAACTGAGCATGGTGCTAGCTGCCCTGCTGCAACACTATTCAGCATGTCACTGGAGACAGGTGTAGTTCCAGAGGAATGGAGGACAGCGGATGTGATCCCTCTGCACAAGAGCGGTAGCAGGGAGGATGCCAGCAATTACAGGCCAGTCAGTCTCATATCAGTGGTGGGAAAATGAATGGAAACCCTGCTGAAGTAGAGGCTGATGAAGTATTTTGAGGCAAATTGGCTGTAGGACCACCAGCAGCAGCATGGCTTCACGGAGGAGAGGTCATGCCAACTAAATCTATAGATTTCTTTGACTGGGTGACTAGGGAAGTGGATTGGGAGGGCAGTGGATGTGGCCTATCTGGACTTCAATAGGCTTTCAACACAGTGCCACACAGGAGGCTATGGAGAAATTAAGCAGACTGGAGGTTGAGGCGAAAGTGGTATGCTGGGTATCAAATTGGTTGAAGAGGCTGGTGGTACATGGCAGACACATGGGGACAGAAGAATGACTAGCGGGTGCCACATGGATTAGTAATGGGACCAGTCCTCTAATGTCTTCATAAGTGACATTGCTGAGGAACTGTAGGGAAAGATGTCTCTCTCTGTGGATGACACAAAATCTGCAACAAGGTGGACACTCAGGAAAGGGTGGAAGAATGCAAGGAGAGTTGTAGAAACAAGAGGAGTGGTCCAGGGTGCGACAGTTGGGTTTAAATGCCAAAAGTGGAAAGTCATGCACCTGGGGCAGGAAACCCAGGAGCTGTGTAAAGGATTTTAAGGGAGACTTACAATCTCCAAGCAAGAGAAGGACCTCAGGGTAATCATATCTGATGATCTCATGGTGGCAGGGCAGTGTGTCAAGGCAGCAGGCAAGGCTACTAGGATGCTGGAGTGCACAGGAAGGGATTTCTAGCAGCAGAGAGGAGGTGGTGTATCCCTCACAGTGAGATCCCATTTAGAGTAATGTGTCCAGGCCTCAAGGCACCTCCCTAAGGACATTGACAGGGGTGGAAGCAGTCCAGAGGAGGGCTACTAAACTGGTGCAGGGACTGCACAAGAAACCATATGAGGTGAGGCTGTGGGATCTTAGCATGTACTCCTGGGAGGAGAAGAGAGCAAGATGGGACATGAATGAGACCTCTAAGTACCTCACAGAGGTGAACAAGGTGCAGGTGGGGAGTCTCTTTCAGAGGAGGAAAAGTACAAGAACACTGAGGCATGGAATGAAGCTGGAGGGAGTTTAAGAGGGATGTGAAAATACTTCTTCACAGAAAGTATAGGTGGACACCTGGAACAGCCTGTCAGAAGAGGTTGTGAGGGCACAGTAGTAAGTAAGTAAAATTTTATTTATATTAAGCCCTTCCCAAGCTCAGAAGCGCTTTTACAATAAGTCAAATCAGTAAAATCACATTTAAAACAATAAATCAGACAATCATACCTACACATAATTATTATGTACCAGCAAATACTCGGGCAAAAGGAAAGTTTTAGTTGTTTTTAAAACTTTCAGCAGTTGGAAAGCATTCTGGTATCTGACGGTACAGAATTCCACAGGGTTGGTGCCATATAGGCAAAGATCTACCTCCAGACATCTTTAGACGTGACCCTGGGAATCTCTAGCAATCCCCTCGTCAGAGGAGCCAAGAACGGGCAGGACAGTAAGGCACCAAGAGCTCTTTCAGGTAGTGAGGTCCCAAATCATGAAGGGCCTTAAAGGTCAATAATGTGACCTTGAAGGTGATCCGCCACTGTATTGGCAGCCAGTGCAGATCATGCAGCACATGTGTCATATGGCTGAATAGTGAAACTCCATTAACAACCTGGCCGTCGCGTTCTGCACAAGCTGCGCGTGGGATATCCACCCGCAGCCCTAGATAGAGGACATTGCAGTAATCAAAGCGGCTGGTGACAAAGGCGTGGAACAATATGGGAAGTTCTTCCGTGGAACCAAGTGTTTCACCGGGCAATGTTCCTCAGATGAAAAAGGCAGATTTGACTACAGCAGACACCTACATCTTCATGGTCAGGCTTTACGTCAAAAATCATGCCAAGGTTACGTCCTTGGCCAGAGGCAAGAAGCGGGCTCCCCCCAAGATATAAACCCGAGGGTTTCCCAGTCCAAGCCCCTGTTGTCCTCCCTCCAGGGTCCACAACCAACACCTCAGTTTCCTCCTGAATTCAACCTAAGCCAACTAGCACTCATCCAATCCTGAATCTCCAGGAGGCAGTTATTAAGCATCGTGATGGATCAGACACAAAAGACAGGTAGAGCTCAGAATCATCAGCATAACAATGAAACTCAGCCCATACTGTCTTATAATGTCCCCAATGGAAGCATATACACTGTGAATAACACAGGGGACAGCACCGACCCCTGCGGTACTCCACAAGGGCAGCCAATGAGGGCAGGTGTAAATTCCAGACACCACTTTCTGAGATCTGCCTTTCAAAAAGATCGAAACCAGCTGTGGACTGCTCCCCTCAGACCACAGAAAAACCACAGGCGTCGAGCAGTACTCCCATGATCCCACAGTGTCAAATACTGCTGAGAGATCCAGGAGATCCAAGATGGAGCGGGTCCTCTGATCTCTTGCCATCAGGAGATCATACAATACCCGAACAAGAGCCGTCTCTGTACTATGCCTTTTCCTGAATCCAGATTGGAGAGGGTCATAGATATTGTGGTTGGACAAATGATCCTCCAGTTGCAGAGCGACCACCTTCTCAATAACCTTCCTACAAAGGAAGGTTAGAGACTAGTCTGTAATTTGCTGGGCAGTCGGGGTCAAGAGGCTTTTTCAACAGGGGCATACTACGCCTCCTTTAAGGGATCCGGAAAGATCCCTCTCTCTAATGACACCACCACTATCCCAGCCAGGACTGGACTGATAACATCTACACACCCCACCACCAGGTGAGTAGGGCCTGGGTCCAACTTACAGTATGTAGGTGCATGAAGTCTGGATAATCCTCACTATATCTGTTACTGCTGGTAGTCTAAGGTGGACCAGCACAACTGGCGTTAGTACCACCCGATTGATCAGTGCAATGTCCAATAGAAGGACATTGGCGGATCTCATCTCTGATGGTGGATACCTTGTCAGCAAAGAATTTATAAAACTCCTCACACTGTACCTGTGATAATGCTCTACCAGTCTGAAGACAGACTGGATTGCACCTGATCTGTCCACAGTCCAGAAGAGCTGGGATGGTCTATTCCTTGCTGCAGCAATTTCCCTGGACAGGAACTCTGCCTTCTATAGGAAATTGCTGATTGAGTAGAATCAGTAATGTTCCAACAATTCAAGTCTATCCACCTCAATTGAGTTTTCTCCAGTGTCTTTCCAATCTTCGTCCCTTCCTCTTCCACTCATGGACCTTACATCAAACCAGGGAGCCCCTAAGTGAAATGCAGGGGCAGAACATGAATGAGCAATGGCATCCAGGGCCCATGTAACAACCCTATTATAGGCTAAGACCAAAGGCCCTGGATCCATGCTATCGCTTGGAAAATCTGAGAAATCCAGTTCCGTCTATTAGGCCTTCTGAGGTAACCCTCTAAGGGACGGAACTGTACTAACCCTGGGGCAGGCTTACTGGGGCTGCAAATCTAAACCTCAGGGCGTGATGGTCAGATCATCCGACTGGCTCCACCTCATCAGATATCTCCATCCCCAGATGGAACACCAAGTCAATGTATGCCCCCAAAGGGTTGCAGAGGTAATTACCCATGACAGGCCCAAGAGGTGGAGAGCTTCAAGCATGCATGGGATAGGCACACATAGGCATAGTTAGTAGAGGAAAAGGAGGTGGAGGGACACTGGTGACCAAATATGGTCCAGTGTGTAGAAACAGGCAGGGAAAATAGGGTGGACAAGATGGAGCTTCCTGTCCTTTTCTGCTGACAAATACGGTTTCTGTAATGCTGGCTGTGTGAGGGTGGGGAGGTGGAGGGTGAAGAACCCAACAATCAAGAAACCTTTTTTATTAAACTTTAGCTCTGGGATCTGAAACCTTTCTTAAAGAGATGCCTGGCCAAAAGTGCTACATTGTAGGTTTGAATAAGCATACCCCAATAAATCTCATACCAAAAATTAGGTTGCTACATTACTTCATTTTAAAGTTACAAGCTATTTTGTCACCCTGATTTCACTACCTGTTCAAAAAGCCAGTTTCGGTGAAGAACCACCAATGATGTCATAACCTGAACTCTGCCTAATCCTCCCTGTTAGCAACCTTATAGGACCTGTTTCTCCATAGTAAGAAACTGTATCTGTAGTAATAACTAAAAAAAAAAAAAAACTGGCATAGCATTGGTTGCAGTGCTCACGTTTCCAGAATGTTCAGATGCATGGTACTGTACTTTACAAAATGTCAGGAGGTGGTTTTGGAATGCAGCGCTGAACCAAGGCATAGAATGCAAAGGGGTGCACAGTTTTAAAATGTTGGGGGAATGCAATCTCTGAATGTGGCAGAGATGTGGAATCTCAAAATGTGGAGGACACTCAATCTCAGAATGCAACAGGAACACACATTGAAGAATTTGGCAAGGACTGGCGATTTCAGAATATAATGGGGATGCAAACTATCAGAATTTGACAGGATACGCCATTTATTCTGAAGTTGTTATCCTGCTACATGCCAGGACTGTACACACCCACCACATTTCAAAATTATGCATCACATCCCCACCGCATTCCAACACTGTGCGTCCCTGCCTGTTCTAAAATTGTGCATCCTTGCCACATTCGAAGTTGTGTTTCAATGCCACATTCTGAAACTGTGCATTGCCACCACATTCCAAAACTGTGCATCGCCGCCACATTCTGAAATTGTGCATTGCCGCCACATTCCGAAACTATGCATCACGCCACATTTCAAAAGTACTTGAGTCACTGCCACGTTCTAAAACTGTGCATCGATGGCACATTCAAAAATAGTCACCATACATTCGAAACTATGTCAATCCCACATTTTGAAATGTGCATCTTCGCCACATTCTAAAACTGTCGTCACCGTACATTCCAAATTGTCGTCACCGCCATATTCAAAATTGTGCGTCACCGCCACATTCCAAATTATGCGTCACCGCCACATTCAAAACTGTGCATCACTGCCACATTCAAAACTGTGTCATTGCCCAATTCGAAACTGTGCATCACTGCCACATTCTGAAACTGCATCACTGCTACATTCTGAAACGTGCACCACAGCCACATTGAAACTATGTCACCACCACATTCCAAAACTGTGCATCACACCACATTCCGAAACAGTGCGTCCATCACATTCCAAAATCATGGGTCACTCACTGGAGAGACAAGGAAAAGGGGTAGGATAGAGACTTTTAAATACTTCAAGAGTCTTAATAGGGCCTGGGGGGTCTGTTTCAGAAAAAGAAACTCAAAAACAAAGGGAAACATAGAAGTTGACGGCAGATAAGGACCGCAAGGCCCATCCAGTCTGCCCATTTATTTTTCTACCTTAAGAATATGCCACTGGCCTTTGCTCTTTCAATGGCCTATCTATTCATACTCGTCTGTATTGCTCCCTTATGCCTATCCATGCCTGTTTGAAGCCCTGCACTATATTCATATCCACCACTTAATTAGGTAGGCCGTTCCACACCCCCACCCTTTCTGTGAAAAAGAACTTCCTCACATTACCCCTTAATCGGTCTCCTCTAATCTAATGCTGTGTCCTCTTGTCCTGCTATTTTTCTTATATTGAAACATGTTAGAATCTTTCACCTTGTTAATGCCCTTAAGGTGTTTGAATGTTTCAATCATATCACCTCTCCCTCCCTCCTTTGCTCTAGGGTATACATATTGAGCTCAGTTAATCTGGTCTCATATGTTTTCTGATGCAGTCCCTGCACATTTTGGTTACCCTTCTCTGAACTGCCTCAATTTGGTTAATGTCCTTGTGAAGGTGTGGCCTCAGTACTGCCGCAGTACTCCAGATGGGAACCTAACCAGTGTCTTGAAAAGAGGAATTATTACCTCCCTCTTAGGACTTATGATACCCCTACTAATACAACCCAACATCCCTCTAGCCTTACCTTCTGCTTTAGTGGTCTGCTTGGATGATTTCAGGTCATTGGTGATGATGATGATGCCCAAGTCTCTCTTCTCTTGTGACTGCCAGCAACTCCCCTCCCAGCCTATTGGTGGCTTCAGGGTTTCTCTTCCCATGTGCATGATCTTGCACTGCTTGCGTTAAACCCTAGTTGCCACTCTTCCGACCATTTTGCCAGTTTATCCAGATCTCTTCTCATTCTGCCCACCCCATCTGGATCATCTACTCTGTTGCAGATCTTGGTGTCATCTGCAAACAGACAAACCTTACCCTAGAGTCCATATGCAATGTCACTGATGAAGATATTGAAGAGGACTGGCCCCAGGACTGATCCCTGGGTACCCCACTTGTGACTTGCATCTCTTCTGACTGTATACCGTTTACCACCATTCTCCGTCAACCAGTTGACCAACTTCTGACCCACCCGGCTACCCAGCTTATTAATCAATCTTCTATGTGGAACAGTATCAAGCTTTGGTGAAAGTAAGGTAGGCAACATCGATCGACTTCCCCTATGGTCCACCACTCTGGTTACCCAGTCAAAGAAATCTATGAGATTAGTTTGACAGGACCTTCCTTTGTAAACCCATGCTGTCTTGGATCCTGTGCTTCTATGGATTCCAGGTGTTGCACTATCCTTTCCTTAGGAGTGTCTCCATAATCTTGCCCACTACTGAGGTAAGACTGGTCTGTAGTTCCCTGCCTCCTCCTGCTACCACTCTTGTGGAGCGGGATCACATAACCCTTCTCCAGTCTTCTGGGACCTCTCCTGTGCTCAGAGACTCACTAAACAGTTCTGATAATGGCTCTGCTAGTTCCACCCTTAGCTCCTTTAGTACCCTGGGATGTATGCCATCAGGTCCCATTGCCTTGTCCACCTGAGCTTATCGAGCTCTTGTGAGGACTCTTTTGTGAAGGGACTATTGCAGCTCCCTCCCCTGTGTCCATGGTGCTGAGCTGGGCCCTGCCCTACCTTCTCTTGATAAATACTGAGCAGAAGTATCTATTTAGGATAGATGCTTTTACATAGTCCTCCTCCTCACCGTCCCTTATCCCTTTGATCTTAGCAATACCTCCTCTGGACTTTCTCCTTTCACTAATGTAGCTATAGAAAGTCTTGTCACCTTCTTTACCGTTTGTGATAGTCTTTCCTCGGTTTGGGCCTTTGCCTGCCTTACTGCCTTCCTGCTTCCCTTAGGAAAGTTTGGCATGCCTCCTTATCTTCATCCTGCTGCATTCCCTTACATTTCCTGAAGGCCAGCCTTTTGGCTCTGACCTTTCCTGCTACTGTGTTTGAGAACCAAAGTGGTTTCCTTCTTCTTTTGCACTTCCTTTTCTCACTAACACAATGGGATGTTAGCTTCAAGTATATTGCATCTTTAATGCTTGCCCACTTTGCCTGTACCCCTCACCTATATTTCTTTTGCCAGGGCTAGCTTAACTCTGTTGGCCATCTTATCAAAGTCAGCTCCTCTAAAGTCCCATGTTTTGCCTTGGAATGGGATGATTTTGTTCTAGTGGCCAAATTGAACCATACCATGTTATGGTCACTGGCACCAGGTGATCTTCTACCTGGAGATCTGCGATCCTTTCCTGTTAGTCAGTACTAGATCTAGGATAGCCCTGTCTCTTGTGGGTTGTTGTAACAGTTGTTTGAGGCCTCCCCTGCAGGGAATCCACCATGTGTCTAGTTCTGGCAGATGTCCCTGCTGGTATTGACCAATCTGTATCTGGCATGTTGAAGTCTCCCATTATCATAACCTCACCTTTAGCTGTCATGTTTTGCACATCTTCTAACCAGTACGTGTCTATGTCCTCCCCTGGTCTGGAGGCCTGTACATAACCCCAGTTCGTATAGCTGTCCCATGTCCTGTTTCCAGGGTGACCCACAGTTCTTCTGGCTCCTTATGTGTGTTCTAATTTCTGTAGCTTTGATATTTTTATTGACATAAAGGCCACTCCACCATTTTGCACCTGTCTCTTCTGAACAGTACATAGCCAGGTACTGAAGTCTCCCAAGTGTGATTACTGGTAAACCATGTCTAGCTAATGTCTACTATGTCCAGTTTAGCCTCTATCATTATTGCCTGCAGGTCCGGGATCTTGTTTCCCAGATTGCGAGCATTTGTGTACATGATTTTCCATTGGCCAGATTTCAGTGTGTTAGTTGGGAGAGGTCTGGTGTTTCCCATGTCGTCGTATGGGAGCTGGACCTTTTCTTTACCTGGTGATGCAAATGAACTACAAACATGCTGAACTCCTGTTTGACCACTAGCTGAGGGGGAGGGTGTTCTTCTCATCTCGACGTATGGGGTGCTGCACCCTCTCCCATTTGCTAGTTTAAATATTCTGCAAAGATGTCAAACGCCTGCCCCATGATATCACGATATGATATAAGGCTGAGGGAGGTAGAATCAGGGGAATGTGAGGAAGTACTTTCACTGAAAGGGTGATGGATGTCTGGAACAGCCTCCCCAAGGAAGTGTAGGGGTGCAAACAGCGAGGCATTCAAGACAGCGTGGGATAGGAAAAGGAACCCTAGCAACAGCACAAGAAGCAGTGGTCATAGGACACTGGAGGTAGGAAATATGGGCAGACTGGATGGGCATGGCGGTCCTCATCTGCTGTAAAATTCTATGTATTCTAAGATTGTACTTTCTTGTCACATTCTAAAATTGTGTGTGAACTTCCACATTCCAAAATTGCCTGTCATTGTCCCATTCTGAAAATGTGCTTCCCACCACACTCCAAAACTGTACATCCCACCACATTCTGAAAATGAGTGTCACTTCCACATTCTGATATTGAATGTCCAAGTCACATTCTAATAATATGCATACGTAATGGAGACTTTCATTGCGGACTCCTCTGCAGACCTGGTATGTTTCACGAATACCTGGCTGGGGATGGCTTAGGTCCTGTGCTCACATCATCTATTCCTCCAGGATTCTCCATGGTGCATTACCTAGATGGGAGTACTGGGGGGCTTTTGCGACTGATGACATACCCCTTGGGACAAACTAGATCATTTGAATGCATGGCGGTAAAAGGTGGACCAGTCACAAGCCACAGGATCGGTGCTTATTTACCAACCTCCTGGTTGTGGGCATGAATTCCTGCAGGAATCCGAGACTTTAATGGCTGGCCAGGTATTGGAGTGAAATTTTCGTTTTGGAAGATTTCAATGCCTGGGTCAATAATGAAACATCTCCCTTTATTCGCCTCCTTGGACCCTGATGATCTTCCAGTTACAGACCAGTCTTGAACTTTCCTTTTCTTGGGAAGTTGATCGAGAAGGTGGTGCCATTGCAGCTAGAACAACACCTGAAGAGAGATGAAATCTATGTGCTCTTCCAATCTGGTTTACTGCCTCGCCATAGTACAAAACTGCATCAGTCCAGGTGCATCATGGTCTCCTCTTAGCAAAGGATAGCAGGCGTCGTTCTATCTCGTCACTAGACATTCCATCAGCATTTGACAAGGTTGATCATGGGATGCTACTGTCTCGGCTTAGGCATAATGCTGGAATCTCTGGAATAGTGCTGTGGTGGTTTGAGTCCTACATAATCGGCAGGACGTAGCAGGTGGCACTTGGCTCTTTACATCGAGCAGTGCTGCGCTGTGGTGTGCCTCAGGGGTAATTCCGCTTCCGTGTTATACGTCATGTACATTTTGCCATTGGGGAGATAATCAAGCGCTACGGCTTGGAGTTTCATTTTATGCTGATGACACCCAGCTGTCGTGTCTTGTACCCTGACAACAGAGCTGCTATCCTGGAACTGAGCGAGTGCCTAAAGAAATCCAGGACTGGAAGGCAGCTAGTTGGCTTAGGCTCAATCCATCCAAGATGGAGATGTTACTGGTGGAGCTGGACTGGTCTGGTTCCGTGTGAAACAGCTGGTAGTGCAGCCTTTCGTCTGTTGGATGGTGTGGCCCTTCATGCTTCAGGTAAGGTGAAGAATCTGGGGTAATTGTGGACTCCAAGTTGACTCTGGAATTACAAGTTTTGGCTGTTGTCCACAGTTGCTATTATCATCTTTGTAACATTGCCTGGATCAAGCTCTATCTTGAACCGATTGATCTGGCTACAACAGTGCACACCTTAGTCTCATCAAGGCTGGATTACTGTAATGCTCTTTACCTTGGACTATCCACAAGGCTGATGTGCTGCATACAGCTAATTCAGAATGTGGCAGCTCAGTTGGTTGCTGGGGCATCTTGATTGAGCATATCAAACCAGTTCTCCGTGCTCTCCACTGGTTGCCAGACAAGTGGCGCATTAGCTTCAAAAGATTTGCTTGTTGCGTACAAGGCACTGTCACGGTCTGCGTTCTGGGTTACTTGCAGACTTCCTGGCCATATGCCCTGAGTCGTGCCCTCCGGTCAGTGCAGGCAGACTTCTCTGTACCCAGATCTCAGTTAAAATCCTTGGGCAATTGGGCGTTCAGCATATGTGGCTAATTCATTCAGAATGCTCTTCCCGAAAGTGAGGACGTTCCTTCACTACCCATTTTAAAAGATGTTTGAAAACTCACTTTTTCAATCTATGTTTTGGCCTGGATTCTTGATTGTAAATGTTTTCAGCTTTTATTTTAACTATTGTATTATTTACTTTTATTATAAGGCGCTCAGAGCCTCAGGGATTGAGCCATATACATAAAATATAAATGAACATACAAAATATAAATTAAATTGACATTGCCATCCCTGCCTTGTTCTGAAATTGAATGTGACTACCAGATTCTGAAACCGCGCCACTGACGCATTCTGAGATTCCACGTCCATGCCACATTGTGAAACTGCATGTTGCCACCACAATCTGAAATCAATCATCAATCACCTTATTTTTTTTTTTTCATACTGTTTATTGGTGTTTCATGGTCAGCAGATAAGACATACATTATGAACAATCTTACATCAGGTACTTCATAATATCACATGCTTTTTCCTTTCCATTGCATATTAACGTCTAACAACTTTTTCAAATTGACATATTATTTAGTCAGTTAAGTTCAGGTTTAAACATATAGTTCCCATAAACAGGTTATTAATTTAATATAGGTAAAAAAGAAAAACAATCAATCAAAGAAAACTCTAAATAATCCTAAGCTACCAATATTCTTTCATTTCATCTTTCCAGATCTACTTCTTAAATAAATATTTTAGTATTCATGTTTTTCTATTATGGGTTCAGTTCTTTAACCTGCTCTAAAAATTAATTATTAGATATTTTCCCCATCTGCTAACTATCAAAAATGACACCTCCCATCTGTTCAGGTGTTACTAACCAGTTCCTCTCTCTGATTTAAATTTCCCAGTTATTCTCTTGGTATTTGTAATCAATGTACAATATCTACCCATTCTGTTCTTTCTTGTGGATCCTTCTGCAGCCACCTTCTAGATAGCTTTAAGGCAGCTACACTTAAAATACTCCATAGACGCCTCCTCTCTTCCCTTCATTCTCTGGGGGCAGCCCCAGCACAAGATGCTGAGGACCCAAAACTGTATGAAACATGAATATTGTTTGTAATTTATCAATCACTTGGGTCCAAAAACTTCTCAGCTTGGGACAATGCCAAAGACATGTGCTTGTGTGGATCTATTTTCTCCACCATCAATCATCTTAACCACATTTTGAAATTAATGCATCACCACCACATGCCATATTTATGCGGCCATGCCACATTGTGAAATACATATCCCTGCCACCATCTGCAACTCTGTGTCCCCTGCATTTCAAAATTGTCTCTCTGCCATATTCTAAAAATATGATGCAAACACATTATGAATTTAGTGACCTGCCACATTCCAAAATGATGTCCTAGCCACCTTCTGAGACTGTGTCGTTGCTGCATTCTACAACTGCAACCTGGTGACATTTCGAAATCTCATACCTACAGTACTGTAAAGATTGCACACAACTTTGTCATTCTAAAATCATGTTTGCCGCTGCATTCCAACCTCCGTTACATTCTGAGTACTGTACCCGCATCTGCACATAAAGCGAAATGCATGCGCTGACCCACCCAGCGTCAGTTTTCCTTTTCAGATGTTTACTACAACTGCAGTTTTATATAACATGGCAGAAATAAGTCATATAAAGCTCCAGCGGACTTGACAATGTCCAGCACTGGTTCTGATCAAATCAACTGTCCATAACGCCCCCAAAAATGGTCTCCATGACCTCTGGCACTAGGCAAAAGCTTTCCGAAACACTGACCTCCCTCCTTCCACACACTTGATGGGACCACGATCGATGGTGTTCCCACCTTTAAGTACCTTGGGGTCTGGCTCGATCAACACCTTGACTTCTGGGCATGTGGATGACATCCACAAAAAGCGACACCTAAACTAGGTGATTATATAGCAACTATGGTTGCATCCCCTGCCAGCTGATATAGCCATTGCCCAGCAAATGATTCTTACCATTTTTGACTATGGAGACCTTGTCTACGCTGCTGCTCCCATGTCCACCCTGACCAGGCGGATTCCTCTTCCACTCCTTCTGTTGTGCTGCTTTGGACTGCCTGCTCCGCACCACCATTGCTCCTTTATACCACTCTCCCTCCCTCCCTTGAAGCCACACCTCTCCTTGTATCTCCTTTATCACTAAATTCTGGCTTGGCTCTCTCCAGTCTTAGCTCACCCCCACTACACCCTTAGCTCTGGCTCGCTCCCTAGCACTCCCATTAAGTCATCCTCAGCTGGCCAAGCTGCCTTCTCCCTTTCCCCAAACTATGGAAGGGAATTCCCTCAACCACTCTGCCTCTTCCCTATGCTTGCTCTCCTCTTTTCTCCTCAATTTCTCTTCTCACTCCTGCAACTGCACCTGATCCCGCACTTTAGCCCCTCCTTCCATTCCTCCACCTCTCCCACCCATCTCCTTCCTCCTGAAATTCCTCACCCTAGCTCCTGCTGCCAACCACCTTCCCCTTCAAACAGACTCTTCTTGGATAACCTGCTTCCACTTGTCTGAATTATCTGCACTTTGCACTTAATACGCATCCTCCTGTTGTCCTTGGTTGCATCCTGCTATATTCATGCCAATGTACATACTTTAAATGCCCTTCGTTGTTGCTTGTTACATGATGCTTAGTCATGTTTTTACCTGCCAGTAAATACTGTTCTAGTTGTTATTATTGACCCTCCTCTACCCTCTCCTCCCAGGGCGCATCTGGAAATGTGCTGTTACCAGCTCAGTATGTCTTATTTTGAAACTTTTGAAATAAATAAATACAAGGTAGCTGGCAGGGAGGACTAGGCTGCAAGTTCAGGTTATCACATCATCAGAAGCTCTTCCCTGAAACTGGCTTTTTGAACAGGCAGTGAGTTTAGGGTTATGAACAAAGTAACTTAGACATCTCATTTTAGGCATGAGGCTGATCGGGGATATGCTGATTTAAACTGTGAATTTACTGGACGCAGAAATATTGGCTGGACTCCTCTTTAAATATGATCCGATGCATTTCAGCTGTGCTGGGGTGAGTTGGGGTAGATGCCAAACTACTAAGAAAGACTTTTTTTTTTTTTTAACAAAGTCTGACTCTGGAATCTGCAATGTTGCTTAAATGTGATGTGCTGCTTTGAGCTGTGCTGGGAGGAGCAAGAAGGGTAACCCAAAATGCTGAGAAACTTTCTTTTTAATGTAAAAGTCCTGTTTTGATGCTGAGGTAGGACATTTTAAAAGTTGTTAGTTGATGATGTTATAATTGATTAATGTACTGGTACTGTAAGTGATTAAATAGTGCATAATATGGACTCGACAACTTGCAGTTTTACTACTGAGATTAAAGATGACCCATGTATTAAACAAATTTGAAATATCACAGTATGACAGTTTCATGGTATACTGTGCTATCATCGTCTAGTATTGATTCCATTGGTAACTTCTGATACCGATAATAGTGGTTAATGGTATGGTGCAGTTTTCAGGTCTTTTGACTAATTTTAGTGTGCTTTAGGGACAACACAGTCATTCTCATAACAGCTCGCCCAGACAGAGGGTTTGAAACTTCTTTTTGTAAAGCAAATGACTAGTTTTGTAAAACCATGGTATTACATGTAACGGTTATCATATCGTATATTAGTATTTGTAGACAGAAGGAGGTATAAGTTCATTGAGTATGCCTCCCACACTGAGTGACTATTTGGTATCCCATATATTTGTCCAGATCCTTTTGAATTTTGAAAGTCTGTGATATTAACCTAATATTTGAGGAGTTGATTCCGTAGTTTGGTGCCCGATGGTAAAATAATTTCTCCTTCTTACTGTGTTAACTTTGGGAATCTCAATTTGCCTATTATGACATCTTAGTTCCCTTGGATGAGGATGGGGCATAAGTCCACACATGGTGGACAATTTCCTGTTGTTTATTATTTGAAAAACTGAAGATATGTCCTTCTTATTCTCCTTTGCTCAGTGGTCATTAGATTCAACTTGGCTATTCTTGAATCATAGGACCTGTTATTTAGCAGAAATCAGTTTTGTGGCCCTCCTCTGCACGGTCTCCAGTAAATTTATATCTTGCTTTTCATAAGGAGCCCTGAATGGTGAAGCGTAATCAATATGTGGTCTTCATGCACCTTAAATAGATTCACGATACTATGTTCGTCCCTTGTAATAATGATTTTTCTGATTATATTAATAAACTTACTGGGTGTCTGTGTGGATTTTCTTATGTGAGCATGCATGTCCGCAGAGAAATCAATCAAAATTCCTAAATCCTTTTCATTGTCAACAGCTGGTAGTTTTGCCTACATTAGGGTTATTTCATCCTAGATGGAGCACTGAGCACTTTTCAAGTTTAATTCCATCTTATTGGTTGTAACCCAGTGTTCAGTCTTCTTTAGGTCTTCCATAAGCAAAGTATTTAGCCCCAGTGTCAACTTCACTGGAGATTGTTGCATCGTCAGCAAACATAGATACTTTATTTACAAAACCAAAATGGAAATCATAAATAAAACAATTAAAGAGGAAGGGCCCAGGACATACCCGGGGGACCCTGCTCGTAGCCTCCCTCATGGATGAGAGTAGCCCAGAGATTCTAACCCTGGTTCTGTGCTGTAACCATGAGTGAACCCATTTCACTAGATGAGAACTATGCCCCATGTTTGCTAGTTTGTACAGTAGTTCTCTGTGTGGCACAGTGTCAAAAGCTTTTTAAAGTTTAAGTAAATAACATCAACTAGCTTTCCTGCATCTATACTTGAAGTAGCAGATACATAAAAGCTATAAGGTTTGTAGTGCATGATTTTCCTTTTTAAACCCATGCTGGGTATTGTCTGCCAAGCCTAATACACAACTCCTTTTCAAACTTGGCTTTGATTAGTTTCTCCAGGAGTTTCCCAGGAACCGACGTGAAGCTTATAGCTCTACAGTTTTAGGTGAAGATCTACATCCCATTTTTTTATAAAACTGTGTCTCTGCCTCTCTCAAGCTATTTGGTACTACTCCAGAAGGAGTGATTTATTGAATAGAATCCTTAATTTAAGAAAGCATGGCTGAAGACCCTCTGATCCACCTGTGGAATTAAGTTTTAGGGACTGGATAACATCCAATACCTCCTCAGCTGTAAAGCCTGTAATCCTGTTTTTATCTGCTTTCAAGTAAGGAGAAATCATCTTTAGTATTGAATACATTTTCAAAATATGTATCTATTTGATGCCACCATTTTGGATCAGGTTAAGCAATGGATGGTTCTGACACCATATGGCTAATGGGTATAATGGGTTAAAGGCCTCAGCTATATCCAGGGGACGGTTTACTTTTAGATCATTAGCTACTAATGGATCCATGGTGTTATTTTTCTTTATGTTCTTGATGTATGAAAGAAAGTTTTGGGTTCACTTTTGACATGCAATTGAATTTCAGATTACGTCTTTCAGTCATAATCATCTTTTTACTCTTTTTTTTTGTTCTATTTCACATAGATTCAGTGATGCCTCAGTTTTGCATCTTTTGTATTTTTATGAAAGGCTCTTTCCTTTCTTTCGATTTGCCTCCTTATTCTGTTTGTCAGCCATTGGGTGATCTTTCCTCGGTTCTTACATAACAGTCTGGAAAATACCAATCACGGCAGTTTTAATATTCTATAAATAGTAGTCAACAATCTTCCACAGTTGTATCTTGAAGAATTTTGCCCATTCTACTGAGTTAAGCAGCTTCTGAATATTCAGATAGTCAGCCTTGTAGTAATTTTTATGTATGTTTTTGTACTACTAGAACCATGTTCAGTTGTGTAACTAAAAGTTAACATATGGTGATCACTGCTGACAGAGGTTCTTTAACCAGAACCTTGGAAATACCTTGGTCAATGTTTGTAGTAACCAGATCAAGTATGTTTTCCCCTTTGGTTGGGATTTAACAACCTGGTTTGAGGCCTGTAGCAGATAGTGAATCCATGAAAATTGCTTTTGAGTGGAATTGCTGGTAAGGTTTCCACTTGATCCTGGGAAGTTGAAGACACCAAGTATTATTATCATCTGTTTTATTGATAAATGTATTTCTTTCAGTATTTATGATGAGTACTCTGTGCTACTATAGGGCAGTCTATAAAGGTACCTACTTTTATGTTGTATTTGTTGGGAGCTGTAACTGTATCCAGATGGATTCGATTTTGTAGTAGGGTTCTTTTCCATTGTAATGTCAATGACCTCATGTTTTTTTTTTTTTTTTTTTTTAATATAAAGCACACTTCTCCACCCTTTTGTCACCTCTGTTTTATAAAACAGTTTGTACCCAGGGATTTCTCGGACCATAAATTTGCATCGTCCCACCAGGTCTCGGTAATTATGAACATACAAAAATGCCAGCAGAAACAGGTCACAGTCTATCAAGTCTGCTCAATTGGGCAGCTAGCCCCTCAACTTGCAGCTGTCCCATCCCCCAGAGGTCTAGCTATAAGCTATTGCAATAAGGTCTAGCTTGTCCCTTAAATTAAAATTTCAAGTTCGTATTTCTTTATGATGTTGGGGCTACGAGCATTTGTTAATGAAAATCTGAATTCCCCAAGTGTGTTTCAACTGGTGGAAGTGGACGATTTTCCCTTGCCTAGTGGAAGTGGACAGATTTTCCCATCCCCCCTTAGAAGTTTAAAGTTTTAGAGATATGGCTTTCAATCCCCCAATAATGCACTTTCTCGTCTATTTAAATGTATTTCATCCCAGCAATATAGCCATAGATGGATTCAAAGGTTTACCAATGTGTTAGGCATTTGATTCCACTCTCTAGTGTCCACTATAATCACTCATTAATGGTTTAACTTTTTATTGTTGAAGTAACCAGCTCTGGGGATTGGTAGTATTTGAATAACAAGCTTTACAGTCCCATTGGGCTTTGTTAAGCACCATATAATCCTTTTTATTTTCTCAATTGTGGATTCATGTATATCATTCGTCCCTGCGGATTGCTAATATGGGTTTTGGTGCAGCATTTTGTAGTACTAGGTCAACCTGGTTGGAGATGTCATTGATTTTGCCCTCCCATTCTATTTTTTGTCAAAATTGCAAAACTACCTATCACAATATTTGAGAATAGAATCACTCAACACTATAGTTTGTCTTTTGTATGTATGCTGGGTTATCAGTAGTAGCCTCAGATTCTGATGATTGGTGATTTTGTTCACCTGAGGTGTCAACTAAAACCTCTGAGGTGGTATATTATACATTAGTTTCCATACTGTCCTCTTGTACTACGTCTTGTAACACTGACATACTGTCAACATTTCATACCTTGACATTCTTAATACAAATATAATCTGTGACTTGTAACACTAAGGGCAATGATCACAGTTACGTAATAAAGCGCCTAGAATCCATTACAAGTAGAACATAGCACGTTTTCAAAGGGATAAAGAAAACATAATACATACAGAAATACATCCCAGGATTGGTATCAAAAGGTCAAAGGCAGTTTGTTTTGCATAAAGTACATAAATCAGGGTTGAAAGGAGTTGTTGGTGTGCAATTTTAAGACAAAGCAGGGACTACAGATTAGAACTTTAACCTTTTAATATCACACGGGGTAATATACGGGAATTATGGTTACCTCACAAACTGCAGATGAGTCGATTTTAACAACTGTTGACAGACATACACCATGGCAACACTGTAACGGAGTTCGGTCATCAGCAAAACAAATCACTGTGGATATCAGCAGAACTAAGTTGCACACAATAAAATCTGACTTCAAGCCATTCTGTTGTTTTAAATGAGAACTGCACTGAACTCACAATTCATCTATTTCTGTAGAAACTTATTGCTGAAACTGGTTCCAATTCTGTTACTGTTCAATCTCTACAAACATTTTTGTTATTTTAGGTGTTTCCAATTTACACAGGTATTATGCACCATTTTAGAACTGTATGATGTCGTTTATGTCCCTTGTTAAGTTTTTCCACAGTTGGCAAAAGCAGCCATGTTCTACTATAGCACTCTGTGGTGAGAGTCATAACCGTTATCCACAGAGCTCACTGTGCTGCTTTGCCCCCAAAGTTTGCATTTCAAGCCATTCCATTTTACATTACTGAAATGATTTCTGTGAAATAACAGCGTCCGGGCACCTGATGGTCCAATGTGATGCCATACCAATGACCAGGTTTAACCCATGGGCTGCCGACAGAATTAGAACATACAGGAATCTGGACTGATATACTAGTCCGCAGCCCTATAAGGGTTAAAAGTGGACCCAGGACACTGGCAACTGGACAACCTAAGCAGTTTGGCAGTACATTCCATCACTAAACACAGTAACCCTGGTGCTAGAAGAAGGAGCCTACTCCATAGGGGCAAAATCTATGCATGTAGGGCCAGCTACCGCCTCCATGGGGAGGATTGAAAGTAACAAACTAGGGAAGCATCTGGTGGTGGTCTTTGACTGCTGTCAGTCCTCCTAGGCTCCTGGCTGCATTGACCCCAGTGGGACAGCCAGGCAGGGAGGTCTCTGGGTACCAAAGACCTCAGGACTGGATGGACAGCAATAAAGGACAAAACCTTGGTGGGAAAAAAAAAACACAAAAAAACAAAACAAAGATGTTTTCCTTTTACATTTCATTCACGCTAATTCTTATTCAGGAGCTAAAGTCATAATGCTCTACTTGGGACATCCAGTCACTTCCACAGTAAGACTGATGTCACAAAAGGACATTCGAGCGGCTCTGACTTGGACTCAACTGTAAGTTAATGGTAGGGACAAAAAATTCAGTTTTCTTGTAGCTATCCTTAAGGAGAACTGAATGTCACAAATGGCCATGGCAGCAGTCAAAAAGCAGGTCAGCACCAACAGTGCATTTCAGTTAACATTCTTCAAGGCTGTTTCCAAATCACCAAGGTCATCAGTCTTTACTTTAATTCATCTTAAAGTATACCACACCATTCCTGTTCACCACCATGCTGTATACATATCATGCAGATTGCTCAGTGGTTTGTAGTTTTCAGCAGCTGTACTTTCACATACGGCCATCTTGTAGTTTAAACAAATTTTCAAGATTCAATACTTGCTAAGTAGCTGAACTGCAAATTAAACTTTATAAACTTTCTTAATTAACAGAACCATCACTTTGCCTCTCACATGCAGCGTTGCTAGGCCATGCCCTCCTGATTTTTCAATGTCACGTATGAAGAGGATGTCCCAGATGTGAACACATAAGGACCAACATTAAAGAGACAGTACATACTCAGAACACAGCGTGCAATGCAAAGTGCTATGTGAAATAGTAATGGTGCAAAAACAGATGTGCTAAGTGTGAAAGTGAAAAGCACAAGAGAATAAATATGTACAAAACAGTCTTGAAATCATATTTAAGACATACAAGGACAACTCCTTAACCGCATAAAATGAATTAAAGAGCAAATGGAGCCAAAACAGGCAGACAGAAAAATAAGGCAAATTTTACGAAATAGTCAGTTGTAACTTTTTGTTTCTAAAGTATTTTCTTTCTCCTTTTGCTCATCAGAAAGTCTTCTATGTGATAATATTGTGCTGAATGTGTTAAACAGCTCTTAGCCTGGCATCTGACATATTTATCTCTAACTCCCACTGCATCAGCATCATTGTGATCTCACTAACAGTGACATCACACTGAGGTGACTTATCTGGCAGCTACTGAGCGGCTGTTCCTAAGCAGCAGTGAGGTCACAATGCTGATGATGTAGTGGGGTGAATAGACACACATATATCAAGTGCCAGGCAGAGTGCTGTCCCACATCATACCTACCAACATCAGGTAAACAATCTTCTAAGTAAGCAATTAGGCATGATGGGGTGTGCATGGAGCACATTTTACTGCACAGCCAGGGCGTAATAAGGCATGAGGCGAGAGGCTGTTCCTAAGCAGCAGTGAGGTCACAATGCTGATGATGTAGTGGGGTGAATAGACACACATATATCAAGTGCCAGGCAGAGTGCTGTCCCACATCATACCTACCAACATCAGGTAAACAATCTTCTAAGTAAGCAATTAGGCATGATGGGGTGTGCATGGGCACATTTTACTGCACAGCCAGAGGCGTAATAAGGCATGAGGCCGAAGGCAAAGTGACTTCAGCCACTGGCTGTGCAGTAAATAATGTTCCACCCATCCAAGTCTTATTGTAACAGAAAATAGGCTCCTTTTTAAACTTTTTACAGTTGGGAAAAGCATGTTTATATGTAGAAACAGTAGATTTACTTGTGTGTATTTGTAAGCAATAATACCCAACAGTGTAGGCGGTATTGGGCAATACCGGACCGCCAGAAGTGTAATGAGGCCCGATCGTCGCGAGGCAGAAGGCCTTATAGCTAGAACCACTGGAAAATTGCGCCGCAATTTTTTTATCGGAATCCACAATTTTCATCATTCTCATAAAAACTGACAGGTTCTGCAATTTCTTGCAATGTTTGAGTTTTTAGATTGAACTGTGTAAAAGTATTAACATTTTTAATAAAACACTCTCAAATATATTGATAATTTTGCATGCAGACTTGGGTTTGGCAGAAACAATGCAGTGCAAGGTAGGCAAGGGTTTTATATGACACTGATTTCTTTTTAATCATTGTCTTGTTTGGTTTCAAAATCCACTGGCCAAGCATAAGTACACTTAACATTGCGTTTTGTGTTGAAGCAGTCCATCAGAAAACTTTTGTTGCCACAGACTGAAACAAAGATGGGAGAAAAGGTGCAAATTATCCCATTCACTTCAATGGGGTGCTAACTATGAAGCGTTTTGTAAGTGGCAGGGCACATTTTCCTTGTGAGCATACTTTCATTCAGCCTAGCTTTGATTCAAACAGCTGAGGATTTTGGATGGCCCTGCCGATTTTAAACTTGAATAAACTAGTTGCTAATAGTGATCTCCTCTTAGCAACTACCTAGATGCTCACATGCAAAGACTAAAATAAAAACCTGACTAAAGTCTAAAAACAAACATAAAACACAACATGTATCTGAACATTTATCTTTAAATAAAATCACTGCAGCTAGAGTAAAACAAAGTAAATTACATGGTACCCTGACTACTGTATGATGCAGTAAAATATATTGGTATTTTTCAGATTTTTTGGTAACTGCGTAAGGCCCACTAGGCACAAGATCCTGTTTTCAGGTACAACCCAGGAGCACTGAGGAGGTTAAGTGACTTGCTCAGAATCACAAGTATACAAGTGGCGGTTGTGGGAATCAGACCCAGGACTGCTAGATGTCATCAGCTCATTCACAGTTTGTTACTCTAACCTCTAGATTATACTGCCAGCCCCAACCCCCAGATTTAATGTTTTAATATGTGATTTCAAAAATAGTGTACAGTACCTACAGTACAAATTATGACCATTAAACACTTTAGCAACATTTTATTGAAACTCAGTTATTCACCTCTATATCTGCTTATTTTTCTTGTACCAAAGTGGGTGAATAGCTGGCAGAGCACTGTAAACAGCTGTTGATTAGACTTCATTATTCTACAGCCAGAAACAAAAAAATATTTCTTCTGGCTTTATTTAATATTGATTTGTTGTTGCTCACTTTATAGAATCTATTTAGCACTGTATGAGGCAGATGCTTTTAAATTTTGGAAGCTAGGCAATACTTACGATAGCTTATCAGTTTAGTATTCTCTTTAAGAACATAAACTTTTCTTTATATTTTAAACATATTCAGGTGTCCATATATTCATTTAGCAATTTATACTGACTAATATATGCTGCAGAAAACATTAAAAGATTTATTGTGAAGCACTCAGGGTCTATAGTAGAACCCCACAATTTCCACAATTTTGCAAAGCGGTCCAAATTTTGGGTAACCTTTTCCATAATTTTCCATACACCCACCCTGGAGGTAGTATTGTGCTTAGAAAATGGGCTAAATGTAAAGTTTTTTTTTTTTATTAAAATAATAATAATAAAAAAATGACTACAAATTACCTTAAAGTTGATTTGTTAGTAAAGTAGTCCCCTACTGATACACTTACCAATACTTACCAGTAGAGGGCACTGCAGCTTTTACACTTGTTTGTGACTTTCTTACTGCTGTGTAGGACATGTCCCTCCTTGCCTCTTGAACCATCACCCCCCAAGTTTACTTATGTTCTGTTTTATTTTATTTTTCTGTTGTTGCTTCGTGGACCATTACTTTGAGTATTTCAGTTTTTGCTTTGGAAACTGGTGGCTGGCAGAAGCGTGATCAGAGAAGCGGACTGAAGAGTTAGCGGTAATGCCATCAGTTTCATTTTATTAAAAACACAAACACATATAAATGTTTTCATGGAGCTATAGTGGAGTTGGGGTGAGTGCCAGAGACAGAATTTACATAGTGCTGTATCACGGTAGTGCTGAGCACACCACCACGCTAGCATTACTCATTTAAAACAAAAGAAAACTTTTTGTACCATTTTCCGAGAACTGTGCCAGAGTGTGCCAGTTATTATAGAGGTGTCTGTGTCTTATCTGCTTGCAGGTCTGTCGGTGGCAGTTGTTTTTGTTGGGAGCAATCTATATCGAGTTGCGATGATGGGGATCACACTGTGCTCCAGCGGCAAAGTAGGGCTGGATGGGGAGTAAGCGCGGGAGCTGCGTGAGACTAGCGCTACATTAACTGGAGCTTCTAACCTTTTTTTGTTTAGTATTAGCTGACTATTTTTCATAAAGTAGCGGGGACCAAAGGATTGTAGTGGGGCTGTGGCAAGGTTTGCAGGTGAGCGAACAGCGGGGGGTGGGGGAGAAAAGTCTCGCTAACTGACATGGGAACAACTGCAGCTGTTTCACTGGAGAGCAGACGTTCTAATTCGCAGGTAACTAAAATACCATTAAAAACTAAAAAGAAATGTACAGTGTCTAGCAGTGAGCCCCGCTGTTGAGTTTGTGTGCCAATGGTTAAGGAGCTGGTATTGGAAGACCAGTATCTCTTACTAAACCACAAAAACAAGCAACGATTTTAGATTGAACTGGGTATTTTTGGCCAGTGAAGAAGCAGGAGTGGGCACAGGGATAGCTGAGTGGGTGGAGTGGCACTGGTACTTCTTATTTCCTGTGCATCTGTTGAGAGTTAATGTACCCCCTTCCTGGGATACAAGCCAATCAGATGCCAGGAAATAAAAAGCCCATTTTCTAATGATCAAACCGTCCTTCCACCCAGTACAAATGATGTCATTGATGATGTCACTGTATTGTTGCCTACTTTCTTCTTCCTGTTTTTCTCTATTTTTCCCAATTCAAGATATGGAATGTTTACCATGGAATATATGGATTAAAATTCAGCTCAGTTCCACTGCTAGAATATTACTCTCCTAACATACTATACACACACACAACAAAGGCCTCTGTTACAGCCAGAGAATCAATTATCTGTCAGAGTAAGGAGGAGAGATTTTCTGATGAGCAGGTAAAGGCAGAAGGGATTTTCATTGCCAGCAAAGAAACAGCTGTAATGAAAACTATAAACAATATGTAATTTTCTAATGTGTTTATGTGTAAGAGAATGTGATGATCAGGAAACAACATTTAATTAATCTGCTTTATTTTGTATTTAAGGTAGTTTTATTTTTGGGCCCAGTGCAAGTAAATGTGATGCTTACAGTTACTGGGCAAAACACAAGGAGCTTCTAGTTGAATTCTTAACATTATATTAGTGTAATGATTCCAGTGGTGATCAGTACATTTGGTACTTTTTATTTTCTAAGCGTGGAACATAATTGCTACATGAACAACAGCCAATCAGATTTCAGGATTTCCTCTTACCATTTTATTATTAAACAAACATCACACCAACTAACATCAGATAATCTTCTAATTAAACAAAGGGAAAATAAAAAGTACCTCAGATATAAAGGTAATGGTTGACTGCTTTTAAAACTAATATTAGTTTTTGTCAGTACACCAACTCTTTAAATTAATGCATCACAAATACATCAAACAGTAGACTCCTTCAAGATTTCAAATATTCTTCATGTCTGATTACTAAACTCACATTTCAAATCAGCCATGAATTACTAATTTCAAGACAGCATTCATATTTCTAGTCTGCTAAAAACATAATTAACGCAGCAAATCCAGTATGGGGCAATACACAGTGGAAGCGGGGACAGAAAAGTAAGACAGGAAAAGGTAAAACCAGAATAGCGGAACAGACACAAGGGTTACAGCTGCAGTTGTTATATGGACAACAGAAGACTATACAAAACAGGCAATGAGATATCTTAATGATGCTACATTATAACAGCGACTGAGCAGGGATCCAACCACTGAAATTAAAGCAAGAGCACATCAAATGATAAATATAGTTTTATGTAATAAATGGATCCAGCACTATACCTTTCACCTAAGCTATATAAAAACAAAGGCCCTGTTCCAAGGAGACCAGCGTTTTCTTCATAGGCAGCATTAATGAGAAGACACAGATCAGGTGGGGTCTGTGGTCATACCATGGGCAGGGAAGAATGAGCAGCCTGAGTGGGCCAGGGGTCTTTGTCTGCCTTCAGTTTCTATGTTTCTATGAGTAGATGTCAAAATTGTATTAGAAGCCTGTTCCATCTATAAAACTGTATGTGAAAGCTACAAATCACATGATTAACATCTTGAATGAAATGCAGTAAATGAGAATGATGTGTTTTAGCACTGATATAGACAGCCTTTACACAAACATCACTCATGGTGGTGGTGGAGGTGGTTGCTCTTTATAGAAAAGACTCTCTAACATACCCCATAATGCAGTTTCCCTTTCTGCTTTTCTTGTTGAGATGACCAAATTAGTTTTGGAAGCAATTTTTTCAACTTTGATAAAAATACCTTATGCCCAGATAAAAGGTACCCTCGATGGTGCTACTTCTGTGCCATATCTCAACAACCTTTATGCAATCGACTGGGAAACTCACTGCATCCATGATCTTGCACAGAACCCATTCTACCACCTAGTGGCCACATGGAAGAGGTGCCTAGATGAGAATGTGTTGGTGAGGTAGGGACTGATGAAGGACTGGAAGAATTGATGCAATATATAAATACCACCAGCCAACATCTATTTACCTTTGAAATGATTAAACAGGAGGTAGAGTTTCTGGACCTAATGATATTAAAGAGGAGAACCAGTTAAAACAAAACTCTAAAGGAACCAAGTTCACACAACACCATTTTGCAGACCAACAGTCGCCATCCACTATTTTTAATTAATAATATTCCAAAGAGACAATTTCTCTGGATACTAAAACATGCAGTAATGAGGTTAACTTTAAAGAAAACAGTGTGAAATGGCCAAAAGATTCACTGACAGAAAATATAACAAAAATCAAATGTTACCAGCATTATCAATATGCAAAAAAAATAAAGAAAGGAAACACTATCACTAGGCAACCAAAATTAATGTCGATAGAGAAATACATGGCAACCTGCTTTTTGTGACCCAGTACAATCCGCTTGGCTGGGAAATGGTTCACTTATATAAGGAAACACTGGGATGTACCAATAGCTGACTCTTAATCTCTCTGAAAATGGAGCCCACGGTCACATACAGAAGGGAAAGAATATTAAGGATATAGTGTAGAGGCAGTACTGCCAAAGATACAACATGAAACATGGCTTCCCCTGCCCACAAAGGAAATCAGATGTGGTCATTGCTGCAGCTGTTCAAACACCTTTAACACAGATACGTTTGTTCATCTGAGGAACAGAAACAGACACCAAATAAATTAATTTATTAACTGTAGCTCTATGGGGGTTATTTATATCTTATCCTGCCCTCGGACTACTCTTAGACAGACTAAGCGGAATTAAAAGTCCACATAGGGACTACAAATCAGCCATATAGACAAAGACTCAAACAAAGCATAATGGAGGTGGAGACTTGGTGGAGACATTTGCGTCAATGCAAAAGTTCTAGACATCTACTTTGGATACTATGTCACTGCATGGCTTAAATGATGACTTTTCTCTCCATTCATTTCTGTAATGTTGTAAGGGCCCATTCATTACAATAAAACCGTTTTCCTACCGATTCAGTTCCAGATCAATTTCAGTTTGGTCTCGGTCACCTTGTTTTCATCACTGCCCCCGTGTCCGTTCTACTGTTGTGGTTTTTCCTTTCCTCTCTTTCTTTCTGTTTCCCACTTTCTCCCCCTTCCCACTTTCTGGGCCCCCCTCCCTCCGCTTTTCCTTTGTATATCGCCTCACACTGGATTTTGCTGCATTAATTATGCCTTTTAAGAAGACTATGAAATGTGAATGCTGTCTAAATAGGAGTACTTAATTATGGATTTAAAATGTGAGTTTAGTAAGGAGCATAATATTTAAAATCTTGAAGAGGTCTATTGTTTAATCAGTATTTATGATGTTTTAATATAATTGGTTTTATCTGGTTAAAATATTGTCCTCGTATGTCTTAAATGTGATCTCAAGGCTAAATAATTAGGACCCAGAAATTATATTTAGCTAGAATGCAACTCAAACTTGAGAGGCATGGAGTTAGTACACAAAACATTAAACTAGAATTCCTGCTCACCATGCAAGCATTATCACCATCTTCATCCATTCCCACATGGACAGAAGTAGTAACTTCTACTTTACTGAGAGAACTCAATGGAACTCAGATTCCTATTGGAATACTTTCAAACTCTGTAATTGCAATTCTCATAATAGCAACCATGTGCTATAGTTAAAAGATTAAATGGTGTAGAAGTTAAGTAAGCAATAACCCTCGGCAGGGTGTGCAGTTACTGGGGATTAATCAGCCCCAGGTGTGCTGTGAGGCACGAGGCTGCAGTCCATGTTCCTCACAGCACCTGGAAGATTAATCCCCAATAACTGCACACCTGGAGTGGGTTATCATGCTTTATAACATGGGCTAAATATGTAGTGAAATAAATAAAATATTGTTGTTACATGCCAAAACATAGAGACTTTATTATGTGTCCTTCAGCAGACTAGGACATTGTGTCAAACCATTCTGTGTCCTGCCACTGGAACACACAGTGCCATTAATTGGTTCCCAACCTTTCAATAATGGCTAAATCACGGTTCCCGGTTACAGCGTGAGGATTTCATCTCTGAAGCACAACACAGTGTCGACCCCCAAAACGACTTACTGACAACACTGTCTCAGAAGCATACTGATATACTAATGTTATTCTTTGTACCTTCTCTTCCTGTCTATGTCTTGGCCATGCTACTATAGCGGCAGTCCTCGTACACCTTTTTCACCAGGTACCACTTCTCTCTCCCTCACATTTTACCCGTTGACAACACCTTCGTAATTCTGCTCATACCCTACATAATTGTGCCCTTACCAGACCAGGTACATTCCTGACTGATTTCTCCTGTCCGCCTCTCTTTCCCTTCCTCCTCTGTGCGTTTGACTTAGTTTCCCACAAAAGCGTCTCTGTATGTCAGTTCTCCAACTACTTTTCCACCTGCCTATTATAGGAATAATGTGGCTTCTATCTGCTGCTAACCAAGTTACTCTCAAAAGTACTACTGAACAAATCTTACCATTTCTAATCTTGTGTGATGCACGCTGTAACTGACAGGAGACGGACCATCGCTTCATTGCTGAGTCAGCTCATATTTTCTGGGGACATGTTCCACTTTGTCTGTGTCCCTAAAGGCGCTTCTTACTTTTCACTTAATTGGTGATGGTACATTGTCACCGCCTGAAACTTATGCTATCACTGACAGTGTCCATTGGGTGGTGAATTACTCCCTCACTAAGTTATGGACCAATATGGCTCCTTCATTTCTTTCACACTGCTCCTGAATAAATTTAGTTTTCAGTGTGTGTAATAAGCAGGCCACCTCAGCACTCTCAAAATGTCATTACTACAGCTTTTGTTAAATAATTTATTCTGTTATTGACTGTTAGCAGTATCCTGAAACTATTATTCAACCAAATTGTACTGTCACTGCTAAGTGTCTTTGGACCTCCAGATAGTGCTAGTTTATCATCACACCAGGTCTGTAGCCCCACCACTGGTGCTCGTTATCACTCCTGGTCAGTAGCCTTACCCTGGAGCTTGCTCGGCTCCTGCATGACCCTGCTCTCTGTCACCTCACTGCTCCCAGGTCCCCACAGTATACCCCTGTTCTATCCAAGATCGCCTCGGCATGATCTCTGTTAAAAATCGTCCCCCCACCTCCACTTGGTTTCTCCCTGGCTACCCTTATCCTGGGACTCATCCCCTCCTCTCGGACACTGACCCTGTAAGGACAGTGGCAGTGGCAGATCCATCCACCACTGCTCTGCGACGATTTACGTTCTCAAACCTTATGGCCAATGCCTTGGTCCCCACTATCCTCCTAGCGGACTGCTGTCAGACTCGCCCTGCTCCCCAAATCAACATTAAGCCACGCTGTGTCTGGAGGCCAGAAATCAAAAGGTCCCCCGAGAGGACCCCTTCTGTGGCTAATCTTACTGTCCATTGCCCTATCTGGCGACATTGAAGTCAATCCTGGCCCCACCACCCTTGACTCTCCTCAGAAATGGTGGAGGGAAAAGGCCTGAAAGTTGCTCACATCAACATTCGGAGTCTTCTCCAACCTTAACGAGCTCACTGCATGGGTCACTCTCACAAGCCTGACATCTGGGGATAACCGAGACCTGGCTTTAAACCCCAGATTCCCGACTCCGTCTGCAGGCTCCTGGCTAAGTGAGCTAAAACGGCAGGACAGAATAGGGAGCAAAAAGGAGGAGGTATCCTGATTTACACAGGGCCCACCTCAACGATCCCTTATAAAACCACACCTCCGTGCTGCAGTCAACCTGTGAGCTTCCTCCACACCGTGCTGCTTGGCAACACCAGAAACTGCCGTGGTATGCTCCTACAACCACCTAAGGGCGGGCTGCAGGGCCTCTCCCATCTCCTGGATACTGTCTGTCCCAGTACAGGTAAATGAACTCCTTATCTTGGGGACATTAACCTAAACTGGGATGGGGAAAATGTCAAGCAGTTTGAGGCCCTGCTTGCCACCAACCCTAACACAACTGGTAAGGGAGCCCACCGTCAAAAGGCAAACGGCACTTCCTGCCCCTCTTGGACTGGATTATGTCAAACCGTCCGAGAGGATCTCCTCAGTAGGGGCCCTACCCAACGCCATATCGGACCACTCTCCGGTTCTGTGTATATGGAATATCCCTTCCCTAAGGTTCCCACAAAATCATCCAGGTTCAAACTTTGCCAGATTAAACCCTGACCTGTTCTTGGAGGAACTCAGGCTTACGGACTGGTCAACAGTCTACAAAGCACTGGATCCTCATCAGCCGTCGCCGCTCCACAACATCTTTGTGGATCTACAAGATAGGCATGCCCCTATCACTAGGCGAGGGTCCGTTGGGACAGTCACCCAGTGGCTGAAAGGGGTCTCTCTCCCACATGCAAGCAGAGACAAATGCTGGCATCAGGTAAACGCCACACGACACTGCCCTGTTGCAGCAATACAGAAAACTCAGAAATGAGTGCAAGAAATGATCAGGGGCAAAAGCGACTCTGCAAGGGCCGCCTTCTCAGCTCTGCTAAAGACCCCAGACGGTTCTGGAGAACCATCCAATCACTGGTTGGTGGTCGCTCCTACTCCGGGTCACTGACATGCTCATCGAAGGAGTCTCCTGCAACAATCCTCACGTGATTGCTAATGCTCTAAACTCATTTCACAGACCTCCCTTCTGCTCTCGCTAGGTCCTCAGCCCAAAACTCAAACTGCCCTGCCTCCCGTCCCAATGGGAGTCTGGTCTGACCCGCCATCCATTTTACCTAAGGCGGTATCGTGGCGAAAGAGGTCTCTCCTTCTTGATCTCTCCCAGAATGCTAGCCCTGGTCCTGATGATCTGGAGCCAAAGCTTCTCAAACTAGGTGCTCCCTTATAGCCTCCCGGTGGCCACATTTTCAACCTATCCTTACTCAGGACTGATCCCGGATATCTGGAAGGTTGCAAGGTGAATCCTGTGTCCCTAAGAGCGGCCCAAAATCCTGGACAACTACACGTCCCATAGCTATCCTCTCTGCTGTCAGCAAGCTCCTGGAAAGGTGGTGTCAAACAAATCTCGAAGTATATCCACTCCATGGTCTATGACCCGGCCTTACGACTTCGTAAGGGCACAGCACTTCCACGGCTCTCATCTCAGTCTCTTCCAGCATCAGAGCTGCTATGGAGCAGGGAATCTCAGGTGTGGTATCTATTGACTTATCCAAGGCTTCGACTATGGACCACGACCTGCTTGCCTGCAGATGAGGTCCCTTGGTTTGTCCCCACCGCCCTAAACTGGGTCTCTGACTACCTATATGGCAGAAAACAACTAACTAAATTCAATAAAGTCCTCTCTGCCCCGACTGTCACCTCTGGTGTCCCTCAGGACTCAGTGCTGGGTCCCCTCACTTTTCCCTGTTCATCAACAATCTCCCTGATGTGGTCTCCAGCTGCCGTGACATCATGTCACGCGGATGACCTGGTTCTCCTGGCCCACTCCTGTGATACAGCCACACTAAACCGTCACTTATCTGAAGACCTCTGGAACATCCAGGCATGGCTCTCCAACCATAAATTGGTCCTAAATCAAAACAAAACCCAGGCTATGCTCTTCGGTTCCTCTCCCAAAATACAAGTCTCTTCAATTCCCTACATATCAACTACGAAGATGGCTCCCTCTCCCTACCGTGACCTCCTCAAATATCTTGGAGTGACGCTTGATCCCAATTGGACCTTGGTAGTCATATCCATAATGCCTGCAGGGGTAAACCGCAAACTGGGATGGCCTACAGGGCTCAGGTACAACCTCACTCCAGTGCTCGCTTAGCTCTTGCCAGGGAGTACTACTTCCCTCCCTCAGCTACGGCTCCTCATATTTGCTCATACTTCAAGACCCTCCTAAGCAAGTGGAGCACAGGTACAACAACATCTGTCATTTTGCCCTGGCCGCCCGCCTCACCCATCACTGAGCTCTCGAGAAGCTTGGCTGGCTATCCCCGCTCAATCACCTTAACTTTAGCACTGGGTGCCTCATGAGTAAAGTATTTAGCTCCGCACCCCTCCGGAACTGGCCCGGTTTCTGCTCCTGCTGACCTCCCTACCTGCTTAGAGATCCCAAGGCCCCGCCTACTAAGTGTCCTCACTTCCCACTCCAACATGGGGACCGGGAGTTTTGTCCATGGCCCCAGGCTCTGAACTCCTTTCCTGAAAGAGTCCAGACTGCCCTCCTCACAAGAGTTTCTCGGACCTCCTGTGGGATCATCTTAAGGTGGCTTCGCTGTGAATGTCCTAAGCCTCCTTAGCCTCCCGGTGTCCACTGGTGCCTGCTTCTTCTCTCCTGCTCTGGCGTCACCACTCTTGCACAATGTCCTCATCCAAATCCCCCTCCCTTGCTTGACCGACGCTATGATGTTACTTATGCTCATAATCCTCCACCAGCCCTGTTGGTCACTGAATTTATCTTTAACTTATACCTTGCCCCAGCACTGTATCTGGGTGTACCTTCCACGTAAATGTAAAACTGTCTTTTCTCCTGTTTTGTACCTGAATGTATTCGTCTGAACCAATTACTGTATCAATGTACCTGTTGTACCTTTTGTACCTCCTGGGTCGTTCCTGAAAATAGGCATAAAACTTGTCTAGTGTACTTACCCGTAAACAAAACTAAATAAATAAATGCCATCCACTGCATTGATCAGAACCTCCATGCCTTTTCACCACATCCACTTTGTGTTCAAATATTAAGTATTAATCAACGATCACATGATTAACACTAGCCAATCAGTTCATTCAACTAGTGATGCCCATGTTATAAGGAGATATAGTGTTCAATTCGAGACATTACTAGAGCCTAAACTTAATATAATAAAACTGTGTGACTTTACATATGGAGCACTGCATTCCATGCGAAGATGCTGGCACAAGAGCACCGAGAATATGCACTCAGTCATCAGTCCCTAAATGTGCATGACTAACTTTCAAAGGATGTCCTGCTGGTGGGAATCACCATATTATTTGTTATTGCGCTGTTCAAATTTACTAAAATGTAGGCTCCTACTTGACTGGCACTCCCCATTTGACTGTAACTGCCCACCCATGAAACAAACCATTTACTTTACAGATCCCTTGGATAAATTGGCACAGGGCCATCATATGTGGCCGAAACTGCAGAACAATGCCGCATACAAAATGATGTGCAGCAAATATAAGGTCAGGAGAAAATGCCAACTGGAACACCACAACGCACACACTGGCAACAATGCCAAAATTTATTTTTTATCGGGGAGCTCTGACTCCCAAGCCCCTCCCCCAACTAAGTAACCAACTCCAAGGGGTGTGGACCGTGGGTAAAATGCAACCGGGAGCGGGAACTTAGTTTACAAAAAAAAAAAAAAAATTCAGGAGGCAGGAATCAGACTCTGATAACTGGGTCTCCACTGTGCCAGGTGCTGTGCCTTAGCCATTCCACCATAAGGCGCTCGACCAAGCACAGACTTCAGGCGTCTTCACTCCTTGCACCAATTCCTAGTGTGCAACAGGGTAGCGGTAGTTTCCTACTGCTACTATACCCGTCGCTGTACTTCATTCCACAATTTAAACCTTGCAGTTATTCATGTATTGTTTCAGCAGCGCTATATTGACCCAGTAACAGATAAATTAAACTCATGGAGAGCAAAACAAGAATTTGTACATAGTCCCCAAGTCTAAGCATGATAGCGAGCACCTTCAACTGTCCACAGTTTGTTACCTGAACACAATCCATCACAGTGCTGATTGCTATAGAGAACAATCCACTGCCTCAGAAATGAGATACTGGTGAACCCTCTATGCATTTGGGAGCATTACTCTGCTCCGTCCTTCCGCGTCTCCTAGCACTGAGATTCCGCGAGTCGATGCATCCCGTTTTTATCCATATCTTGAATAGTATGGATAAGATGGAAAGGTTTGTGTTTTAGTGTCACCCTACTAAGGCCACCTTCAGCCCACTCAGGAAGTTGCACCATGCTGTTTCAGTTTAAAATAAGTCACTGTGACTGGAAGCGGCTTGTATTCTCAGTTTGCCATCAGCTGCTGATGGGAACCTCCAGAAATCTATTGTTATCTGCAAAGAATAGATAACCCAAGGTAAAACGTGTTTTAAAGATCAACTTGCAGAATTCTCTCAGCAGCTGTCTTGAGGAGCATCTGCTCCATTCAGTTGTGAAGCCACTGCCCTGCTAATCATTTTTTTAAATTTGAATACCAGCTAAAGCTACTGTATTTCTTTTAAAAAGTATTTGGGCATACTAAGTTTCAGTCCCCAAGCAACTTCCTTTTAACTGCCATGAGATGCCTGGAAGACTTCCTTCTGGATACCATAATTATTTCAAACTTTACAAACCTTAGCTGGCAATTTTAGTACCTTTAATGTAGCAATGCATGTTGACGGTTAAAATTCTGACCTATACTTTTTGGTATGGAGTGGACTACGCCTCTGACCGTATGGGACAAAAGGTACACTAAAAGTTGTGAATACTGATGAAAGCCTTAACTGAGCTATATTAAGGAGTGCTCCTTTATTATTTCAAAGGTAGAAAGTATTAAAGCAGACTCAAAATGGGGAAAGAATGGCATCACACAAGTCAGTAGGTAAGGGCAATCTATTATGGAATAAAAAGTACAGGTCAAAATTGTCACTTTACCCTCCAGAACCTTACATATAACATCAGCTGATGGAAACCTACAATAACGCTTTTCATATAGGACTTCTGCTTAACTGATGTCACCATTCCCAAACTGTAAATTTATTTACAAAATCAATATCGGCCGGTAAAAGGCAGCTTCAACAAAGGACTCAGAATGAGGAAACAAATAGGACAATTTCAGAACAGTCCACTGTGGATAGTGAACATACTTCCTACGTGCCCAATTTCTAGCAATATCGGGGGTATGTTTATGCTCCTTTAACACTGTGACTGAGGTAAAAGCACCTTTCTTTGGTGAGTAAATGTTTTTTTCTCCAGTTCCTGCTACCTCCCTCCGTGAATGAACCCTTCCTGAAGCTGAGAAGGCAGGCAAGTGTTGCCTTCATGGTCAACACCAGTGCCACTTTGATTGTCCGGGGCTAACTCTGGCAGCCCATGCCCTTTCTTCCTGGGAATCTTGCCTCTCTGTGATGCACCCAGCTGGCTCCAGCATGGGATTCCGAGGCTGCCACTGTGACACTGGTCCAGCCAGTAACAGCATCTTCTTAAATAGTTTTGAATAAATCTACTGCACTGATCAGCTCTGATGCTCTTGTAAATAGGGTGAAAAATAGCCACAGCCAGCCTGTTTCAGTCAGTTTTATAACCAACTTGACAAATTGCAAATAGTATTTTCATGTTGGGGAAGGGCCATCTAACAGTTTGGGGGGTCACTTTTGTGTTGTTTCAAATGATAGCACATTTCAGTATGGCTATTAGTAGCTTGTCCGAGCAGCACCAACAAGCACCTAAATGAAGGTGGTTAAAGGAGTATCGTCTGGAGCCTACACATGTAAACCAAAAAAAAACAAAAAGTGGGGCTAACAGACACTAGTAGAGCACAAAACCATACAGCTCTGTTTGTAGTTAAAAGCATTGTTTTATTCTTTAACAGCAAACAAACTCACCCTTCAGTGTCGGGTTTGTTTGCTATTAAGGAATAAAACAATGCTTTTAACTGTAAACTGAGCTACATGGTTTTCGCGTCTCCACTAACAGTTAGCCCACTTTCTTTTTTTTTTTTTTTTTTTGAGCAGCACCAACATGAAAATAAATGTGATAGCAGCATATTAATTATTGATAACACCTTCATGTAACCAGAATGCCAATGATACCTTTGCTTCCTGACCTACTCTGCAAGCTATTTGAAACGAAGTTAGGAAACACTCTGCTTGAATGTGAGAAAGATGATCAGCTCTCCATTTTTTTCATGTTTTTATTTAATCATATCTGGGTGCAATGCAGACAAATACAATACTAAAGTACCAAACATACTAAATGGTACCAAACTCAATTTTGTAAGCTATCAGTTGGCTGCACGAATGGAGGATGGTTCCATTTCCCAGATACTGATCTTGTAGCTGATTAGCCATACAACAGTGTACCCCACCAGTATACTGCCCAAATCATACCACTGTCCCCTCCCCACCACATCACGTCCTCATTGTGACGCTTGGCCAGCTAGTTCGATTACTCTGTGATATTTGTAATAGATTAACCAGAAACCAGGAGGTAATTAAAAGACTAGAGACTTAATTAAGGGTCTCCTGTTTTCTGTCTTAATTAGAACTGACCCAGTTGCCAGGATGTAGGGCTCATAAAGTTTTATGATACCTATAGGAAGAACATGTTATCCCACCATGGTGCTAAAGTTATAAAATCCTTTCATGTCCTTGGGGAAAAGGAACTACCCAAGATCAAAGAGAAAATGCTTAATTAAGGAGTCATATTTAGGAAATGTCTTTTTCCTGCTGATGTCACATTATTTTAATATAATTACTGGCCAGCATTTTTTCTATTGAGAAAGCAGGTTGATATTTGCCGTAATAACCGCTGGTTATTCACGGCATTCTACGCTGTGTTCATCAAAATACACAGCTCCCTCCATTGGCTCCATTTTCTAGGTGGGCAGTCCGAACAGTTCTGAAAACATGGCGGCTCCATCTTTCTGTTCCATGGAGCCGACAAAACAGACTTGTTGCTCCCTGTAATTTTCTGCCACATTCCCCAATCTATCTGGTTGATCCTACCTAACAGGGTAAAATAAAAAATGTTTATCTGGTTGATCCGCGCCCGTTAAAGCCGTTACACAGGCTATCAGTGCAATTAGGAACAGGTCGAGATGACTGGCACAATCCCCACTGGAAACTGTAAGTTTAGTTAAAAAAAATAAACATCAAAAACAAACGCCAATTCTGGAAAGAGAGGGACAGGAAGAGAAGTATGTGTGTGTGTCTGTGTGTCTGTGTGACAGAAGTAAGCCTGCAGTGTGTGTACACATATGACAGAAGTCAGGCTGCAAAAATTGGTAATCAGCAATTATAAAAATAAAGATGTGAAATGTTTGAAATGAGAATTTAATCCACACCTGGCTGTGCATTAAATTCTCATATCTACACTTCCCCATCCATTATTCTCTATATATCTCCTGGCAGGAGATCATTGTTTATATATTTTATATTCTAAAAGGAGGAGCTAGATGACATCATAAAAGGTGTGTAGAAACACTGAGTTCTAAACTGTATACTGTGTTTGAACTTGTTGACATATCTTTTGGGCTCTTAAGAAACAAGATCTAACTATAAGCACTATACAGGTAATACATTAGATAGAAAAAGTCTAACTGTATTGTGGTAGGAGTCTTTGTTTTGTACTCTTCCTTGTTTTCTTTTAAGTGATTGTATGCCCTTTGATATATTGTTCTGTGTTTACATTTACATATTTTTATCCATTTTAGTAAATATATTATTTTGAAAGACTGCCTGGGTCTGCAAATTCTTTTTGCATGCGACATATAGATGGCTAAGTCTGACAATTGTTCAAAAGCTAGATGGTGTTACTAAACTGGGAAAAGGTAAGAATATACCTAAGGTCTTTTATAGAGTTTTAAGGGTTCATTCTGGATACCTGGTTAGGTGCCCTTATGAGAAAGATATACTGCATCCCCGAATAGAATATTATCTGAGTCTGTACATTTGGGTACACTAGCATAAGGTTCACAGTTTTAATCTCCCCAGAACTTGAGACTAAAGGTGATTCGGACCCACAAGCAGACAGGAGGGTTACTCTGTCTGTTACCGTTCACATTACTGCGTTCAGAGGTTGGCACTGTGGGAGCAGAAGGCCTGACCTGCTGAGTGTGGTTTGTGACAGATCTGGTTGGCAGCAGTGCAGATAAAATTGGTACCACAAGCTTTAACTGTTCAGTGTGTCAGCTTAACACTGTACAGCTCACTTGCAAAATAAAGCAATGATTTATTTTTAAAAGGAAACAGAACTATATCATTTTGTTTACAGTCAAGTTTCTACTCATTTTATTTTTTTCTAAAGTGCAAGTTAGAGTAGTCGTAGTTAGGAAAAAGATGAAACTAACTAGCGGGCACACTGTAGACGACTTGAAGCAGATTGTCCAGAACAGAGAGTCCTGTTGAGGGGAGAGCCACCAAGTAGTACCTCATGGATGCCTTGATGACAGCAGATGCCCAGAGTATCGAGTCACAGACTGTGACTGTGAAAGGACCAAACCTTGGGCATGGAGGGCCAGAGGCCAGTGCAGTGTCCAGATCCAGTGAGGATGACAGCAGGGCCAGTGCCAGCGAAGGCCACAGTAGCAGGGAAGTTCACCAGCATTCTGGAGCCAGAAGCAATCAGGCTGCAGACTGAGTTGTGCAGAATGGAGCTGGAGTCCCAGAGGGAGGCTGAGCGAGGCAGCAAGAGGCAGACCGAGGAAGGCGTAGCGCCAGAGGTGGCGTGAACTGGAGAAGTTCTGACTCCCAACCACCAGCACCAGAGCAGGTAAATGGCTTGGGTTTAACTGGAACTACATGACTGGGTTACAAATTAAATTCCAAATTGATAACTGAATTTAAAGAGGGGAGGATATGGATGCCTTTTAAATTCCTTTGAAAAGTCTGTATTCAGGCAAATATTCCTGGAGGGTCCTGGAGCTTTCAGCTATCCCCTACTTACCAGGAAAGCTCGGGATGCATTGGGTCAAATGGACAATGAGGACAGTCATGACTACAGCAAACTTAAAGCTGCTCTTTTAAAAAGTTTATTTTACTGCAGAAGCATACAGAGCTAAATTCTGTAAGCTCAGGAGAAGCCTGACATGAGCTAAGAGGAGCTAGCCACGAAACAACGTCAATGTTTAAAACATTGGTGGGAAGGAATTGAAGCACACTCTTGCGTAAAATTGAAAATGCTATTTTGTTAGAACAGTTTTTGAGGGCATGCACAGCAGAGCTGAAAACCTGGCTGGAGGACCGAGATCCCAAAACAGTGCAAGGGCTGCTGAACTCTCGGATCGCTATGCCAAGAGCAGACCTGCTCTGAGAGGGAATGGGGCGGGCGAGGCAGCGCAGAAAGGAAAAAGCGTGGCTTTAGGGCAGCTAAAACCTCACTGCCTCCACCAAAACCACAGTTAGCCCCAGGTTTCAAAGAAAAGAGTTCTCTGAGAAAAGAAATGAATGTTGGGTTTGAAAAGAAACTGGGCACATTGCCAGACAGTATCCCAAACGACAAACAATAGCAACATGGGGCTAGGAAAGAAGTGGGTTGTTTATGTGTCTCGGAAACATGCCTGTGAACATGAGGGAACACATGCGCCCAGTCACGGTGAATGGTGTACAGACACAAGGGTTAAGGGACACGGGCATCCCTGGCATTGGTAAAAGTGGATCTGGTAGAGCCTGGTCAGCTTATACCCAATGAATTTGTAACGGTACAAGACTTCACTGGTGAGGAGAAAACATTGCCACTCACTAGTGTTTTCCTAGATTGAGGCGACACTGGGGAACTGTGCAACAGGTGGCTGTAGCCAAAACTTTAGCAGTTGATGTCATCCTTGACAACAATCTCAAACAAGGATGGTGTGTACAGTTACCTGTAGCAAAGTGGCAAGAGAACATTTTTATTTATTTTTTATTTTATTGGACAATTCAGAAAGACCATTGAGTCAAGACTCATTTACAAAGGTTCCACGTCACAAAATTAGAGTACAAAGCAAACAATAGGTAACAGAGAATGAGACATTACAGCATATTACATGAGTTGGGTTACATTTCAGCACATGGTAGCCATAAGAGATAATGAAGTATAACATTACATTATATTACAATACATTACAAGACAGACAGGGGTTAAAGGTCTGTACAGAAGTAGAGTCACACCTTAGCACAGCCACAATGGTTGCAGGGAGCCTGTAACCGGCTGATAGATTAGTTGGTGAGGCAGTAGAGATTTTTGAAACAGAGACAGTGTAGATATGGGTGCAATAGGGCAGGGTGCAGTTAGGAGGTCAGGGGCAGTCGCACACATTAGAGTCAAGAGGAGTTCCTTAGTCTAGCTTTAAAAGGACCCAGCCTTGTATCATTGGTCATATGGACTAGGAGAGAGTTATACCAAGTGGGGGCTTGGTAGCTGAAAGTCCTTTGCAGTTGGGAGGTATGGGGACAGGGTACCTAGCAGGGCTTATTAGTTTCGTGTGGATCTGGCTGGGGATGCAGGTCGAATAATAGAGGTGAGAGATGGAGGGTGAGACCTAGGGTATCTTCTTTATCATCAGGCCTGAATGGTACCAGATTCTGCTATCCAGGTTAAGCCATTTAGGCGTTGTATAATGTACAGGTATGGGTGAGGTGATCACAGCCTAGTATGAGGCGACACGCTTGTTGAGTACTCAGGCGTAGTGCGTTTAAGCGCAGAGTTGGGGCAGCACAATAAATGGTAATGCCGTAGTCAAGGAGGGCGAGGACGGAGGAGTTGACAGAGATCTGTATAGCCTCTGGGGTGAGGCAATGTTTGTACCTATACAGCACACCTAATCTTGAGTTTAGGGCAGAGGCAAGGAGGAGTATGTGTTTAAAATTGAGGGCCGGGTCAAGAGTGATCCATAGGTATTTAAAGTTGTCAACTTGCTCGGGGTGGCTGACAGTGAGAAATGGGGGCAGTGGTTCTTGCGAGGTTCTCCTGGGTGGAGAAGATCATGACTTTAGTTTCTTGTAGTTGATTATTAGATGCTGGGTGGAGAACCACTGTTCTGCTTCATGGAAGCTATGTTGGAGTGTTTGGTGGAGTTTAATTGGGTGGAGTCTGAGGGCAGTACGCGTCATCCGGGTCATATAGAGCAGGTTTCCTGAGACGACCGGTGGGAGGGAGTTTAGGTATAGGCTAAACGTAGGGGCCAAGAATCGAACCCTGTGGGACACACAGAATGGACCGGGAGGCAAGGGACAAGACGGTGCCTACTTTGACCTGTTGGGTTCTGTCCGACAGATAGCTGGCGAACCAGTTTAGAGAGTCATTGGAGAAACCACTGGAGGAGAGTGTTAAGCAGTAGGGCATGGTTGACAATGTCAAAAGCTTTGAGAGGTCCGCGAATATAGCACCTGTAGGTGGCTGCGATCCAAGACAGAGTGGGCATGCGAGGTGAAAGCCAGGAAGGTGATAGTGGTACTATGTCCCTTGCTGGAAACCATGTTGTTGGGCACAGAAGATTGTATTTTGTGAGGGTGGTCAGTGACTTGGTCATGACGATCACAGCTCTAAGGCTTTGGGGGGAATGGATATAGGGTGGTAGTTATTTGTGGAGGTGCGGTCCCGCTCTTAAAGATAGGGTGATGTTGGCCAGCTTCCAAAGGAGGGAAATTTTCCTTGACAGAGGGACCGATTTAGGATATGAGTGAGAGGGTACAGGACTTCTGGGGAGTAAGGCGAGAAGTTTCAGGTCAAAGAAATCACTGTAGTTTATTGAGTGGTTGAGGGCTTTGGCCAAATCTGGTTTAGTGTACCTCGGTTTGGTTTGGTGTTTTGGTGGTTATGTACCTTGAGATCTTGATCGCTATGTAACATGTACAGTACAGCATACTGTACATGTTACATAACGATCAAATCTCAAAATACCTCTATTACTAATTTGAGACACAGAACATAGGGCTCCATAGGGACTGAATACTGGGAATGTCCTGACTTGCTAAGATTACATCATCGCTGCTGAGACATTCTCAGCAGTCTTAGTCTCGATCGACGCTGGCTCTGAAAATGTTTCCTGGTTTCGCATCACTGCAAAAACTCACCAAAAAGGCATTAAACGTTGACTTTTAAGGTAACTGCTTCTGCCATTCAAAACCTCTCCCTGTCTGCTCTCTTCCATGGGAGGGTTTTAAAACTGTATACCCCATTTTATGTATGTTTAGGTAGCCTTTAAGGTAATGCTCTCGGATGAAAAACGCACCGCCACTTTCCAAAGGTTGGTGAACCAGGTGTTGAATGGTGCCAAGGAGTGCCGTGCGTACCTGGATGACACTGCCATCTTTAGTATCAGCTGGGAGGAACACCTGTCCCAACTTAGGAAGTGCTAGGCAGGATACAGAGGGCCGGGCTCACTGTCAAAGCTGAGAAGTGCCAGGTGGCCATGGCTGAAGTGGCATACCTTGGGCATTTTAAAGGCCGGGGACAGCTCTGTCAGAGCCAAGTAAAAATAGAGGAGATCAAGGCATAGCCCAGACCAGAAACACAGAAGCAGGTCAGGAGTTTTCTCGGGACAGCAGGGTACTATAGGAAATTTGTACCCAATTACAGTGCCCTAGCTGCTCCCCTATCTGACCTGGTAAAGAAAAGATGCCTAAGAAAATTACCTAGGAACCAGCCTGTGAAAAAGCCTTACCAGACCTGAAGGAGGCACTGTGCAGTGCTCCTGTATTGACAAGTCCTGACTATAGCAGACCTTTTATAGTCCAGACTTGCGCCTCAGACGTGGGTATTGGGGCAGTACTGAGTCAGACATCCAACCAAGGGAAAGATCGCCTGTAGTGTACCTGAGTAAAAGTTACTTCCCAGGAGCAGGCTTACTCCACGGTGGAAAAAGAGTGTCTTGCCATAGTGGGCCCCTAAAGAAGTTAGGGCCATATTTATATGGGCAGTATTTTGAGGCACAAGTGGACCACAACCCCTGGTTTGGCTGCCGCAAATGGGAAAAACTAATGGTAAACTGTTAAGATGGAGTCTTGCCTTACAAGGGTATGACATGACAATCTTACATAGGGCTGGAGCAACCAGTCAGAACGCAGATGGCCTGTCACATCTGTATGAAGAGGAACTGACTTGGGAAGCTCATCCAATGCAGGGATAGAGCCCCCAAAGTCAGTCAAGGTGGGAGGACTGTGATGCTTGGCCAGCTGGTTATGACTGTTCTATGATATTTGTAATATTATTAACCTGAAACCAGGAGGTAATTATAAGACTAGAGAGACTTAATTAAGGGTCTCATGTTTTTCTGTCTTAATTAGAACGGACCCAGCTGCCAGGATGTAGGGCCTCATAAAGTTTTATGATACCTATAGGAAGAACACGTTATTCCACCAAAAGCTAAAAGTTATAAAACTTTGATGTCCTTGGGGAAAAGGAACTACAAAGATCAAAGAGAAAACGCTTAATTAAGGAGTCATAGTTAGGAAATGTCTTTTCCCTCCTGATGTCACATTATTTTAATGTATCTCCTGGCAGGAGATCATTGCTTGTATATTTTTATATTCTAAAAGGAGGAGCTAGATGACATCATAGAAGGTGTGTAGAAACACTGAGTTGTAAACCGATACTGTGTTTGAACTTATTGACATATCTTTTGGCTCTAAACAAGATCCAACTATAAGCACTATAGAGGTAATACATTAGATAGACAAAGTCTAACTGTATTGTGTTAGGAGTTTTGTTTTGTACTCTTCCTCGTTTCTTTTAAGTGATTGTATGCCCTTTGATATATTATTCTGTGTTTACATTTTACATATTTTTATCCATTTTAGTAAATATATTATTTTGAAACACTGCCTGGGTCTGCAAGTTCTTTTTGCATGTGACATATAGACGGTTAAGTCTGACAATTGTTCAAGAGCTTGATGGTGTTACTAAACTGGGAAAAGGTAAGAATATACCTAAGGTCTTTTATAGAGTTTTAAGGGTTCATTTGGATACCTGGTTAGGTGCCCTTAGGTGAAAGATATATTGCATCCCGAAGAGATTATCTGAGCCTGTACATTTGGGTATGCTAGCATAAGGTTTACAGTTTGAACTCCCCAGAACTTGAGACTAAAGATGATTCGACCACAAGCAGACGAAAAAATTACTCACCTTGGTAATTATATTTCTTCTAATGAAGTCTTGCTGTATTCTGACAATTGCAGTGATTCCCAACCTTTGAACTGCCCGGAGAACTAATGGTTAACTTTCCATGCAGGGCATGGAACACTGACCAAGGCCTCGAGTTGAAGTCTCTGTCTGGAGTGTTTTGAACTCAAACCGTCAGATTCTTACGAGCCCAACTAAACTATAAATTCTATGTGGAAATTGTAAAATTCTACTAGCCAACTGGCTGAAAAGTTTTGGATTCCCAAGGAAGATTCAAGTCAGGAAATCCAAAAACTAAACCCAATGTACTCAAAAATAACAATAATAAATAAGCACCCAAACAAAAGGGAGGAGGGTGCCAGCAAATACACCCCTGGGTGTGCATGATTGCACCTGCCACCACTTCCCAAAAACAGGTTCTGAGAGGGTAGGGTAGAGGTCAGAATACAGCAAGACTCCATTAGAAGAAATATAATTACTAAAGTGAGTAATTTTTCTTCAAACAACATGAAGTCTTGCTGTATTCTGACAATGCAGACTACCAAGCAGTACCTCCAAGGAGGAGGACAGAACCTACTTTGGGAATAGGCTCTGAAGTACTGCTGTGTTGAAACCGAGCATCACTCCTAGCCTGGATATCCAGAGAGTAATGCTTGGAAATGTATGGACTGTTTTCCAGGTGGCTGCAATGTTCTCTGATTCCTGCTGGACCCATGACCTTGAAGCCCTACAGTTTCTCAGCAGCCCCCACCCAATAGCAGATCACAGAATCATGAAGCATTGTCGCGTAAGCAATAACCCACAACAGGGTATGGGGTTATGAGGATTTAATGCCGCGGCTGGAGTCGTTATGGGGCATCTGAGGCCGCAGGCAGAGTGCCCTAGAACCCCAGCTGTGCATTAGATCCTCATAACCCATACCCTGCATGGGTTTTACTATTGATATGGGTTATGTTTAACAAGGAGAAACTCACAACAAGGCATTTCCCTGTTTAAACAGCAAAACTGGGACGTATCCTGCCACCTTACAAAACAGTCCCCAACTAACTATCAATCAGTCAATCAAAATTTTTATTTATCCAGACGGGCACCATTGAGCAAGGTTCATTTGCAAGGTGGACCTGGTCATGAATACATCAAAGTACAGTACAGAAGCAGGTATACAAAAAGCAATAATATACAAGGAAGAAAAAGTATAAACAGCGTTTACAGTGCAAGGTTGAAATAGATAAAAAAAAAAAAAAACAGCATTATTTTACAATTAAAGAAGTCAGCAGATGTACAATCAACCATAGGCATACAGGGGTTATAAGCAGAGATCTTTGAGTGAGGCAGCGGCAACCACATATAGGGGAAAGAGGACCGTGTATGGGGTGGCAGGTTAGAGAGGTAAAGAAGAGGAGGATATATCACGACTGGGGAAAAATTGGGCTAAACTACAGAAAGCACGATGGCTGTCGTGGTACTTTTATTATGATGACAGAGGAGGGTAGATAATTGGGACACTACTATGGATGGGGTGGGATTCTAGCCAGGCTGGAGCAGACAGGGAAGGGTGGGTGTAGCAGGAAGAGTTAATAGGGAAAGAGTGAGAGCCAGGGGTAGAAACATGGCAGCGTCAGGATGGAAAAGGGGAGTTGCGGAATTGGTGGGCTAGCGAAGAGGAAAACATTTGCAAGGTGTTTTCTACATGAAGTGATCAGAGAGCGCCTGAAGATATTCAGGCTAATAGGGCAACTCAGCTTCAAGTTCCTTTGTAAACCATTCCACAATGTGGGTAAAGAGAAGCTTAGAACAGCTTTGCCGAAATGAGTTTTGACCCTTGGAACTTGGAGGCAATTAGGAATAGCTCCTTAGGCGTAGATGTCCAACACACTCTGGGAATACAATCTGAGACATATGAGGGGAGCTTGTTGGTCACCGCCTGAAGGCCCATAGGGCATGCTTTCTATTCCTTCTACAGTGAAGGAAGTCCAGCCTAACCATGAGTAGAGGAGCAGTGGTGTGTGGAAAGTGGAAGGCCAGTAATGAACCGGATAGCTCTGTGGTAGAGGGTGTCCAGCTAGCCAGTGCAGTGGCTGTAAAGCAGGTCCGCGTAATCTAATAAAAGATAGGAAGGTAGCTTGAACCAGTTGAATCTTGGCCTCCTTTGTGAGCAGGTGGTTAATTCGTAGAATAGTCCTAATCTTTGCCTTAGTTTCTTCTGTAGTTCTTCTAGATGGTCGCTGAAGGAAAGTTTATGATCGAGCCACACTCCTAGATATTTGAATTAGCTACATACTCTAGTGATTCTCCAAGAACAGTGGTAATTTGTGGATAGCTCCCTCCCCACAGCAGGAACTTCCATGCAAGAAGGGGAGAAGAACCTGGATTTTGGCTTTTGTCTTTTTGCATTGAGCAAAAGCTTTTGGTTTATGAGCTGGTATTGTAGAAGGTTAAATTCAGCTTGGAGGTCTTCACAGGCTGCTTCGCGTCGGATGACTCAAGTACAGCACAGTGTAGTCTCTGAATAAGTGGATGTTAGCTTTATTGAGAGGGGTCATTGATGTTGTTAATGTAGACTGCAAAGAGGAGGGGACTAAGGATAGAGCCTCTGGGGCACGCTCAGCATAGGTTTTAATGGAGAAAGATCACCTTCAGCTTTAACCTGCTGTTGCTCATTCTCAAGTAGTCTGCAAAACCAGCACATATGGCCCAGTCGAAGGGTACTTAGGGAGGAAAGAAGCAGGCTGTAATCGACTGTGTCGAATGCCTTACTAAGATCCAAGAAAACGGCACAGACATGCTTCTATTGTCAAGGTCTAGGAGCCAATTATTGGTCACCATAGCTAGGGCTGTTATGGTGCTGTGCTTTGCTCTGATTCCAGACTGAACCGGTTTAATAGGCTTCTGGATTCTAAATATACCCCTAGCTGGCCACACACTATTTTTCTAGTAATTTAGACAGGATGAGGAGGAGGGAGATAGGTCTGTAATTATTTAGATCAGAGGGGTCACCTGGTTTTAATACAGGGATGACATGGGTTATTTTCCATTGACAGGGAGGCTGCCCTGGGAGAGTGACATGTTGAATAGGTGGGTGATTGGCACCCAAGCACATGGTAGGCACATTTCAGATAGTATGGCTCTATGAAGTCTGAGCCTGCTCCCTTCCTGGTGTCCAGTTGCAGCAGTAGGTCTTCCACCTCTTTACAGAGACAGGCAGGAGGGAGAAGGCCTCCACGTGAGAGGGGGACCGTGGGTCCTGAGCTGCAGCGGAGGTCATTGGCAGAAGTATCAAATGCTAGCCCTGCCATTGCAAAATGGTTATTGAGGGCTTCTAATATCTCTGATTGGTTAGAGACAACGCTGTCACTGGACTTAATTTTGCTGGACTGAACTACCAGGTGCGTGTCCAGACATGTCTTTAATGTTTTCCATGCAGCTCTGAATTATGTTATGCACATGCAAATGTCACAAATACAGTGCTGACAGGATCTGTGACCTTTGCCATGCATAATATTCTGTGTGACACTTCACCCGCCCTTACTTTGCTCTCTCCCCCCTACACACAAACACACGCACACGCACACCCACACCCAAACACATGCACACACACCTTCAACAAAGTGTAGGAGATCTCAGGACGCACCCTTGCCTCATTGTCTATCTCCCTCTGTCCTCACTGGCTGCTCGACTGTAGGTGCCTCTCTCACTCATTCACGGGTACAAGCACCGCTGATACTGACAGAGGACAGCGTTGGCCAAGGCATGGACAGATCAGAGAGAAAGCCGCAGCAGAAATGGTTCACCACATGAAATGTTCTCTCTCTCTTGCTAGTAGTATGGGCATCGGAACAAGGAGCACAGGGACACAAGACAGCAGTGACAACGATGCACGGACACATGAGACACAACCACAGCATTGCTTGCTCACTCTCAACTCTTCCCATGGCACTAGCGGACTTATAGCACACAGAAGGAATTCACTGCATCACAACATATAGGCAGCATAGTCATCAGACACTTCTCGCCACTGTCATTCTGTCACCTGCAGTGCGGTTCTGCTGATTTACTTTGCAGAACGGACTACCGCACTTCCCACTTGCCCTCATAACTGCTGCTTCTGTCAACTCACGGCCACTGTGCCACACACACACACACACCTTGCAGTGGGGGTGAGGGGATCATTTGCAATCCATAACTGCTGCTCAGCGATACCTAGCCAGAGACAGAAAGTGACAGTGACATACACTCTTGCTGTCACTGTCACACTCTCTCTCCCCAAACTGTACTGGCAGATATTGTGCCCACTGACGCCTTCAACACATCCCAATCTCACTGTTCCTCTGTGTCTCTGTCACTCAGCCACCAAGTATGAGCTCTCCATCTCTCGCGACCCCCACCCAGTGAACTGTAAGCAGACACTGTGCCCACCAACACCTTGCAAAGACGCAGAAAGAGACACAGCACACAGTGACCAACAGACACACACACAGACTGTTCCCAGGCATACTGCTACCCTCTGCACCCCGGTAGAACACAGAAACAGACATGTCCTCGACGGCTCTGTCACTCCACGAAAGACAGACATTGTTACTGCTATCTCCCCTGTCACTGTCTCATGACTGTCGCTCTTGGCAAGAACATGCATTGCAGGATGACTTTAGCTGGGGGACCAGGGAGGGAAGAACACATCGCCTTGCAGATTTTGCAATGTAAACTTTGTGGCTTCTCAGTGGTGGTGCAGGGAGGGGTGTGCACATGATGGCAAGGAACTGGTGAATGCTAACATGGCTTGCAGGACACAGGGACTCACAAGCCACCGATTCCCTAAACTGTCAGTACTGTTTACCCGGGCAATTACAGCAACACCTAACGACGTTAAGACAGCGCTTGGGGCTCTCGCTTTCCCATACTCTCCTTGAATGGCTGCTGTTCACACTTCAGGACAGAGCAAGTCCCGATACCCCTTTCACCGAGTCCCTCAGCAGAACTGTTCATTATTAGAAAGGACTTAATGCATGGCCACGTAGAGGGACTCCACCAATGGGGTTACACATTTTCACAAACCATGTTATAAACAGAAATATGTTCCATGTTTCCATATAGAGTATTGATGCCCTTCTCTTTATTCTTGACTAAATTATTTTCTGAATTATGTAGACAGTACTGTACTTAAAGTTGCTATTAAATTAGGTTGGATCATTACAGCCCGCCAATTGCTCCACATAAATGTTGGGGTTAGATATTTACCATAAATCTAATGGCCCTATGTTTAAGGCTTTATTTTACTTCCCAATTAAAGGTACTTATAGCAATTTTGCAACAGCTCTGGCTGCATATGGCTTTTATAAGAAAAGGAAACATCACTGTTCCAAAATCTGAAAAGGTGAGAAAACAAATTTGAAAATTGTACTTAAAGTAGGGTGAGAAACACTAATCTATTCCCACTACTGTATTAGATTTTACTATACTGTAGCCCAGTAAGGTACATTTTGTAACATATTTGTTAGCGAAAGAAAATACAACAAAGTCCAGTCATTTTACAGCATATCCACCTTTCTGTAAAGCTTTACAGCAACTGATTATACAGCTTCTCATTTATTGTAAATTATTTTCAGGAGCCAAGTCATTAAAAAGTCGTGGAACTATGCACAAGGTCATTCTATAGTCATATACTAAACATATGGTTCACTGTAAAGAAGTAGTGGAATGCTTAGGTTAGTGTCTGTTTGTTTGTATATTGTGTCACCCCTGTGCCTGTACCACTGACCAGCTGTAAATGACATGACAGACTGAAAACTGAAATTTACACAGTGGATGATCCCAAGAATCAGAGATGCTGAGGAGTGGAGGCCAATGGTTGCTTTCTCTGAACTGTTTTGTGTCTGTTTAATGGCTGTATGCTAGTGAATAAAGAATTACCTTATTATTTTATTTTCTTCAATGCTTTGTTTTCTTATAAGTAATACGTTTCTGCCACTTGTTGTGCTGGAAAATGAGTGGAGTTTCACGCGCCTTCAGCTGAGTGAGAATAGCAAAGGGAGCCAAGCTGAGCTGTTCTGGCTCAAGCTGAAGACAAATGAAACCACTGGGTTTCAGCAACAAGTGGCGACCGGCAACAATGTATCACCAATGATCGAGAGGCTAATCAATAATATATTTAAAAATTAAAAAACTTCCCAGAATGTGCCCATTTCAGGGTATCTGCACGGAGACGCTCCTCAAAGAATAAGAGTGCCTCACGCACAGGAAAGGAGCCAGGGTTCCCCACAGTCTGAAAATATAGGGCGGTGGCAGTGGTGCTCAGGTCAAAATGTGCATTATTTTGTGGACCTCCTGCATGCACTGTACATGTGCATAAGCTGATTTTAAGTAAAATACAGTGTGCTGGTATCAAAACAGGGTAGTGGTGCAGTAAAAGATGTCAATAAAAACAATTTTGGAGGATTTTGTAAAAGAGACAATCAGTAATGGATAGAAATATAGGTGGTGGCAAAAAATATAGAGTGGTGGTAAAAAATATAGAGCGTGGTGAAAAATATAGGGTGGTGGCCCACCGCACTAAAACAGTGAATGAGGAACACTGGAGCGTCTAGATTGGTCGGGAGCACTTCGATCTATAATCCAGATTATGGTTTTCACTGGTGGGTTCCGACATTTGTTTTTACCCTCAATGCTCACTCTTTCTACATTTTCAAACAGTGGAAAGTGTTTTTCAGGTATTACGGAAAGCTTTATTTAGCTAGCCTCCATTCTACAATTACTACTAGCATGTAATTATCGTTAAGGATGTAACTTTGGTGACACTGCCAACACAGTAAGGAGTGGAGTGGTGTGGTGTGGGCTGGGATCAGGTTTTAGAGTTCTCCATCCTCAAACCCCTGCTAACTAGCAGGACAATGGAACCACACATTGGTTGGTCACTCTCTCAGAGTCTTCCTAACATCTGACCCTGGTCAAGTTCACAGAGACTTCGGATCTCTTCAGATGTGGAGAATCGAGTCATCTGCATTCAACGGGTACTTCAGCAAATTACATTTTACCTATGCGAATGCTACATTATGTGTCATAGAACTTACAACAGCATTACGTGATAAAACCTTTCAAGGTTTTTGAAGCTGAATGCAGAGTGAACAATACCTTTTTAAAAGTCAGTAATGGCACATATACCCTTCTTCTCAGTTTTTAGTTTTGATTCGATTTGTGGTCTTCCTTCCTTCCTACAGTGTTGTTTTCATTAGTTATTTATTGAAAGCCACACTTGAGAATCCATCCTAGCCAAGTTAACAGCCCCAACATGTCTAGTGGCCAGTATGCAGGCCCCCTTTGTGAGCTTATGGTCCTTTCAATAGGTTTCAGCATAGGTCCTTACACTGTACCACAGCAAAGCTATCATCTAACTCCAGCAAGTGAAATAAAGTCACAGCCCAAAAATTTACCAGTTTCTCTCAGTACACCTGCTTTCAAATTTGTCAGCATCATTTTCTGTTCAAGTTTTCTTACATTTACAATACTATATACTATTATTTTCAGCTACTAAATCAGAACAAGAAAGAAAGAAATCAGAGCAGACCTTGCATCCACATTAATCTACAGACATAATAATCACGGTGCACTGGTCTCTGCACACAATATGAATAAGCAAATAAAACAGGAAGTGCCTTGCTAATGAGAAAGCAGCAGTGAAGGAAAAAAACAAGGAACATTTTGTCACACATTTTGTTTTGATGTGATGTTCCTCTTGCTGTACTGTATCTGGATATAGTGTATGGTGGAATGCAGTTGTGTATGGAAATCCATACAAGCAAAAGTTATTCTAAGGCAGTAGTGATGTTCTCACTAATGCAGAATGACTTTTCATTCTGCATTAGTGAGGGTAGGGTTTATTTAACTCCAAAATTGATTAGTGTTTTGCTCATAAAAGTGCTAAAACATTGTGAAAATGCATAGCACTTGCCTCACTGTGTTTAACAAAACATAACACTTCTAGAAAACCTATATAAATACTTTCTGTACAGTTAGCATTGTCCCAAGAAAAAACTGTTAATCAATTACTTAAAACCCTGGAGGGCATCATAATACAAGGGACTCCAGCAGTAGTTGTGGTTTGTCCTTGCTGTGGGAAAGTGGCGTGCACAGGTGTGCTGACCAGCGGCAGTTGTAAAGCAAGGGCTGTTGGCAGACTGACATAAAATATGTAGAAGTGAGTTTTTTTTTATTTTACACTCACCATACACTATACAGAACAGTGTATAGTTGCCCACCACTACTTTCGGCTATTCTGTCACCTTATGGACACAATGCCGACTTAGAGGCTCCTCTCGACTTTGCTCTCGAGTCATCAGGGTCGGCACTGTATCCACTCAATGGAAGAACAGTTCTGTAGTGTATGGTTACCTATACGCTATTTATATAACATACATACTAACATACTAAAGCCAGCAGAATAGGCCTGATGGTCTGTCATGTCTGCTCGGTAGCTAGCCCCTAATGGGTGCTCGCTCCCTCACCCCCAGCCCCGAGATTCATCTTGGCTTCAGTTTACCCTAGTATCTGTCCCACTCCTCTTGAAGTCTTCCACTGTGCCCTGCTCCGCCAGACTCCCGGACAGTGCATTCCATGGCCCAACCACCCTCTCAGTGAAGTAATGTCTTCATGCTCTCCCTGTAATTCCTCCAGCTTCCACCATGCCCCTGTTGTGCCCCTTTCTTTAGTCTGAACATCTCTTTGGCTCTGCCTGCTTATCCCTTTTACATATTTGAAGACCCTTCATGTCCCCCTGTCTCTCCTCTCCTCCAGCTAGTACAGCCCAAGCTCTTCCAGCCTTTCCTCATAGGTCCTCCCTCCCATGCCCCTGAATCATCCTGGTTGCCCTCCTCTGACCCTCTCCAGCAGTGCTACATATAAATAAACCTATCTCTAAAATTCATATAAAAAGCTTTCTTCCAGTCACTGTGTGTGTGTGTGTGTGTGTGTGTGTGTGTGTGTGGCATGTGCGTGGAAGCACACGTGTAAGTTAGTTTGGTGTCAAAGTTCACACTGTCATGGTGCAGGCATACACAAGTACTGTATTAAAGTAAAAAGTGGCATCCTATGTTGGTTATATCTGTACACCCACATAATGTGCTTTCAAGTGTTTGCTGAAGAGAGTGTGTGTGTGTGTGTGTGTGTGTGTGTGTGTCTGTGTCTGTCTGGGGATGTATATAAACAGCAAGAGATGGAAATGTACTGTACCTACATCAGTATGCTGGCATGTTGTCTGATATGTTAAAATTAAATAATAATACAGACATTTAGAAACAAAGAAACAGACTTTGATGGCAGATAAGGACCGCTTGGTCCACCTAATCTGCCCATTTCCTACCTCACAGATAAGCAGCAGATCCTAGTTAACCAACAGCCTACTTCCTCCTACCCCCACTAGAATTGCCTTATGTCTGTGCTATGCATTCTTGAATTCCCCACTGTTTTGACTCTACGACCTCCTCAGGAAGATCGCTCCATGCATCTACAGCCTCTCTGAAGAAATACTTCCTCACATTACCTCTGAGCCGTCCCCTCTATCTTTAAATTGTGCCCCTTGTTCTTGCACATCTCTTTTCTGAAAGATACTACCGTCTTGGACTTTGTTGATTCCCTTGAGGTATTTGAAAAGTTTCTATCATATCCCCTCTCCCTCCTTTTCCTCGAGGCTATACATCTTAAAGGAAAACTACACCCAAAACTTGAAAAATATATGCTGTGCAGAGTGTTTTAATTTGTATGAAGTTTCTAGTGATTCCTTCCCTCTGACTGGTATCAGGAGTTTTCCTAAATTAGCCTGCTAGCTTTAGAGTAGTTTTTACGACTTGAGACTCTCCATATCAAATAGTTTTATTGCATTTCTTTGTCCTACAATACATCTTGTTACATGTGATGGTGATGTAGCGTAGCCCATAAATCCAGCAGAAAGCATTGCATTACAATCAGTTCACAACAATAGAGATGGCTATATTTTAAAATCTGTAGAATTCAGCTTGGTGACCACCCTCATCCTAAAGGTTTTACTGCCCTGAAAAACTTTGCTGCTGGTAATTTTTGTGCAGCTTGTAAAGCTTCCAAGATATTTAGTTTGTTTGGCATGTGTGTGCTGAATGTTGCCTCTCTTACATCACAGTCACATGAGACAAGATGCACTGTGGGAACAAGAAATACAATTACGCTTATCAGGTATGAAGATCCCCAGGGTCGTAAAACTAGCATAAAGCTAGCAGGCTAATTTGGGAAAAACTCTAATACCAGTCAGAGGGAAGGAAACACTAGAACTTCACATACAAATTAAAACACTCTGCACAACATATATTTTTCAAGTTTTGGGTGTTGTTTCTCTTTAAGCTCATTTTCTTTCATTTCCTCCGGCTGCTGTTCTTTTTCTTCTTCAGCTTCCTTTGCTTGTACTGGCTGCAACTCACCCTCCTGTAGAACCATCACACTACACTTTCTGCTTACAAAGTTCAATGGCTCTCCAAATCCACTATATTACCTGCCAGGGCTGGCCTGTGAGTGCTAAGGGCTGAGGCGCTGGGCGCCTTACACTAGCCTACGCTGGCGACCAGTGTTCGGGAGCAGTACAGGCCGCTGCGGGTTGGCAGGGTTGGAGAAAGGATTGAGCGCTCATAGGACTGCTCTCCTTCTCCGAGGAGGGGGACATCGGGTGGTTAGCGCTGGGCCCCTGGTGGAGACTGGGGGCAGTACGCTGACACTGCAGCAAGAGGGGCGGAGGGAACAGATGCCAGGGGAGCATGTGTGGACGTGTGCACGCCCTCCCACTGGTGTCATTGCACGCCGCCTCCCCACAGGGGAGAACCACCACAAGAAATCTCTCAGCAGCATGATGGCTGCCCAGACGCGCCACCACGGTCGTAGCACAAGTTAGCTCCCTCCTGGGTCCACCCTTCTGGTCTCCGTAGTGGTGAGGTGGGTACCTGCCTGCAATGCAGCCAGAGGGTTTGGGATGGGGAGGTCTGAGCTCTGTCCGCGACTGGGGCAGCAGCTGAAGGTTGGCTGGAAGGGGGGAGAACCAAAGGCACAACCCCCCATCGAGGAAGTAAATAAACTAAAAAATATTACCTACCATACAACAGCAAACAGTGTAAATCTCCATATTACAAATGTTTAATTGTAACATACAGTGTACCAAGCACATGCCAGCATACTGATGCAAATACAGAAGACTGCCATCTCTTGCTATTTCTTGTGTCCTCAAACTTTTCCTAGAGACACAAATAAACTCAGAAAACTATTTAGTAAGTGTGCTGAGCTATTGAGTCCCACAGCATCCATCACACCAGTGAACTGGGTTCAGAAACAGACTAGGGTCACTCTGGGGTTGGCGGGGAGAAGACTGAGCGTCCATAGACAACTCTCCCCTTCACAGAGGATGACACAGTTAGCTGATGTTTCCTGCCACCCAGCACATAACATTATTGGATGCTTCTCAGAGAGGGGCCAGGACAGGCACTCAAATAAGTCACGGTATCTTCCGCTGTATGCTTAGGAAGGACTGGTAGGAACAGGCTGCAACAGCTCAGTGTAGTCTTGCTTGCCCTCTAGTCTGATTCTTGACCTGGCCAAGTCCAATTCCCAGCACTGGGAGCACCCGAGTGGCAGTGAGATGCGACTGGCTGCAGCCACCAGCAGAGCTGAGCAGTTCAGTGTCTCTGCTTTTAGATGTAGACAGAGACAGAACCATGGAGGCATATCAGGCAGTGCAGATGAAAAGAACCTGACTGGAATTGCTTGGAATTGGAATTCATTGGAGAAGGTAATGTAGGACTGCAGGAATAATGGAATGTGGAGGGAGGGCATATGTACAGAGGTGCTGGCCATAATGCATCATAGTGTCTCTGTTAGCTGCAAGACAAAAGGCGAACTGTCATTGAAATTGCTTTGTTTCCCTAGTAACTCTGCTGTAGAATTCCTGCAGTATTATGCTGCATCCTGGATGGCTTCAGTGTATGTGTACAGAGGGTCAAGACTGACGCTTGGAAGAGATCAAGTCAGAAGGGCATTAGGTATAAAAAACGCAGCTCAGTGACTATGAAAGCAAAACCTGTTGCAGAGCTCAGAGTTCTACAGGATTTGTGGCGTAAAGATTCAATGATGCACCCATATTAATGATGGACTGTGCCCACATTTGGCTAGGGGTGAAATGCTGGAGAGCAAATGACCAGGACTGATGTGTGTGTGTGTGGGGGTAGTGGTGTAGGGAGCTGGCAGAAAGTTAGGAGGGGCAGTCAGACGGGAGAGACAGAGGGGAAAAAGATAACTGTTGCAGTGGAGTAACTCACGGAGGCCTCTAAAAGTTATGGAGTTTTAAATGCTGTGGTGCATAAGGAAACTGGGTAGTGTTGGCTAATGTTTACCAAATAGACCCCTCACAATACACTAAGACAGCTTCTAAAGCCCTATAGCTTCTATGCTTAGTTAATATTTCCAACATCCACATACCAGTGGAGAATCTGCAGTCCACATTCTCGCCCACCAATCTCTCTACTTGTGGACTAATAACCATCTCTCAGCTGCGTACTGTAGAACTCACATGGAAGCACAGCATTGCAAACTTCCTTGAAAGGAGTACTACAGTCAACATTTGCAAAAATATATGTTTTGCAGAGTGTTTTGATTGTGTGTTTAGTCATGGTGTGTCCTTCCTTTGTTTGCTATTAGGAGTGTTTCCTAAAATTTGCCTTCTGGTTTTATGGCCTCTGGTATTTCCACATTACCACAGTTTATTGCTCTTCCTTTTCCTACAATGTATCCTGTCACTATGTGTGATAGGGCTAAGTTTTGCCCTTGTCCCAGTGTGTGTTATGTAGAGGAAGCCAGAAGCAAGGATTCTATTACTATCTCTAGCTTCTATCTTTTCTAATCCCTCTATTAGACTGCTAGTCATTACCGCATTGTACTAATTCCTAATGTCTAACTTGTTGGGTTCCTGATACATAAACTAGAGACAGTGCAGATTTTTTCGCACTCCCCAAGTATCTGCTAAATTCTCGATTAGAGGGAATTCCTCCTGTTGGAGACATTGAGGTCGTAGGTGGCGTACACATGCACAAATTTTGTGGCTTTGCCCAGTACTTGCATCTTATTGGTCCTTGATAGAGAACAGGGTACTAGACCTTTTCTCATCTCTGGGTAATTTTACCCCGGCTGTTGGGATCCTTCTTTATTACCTAAGTCACTTAAGAACTCCACACCATATCTACCTACTTAACATATTACTGGGTACGCCAAAAATTTATCACATGATTATGGCTTCGCCCTGAGTCCCTACTGTAATAGCCTCGGAAGACGCAGTATATGATGTCTATAAACTAGAACATATGACAGCCAGATTACAAAATAAAATCCAAGAATTAATGAATCGCTGGAATATCTGGTTTCTTTCTATGTCTCAAATTAGATCAGACCAGCCAGCGTGGGATGCCTCTCTTGACTGAATGACTCTCCCATCGGTCCTCGGTGGTGCCGGCCAGCCCTAAACATCCCTTCCTTACCTATGTGTTGCCCTCATTCTGTGGAGGCCCAATATTCTATAGAATATAGTGACTCACGACATATAATCTTCTGAGTTCCCACATGGATTTCCTAGCCCTACAAAGTAACTGTAGACTTAAACCAAGTGACTTATTCACAGTATGTTAAGGATAGACTCACATACTTCTTGATTAATAATTAATAACTGAAATATTCTATTTATAGGGTATAATGCCTGTTTTTTCATATACCTGTATAATCACTGTATAATATGAACTATGTAATCTACTGTCTACACTGATACATTCCTGTGATTCTGCTGGTTTTTTTTTTATGAAAAAGCTGAAATACTCTATTTATAGGGTATAATGCCTGTCTTTTTTATATACCTGTGTAATCACTGTATAATATGAAGTATGTAATCTATGATCTACACTGATATATTTCTGTGATTCTGCTCTGTGGTATTTTTATATACCTGTGTAATCACTGTATAATATGAAGTATGTAATCTACTGTCTATACTGATATATTCCTGTGATTCTGCTTGTGACTTTTTTATATTTACCTGTGTAATCACTGTATAATATGAAGTATGTAATCTACGGTCTACACTGATATATTCATATGATTCTGCTCTGTGGTATTTTTTATATGAAAAAAGCTGAAATACTCTGTTTATAGGGTATAATGCCTGTCTTTATATACCTGTGTAATATGTAATCTGCTATCTGCACTGATACATTCCTGTGATTCTGCTCTGTGGTATTTTTTTTATGAAAAAGCTGAAATATTCTATTTATAGGGTATAATGCCTGTCTTTTTTTTATATATACCTGTGTAATCACTGTATAATATGAAGTATGTAATCTGCTGTCTACACTGATATATTCCTGTGATCCTGCTCTGTGGTATTTTATATATGAAAAAGCTGAAATACTCTATTTATAGGGTATAATGCCTGTCTTTTTATATACCTGTGTAATCACTGTATAATATGAAGTATGTAATCTACTGTCTACACTGAATATATTCCTGTGATTCTGCTCTGGGGTATTTTGTATACCTGTGTAATCACTGTATAATATGAAGTATGTAATCTACTGTTTACACTGATATATTCCTGTGATTCTGCTCTGTCGTTTTTTTATATACACCTGTGTAATCACTGTATAATATGAAGTATGTAATCTACTGTCTACACTGATATATTCCTGTGATTCTGCTCTGGGGTATTTTTTGTATACCTGTGTAATCACTGTATAATATGAAGTATGTAATCTAATGTTTACACTGATATATTCCTGTGATTCTGCTCTGTCGTATTTTTATATACACCTGTGTAATCACTGTATAATAAGTATGTAATCTACTGTCTACACTGATATATTCCTGTGATTCTGCTCTGTGGTATTTTTTGTATACCTGTGTAATCACTGTATAATATGAAGTATGTAATCTACTGTCTACACTGATATATTCCTGTGATTCTGCTCTGCAGTATTTTAAATACACCTGTGTAATCCCTGTATAATATGAATTATGTAATCTACTATCTACACTGATATATTCCTGTGATTCTGCTCTGTGGTATTTTTATATGAAAAGCTGAAATACTCTATTTACAGGGTATAATGCCTGTCTTTTTATGTACATGTGTAATCACTGTAGAATATGAAGTATGTAATCTACTGTCTACGCTGACATATTCCTGTGATTCTGCTCTGTGGTATTTTTATGAAAAAGCTGAAATGAAAAATAGTTTAAAAAAATAGAGACAGTGAAATGATGGCTGAGACAGACAGCTGTGACAGAGTGTGACATCAGACTGATGTAATCTGTCAATGTTCTAGCTAGCTACAAGCTGCATCACGTGTTAGGCCTAGCAACAAACAGTTGCTAGATGAGTCACAACAGTATCTAGCAACCAGCAACTACAAGAGCCCTATCTTGCTGAGATGTGTGAGGAGACAGAGAGGGATTTTTCAGCATAGCCACAGGCTGCTTTATTTCCTGCTGGAGATTGATTTGGAAAGACTAGATAAGAGATGCTGATGTTTTCCAATTAGTTTATATATTTTTTGTGTACAATAAATCACCACTTGTGTTTTTTCTGCAACTCTCCTGGACTGCCCATGATTCCTGACTTAAGCCTCCAACATATTTGGTGACAGAGGTATCTGGTTTAGTTACAACTGGTATCATTCTGTGTCTGAAGCCACACCACATACAGAAGCCACTCCACAATGTGACCGTGATGCATCTGGGTCCATAGATTCTGCTGGGAAATGCAAGGTACTTCATTTGGGGGTCAGAAACCAGGCCATGTATACACCTGGGGGTCGCACTGTGTCACATCAAGTGAAAGGGATCTAGAGGTGGTGGTAGACATCAAGATGAATAACTCTGAAAACTGCAGAAGAACTGCAGCCAAAGCAAACAGGATACTAGGCTACATATAGCCAGGGGAATTATGTCCAGGAGGGTGATCCTCCTCTATATAATGCCTTGGTCAGGCGCAACTCTAGTACTGTATACAGTTCTGGAGACCTCATTTGAAGAAGGACATAGCACTGCTGAGGGGTCCAGAGGAGAGCGACCAGGATGATTCAGGGCATGGAGGGAGACCCTATGAGGAGAGACTGGAAGAGCTCGGACTGTACACACTGGAGGAGAGGAGAGGAGATACAGGGGACATGAGATAGGGGTATTCAAGCACGTAAAAGCAATAACCAAGAGCGGAACCAAGAAGCTGTTCAGGCTAAAAGGGGGGACAACCAGGGGCACGAGTGGAAGCTGAGGGGGACATTACAGGGGAGAACATAGGAGACATTATTTCACAGAGGTGGTTAAGCTGTGGAATGCGCTGCTTGGGAGGCTGATGGAGGAGGGCACAGTGGAGGGCTTCCAAGAAGGTGTGGGACAGGTACAAGGGAAAGTGAAACCAAAGATGACCCTCTCGGGCTGGGGGCGAAAGGTGAGCACCCACCAGGTGGTTGGCTACCGAGCAGACATGACGGACCATTAGGCCTATTCTGCTGACTTTTAGTATGTTAGTATGTTAGTCTGTGTGTCCTGAGACAGATTAGTAGCACTGAGCCAGGCAAACCTCCTCAGGGACACCGAGGTTACCATTACCCTGACAACAGTGTCATTAGAATCCACTGCCAAGTGGAATTGATACTGGATGCTTCAATGCCACATTTTGCAGTTTCCATAAGATCAGCTGCCAGTGGGGAGGAGCTGACTTAGCCATCTCTATCACAGAGTTCCAGAGGTTTTTCTGATATCTGGAAACATAAGCCATATAAGAGGCTTATCTGATAGAGCCAAGGAAGTTTCTAAATAGACCTTCTTGGCCATGGAGTCCATACTTTTGGAGTCTTTAACAGAAGAATGGGATGACAGGAGTATGACTGCTTTATCATAGGCAACTGCCTGTACTACTCCCTCATGGCTGGGGTGACCAGGAGGAATTCAGCTCCCCTTTGGCCAAAAGATATTTCCTTTCCATCTTCTTGTCCAAAGGAGGGACAGAAGCGGGTTCTGTAAAATCTTAGAGGCTTGCCTTTTCAGAGACGTATGGATAGGGAGAAGAAACCTTTTTGTTGCTGGCACATCCATCATCTCCATGTAGTCTGGCTCCTCCTCCTCCTCCTCAGTGGTCTCTTGTGTGGGAGGTCCAGGGTCTCTGCCACTTTTTTCATAAAAGAAAAAAGGAGGAATAATCCTCAGGACGTTTAGGAGGAGACTCAAACGCCTCTCTGTCTGGAGAAACCTCTGGTTCAATGGGTTCCCAGACTCTTCTTCTTCTTCTTCCTCCTCATCCTCATAATAGGGATCCTGTTCAAACAAAATGGGAACCACTGAAATAACCAGTGTTTGAACCGGGAGCTGTTGCAGCACTTGCTGAGGAACGGAACCGCAGCACTGGACTGCAGCAATTTAATAACTCTAATTGTGTTTGTGATTTCTCAGCAGTCGGAACCGCCAGTACTTTGGTTCGCGGTTTTCGTGCTATACGATTTTCCTTCTTTTTCCTCTTAGCAGCAGCAACCGGTTCAGCAGCTGGTTCTGCACTGCTTTGTGTCCCTGAGGAAGTTTTGCCCTTGTCAGAGGGCTTCCTCTGGTTCCTTCGTTTATCTTTGTTAGACAAGGAACTGCATGTCATGAAGCTGGATCAACAGCTTTATCGGATATTTTTCTCTCAGTCAGGTCAACTGCATATCAAACGAGATTGAGGAAAGTTCTTACAAATCACACAGTCTGTGTTTAGGTGGTCAAACCCTAAACAGTGGACACAAATTAGTGTGGGTCGCCTTGGCGACAGTTCACCACACCCAGTGCAGTGTTGGAAACCAGCAGGGCCAGTTCTCCTTTAAGCCTCTGTGACATAACCTAAAACCAGTAAATGTTATGGGTTCTGTGAGCAAACACAGTACAATCACTAATAGACAAAAATTTCTTTTTTGGGGAGGGGTCAGTTTAGCCACCAAGAACCAACCAAGAAAAAACAGTTTAAACCCACTGAACTGGAGGATAAACTGGCCAACAGAGAAAACAGAAATAAATAAAAAAAAAAACAACAATAAACTTTATCCGAGAAAATAGATAAGGCAGGTTCTTTCATGGTTGCAAGGAACCAAAACTCACCAAAATAACACTTAATCTAGACTAGTCTACCCGTAAACCAAGGACAGTGCTTTGAAAACAAAAAAATAAAACGTAACTTTGAAAACTGAGAAAAATACATTTCTTCAAGAAAGATGAAGGAGAAGTCTCTGAGACGCCTTACTAGTCAGGCAGAGTAAAGAATCTGACGGTCGACAGAATGCACCAGGGACAGTGGTTTGAAAACCGAGCTTGAGCCTATCAACGTTCCACTATTAGCATAGGTTCTATTACCTCATTCTCTCCAGGGCAGTCGAATGGTGAAGGCTAACTGCATATGTCCGAATATAGAAAAAAAATTTCCTGGGGTTTGAATTCATAACATAGTATAACTTACAACTATCTTGCATGATGTTCAGAATCAGGAATCCTCCATGCCTACAAGAAAAATAAAAGTTGGACCTCCGTGACGCCATACTCCGATGCCAGCTTAAATTAGGAGGCTCCCACTAAAGCTGGCAAAATCCTCCATTTTACATTGCGAGGTAACAAACAGAACAAGAGACACACTTGGAGGTACAGCAATGTCAAAGCGTGGGGAGAAAGGCATTAAAACCCCCTGCAACACCTGATGAAAGGCGGATTCTCCGAATCTAGGCGAGGATGTAAGGCCTCATCCCACTCGAGGCAGAGTACTAGCAGGACCGATCAGCCTCCTTGATGACGCTGCAACGCCAAATTACATTGGTATTGGCGGAGCTCCAAGACTTTCGTAATGAGTTCCCTCCACAACTGCCCTCAGGACAGACATTGGGAACCGAGAAGCAACAGGAGTTGCTAGAGCAGCATGCTACTAAGGTTGACAGCAGGGTAGATAGATCTGAATGGGCGATTGTCCAGCTAAATCAAAGCATACAGGCACTACAAGAACGGCTGAAGATGCAGAGAGCTGAAGTTGGCATAATAATGTCTGGATATCGGGAATCCTGGAAGGAGAGAGAAGGCAACGATACCCACAAATTTGTTGGCTGTTTGCTTCAGCAGGTGCTGGATCTCCAAGGAAGGCTACAGTTGAATTTGAGCAGGTTCACCGTCACGCTTGGACCCCAGCCCTCCCCGCCCAGACGCCAGGCACGACACTATGCTTGTAATGCTTCTCCGGTTCCAAGAAAAGGAACTAGTATTACACACTGCGTGGAAACTAGGGCAAGTTAATTATAAGGCCAAAGGTTATACTCTGAAAACGATTTAGCCTAAGTGATGGCAAGATGCAGGACAACATACTGATACTAAAATCATTGAAAAAGGGGGCCTACATTTCTGGACTCCTTATCCAGCCAAACTAACGGTCTTCCACTCAGAAGGTCAGCTCACTTTCAGCTCGGCTGAGGAGGCGATTGAAGGCCTTCAGAAACAGGATCGAGGTTCAGAAATCAGCTGTGCACCCCCATGAGGTATGCTAGCAGCGAAACTATCAGCAGGCCTGGCAATACAGGCAGCTAGAGTTTAGGAAGCGCAGGGTGCAGAAGCAATCCGCAAAATAGTTGATTCATTGCAAGAACAGTCCCAATCGAACACCTGATCGCCTTGCTGACTGTACCGAGGAATGTTTGGGATCCATTGGTTTCTCTGGAGGTTTTAGGAGTGATGGGATCACAAGGCCATAATGTGGAACTTCATTAGTTGAAGGACAGAAAGGCTGCTGCCCAAACACTCTGGACACTCTAACTGCTACCACCGAATTTCTTTTGTGCCAGTTCCTGTCTACTAATCTTTCCAGATAAGTTTTGCTTACTAATTACTGTGCTTCTGGTACATGTCTTGTTTCAGCCTATATTACAACTACTTACTCTGCCCAGTTGAACTAACACGTTTCTCCCTCTGTACTGTCTCTCTCTATTTAGGTAAGCGATTATCGGCACTGTGGAATGATGTGCGGTGCGGGAGAGGGTAAGAAATCTTTAATTGGTCTGGCCCTCTCCAACTCTACATGTCAAACTGCTAGTGGCCAGCTGGATGCTTAATAATATCACAGAGGGGTCTGGGATAGTAAAGCTCATCCACATGGAGCCAGCATTCTCGGATTGTATAACAGACAGTGTTCATGGCAAGGCTGATGATTTAGCACTGCACGAAGGGGGGGTCTTGAGATTAGCTACCCATTATAAGTTTGATATGCTGTAATCATGTAGCGGCTTTGCGAGTCAACCCATGGGAGGTGTGGTGGTACCCGGGGGTTCGGCTCGGGGCCGTTGCCTGTGGCATTGACAGACTCCAGCGCCTCTGATGGCACTGTGACATGGGCATTTCGCCCACTGCCCCCGGTAATTCAGCTGGTTAAGAGGTCTGCACAGTCCTATTCTCCCCTTAGCTGGGGGTGGGGTTCTCTCTCCTTTCTGTGTCCAAACTCGTGAGGTTAATATCTGGCTATCCTCCTTGAGCACTGGATGGACCATGTCCCAGGTTTTGCCACTAAAGGCACTACAATCTAACCTCTAGTGATCCTTGCACACCCTAGGCAAACAATGACAATGGGCCCTTAACGTTGTCCGGGACCTGCTTGGAGCTATGGTTAAAAGTTGCACTGTTTGCTAACTGTTGTAATTTCTCCCTGACGTCACACACTTTTACAAGTGGCTTATAGGCGGGAGTGTGACTAACCAAAACCCTTTTCCACTTTTACCTATCTCAGGCACTAGAGGTGCCTTGGGGTACCTCTATTCAGAGGGCATACCCCAGTGGGATTCTCCACGGCAGGGAGCTTGGAGAGCTCTCAGAAATTGGAAGTACTTACTTGTATATTCATCTCCTTTCTCTTACTTGTTAGTGTTTGCTGAATTAGTTAGAGCCCTGTTGGCTCTAACTTACTTCTATATATATATATTTTTTTTTTGGAACACATGGTTGCTGCTGTTTGCTATCTGATACTGTATTAAGTTGCCAGTTTAAAGGCAATAAGTTGTTAGTTGCAATAAGTATTGCTAAACCTGGGAAAATTAATCGCAACAGCTCTATGATAACAAAATGTTGATTGTGTTTACTTAACTATGATCATGAGGGGTTTATGGGCTCTGCTGGGGAGGCTCCTGGAATCTACTCAGTGTAATGTCTAAACACATCATTTCGGACCCTATTATGGAGGAGACTCCTTTGAAGTTATTGTCTCTGAGCGTCAATGGATGCACCTCCTATTAAGCGATCCAGGGTTCTTGCGCATATTAAAAAGTAAAGCAGACCTCATTTACTTGCAGGAGACCCACCTAAGCAGTGCAGAACATATTAAACTGGGGTGGTCTTCTAAAGGTGAGATGTATAGCTCCACCTTCAGAAATGGAAGAAGAAGGGGTAGCAATAGTAGTGCCACAACACACCCTTGGCAGCTGCAAGCTAAATGGAGAGACCCTTCGGTAGGCTGGTACTTCTTGCGGGTTTAATTGGAGGACTGAGGTCACTTTGGCAAATCGTACTTTCCCCGGACTCTCCTGTGAGTGAGGTCCACAACCTGCTTGATAAAAATCACACAATTCACCAAAGGCATATTAATGCTTGCAGGGGATTTTAACATCCTACCTAATCCCGAACAAGACTCAGTCAGTCTTAGACCCCAGGAAAACCCCAGCAGAGGTTTCTAAGTAGGTTTCTTGCTGAGGTAGGCTGGATTGATACCTGGCGTCACTCACACCCTTTCACTAAGGAACTACACACACTATTCGCAGTTCACCACAAATGCTCAAGAATGACCACTGCTACACCCAAGTAGAGCATCTAGATTTGGTGGTGGACTCCACAGTGGGGATATCTCCTTATCAGATCATGCCCCTATAACCATAACATGGAAACTAGGACTACAGAGGAGATGCACGAGTGGCGACTAAACCCCTTCTACCTAAAGTCAAAACAGTTTGGGAATACCTTGCTGACAAGTTGACTGAGATACTTGCTGACAATTCTAGCCCAGAGACTTCCCAGGTATGCTTTGGGACACAGCAAAAAGCAGTGTATGCGAGGACAAATCAAAGTACACATCTGTACAAGCGAAATCCCCAAGCAAAGTAAAGCTAGGCTGGAAGAAATCCTTCACTTTCTGCAAACCGCACATAAACAAGGCGATAGTTCCGTGCTCCGCAACTTAAACAGGTCAAGCTAGACTTAAATAAGTTGACTCTGCAACAGAGATTGATCTAACGCTTCAGTGACAGCGTATTATGAGGTCGGGCCTAGGGCCGTCAGGCTGCTAGCCTACCAAATTAGGAAACAAAAGAAAGTTGCTACTATAACTACTATTGTCATCCAACTGATGGCAGGCCTCTGAACAAACTTGCTGATATAGCAGATGCGTTCACTACATACTATTCCACCCTCTACACCCAGAGCATCCAGTAGAGGCGGAAAATATTAAAAAAACTTTCTACAATCCCTTAACCTCCCTAGAATTAGTCAGGAACAAGAAAACCAACTGGTTTGCCCTATTATAATGCAGGAGCTGGTCAACGCTTAGCTCGGGCCAGGACCATGAAAGCGCCGGGGCCTGACGGCTATGGAGCTGAATTCTATAAAGCCACAAAAGAACAGCTCATGCCTACCCTCCTTAGCACCTTTAATTCGGTACTTGAAGGAGATCCTCCCCGCCCACCTGGTCTTATGCCACTATTCCTGTCATCCCAAGCAAGGCAAAATCCCCAACTCTGTGATTCATACCGACCGACATCGGTCCTAAATTCTGACTATAAACTATTCATGGGGATAATAGTCCAGACTAGAGACTGTGCTAACAAGAAATAATACACAAAGACCAAACTGGCTTTGTTGGTGGATGAACAACTACAGATAATATCAAGATAACATATCACATAATAAATAAAATGCGCACAGTGATTACCCCAGCCCTAGTCAGCCTAGATGCCGAAAAGGCTTTTGATAGGGTTCTCTGGCCATTTCTATACTCAGTTAAGGAGGAGGCAGGGTTCCCTCAGCCACTGGTCCGTTGATCAAGAACATTTACTCTGCTCCGAGGGCATGGGTTCGGGTTTCGGGACACCATTCGCGGTGTTTTCCTCTATTCAGGGGCACCAGACAGGGGTGCTCACTACCCCATCCTTTTGCCCTATTTATGGAGCCCTTAGCACAGCTTATCAGGCAATCTGAGGACCTCCAGGGGTTGAGATAGATGGAGAGGAACACCGCATAGCACTTTATGCGGATGATGTTCTCCTATACCTCGAAACCAGCAACCTCACTCCCAAGGGTCAGTGAGCTCCTAGATGCTTGGCGGGGTCTGGGATACAGGGTTAATATCTCAAAAACTGAGGTCTTGACCTTCCAATATTCCCCTGATCAGAATAGTGGGTACAATTTCCTTGTAAATGGGATTTGGGAAAATAAAATACCTTGGGATAAATGTAACTAAGGATCTAGAGGCGCCTATAAGAGGAATTACATCCCTTTACCACTCGCTTTAAGGACGATCTAGCTAGTTGGAACACACTCCCACCGAGTCTCTCCAGAAAAACAGATATCATCCGAATGGTAACTTGCCCAGGGCCCTGTATCTCTTAACAATATCCTATTAGTCTGCCACGCTCTGTGTTTCTGGACTGGGAAAAGGCTATTTAGCGCTTTTATTTGGGCGGCCTCAAGCCGAGAGTCAGACTAAAACTCCTTACCAGACCGAGGGCAATGGGTGGGCTTGCCCTCCCAGGCCTCTATCGGTACTATCTAGCTGCACTCTGCGCATATAGTGGCAAGGCAGCTATCGACAACGGATGCACACTGGGCAGAGATGGAACAGGCAATCATTCCTGACTCAGACTATTATACCATACTCTTCCCGGTCATATAACCCCAACTCAAACCTTAACCTAACCTCAGAGTTACAACATAGAGTGACAATTTGGAAACAAGTTAAGAGGTAATTTTGTTTTCCCCTTTATACCATTAATATGTCCAATAGCTGCTCTCCCAGATTTTCAGCCGGTAAAATGGACCACGCCTTCCAGCAGTGGAGCAGATATGGGTCAATTACCTGTCTCAGATTACCACTGGAGGGTACTGTGGTCATTTTGGGAGATACAGATAAAATTCGCCTGCCAAGCACACACCACTATAGATACTTACAATTAAGACACTACTATGAATCATTGCCAACTGAGGTAACGAAACCCAGAGCAGCTGCCTCACTGATCACTAAGTTGCAGTCTTTAATTGCTACCCCAAACCAAAGTCATTTGATATCTGCCTTATATCAGGCTTTAATGTCAAACCCCATGGCAAGTCTTGCAGATATTAGTGGGAGATGGCAGCAGGAGCTGGGCACACACAAAGGACAAGCAATGGGAACAGGCATGCCGACAGGTGGCGAGCACTTCTAGTTCACACCAATGGAGGAATTTGCATGGATATTCCTGGTTTGTTATTTCAAGACCCCAGAGGTCACAAGTCATTATTCACCTAGACAGTCAGCCTCCTGCTGGTGTAACTGTGGTGAAAGAAAGGCCCACCTCATACATGTAATGTTCTCCTGCCCCAGGCTGGAACCATTTATTCGTTCATTACAGTCTGAACTTCAAGAACTACTAGATAGGCCCATCCAATGAACTCCACAGACATTTATTTTGTTAATGTTCCCGGTGGCCTCAGAGACCGGATACCCACTACCTCCTAGCCATTCTGCTTACTGCAGGTAAAAGCCATCATTAAGTTGTTGCTTTCTCCCACGGTCTCAACACTGCAGGACTGGTGGACCATTTCAAAACAAACTTACCAAATGGAGAAGATAACACACAGTCTGAATGGTAGGGAGGAAAGATTTGGCTCCAAATGGAACAGATGGCTTCTGTACTATATGCTGAAAATACAACTTTTGTACCATTGGCGATAAGATCATCCCCGAGAGGGGTTGCTGTGCAACTCAGTCTGGGTATGCTAGATTTGATATGCCTAAAGTAGCTAAAGCACACTAGTTGTTCATTTTGTATTTGAATTTCCTAATGATCTGTCTGACACCTAGGAACTATCGAACATTAATCAGGAAGGAAGGTAATCCAAATCTGGTATTTTGAATAACCTTGGCCTTCTAAGGACAATAAACTCTAACCTCCCTGTTATTAAGCTTTTACAAATATTTGAAATCCCTGTATAATAACACCAGATGGACTTCTGTAAGTATCTTTTAACTGATCTTCTACTCATATTACTTTGCTCACAATCGACTGTATGTAAGAATGGTAAAGATGATAGTAACAAAATAAATAAATAAATAAAAGTTAAGCAAACTTTACAATTTAATAGTTCACAGCTGCCTTTCAATATACCAGGTAAATACCATCTGTTAGTGGATCCCAAGTCTACTATTGCAGTAATTCTTCATTGTTATTTTTAATTCTTACTGTTTTTAATTGTATGTATAATGATGGGGACACTACTAATGCACTATCCACACACTGCCTGAGAAACAGGGGCAATGGCACTAGGCATCGTTTAAGTTTATGAGTTGAATTAGTCAGATTGGGACCTCGGGGTGGTGATCTTGATGATAAACTGATGCAGAGGGAGGCTTTCTGGATCTCCACTCTGGGTGCTTTAACAGCACCTGGCCTTAATAATAGAATAGATATTCTGCTCCTGATTAAAAGGAAGAAAAATAAAAGAGTAAGAATTAAACATAACTAACAAAAATTAAAATAATAATGAAGAAATACTGCAATAGTAGATTTGGGATCAACTAACAGATGGATATTTACCAAGAGTTCACGGTAACTGTATTTATGGCACTCACTTTAATGCCTGTTCTTTTAATGGACTTGATACTGACACAAGCATCCTCCTGATGACATAGCTTACTCACGAAACTGGTGAGGTCGTTTGCCCGAGCTGCAGCGGTGTGTATTTTCAGTGAATAAAGCATTTTTTGGTTTTACAAGGACAGTGGTACTGGTATTTGTTGTTCGGCTCAATACAGATAGCACCAACCTTATCTCCTTTGTCAAGGGCCTCACGTACAAAGCTGTACTCTATCAGTACTGTATTGCTGCTGCGTTGTTTCCAAAAGTCACGCTGTTGGGGACACTAGATGTTGTATTATCTGAGATATGAGGCAAGTTGTTCAGACACAGTTCTCTCAAGGGCCTTGGATTGGGGAAATAGAAACTGGTCTGTAACTGGTGAGGTTAGAGCAGTCACCGCTTTTAAATACTGTTGTAAACAGCACAAATTTCCACTTCTCCGGGAACTGTGAGCAGCGCAGGGAAAAGTTGAATATTCTGAAAATGGGTAAGAGTCCCTCATCAACCAAGGCAAATAGCATCATATCAGCGAGTTACCCGATTCTAGTTTTCAAGCACCTTTCTGATATATTTAGAGCGTCCTTAATTGAGATAGGCTTAAAGTAAAACTTAGGATATCCTGGGTCAGGTCCGGCAGCTGGATGGCTACAGAACCTGGCCCTCTGGAACTTGAGTGTAGGCAGGCATACTCCATGGAGTACAATTTGGGGCAGCAAATAGGCTCTGAACTGCTTCCTTTGTCCATGAAAACAAAACACAGAACCAGCAGAACCTTTCTGTGACTTTATTCATATTAGTCAAAACTAGAAGAATTGGCCATTGATACTGTCTTTGCATCCCAAGGACTATACAGCCTTACAGGCTCTGGGCTGTTATGTTGGTGCCTTAAAAAGCAATGTATGGCATCTGTATTTACTCACGCATGGAGGGGCAGCAATCAGTCCTGGATCTGGGTCCGGTCTCTTCCTCCTCCTATCATACCGTGAGAGTGTGTGTGTGTGTGTGGGGGGTTCTCGTCCGAGGATGGGGAAGTGGTGCACTTGCGTGTGGCTTTCCTATGGATCCTGGGCTCCCAAGACTGCTGAAGGACATCGAAATCTGAGGGTTGATGGTGAAGGCTCGATTCAGTTTCTCTATCAGATCTGGGGCTAGGGCCCCAGCCAGTGTGACATCCTCCTGGGGTTGGGGGCCCCAGACCCAAGCGGTCTTGCGGATCCTGATATTATGAGGCCGGTAGCCTGCGTCCCGAGCAAGGCGAGATTGCGCTGTTGCATTTCACACAGCGACCCTGCGAATGTGGCCCAGCATGGGTGTTCTGCATTTGTGGCACTTTCTGCCCTGGGGCTGTTCTTAGTGGAGGCCATGACCCTGAAATAACAACTTGGGATAATTTAATCATGCCTGGCCAAGTGGGCTTAGTGGTATCCTGCTTCTTTAAGGCTTTTCGGTATAGTTCCTTTGAGATTGCTGTGAGGGACCGTGCTTGGTGCAGTCTCCTTAAGTGGTGCTTGTGGGCTGCTTGATCCTTGGTGCCCCAAAATGCAGGATCTCACGACAAGCTGGAGGCCAGAATACTCGCTTGACGAAGAGACACTGCCCTGAGGGCGCAATGCTGTTGTAGCGCTACTCTTCCCGAGCTAATTTTGTGACGTCGGACAGCCTAGGAGGTAAAGCGGCTCTCCGACTGGCAGTCGTGTCGATGACCCGATTGTCTTGTGGCCGTCGGCCTTCAAAGAGCTCAGGCGCCCATCAACAACCCGATTCCTTCCTTTTGCTCATGTTATAGCGACTGCTGTTCTGGTGATACATGGGGCCTTAATGCAGTTCAAGTCCACGCTTGCGCCTCAGTGCTTCAGCGATGCTCGGGGATCTCAAGCGGAAGCGGTTGAAGCCAGGGAACACAGGGAGCCCATCTGTCCAGCTTGCAAGACTGAGACTGGGGTCCCTGCAGTAGTGCTCCAAAGTGCTAATAAGTAAACTTGGTAGCAAAAAGAAGAGACTCACTGTTCTCGGGTCTGTCACTTCTGTGACAGAGGTCCTCAGACTCCTGCCACCAGACAGGCAGGAAGTAAATGGATGTCTGGAGGAAATGGCTGGGAGGATACCTCCTTCCTGCAGAAGTCTGTCTACCTCCTGCCTGTCACGTGGTTCCAAGAAGGACCTCCCAGAAGTGATGAGCCGGAGACCAGCTTAGTGGAGAGAGAACTGTATTTACCCACGCATGGAAGGGGGCACCAACCAGTATCTTGAGGTACAAAAGTTGTATTTATTGTGCCAAACAGGGCAACAAACACGGTCCTGGTGTACATGTTTATATTGTTTGGCCACACCCTGCAGTCTGAAAGAGGCTGGGCAGGCTCAGCAGGGATGATGAAGCTGATGTCCGTGAAGGATACACTGAAACTGTTGGCAATTTCAGTGGCATCAACCACGAGCATTTTTCGGTGAAGCTCTGTCACCCTTTCCAAGGACTTCTGAGGCATTTTCCCAGAATCTTTTTCACTGCTCCAATTCTGGGTTTGCTGGACCTTGCAGTAGTTTTTATTTTTATTTTATTGAAATCTAGGATTACAAATACCTTTGAGCAGGATCTGCTCATTTACAATAGTTCCACGTTGATTTGGTCAATCTAATCCTACTAGTACATTTACTCTTGGCTTCCTTGTACTTTTGCAGGCGGACTGGAGACCCTGTCTCCTAGCCCAACACCCTACAGATTGTCCTTCTTCATGACAGCAAAGAGTTCCAGGGTGATCCATCCAGAGAGTGTACCTCTTACCTTAAGCTTTTCAAATGGTACAAATTTATCACATGCAATTGTGAATTCCATAACAAAGAATTCAGGGCCAAATCAATATCAGGGATGGCATCACAGAAGCTCCAGTCTATCTGGACCACACAGCATTTGATGGCTGGGTTCTAAACAAAAAGAAGGTGCCAGATGTTTGGGGACAGGGTGGGGTGGGGACAGCCTGGGCTGTTGTAAGGAGAACTGATTAAATATTGATTTGCAAAGTATATGTAACAGCATATAAAAAGTGTATACTCTGTACACTGACTAAGCCACAGAAATTCAGGCCAAAAGACAGAATCCTAGCTTGAAATGGAAACTTCCATGTAGAATGATGCAATGACCTAAATCAGCAACCTTCAGACTCATAGATAGCGAGAATCTCCTTCTTGAATGAAGTACATTTAATTATGCTTTACGTCTGAGAAAATTAGGAGTTAATTTCTTACTGAGAAATATGAACAACTGCATGTCTTTTACCACTTGGAATTAAATGAACTATCGTTTAATTGCTGAATAAGTCCTGATGTTATAGATCTTCCTATGCTGGCTGCTTGTGGATGTGTGGAATAGAGGTGCTTCAAGGGCCCATCCATCCAGCCAGAAAAGAGTTTAAAAAGTGCTGTTAGTGTATGGAAGTTGGATTCAAACCCGTATCTCCCGGAGGTTCATGAACTGTGGTGAATGAGGATGGACCTGATCAAACCTGAGACAAAGCCATTCGGCGTTCTCTGGCTCATGATGACCATGGTAAGCTGACATGAAGAAGCCAAACTCAAGGTGAACCAGCCTTGAGCTAGCTGCCAGCTAAGCTGTACACTGCACCTGCTTCCAAGGAAGAGGCAAGAAACCGACAAAGCATTCTATTGCCAAGATCATAGAAACATAGACTTTGTGACAGATAAGGACAACTTAGCCCACCTAGTACATGCATTAACAGTGCAAAGACTTCTAACTGCCAAAGTCAGTGGTTTGATGAACTGTAAGAGGTGTGGGAAGTGATGGAGGCAAAACTCTATTGGTTTAGTCATAATACCTAAGCCCAGAAAACTAAACCCTTTCAGGGAAGAACATGTCTTCTTTGCATGTTTTATGAACTATATATGCACATACTTTTTGTCTCATTCGCAACATTTGAGTTTCACATGTTTGTGCACATTCTTTAGGTTCACAATGCTTTTAGTTTAAGCCACGCTGCAACAGACACCAACTGCAGACCTTCAAGCTGCTAGTACAGCCTGAAACTTAAGGGTTTTCTTTGGAAACATTCTAATTCATGAGTGCAACTCACTCGCATCCCTCGCACATTCAGGGGTAGAAGGGGCAAGACGCTCATGCAGCTGACACGCACAAAGAATGTGGAGGGGAACTGGAACAGACTCCTGAGACCCAAAGGAAGAAAGGTTACGGACAGACAGAACATTCTACAGGTGGCCTACCTGCAGATGATGGTAACATAGTGGCAGAGAAAGGAAAGTAAAGAAGGCATAAAAGTGCTGCTGCAACATGCTTTTATCATAGCAAAGAAATGAACAGAGCAGGATCTGAGGGATTTTTTTTTTTTGCTTGTTCCCCCCTATTCACATACTTCTTCCCACTCAGGAGGAAAACAGTAGGATTTTCCTACAGCTAAAGGGTTTAACCAATATCCAGATAGTAATAATCAGATCTCTCCCAAGGGAGAGATGGAGCCCGCCCTCCCATTCTCCTAAGCTCCACCTCAGGGTCCTAACAAAAGCAAAATATATGAAATAATCAGAATCAGAGACTAATCTCGATATCTTAAGCGCATTCACCCAAGGTCTGATTCTGTTGATGCATTTGGTTCAGCCCCATAATGGGACATAAAGTCAGCATTCACTTTGGCTGGTCTAGATCTATGTTTAATAGTGAGTCTGTAAGGTTGCAGGGATAGATACCACCACATAATGCAGGGGTTCTTATCCTTCATCTCCTGCAACCAACACAAACGGTTATGATCTGTCCATACCTCAAAGTTAATACTCCACAAATATAATTTTAAGGCTTCTATTGCCCACTTCAGGGCTAGGCATTCCTTTTCTATAGTGGAATACCTAGTCTCCTTTCATGTAGTTTCCGACTAACAAAGATAATGGGGTGTCCTCTCCTCAAAACTCTGAGATAAGACAGCCCCAATTCTGGGTGCTGGAGGCGTCTGTTTGCACTACAAAAGGATGGTTAAAATCTGGGCTTCTAAGTACTGGGATGCACACAAATGGGCTTTATAGTGCAAAAGCCTCCTCACACTCGGGTGTCCATTTTACCATAGTTGATTATTTTTCTTTGTTAGATTGGTGAGGGGTGGCTATTGTAGCAAACTGAGGGATGAATCATCTATAGTACCCTGTCAATCCTAGAAAAGATCTCGCATGTCATTTCGTAGGGGCAGGGACTGTTGGCTACAGCATCAACTTTCCCAACATCCGGTTTCACCTGCCCTTGCCCTATTCGGAATCCTTAGGTATTTTGTTTCCTCCTGGCCAGAGAACACTTAAGGTTTATTGTAAGTCCTGCTTGGGAAATGGCCTCAAATACCTAGTTCAGATGTTGTACGTGAGTTTCCAGTTAGGCTATAGACTATAACGCCGCTAAATAAGCGGCGCTATAGTCCGTAGTGTTCCTAAGGACCCTGTCCATGAATCTCTGGAAGGTAGCAGGTGCCCCATGCAGGCCAAAAGGCATAGTTGTGAAGTGGAAGAGTCCTAATGGTGTACTGAAAACAGTCTTCTCCCTATCTTGTTGGTTCAAAGGGACCTGCCAGTACCCCTTGTTAAGTCGAGGGTACTGATGTATTGGGCATTTCCCAGCCGATCGATAATATCATCGATCCTGGGCATCGGGTATGCATCAAATTTAGAGACTGCATTGAGAGGCAGAAATCCAGAAACAGCCTAATGCCACCTTCCTTTTGTTAACTATAACTATAGGAAACCCCAGTCACTACTGCACGCTCAATCACCCCCAGCTTTGCATCCGCTGTACCTCCTGAATGACTTCATCCCTTACTTTTTCTGGCAGTCGATAGGGCTTCTGTCGAATAGGTGTAGTCCGAGTCACTTGAATCCTATGTTCCACCCCTCTGCTTTTCCGGCGTGCTAGTGAATATCCTGGAACTTTTCTATCAAGTGACTCAAAGCTTCTTTCTGGATAGAATCTAAATCATGGGTTGATATCTAGGTCTTTATAACCCCTGAGCCTTCCAGTCTCTGATTTGCCTGTTCCAGTTCTGACGCTGGAGTCTCAGTGTGTACAAAAGAGATGGCAAGATATCTGGGTTGGCACGATCAATCGATCTCTTCAAAGGTTAGCATGGTACACCTGACTCTTTCTCCTTTTCTCAGGTAATGCAGTCTCACAGTTTACTGGTCCCACTTGCCTCTGGACCACATAAGGGCCTGCCATTTCACCGTCAGTTTACTGTCAGTAGATGGCAATAAGAGCAGTACCTCATCCCCAGAAACGCTTTTGTGTCCTTCGCCCTGATCATATTGTTCCTTCTGTACTTTTTGTTTCTCGATATTTGTCTGGTGTGCCCACTGTATATATTGTGCCAACTTTTGCCTGAGCTGTGTTATGTAGGTTATGGTTGGGGTACCTTCAGTTCCCTTTTTCCTTCCCACCTTTCTTTTATGATGTCTAAGGGCCCCGGGGTTCTTCCCAAAGAGTAACTCAAAGGGGGAATAACCAGTAGAAGCCTGGGGTACTTCTCTATATGCAAACATTAACATAGGCAAGTAAACAGCCTAGGTCTTCCCTTCATCCTGGACATATTTCTGTAACATATTCTTCATAGTCTTGTTGAACCGCTCTACCAGTCCATCAGCCTGAGTGGTATGGAGATGTATACAGTGCTCCCACCCTAAAGATTGGTATAAATGGGTCAACAGCGCTGATTTAAAATTGCTGCCCTTATCTGTGAAAATCTCCCGGAGAACCCCACCCTACCAAACACCTTCAAGAGTTCTCTGCTATTTTAGGGGCTGTCCTCCGTTACTTGGTTGTGTAATCACACAAAACCAGTATAAATCTATTCCTTACAGGGTTTTATTTAACTCTAAAATTGATTAGCTTTGCTAATAAAAGTTCAAAAACATTGTGAAAATGCATAGCACTTGCTTCATTGTGTTTAATAAACATAACACTTCTAGAAAACCTATATAAATGCTTTCTGTACAGTTAGCATTGTCCCAAGAAAAAAATGCTAATCAATTATTTAAAACCCTGCCCTTACTACTCTTGGGTAAAGGCCCCACAATGTCCCTAGCTAGCCTCTTGAATGGTGTCGGCACCAGAGGCAAGGGTTGTAATGGCACGTTCTCTTTCTTGCTGACAGAGGCAACTTTCTGACACTGATTACAACTTTTACAATAGTCGGCTACTTGGTCGGGTACCCAGCCAATAAAACCTATGTAGTAGCCAGTTAAGAGTTCTGTCCTGCCCACGTGCCCAGCCATGGGAATATCATGCGCCACAAACATTAATTGCTGTCTATAGGTGTGGGCACCACTAGTTGTGCTACAGTGACCCCAGTGGCAGCTTCTACATTCCTGTATAACAAATTGTTATTCAGAATAAAGCAAGGGTAAATAGTTTTGTTGTCAGGACTAATCACCTGTGAAAAGAAGGGTGTTACTGTTGCATCAGTACTTTGTTCCTTCTGGAACTGTACAGTGTTTATACAGTACATTGTTCAAAAGAGTCACATATGTCCACAACATTAGAATTCCAGTCTATTTTATCCTGCTGGCACCTCCTCCTGACTTCCTGTCTTTCCCTGGCATACTGTATAGTTCATCCTCAAAAGGAAAGACATGTTGTGGAGTCACTGTGTGAGAACGCTGTGCCTGTGCCCTGGTGGTGACAGCACTCAAATTAGGGGCTGTCGTCATCAATAGGTCAAACCCAGGAAAGTCCCATCCAATGACTACAGGTACAGGCAAGTTCGGCACTAATCCCACCTTCATGGGTTGTTCCAAGCCTTTAGAGTCCAGGTGGCAGTTTCTATGGGGTAGTAGTGCACATCCTCATGAATACATGTAACTCCCATATTACCAGTGTCTGTCTTTGATACCAAGGCCTTCTGTACCAAGGTTTGACGACTGCCTGAGTCCAATAAAGCGGAAAGTACAGTTACGTAAGAACTTACCGTAACAGCAGATCTTCGAGAAAGGCTTTTGCAGTAGGTAATTACACATTAGGACTGACGTCGCCGGGCGTGCAGGACCCCACGGAAAATTTCTAGGCTAGCAGTACCTGGCGGGACCGCCCCCACGCCAGGTGACCGCCGCCAGACGATGTCTGTATAAAGGGTGGTCCCAGGCACTCGCCTTCCAGTTCTTTCCGCCACAGGCCCGGAAGGCCCGGACGAGAGAAGCAGATATTTCCCTCAATGGAAAAGGAGCTGAAAAAGCCTAGGGGATGGAGGCGGAAGGTATTACCTACTGCAAGAGCCTCTCCAAGATCTACTGTTACGGTAAGTTCTGACGTAACTGTACTATCTTACTCGAGAGGGCTCTTGCAGTAGGTAATTACATATAGGACAGAATCCCAAGCAGTCTGGAACAAATGAAAGGCACCGGGAGGAGGAACTACTCCAAAAAGTAGCAAATAACCTTGCAAGCCTCAGGAAAGGAGGCCTTGCAAGACAACTAACCAAGCCTGCTCTCACGCGAGAGGCAATGTCCAAACTGTAATGTTTAGTAAAGGTATGGATGGAAGTTCAAGTGGCGGCAGCACAGATGTCTGCCGAGACACGTTTCTGAACAAGTCGTAGAGGCTGCTACTCCACGAGTGGAGTGACCTCTGACTTGACCCGGTAGAGTCTTGTTATACTTGTCATAACAGAAAGTGATGCAATAGGCCAACCATTTGATAGGCATTGCTTAGAAACAGCATTGCCTTCTCTTTGTGAGCAAAAGAAACAAACAACTGATCAGTCTTTCTGAGATCCTTCGTCCCTCGGTGTAGTATCTCAGAATCCTGTGGACATCCATGGTATGGAGCAAATATTCTCCTTGGTTGGAGTACTGCGTGAAAAAGGCAGGTAACTCAATAGACTGATTTAAGGTAGATTCAGCTACCACCACCTTGAGAGGAACTTAGGATTAGATAGAAGAGCTACTCATTCTTTGTGAAAAAATCAGATGGGGATTTTTGCACATCAGGGCCTGGAGCCTTGGAAATTCTTCGAGCGGAAGTGATGGCCACCAAGAAGAGCGCCTTCATTTATAAAAACTTCAAGTTCATGGAAGTCGGAGGCTCAAAGGGAGGAAGGGTAAGTTTCTCGAGGACAAAGATCAAGTCCCAAGGGGAGCTGGAGTCCGGACAGGGAGCCTAATATGAAGGACCCTCTGAGAAAAGTTTTGGATACCTCCAGTTGGGCAAATGCCTTATCAGCGAAAAGGGACATGGTAGGCTGAAATAGCCGCCATATGGACTTTCAAGAGGAGTGACTGAGACCCAGGTCGAAAGATGACGCAGGTAATCAAGCAGAACGGCTACAGGACAGGAAAGGGCTCCATCGCTCGGACGCAGCCCAAATGGAAAATTTTTTCCATTTCATGGCGTAGGTGGACCTAGTGGAGGGTTTCTAGCCTCCACCAGAATCTCGCCACCTAAGGAGAGATGCCAAAGCGAGATTGGGCTAGGTCTGCAGGAGCCATGCATGAAGTTGAAGGGACTCGAGTCCCGGATGGACCAGGGTCCCCTGATCCGGGGTCAGCAATCCTCGAGATAAAGGAAGAGGAAGGAGGAGGAACCTCTGAGTATTGTTGTAGAAGAGAGAACCAGATTTGCCTGGGCTAGAAAGGAGCGATCAGAATCATTCTCGCTCCTTCCAATGCAAGTTCTGCAACACGAGGACCAGAGGAATTGGGAAAGCATAGACGAATCTGTCCTTCCAGCTTAGAGATAGAGTGTCACTCCAGACAGCGCCCCGCTCTGGAGCGAGCGAGCAAAAGGTTGGAAGCTTTGCGTTTTGGGAGGAAGCGAACAGGTCTATCTGAGGAGTCCCCAAATCTGGAAGATGCTTTTAGAACTTTTCATCCAGTTCCCCTCGTGTGGCAGAGCGACGCAGCGACAGCTTGTCTACCAGGACATTGTCGACTCCGGAACATGGATCACCGTGAGGTGAAGGTTGTGGCGTTGCCCATTCCCAAACCCTCATCGCTTCCCTGCACAGCGGGTAGGACCAGTCCCTCCCGCTTGTTGATGTACACACCACGCACATGTTGTCTGTTTGGACAGCCAGGTGACGGGAAGGATGTATTGGTGAAGGGCCTGGAGAGCATACAGCACTGCTCGGCGCGAGACACGCTGATGTGGAGAACTAACTCAATTTTGACCATAAGCCCTGGGTTCGGTGAGGACCCAGATGGGCTCCCAACCCGCCTGAAGCGTCCGTGGTCAGAGTCTGATCGGGGGGAGGATGAAAAAAAAGGGACCCCTCGGAATAGGTTCTCTCGAACCATCCACCATTGCAAGTCTCTTATCATCGGAGATCAGTACGGATGATCTAGATAGTCACCAGTTGATCCCACTGAGGCGGAGAGTCCACTGAGAGATTCTCATGTGGGCGGCGCATGGAACGTCGGGATGGCAGCCGCCATAAGCCCCAGGAGACGGAGCACCGACCTCGCTGGAACCCTCCTGTATTCCGACAGAAGGAAATCTGGGACTGGAGGAGGCCCCTGTCCGGAGGCAGGAAGGCCCTGCACATTGTCGTATCAAGGATTGCCCGATGAACTGGAGTCTCTGAGAAGGATCCAGGTGAGACTTGGAATGGTTGATGGTGATACCTAGCCAGTGAAAACCTGCTGGGTGAGGGAGAGAAAATGCAGGAGTTCCTCCTGGATGGGGCCGCCAGGAGCCAGTCGTCCAGGTAGGAAAACCTGAACTCCCAAGAATGCAGGGGGCGCTACCATCGCCAGGCATTTGGTAAAGACTAGGAGAGCCCGAGGAAAGACCAAAAGGAGTGCCCGGATTGGTAGTGGTCCCCTGGAACGCAAAATCTGAGGTACTTGTGCGAAGGAGAATGGGATGTGCAGGTATGCATCCTGCATATCCAGTGCACAAAACCATTGGCCCAGCGAGCAGGGGCAAGAGGGTCTGAAGGAGAGCATCCTGAACCTCTTGTATTCCACATATAGGTTCAGGGAGCTGAGATCAGAATGGGTCTGAGATCTCCGTCTTCTTTGGTACAAGGAAGAAATGGGAAAAGTAACCCGTCCGTGATGGTGAGGGGGATGGGCTCTATGCCCTGCTTCGCAAGGAGAGCAGAGATTTCTTCCTTGACCAAAGGAAGATGGTCCTTGAGTAAGAGGAGTTCAGAGGGGGTCGTGGAGGTTTTGCAGAAACTCTATGGAGTGCCCTCTGCTATGATCTGAAGCACCCATGAATCGATGTTATCCTCTCCCAACCCAGAAGGTGGAGGAGAATCTCCTCCTACCGGTTCCTCCGGTGTCCGGAGGCGGTGGGAGAGGAAGGAGTCAGGTGGTGTGAGGCAGCGCCGCAGCTGGGGCACCGCTGCTTTTTGGGCGGCGGGGCCTGGCAGCTGTGGGGCCCGGCGTTTAGTGACCCGCCTTCCCTGAGGTTTCGCTCGAGGCGGCGCGCTGCATGAAGGGCGGCGCTGAGGGGATGGGGACGGGTACATTGAATCAACAGATTTAAGGGCCGTCCCCTTCTCCTGAAGTCAGTGATAATGTCCTTGACATCACCACCAAAATCACAGAACCTCTGAAAGGTGCTTCTTGAATTGATGACTGCACCTCTGGGACCAGACCTGACACACGGAGCCATGCATGACGTCGAAGACTTACGGTAACGTAGAGCTCCGTCCCTGCGTGTCCACTGCATCGTGGGTTGTCCTCAGAATATGACGACTGGCCGAATGAGCAGAATGGACTAGGTCGTAACTCCTGCTTGACTTGGGAGTCAGGCAAGGAGTCAATCTTGGATTCCGCCTGGGTAAGGACAGCCTTCTGGTAATCCCCATATGTGCTACATAATTTAGGGCCCTAATCCCCAGTGTGGAAGAAGCATAGATCTTCCTTCTATACTGATCCAGAAGGCAGATTCCTTATCCGGGGAAGACGAGCTCAATGTTGTGTGCTGACCGCCGTGAGTGGCGCTAATCACAACCGAGTCTGCACGGGTGAGAGTCTAAAAGTCTACACCCTCCAGAGACTGGTATAGCCTGTTGGACTTCCAAAGAAGGCAAAAGCTGACAGTTGTTTCCAAATAGTGGAAACAAGGTGGGCGAAGCTCTCGATCCAGGGTGGCACTAGAGTAGGGGCCATAAGGGCAAGTCCAGATGTTCAGTGAGTTTAACCCGCTGAGGATCTGGCTCTAAGGACGCCACTGATGGACTTCCTGGATCTTCCTGAGCAACTCCGTGAAGGAAGGATCCTCCGGAGGAGACTTTGGAGGAGTCCTCGGCCGGGCTTGGGACGGAGGCTGCTCGTCGACTTTCTTGGAACAACCATCGGAGGCATCCGAGGTCCAGAGAGAAGAAGAAGAGGAATTGAAGCAGAATAAGACTCCTGGCTAGTCTGGGGAGGAGCAGGTTCCTGAGGGGATCCCGGACGTGTCCTGCCCTCTCTGGATCGAGCAGAGGCCGGGGAATCCGGAGGCGGAGAGAGTGTGCCGTCTGGGGTGTCTGGGGGCAGGGGGTGGCACCGTCGCCGAAGACTGCTCTCGACTTCCTTGGTGAGCTAAGCCTTGGCCTCAGCCCACCAGGAGGCCAGAGTCTCCTGGAGATCCACCCGGCGGCCTAGGGGCGGTGGAGGAGAGGGGAATAGTTGCATGGATGAAATCCGTAAAGGAGAGTATCCGTAACCAGCTGCGGGAATACTGGAGCTGGGTATTGCGGTCGGTGAGTCGGTGCCGGTACTGCGGCACAGGATACTGTGGACCTGGGAAAACCGGGTCCGGATAAGGCGGCGGATACCCAGGCACCGGAGGAGCAGACGGCCCAGTTGGGAACTCCACGGGCGGATCGACCGTGATAGGCCCGTGGGGTGGAGGGCCTGATGGAAGAGAAATATCCCCGCCGGCGTCCGGAGGGGCGGCGTCGGGAACCAGCGTCGGGCGGGCCTGGTCGGAGCCGGCGTCCGGGAGCCAGCACCAGGGCCGCGTCGGAGCCAGCGTCCGGGGAGCCGACGTCAGATCCGGCTCTGTGGGAAGAGGATCAGATGGCGGACTCAGCATCCCCAGCCTCGCCGGGGACGGAGGGGAAAATCCCGGGTCAGGCAGGGGGACTCAGGCTGCCGGATGGCAGTGAGGGCTGGGGGAACCTGGGATGACAGACGGGCAGGGTCTGCTGTAGGCTCCTAGGCCCAGCGCCGTCGGAGGGGCGACGTGCGACTTAGGGGCGGGTCGGCGGACGCCAGAGGAGCCGGCGTTCGACTTGGGGTCCCACGTCGGAGGTGGGCCGAGGATGTGAAGAGGCCGTCCGAGGGGGACGCTGTCAGCGCTGCCCGGGGGTCGGGCGTCTTAGCGGCCTTCTCCCGGTGGACGTCCGGAGGGCTGGCGTCCGGCTTATGGGGCGCCCGCACCAGTAGGCCGCAAGCCTGCGGCGGTACTGAGGCGAGCCTCCTTTTGCCGGAGGCACCGGCAGGCTCAGCGAACCCGGCGGGTGGGCGATGCCTCCTCCAAAGCCTTGGAGGCTGCCGTGGCGATCCCCAGAGGGATGTTACCTTGGCAGCACTCCGGCCGGGAGTGGCGGAGGAGAAGCCTTCTCCCGGTGCCTTTCTTTGTCCGCTTCTTGTGTCCTTCAGGGAGGTCGACTCCTGCGAAGCTTCTTCAGCTCCTTCTCCATCACGGACATCTTCTTCTTGAGGAGATGGGCTTTGAAGACTGCTGGCGTCGTCTGCAGGTGGCTGCGTTGAAATGAAGGCAGTGCGGACACTTATCGACCACGTGGTAGGGGCCTAAACAGAAAAGGCAGAGGGAGTGACAGTCTTTTGTGAGGCAGTTGAGCCGCATGAGTCGCACTTATTTTTTGAAGGGGCGACATATACCGACATTCACCTGACAAAGAAAATACAAAATACTGATACTATTCGGAAAAAGCGATGAAGCAACAGGTCTGAGCATTATGAACTTCACGCGGCGCTGCTGAAGCTGACGGCGAGAAAGAACTGGAAGGTGGGTGTCTGGGACGCCCTTTTATACCGACGTCATCTGACGCCGGTCACCTGACGGGGGCAGTCCGCCAGGGACCGCTAGCTAGAAATTTTTCTCCGTAGTCCTGCCGCCGCCGCATCAGTCCTATATGTAATTACCTACTGCAAGAGCCCTCTCAGTAATATTATTCTTTCCTTCTATATTAACCGTAGTCATGTAATGTCCCCAACTGGCTAATGCCACAGGTGCTGTCTTTATTTCTTTCTTTGGGACAAAACCTCAATATTGCCCTTCTCCTGGCATCCATGGCAAATAATGTCTGTTTTATATACTCTCCCAGTCTTAACAACAGTAGACGGTGTAGCAGGTATTACCATTCCCAGAGGTAGTATTAAAGTTTCTTACCATGGGTAAGGATCCGTGGGTTCCGTATAGCCTTTTGTTCATCCAGGTCTGGCCGTAGGGTAGTCCTCTGCCAATTCAATAGCTTTTTGATAACTCCAGGCGGTGTTCCCTCACCCACGTCTGGACATCTTGAGATAGAATTCTCACAAATTGCAGTATAATTCCCTGCATCACTTGCTCAATCGATCTGGTGGATGGTTGCAACCATTTATAACATAAGTCATGTAGCGGTATATGTTTCCTGAGGAGAATCAGTGGCATTAAACGGAATGTCCAAAATCTCTGGCGATAAGTTTCCAAACTAACATCATAATGTTTGAGTATGGCATGCGCACAAAACCATAGCCATTTACATGTCTTGCATCTATGTGTCTATAGGCCAACTGTGTCTTACCGAGAGATGTGGAGCCAAGCGTACCACCCACTGGTCCTTGGGCCATCGGTATGCTTCCCCACTCTCTTAAAGGTGGTGATGTAGGCTTCAATGTCATCTCCTTCTGTTAATTTGGCTATTTTAATGTCTTTAAGTCCTTCACCTCCTGGGGATCCTTAGGTCTGGATACCTCTATGGCTTGTATGGCATGGAGGGGGTCGCTCCATCCAGCCTCATTCTGTTTCTGTTCCATCTCCTTTGTCTCTCCATGTCCATTTGCCGGATGCATAGCCATCGTAATAGATCCTGTATGTCATCAGGGGACGTTCATCAGGTACCTTCTCTGGTTCTGCAGCAGTGGCACCTTCCACCGCCTCTTCTTCACCCTCTCTCTTGGTCATTTTCCTCCGCACATCTCCTAGCCCAGGTAACAGGGGCTCCTCACGAGATCTCCACCATACAGCAGGTCTGAACCCGCTCGGGCTTGGCTGTGTGGTCACTGCTGGATCCTTCCAGACCTCCATCTGAGTACCTGGTGTGATACTCCATATTGAGTCACTAACAACTGGGGTGCCTCATGAATCCCACTACTACCACCACGCTGTAAGAGGTGTGGGAGGATGGAGGCAAAACTCTACTGGTTTAGTCATACCTAAGCCCAGAGAAACTAAACCCTTTCAGGGAAGAACATGTCTTCTTTGCAAGTTTTATGCACTATATATGTGCACATATAACAACATTACCATTATTACGCCATAAGATCACCCTGGTGAAAGCTCACCTCCCCATTGCAAGAGCAGGAGGCGCAAGATTCTGCCCACCATTAGCATAAACCTTTCAGCCAGGAAAATAATATTCATGCTTCTTCCATCAGGTAACGCCCATGCCAATCCGGGCCCACCACCAGTGTCAAACACAGGGGAAACATGAGTAAGGCCTGAAAGTAGCTGCACTGAACATCTGCAGCCTTAAAGCAAAGTTTGACCAACTCCAAGCATGGATATCCCACCATGTACCTGACATTCTCTGTCTCACAGAGACTGGCTGTCAAGCAAGATAAAAGACAAAGAAGTGATGCTCCAGGATATCAAACATTCAGGAAAGACAGGTGTGGCAAGAGAGGCGGAGGTCCTTATCTATGCCAGGGATTACCTATGCTGCCCGTCCTCCCTGTTACCAGGGTTGAGGATGATCATGACCTACTAACAATAAAAACACAGGTCGGATGGCACGGCAAATCTCTAATTTTAGCCTCAGTTATCTTCCACCAACTAAAGCCAGGGATGGCCTCCCAAAATACTGGCTACAACTGCTACCCTCCTAAGGGCACAGAGCTTCTCATAACAGGTGACTTTAACATCAACTGGGAGGGCAGGGAATCCACGCCTTTCAAGGACATGGTCACTACTTCCAACCTGACCCAACTCAGTAGACAGCCCAACAAGGCGGAACCACAAAACAGGAAAAGACACCCTCCTCAATTGGCTCCTCTAGGAGTTCCCTTTCTTGGATCTCTGGGCTTAAGGTCCTGCCTGACACCTTAAGTGATCTCTTCCCAGTCACTTTCACATGGTCAAACAAACTAAGCAAGCCCCCCTATCATAATTAATAAATGCGGTCTTGGGGAGGGCAAGCTTGGGCCCTCTTCTCTGCCCTCTCCTAGCATGACTGGTCCCCATCGATCATGCGCCAATATTGACCAGGCCTAAGTTTCTTTATAGAGGCTTGAACAACATTTGTGATATCTTTGCACCACTGAGGAAAAGAAAATTGGGGGTCAAGTTAACGGCTGGATCACAGGGATCTCTCACCCAGATGAAGGAAAGGGACAACCTCTGGGAAAAGCCAGGTCCTCTCACAGCAAACACAACTTCCAATGCTATAGAGCTGCAAGAAACCACTGCACCAACCTTGGCACTAAGCAAAGTCCAACTTCCACAAGGAGCAGCTTAATAACATTTGGGGCAACAGAAAGTGTTTGGGGACAACAGCAAAACCTTCTTGGGAAGGATGAGAAAAGATCCCCACTCGCTCAACATCAGCAATGCCACTATTACTGACCCACAGCACATCGCAGATTCTCTCAACACAGCATTTATTGACCTGACTGGAGTGCTACTCCTGAATACCTGCACCCTGCTGGCAAACAAACCAACTGCACGCCTCAAGGGGCTCAACCCCTGTCTTCTACTTCAAAAAGTGTCAGTGAAGGAGGCTTACAAACACACAAAAAAAAAACTAGGTAAGACCAGAATGGGGAGTGATGGAGTCAATATGAAACTCCTATCCCCAACACTGGATGTCATCATTGTGCCAGTTACAAAACTATTTAAAAAATTGCTGGCTCTTGCACAATTCCCGGGATCTGGAAAAAGCTCTCGTGATGCTTGGTGCACAAGAGCGGTGATATGACATGCACCGCCAATTATAGGCCAATATCCATCCTCTCTCCCTTATCTAAAGCCCTGGAAAGATTGTGGCCACCCAACTCACAGAGTACCTCAACAAATACAACCTATTATGTCCCAACCAACATGGCTTCAGGCAGAATCATAGTACCTCCACTGTCTTGCTGGACTACACTGACTACTTGCACAAGGCACTAGGCGAAAGAAACAGGTGGGGTCAGTCTTCGTAGACCTCACTAAAGCCTTCGACACTGTCAATCACCTCTCCTCCTGACTCAACTACAGAACCTGGGGTTGCAACTACTGCTGTCTTCTGGTTCAAGATCACTAACACACAAGCCAGCTGTAAAATTGGGCACACAGTATCTCGCTCGAGGTATCTTAAGGGTCCCACAGGGTCAATACTGGGCCCTTACTGTTCAGCCTCTTCTAAATAATCTTCCTGAAGCCTGTGACACTAAACTGATACTTTGCATGGAGCGACTCTGTACTTCTCACCAGCAGTTCATCAATAGTCGCCCTCCACTCCGAGCTGCAGGCATCCTTCTACAAGCTGGAAGACTGGTTCTGTAGCCATAAACTTCTATTAAACTACAGAAAGACCAAGGTGATGCTCACAGCCAGCCAACAGCACAAAAGAAGCTCCTTCCCTACCATCTCCAATAAAGTCAGTGAGCCGCTAGAACAAGTTCACTCCTTCAGGTACCTGGGGTCACCATTGATGACTCCCTCACCTTCACCCAACACATCAACACAGTGGTAAAGGCAGTGAACACCAAGCTGAGTGTACTCTAAAGGCATAAAAGTATCTCCTCCAGAGGCCCTCAGTCTCCAGCTCCATCCTTTCTCCCATCGACTGTGGATTGGTGGTCTCACGCAGCAATAGACACTGCACTAAAAGGATTCACATTGCCCTCAACAAGGCATGTAGGCTCACAATGGCTGCAGATCGAAATACCCACACCTGCTCCTTATACGAGGAGACCAATTTGCTGCCACTAAAGAACAGGATTATATTCCAAACAGGTCTCCTTGGAAAAAGGCGCTAATGGGTAACCCCCATGCATTTCTAGCATCCTAACACCAAGTGCTACCAGCTATACCACCAGAAGCATGATGAGGGGCCTACCAACACCTTTCCATCGAACTGTGCAGGGACAGCATGCTTTCAACTATAGGGCCCCAATGGATCAGTGAAATCCCAGTGCACATTCTAAACTCCCAATGCACCTCACAATTCAAAAATGGCCTAAGGCAACACCTTCTTACTAGGACAGTTTGTGACTGCCACTAGGACTCTAATACCCATAATGCCCACTCACCCACCTCCTTCCCTCCCTTTTACCCCCACTCTTCCCACTTGCCCTATCCTCTGTCCTCCTCTCCCCTGTGCCTTATCCCCACTGGATCAACCTTATAACCAACCTACTACCACCACTACCTCCCAACCTCCTAGACAAAGCCACTTCTTTGGCCGCCCACTTTCCCCCACCCCAGTCTCCCCTCCCTCACCTTGACTACTCCTCGGACTCTCACATTAGGTGTCACACCTCTTTATCTCCTTCACTACATATAAACACTGTCCTTTACCTAGGTTGAATGCTCTTGACTGTACTATCACCATTGGTACTATGAATGACACTGTAACCTTATTGTATACTAGCTACCTACTATTCGAGTACAGTGCTCCCTCACTATACCGAACCTCGGTATAACAAAACCCAGCTATAACGAATGGTGACTATGGCTCCCACCAGCAATCATCCGTTTCTGCTTGTCTGTTGTACAGTATTCAGAACAGTTCAGTTTCAAATGTACAGAAAAAGCCTTTTCAACACGAATCTTACACATTCACTTTTATTTTTATATCAGAACCTAGAGTATTTTCCAGTCACTTCTCACAGCTACATAAATGTACTTTACTGCAAAGCATTAGCGCAGCTCAGCCTTTTCGATTCACCTGCCCATGCATGCCCCTCATCGTGAGCCGAGACCCCCAGACTAAACACATTCCCCACCTGATAGCAGCCGATTTTCCTCACTGTATTTTATTTTTTGCTCACAGTTTGTACTCTCCACATGTTCAGTACTGTACTTCTTTCATTTTTACTCTCAGTGCTAAGTTTGTGGAAGTGGAATCAACGTCATTGAACCGGAAAGTCCGTTGATCTCGGCCAGTGAGATGTAAGACAATGGAGCACATCCTAAGAGCAAAAACTACTGTAAGAGCAGAGGAAATAAACCCTTTAAACAATAAACAGCACTGAAATAAACTACTGCCATGTATGGGGACATGGGATGGGGTCTCAGCCACCATCGAGCTGCAGCAAGGGGAATGGAAGAGACTGAACTGTGGGGGCTAAATACAAGAAAGTATATTTATACAACTACTAAAGCAACAGGAACAGGCTTTAATTTTAAAATAAAAGTGCATACATAGTACTACATTCGTGTGTGAGGCCTGGACTGCCGTTTTATACTATACACACACACACACACACACACACACACACACAGTATCTGACAGCTTTTTCAGCGTCCCTTGATGTAACGAACAGGAAGCTATAATGAACACATTATGGCTCCCTTCTGCTCGTTATAGTGAGGGAGCACTGTATTGTTATACACTGTTTGTTATTGTTGTCACTGTTTGACGTGGAACCTTTGTAAAGAGCTCTGAGCTCAAAGGTATGATCCGAATCCATAAATAAATCAAAATAAAATAAATAAAAACATACTTTTTGTCTCATTCGCAACATTTGGGTTTCACATGTTTGTGCACATTCCTTGGTTCACAATGCTTTTAGTTTAAGCCATGCTGCAACCAGTGCTTTAGCAGCAGGCGCAGCAGGCTACAGCGAGCGACTGGCTTTACTAGAAGCCCTGCAACCCATTTCACTAACAGACACCAACAGCAGACCTTCAAGCGTGCTAGTACAGTCTGAAACTTAAGGGTTTTCTTTGAAACATTATTCTAATTCACAAGTGCAACTGCGCTTGCTCCACCTCGCACATTCGGGGGTATGTCTGCGATCGTGCAGCTGACACGCACACAGAAGATGGAGGGAACTGGAGGCGGACTCCTAGAGACCCAAAGGAAGAAAGGCTAGGACAGACAGAACATTCTACAGGTGGCCTACCTGTAGATGGGTAAGCATAGCGGGCAGAAGAGAAAGGAAAGTAAGGCATAAAAAGTGCTGTTGCAAAAGGCTTTTATCATAGCAAAAGATGAACAGAGCAGGATCTCGAGGAGTTTTTTTCCTTTCACATGAACGAGTTGAAATCCTGCTAGCCAGTGGTGGCAGATTGTGGAACAATCTACACACAGTACAGGCATAACAGTGGCTGACCCACGGAGTGGTGAGTCGATTTGAACCTTCATCTTTGAAGTATACCTTTAAACTCTTTAACTGTGTAAATGCCTAAATCTTGATCTGGACTTTTGCTTGTCAACCAAGGAGAAGAAAGAAGACACCAGGATTAACTCTTGAGACAGGAGACTGGAATAAAGCTTTTGATATCTCAAAACACACACACACACACACACACACACACAGAACCCCCTTCAGGATCATGCCAGGCATAAGGTAGGGTATGAATTTAGGACTCTGTATGTTAACTATAATACAGTGTAATAAGCTTTAATATCTACTGCTACCTCTTTACTCTGTCAATTTATTTTAAGTAAAATCTGATCAAAAGAGATCCGCATCCAAGTGTCATGCGTATGTTCATTGTGTTTACTGAGCTGCTAGTTGCTTGCCACTATTGATAAAGAACTCATATTTAACCATGTTGGAGGTTATAGTCACGTCTCCACTGTAAACGAGCCAAACAACCACAACGAAGGCAATCTTCCCTGCAATTTGGCATCCCAACACACAGCTCAAATCTACACATGTTGAACGTGGAGCACTAAATCCACTACTGCCACAAGCTGATTCTGGCGAACCAGTGTGGGAATGAATCAAGAAAGAACCACTGGAGGTATTATTATAAGGACCAAGACACTATAAAATAGATAATCTTCACAACTGCAGCATTGGGAAACTTAGCGGGTTTGAATGAAGTACAAGTGGTTTTTAAGTTGTCTCATTTTTTTGTGGTTTGATATCACTGTGTTTTATTATGAATTAACACTGAGCACTTTAGAATTCATTGCACAATGGATGTACTATATCTTTAAATGGAATACTATTTAAAACCCTTTGTGGCTTACTGGTGTATCCCGACACTGAGAAACCTGTTGGGGTTCAGTGATGACCCGTTTTCATTCATTGTTGTGGCGTTACATTATTAATAAAACTTCTTTTTAATGCGGTTTGAGAGGTGCCAGCCTTTGTTTTTCTCCAGTGAATCTAGAAACCCAGCATTGAATTCTGGCATCCCAATGCGCCGCGTGAGACTCTGACATTCTAATTTAGTGGCACAAGTATCTAACAACCAGTGACTTGCTTTAATAAAGAATAACTAATGGATACAAGTACCAAACCTTAAAAAGCTCACTGTATTGAAAAAGTGTGCTTTGAATTAAAAAAGTGCTTCGATGAGATGTGAAAATAAAAAGTGTAGCTTTAGAACTGTGATTTGACATTCCATGTGCACGTTAATGCGAGCTGTTGGGGTAAGTGTTTGAGCACTAAGACAATTTGGGTTAACTGCAGATGGCATATGTATTGAGTTTTCCATTCTCTGAGGTCACGGTTTGTCTTCTAGTCTGTATATCAGATTAACTGTAAAACTGCCTTATTTATTGGCCTTACAAGAAGTTTTAACAGTGACACATCATAATCTGGAGAAGGTTGACCCGAGACAGATAAATGATTAGCCAAATGTCAGTCATTCTCCCAAAGTGAACTAGATTAAACATTAGCAGACTGACAGCCCACAAGATTGTACAAACCAGCAAAGAAAGACCAAGGAAGATTTGTAAAACTTGCCACCATTTACTTTTTAAAAAATGTGTTGCAAAGCTCACAGAATTGCCAGTTAACTAGTGAAAGGAGAATTTAAACAAACACTCAGGCTGACCTTTTAAGAAATGAATTACAAGACGTAAAACAGACATCTCAAGGAGCCCCACAGAATCAGGGCTTCAGTGACAAAAGTGTCCAAGATATACCAAGACAATTAGAAATAAAAGAAACCCAGTTACAGGTATTTAATAAAGATCTGCAAGCCTTACAGACAGTGCATTCAGAAATTACATAACCATTCAGAAAATATGAGAAGGAAGTGTCCGTTTGAGAGAGGGAAGGAGACTGTTAGGACACAGCTTGCAAAAAGACGCTGAAAAATTCCAACCCAGGTGTGTTACTATTAAGAATATGAGGCACACTTGGAGCAGCAGCTCAGTGATGCAAATGGAAAAAATGAAATTATTTCATGTGAAGGGATGCACAGGTTAATTACCAACAAGGAAGACAGGATAATTCCTTAATGGAACAGTTAGCTAACCCAGACATAAAGCTTAGAAAGGGCAAAGGGCAGCAAGACATGCTAGCGTTTTTAAACAAGAGTTTGATAAAGAGTTGGAAAGAGCATGGGCAGACAAAGAACAGTTAAGACAAGGAGAAGATGAGTGGCTAATTTAGAGGAATGTCTTGAATCCTTGAGCAATGAAAAGCAGTCAGCCAAGAAGAAAGCCTTAGTTTACAGGGAAAATGTGAAGAGAACGAATCAAGCTAAAATTGGCTCAGACCATATTAAATAGCCAGACAGTCATACAAGAGCATTATAAATTACAGGCAAAGTGTGAAGTGTTGGAGGATTACTCTCGTTAGATAGAGGGCAAAGCCGACTAATATTATACAGAATAGGAAATTGTCATAAAGACAGACAGACAGAAGAGGAAATCTGACTAGAGTTAGTGACCCTGAAGGGGCTGCAAGGAAGAGACCAGAGACAGAGACTCAAAGAACAGGTAAAAGAGGTTGGGAGACGAGGTTGCAAAACAAAGAAGGACAATGAAGCAGAAAGAGGAACAAATCTCCATCCTGAATGGAGATGTAACGTCTATTCCCCACCAGAGAAAGATCTCAAGGAAAGTGAGATGGGTTGAAAAATGAGCTTAGCAAGGAGAAAGAGAAAGGACAAAACAAGTACAGAAAATTAAAGACTTGCAAGAGCTGGTTCAGGGATTGAGAGAGGAACTCCAGGAGGTTAGCCAGGGAGACATGGATTTAAATAACAAAGTCCAACAGTTGGAGTAAACGCCCAGGCCAACACTTGGGAGGAAACTCGGCTTCCTCTGGAAAGGTAATGTCTTCCTCCTTGCACAGCATACCACCTCACAGACCCGTAGTCTCACCGGGGAGGGCAGCCCTGCAAGTCCCTATGTATTCTCTTATGCCGAGACTGCTGTTACAAAACCAATCGACAGCAAGAGCTCCACCACCTCAGTGGCGGAACCCCAAAACCATTAGGCAGGAACAGAGTACCTTGTGGGATTGATGATCCTGACCCTCGCCAGCGGAGGCAGATATTTATAGTGAAATAGCTGTATGTCAGAAAGCACCAGAGGGTTGACCCCTCTGAGAAAGAGTGTAACTGTGCAGATGCTTACCTGGCTGTCCTGAAACCAACGCTAAGGGCTGTAGAAAACTGGTGTGACTGAGGAAGAGAAATGTGTTTGGTACCATCAGCCTCTAACAATGTAGTAATTCAGTGGATGAACAGTAATGTCCTGAGTGTAAAGATACTGTTGAGAATTTGTGTGCTACTATGCACCGTGATTATGAAAGGAATAGGCTGCCTAAAAAACGCAAAGGCAGCTGCTCTTAGGTTGAGGCAGAAAACCAACTAGGATCCCGAGACTTACAGACAAGTTTATTATGACGGTCAGGAGGCCCAAACTGTAAAGATTCCAAATTCAGGACAAATTTTCATAAAGGGTTGCTGAAGGAATCCAGAATTCTCTAAGTGGGTGTGTGAGGAAGGCAATATCTATGACAGACATTCTGGATGTGACATGTGATGTGTGTAATGACTTCTGCCCTTGCTTCTGGGGATGTATCGGCTGTTAGTCACAATAACCCTGGCTTTAAATCTGAGAGGGGACGCTCCTCCTCAGAGAAGAAGCTACCCTGCCAGAAGCCAGGAAGAACCACCCGCTTTTGCTGGGAAGAACTTTCAACTGCTGGAAGAGGCAGCTACCACAACATCCTTGGGGGCTCATGAAGCAGGCGGCGTGGTGGCCATCAGGAGGCTACCACAGCTACTGGAGTCAGGAGCAGGGTCAAGAGAGAAACAAGGCGGTATACTGGAAAGGAAAGTATGAAGAGCTGTACTAGCAGATGAAGAGCAATAGAACACACAGTGCTCAGCAAACATGACATGCCTCTTGTGCCACAACATAACAGTGCCCCTCTGGCACTGGCGGTACAAGCTGGCCAGGCAGTAGAGCAGTCTCAACCTCCACCACACCAAACTCCCTACTGGTGGGGACCTGATGCCAGAAAGCGCAGCTCATTTGAGTTTCATGGAGACTGCCCCAGTGAAGCCAAATCCTTGGCTTTTGGCACACTGGTCCCTCAAGGAAAGAAAGTCAGACCGCCTGTAAAGATGATGGCGGAGAATGTTTTGCCTGTATATACGTTCTGGTAGATACATGGGCATAAACGACACTTGCCTCCCAGCATATACTAAATAAACTCAGACAGCTGCTACCAGAGGATAGCCCTACCTTAAGACTGAGCTCCCAACATTCACTCTGTACAATCTCACCAACTTACTGCTTATGTCTCTGTGTATATGGGACCAGAGCTTGGCTGGTATGCACGTTTTCATCCAGTGCATATTTATGAAGGTACAGAGAGATGTTTTCTGATATGGATGGATTTGTGGCAGAGAAGCGGAGCAGAACTGGATAATCCTCAGGATCTGGTATGGACTAATGTGACTGAACTCTAACCCTATACACCAGAGGGGATCTGGGGTACAGAAATCACCCCAGCTACTGGACCACCCTCAATAGTCTGAGATTAGAAATGGGGAGGAGTTTCTAAGAGAGGACGCCTGCAACCTCTGAGCTTGAAACTCCATTCCCTAGAGACTAAAGACACCTATAATAATGTACCAATGCACATTAACCCTGCCTTTCCACTAAAACTAAGGAAAGGTTAAATCTGATTAAGAATTCAGGCTTCAGTGCTCAGCTATGCAGTTAAGGCCTGAAGGCATTTAAAAAAGCAGCAGCTCCAGAGAGGGACAGGAACTTGGCCTCACCCCTCTCCTGTAAGCCCAGGCTTGTGGAGGAGAAAGCTCTGTCATCTGAACTGCCCTTCTCTAGTGAAGGACAAGCTGAGGACCTTAATGAGCAGCTGGCTAAAATCCAGTCCAGGGCACAGACAAAAGGAGACCTGCTGTGTTATGTGAAAAGAAATACAGACGACAGCTTCACTCTGCTTATAACAGTTCAGAACCAAGAGTTAAAGGAGCATCCTTTTCTCTTATGTATGGAAGAACCTTGATTAGCTACCCATTGTACAGAGAATTGAAGTGTACAAACCCAGAGTTGACAGTGTTAAAAAGTAATCATCCACTGAACAGTACTCCTCCAGGGAGGGTCCCTGAAGTTGAAAGGAATAGTAGTCTTGAACCCGGAACCTCTGACCCCTTCCTCTACCCTCTCTTACTGGCTACTCCCCATATACTTACCCTCCCCATTCCAACATACTCAAGTAATCATGGGTCCCTCATCGCAACTCTCACTATATTAAAAGATGGCCTGGAATTCCATCCTCAGGTCCCTCCTTCTTCCGTTGGGCAATATCCACCCTAACCATGGCCCGATCGCTTCCTCCACACCCATGTGCAACCCTGCCACCAGACTACGTGACGCACCATTAACGCCTGCAGCTTATTAAAAACGGGATTCCTACCAGGGACTGGTCCTCATCATCCAGACATCACTGCAGTGGGTGAAACCTGGCTCTCCCTCATATCCCAGACTCAGCGGTAACACTCTCTGGTACAACCTCTACTGGGCTGACCAACAGGGTAAAGAGGGGAGGCTGCGCCATATTCTTTAAGGACACTTTGCATGGTCAAATACTCCCCCCACTGGAACCTGGACCTCAAGCCCTTACACTCAAAAACTTACCCTGGGACACTCTCAAACCCCCCTTCTCATCATAGCGTATACATTTCCCCAGGAATCAGAATGGAGTCTTCCACTCTGTCTTGTCCTACCGCCACCCTCCCATCACAAATAAAATAATTGCATTGAGGATTTCAATATCAATTGGCTGGCTAGGACCATCGCCCTGCTCATTGACGCTGCAACTGCCCAAGACCTGACCAAAGTAGTCCCCTTCCCCACATGCCTGAACCAACACACTGTGTCTTCCTCCCTACTGGACCTGGTCTTCACCAACTGCCCCACAAGATCACTAGCACTACTGTGCTACCAAATGCTCTAAGTGACCACTCCCCAGTCCTTTGTTCCTGGTCTTGCAAAGCTCCAAAGAACCCTCCCAAAATAACACTACAACACAAACTTGGACCTGGTAAACTTGCTCTCCTGAAATCTCACTTCCATTCACTGGACTGGTCCCTCATAATGAATACCCTTGACCCTGCCAGTGCCCTCGACCTTTTCATTCATACCTTCAATGCTATCTCGACTCTTTTGCCCCACTCACTAAAAGTGTGGTCAAAGGCAACCCTGCACCTTGGATCACTGGCCACCTACTGGTACTGATGCGGACCTGAGACTCACTATGGCACCTCTCCAATGAGACCGCCTGCCATCTGACAGACAAAGATACAGAGAGGCCGTAACAAATGCATGTGGGCCTCGTCAAGCAAAGGCAGAGTATTACAAATCCTCCCTAACCTCTGCCTGGGGCTCAGGCGCAAGTTCTGGAAAAATATTAAGGATATCTGTGGCAAGGATCATAGTCCCCCACTAAAAAAATCAGATAGTCGATGGGTGCCTGTCTTCTGACCCACTCATATTGCCACAGCCTTTAACTATGCTTTCACTAATCTCAGCCATGTCCTCCCTCTAACTTTCAACCCACCCCCTCCTACTACCCACCGACCCCTCCTGCAGCCCCTTCTTTCCACCTTTGATGTGTCACCCCAGCGTCTGCCAAGCCTTGCCTTGAAAAAGCCCAAAGCCACTCCCATTACAGTAGTGACTCCTTAGACCTGAAACTCCTCCGGCTCACACTACATGAGGTTCTCTACCCCTCACCCACTCTCTGCCAAGGAAATTCCTCCCAGTGAAAGCTGTCTGCCTCCATTACCCCCATATTTAAATCGGAGACTGCATCGCCACCAACTACCCCCATCTCTATCCCCCCATCAAAGGCGCTAGTGCATTGTCTCCAACCATAGAAACATAGAATTTGATGGCAGATAAGGACCGCTGGCCCACCCAGTCTGCTCATTTCCCTGCCTACTGGATAAGCTGCAGATCCTAGTTAACCAGCAGCCTACTTCTTCCTACCCCATCCCTAGAATTGCCTTATGACTGTCCCATGCATGCTTGAATTCCACCACTGTTTTGACTCCACGACCTCCTCTGGAAGGCCGTTCCATGCATCCACAACCCTCTATGTGAAAAATATTCCTTAAATTACCTCTGCGCCCTATCTTCAAATTGTGCCCCTTGTTCTTGCACACCTCTTTTTTGAAAGATGCTACCCTCTTGGACTTTGTTGATTCCTTGAGGTACTTGAAAGTTTCTATCATGTTCCCCTCTCCCTCCTTTCCTCGAGGCTATACATATTAAGCTCCTTTAGTCTCTCTTCATATGTCTTCTGGTGCAGACCCTGCACCATTTAGTGCCCTCCTCTGGACAGCTTCCATCCTGTCTATGTCTTTGCGAAGACTGGGTCTCAGAACTGCACGCAGTACTCAGATGGGGTCTGACCAGCTGTCTGTACAGAGGATAATAACTTCCTGTTTTCTACTGGTGATGCCTCTCCTATGCATCCCAATATCCCCCAGCCCACATTGCTGCCCTCTCACATTGCTTGCCCACCTTTAGGTCATCTGATATGACTACCCCAGGTCCCTTTCCATTTTGTTGTTGTTAGTATCTCACCCCCATTGTGTACTCTTCCCTGGGTATTTGTTTCCCAGGTGCATTACCTTGCTTCTTAGCATTGAATCTAAGCTGCCATACATTTGACCATTCCTCTAACCTTGCCAAGTCCTTTTCATCCTTTCCACCCCATCTTGTGCATCAACTCTGTTGCAGATCTTTGTGTCATCTGCAAAGAGACATACTTTTCCTTCAGTCCCTCTGCAATGTAAACATAAAGACATTGAAGAGACTGGTCTAATACTGAACCCTGCTGTGCCCCACTAGTAACCCCTTTCATCAGAGTGGACTCCATTTACTATTACTCTCTGTGTCCTATTTTCCAGCCAATTTTTACCCAGGCTGTCATCTTGGGACCCACTCCCAGGCTAGCTAACTTGTATATTAATCTTTTGTGTGGGACTGTGTCAAATGCTGCTAAAGTCTAGGAAGGCCATGTCCACAGCCCTCCCGATCTACTACTTTGGTCACCCAGTCAAAGAAATCTATCAGATTTGTCTGGCATGACCTTCCTGCTGTGAATCCATGCTGCCTTGGGTCCTGTGCCCCTCTGGCCTCTAGATACTCGACAATTCTTTCCTTCAGAAGTGATTTCATCATTTTCCTACCACTGAGGTTAAACTAACAGGTCTGTAGTTTCCTGCTTCTGCCTTGCTCCCACTTTTGTGAAGGGAATCACATCTGCCCTCCTCCAGTCCTCGGGTACCACCCCATCCTCCCATGATTTGTTAAAGAGGTAGTCAGTGGTGTCACTAATTTTACCCTTAGTTCTTTTAGAATTCTGGGATGAATCCCATCAGGCCCCATTGCTTTGTCCACCTTCAGTTTTAAGAGTTCTTTCACAACCCTTTCTTCTGTAAATGGGCTGGTATCAACTTCTGTATCCAGTGTGTTTCTACTGTTTGTTCTAGGTACCCCCTTCCTTTGTAAATACTGAGCAAAAATATTTCTTTAGTATCTCTGCCTTTTCACAGTCTCCCTCTGCCCACCCTCCCCCTTTATTAAGCCTCACTATCCCTCCCTTGGTCTTCCTTGGCTCCCTGATTACCTATAAAGGTTTTATCCCCCTCCTTAACTGAGTTGGCTATCTTTTCCTCGGTTTGGGCCTTTGCTGTTCTGACTGCCTTCCCAGCTTCCTTTTGCTTTAACTGATACATTTCTCTGTCCTGCTCCTTCTGTAATTCCTTGTACTTCCTGAAAGCTTTCTTTTTCTCTTGAACCTTCACTGCCACTTCCTTTGAGAACCATAGTGGTTTTCTTACATCGTTTAGTTTTGTTTATTTGCTTCACACAAAGGCTTATTGCCTCTGTGATGGCAGTTTTATTATTCCCCATTGTTCTTCCACCCCTCCTTCCTGCCCATTTGCTAGTGCACTCCTTAGGCACTTACCCATTTTAGCAAAGTCAGCCCTCCTAAAGTCCAGTACCTTTGCCTTTGTATGGCTTGACTCTATTGCTGTGTTTATTGTGAACCATACTGTTAGGTGGTCGCTAGTTCCCGGATGGCTACCCACTTCTACATCTGTGATCCTCTCTTCATCTCCATTTGAGAGAACCAGGTCTAAGATTGCTCCCTCTCGTGGGCTCCAATACTAGTTGTCTAAGGCATGCCCCCTGTAGGGCATCTAGAATAACCCACTCTTGAGTGGCTGCGGCAACTGCACTCCAGTTAACATCTGGCATATTCAGATCACCCATCATCAATATCTCCCCTTTTTGACATACTAAGTATACTTTCTATCATTTCTTGTCCATTTCCTCCCCTGAGAAGAGGTCTTGTTAACCCTGTGCGGATTGTGGTGCCATTGCGGTCTCCAAATTTACCCACAGTGCTTCTCTCCTCCTGTTTTCTCTTTTGTTCTGTTACTTGATTCCTTCCCTTATGTAAAGAGCTACTCCTCCTCCTCCTCTTTTACCCTCTCTGTCTCTCCTGTAGATAGTGTATCCTGGTATGTTTACATCCCAGTCATGGTTTTAATGCGAACCATGTTTCTGTGACTGCCACGATATCCAGATGTTCCTCCTCCATCAAGGCCACTAATTCAGGAAGCTTGTTACTCAGACTACGTGCATTGGTACTCATTGCTTTCCATTTTTGATGGCTTTACTTTCCGTTGCAGCAACCAGCTCACTAACCAGCTCACTGACCACCTTAACAATCCGACCTACTCTGTAAACAGCAACATGGCTTTCGCAAAGGGGCACAGCTCTCGACAGCCCTCCTGGAGATTCACCACACACGTCCACTCTGCCTTAGACAGAGGCCATATCATTGGTGCAGTCTTTGCAGACCTCTCTAAGGCATTTGACACAGTCAAACACTCCCTCCTATTAAACACACTCTCCAACATCGGCTTCTCACAGGATGCCCTTGGCTGGTTCACTGACTGCCTGTCAGACCCGGTACCAACAGGTCAAAACTGGTACCACCATATCCAGCAGACTACCAGTCTGCTCCAGTGTCTGCAGGGGTCCATCCTCGGCCCTCTACTTTCAGTCTCTTCCTCAACTCCCTCCCTTGTCCTGCTCTGGCAATATATTATTGTATGCAGACAATGCTGTCCCATATTCCTCCAATCCAGACCCCACCTAACTCCACAATTCCTCCAGTCCTCCTTCTCTGAAGCTGAAAAATGGTTCTCCACACAGTGTCTTATTCTAAACTACAAGATGACTAAAGTTATGTTCTTCTCACACCGTCTGAACTCCCGGAAGGAGCTCTGCTTTCAAATTCTAACTGCCAATCAGACACCCCCAAGCAAGTGGATACCTTTAAATATCTGGGCATCACCCTAGACCCAGCCTTTAACTTCCACCAACACGTCCATCATCTGTCTACCGCCCTTGATGTCCAACTTGGAATTCTCTATCTCTTCAAACACGATCTTACTCCTGAAGCTCTTGACTCGCTGTCTCCTCCTCTGTCCTCTCCTCCTTGACTATGGTATTCTTATCTATGGAGCTGCAAACACCTAGGCAGACTCCGTTTCTCCTGAACAAAGCATGCCGCCTCATCCTCAGCTGTGGCGGCTCACCCATCATGCTCACTACATAATTCCACTAACTGGTTGAACCTGACAACAGAATCCGATTCACACATGCCTTATGGCCAAAAGATTGCCCTTGGTCTCTCCCCTCTGGCCTACCTCTATAATCTAACCGTCCCAGACTCATAGAAACATCCGAGCTCTGGCAAGCAGCTCGATCAGTTCCCAGGTGCGAACCTCCCAATTCCAAGGTCCTTCAGCTACAGGGCCTCTTCCTGGATGAACAGCCTGCCCAGCGCACTCACTAACGACAACAGAATAGGCCCTTCAAAACCTTTCTCAGAGGCCATCTCCAGTCCTCTCACCCCTCGACTGTTGCTGACCCTCCCTGCCCCTCCCTCCCTTGACAAGAGCCTCTGGCGGCTTTACCCTCCTTCCTCCCCTTTTCTTGCCCCTACCAGAGTTGCCTGTTTAGCTCTATATCTAGAGCCAGTATACTAAGCTACTTTAGACCTGTCCTAATCGCCTTAGGATCGGACTGTTAGCCTTTTATTGTATTCTCTGTAATAAGTCTGTCTGAGTCCTGCTTTTGAAATGTGAGCAGTGTTGTAATTTTCTACTTTATGTGATGTGGAGCCTTTGTAAACGAGTCTTGGGCTCAAAGGTACTTTCCGTTGCAATAAATAAAAATAAATAAATTTCATCATAGAGGGATCCCCGGTGTCATTATACATACATGGTCCAAGGAATGATGAAAGCACTGTGCCTGGGAGCTGACCATTTAGTAAGGCTTGCAGTCAGTGTCCATCCAGGCGCTGACCAGTCTGCCCTTCAAACCCATCTCCTGGCATCACCCCAACCTCTTGCTTGCACTAAATCTCTACAGAAAGCTAGCCAGACCATACCACAAATTTGTCAAGTGGTTAGCGAAGAGTGTCACTATTCCAGGCAGAACTTGGGGCTTCTCCTGAGACTGAATATGAAGACAGTGCATAGCCTGTCAGAGAACAGAGCCTTCTTCCATTCAACTAAATCCTTCCAGATCTGGGATTAAACCTTAGTGGGAGAGTCACAGCCATTTGCTGGACTTCATAGGAAGAATTGCTTACTTGCTGGTGGACAACCCAGGGGTTGACCCCATCTTGCTGCCAGCGTGAGGCAGATGTAGGAATGGTGGTGGGCTCTGCCTTTCATGACTTTTCACCCATCTTTTCAGAGACCTGACATGAGGGTGGTGGGTTATACCACTTTGCTTTCAGGACAGATTATAGTCCAGCCAGAACAGCTACCTAGTAAAGGATAGGATTACAGGTGGAAAATCAAGGACTCTTGCCTATCCCTGTCCGAATCACTCCTCCTAGGAAAGGAGAGACACTGCTTTGGTAGAAAGGGGGCGTGTCTGGCCTGATTGAAATCAAAGTAGAAACCGGAGGTGCTGAGCCATATTCTGCGTTCTCTGAACAAGTCAAGGAGCAGGTGGCATCAGCCAGTGCAGTGCCAGATTCAGAGAAACCTGAACTAGCTACGTTTCCTATGAATTTCCCAATAGGTTCTCCAAGGACAGTTTAGACTGTAGAAACACTACCCTGCATACTGTCAGGACTGAGATACAACCTAACAGCAAGCCTGTGTATGACAGACAGACAGGCATTACAAGATACCATTAACTACACAGGATGCTATTCATGAAATTTTAGAATCCCTCTTGGAAAGGCATCTTTAGAGAGTGTGCCATCATTTACAATGCTCCAGAATGGCTGTGTCAAAACCCACTGGAAAGTGGTGACTTACCAACAGTTACAGGCAACTGAACAAACAAGTTCCTCTTTGTCAGTGGCCTATGTCTTTTAATGATCAGAGTTTGGTCAGGATTGAAGGAGCCCATTTCTCCACTACCACAGACTTGGCCAATGGCTTTTAGACTGTAAAAGTGGATCCCAGCGACTGACACAAGTTGACCTCCTTGGGAGGTACCAGCTGATTTGGACCCAGATGCTATCTGATTTTATAAACTCCCTGCTGAATTCAGTTTATTTCTGCACAAGGCCTTACCTGACACAGAAAAGCATGGCATACTGGTTTACACTGATGACCTGCTAATAACCAGCGATATCTGGACAGACCACAAGGGAGCTCAGACATGTGCTCACCCACTTACAGGCCACAGGTGAGAAAATTTCCATCATGAAGGGGCAATGGTGTAGGAAAAAGATGAACTACCTAGGCCTGGAAATATCCACTGAAGGCATTAGACCTCAGGCCACGCGAATGCAGGCAGTTACAGACCTAACCTAGCGGGCTGGCACTATAGCCTAGAGGTTAGAATAATGAGCTGTGAGCCGAGCTTGGTACATTCAGCAGACCAGACCTAGGTTTGATTCTCACAACCTCCACTTGCATACTGTGGGACTCTGAGTAAGTCACTTAACTGCCCAGTGCTCCCAGGTCGCCCTGAAAACAGGCACTTGTGCCTAGTGGGCCTACCCAGTTGCCAAAGACTAAAAAAAAAAAAAAATAACCCTACCTATCAATCTAACAGAGCTGTGCAGTTTACTGGGCATCTGTAACTACTCCTGACATTTATCGAGGTATGCTCAACTATCCCTGCCCGGTCAAACTGCTGAAAAGAACCAAGCCTGGGATTGGGGTGCCGCACAGGAAGATGCCATGAGGGAACTCCAAAGGAGGCTAAGCTAGGTTCCTGGCTGACCTTTCAAAAGAGGTGAAGAGGTCTACCTCGAGACAGGTCCACACAGACCTGAGCATCAGTGTAGTACTGTCCCATGATTAGGACAACAGAGGTCTGGCCTATGCCAGGAAAGCACTCAGTGAAATGGAATGGAAGCACTCTGAGTGTGAAAAGGCCCTGCACGCACTATGGGCACTGCAAAATTTTGCCCACATGATCCATGGAGAAAAGGTGATTTTGGAGACCTATCACAAATCCCTGGCTTTCCTGATAAACTCCCGGATAAAAGGAGGAAGGATGTCCACCAGTAGAATCACCTCTTGGATCTTGGCCTCCAGGGCCAGGACACTAAGTATGGTATGCCAAAAACAAGAAAAATACCGTAGCTCAGGGCCTAGCTGACCTCCACCCATGTGCAGACCTGGGACTGAAAGAATTCATCTGTACCCCAACTGAGAAACCGCCAACCCTATGGATCATAAGCATCTTCCTTATGACTTTAATGACTGTTTAGGGTTATTACATAAGGCCTATGTAGATGGGTGCTCTTCTCATGAAGAAAGAAAACTGTGTGCAGGTGTGTTATTATGCTAGGAAGGAGACACACCTACCACACCCCAAAATTCCAGCCAATATGCAAAGACAGCAGGTATCTTGCGAACTGTTCAGACTGCAGTGAAGTTTCAACTCCAGAATCTGTGATCCACACTGATTCTAACTATGCAAGATTGGGTTTTACCACCTACCTTCCATACTGGAAGGAAGGAGGTTTCAAAACTGCAAAGGGCAAAGATATCAAACATGTTGAATTAGTTACTGCTATTGATCGACTAGTATAAGAAAAGAGAATGGCCATTTACTGGAAAAAATAAAGGGCCATTCCAAGACCATGGACCTGATAAACAAGGTAATTACACATCTGACAGTCTTGCCAGGCAGAGGGCCCTGAGCGGCACCCCTGGAAATTTATCCTCAAACCCGAGGCCGACCTGGCTGCAGAGACTAGACAGCAGGCCAAAAGAACCTGAACCAGAACTAGAGACAGAGGCTATACCAGAAGTATCCTCATGGGGCACCGTGGTTATGGTTAGAGAAGAACCTGACCCAGACATAATCCAGACTCAGATGAGGGAAAATTCTCTCCAAGTTATACCACTACCGGGAGAATCCTGAGGCTCATCCCATCACAGCTGAAGATCTACAGCAAGACAGGAAGCAAAAGGTCATATATCACTGGAAACAGAGGTTTAGCCTGCACAGAAAGTTACCCAATTGCACCCATGAATTCTCAGACATCCCCAGATGGGTGATCCCTACAGGATATAGAGGAATGTTACGCCAGACACATGACGAGCATTGCAGTGGGCACCCTGGAGATCAGAGCACCTATGAAGCCTTGAATTAAACTGCCTACCGGCCTGGCATGCAGGAGGATGTAGTTATATACACTAAATGTTGTCTTACTTGCTGTAGGTTCCAACCCTCAAAGCCTAGGTTCGAGCATCCCTGCAAGTGAAAGGAGTTACGTTCCTTAATCTGATATCAGACTGATTTGACAGGCCTACCACCTATTTCAGCCAGAGGAACAAGTATTTACTCACTGTGACCTGTTTGTTTACCAGATGGGTAGAATGCATACCAGTGCCCATTGGTACTGCTAAGAATATGGTAGCCATTTTGATTCAACACATCTTTACTGTGTAAGGCCTACCACTGCAGACAGTGTCAGACCGAGGTTTTCACTTCATGTCAGAAGTGACGGTTAACCTATGTCAGATGTTGGGAATTCAGAAGAAACTTCATGTGGCCCATCAGCCCCAATCCTCTGGACAAGTAGAAAGGTTGAATAAATCTACTGTAAACATACTCAAGAAGTATGTCTCAGGAAATACAAAGGATTGAGACCTTAAGGTGCTACTTGTCCCAATGGCACTGAAATCTACTCCAAATCAACCCACAGGGCTGACTCCATTTGAAATGATGACTGGCATGCAAATGTTTACTGCCCATGCATCTGTAGTAGCAAACCCTCCGTTGAAAATGGCAGCAGCTGCTGACATCCACCAGTACATCACAGACTTAAAGTATCACTTACAGAATTTTTTCTATTTGCTAGGCAAAATTTAGAGAGAAGTGCAGAAGGGAAAAGGCTTATTATGATGGAAAGGCCTCTGACACCAACTATCAGATAGGTGACGACTGATTAAGTGTTCTATTTCATCTACAAAAGAGGAAAGGAAAAGAGAGGAGGAAGTTTGCAGAAAAGTGGTTAGGCCCCTTGGTAATAGTGAGCACAGCTGACCAAATCTGCTATGAGATTAAGATTTCCTGAGGGCACAAGAACCCCATTTCCAGTGGGTTCAGTGCTCAGCTAAAGCCCCAAACCAGCTAAACACTCTCCTGAATACATTCAGGAGAACTAGGAAGAAGTAAACAGAATCCATCACATACCCGTCCACCGCCTTCTGCTGCCCGGGGGCAGGTTAGAAAACTACATCAGCAGTGGATGATGCAAGGAAAACTGGTTTGTATGTTATATGTAATAGGAAGTGTACACTCTGCACATTATGGTAGGTATATAGGCCCTGATTAGGGCACAGAAATTCAGCTCAACGGCAGACTCTAGCTTGAAATGGAAATTTCCAAGTAGAATGATGTAATGAACCTAAATCAGTAGCCTTCAGACTCATAAATACAGAGACAATCTCCTCCTTGAATGAAGCAAATTTAGTTAAAAATTAGGTCTAAGAAAATTAGGCATTAACCTCTTACAAAGATATATGAACACCTGCATGTCATTTACCAATTAGTGAAATGAACAACTGTTTAATTGCTGAATAAGTCCTTGCTTCAGAGATCTTCCTATGCTGGCTGCTCTTGAATAGGTGGAATAGAGGTGGTTCAAGGAATTGTCCTCCAGCCAGAAAGAGTTAAAAACATGCCCTTAATGTATGGAAGTTGGATTCAGCCCCAGATCTCAGAGAGGACTCATGAACTGTGGTGAACGAGGATGGACCTGATCAAACCTGAGATGAGGCGAAGCCATTTGAGGTCCTCCAGCTTATGCTAGCCAGAGTGAGCTAAGACAGAAAGCTGAACCCGAGTTGAGCCAGTCTTTGAGCTTGTCAGCTAAGCCACATACACCGCATCTGCTTACAGGGAAGAGGCAAGGAAACTGACAGAGAATTCTACTGCCAAGATCCACACGCTTTAACAGCCAAAGTCAGTGGTTTGATGCACAAGTTAAAATCCTGTTAGCCAGAGGAGTGGCAGATTGTGACAATAATCTACAGTACAGGCATAATTGAGGCTGATTCACTGGAGTGGGTAGTCGAGATTCAAACCTTCAACTCTGGAGTATACCTTTAAACTCTGTGACTGTGTAAATGCCTAAATCTTGACCCAGACATTTGCATGCTGAAGGAAGAAAGGAGAAGAAGAGAGGATACCAGGATTAACTCCCAAGACAGGAGAGACTGGAAGAAAAATTACTCACCTTAGTAATGTTGTTTCTTCTAATGGAGTCTTGCTATATTATGACAAGTTGCAGTTTGTCCCACCACTAGAACTGCTCGAGGTGAAATAGTTAAATCCATTCCATGAATGGAACTCTGAGCACGAGCTCTAAGATAGGAGCTCTGTCTGTGTAGTTTCAAACCTGAACTGTCAGATCTTTACAAGCAAAACTCACTAAGGTCTGTGTGGAAGCTGTAACCTACACTAGCCAACTGGCTACCTAAATAATAACACCCATTGCTGGTCCCAACACCAAAGACTCAAGTCAGGGGACCAGAATTAATAATATAATTTAACAATATGAGAAATAACACAAGAGAATAATAAACACTCACCCAAACCCCAAAAAGGTGAAACGCCTAAAAAGGGCATAAAATAGTGCCCACACTAGGTTGCCCACACCATACCAAGTAGAAGTTCTGAGAGGGCAGGCTGGGGGAGGTCATAATAGCAAGACTCCATTAGAAGAAACAACATTACTAAGGTGAGTAATTTTTCTTCAAACAACATGAAGTCTTGCTATATTATGACAAGTTACGAACTACACAGCAGTACCTCCATGGAGGAGGGACAGAACCTACTTAGAGAATAGGCTCTGAAGCACAGCTGTGCCAGAGCCGAGCATCTCTCCTAGCCTGGACATCCAGGGAGTAATGCTTGGTGAAAGTGTGTACCGTTTTCCAAGTAGCAGCCTGGCATATCTCCAATATAGGATGTCTCTGGCAGCAGCTAGAGACGCTGTACCTCTGGTAGAATGAGCCCTCAAGCCAGAGGGGATCTCTGCCCAGTTTCTGATAACAAAATTAGATACAAGAGACAATCCACCTGGCAATTGATCTCTTAGTGGCAGGTTTCTTTCCCAACCTCACCATAAGTGAGGAAAAGTTGGAGGGATTGAACCTGTGACCCTTGGTGCGTTCTAAATAGTAACTAAGGGCCTCTTAACATCAAACTGTGCATCTCCTCTCACCAGAAGAGGAGTGTTCAGTGAAGAACACTGGAAGGAGATAGATTGGTTAAGATGGAAATCTGAAACCACCCTAGGCAAAACTTCCTGTTAGTCCTGAGGACTACCTTATCCCTGTGGAAAGAAAAAGTCAGTTTCAACTGACAAGGCTTGCAACTCACTTGTGCGTCTAGCAGAAGTGATAGCCACTAGGAAAACAGTTTTCCAAGTTAGATACTTCAGCTCTGCAGAAAACAGAGGTTCAAAAGGAGGTTGCATTAACTGGACAATGCAAACATTAAGGTCCCAGGCAGGGCTGGATCCCAAAAAGGTGGATTAGTATGGAGTAATCCCTTAAAAACTTGGAAACACAGGGTGAGCGGAAGAGAGGATGACCTTTCCTGCTGGAAACAAAAGCAGAGACAGCTGCAAATGAACTCTCAGGGTAGCTGGTCTGAGGCCAAAGGAATTAAGATGGACCATGTAATCTAACACAATGGGCAAATCACCAGATTCTGGGGAAATGTGCTTCCCAGAACACCAAATGGAAAACCTTTTCCATTTAGAATTATAAGTAGCTCTAGTGGAAGGCTTCCTAGAAGCCTTTAGAATTTCAAGAACACCCTGAGAGGTGTAAGTCAGCAATTCTAACTCCTCAAGAGCCAGGCCTTGAGGTTGAGGGATTTGAGGTTGGATACCAAACTCTCCCGGGCACAGGATAATAGGTTGTGATTCCTGGGAGACACAGGGGAAGATTGACTGTCAGGGACAGAAGGAGTGGGTACCAGGGCTGCCTGGCCCAATCCGGGGCAATCAGAATCACCCTGCAAGGCTGGGATCTGATTTTGACTAACACTTTGAATAGGAGAGGGAAGGGGAAAGCATAAAGAAACTCCTTCCCAATCCAGAAGGAGGGCGTCCAGGGGACTGAGTCCAACACTGGAGGCCTGCAGCAGAACAGTGGAAGTTGGTGATTGTCTGGGGCTGCAAAAGATCTATCTGAGGGTGCCCCATCTGGCAAAGACTATCCCCAGTACTTGAGGATCCAGGGACCATCTGTGATGGCCCTGAGAAATCCTGCTGAGAGCATCTGCTAGAACATTGTCCTTTCCTGGAAGGTGAACTGTTATGAGGAAGTGTTCAGGAATAGGCCAGAGACCTACAACTTCATTGCCTCGGTGCACAAGGCGAAGACCGAGTGCCCCCTGCTTGTTGATGTACCACATTGTTGTGGTGTTGTCTGTTCTGACTTGTACCACTTTGTTCTGAACAGATGCAGAAAACACTTGAAGTGCTAAAAGACAGCTCTGAGTTCCAGCAAATTGACGTGGAACAGAGATTCCTGGGAGACCACACTCCTGAGTGGAGAGGTCGCCATGTGGGCTCCCCACCCCAGGAGGGAAGCATCTGTAGTGAGAGTCAACGTGTGAGCAGGGTGAATGAAGGGGACCCCTATCTTAAATTGCTCTGATCCTGCCACCACTGGAGGGCCTGGATCAAGGTCTAGATCACTGGGACCAACTTGGAAAGGGGTCTCTCTCTGAGACCAATAGGTTCTCAAGTGAAACTGAATGTCTCTCATCTGAAATCTTGCTCCCTGCACTACAGCTGTGGATGCAGCCATGTGACCCAGGAGCTGCAAAAGTGTCTTGCTGGTGGGAGACCCGCAGAGTGAGGAGGAGGTCAGAGCCACCAAGTTCCTTACCCTCTTCTAAGGAAGAAAAGCTTGGCCTGGTTTGTGTCCAATTCTGCACCTATAAAGGTGAATACCTGGACTGGTTCCAGAACCGACTTTGGTAGATTTAGCAGGAAGCCCAGGGAGGTGAGAAGCTGCTGGGTGACTTGCAGGTGAGATTTACCTGTGCTGGGACTGGCCTACAATGAGCCAGTCATCTAGATAGGGAAAACAGCAATCCTTTGCCTCCTTATGAGCCACTGCTACTGCCAGACATTTTGTGAATACCCTTGGGGAAGAGGTCAAGCCAAGGGCATTGCTCTGAACTGGTAATGACCTGAGGGCAGTTCAATCTGAGGTACTTCCGTGGGAGCTTCTGATTAGGACATGAAAATAGGCATCCTTGAGGTCCAGGGAAGCTAGCCAGTCCCCTGGCCTTAGAGAAGGTAAAATCATTGCCAGAGTTACCATTCTGAACTTTGGTTTCAAAGATGCTTGTTCAGATACCTGAGGTCTAAGATGGGCGCCATTCTCCTGTCTTTTGGGGTAAGGAAGTATCTGGAATACAGACCCCTGCCCTGGTGTAGGGGAGGAACCCTTTCTACTGCTCTGAGAGCAACAGGGTTGAGACCTCTGCTTCTAGAGCAAGGTCTCTAAAGAACTTGCAGGTAGAAAGGCCTGGCTCTCATCTTGGGGAACTTTTTGAAGCTGAGAACCAGACCCTGGCTTACTACTTCCAGAACCCACTTGTCTGAGGTTAAAGACACCCAGTTCTGACTGAAGTAAGCCAACCTGCCCCTACTGGTAAGGAGAATCGGCCCTGGGCACCCCATCAGGGTGCCTGCTTGCAGGAGCTTTAGGCTGAGGGGTGGGAGCAGGCCTGCCCACACCCCGTCTGCCTCGGCCTCTGAAGAACCCCTCTGAGCATAAGCAGAGGAGGCCTGAGTTTGGTAGAAAGGCCTGTGGAAAGGCCTACCCCTACCCCTGGGGGTGCCTCTGGGAGTGGCTTGCGCTTCTTAGCTTGGGCACTTTTGTAAGTAGTCCTATATTCATCTATCTTTTCATATAATTCTCTGTCTGCTCCTCAAACAGAGAATTTCCCACCAGGAAAATCCATAGCCTTAGTCTGGGTATCCTGTGAGAGGTTATACACCTGAGCCAGGCCAACCTACGAAAAGCTACAGATGTGGCCATGACTCAGAGGAGACATCATTAACATCCACAGCAGCATGAAACTGCACCTTAGAAGCCTCAATGCCATCGGCAACCACCTGTTCAGCTCGCTAGCAAGCTGGCCATAGGCTGTTTGGCTAATTCCATAACAGTATCCCATCTAGATTTCTGATACCTTGCTATATAGCCATATAATTTGCTTGCCTGAGTCCCAGGACGCTGCCATGTACTGTTTTTGCCATGGCATCAATCTTCCTGGAATCCTTGTCAGGAGGATGTGAAGCCAGGGAATATTAGCTTTATCACAGGCTGCAGCCTGAACTACTAACATGACTGCATTGCTGAGAAAGGAATTCTGTATCAGGACCTGACAATGTGTACCTTCTGTCCATCTTTTTATCTACAGGAGGCACAAAATTAGGAGTTTTAAGATTTTTATTGTTTGTTTCCTAAAGACTTATGCAAAGGAATAGACAATCTCCTAGACTCTGGAATATCCATCATTTCTACAAAATCAGGCTCCTCTTGCTCATCCACATCTTCTTCCAAAGGAAGCTGGAGGGTTTCAGCAACTTTCTTGTAAAACATAAAATGAGAGGGGACTCCAGAAAGCATGGGGAGATTCTAAAGGTCTGTCTGGGGAAATGTCGGTTCAATGGGCACACCCAGACCCTCCCAGCCACATTCATACTGTTCATAATCATCCTCCCCTCCTCTGGTTCATAAAACTCCTCAACCTCATATTCTTGAACCGATGGAACCGGACGAACCGACCTTTTACCAGATAGTGGCGGTTCGGACGGGACGAGACAGTGACTGGACAATTTGAATAGCTCTTGCTATCTCTGCAGCAGTTGGAGAAGGATTTGGACTCCAAACCTGCTGACTTCCTTTTCTCTTTACTGAACTGGTTCCTCCGAACCAGCTTTTCTTTTGCCGAAGTCTCGCCCTGGTCAGAGGCACTCCCTCCGATCGGTTGGCACCGAACCGGGCTGGCCATCGGGTCAGCAGACTTTTGGCCTCTCGTTCCCTGAGCCTGCCCAATCTCTTTCCAGGGTGGCTGCAGGAAATTCTTACAAATCTGGCAGTCTGACTGGGTAGTCAAACCCCAGACAATAAACACATGTGTGTGGGTCAGCCTTGGCAAAGACTTCCCACAGACATCACAGTGTTGAAACCCAGTGGGCGGTTTTTCTTTTGGGTTTCTCAGACATAATGCCAGCCTAACCAGAAAAACTTGCCCTTTGGGCGGCAGTGCCAGGCAAGACACCCTTATTGGTTCCTAACCATGTCACGGGTATTGGAAAAAACCGTAAATAAATCCGGTTTTTTAGAACCGATAAGAACCGAACTGCACTCTAAAATGACAAGCTTTAAAATTTTTAAGCTTTTAACCAGCTGATCGGTTCAAAACTGAACCGATAAACTTACAAGTTCCACACAGAAAATACAATTTTAAATTACTTACGATACCACAGACAGAGCTTGAACCAACGGTTTTATGGTTAAATAAAACTATTCTCGGTTGAATCGAATCAGAAAACACTGTTTAAACCGAGAAATGAACCGAGCAGTAGGAGAAATCTCCGAGCAACTGTTCAGTGAGGCGGAGTAAAGAATCTGACAGTTCAGGTTTGAAACTACACAGACAGAGCTTCTATCTTAGAGCTCGTGCTCAAAGTTCCATTCATGGAATGGATTTAACTATTTCACCTCAGGAGCAGTTCTAGTGGTGGGACAAACTGCAACTTGTCATAATATAGCAAGACTTCATGTTGTTTGAACAGAGCTTTGAGCTCCCCCAAGGATCCTGCCAGCATAAGAAAGGGTAGGATTTCAAAACTCTTTGTGTTAACTGTAATGCTGTGTGGCAATCTTTAATATCGCTCTCTTTACTCTGTCAATATACGCCAAGTAAAATTTGATTAATTGAGAGATCCAAGCCTCTGTGTCATGCTTGTGTCCACTGTATTTAATGAGTTGTTAGTTGCTTCCTATTGCTACTGTTGATAAAGAGCTCATGTTTAACCATGTGCGGAGTTACCATCACATCTTCATGAATCTCTACTGTAAAGCTAGCCAAACAACTGCAAAGGGGTAATCTTCCTACACTGTTTAACTTCCCACAAGCACTGCACTGGTGAGTGGTCACGAGGGTATTAGGCACGACTTTGACGTTTTGACCCCATCTGGGTAGTTACCAGTACCCAACTGGTAATGTCACAGCGCCAGTTTTCTGGTGTGCTGAGTGACCATGTGTGAAGTATACTGAAATTTAGGTACCTGTAAATTTTCTTTCTCTGACTGCTGGTCACAGGGCTCTAGGACCACTGGGATCTCCTTCCTGTGCTGAGCATTAGGCAGGAAACCAAAGCTGCAGCAGAGGGACATCAGCTCCTTTGACAGAGAATTGAGCGAGTCAGTTCCAGAGCAAGTAGAGAAGTCAGGTGACCAAACCAGACAATCTTCCTATAATGAAAAACTTGGAATCAAACATTAGAGAATATAACAAGACTATCTAGAGGCTAAAAAGCCAACTTTATACATTTGTGGGAATCGACCCTGCAACCAGCAGCTGGAGAAAGAAAACTTACAGGTACCTAAATTTTGATTTCTTCCTCCTTGTGCTGGTTGCAGGGCTCTAGGACTACTGGGATATATAACAGCAGTGACACGTGAACCCCAGGGTGGGAAGAAAGTAGAAAGGATGTTATGTCCACAATGGCCTGTAGAACCCTATGGCTGAAGAAGTTGCTGCAAGCAGCCACATCAGGCTTGTAAAATTTGATAAAGTGTGCACAGAGGACCAGGCAGCAACTCTGCAAATGTCAGCCAGGAGGCATCCCAGAATACCGCCCATGGCACCAGTACAGTGCACTTTTACCAGTCCCAGGAGTGCAACCCCAGCTTAATCTGTAGCAGAGGATGATGGTTGAGTGGATCCATCCGTGACACAGTTTTAGAAGTTTTGCCCACATTTGGTTCTGAAGTGAGAACCAAATGCTTGAAGTCTTTGCAGCGCTCAGTACATCTGAGGTACAGTTTCGGCCTGTCTAGGATCCAGCAAATGCTAGTCTCTCTCTTTGTCATTGTCTGGGTTAGGGCAGAAGGAAGGGAGGGAAGATCAGTTCCTGACTGCAATGGAAGGCGGAACCAGCCTTGGGTAAGAAGCCTAGGTCCATCTGGAGAATTACTGAATCCTTGTGAAAACTGTATAAGGTTCCTTGGCAGACAGCACCATGCTCGTGATTCATTTGACTAATGTGATGGCAATGAGGAAGGTGACCTTCACTGTGAGATGGGAGAAGTGATACCTCACCCACAGGTTCGAAAGACACCCTGGTAAGAACCCCGAGAACCAGACTGAGGTGCCATGGAGGCACCACAGACTTCAATGAGGAACATTTCAAGATATCTGCTCTCCAGAAACGTTTGACGTGAGGATGTGACCCCAGGGACTCCCTGTTTCACCAGAAGCTGTGCTCCCAAGGCGGAAACCTGAACCCTTAAGGTCGCCGGTTGTAGCCCCATATCAAAACCCTCCTGGAGAAATTGAAGGAAGGTTGGTAAAGAAACGGTATGGTCAGCCTGCTGTTTGGATTAAAACCAGAATAAAAACTTACGCCAAATTCTGTAGTACACCTTAAAGGAAGAGAAAGAGAAAAATACAGGTTACTCACCTGTAACAGGAGTTCTAGGACTGGTATATGTTGTTCCTCCACACTTATTGGCAGGTTCCTTGCCGCTTTAAATCTTGCGGAAGGTCTTCAAGCTGGCTCCTCCCACCCACCGGGTGGTAAACTCTCGGCTCGCTCCATAGCGCCAGATCTAGCCACTGGAAGCCAGGTTGTGCGTCGGCCGGGAGGTCGGGGTGAGTTGTGGATGAACACATATACCATTCCTAGAACTCCTGTTACAGGTGAGTAACCTGTATTTAGGGACATGGATATGTTGTTCATCCACACTTATTGGCAGAACTCCTAGCAGTTCCTCCGGGAGGAGGGAGGCAAGGCGACACCCCTACTTAGGAATAAAGACTGGAGAACTGAGGCCCCAAAACCAGCATCCCGGCGTGACTCAAGGTCGATGTGGTAGTGGGTAATGAAGGTATGTGCCAACTTCCAGGTAGCAGCCCTGCAGATATCCTGGATAGGGACATCCCTGGAAGCAGCCACCAATGCAGGCGGTATGGCAGGCAGAATGAGCTCTTATCCCTTTGGGAGGCTCCATGCCCGCCAACCTATAGCAGAGATCTATGCAGGAGGTGACCAACCTGCTTATCGTCCGCTTGGCTGCAGGTCTGCCAGGTGCGGCTTCAGCGTGGTGACAAACAGCTGGCGAACCTCTCCCGAACTTCAGCCGTCCGCCTCCTATAATAAGCGAGCGCTTCTAGGGTCCAAAGTATGGAGCCTATATTCGGCCTCCAAGGTGTGACTGGGGTAGAACACCGCAGAGTCAACACCTGGTTACGGTGAAATCCCACACCACCTTCAGAAGGAACTTGGTGGAGGTGCAGGACAACCTTGTCCCTGTGGAAGACCAGATAAGGAGACTCGATGGAAAGCACCTGGAGCTCTCCCATCCTTCTGGCTGAAGTGATAGCCACCAAGAAGGCGGTCTTCCACGACAGGTGGAAGATATCGCACCTGTGCAATGATTCGAATGGCTTGCCCATGAGCTTGGCCAATACCAGCAGCAGATCCCACGGAGGTGGAGGTTCTCGCATCGAGGGGAAATGTGATCAAAGCCTTTGAAAAGCTGCCGACCACCTTCTCCTGCGCCACTAACTGCTTCCCGGCCCACGCCCGGCAAGCAGAGATGGCTGCCAGGTGCACCTTAAGGGTCGCCGACCAAAGCCCTTGCTGAGAAAGGGACCACAGGTAGTCCAGAATGCTTGCTAAGGGACAGGCGGAAGGGTCCAAGCCCTTCCCCTGACACCAGATGGAGAATCTCTTCCATTTGAAGGCATAGCATTTCTGGTCGACTTTACTGGACACCTCAACGACGTTGAGGACCTCGTTGGAAAGACCCAAGGCCTGGAACTCTAGCAGCTCACTTAACCAGGCCGCAGGGTGCAGGAATTGAAGGTCTGGATGGAATACCTTCCCGATTGACTGAGATCAGGTCCGGCGGGCTGGAAGCCGCCTCGAGCCTGGAGCTGAGACTGAGGAGATCTGGATACCAGAACTGGGGGCTAGTCTGGAGCTACCAGAATCACCTGCGCCTTGTCCCTCCTTGCCTTGAGAAGCACCTTGTGGATCAAGGGAAATGGGAAAAGGCGAGAAGAGGCACGGGTCCACGGCCTCGGAAGACATCCCCTGCAGTGAGCCCTGCTGAGGGGCGGGCATGGAACAGTCTCAGCTTCGCATTCTTCCTGGAGGCAAACAGGTCCACCTGAGGCGTGCCCCAATGGGAGAAGAGATCTTGTACTACCTCCGCAGGAGAGACCACTCATGACAAGCAGCTCCTATCTGGCTTAGGGCATCGGCCAGGGTGTTGGAGGCTCCTGCCACGTGAGTGGCTAGGAGATCCGCCTCCAGGCTGCGCATGAGGGACCATATGCGGACAGCTTCCTTGCATAACAGCATGGAGTGCGCCCTGCCCTGGTGGTTTAGGTAGTACATGGTCGTGGTATTGTCCGCCTGGACCTGAACCACTTGACCCCGTAGAAATGGAGCGAAGGCGGTGAGAGCTAGGCAGACCACTCGAGCTCCAGCAGGTTGATATGGCATTGGGACTCCCGAGGGGACCAAAGGCCGTGGCGCTCTGTGCTCCCCAGATGGGCACCCCAAGCCATCAGAGATGCATCGTCGATGGACAGACCATCGGCTCGGGCGGACAAACGGGATGCCCTCCTGCAGATGTGCTGGAATGGTCCACCACTGGAGAGCATTCCACATCTCCTGGGTCACTGTCACGGGCTGGTCCAACGGATGCTGGCTGTGACCACTGGCTGGCCAGTCCCATTGAAGGGACGCATGTACCAATGGGCCCAACGGACCACGCTGGTGCAGGCCACCATGAGGCCCAGGAGGCGAGGAAGTCCCGGAGGATGCATTGCCCAACCAGAAATGATTGGGCAAAGAAGGAAAGAACCCTGCCCTGTCCACCGGGAGCCGAGCTCTGGCTCAAGAGAGTCAAACTCTGCCCGATGAAGAGTATCACCTGCTTCGCACGAGTTCTGACTTGGCCTCGTTGATGAGAAGGCCAATCTGAGAGCAAACCTAGGGGCCAGATCTCTGAACCGCTCCACCTCTGCTCTCAGAGGGGCTGCAATCAGCCAGTCGTCCAGGCAGGGCACCGGACCCTCGGCGCCGCAGGAATGCTGTCACCACTGCCATTTGGTGAAGACCCTGGGAGCTAGAGAGAGGCCGGAGGGCATGGCCCAGAACTGTGAAGGATCCCTCCGCCTGAAGCGGAGGAATCTCGATGAGACGGACGGATCGGGACATGAAAGAACGCTCCCTGGAGGTCCAGGAACAGAACCACACGCCTGCTCCAAGGATGGGATTATCTGAGCCAGAGTGACCATCCTGAAGGTCTGAGACCTTAGGAACCTGTTCAGGTCATGCAGGTCGAGGATGGGGCACCAGCCCCCGTCCGCTTTGGGACCAAGAAATACCTGGACACAAACCCGGGTCTGGAGGAGGATCCACCACCTTCTGATCACCTCTTTCTCGAGAGCAGGGCAATGCTCATCGGCGGCCGACAGCGAGGCTTCGACCCTGGTCCCTCGGGGCGATGTCGAAGGGAGGGGTCTGCTCCATTCCAGAGGCAGGCCCTTTCCTACCACCTCCAACACCCAACGGTCCATGGTGATAGTGGACCAGGCGGAAGGAAGTGGCGGAGCCGCCTCCCACGGGGGACTCAGGAAGGGTGACGAGGTTAGGGCACCCTCAACCTGCCACTGGGCAGGCTTGGAGGGGAAGCGCATGGACCTCCTGGGCCTTTACCTCCTTGCTTCCTGTTGGAGGAAGCCGGCTTGGATTTGGGACATTGCGTGAGCCTGCTGGCCCTGTTGCTGGTGCTGTTGGGCCGGTGCTGCAGGGCTAAAGGATGAAAGGACTTATGCTGTTGTTGATGGCAGCTTTGTCCCTCTGGGCGGAGGTGACCGAGTCCAGAGTGACATTGGACTTTCGATCCGCTGGAGGTGTCCCTCCACCCAGGGTCAAGAGGTCAGTCCCCAAGAAGGGGACGTCTGCCAACTTGTGCTGGGTATCCGCCGTGAAGGTGGATATCCTCATCCACGCCCCTGCGGCGCATGGCCACCGCGGCCACTACTGACCTGGCACAGGAATCACCTATGTCCAGAGCAGTCTGAAGCTGCTGCTTGGCCACCGCCCTACCCTGGTCCCGCACCTGACGGACCGTGGTCTGCAGGTCGGCCGGAGATGAGGGACAACTCATCCAGGGAGCCCATGAGGCGTGGGAGAAGTGTGCCATCAGCACGGCCGAGCTGGCCTGCGGAGGCTGAGGGTGGACGCAGCGTACACCTGCGCCCGCAAGTCCAGCTCTTTGGACTCTTTGTGGGGGGCTATTCCACGTCCGAGCATTTCCGGAACACGGAAGATGCTATCGATGACTAACCCCTCGGCAGAGGGTGCTCGAGAAACCGGGCAAAGAGCGGTAGGGAATCATATTTTCTGGCCATCCTGGCCGAGGGCGCAGGACAGGAAGAGGCTGCCAAGCTCCAAGGCTGGGCCAACAATAGCCTCAGCCACAGGGAAGGCCTCCGTGGGTGAATCCTCGTCCAGTATCTCCGCTAGGATATCTGGGTCTGCTTTGACACGGGTCGAGCTGCATCCCGTGGACTCGAGATGAGTCAAAGCAGACCCAAGAAGGACGGTGGGCTATCGTCCAATGACTGGCCTCGGAGGACTCCAGGTCAACCTGCCTGAGAACAGGAGGAGTCATCATCGAACTCCAAGAGTCTGCGAAGAGCTGCCTCGGCCCTGAGCCACCCTCCAGCTGCCGAGGACGGTCGGGAGTGAGGGTGACCGACAACCTGTGGGCAGGCCGTGACCCGACCGAGAATCCTTGGTCGGTGCCCCAGACTTCGGTTGTGGAGGCGGAGGTTCCACCACAATCGGTGGAGCAGCCAGTTTCGGCGAACAACCAGCCCAGAAATGGGCATCTCGACCGCGGGAAGCGGTTGCTTCGGCCGCTCGGGCGACAGCCACTTGATGGCCGGGGATGAATCGGAGTCGATTTACTCCCGGATAACAGTAACTGCTACCACATAAGCCCTCGTAACGCCAACGCACTTACGCCGAGCCTCTCCTCATCCGAGGAGGAGGACTAGGAGGAACGGTGTCGCCGCTTTACTTCGCACCAACACCGAGACCACCGGTGTCAGCGGAATGGCTTGACCGAGATGAAGTCCAAACCGAGACCCTCGGGGTGACCGAGGGCAGGCCTGGGAAGGGTGGGGACACCGCTCTTCCCTCGGCTCGGCACTTTAGCCGGGGACTGCCGCCCAGGCGCAGGCAGATCCTCGGTCTCCACAGGGGAACCGCGAAGGTGGGTTGTCGGCCACTAGTCGACAACCCGTCCGACGGGTTGAGGAATATCTCGATCGCGCCGACGGGAGTCTTGGCAGACTGGCCTGACGGGACACCGTGAAGCCAGCGGCCTGAGCTGCAACTTTGACCGAGTCGACGGTCGGCTGTCCGGGAAGGAGACCCTCCCCGCTCCCACGAACGCTGACGGTGGACTTACCCTTCGACTCCTCCTTCTTGGGCCGAGAGGAATGTCCCGATGGCCCCTCTCCCTTCGTGGAAAGGGACTGACAAAGCTCTTTGAACAAAGCCGAGTACTGAGGAACTCAGAGAGAGTGGATAAATGCTGCGCGAGGAGGAGGAAGATGAGGCCTGGGCCGCCTCCTCCTCGAGGCGATCATATGTGAGCTGCTCAGCCGAGCCAGCCAGCCAGGACACCGCCCAACGAGCCTCTTTGGATTTTACCAGCGGGTAACGCTCTCAGGGCGCCCGAGCTCAATCAGGCAGCACGATCCTCCAGGACGGTGGCCGAAAAAGAGCGGCACAACTCGCAGGGGCCTGCGGGTCGTGGTTCAGGCTCATAGGTAGTAGACGCGACGTGGAGTGCGGATCCATCCTGGACATCTTCTGCCCGCAAGGGCACCTCCGGAAGCCGGGATCGATTGTCCACCGCAGCCGCGAGGGATAATGAAGACCAAAGATTAGAAACTTAAAACTAGTTTCGGACGAACCGGAAGAGTTAGGATCCAGTCTAAAATGCAGAGCGCTAAGGAGGGACCTGAGCTTCCAAGTGGTAAGGAAGATCTGGCGTCATGGGACGGAGCGAGTTTTACCACCGGGTGGGTGGGAGGAGCCAGCTTGAAGACCTTCCGCAAGATTTAAAGCTGCAAGGAACCTGCCAATAAGTGTGGATGAACAAATATCCATGTCCGTAGAAACTTCAGTTCTGTCACCCAATGACTTAGCACTGTTGCAAGGTGCCTACTTGAAGGAGGCAGGAAGTAGACTTGTTTCAATCCTCGGTGGGAGGAGTTGATGTCCCACTGCTGCAGTTTTAGTTTTTGCCTAGTCGCAGCATCAGAAGGACATCCTAGTGGTCCCACGGCCTGCAACCAGCCCAAGCAGACAGAAAGACTATCATGATTATCTCTCACTAGTACTGGTGTTAGCAGCCCAAATTATGTTTAAAAGTCACCAGTTACTATGTATTCCCAGTTCTGGTTCAACTGTTTGAGACAGTTAGTGAGGGACTCCATACCCTTTTCTGTTTACCAGGTGGGACAGACCAGACAAGAGAGATTTATGACATCGCTTTCAGCAACAGTTTAATGACCAGGCATTTACAGTCCCTAGCCAGGTCTTTGATTTCAAGTTTTGAGGCTTGCAGGTCAGATCTGAGATAGACAAGGCAGCCCCTACCTTGCTTGCCTAATCTGTCCCCCTGAAGATAGCAAAACCTGGTAATGAGATGGTAGAGTCAGGTATTTGGGAGTTAAGCCAGGTTTCCATAAGGAAATAATATCCGGCTGCATTAACACCACCCAGGCTTCAAACTGAGCAAGTTTAGGAAGAGATTGCCAATATTCAGAGACACTGTGTTCAGTTTCCCTTGACTCCCAGGGCTATCTGCAGGGCCTGTTTTGGGATGGCCACTGCCAGACAAAAGGAATAGCATTAATGTTAGCCCCATGGAGGCTCTGAGAGTGTTTCAGACTGCAAGTTTTCTCTTAAGGAGAAAGAGGCTTACAGGTTGTCCTGGAGACACAGTCACAGTGTGTGATCGCAAAGCTTTTCCCTAGCACCACCTGAGATAGGTCATCTCTGAAGTGGGCATAGGGTTTTGGAACTTAGGAACCGAGGGGCACTTCTGGAGTGTCATGTGGCCATGGTTCCAGCATAAGGCCAGGTGACAAGGCCTCTTCGCCTCAGATGGTTCTAAGGATTCTATGAACAATACAGTGTGTAGGTGAGTCAACAGTAGTAACACTGTAAGAAACATGCTTACAGTAGAGCCAGGTCCCAGCAATTAATGAATTAGATCCAACTGGTTAGTTGGAGGATGGCAGAGCCTCGGTATAAGCAACCGGGTTAGTACATGGCACTTAGTACACCAAGACAGAGAGTTGGCAAAGACTCAGTACAGGCAGAGCCTTGTGTAGGGACGGTACAAGCAACAGCTAACCAAAAAAATTCAATCCACCCAGGTAGGATGATTGGCAAAAACTCAGTATAGTTAGGGCTTCTGTAAAAGCAGGGTATAGGCAGTCAGTGAAGCATAAAACTCAATCCACCCAGGTGGAGTGTTGGCAATCCTCTATAAAAGCAGGGCCTCAATACAGACAGGCTTGTAGGTGACTAGCTAACCAGTAAAACTCAGTTCAGTCATGGTGCTGCTAAGACTACAAAAGAAGCAGGGAACCACCAACTAGAAAGTAAAGCAATTAGGCCCGCCCACTTGTGGTGTAGTCAGCAGCAGGATTTCAAGCAACTTTCGTTGTAGCGGGGTAATTAGCAACCTAGCAAGTGGATAGTATACAGGATATCTGGATTGCAAGTTAACTGACTTTGTAACATGGCACTGTCAAATAGAGCAGAATACATATTGTGGATTGGTTAAATAGCAACAGGTGACTACGGTTTAGTTCCCAGTTAGAACCATGGTTGATAATGCAGTACTCTTTACAACCACACTAATTTATTTGGCAGATTATCTTTGTTTATTCCCAGCCACCCACCCGAGGATCATCACTTCAGATTGAAATTGACATTGTCAACATGGATAACAATTTCAACACGGATAAATGTCAACTTCTGTATATGTGGAGTGATGGGCATCACTACATGGGTAAACACCCACTATGGAAAATCTAAAAATGCAGACAGTAAGGTGCTGTCTATGAAACAAGCAGAGAAAAGTATGGAGAAAGAATCTTCATACTATGCTAGTTCCTAAATTTGCAAACCTGCTTTGCTGTTGCTATGGGAGTGTTCGCACTAGTGAGGAAACAGTACAGTATAAGTTCCTTTATTGGTTTACGACAGGGTTCAATCAAGTGTTGAGGTAAATCTGGAATATCTCCATGGATGTACAATTTAAAGCAGCTAACAATGTATTTGTTGCAGTACTGAAGGAGTACCACTGAATGGGACAAGACATTGCTTCTCAATACCCTGCATTACAGTTTCTACCTCCACGATTCGGGTCATGTGCAAAATAGAGCCCAGAGTCTGCATATGGCCTGGTACACAGACTCTGGTTTGAGTTACAACTGGGTCTCAGCAGACATGGCAGACAGGGACTTGACAAACTGTGCCAGCAGTCATTCATGCTGCAAACTGATGAATATGGCGGAGAATTCATAAGCATGTCATTTAATGAATGCACAAAAACCACAACAAGGTAAACGAAGCAGTCGTGATGCCCTTAGAGGCATCATCTTTTCTCACGAGATAGTCCAAACTATCCTGTGGCTCTAATTAAAGAATATATTTACAGATGCCGGAGAACCCACCCTCCTTCTATTTTCCCCCCCAAAAAGAAAGCCCAATCACTGTTAAACAAAGAGAAAGTGTGGTTTTGTAAGTAGCCGATGGGCATTAAATTATCTGGGTGAGATGATGGCTCAAATCTCTTCAGATGCAGAGCTCAGCATTCAGTATACCAATCACTCAATACGTGGTACAGCTGTCCACTTATTATCTGAAGCTGGCCTTGCATCTAGAGAATTATGAGAGTCACTGGTCATAGGTGTGAGACGAGCTTTAGAAACCACTGGTCTCCCCGCCATCTGATTGAAAGAAATGGTCCTCTATACTATCCAGCAGAGCATCAGTGACACAGAGTAGATGCCATCCTCCCACAGACCCAATCAAATTCAAAATGTTTTCAGTCCCAGAGATGTAACAAAGCAACAGGTTCCGATCCAGGGATGTATGCTCAGCCCACACAAGACCCAAAGTTTGCAGTCCCCGAGGCGCCTAACAGAGCAACATTACAAGGTTCTGATCCAGAAATATCATTTCAACCCACAAAGTTGAACAGTGAGCAACCTAGCACAGCAAGCAGCGTGAGTAGTGAGCAGCCTTCTGCATCAAACTCAGGCATTTTGTACCATCCCCAAGAAAGGACTATAAATGCAAAACTATAGTAGTAGCCAATTTAATATGCATAACTTCACAATTAATGGCCCTGTACACTTTAATTATTATAGCAATCAGTGCTGAGACACATTTTGATGAAATGTTATTGTTCCGAAGTTAATGTTGTGCAAATTATACAATGAGCAAGGAAATGCATGCAAAATACTACACTCTGATTATTGGCTGGCACCTTTTCAGCATTGTAAATCCTCCAGTGTATCAACTTTAAAAGGCGCCAGTCACTAGTCAGCCATATCATGAACTCCCGTAAAATCACTCCGATGATATCAAACCCAGGATTGGCAAAGATGACGATGGATGGCAAGATGGTCAGTCACAGAACACCACAGTACCGCCATTCCCGCTCTGAACTGTCCAACTTGGTTCTGTACATTGCTCCAGAAAAGGAGAGGCATGCAATAAAAAGTAAAAAAAACAAAACAAAACAAAAAACAGTAATTTATTTTAGCCATTGCCTCTCACTGACACTGAGCCTTTAGTTAGAGATGTGCTGCCCCGATAAGCATCACTCGGTCCCGCCAACCACAAAAACAAGACATCACACACACAAAGATATTCCTTTTACTCACGCCTAATATTGTGGATATTTTCTCTGCATCGGAAACCAAACCTGAAGCTAGGTCTGTTGCAGTTTTCTGTAGTCATTAGAAATGTGTTTCAGGGGAAAAAGCAGGTATTTTGGTTTTCAGGTTTTAACTTTGACATTCTGATATTTTCTACATCAGGAAAGCGAACCCAGAAGCTAGGTATGCTGCAGCTTCTTACAGAAATCGAAATGTGGCCCAGGTATAAATAATTTTTGGGCCCAAGTTACGGAAACTATCAAGGGGTGTTGGGAATGCAGGAAGTACTGACAGTACCATCTAATTCTGGGGATCCCACCACCTAGTATACGGGACAAGGCCCAGAGATACCTTTAGCTAATACTGTTATGTTCTGCATATAAATCTATAACCAAAAGGTGGCGCCAACCATCCCCTTCCCCAGTTTGAAAGACTGTTGCTGAATAGTAACACAGATCCAACAGAATGAGCAGATCTCACTGGGTCTCCAGAACCTAATAGAAATCTTTGTGTCAAATTGGACAAGATGGATCTCTACCAAGATAATACAGTATAGCCTCTAGCTCAATAGAAAGGGGTTGCCCTTAGAGTGCCACAGTAAAGTAGTAAGATGTAATGTGTGCTTCTCTCCTGTTTACTCTTCCTCATTGTAAGTTGTTTTTAGGATTAATGGTAGGCCTTTTGAAATGATGAGGGAAGGTGGGAGGGGGGGAAAGGGAAGAGTTAATCCACTGAAGGTCATTGTATTGTAAGGAACAAATAAGCCTGTTGCCTGCCAAGTATTTGCCATAGTTATTCTTTTTTATTCTACAGTATTGAAAGATTATGATAATTATGTGCTTTGTTAGTTATGAATATTAGGGACAGTAATGATACACAAAACTGAAGTGTATGTACCTGAAAGATTTTAAACCAATGAAAATGTGTACCAAGATGTAGAATGCACAATAGAAAGAAGTATCAAAAAGAAAAGAAATCGGAATGTATTTCAGGGAAAAAGAATATTCTGTTTTCCAATTTAACTTTCCGCAGTGACAACAGTTCTGGCTAGATGATGATGATTCTCCCCGCCCCCATGGGAGACTTGACTATTTCTTTATGCCGCAAGAATAAATTCAGTAGTAATTATTTAAATGCCAAAAAAAAAAATGTTTTCTTTCTTTTTTGATTTTCAAGAGGCCTACAGTCTCACTCTGTTGAGGTATATTGTTTAAATATTTACTTTTTAAAATAGCCAAGCCCATTATCCGTTCCTTTCTAAGTACCGAACTAAGTTCTATTCAGCGCTCTGTGTTGAAAAGATTTGTGTTTGGAGCTAGGCAACCGCCAGTTAGATCCTGACTTTAACATACCTGTATATGAAATGTTGAGATTGCGTCCTACCTACGCACCCCAAAAAGAGATATTTCTATGTTGCATGGTGTTATAGAAAGTTAGTGGTAAAGTCAGTGTTATTTTTAAAGTTTGAAAGAAAAAAATTACTCACCTTAGTAATGTTGTTTCTTCTAATGGAGTCTTGCTATATTATGACATATGCAGCAGTCCCAACCTTCGAACTGTCTGGAGGTGAAAGAGTTAACTGTCCATGCCAGGCATGGAACTTTGAATGCGAGCTCGGTTGAAAACTCTGTCTGTTGTTAATCAAACTCAAACTGTCAGATCTTTATGAGCAAAACTCACTAAGGTTCTGTGTGGAAGCTGTAAACCTACACTAGCCAACTGGCTACTAAATATAAGAACACATTTTGCTTGGTCCCAAAACAAAGACTCAAGTCAGGATCCAAAAATTAAAAACATAACACCCAAACAACCCAAAAGGAGGGGTGAAAAATAGGTGGCATCTACCAAGTGCCAACACTGCACTGCCCACCCACATCCCAAAAGTAGAAGTTCTAGAGAGGCAGGCAGGAGGTCATAATATAGCAAGACTCCATTAGAAGAAACAACATTACTAAGGTGAGTAATTTTTCTTCAAACAACATGAAGTCTTGCTATATTATGACATATGCAGACTACACAGCAGTACCTCCATGGAGGAGGGACAGAACTTACTGAAATAGGGCTCTGAAGCACAGCTGTGTTAAACCGAAAGCATCACCCCAGCCTGGATGTCCAGGGAGTAATGCTTGGTAAAAGTGTGAACTGTTTTCCAGGTAGCTGCTTGACATATCTCTAGGATAGGATGTCCCTGGCAGCAGCCAGAGACGCAGCTGTACCTCTGGTAGAGTGAGCCCTCAGGCCTGAGGGAGGAACCTACCCAGTTTTCATAGCAAATTGGATACAAGAGACAATCCACCTGGCAATGGATCTTTAGTGGCAGGTTTCCTTTACCAACCTCACCATAAGTGAGAAACCAATCAATCAATCAATCAATCAAGTCTTTATTTAACCAGGCGTTCATCGTTGAGCAGAAGCTCATTTGCAAGATGGACCTGGGTGGAGCATGAACAATTGTATATACACAGGTCAACACAGGTATTTACAAGGCAATACAGATAATACTCTTACAGAGAGGAAAAAAAGAAGATCATATGTACATAGAATTATACAGATATTATACAGATTACACGGTATTTACATACATAGAAGTGTCTATAGGAAGATAAAGCAGGTTATCTAAGGTTGCAGGAGGAAGTAACGGAAGAAAAATAAAATAAAATATACACCAAGTAGAGGTGAAGGTAGGGAAGAGAGGGAGGAAGTAGGGAGAAAGGCTAGGAGGCACGGTGCACAGAAAGGAGTTGGTAAAGCTGGATGTAGAGAAGGTGGATGGAGAAAAGGAGTATGTGTGAGCCCGGGATTGAATGCTATAGCACGTGGGCATGGTAGGATGTCACAACCCAGGGTAGTGAGCTCCTATCCGAGGTTGGGAAAGGAAGAATAAAGGGGATGGATGGGCCTAGTGTTGATAAGACAGGGGATAAGAGAGAGAACAATTAGGCTGGTGAGGACAAGCTGGGGGTCAGTACTTAAAATTGGGTCTAGGCGTGGCTATATACCAGTACTGGGTCTGAGTGAGTGAAGCAGTTACATACTGCTCTGATTGTACTGAAATAAAGCATCTTGAAAGCATTTATACCGATTAGAGTGCTTAATTTGAGGGTTTTTGTAGATCATTCCATAAGGTAGGTAGCACTAAGCTTATGGCTGCCCTGCAGCTGGATTTTGCTTTGGGTACTTTAAGTGTAATAGCTGAGTAACTTCTTAACGCATGATTTCCCAATTATACTCAGGGAAGACAGCAGGAGATATAGTAAGGCAGCTTATTAGACATGGCTCTATAGGTCCAGAGAGCTGCGTTTCTGTGGTGCCTGAACTTTAGTGATGTCCATCCCACTGCTGCATATAGGGTGCAGTGATGTGGTCAGGGAGTCCTGCTATAAACCCTCAGTGCTCGATGGTAGAGTGTATCCAGTTTAGCCATGTAACAGTTGGGGCATTGGCTGTAGAGGAAGTCAGCTTAATCAACCAATGATAGAAAATGGATTGGACCAGTTGTTTCTTGGCATCTTGGTGAGAACTGGCTGATTCTAAAACAGTCCAAGCCTTTGCCAAGTCGTTTTTAGGCAAGTCCTCGATATGTTCAATGAAGGAGAGTCTTTTGTCTATCCAAACTCCCAGATACTTGAATTTTGTAACAAATTCTAGTTTTCACCTAGAACTGTGGTAATTTGGGGAACTGTCCCACTGGACACAGGGTTAGCTAATGGATAAAAGGAGAGAGGACCATCGCTTTAGTTTTTGGGCATTAAGGAGTAGCTTTTTGGAGGAGTTGACTTTGCAAAGGTTGAATTCGACCGTAGGTCATTGCAGGCAGCTTCAGAAACAGTTGAGGGAGTCAAACCTGTGACCCTTGGTACGTTCCATGTAGTAACTAAGGGCTCTTTTGACATCTAACTGTGCAGTCTCCTCTCACAGAGGAGGAATGGTCAGTGAAGTACACAGGAGAGACACAGATTGATTAAGGTGGAAGTCTGAAACCACCTTAGGCAAGAACTTTCTGTTAGTCCTGAGGACCACCTTATCTCTATGAAAGGAGATAAAATCAGGTTCCACTGACAATGCTTGTAATTCACTTATGCGCCTGGCAGAAGTGATGGCTACCAAAACACAGTTTTCCAAGTCAAGTACTTAAGCTCTGCTGAAGACAAGGGCTCAAAGGGGTTGCATAAGCTGAGCAATGCAAATATTAAGATCCCAGGCAGGGCAGGGTCCCTGAATGGCGGGTTGGTGTGAAGCAACCCCTTGAAAAACTTGGAGAATACAGGATGAGCCGAAAGAGAAGAGGGTTTACCTGCTGATAAGAAAGCAGACACGACTGCCAGGTGCACTTTTAGGGTAGCTGGCCTCAGCCCCAAAGTATTCAAATGCACCATATAATCCAGGACTGGGGCAAGTCAGCAGATTCTGGGAAATATGTTTGTTAGAGCACCAAATGGAAAATCTCTTCCATTTGGAATTATAAGTAGCTCTGGTGGATGGCTTCCTAGAAGCCTTCAATATATCCAATACACCTTGAGAGAGGTGTAGGTCAACAAATCTAACTCTTCAAGAGCCAGGCCTTGAGATTGAGAGATTTGAGATTTGGTACCAAACCCTCCCCTGAGCACAGGTTAACAGGTTGTGATTCCTGGGAAGACACAGGGAAGATGGACTGCTAAGGACATAAGGAGTGGGTACCAGGGCTGTCTGGCCCAATCTGGAGCAATCAGGATCATCTTGCAGGGTTGAGATCTGATTTTGACTAGCACCTTGAACAGAAGAGGAGGGGAAGCGATAGAGAAACTTCCTTCCCAACTGAGAAAGAAGGCATCCAGAGGACTGAGCCCAACACTGGGGCCTGCAGCAAAAAGGGAAGTTGGTGATTGTCTGGGGCTGCAAAAGATCTATCTCATGGGTCCCCATCTGGCAAATACTACCCAATATTAGGGGATCCAGTGACCATCTCGTGATGGCCCTGGGAAATCCTGCTGAGAGCATCTGCCAGGACATTGTCCTTGCCTGGGAGGTGAACTGCCGTGAGGGAGGTGTTCAGGAGTACGCCTAGAGACCACAACTTCATTGCTTCAGTGCACAAGGCCATAGACCGAGTGCCTCCTTGCTTGTTGATGTACCACATTGTAGTGGTGTTGTCTGTTCTGATCTGTACAACTTTGTTCTGAACAGAGGTGGAAAAAGCTGAAGTGCTAGAAAACTGCTCTGAGTTCCAACAGATTGATGTGGAGCAGAGATTCCTGATGGGACCACAATCCCTGGGTAGTGAGATCGCCCATGTGAGCTCCCCCACCCAAGAGGGATGCATCTGTAGTAAGGATTAAGGAGGGAGACTGAGGGGTGAAGGGACCCCTGTCTCAGATTGCTCTGGTCCTGCCACCACTGAAGGGCTTGGATCAGGGTTCGAGTCACTGGGATCAATTTGGTCAGAGGGTCTCTCCTTTGGGACCAAAAGGCTCTCAAATGGAACTGGATGTCCCTCATCTGAAATCTTGCTCCCTGCACAACTGCTGTAGAAGCAGCCATGTGCCCCAGGAGCTGCAGAAATGCCTTGTTGGTCGAGACCTGCAGGGTGAAAGAGGAGGCCAGAGAGGCCAAAGTCCTTGCTCTTTCCAGAGGAAGGAAGGCTCTGGCTCTCTTTGTGTTCAGTTCTGCACCTATGAAGGTGAGAAGCTGGACAGGCTCTAGAACTGACTTTGGAAAACTGAGAAGGAAATCTAGAGATGTGAGCAGTTGCTGAGTTACCTGAAGGTGTAGTTTGACTTGGTCTGGAGACTGGCCTACTATGAGCCAGTCGTCCAGGTAAGGAAAGATGGCAATCTTTGCCTTCTTAAGTGACCACTGCTACTGCCAGGCATTTTGTGAATACCCTCGGGGCAGAGGTGAGGTCAAGGGCATTGCTCTGAACTGGTAATGGCCTGAGGGCAGTTCGAATCTGAGGTACTTCGATGGGAGCTTCTGATAAGAACATGGAAGTAGGCATCCTTGAGGTCCAGGATGCTAGCCAGTCCCCCTAGAGAGGGTAAAATAATTCCAGAGTCACCATTTTGAATTTTGGTTTTAAAAGGTGCTTGTTTAGGTATCTGAGATCCAGGATGGGCCGCCATTCTCCTGTCTTTTTGGGGTAAGGAAGTACCTGGAGTAAAACCCTTTGCCCTGGTGTAGGGTGGAACCTTTTCCACAGCTCTGAGAGCCAGGAGGGTAGAAACTTCTGTTTCTAGGACAAGTGCCTCTGATGGATTTGCAGGTGGAAAGGACCTGGCTCTCATCTTTGGAAATTTTTGAAGCTGAGAACCAGTCCCTGGCTTACTACTTCCAGGACCCACTTGTCTGAAGTTAAAGACTTCCAGTCCTGGACAAAGTAAGCCAGCCTGCCCCTACAGGTAGTGGAGAATCGGCCTGGCCACCCCATCAGGGCGCCTGCTTGGCAGGGGCTTTGGGCTGAGGGTAGAAGCAGGCTTGCTTGTACCCTGTCTGCCTCTCCCTCTAAAGAACCCCTCTGGGCATAAGCAGAAGAGGAGGCCTGGACTTGGTAAAAGGCCTGCCCCTGCCCCTGGGATGCTGCCTTTGAGGAGTGCCCTGCCTTTCCTTGGCCTGTGCACTCCTATAGGTGGTCCTATATTCATCCATTTTCTTCATGTAATTCTCTGTCTGCTCCCCAAACAGAGAATTGCCCACAACAGGGAAAATCCATGGCCTTACACTGGGTATCCCTGACAGGGTAGTACATCTGAGCCAAGCCATTCTGCAAGTGCCACAGATGTAGCCATGACCCTTGATGACACATCATTAGAGTCTACTGCAGCATGAAATTGCACCTTGGATGCCTCAATACCATCCGCAGCCACCTGTTCCAGCTCCCTGGCAAGCTGGTCAGGGACCTGTTTTGCCAGGCCAGCACAGTATCCCATCTGGATTCTGGTACCTAGCAGCATAAGCCATATAATTTGCCTGTCTGAGTCCCAAAGATGCTGCCATGTACTGTTTCTTTGCCATGGCATCAATCCTCCTGGAGTCCTTTTCAGGGGTGCGAAACTAGGGGAATATTTGCCTTGTCACAGGCTGCAGCCTGCACTACCCCCACATGGCTGCATTGCTGTGTGAGGAACTCCGTATCAGAGCCTGATAATGTATACCTCTTGTCCATCCTTTTATCAACAGGAGGTATAGTGTAGGAGTTTTAAATTTTACTGTCTGTTTCGAAAAGATTTATACAAAGGAATAGACAGTCTCTAGACTCTGGAATATCCATCAGTTCTACATAATCAGGCTCCTCTTGGTCATCAACAGCTTCCTCAACAGGGAGCTGGAGAGTTTCAACAACTTTCTTATAGAACATAAAATGAGAAGGGACTCAGATAGCCTGGGGAGAAACCCTGACGGTCTGTCTGGAGAGATGTCCGTTCAATGGGACATCAGACCTTCAAAACCACATTCACTCTCCTCATACTCCTTCCTCCCTCCTCCGGTTCATAAAAATCCTCAAAATCATAATCTTGAACAGTGGAACCGGCCGAACCGAGCGCTTCCCTGATGGTGTCGGTTCGGTCGGAACCGAGGAAAGTGACTGGACAATTTGAATTGCTTTAGCTATTTCCTCAGCGGTTGGAGAAAGAACTTTTGGCTCCACACTAGCTGACTTTTAGTCCTTTTAGTTGAACCAGCTCCTCAGAGCTGGCTCTTACGTTGCCGGTATACGCCCTGGTCAGGGCAATCCCTCCCGGTTCGGTTGGAACCGAACGGGCTGGCCATCAGGGTCAGCGGACTTTTTAGCCTCCTTTCCTGAGCCTACCAACTCTTTTCTATGGTGGCAGCAGAGAATTCTTAAAATCTGGCAGTCTGCATTGAGGTGGTCAAACCCCAGACAATAAACACAGGTGGTGTGTAGGTCAGCCTTAGCAAAGGCTTTCCCACAAACACTACAGTGCTGGAAACCCAGTGGGCCGGTTTTTCTTTTGGGTTTTCAGTCAGACATAGTGCCAGCCTAACCAAACTTGCCCGTTTATGGCAATCCGTCACAAGACTCCTTATCGGTTCCCAACCGTGTCAATGGGTCGTGGAAAACCATAATGAAATCCATTTTTTTAGAACTGATAAGAACCGAACCGCACTCAAATAAGGACTAGCAAGTTTGAGAATAACCTGACTGAGTTCAAACCAACCGAAAAGCATTTACAAGTTCCACACAGAACAAAATAAATGTAAGCCTATCTATTACTTACAATACCACAGACAGAGCTTGAATCGACGGTTGCGGTTTAATTTCAGTCAAAAAATGATAAAATAATACTTTTAACCGACAAATGAACCGAGCAGAAGGAGAAATCTCTGGAGCGACTGTTCAGTGAGGGAGTAAAGAATCTGACAGTCTGAGTTTGATTAACAACAGACAGAGTTTTCAACCTGCTTAAGGCCAAAGTTCCATGCCTGGCATGGAAAGTTAACTCTTTCACCTCCAGAGCAGTTCGGTTGGGACTCACTGCATGTGTCATAATATAGCAAGACTTCAAGTTTGAAACATTGTTTAAAGTTAAGTCCATTTAGTCCCTCAGTCACATACAGCCGACGCTTTGTTTTGGAAGCGATGCTGATATACGCCACAAGTGTCTCCCATGAATCACTGCAACATATTTCTCTGCTGTTATAGAGGGGAAAATGACGTGAGTAAATGTATTACTGAAATAACGTGAAAGAAACAGTTCAGTTTTATAAAATGTAACATTAACATAAGTATAACCAACTGTAGTATTATAGTGCACAGCTCACTATGTTAAAAATAATGTGTTCGAGTGGTGTGACTTGCAGTACAGAATACAGACCTTTAACTTCAACATCTGACTTTTGTCGTTATTTATTAATATCGTTTTCTAACATAGCTAAACAGGTTGTAATGCACTTGCCATGTTACAAGTGTATTAAACCACTCAGACCATAGTTCTACTGTGGAATTAATCCATGGTTGGGTAGATGGAGGCACTCAACCCCCTCCCCACCCCAAACTCATGGATTCATTCCACAGCAGAACCATGGTTCGAAATGGTTTAATGCTTACTAGAAGCATTCAACAATCCTAAGGACAGAAACAAAGTCACACATAGTAAAGGTCCACCCAGTTTGGGTGTAGTCAGAAAGTTTCTAGTTATAAAGAGTCAGCTCACAGCAGATAACAGTGACGGCAGATAAAGCAAGTTAATTAGTTAAGTGTACCACGGCAGCATAAGTGAGACTTCAAATCAATTTACAAGCCTAACTACAGGAATAATCCAGATGCATGCACCATTATTAGTTCAGATGTCCTACCATCTTGGGAAATATTAGAGTTTTTGCTTCTGGTACTCATTTGTTCTTACTGGTTGATGCAGACATACGAACATACGATGGAGGAAGTGGTAAGGAGGCATGACTTAGGTGTAGTACAGTAGCTAACTGTAGAGCCTAGAGTCAGGAACCATGTCTGGATTGTAACTGAGGATGCGACTTCCACAGAGCGCAGGGTCTAGTGACGCGATATGGGACAGATCTGCAGATACACCTTCTACCCTGGAGTGGCAGTAGCAGGGCAGCGGCAGTCAATTACAGCAGCAACAGGAGCCAAGAAGGGGCTAGAGATTTCAAAGCCCACTGAACAAAGGACTTCCAGACAGCAGCTTCCAATTGGTGGAGGGATGGTGAGGAGGCACATCTTAGGTATAGTCCAGCATCTGAGTGATGCACACCTGGCATCGGGAACAGCATCTGCAGGGCTTTCAGGGATGCGGGTACACACATTTGTGCATCGACACTCTGTTTTTTTTTTTTTTGGGTGAAACTCCTGAGACGCCCTTTCCAGAGCCCCAGGAATCCATTGAGTGAGCTACGCCCCATGCTGCTTGTAATTTTAAGATTCTGCAGAGTGTGGGGTGCGCTCCATTGATTTCTATGAGGCCATTTAAACTACAGTTTTTTTTTGTTTTTTTTATTTATTTCCATCCAGTTGCGGCCCCATGGAGCTTCTCTCAGGCATCCTAATCCTTGTCCTGCCCAGCCTGAAGCCTCCCGATCTGCACCTCCTCTCTCCCCCTCAGCGGCCTGCACCCCCAGTTTAACCTCAACCTGGGGAGGTGCCCCTCTCCTCTTAGAGCACTTACTAGTCAGCCAGACTCTGGACGCAGGGTAGGGTGCCCTGGTGGAGGATCTGGAAGGTCAGTCAGAGCTGGTCCGGCGTGGGACATGGGGACAGGTGCCGTCGCCTCTCCATGGCACCGTCGTTTCCCCTGTTCTGTGTACTACCTCCCCTCCCCTCGTGGGGAACGCGTCGGCCCTGGCGCACAGCAACCCTGCTGGGCGTCAACCACGCTAGTCTACGTGCATGTCTGGCTTGCTGTAGTGCCCTCGGCCTCCACCGGGGACACCAGCACCCGGGACATCCCTCCTTCTACCCGGGAGGAGAGCACCACACGGGCACTCATCCTCAACCCTCCCCAGCCGAACCCCAGCGGCCCAGCTCGCTCCCAAACCCAGGTCACCGGCGTGGTGTGAGGTGTGGCATCCAGCACCTCAACCCTCAAGCGCCACGGGCAGCCAGTTTTGTATGTTTTAGAAGCGAGTTCAAACATAATACAGGCACCGCTCAACTAACAAAGGGCCTTGTTAGCTGAGCCGAGGCTGCAATTTATTTGAATTCACTCTAAAACATAAAAACTGTAGTTTAAAACGCCCCATAGAAACCAATGGAGCTCCCACCCCCACAGAATCTTACATTACAAGCTGTGGGCATGGCTCTATGTATTTAAATGGCGACCCCTCGGAAATTTTCCAGGGATGCCCACTTTGGGCTGTGGACCCCCCTTTATTTAATTTATTTATTTATTTTTTAAAGACAGTCCCAGACCCCAAACCAAAAGTCCTACCAACAGCCCTGGAGCCTGGATTGTGGCTGAGAATGCAGCTTCCAAAGAGCACAGGGTCCAGAGATGCGATGCAAGGGAGGGCAGGATTCTTCAGATGTACCCTCAACCCCAGAGCAGCAGTAGCAGAGCAGCAGCAGTGAATTACAATATCCTAGTGCACCCGCTCCCAGCGGAAATCAGTACAGTACAGAAAACAAGAGACTCTACACCTCTACTCCTGCAGTGGGCTAGAACCAAGGATATGTGTAAACATTTTGGCTGGTATTGGAACAAAATGCTGCAGACAGCCAAATCAGCAGACAACAAAAAGAAGCAAAAGTACTGAACTTAATCAGGCAGCTGCTGAACAACAATACACACACACACACGGAGCCCATAAAATGTTACCTACGAACATATGAAGAAGCCAGCAGAAGGCCATTTGGTCTATCTAGTTTGCTTGTATTGTAGGGCCCACATCTTGAGCTACTGTCCCTGCCCCCATCTTCCCTACCCATGATCCTTACCTTCCCCATGCCTCTCTTGAGGCTGTCCACTGTCTTCAATGAGACCACCTCTTCTGGCAGCATTCAACAGTCCACCACCCTCTCTAAAAAAATGCTTCTGACCTCCTTACCAAACCTCCTCCCTCCAGCTTAAGACTGTGCTCCTCGTGTTATAACTGCCACTCAGCTTAAAGAGATCCTCCATATCTACCTTATTTATCCATTTCAAGTACTTGAAAGTCCCAATCATGTCTTCCCCCTTTCCTCCAGGAAGTACATGTTCAGTGACCTCAGCTCTCCTCATATGCCTTACCCTGCTGACACACTATCATCTTTGTAGCCTTCCTCTGGACCTTCTCCAGCAGGTTAATGTCCTTTCTGAGGTGTGGGCACCATTACTGAACTCCCATACTCTAGATGTGTTTAATGTTTAATATAAGTCTCCAACAGCTAATCAATTCTCAAGCAACAGAGCTGGTATAAGTGGCATAACTAAAAACTGTTCTTGTAGAATGTACTGCACATACTGAAATTATGATGACCCTATTTTTCCCATTAAAAACAAAAATAAATTGTGGAATGATCAGGAGCCGTCATATATGTAAACTGAGCTTTGTAATAACTGCATTTGTAGATCGAGAGGACAAGGGACAAAGACGAGTACACGATGAAGTCCAGGGAGGCTACCAGGCTAGTAAGAGCAACCAAGGCTTCCAGAGAGCTGAGACTAGCATGGAAAAGGACTTTAAGATACACTGGTGAGAGAAGGAGCAACAAAGACCAGATTGTGAGGATTAAGAAGGATGGGAGATGGGTGGAGAAGGGGGAGGACCAGGCAGAGGCACTGAATGAGTACTTCTGCTCTGTGCTCACAAAGGAAATGGGGGAGCAGATACCCAATGGGAAGGGTGGAGTGGGCAGTTGGGGGTGATTGATATCAGGATTACAGAGGACAGGGTGCTGGAAGGACTAAGGAGTTGAGGGTGGACAAGGCACTGGGACCAGATGGCATTCACCCTAGGGTACTTAGGGAGCTAGCAGAGAGGGTCCACTGGCAAACCTGTTCAGTACATCACTGGGCACAGGATGCATGCCTCAGGACTGGAGGATGGCCAATGTGGCGCCCATTCATAAAAGTGGCCCAGAGGATGATCCAGGCAACTACAGACCAGTGAGTCTCACTTCAATCGTGAGGAAGCTCATGGAGTCAATCCTAAAAGAGAGGCTGGTGACCTTTTGGAAGACAATGGTCTCCAAGATGGTCATTATCATGGTTTTGTCTTGGGCAGATCCCGCCAGACAAACATAGTCAGGTACTATGACTGGTTACCAGGGAACTGGACTGGGCCATGCAGTGGACGTCCTGTATTTGGACTTCAGCAAGGCCTTGACTCGGTGCTGCATGGGAGGTTGGGGGAAAACTGGAATACATAGGGTGGGAACAAAATGGTCAATTGGATCACCAACTGGCTGAGGGGGTAGGCAGCAAAGGGTGGTGGTGGTGGGGAACTCTCATCACCAAAGGACGCGTTATGAGCGGGGTGCCCCAGGGATCAGTTCTGGGACGGTGCTGTTTGGGATATTCACAGCCAATATCTCAAAAGGGGTCCAGTAGGATCAGTCTGTTCGTAGATGATACTAAGATCGGAGTTGTAGTAAATGACAGAGGGGTGGAGGGGTTGCAGGAGGTCCTGACCAAACTACAGCAGTGGTCAGAGACATGGCAGTTGGGATTCAACGCCAAGTGCAAGGTCCTGCACTTTGGAGCAAGGAACCAGGGAGGAAATATCAGTTGGGGTACAGTTGGAAAGCACCGTGGAGGAAAAGGATCTAGGGGTACTAATAAAGGGAGTATGAACCACTCAGCTCAGTGCAAAGGCAAACAAGATGCTGTGGTGCACAGCGAGGGAATCTCCTCCAGGCACAGAGAGGAGATCCTTCCCCATTAGAGGTCACTGGTCAGGCCACCTAGAATACTGCGTGCAGTACTGGCATCCATTCCTAAAGAAGGACATCAGATTGCTGGGGGTGCAGTGTAGGGCAACTAAAAGGAACCAGGGACTGGAGGAAAATCCTATGAGGGAGGCTGGGAGAGCTGAACATGTATTCCCTGGAGGAGAGGAGAGAGGGGGATATGACTGAAACCTTTAAATACTTAAAGGAATAAACAAGACTAATACAGAAGGGATTCTTCAGATCAGAAGGAGGAGAGACACGATGGCATCAGCCGAGATTTTTGGGATTCAGGAGGGAAATCAGGAGACACTTTCATGGAAAGGGTGGTAAACAGACGAGTGGAATACTCTGCTCGAGGAAGTGGTATCATGTAGAATGGTGGGAAGATGTAAGAGGGGTGGGACAGAGTGAGGGGGCTGCTATGGGAGGGTGGGTGCGCTGCAAGTTATGGTGCTAGCTGCACAACTGAGCAGACTCGATAAACTGTGAGGCCTATTTCTGCTGGAATTTCGTATGTTTATATGTAAACTGTAAAGCATATTTGCCTTTGTAGAGAAAGTGCCTCTTGAAATGTATGGAAAGGTGTCAAGTGCTATGCTGAAGCGTTTCTTTAGAACTGTATAATAAATACGATAAAGTGCAAATGCATAAGCAATAATACCTGACAGAGTGGGCAGCACTGGACTATACCAGAGGCGTAATGAGGTCAGACGCCACAGGTGGAGGGGCCTTATAGACCCAGGAAGGTCTGGTATAGCTCAATTTTGCCCATCTCGGAGGGTATTATTGTGCTTAGAAAATTGGGTACATGTAACATTTTTGTGTAAGATTAAAAAATAAAAATCAGAAAAATAAATAAAAACCATCCAAAGTAGATTTTATTTTTTTTGTAAAGTAGTCCTTCTATTGGTATATGTGTCAGTATAGGCACTGCTGCGTTTCACAGCCATTTTATTTATGCACGTTTGCTTTACTGTTGTTTTTAACCCTCCTCCACGCTTCTTCAGCAGTCACACGTACACATATTTACACGCTTTCCGGTGCTCCGCTGTATTGTTTCTATTTATATGCAGTCGGAAAGGAAATCAGGTTGCAATGTAATCGGGCATGGTGGCTTCACTGATACCACAGCTACAGATGTGCATGTGGTAGCTGTGCTAACAACCATTTTCTTTGTGTGATTTTCCATTACTTAGCTTGATACTGTTGAGTTTTACTTTAACTGTAATCCTCTCCCCAACAACATGCTCACCGTGTCTGGTTATAGTGTTTGTACCGACAGTGAGTGCGGTCAGGACTTGAGCTGGAGTGACTGCAGTTATCATGGTCCAGGATGGCAATGACTGCCATTGGTTTCAAGTGTGATGGCGCTGCAGTTATAAAGCAGAAGTTGACAAGAGGGGCAGATGTTGGGAGCACGATAATAGAATCTGTGGTGAGTGGGTGATCAACAGAGCAAAGCGCTTCAGGAGGTTCCACAAAGGTGACTTTTTGTAAAATAAAGAGAACCTTACTAATGCAGTGTTCTGGGCGGACATAAGAGCGAGCACTGGCAAACAAAGGCTCAGCCCATCCACAAACCCTGTCTACAGCGAGGCCTTGATTAGAAAAATCAAAAACAAATATATATATAATGAAGCACTTTGAAACATCAGTAAAGTACAGTTGCATAAGAACTTACGGAACAGTAGATCTTCAAGAGTATCTGTTATAGCAGGTCATAATACATGGGATATCAGCCACAGGCGCATTTCTTCCGGATGACTTCTCAGCAGTCGACCATGGACCTCCCTCTAACGCTACTAGTATGGCATGTATAAAATGGGAAGTCCCAGCTACTCCTCAGTTCTTTTCCATCCTAGCGACCGAATGAGAAACCTTTCTTGGGCCTCCGAGGGAACAGAGGAGGAAATAAGGCAGCAGCTCATGGAGTCGAAAAGACAAGACAAGGCACCCTTCTGAAGTAACAGCAAGTGGTGAAGGTGAGTGGGGCAGCATGACCTGCTGCAAGAGATACTTTCAAAGATCTACTGTTACGGTGCATTCTTACGCAACTATACTATCTTCTTCAAGACAATCTCTTATGGCATGTCACAACACATGGGAAGATTTCCAAGCAGTTATTATGCCATGGGAGGAGGAAGAACCATTAGATTTACGACAGGAGGGCCTTGTAGGCCCATCCAAAATGGTCCACTTCCTGAAGCGATGTCTAGACTGTAATGTTTTGTGAATATATATACAGTAGACCATGTGGCGGCTTCAAGAAATTTCTAAGGCAGAAATGCCCCAGAAATACACCATGGAAGCAGCCATGCTTGTGGTAGAATGGGGCTTCACAACCCCGTGAGAGGTTTGTCGTATTTTGTATAAATAAACGAAATGCAGTTGGCCAACCATGTGGACAAGCACTACTTTGAAATCAACTCCCTGGTTTCCAGGGGCAAGAGACAAACAGTTGCTCAGTTTTTTCGCAACTGTGAAGTGCTGAGAGGATAAATTCTCAATGTTCTATGCACATCAAGAGTATGAAGCAGGATTCCCCTGGATTCATGACTCGATAGTACACTGGTAAGTGGAATGCCTGATTTAAAGTAAATTCAGAAACAACCTTTGGCAAAATGACAGGTTTGTGCATAAAACTATTTTATCATTATGAAATTGCAGGTAGGTGGTTTATGATTAGTGCCTGTAACTCTGAAATATGTCTTCTTGACGAATGGCAACTATAAATATAGTTTTCCAAGAAAGATAATGGAGTTCGCTGGAGTCAGTGGGCTCAAAAGGACTCAGTCATTTTTTCAAGCACAAAATTCAAGATCCATACAGGGACTGGATCCCGGAGAGGGATGAAGGTGCAGAATACCTTTTAAAAGGGTTTGAATCAAAGGTAACTGGGACAGTGGTTTGTTGCTCATAGGTAAATGAAATGCAGCAATGGCTGAAAGGTGGACTTTGATAGACGCATATTTCAATCCACCCTCCGACAAGGAGAATAAATAGCCTATGATGCTCTGAGGGGAAACTCATAAGGATCCAAGTCCTGTGTAGATGCCCAAATGGAAAAGTGCTTCCACTTTATTGAATAGGAAATTGCACACAGCTTCCTGCAGCACTGTGGACTTCTGCCACATCTGGGGACACCCTGAAGCACGAGAGAGGATTATGTCCTCAGGAGCCAGGTGTGCAGATGGAGGAAGTGAAGGTCCGGTGTAGCAGGGATCCTGCGCCTGGGACAACAGAGTCCGCAACTGGCAGAGGTAGGGGATCTGGTTCTGAGAGCTGTAGAAGCAGAGGGAACCAAATCTGTCTTGGCCAGAACGTGCTGTGAGAATCATAGATGCCCTTGCCAGACCAGTTTGAGTAGTACTCTCTGAACGAGAGGAAAGGGTGGGAAGGTGCAAAGAAATCTTCCTGTCCAGGAAAAGATAATGCGTCCCACTACACAGTTTCAGGACCTTGCTCGAGAGAGCAGTAAAGAGGCAGTTTAGTGGAGAGGCAATATGTCCAACTCGGTTGGCCCGTTGATGACAGGCGTTGTTTAGGACGTACTGTAGGATTTCCCACTCATGGGCCAGGACAGTGGATCTGCTCAGGGCATCCGCCATTGTGCTGGATACTTTGGCGATGTGGACCACCAGAAGATGGATACTTCTCTGGTTAGCCGATTACCATACTGTCATCCGATTCTCTGCAGAGAGGTAAGAATGGGTGCCTCCTTCTTGTTTAGGTAGTGAGCTAACGATAACGGTCTGATTGCACCTGAAGGCAACCTGGGGGAAGGAGAGTCTTGAACGCCTATAAGGCGAGAGGATCAGCACTCATCTCCAAGACACTGATGTGGAGACACGCTCTCACCGCATCCAGGATCCTTGGGATCGGATATGTGAGATGAGCTCCCACCCTGGCAAGGAGGCATCTGTAGTCAAATGAGACACAGAACAGAAGAACGAAACAGCATGCTTCGCATTAGTTGTCCATGGACTTCCACCATTGTAGTGCTCCAAGAGCTGGGGATGATATCAGGACTGGGGCATTGAAATCTTCCTCCCACTGGTCCCACTAGACTCTCAGGGACCACTGAAGGACCCTCATATTCAGCCTGGCATGGGGACTGTCAGTATCATGGCTGCCAAATGACCCAGGAGACACAAGTAGTCCCGTGCCAAGACCAATCTGCTGGACTCTAGTCTGCACACCAAAGCAATCAGGGTGCCCGCCCAAACCTTGGGGAAAAATGACATCCCCAAGGAGGAGTCTTACATGGCTTACATGGCTCTGATGTACAGGAGGCATTGCACAGGGTCTATCTTGGATTTTGGATAGTTTACAGCTATCCCTACCCAGGCTAACAACTGAAGGGTTCGAGAAAGTGTGAACAGCAGCCTTTGGCGGGAAGACGCTTCAGGAGCCAGTCGTCCAGGTAAGGAAAGACATAGAGACCTTCCCTGTGGAGGGCTGCTGCAACCACCACTAGGCATTTTTGAACAACCTTGGGCAGAGGAAAGGCCGAATGGGAGGGCTTTGAACTGGTAATGATGACCCTGGAACAAAAAACAGAGAAACTGTCTGAGCGAGGTGCATCTGGATATGGAGGTACGCATCCTTCATGTTGAGACAGCAGAGCCAATCTCCTGTGTTCAGCAAGGAGAGACACTATCCTGAACATTTTGTATTTGATACAGAGGTTGAGACTCCTTAGATCCAAAATGGGACATAAGTCCCCAGTCCATCTGCAACCAGGAAAAATGGGAGTAAATCCTACACCTTCTATGGAAGGGAACTGGTTTGATGGCATGTTTTGTGAGCGAAGCATTGATTTCATTCTGTAAGACCAATATTTGGTCTGGGGGTTAATGAGAGACCCTTGGTGGCACAGCAGGAGTGCCTCTGTGAACTCCAGTGTGTGTCCTGATTTGATCGACTGCAGGAGTCACAGGTCGGAGATGGCCTGCCAACATTGTAGGTGCAGGGAAAACCTGCCCCTAATGGCCATGGGAAGAGTCTCAGTCCCATGCACCTTCAGGCTAGTATTCGGGGAGCAGCAGGGACATAATGACCGCTTTTCAAACATTTCTAGGATGAGGCAATGTCAACTGACACTTACGCTTATTGGCAGGTGGTTATTGAGCATTGGGATGCAACCTGTAGGGGCCCCTAGAGGACCACCTGTAGGCCAGTTTTGCTTTTGGACAGTACAGGGTATGGATCGATTGAAGGTATGACTGGATTCTATTTTAAATATTTCAACATTTCTTGGGTCTGTGAACCAAAAGGCTGATCACCTTTAAAGGGAGTGTTAAGGATGGATTGCTGCACATTCTGTGAAAATCCTGACACTCTCAACCAAGCGTGATGTCTTAAGACAAACTCCTTCAGAGGGCGCATGGGCACAGCGTCAATGGCATCGTAGGTGGACCCGAGTGGGTGGCGGCATACAGTCGCCACAGTAGACATCTTGGCTGTCAGATCCTCCTGGGTAGAACCCACAGGGAGGGACTGGACCGTCGCCTGGGAAGCTTTTAGGATTTCCTCCTGATATTTCATGAGGTGCACCATGTAACTGAGTATATGGAGACATGGTAGCCGAGAATAAATAATTTTCCCATAACATCCAATTTCTGGGATTCCTTATCCGGGGCTGAGTACTCATGTGTTGAGGTCTGGAGGACCTCTCATGAGCGGCACTGATCACCACAGAATCGCCTGAGGCGAAGACATAAAGTAGGGATGGTCAACCAGGGCTTGGTAAATTTTATCAGCCTTAAGCTGGATTGAGGATTTTAAAGGTTGCTTCCAAGCAGCCCATACAGCTTCTTCAAAGGCATCCACCAAAGGGGACAACCACAGTGGGCATTCCGGTACACCCACATATTGTACCAACTTCTTTCTTGAAGTATCCTGCTCAGTACCCTGGAACCCAAAAGTTTTCTGGAGATGTATTATGTTCGAAACGTGGATCATCAGGCGGAGAACGTGGTAGATCAGTGGTAGGTTCACGCTGTACAGACAAGGTGGCCAAGAGAATGGAGGGCACCTCCAGGTCCACACCGTCATCAGCATTCAGGTCAGCCAAGTCCCAGTCCTGCAGGAAAGGGTCATCCATGTCCACATCCTGTGGCTGAAAACCTGGGAGACAGGGAAGAACTGGCCATCCTCTGTGACGAGGAAGGCCGAGAGAGAATGGAGACTGGAGCCGACCCTTCACTAGGGGTGGAGGGGTCCAGAGTAGTATTTATTAGGCCTAGACATCAATCATGGCCATCTGCCCAGCAGAAGTAGCCGGGTACAGTGGATGGAGTGAACAGGAACCACTGACGTTACTGAAGACAGCAGTGGAATCAAGTGAGTAGCCATCGATGTGGGTGTGTATAAGACCCCAGGATCACCCGGCGAGGGGCACTAACACAGAGCCTTTTGAGGTAAGGCCAGTCGTCGATCGAGAGAATTGTAGATGGGCCAAGCCAACATTGACAGATGATGGCTAGAAACCATAAAGGGGAGGTAATGATGGAAGCTGCAAATTCACCTGGAACCCACCATCAACGGAGGAGCCATCGATGAAGGAAGAGAGAGCCAACAATAGTTGATGGTGTAGAAGATAACGTTACAGTGGCAATCTTCTCAGTACTTACCTTTTGGTAGTGATCGGGTACTAGTTATGCGACATGAGGGCGCTGTAGAAATATGCTTCATTTTGCTGGCATGTTTCTTATTGGGACCCTGTCCCATCGATGAGGAGGCTCACTCGCAGAGCGTGTGAGACTCCTGAGGATGACACTGAAGACTCCCTGGGCTTGGAGAATTGCTGCTGCTCAGCAGGCAACCTTTGCTCCATGAAGAACTCAAGAAGCTGCTGAAGCCTTCGACATTTTGTGGCCATGTTGAACTGGTTACAGAGGATGCACCCCGAGTGTCGTATTCAGGACCAAGGCATCTAACACAGACGCCGGGAGGTCCTCTGTATCAATTCTGTGACCACAGGTACACTTTGGAATAAGAGATCTGAAGACATCAGCAGATGAACCCGTTTAAAATTAACGTTTGGTCGGTAGAACTCTTCAGACAACTGGTGAGCAGAGCTCCAAGGAGGACTTGTTGCATGCAGGTCACGGTTGAAAAGAACTGAGGAGTAGCTGGGACCTCCCTTTTATACATGCCATACTGACACCACGTATTGTTAGGGGGCTCCCAGGGTCGACTGCTGAGAAGTCATCCAGAGGAAATTACACCTGTGGCTGATATCCCTTGTGTTATGTATGACCTGCTGCACGAGATTGGCTCGAGGAAGATCATTAAGTGCTTGAATACTGACAAGCGAGTTGTGGGTAATGTACAATCTGGTAAGGGGTGTTGTAGGTCTTGCTAAATGAGACAACAACATGGTGGCAATTTCAAAGTTAAAATTCTAGAGCACAAGATTTCAGAATAAAATCAGGCAACAGAGACTAGAACTCATTTACCAGTCTCTGTTGCGGATACTAGACCAGCTGGTTGGTGGCCTTAGACAATCAGAATGAAGACTTCGCCTACCCATTTTCTAAAGAGCTGCTAGATAAGCAAATACTCAGCAGGAAACTGCTTCAAACGACCAATATCATATTAGTTCTAGATGTTTGTAGTCCAATATGAAAAACATATATACTAACATACTAAAATGCCAGCAGAATAGGCCAACGGTCTTCGTGGGTGCTCGCTTGGTCAGCTCCCATCCTGGGAGCTGACCTTGCAGCCCCCCTCTCCTCTGTGTTTCTCCCTTCCCAGTCCCGGATATTCTCACTGCACTGGTTTTTGCTTCCAGAACCCTTATATGTACAGTGCCTTCAGAAAGTATTCAGCCCCCTTGGAGTTTGTCACATTTTGTGATGTTGCAAACTCAAATTAAAATACATTTATATGGGATTTTTTGTCACGTATCTACACAAATTACTCTATAATGTCAAAGTGGAATGCAACTTCTGGAATTTTTTGTACATGTAATTTAAAATAAAACCTGAAATATCTTGAGTTGATAAGTATTCACCCCTTTGCTATGACATTCCAAATTGAGCTCAGGTGCATCCAATTTCCTTGTGAGATCACTCTAAAACTTGAATGGAGTCCACCTGTGGTCAGTTCAAATGGTTGACATGATTTCACAGGAAATACACCTGTCTATATAAGGTCCCACTGTTGACAGTGCATGTCAGAGCAGAAACTCTACCATGAAGACCAAGGAGCTGTCCGTAGAACTCCGTGATAAAACTGTGAGGAGGCATAGATCTGGGGATGGGTATAAAAACATTTCTAGGGTGTTGAAAGTTCCCAGGAGCACAGTCAAGTCCATCATTAGGAAATGGAAAGATTACGGAACCACCCAGACTCTTCCTAGAGCAGGCCATCCTCCCAAACTGAGCAACTGGGCAAGAAGGACCTTGGTCAGGAAGTGACCATGAACCCAATGACCACCCTGACTGAACTACAAAGTTCCATGGCTGAGATGGGAGAACCTGTCCAGAGGACAACAATCTCTGCACTCACAGATGTAGCCTCTATGGGAGAGTGGCTGGACGGAAGCCACTCCTGAGAAAACCCACATAACAGCAGCCTGGAGTTTGCAAGAAGGCACGTGGCAGACTCTGAGACCATGTGGCAAAAGATTCTCTGGTCTGATGAAACAAAATTGAACTCTTTGGCCTGAATGCAAGCGCTATGCCTGGCACAAACCGAACACAGCTCATCAATTGCGTAACACCATCCCTACCATGAAGCATGGTGGTGGCAGAATCATGTTATGGGATGCTTTTCAGCGGCAGGGACTGGGGCACTTGTCGGATACAGGGAACAATGAATGGAGCCAAATACAGGCACATCCTTGAGGAGAACCTGCATAAGTCTGCAATAGACCTTGGATTGGGGCGAAGATTTACGTTCCAAGAGGACAATGACCCCAAGCACACAGCCAAAGCAACACTGGAGTGGATTCAGAACAAGAAGGTGAATGTCCTTAAGTGGCCCAGCCAAAGCCCAGACTTGAATCCATTGAGAATCTGTGGAAAGACAAAGATTGCGGTTCACCGATGCTACCCATCCAACTTGACAGAGCTTGAGCAAATCTACAAGGAAGAATGGCTAAAATCCCCAAATCCAGATGTGCAAAGCTGATACAGACATACCAAGAAGACTCAAAGCTGTAATTGCTGCCAAAGGCGCTTCTACAAAGTATTGACTCAGGGGTGAATACTTAGTAAACAAGATATTTCAGTTTTAATGTTTCATATATTTTGTTACACAATACAAATATTTTGCCCCTTTAAATTGTTGAGTAAGCTGCATGAATCAAGGGAAAAGAATCATTCAATGCATTAAAAATCTGGTAGTAACACAACAAAATGTGACAAAATCAAGGGTGAATACTTTCTGAGCGCACTGTAAAGACTGTCATCGATGTTTCACAGTAAAAGAAATTAAAATTGCTTGTTTGAACTCAAAATTTAAAGGGGGCAGGAAATTTGTGCTAACCGGCAGCTGCTTGTGAAGTTCTTATTTTCAGGAATGATATGCATTCCCATAAATTATCCATTTTAAACTATACACGTGAACAAAATGTGATATGAAAAAAAAAAAAACATTTTGCTTTGTTTTCTTTTATGGGCAGCATTCCGTAACAGTTCTCTCCATAGAATCTAGCAATTAAGAGTTTTAATATGTCACAGTTTGTGCACAGAAGAAAAAATTACTCACCATAGTAATGTTGTTTCTTCTAATGGAGTTTTGCTGTATTCAGACATAATGCAGTTAGCCCCAGCATTTGAACTGCCCGGAGAGGAAATAGTTAACTCCATGCAGAAGCATGGAACATTGAGCTCGACTCGGTTTTCAAACCTCTGTCTGTGGTACTTACCAGTGCAACCGTCAGATTCTTATGAGCACTAACTAACTTAACACTAAAATGTGGAAATTGTTTGAACACATAGCCAAAAGGCAAAATACTTTTGGGGTCCAAAAAGACTCAAGTCGAGAACTCAAGAAGAAATAAGGTACTGACAATTCAAACTATGCAACACAAGAAGGAAAAACATAATAGTTACCCCACCAAGAGGGAGGGTACAAGGCACACCCCTGAGGTGCAACACTGTGCCCGCCAACCCACTTCCCAAAAACAGGTTCTGAGAGGGAGAGGGGGCGGGAGAATTGAATACAGCAATACTCCATTAGAAGAAACAACATTACTATGGTGAGTAATTTTTCTTCAAACAACATGAAGTCTTGCTGTATTCAGACATAATCTTGACTACCAAGCAGTTCCCTATGGAGGAGGGAATGCAGAACCTACTTTGGGAACAGGCTCTGCAGTACTGCTGTGCAAACTAACATCACTCCTAGCCTGGATGTCCGGAGAGTAATGCTTGGTGAATGTATGTACTGTTTTCCAGGTGGCTTCTTACAGATCTCTAACAAGGTTATATCTCTGGCTGCAGCTAGAGTAGCAGCTGTACATCTGATGGTAGTGAGCTCTCAGGCCTGAAGGGGGTGTTCTACCCAATTTGTCATAGCAAAATTGTATACAGGAAACAATCTACCTGGCAATAGTTCTCTTAGCAGCAGGCTTACCTTTTCCCACTTCACCATAAGTGAGGAACAATTGAAGACAGTCATTTCTGTGTGCCTTAGTATGCTTCTATGTAGTAGCTAAGTGCCCTTTAACATCCAAACTGTGTAATCTTCTTTCCCTGGGGAAGAATGGTCAGTGAAAAATACAGGAAGAGACAGACTGGTTTAGGTGAAAATCCGATACCACTTTAGGCAAGAACCTCCTAATAGTTCTTAAGACCACTTTATCCCTATGGAAGAAAATGAAGTCAGGTTCAACTGACAGGGCCTGTAGTTCGCTAATCTGCCTGGCAGAAGTAATAGCTACCAGGAACACAGTTTTCCAGATCAAGTACTTCAATTCAGCCAAGCCACAGGCTCAAAGGGTGGCTGCATAAGCGGAGCAATGCAGACAGTAAGATCCCAAGGCAGAGTAGGCTCCCTAAAGGGAGGGTTAATGTGAACCAGGCCTTAGAAAAACTTCCTGAAAACAGGATGAGATGCCAGGGAACAGCCCTTCCCTGCTGAAAGGAATGCAGAGACAGCTGCTAGATGAACCTTCAGAGTGGCAGGCCTAGGCCTAGACTATTCAGATGAGCTAAGGTTGTGGAAATGCCTGCAGAATCAGGCACTATACCTTTCTGAGAGCAACAAATACTAAACTTCTTCAATTTGGAATTGTAAGTTTTCTAGTGGAAGGTTTCCTGGAGACCTTGAGAATATCCAGAACTCCCTGAGAGAGATGTAGAGCTGCATATTCTAACTCTTCAAGAGCCAGGCCTTGAGGTTGAGAGACTGGAGATTGGGGTACCAGATCTGTCCCTGGGAGGAGGAGAGAAGATTGTATCTCCTGGGAAGAGACAGGGGACGTGAGACAGCCAAGGACAGCAGTAGAGGATACCAGGGTTGTCTGGCCCAGTCTGGAGCCACCAGTATCACTGTGCAGGGTTGAGTTCTTATCTTGATCAGAACTCCGAACAGAAGAGGAAGGAGAAACCTGCCGTCCAGTTCAGAATGAGGGCATTCTGGGTAACTGTCCCCAGGACTGGAGGTCTGCAGCAAAACAGAGGAAGTTGATGATTGTCTGGTGCTGCAAATAGATCTATTTCTGGAATGCCCCACTTGGAGAAAATGATCCGCAGAATGTGAGGGTTCAAGGACCATTACGATGCCCCTGTGAAATCCTGCTCAGGGCATCTGCTAGCATCATGTCCTTCCCTGGAAGATGAACTGCTACCAGGGAAGTCCGATGGGAATAGGCCAGAAACCAAATCTTCATAGCCTCTGTGCACAAGGCTGTGGACTGAGTGCATCCTGCTTGTTGATGTACCACATTGTGGTAGTGCTGTCCGTCCTGACTTGGACCACCTTGCCTTGACTGAATCCGAAAAGGTCTGAAGGGCTAGAAAACTGCCCTGAGTTCCAGAAGGTTGCAGGGCTCTGGGTAAGATTTTTGTTGAAGAGTCCCGACTTTCTTGAAAAAGAAAATGGGGTCTGGAATGAAAAATCTGGGAGTCCTTTAGAAATTTTGGGGTCCCATTGAAATAAATGGAACCAGTCTGGAAAGTGCATTTCAGTGTTTTTATTTATATATCCATTTTTTTGTATTCCTGAATCATTATGTTGCTAATATAATGCCAAAGTCTTTTTTTTTTTCCAGCAGTGTTTTGTATTCCCACAAGGTACCAGTGATGGCTAAGTAACCACAGCAGTAAAGATCACATAAAAATAAAGAATCACCTGTGTGACTGTTGATTGACTGTTGTTCATTCATTAGTTCAATGACTGTCACAAATTACAGTGAGAAAAATGTACTTACAGTTTTGCAGTTCTGGTACATTGAGTTGGAATTTCTACTGCTGCAGTGCAGTTGACCAATTATTTATTTGCCAAACTGCTACAAAGTTTGCCATTAGATTAGGTACTGACAGTAAGAAGATGTAAACATTAATAGACACTAACAGTCATTGCTGACAGTCACCTATGTCTCCCAGTCAGTCACCTCCTGCCCAAAATACTTCTTCGTTTTCCTGCACACTGATATTTTAGATGCAATTATAATCAGCCCCCATTTCAGACTCCTGGCAGTGCCCACCCACCAAACACTGCAGAAACCTCCCTCCCAGCTCCACCCACCAATGATGACTCAGGCTTAGTTAGATGACACAGTCTAACATGATTGTGTGGTTGCTGCCCGTGGCTTAGTGCAATTTTTTAACTGGCTAAACCAGACTGTCTACACTATCTTGACCTGGCAGAAAAGTGATTATTTCTTCGCCCACACCCTCCTGCCCACAACTTCCTAAAACACCCTCCTGCCCACAACTTCTCCCTGTTACTCTCCTGCACAAAATCTTCTTAAATTGTAAGAATACCACAACCTGGCTGTACCAGAGACACTGGATTTGACTGGGGTGACAAGCCCCCAGTATTCCACCACCCCACCCTCTTAGCCTTGACAGCTGATCTGTTGTTGAGAAGAGACAGTGCAGTGGCATAATCTGGTGGATATGACAACTGAGTCTGCAGTGTGTCTGCTTTCTGTGTGTGAGTCATGGGTACTTCTATGCTGGCAGGCATTCTCCTAACACCCTCCTGCCCAATTAACATCTCCACACAACTCTCCTGCCCATAACTTCTCCGACTCTCTCCTGCACATTTCTTACCCACCACACACAACTCACCTTGGCTCAGCAGGTCTCCCAGATCTGTCCAGTTTAACAGTGGCACAATATAATCTGGTTGGTGGCATGAAATCTACACAGTCTGCTTTTTCTAGTGAACTCTTTTTCATGGCATTAGATTGCCATTTTTTCTGTGGCAATTTCTTAACACCTCCAGCCCATAACTTCTCCTAAACACCCTCCTGCCCATAAAGTCTCCTAACACCTCCTGCCCATAACTCTCCAAAACCCTCCTGCACATTTCTTAATTGTGTGTGTGGCAGCTAGAGAGAACTCAAGTGCCAGTGTTCAAAACTGGTAGCACATGGGGTGACTAAAAGCTCCCCATCCTCACCGACCCCACCCACAATTACCTTGGCTCAGCAGGTCTCCCAATCTGTCTGGTGTGTGGCACAATCAGGTGCTGCCTTGGTGGAATTATCTGCACGCGGCCACCACACTGCAAGTGCATGAGTCTGCTCTTTTCTGTTTGAACTTTTTCATGGCATGCCATGTTTTCTGTGACAATATCTTCTCCTAAAACACCCTCCTGCCCATAACTTCTCCCATAACGCAACACCTCTTCTCCTGCACATTTCTTAACTGTAGTGTACTGTTGATGACAGTTGGAGACAGACTGTGAAAAGAGCAGAATGGAACCACATTTGACACTAATCTCAGACTGTACCCCACTAAAAAAACAAACAAAAAAAACACAGGGACTGCATTAGCCATAACAGTTTACCACCCACCACATACACACACACACACACACACACACACACACACACACACACACACACCTAAACTTGTTAGACTGTGATCCTCTATCCCTAGGAACTTTAAATCTTGATCCGTTCTCTGAGCGGGACCCCACCAAAAGTAGCACTGACCTTAGGGGCTAAATTTAAAAATTGTATCCCCCACCCTTGTTGGAACAAAACATTTTAATACTTTTCTTCTCCTGTGCCCAAGTTCTTCCATCGCCCTGTCTCTAGGTCAGTGTCAGTCACTCAATTGGTCTCAAACAAAAAAACTATTAAAGACAATTATTAAAGCATTTCAAAATTTAAAATAATTATTTTTGCAAGTCTTATGGCCTTAAATTTCTTAAGTGCTGGATGCAGTTCATAGTCTTCAAGTTCAGCTCCTTGGGCAATCCGCATGAGCTTGCTCACAGTGTCTGCCTTTAGGAACATCTACCTTGGTTTTTATTTTATTTTGTACAGAAAACCTCTTTCACATGCCACTGATGTAACAGGTGACACAAGTAAAATCTTGGCCATTGTGACAAAATCTGGGAAAACATCCAGTAGTTTTCAATTAGGTCTTGGCAGACACTACTGAGCAAAGTCGGTCCTTTTTAGATTTCAGAACAAGTTTGAATTGTCCGTAATCTTTCTCAGCCCTGTGTTGGTCAATAAGTGCTGACAGTGTTTCTTGGAAATAAGTGCAAACATCCTTGAGTTCCTGCAGTCCATGGTCCATTATGTTGGAGTCATCTGGGAGATGCTTTGATTTAAAAGAACATTTAGTTATGCAGCAGTTGCATTGAAGTTGTCTCAAATCTCGTGTGAAAGTTTTCAATAAGTTGCATCAGATATCCCTGAGATGCTGTCTGGAACTGCATTCGCAGTGATGGCTTGTCATTCACTTTTGATCCTGCCACATGCCAGGATGTTGGTAGAGTACCTGAAATGTGTCTGTAGGCTCTACCCATTCTGCTCTTTAAACTGCTGCAGTCTAGTAACTGTGGCTTCTACCATGCTGCTGGCCACCAAAATGTCAACACTGTCCCGTTGAATGACTAAAGACAGTTTATTCACCACATCTAAGACACCCATGAAAAAAGAAGTGCATAAGATAAAGCTAACTGATTTCAGTTTTGTGAAGGCCTTTGCTTCTGCCGCACCTTTGCTGCATCATGCTCTAGGGCTTGTAAAAGTGCAGGGTATGATCTATGAATTGCTTGAACTGCAGTATGCAGTGACAGCCACCAAACTTTCAGGTTCTTTTAGGGACAGATATCTGACATTTTCATCACTGAGAGTTTCCTGGATGAAACGCAAGGCATTGTACCGTACTGCAGAGCTGCTGTAGTATCTGTACATATTTTTGATGGTTACTTGATATTCATTGAATACAGGTTGTCCTGACATGCATGTCCTATTGCCAGTGTCAGTCTGCGGGCAACACAATGAATCTGAATCAGCCTTGGGTTAACTTGCTGTCTAAACTTTGCACCCACACCACTGTGCATTCCAGTCATGAAGCTGGCACAGTCACTGGTTAGTGTGATGATCTTTTAGGGTCAACTGCATACTACAGCACACACGACATTGTTCACACAATTGTGTTTCCCTCCCATCAGGTATTGCAATACAGTCAATAAAATTAATTTTGGCCTGTGCTTTGTGTACGCACTTCACATAAATGTTCACTTTTTTGTGAATGGTTACATCAGTGGTTTCATCCACTATTACCCCAAGGAACTGAGAACCTGTTAAGCTGAGCTCTGATTTCTTCCTGTAGAACTTAATTTATGGAGTCCAGCATGTCATAGCTTGCATCCCAACCAGGGTAGATTGTGCCACTGTCTTGCAAGGCAGGACAGCCATTTTACTTGTGGATTGACAAGCACACCAACATTAGTGTCAATCCTCAAGCAACAGCTGAGACGACCCTGTGCCCGCCCAAAAGATTCCATTCCTCACCTGCAGTGTTATCAGTGTTTCAAACTGGTTGAGTGATTGCCCTTGTTTGGTAAGGTAGTACATTGTCATTAACTGAGCAACTTTACTGTCATCCTTTGCCTCAGGACCCGAGATCTGCTTCTCAAATGCCACTGGCAGAGATCGTTTTCTGCGGTTTTCTTTCCAGTCTGCACCAGCAAATGTTCTCGGTTCTTTCATGTCTGTAGAAAGCAGACACTTGCAAATTTTATAGCCAGTTGTGGCAAATGGATTGCTTTTGCCACCTTTTGCACCAACTGCACTTCCCAATGACATTCCCTCTGCTTCCTCCTTTACAAGCCATGGAAATAACTTTGTCCAGCTGTCCCTTCGCAACCTTAATTTCTTGCTGCTTTTAGCAGATGCAGTCTGTTCAGACTGATCATCAGTTTCAACATTCACAATGCCAACGGTCTCCTGAGAGTGCTTAAGTCATACTCTGAGGATGATGCTGTTTGTTCCTTATCCTTTGGTGTGGAGGATTCTCCTCCAACAAAATAATCAGTAAGGCTTCGTGGAGACATGCTGCTCACGAGGCTTTCCTGCCCAGCTTCTTCACTCTCCTCCTCTCCTGGGAGCAATGCTACTTGGCCCTGCACAAAGCACAAAAAAGACAGAAAACCCTAAGCTTACTAAACCGTCACCAGAAATAGTCGCAATGCCCTAAACTGCCTAAAATAATTGCAAATAAAACAATTTACTCTTTTCTATACTGTCTAACACTGGTGCCTCCAGGAATGTGTGCAGAATGCACCCGCACAAATCCTGTGAGTGACTGGGCATTCAAATAAGAAAGCTTTTATTTTCTCTGCCTTCTCTCTCTCTCTCTCCCCCTGCGACGTTTTCTCCCCATCGACGGCAAAATGGCTTGGGAGCCTGCCGCTGGAGTGCTCCTCTGTGCGCTCTCTCTCTCCCGGCAGAACCAAGCCACAGGCGGCTTGAAGGGGAACTGATCACATGCCCCCAATACTGCTGCTTGAATGTTCTTCATCCTCATTTCCCCTCCCATCTCTTCTGGTGGTGTGCGCCACTATCCAGGGCGCCAAAACCACCAGGCGGCAGGGGAAAAATAAACAGTGCTAGCGTGTTTCGCGCATGCACGCGTCGCCGCTCAGGACTCCTGGGGCCTGTGCTGGAGAGTCTTAGGGCTGATATGAAGAAGAGACTCCTCAGGGGACCAGATCCCTGAGCTGTTAGGGCTCCCAAGTGGGCTCCCCAGCCTAGGAGAGAAGCATCCATAGTCAGTACTACTGATGGAAGTTGAAGGAGAAATGGAACCCTTGTCTGAGGTTGTCCTGGTCCAGCAACCATTGGAGAGCCTGGACCAGTGTTGGTCACTGGAATCAGTTTAGTGAGAGAATCTGTTCTCTGTGAAGAAAATGACCTTAGATGGAACTGAATGTCCCGTGATCTGAAATCTGGCTCCTGAACCACTGCAGTGGAGGCTGCCATGTGGCCCAGGAGTTGGAGGAACTGTCTCGCTGGAAGAGAAACCTGAGGTCAAAGGAGGAAGCGAGGTCTACTAAGGCCTTCACTCTTGCCAGAGGAAGTAAAGCTTTTGCTTGGGTAGTATCCAGTTCCATACCTATGAAGGCGAGAAGCTGTACTGGTTTGAGGACAAATTTTGGCAGATTGAGAAGAAACCCCAGGGAACTGAGTGGTTTGCAGAGCTGACCTGACCTGGTCTAAAGACTGCCCTACTAGGAGACAGTTGTCCAGATATGGAAAAATGGTGATACCCTGTCTTCTGAGGTTAAGTCACCACTACTGCAAGGCACTTTGTGAACACCCTTGGAGCTGATGTCAGCCAAAAGGCATGGCCTTGAACTGATAATGGCCTGAAGGCAACTCGAACCTGAGGTATTTTCTATGGGAGCACCTTATAGGGATATGGAAGTAGGCATCCTTGAGGTCCAGTGATGCTAGCCAATCTCCTGGCCTTAAAGAGGGAAGGATTATTGCCAGAGCTACCATTTTGAATTTGGGTTTGAAATGTGTTTGTTCAGATACCTTAGATCCAGGATGGTCGCCACTCCGTTTTCTTTGGGGTGAGGAAGTACCTGGAGTAGAGGCCTTTTCCCTGTGTTGAGTAGGAACCTTCTCTCGGCTTTGAGAGCCAGGAGAGAAACCTCTGCCTCTAGGGCAAGGGTTTCTGAAATTGATGCAGGTGGAAAAGACTTGGCCCTCCTTTTGGGTACCTTTTAGCTGAGGGCTAGTCCCTGGCTTACTACTTCCAGGACCCACTTGTTTGAGGTAACAGACTTCCAGGCCTGAAAGTAGTAAGCAAGCCTGCCTCCTACTGGGATTGGAGAGTCGACCGGGCTGACACCTCAGGGTGTCTGCTTGGCAGGAGCCTTACATTGGGAGGAAGAAGCAGCCCTGCTCATCCCCTTCTACCCTCCCTCAGAAAAAACCTTTGTGGGTAAGCGAGGATGCCTGGGTTTGGTAAAAGGCCTGTGAAAAGGCCTGCCCCTGCCCCTGGACTGCTGCTTCTGAGGAGTGGTTTGCCTTTCCTTGGCCTGTGCACTCCTGTAAGTGGTTCTATATCTGTCCATTTTCTTCATGTAAGCCTCTATCTGCTCCCCAAACAGAGGTTACCAACTACAGGAAAATTCATAGCCTTAGACTGGGTGTCCTGTGATAGGCTAGTACATCTGAGCCAAGCATGCCTTCTGAGAGACACAGATGATAGCCATGACTCTGGATGCCACATTGTTGGAGTCGAAGCAGCGTGAAATTGTACTTGATGCCTCAATTCCATCCACAGCCACCTTCTCCAGCTCTTTGGCTAGCTGGGGAGGCCTTTTAGCCAGTTCCAGAACCGTATCCCACCTGGACTTCTGGTACCTGGCTGTGTAGGCCAATATAATTTGCCTGCCTAAGTCCCAAAGAAGATGCCAAGAATAGTTTCTTGGCCATGACATCGACTTTCCTGGAGTCCTTGTCTGGGAGGTGTGGGAATGTTTGCCTGTCACAGGCTGCAGCCTGCACTACTAACATGGCTGCTATGTGAATAAAGGAACTCCGTAGCTGAGCCTGATAACATGCCTCTCCTGTCCATTCTTTTATCTACAGGAGGTAAAGAGTTAGGAGTCTGTAGAATCTTTGTGTCCGTTTCCCCAAAGACTTGTGAAGGGAATAGACAACCTTTGAACTCTGGGATGTCCATCATCTCACAAAAATCAGGCTCTTCTTCCTCCTCAGCAGCTTCAACCAAAGGAGCTGGAGGGTTTCAGCCACCTTCTTGTAAAACAAGAAATGAGAAGGGGACTCAGAAAGCCTGGGAGGAGACATCAGAGGGTCTGTCTGGGGAGATGTCGGTTCAACGGGCACATCCAGACCCCCACTATCGTAGTCATCATCATCGCGGGATAGTCTTTGTCTCCCTCCCACTACTCATAGAAAGCATCCGGATCATAATCGAAGGAGCTGGTTCCTGACCGAACCGACCGCCTAACCAGCGGCATCGGTTTGGGCGGAACCCTGACCTTGATTGGACAATACTAACCACTTTGGCTATCTTGTCCGCTGTTGGAGTAAGCGGTACTGGATCCGAACCGGCGGATTTCATTTCTTTTTGACAGAACTGACCCTCAGAGTCAGCTTTCCTTTGCCCGAGGAGGTATCGCTAGATCAGTAGGCACTCCTCAGGTTCGGCCAGAATCGAACCAGGCTGGCCATCCAGGTCTATAGACTTCTTGGCCTCCTTTCCTTCAATCTACTCAATCTTTTTCTAGAGTGGTTTTAGGAAAGTTTTTGCAGACTTGGCAGTCTGACTGGAGGTGGTGAAACCCAGACAATAAACACAGATGAGGTGGGGGTCGGCCTTGGCAAGCCTCCCCCCACACTAGTACAGTGTTGAAACCAAGTGGACCGTTTTTCTTTTTTGGTTTCTCAGACATGGGCCAACCTACCAAAATTACCTTATAGAAGTTGCTCAAGCCAGGTAATACCAACCAATCTGTAACAACTGTGTTCACGTGGTTTGAAAAGAACCAAGAAAACCCGTTCTTTTGAAACCGATCAGTACCGAATACCACTCTAAAATAATAAATTAAAATTAGAAGGAATACAAGGACGGTTCCTAACCGGACCGACTGGAAGAAACCGAGGAAACCAACAATTTCACAAGTTATTTAAAATAAAATACAGTCACTACCTATCTACCACACTACCCATACCAAAGACAGAGGCTGGAAATCCGAAAAACAATGAAGAACAAGTTTTAAACTGAATGCTTTACTTTTACCGAACTGAGCAGAGGAATCTCGGAGCGACTTCACTGTTAGGCGGAGAAGAATCTGATGGTTGCACTGGTAAGTACCACAGACAGAGGTTTGAAAACCGAGTTCAAGTTTCAATGTTCCATGCTTCTGCATGGAGTTAATCTTTCCTCTCCGGGCAGTTCAAGTGCTGGAGCTAACTGCATTATGTCTGAATACAGCAAGACTTCATGTTGTTTGAATGCTAATTATGAGCTGCTGACCTATTAGAACAATTCATAGAGTTCTGTGCACAAACCATGACAGTTAAAACTCCACGTTATTGGTTCCATGAAGAGAACTGTAACAGAATGCTGCCCATAAAATCAAAACAATGCAAAATACAGTTTTTAGTATCACTTTTTATTCAGGTACAGTTAAAAATAGATCATTTAGGGAATACATATAATTGCTGAGAATAAGAACTTTATAAACAGTCACCAAATAGAAATGAGTTCCTGTTCTCTCTAAGCAAAGAGCGGATTCACCTACTCCCACACTACTACAGGTAGGCTAGTCTAAAAAGGTCAGGTAACAAAAAACTAATAGTGCTTACCTTAAATGAGACGGCAAATATACAGCACAAAAATATGGGCAGCTGTAGGAAAGAGCACTTGAAAGAATAAATCTGTTCATGATGACTATAAGCACGTAGCTCCCAAATAAATGCTAAATAGCTGATTGAGAAATAAAGGATTAGGGATCAAAGGATCAGGTAACGGCTGAAAGTAACAGTACTCAGTCAGGTAAAAGAAGATCAACAATACTTCAAAATAGTTAGTACACTGCTTGTGATATTAAGTTCTGAATACTGTGGAGTATTCAACTAAAAATCGTCACATATCGCACAAGTCAGTAAGTCCCCATCGGAAACCGAGGTTTTGTAAGGAGCTTCTGTAGCGCTACCATGTACAGAATACTTCTACCACATATAAACCTCCAGATGTCTATACAAAAGGAGCAGTGTCTCTCAATGTCTCACAAAGAGCAATGTGTGGTAACTCAGACTCAGTCAGACTGTGTGCCCAAATGTATAAGCAATAAGATATGGCTGGGTGTTCTTAGTACTGAGATACCAGTACTCCCAGAGGTGTGGTGAAGCATGAGGCGACAGGCTGAGTGGTTCAGCCTAGTGTGCAGGAGTCTCAGTACTACCAACACCCAGCCATGTCTTATTGCTTATATAAAATGGGCCAATTGGCAACTTTAAAAGAGAACATTCTAAAAGCCTTCAAAGCCACAAAAATATACTAAAATGTTGCTAAATAATGTCAAATAATTCCTCCACAGATGTTTTCACCTGTCAGTCATCTTTCTTCACATAATACATTGTGGAATTGTGTACCATGGAATAGAAGAATTCAAAGCTCTGCATTATTCCAGTAGTAGAATGCCCCCACCACACAGAATGGTAATTTCGAATACATGATTTCTAAATTCTTCAGAGTTCCACTGACACACATGCGCCTCAAGTGGAGCCAGAACCTCAGTTTTATCTGTTGCCAGGTAAGGAGCAGGGAGTTCTCTGGCAAAGTGGTAGGGATTGGAGGGTGTGTCATGGTCATCAAAGAAACATCAGCAATGGAAACTCTGAACAGTACTCGATTTTTAAAATTTGTATATGTGTGTAGGGGCCTCATGAGTGTAAATAACATTAAATTATTTACTTAGTTTAATTTACTGGACTTTTATTTTTAAGGCCTACTTGAGTTTTATATATATTTATACAATGGGGTGAGAGCTCCACAGTGATAATAAAACATGTTATTTCCACCGCAGTGAGATATTTGATGATGACATCACTGGAGTTAAAATATCTTCCGTTTATCACACCGCTGAACCGGGCTAATCCCACTTAAAGCCAGCATAAAATAATCTTTAGACAATAGGGCCCCCATTGTATATCGAACACATGATGGGCAGGGTGTGATATGGCAAAATATTCTCACTCCTGCAGAGTGAGCTATGGATATCCTCCACCGTGCCTTCAGCACCTGCGAGTATCCATAGCTTGATTCTGCAGGAGTGAGAATATTTTGCCATATCACTCCTGCCCATCATGTATTCTATATAATATATACACACATACACACACACACACACACACACACATATATATATATATATATATATATATATATATATATATATATACGCATACACACACATAGGCATATATATATATATACATATATATATACACATATATATATATATATATATATATATATATACATATATACACACACACACACATACACATACACACACACACACACACACACACACACACACACACATATACACACACACACACACATATACATGTACACTAGAGTGGACACAAATTCAGTTAAATAAATGTGTTTATTCTCACTGGTGTTAAATAAATGTCAGAACCCACCATTTATTTAACACCCCATCAATCAAACATTTATTTAACAACCTACCATCAATCATCCCTCCCTCCTGCCGAACTGCAGCCCCCGATTCCTCTTTGGGGCCATTTTGCCTACAAAGTCACACAGAGCCCTTAAAAAAAATACACATTCCTCACAACCATCACAAATCCTCATTCCCTTCCACACCTGTCCTCACCTTGCAGAACCCTTCAAACACTTCACCACCTGCAGCAAAGAAAACAGTACCTTTATATAAAATGTTTCTGTTTTCTCCTCACAGCAGTCCCACAGTTGTCAGCACTCACTTTCTAGCTACGTAAATGTTCCTCTCTCTCCTCCCAGACAAAATCGTGAGACAAACTTGCTGAAAGCTGGAGCGAAACCAAATCCCACAGCCTAACACAGGATTAACCACAAAAGCGTAACCCCTAAAAATACGCAAAGAAATGCCGGCAACTATATGTAAAATCACCTTCTCCATAATGGAGAACCAAAGCCGCCATATTTTTTTGTGAATTGCCCACCCACATAAACAAAACACACCAATCAAGAAAGACCTCTCAGCGATGATGCAACGTCCTCTACCCAATTCCCTAGCAGCCACTACAGTAAAAGAGCAACAGCACTTTTAGCAAAAATAAACCAGAAATCTTTCATATTTTTCAAAAACATCAAAATAATCTCATTAACTACCCCAACCCACAAGGTCCCTGCCTATTGTATAAATGAAATACACAACAGGGAGCTTGTGAAATATAATTATCACTCGTGCTGTTTTACCTTGGGCAAATCACTCGTGGCTTACGCCACTTGTGAGGTTACCAAGGTCAAGCTGCACTAATAAAAGTTGTGTATTCCGCAAGTCCCTGTTGTATATCCCTTACACACACACACACACACACACACACACACACACACACACACACACACAGGCTGCAGCCGTGTTTGTAGCGGACATTAGGAAGTAAGTGGCTTATGAATTCTGGGAGTTGCCCTGTCTGGCAGGGACTTGTTTTTAGCCATTGGTGGTACTTCTTACTGCCATAGTTAGAACCAAGTCTCTGCCAATTAGGACACAGGGATTTCCTTGCCCATTTTTATATAGTAATAATGAAGAGAACAGCGCTAATGAGCTGCAACAGGGATATACCTCTCCTAATTCTGGATATACCACAAAGTGCTAGAAATAGTAAATGGAACTCCAAAACATATATATATATATTTTTTTCTCTGAGTTTGGGACATTTGGAGTTCCATACCCAGTTACCAAAAGACAAAAAAAAAAAAAAAAAAACCATAAATCAGGTCATTCTTCATCTCACTGGTACCATTGGATACACTTTCAGCAGGTTCTTTATCTTTGGACACAGACATGTGACTGCTGCTTTCCATGACTGGACTTGTTCATGTTAACTGCTCTGGAACTGGATTAAGAGGGCTTCAAATTTTAGACTGAGAATATTCCCAAAGAAATTTCAGATAGCTTGCTCAGTCCCCAACTTTGCTGCTGCTTCATTTTCCATTTAGCCACGTCTTTAGTCTCTGTCTCTGTCTCTCTCTCTCCCTCTCTGTCTCTCTCTCTTTGTCTCCCTCTGTCTCTCTTCCCTCCTGCCCAGCCAATACGGGCACAGGAAGACAGGTTATCTCAGCACAAAAGCATATGGAGCATATCCGTTGTCTATGAAGGTATGTCACTTTTCCTTACTTTTAATCACAGCATGAAAAGTCATACATTATACAGGTTAAGACAAAACAGCAGGCAAAGGCACTCAACTGCTCAGCCCAGCTGTCAACTGCAGACTGCTGCAGCTCACTACTGCTCTCACCCCCAATGCTGGCAATCTGACTCAGCCAAGTCAGGAATTAGATTAGAGGCGAGGATGACCACGCTGAACTGTTTCTTTGATTTGAACTGAATGAAGAGCTAACGCTATATACATATGATCTCACTTTTAAAAAGAAAAGTGGCAGGGAAAGTTTTGAATGAACCAGGGATAGAAAGCCTGTCATTTCACAAGGACATTAAAACCGTAAGTCACCAGAAGAACTAAGAACAGGCAGGGTGGTCAAGCCGCTACACACTGCAAGCAGTCTGAATTCCTCCAGCACATTAGAATGAAATTTGGGAGCAACAAAGGTGGGGAGCTCCTTTTACTCAGCTGGGTCAATGATAGCTTATTTGAAAAGTCCATCACACCAGTTAAGTCATGTAATTTAACTTTTCTCACAAAACAGTAAAGCTGTTCTCTGACATCTCTTAACTCCAGATGTACACAGTTTCAAATTATTAAGCAGGTAGCGAGCAGGGCGTTGCAGCAGGGTATGAGCAATACACACACCTATTCACTTGTCCAGGTACACCATATCCCAATCGACCCCTAGTCATTTCTAATGCTAGTAAAGATCTCTGACAGTTTTATAGCTGTATTCCTATTATTCCAAGGGCTTCTTTCAGACCTATAGGTTTGAGATGTACTTTGCCAAATACTTGTGACTTAGGCAACAAAAATGCTTATCGGCTAATGCTTCAAAACTAACACATCCAGGCATGCCTGCTCCGTTGGCTATATTGCTTAACAACTGCTGCTATAAGAAATTACATTCTTAGCAAACCCCTATTACAGATCAAATCAACATCCAAGTGTTGGCATCTCCAAATAGGACCACATATTCCAACAGTCTCCGCAGCCAAAGCACTGGGAAAAAATAAATCAAATCTGTCACAGCCAGACATCTCTCTATATAAGGCACTATAGTGTAGTGGTTAAGGGCACTGAGCTGCAAACCTGGAGACCTGGGTTTGAATCCCATCAGCCCCCACTTGCATACTGTGTGACCCTGAGCAAGCCACTTAACTTCCTTGTGCACCCAGGTTGCACATGGAAACAAGCTTCGCTTAGTGTGCCTTTCCTGGTTAAACAAGTTTCCTTTCCCTTTCCCTATACTGCTACAGCTCCATGCAAAGTCTGTGGAGCAGACCCGTAAATCACATTATCGAGTCTATGCTGGGGTGTATCAGTGAAGCATAGTTTCCTACACACCCCAGTTCAGAAAGCCTGAAAACACAAAACAGTCACACTAATGACAGCAGGCTCCAAACCTCATTTGTTGCTTAATAAAATCATATAAAACATAACCTTGCAGCTCTGAAATGTAGTGGGAATGAGCATCTTGTTTAAGATGAGCGGTGTACAATTTCATCACGTGTAGTACAGTATTTGTAGTTTATACTATATGCACGGACACAAATCCAATGTCATAAAAATGTTATTCCCTCATATGCATGATAAATTTAGGACACAGAATTTATCACACATATGTTGGATAAAAACTACCTGTCAGTCATCCTCCCCAAAAAAAAAAAAACACCAGCACATTGTATTATAAAACACGACATACAATGGAGACCATGTGTGCTATATTATATATCTATACTCAAGCAGTTTGACCTTGGGAACATCACCCTGGCTTACTTACATTTTGAGGTTACCCAAGATCAAACTGTTCTTATGTAGATAAATAATGTATCGCACACAAGGCCTCATGGAATACCTCCTATTTATTTTCAGTTGAGGAGATGCCACTGGGCCACAGTCAGGATCTGATTGCTAGGAAATGGAAATTACATACTTACTGTAATTATTAATCTTTTGGACAGTCTCCATCACTCATTCATACTAGTGGGATATCGCCGGGCTAAGATAGCGGGGAGCTTAAAATTTTCAGAAGGGTCAGTGCCGAGACAGGATCATGCATGCGTGGCACAGCGAGACTAGCTCCGTGCCTGTGCAGGCTATCTGGCGTCGACCTCCAACCACCTCAGTACCTTTTCAACCAAGGAGGTGCAGCGTAACTAATGAGAATAACTCATCCTGAGTTTCTGGGCCTGAAAGGGCCCAGATGGCCTTTACAAGAACGTCAAGAACAATGTCTTCACAATCTGAACCACAGGACCATGAAGACCAGGAAAGAAAAGAGTGAACCCAGGGATTGTGGGTGGGCGTGTGAATGAGTGATGGAGACTGTCAAGAAGATCAATAATTATGGTAAGTACGTAATTTCCATATCTTCCTGGACTAAGTCTCCATCACTCATTCACACTAGTGAAGAGT